>CM053783.1:440063608-441523608 GCA_028749045.1 Cupressus sempervirens | reverse complement strand
GTTTGAAATGGAGACTCAATGCTAGCAGAATTAGGAACATAATTATTTGTTGTGGTTTCACAACGCACGCCCCATTCTTACCTAGAAATGGGGACCCCCTACTTTATTTTTGGCTTTTCAGATCCCTAGTCCAAGGTCTAAGTCTTTTTTAGGTTTTTATCTTTTGTTTTTGGTCAAGTACAGGTCCTGGCTGGAAAACTGAGAAATCAAAAATTATATTTTTGGAGGAAAAAGACCTTTTTGGCAAAAAGGAAAGCACACCAGTGCACCTCATCAGGTATGCTAGTGTGCCAAATAAAGAGAGTTAGAGGCATTTCACCTTTGGTGATGCGCAGATGCGCAACACCAAAGGTGCGTGGGGTCTATATAACACCCTTGTCTTCTCCTTCTTAATTCCTTCACTTTGTCTTCACCGAGCTCTCCAAAGCCGTAGTGCCGCACCTTCCAAGGTGCGTATCACACCTCCTTCCTCGCCTTTCCCTTGCACACAAAGACAATAAAACATCAAAAGGGGTGCACATCAACGCACCTACCCAGGTGTGCTAATGCACACCTCCTTTTGCCATAAAAGTTAGACCAAAAACTTAGAAAAAATTAGAAAAATAAGTACCAAACATCAATTAAAGGTGCGCATTAGTACACCTAATTAGGTGCGCTGATGCACACACTTAATTGCAAAAAAACATACATCCCACACATACAATAGGGTGCTCAGTAGTGCAACCCTTGAGGTGCACTACTGCACACCCCATTTTTGGAAAGTTTAACATATGTAAAGGATATGTGCACTAGGTGCACATTAATTTTTTGCATTCTAGGGGTGAAATCAAGGCTTTAGATCTTTCCAAGTGGTCTAGTTTTTAGGGTTTTGGTTCGTGTTAGTGCTAGGGTGTAATTTATTGATTTTTCTTCAACTTTGAACTAATGGAAATCATTTTTGTGTAGATTCTATGGCATGTTCATCATCCTCCCTTGTTGAGAAGATGGTTCCAAAGTTGATGGTATTCAAGTTTCAAGGTGTGCCGATGAAATCATGATTTCAAGATGAGTACTCAGAGATTTGGGACACTGAGTTAGGTTACATATTTGGGTGCATTCCTAACACTATGTAATAAACCAATAGAAAGATCTCAGATGGTTTCTACGTTGATCAGATCTAGACTAGTTAATGCAACATCACATCCATTTTTAGTGCAGTCCTCAGCATTGGTCATGACACTAGCAAAGAAATATGTTCCTCAAGAAAGGTCATGAAAAGCATAACTGGAGAGATCATCTTGGATCTATGACCTAACAATATAGAGAAGGTGTTCCATCTACCAAGGGCGGATCAATTTATCAAATTAACCTACCACCAAGTAGAGCGATGGTATAGGAAACATGTGAAGGAAGCCTCTAAAATCATACAGTCATCATACCTCATTGAGAAGAATCCTCTAGGGTGGAAGGCATGAAAAGTGGATATGAAATGAGGGTACATGAAGGAAGACATTGGATATTTGATCATATTATTGAGTAGAGTCATGGGTTTCCTAGCATCAAGGCATTTGAACATTTGGATGTTGCATTTTATCAAGACCATAAAGATGACAAAGATGCCACTTGATTATGCCTCCATTCTTAGCGAGAACTTTGGTGAGTAGCTGGTGCCAGTAAAGAATAACAAAATTTTTTACATGACATCGATGATACTTGGTGTACCTATTAGCCACGAGGCTGACAAATTATCTAGGGCTCTATAAGAAGGGTAGCATGTAGGATGCAAATGCATAGCCTTACATTGTATATCCTCAGCTAGTAAAGAAGAAGATTTCATAGCAAAGCAAGGAATATAGGATTGTAAATGATGCTTTCATATTCACAATAATCCAGTTTATAAAGGGGGATTATGTGAAGAGGATGTTAGTAGAGCCAATTGCAAAGATATCAGAAGTCAGAGCTTACTATATCCAATTTTGAACATTTACATATTTGAGGGTAGAAGGTACAACTCTCAACCCTAAGAAGCTCCCTAGGTATCCCGGTGACAACCTTATTCTCCTAGAGACCTCTCAACAACTCTTGTCTACATATGACAGAGTTAGAAAGCAACACAAAATATGTTGGATGTGGCCTATGACTATAGGACTTTTCAAGGTGGATTTAAGGCAAGATATTCCATCTTTTGAGTGTGAATGGGATCAGTATCCCTTAGATGAGTATAATTCCCCTTAGCTCTATTTTGATAACATTAGGAGGGTGTAATACTTAGCAGGTAAAACATTTCAACATGAAGACGCCCTTGAAGATCACTGGATGAATATAATAGATGACTATGATGTCTACATAAGGGACTATTGTAGGATGACTCTATATCTAGCAGAGAGTGATTTAAAGATCAAGATTCTATTGAAGATTATGCAACAAGATACATACGATCTTCTCGATCCATTATTCAATAGGGATAAGATTGGTGATAGACCTATAATGAATGCAAAGATTGACAAAGAAGAGAACTCAAACATTAATAATAGGGCAAGGCACACCATCAAATTAATAAATAATTAGATCAAGAGACCTTTCAAACTTGATCCAATTCCTAAAATAGTGGTCTTCCATGCTCAAGCCTGCCCAGCTAAAGGTTGAGGAGCAAAGGTCATAGTGCCTACATTTACATCCCAGTCACCAATAGGACTAGAAATAGTGCACCAACTTGATAGATCAGTTGGGTATTATTGGGCTTAGAAAGCTAAAGATAAAGGAAAAAGGAATTCTCCTCAACAAGGCAACCCAGAAGAGGGAGAAATTTAGGCACCTACACATACTGGAGAAGAACATGTACAAGGGTTAGAAAATATTGAAACTGTAGAGACCCAAGATAATCCTCAAGTTCCACCAGTAGAGCAAGGACAAGGAGGAGATGAAATGGAAGTCCAAGAAATACCTCAGCAATAGGTACAAGCCTCTCTTTCCATTCCTAAAAAGAGAAGAAAGATCAAGACTCCAGTTAAAAGGAGACAAAAGGTGATCAAGAAAGTGATTCCTTTCCCATCAGTCCCCGGACCTATCTTGAAAGAAAAAGAAGAAGAGGATGATGAGGATCATTTACCTTTGAATCTCGCAAGAGCTACATAGTCAAAAAGGAGAAGAAGCTCTACCATCACACCTCCATCTAGTCCTAAGCAACCCATTCAGACTACAACATTAGAAGATGAAATGCAACAATGGATAGATGAGAAGGATGTAGAATGAACTGATGTCTTTCAGATGTCAGATTTTGATTTCATGCTTGTCGGTTCTAAATTGGTGGGAGACAAGATAGTAGACACTCCAACTAATCAACCTTAGTAGGAGGATTGGAGTCAGTTACCACCTCAAATACAAGGACCTAAAATAATTCCACCTTCACCACATCATGTTATATTTTGTGTGGATAAAGGTTCAGTTACTCCCCTTCCTCCAAATAATGAAGAAGAATAGGTACAAGCAGGACAAGAGGAAGAGCCAAAACAAATATCCACCGGGGAAGTGTCACAAGAAGGGCATATAACTAAATAGCCTCAACAAACTTCCCAAGACACCGAGGTGAGGATTGTGGACTCTACAGATACAGAGACTCTCGGTGCAGATCTTTTACCGAAGGAGAAGACTCCAAAAGGAGTGATAAAGGGAAGAGTATAGCTAAGCAAACTCCTTCGTCCTTGAAAGGAAAATCCTCGGTACAACATATCCCAACATGGCTGAGGAAAGAAGTAATAAGAAATAAGAAGAAATAATTCACCACTGAAGAGGAGGATAGAATGGAATTAATTGAATTTATGAGTACACCTGAATCACCCCCAAAAGATGCACAAGCATTAGCCTTCATTATGAGTGATCAGAGCCAAGACTTGTTTTCTCATGTAGCTATACCTCCTCTGCATTCATTGAAGAATTAACTCCAAGGGATTATTAGATCAGAGAGGTCATGCTTGGGAAACCTATCTTGGATACTGCTAAGTTGATGGTTACAACAGGTATGAAGGAGCTATTCAGGAGCTTAAAACAAGATGGGGCAAAATTGATAACACTTCGGCAAAAAAATGAGATCCTAAAGGGATATCTAAGTGAAGTTGTTGGTCCCTTGGGCCTTGAGCATCTGAGGTAGACTTTGAATGCAACAATAGAGAGAAGGGATAAGGGTGTGGTACATTTGGACCCATTTTTGAGAGCTTGTCAACAATGGAGGGAAAGTTTTGAAGAGAAAGGTGTACAAATCATTCAAGGAAATTTGAAGCTATTACACATCATGTTGGAGAATGTGAATAGGCTAGTAGCCATTTTGAATCAATTTTTTGGTCTAATGGATGAAGTACATACTTGGGGGAAAGACTTGCAAGAATTGTAGTCTATCAAAGGATAGAGGTATCAGATGCTGATGGAGGTATCTACAGCTGAAGAGTTAGACAAGATTGATGATTGGATTGAAAAGATTATGGATGGTAATAAAGTAATGGAGACATTACATACAGAGATTTACAAGCTTAAGGATCAATCGTAGGAGTAAATTTTAGAAGTTGAGAAGAATTATAGTGATGCTTGTTTAGACATTTTTGAAGATGATGCATAGGAGAAATTAATAAAGGTAGAAGTTTTAGTAGAAAAATTTTGGAGAAATTTTGAGGAAACTAATAATGATGATGATATCAGGCCAGCATTTAGAACAAAAGAGGCTTTACTGGAACGAGATGTAAAACTTGGAGATTTTGCTAAGACTCGTATCGAGGTGGGCAACTACAAGCAAAAAGTGAAAGATAAATATAAAGGCTTAGATTTGGTAGATGTGGCTCAAGTCACTGAGATAATAAAAAAATTCAAGGGAAAATACCCAAACATAGCTTTGGTATAAAGGGGAAAAAAACCCAGAAGCCAAAATTTTGATTTTGACACTTAGTGAAATTTTGCATTTTTTGGGCTTGCTTCCGAGGTGCGCTGCTGTGCAAGTGCACCGGGTGTGCAGGTGTGTGTTTTTTTTATAGTAGTATTTTGGAAGATTTTGAAGAATTTAGAGGTGCATTGACAGTTAACTACCAATTCTAAAATTAGAGCTTTCCATGCATCAGAAACACATTCTGATGACAATTTGACTCCTACAGATGCCTAATGAGGATGGAGCTTCTATTTTTGCCACTACTAGTCACTTCTACACCATCTAAAGGCTTTCTCTTTCTTATTATTTCATGCTTTCTTTGTTTTATGACATGTAAAGGCTCATGCATCCAATTAATGATATAAAAATGGATGGAGTCCTACTTAGCACTAGTTAGATAGTTAGTTTGTACCTAAATAGATTTGTTTTATTATTTTAGAAGCATATGATTGCATAAAGATATCTCTCACTCTCAACACAAATTGAGGATAATATTTCTTATAAATTCAAGAATGTAATATGTATTTCGAGCCACTATTATTTTGCAATAATATATGCTTTTGGTGCTCGCATTTGGAGTGTAGTGATTCTTGCCTAAGTGTGTTATATTTCATGGATGTATGTTCATGGAACGTAATTGAGCCAAAAAAATTGTTGTGTTATTTCTAGTTGTGCGATCTCTTAATTCTAGTGTTTACTACGGGTCTACAAATTTCACTGAAATACTTAGTTCGAGAAGAGATAATCATATTGTTCCTGCATAACTTTTTGTCTTGCATGAGCACACTTTTCGTGGCCTTGCCATTTGATGAAAAGTGAAATATCTTATGGTTACTAAATTCTCATCGATGATTGCATTAGTGGAATTAAGGAAGTGCTACTCCTATTTTCATTGGTTACCCACCAATCTTTTCAAAATTTTAACTCACAAACGTGTTATTTTCACATCTTATGTTAGTTAAGATTTACTTTCCATGTTATTTGCTTAAATTTGTTGTCACCTTACGTTCGTTATTTGCTTTACTAACCCCTTGATTAAATTATGAATTCATATAGTTGTATTGTTAGATTGCATTCATCATAAAAGAAAAAAATACAAAAATATATTTCTTTCTTTTGTGGTTATTTTTTTGAGATAGTAAATAGATTCAAATCTTATCTGAAATATTTAGAACCAACAAAAGCCTCCTTGTGAACGTTCACATTTATCTTCAACTGAGCAGATTCCAGTAGGTTGCAAGATCACTTAGAACCTTGGAGTTGATCCTCAGATTAGCTTTTCAAGAGAGGAGTTTGAAAGGATTCCTGCCATTAAGCATCGTGCAAAATGACAGCTCAACATTATCAAAGTTATCCAACTCAAAGGCCATCAAACTTCCTACTAGTGCATCCAAAGTTATATCATTTTTAAGATCACATCTCATCTCTTGAATAATTGATAATATAATTGCATAAATAGGAAGATGAGTTCTAAGTACCTTGCTAACTATTGTCACATCATCTATTTTCCCTCCCAAGGCTCTAATTGCACTTACACTTTCTTTGATTCTTCAACTGTATTGTGCAATGTTTTCATCTTCTCTCATCTTCATTTGATCAAATTGGCCTCTTAAACTTTATGCCTTAGCTCTCTTCACATTTTCATCTCCTATATATATATCTTTTAGCTTGTTTCACATTTCATGAGTAGTAGGAAAATCTTTCACTTCATCAAATTCAACATAATTAAGAGTAGAGGCAATGTTAATCATCATAATGCTATGATTCTTCTTTTCCACAATTTGATCCACAGACAAAGGTCCAACAGGTGCCACATTTTTTTTGTCCATATATTTTAGGCATGTATCTCCAATGGTTGCCAAATGTAGCTTCACAAGTTCCTGCCATGTTTGGAAGTTATCTTTGTTCAGTTTAGGAATCTCCCTTCTCTAAGGCATCTTGATCTTTAGCTTAGGTCCTTGAAACCTTATCTACAAGCATCAAATGCTTTGATATCAATTGTTGGAAATGGAAAGGAGTAACTAAGAAAGGAGGGGTGAATCAGTTACTACAAAAATAAATCCAAAAATCCCTTTAAGATGTTAACACAATATAAAATCAATAACTTGTTGTAACTTAGTTAACATTGAATATTCTGTTGTAACTTGGTTAACACTGAATATATTACTATCACTCGGTTAGCACTGAACATGTAGATCTTAAGATATTTAAATGTGATTAACCTTAATTAACTTAGTTGCATAAACATAAAGCAAATAACATGAACACATGAGACACCAAGAGTTAATGTGGAAACCCAATTTGGGAAAACTACCAATTGCAACTAGTTACTATTTTTCACTCTTATGAAGTGAGCCCTGTTGGGAGTCAACTCTAGTAAAGGTTACAAAACACATTGTTAGGTGTGACCCTATTAGAGGATTTAATTCACCCTATTAGGAGTGGCCTTGTTAGAGGTCTTTAGACACTTCAATCTAGAAATACCATATTGTTAGAGGATTTACCAAATAGCTATTAGGATAACTCTATTAGAAGATTTGACTCACCACTACAATTATTAGAGAGTAACAATGATGTGACCTGGTTGTTGATGCAACTATCTTTGCTAATTTGAGATCTCTATTCTAGCTTGATTACTTGATCCTCTTTGATTAGAATGTTCTTTGTAGCTCAGTCAACTTAGATACTCTATCCTCTTGTAGATATCCTTCCAATTTGCTTCCTTAATTCATCTTCTTCAATCCCATGCTTACTTTCTTCAATCCTCAACTTGACCTTATACTTATCTAAATAATCTTGTCAAGTCAGCTTGAATAAACTTCTAATCAAGAAAATTTCATCCCTTAAGTCGGCTTGAATTAACCAATAAATGTATCAGACTCAATATGTTGTTAGTTAGTTAATATAGAATTGAGTACTTGGTCAACTCAGAAAAAATCTTCATTAACCAACCCAACTTGGTCAATACTAATTCTAAATTGACTTTCCTATGGTAACCGAGTGAACTTGGTCAACAAAGGATCCATGCTAACTTTCCTTTGGTAACCGAGTAAACTTGGTTAACCTAGGAAATGCCTTTGATGCCCAAGTGAGCTCAAAAAGAACTAACTTTAAATTTGGTTATAACTAGAATTCTCAACATACACAAGAAACTATCTTCAATGCCTGAGTGAGCTTGAGAATCACTAACTTGCTTGATAAGGCTTGACATTTTGTGTAACATCAAAGACAATATAATTGCATAATTGTTAAATCAATAGTAAATACATGAGTTCTTGTAGACATGAAGCACACATGAAGAAGACACATAAATGCATGAAAACATAAAGTATACACAAACAAGACACATGATTGCATTAAGACACAAACCATAGACATAATATAATAATATTATCAATCAACTCTTATAATCTAATAATCTAAGGCTAAGACAATGAAAAATATTGCACAAAGGGAACAAGTTAACAGACACACACACACACACACACACACACACACACACACAATTATGAAATGTGAGTGTACTTTAAATAATTTTACTATTGAAACAAATGAAGATGAAAGTTATAAATAATTATTTCTCTATTAATTTTATTTCTTCCTTATGAGATCAAAAAATTATAACTAGTGTCTCTAACTATAAGGCTTATAATATATTCATTAAAAAAAATCATAACTAGATATAATCATTTCTTTATCAATCAAGGTGTATATCTTCCTATTTATTTCTCATAAGCTCACTATGTATGTATAGTCTAGGTCATCTAGGGATCAGAAAAGGAGACATCTTCAACCTTACCCACTTACCTACCTAGTCCTTCCCTCATTAATATACATCTTCAATTATCTTGATTTTTTTTATTTAAGATGATCAAGGATTATTATTAAATAAGTAATTCGATATTATCTTAATATTTTACTCCATTATTTTCTTATCTCACAATAATATTTACTTTCCCTTTATTTTATTTACTAAATATTAAAAATATCTATATTTCTTTTAATTTGACATATTTACCAAAAAAATCACAAGAATAAACTTACATTCTTACCTTATAACTTTGGTGTAATCCTTATCATCATCTACTGTAACCTACTCGATGGGGTCGCTTAAAGTTATAAGTTGCTAAGTTGATGCCTTAAATAGGTATATCAAATATTATCATTTTCCAATCAGTAGGAACACTCCAAAACATGTCTGATATTCATCTCCTCCTTTAAATATATAACTTATATGAATTATTTAGTATATGATGAATATTGAATCATCTCATTTTATTCCTTCATGTCTTATTACATTTATCATTGCTTTTGTATTTGTTAGCCCTCATATAGACCCTCGTAATAAATTTTTTAGTTTAAGGTCTTGAATCTCTTTGAACTACAAATCAATTCGAAGTAGTTCAATTTATTGAAGCATGTTCAAAAGAGTTTGATGGTTCAGAAGTCAAAGTACCTAGTTCAAGTTTAAAGTTTAATGATCCAATGCAGAGTTGTAGAGATCATTATATTTGAGTTCAGATGACTTCATAGGAAGTTTCACTAGATTTATCAAGTTCATTCAGGATATATCAAATCAATGTTCAGTCTTCAAAGGTGTAACTACATGGCCCAAACTCTAAGATATATATGGTTCAGAATGTCCAAGAGGTCATATGCCTATACTTCCTTGCAATATAAAGAAATTTTGAATGTCTTTCCAAGTCTTGATTGAATCATGCCAGAATTGGCATACGTAAAGGATTTAAAGTATCCTTTGCAATGCTCAAAGGAAATTAGAGTCAAACTATAATCAATTTAGATAGATAATAGAATGTAACTTGATTATGAGAGCATGTATGATAGAAGAATGTGCCCTAGATTTTGACGAAAATGATCTACATACATTCTTAAGCATGATGAGGGTGAAAATGTGCATAAATGATTTGGCTCATGATGTGGCTGGTTAATAACTCATGCAAACTACATTGAAGAATGTTTGATAAAGTGGCAGATTCAAGCCCTGTAGATGATGATGGGAATGCTTTTTGGTTTTTTGAGTAAGCAAGTCAGAATATGTAGATGGTTTCTCATAGCAAGTGATTCTATTTAGACAGTGATTGGATGACCACAGAGGCATTCCATCCATTTGATAAAATGTTTAAGAAACATACTGAGGCTAAATTTCTAAGCTTGGTGAGAGTTAGAAGGTTTGTATTCAAGCAAGGGAATATCATTGCTTACAAATGGTATTACATCATGCCCATAATGTCTGATGTATAATGGAGAGCAGGAAAAAGAAGAGTTCAAATATCTTTGGAGGATTTTTGTTGTCTTCTCCTTAGTATGTTCATTTTGAGCGACAAAGTATGAGCAAGGCGATGGATATGTCAGAAATGACTTTGAACTACTTGAAAAATCATCCAATAGCATGTGCCAATCATGAGATGTAAAGAAAATGGGAGCCTACAAGGTATAGCAGCAGTGTGATATTAATGGCCTACCTCAGTGCTCTAATCATCGATGTCATTACTGATGGATGTATCTTAATACTGTCATCGATAGTATCAATTCCCATGGATATTCATATGACAGTGTATATGTTCCTTGAAAATCCCTTCCATGCCACAAACCTGTGTATAAATATCATATCTGTGCACAAAATGTTGATAGAGATCGAGTGATGGTCGCTTATAATCCTGAAGTGATTGAAGGCATCTGTCATGCAATTTTAGGACTGGAGAGACAAGGACATATGCGAGACTTGATTCATCTCAATGCTCACAAATCATCTTTGATAGAGTAATCTAGAGACTACTATGGATCGTCATGTCAGTCAAAGAGCATGTTGCATAAGGAAACTTTAGGAATGGAAATGATCAGCCAACTATGCAGATATAGATGTCATCTCAATTATTTGCCAGCCCGAACATTCCTTTTGGTAGATGCGTTCTCCCTATCACACTTCTCTAGGGGTGATGGTAATTATGCTAGGAAATACAACTAGGCCCAGATATTCATCGGTGGACTCGTGCATATGATGGAAGACATCTCCTTATACATGTATACCCACGACAACTACACTAGTAATAAATCCAGAAGCCCTGTGATCGTAGTAGAGGTATCAAGGAGGCATGCAAACCATTTGAATAAATGTCAATATGATCATAGATGCCAAAGTTGACTGCAGATAGCATAGGATGTTGGCAATTATCAGGCACACACTAGTTATGGTTAACTATTTTGGTTGAGCCTTATCACAGATTGAACACCTCGAGACGCTTTCTCACTATGACCATAATCAAGCCTGTGTAAACCAATATCATGGCACTGTCTTGAGTGTAAAAAAAGATAAGTAACAGATTGGAGAAGCTAATATAGTTGTGGGAAAAGCACAGATAACCTATACAATATGTTTTATAGAATGCCCACGGTTCTGATAGGTGTTTGGTGACCGAAAACCAAGCCCATCTTTGATAAACATCACATCCCAAAACAATGACGATGTCACGCTCACAACAGCCCATCAGCCTTGGATGCATACAAATTCATTATATTTGAAGGCTCACCTCCTGATATGATCTAACCCGAGAGTTCAAAGCCATCGTAATAGAAGGAAAGTCACAGTCAAATAGTGAAGTCAGGATTCAGTTTATTTCAAAATAAATGGGTAGCCATCAGATGTAAATCCCATGTCATAAACATTCTCAATATAGAAAATACCAATACAGTATGGAAAACTCGCAAGGCATGGATCACAGGTAGGATATGCTCGTCAAGATACACATAGGGAGATAAAGGCTATGTAGAGGAAATGTTTGATGAAATGTCAAGCTCACTGTTGGCCCATTCCCTACCTTAGCATGTCTATGTATGTGGCAATATAAAGGTTGACTCCCAACATGATAGCTATAGGTGCCTGTGAATGGAAATTTTTAGAGAAACAAACAAGATTGTAATGTTTTATTAAACATTTTATTTATCCTTAATACTTTACCTTTCCTCAATAATAAGATATGTAAAGGTATTTAAAGATCATTTGAGGGCAGAGTAAAATGATTGAAAATTTGGAGGTGAGGAAAGATTAGTTCAGAGAATCAGTTTTAATAATTGATAAAAATCTTAACGAAGCAAAAGATTGGGATAATTTTCAAGAAATGGTTATTAGAACCGAAGGTCAAAAAGAAGCTCTATTTATGACAGGATTTTGGGAGGAGAATGGTTCTGCTTTTCTGAATTGGAGATTGTGTGCTACAATGGGAAAACATATTTTATTTTTAGAAGGGAAAAGTTATAAAGAAGAGAAGGATTTTGTAATAAAAAAATTTATTTAGGACTTTGAACTGAATGGGAAATATTTATATACTTACATGCATTGGATGGTTTAAAACTGTGTGTTTAAACCTTGGTGTAATGTTTACTTTGTGAAATGTTACGTCAATTACTTCATGATATTGGCTATCATTTATCTCATATTATCATTCTTTCCCCATATTTATTTTTAGTTTCCTCTTTTTTCTTCCTATTTCAAGTCTGAAGAATCCAAAAAACTTTGTGTTTCGTGATTCACTTTATTTTCTATTGTAATCTTTGAAAGCAATCCTCCATACCTAAGAGTATGTTGAGAGAAGTACTTTTTGGTAAAAGTACACATATATTCATATTTTGTTTAAATGAAAATTCATTATAAATATTACATAGGGAGCTATACCCAAATAATTCAGAGGGTGCTTACGCATTCCAATAGTGAAGCGACCCAACTATTAGTGCTAATTGAGTCTTCTTGTCTAGGTGTTTTAGGGTTGATTTGTATGTATTTTTTTGGAAGACAATCTGTTCACTAACAATTTTTTGGCAACTCTACTGGGGATTCAAATTGAAGATTTAGTGCCTAACAATTATTCCCTTAGTTTTATGAATATCTCCATGTGCAGGAGATTGGAGACTCTTTGTAAAGACCATGCCAACTATAAAAGTCATGAGAAGGCCAAGGCCAAATCCTTCTCTCATGGAACTTTATCAAATGGATGATAAATTGTTGCATGAATTCATGGATAGTTATAAAGAAAGTATCTCTCAAGCTGTTAGGAACACCATAAGGGTGGAAGAGGACTCCACATCTTGGCTATTTTGGAAAAGTTTCTATGAGAGATTTCAAAAATTAAAGGACTTACAAGAATGTGTAAAAAGGGTGGTAAAGATGAAGGAAGAGTGGATGGTTAATGATGAAGAACCTCCGGTCATAACCATTTCTCACATCTACTTAGTCTTTGATGATCAAACCTACCCCCAAGAATCTTTGGAGAAAGAGGAAATTTTGCCTACAACTTTATTGCCTTCTGATATAGAGAGTCCTAGAAAAGATGATAGTTGTCTCATTTTGGAGCATTTTAATGGTGAAGAATTGTAGAACAATGTTCAGTCAGAAGCTGAAACTTTGGTCCATGCTCGAAGTGTAAATAAAGAGATTTCTCAAGGCATAAAGATTCATGACCAGCCCCCATGGAGAAATATTTTCATTTTGGGAATGAATCTTGCAAACAGACAACACCTCTTGATGAGTTTTCTTTAAATGCTGAAAATCTGTTTGAGGTAAGAAATTCTAAGGGGAACTTTTAGCCTGTATTTCTCGCCGATGAAGATTTTTATCCCATTATAAAGAGGAAGTTTCTTATGCTGAGTTTGATCCTGTGGTCATTGAAAGTAGTTTTGAAAAACCATTTCTTTTAACTATATGCCCTAAGGATAGTTCAGTTTGTAACATACATGAGGAAACTACATATTTTGATTTTTCTTTTACATGTCAAAGCAAGACAGCGGTTGATATGATAATAGTAGAGAATCAATTTAAGAGTATAGATGATGAGATTATTTGGAGCAGCAGTAATGCATTATACTCTCCTATTGAACATATGGAGGACTTTGAAATTAGGGATAATCCTCTCTTCATCCATTGTGATCTATGTGATAGTATTGAAGAAGAAGAAGATCATATTGGAATTTTCAATAGTATGAACATGCATCAGGAAAGTAAGGAAGTGTAGACACTCAAAAATGGTTCACATCTATGGTTTCATCACTTCTTCATGCTAATTCATCCCATTTTCTCATTCCACTAACTTTGATTTTTTGGCCAACTTGATCATATCTCAATAGTGTCTATCATCATTCATATCCTCTTTTACATTAATTTTATGTCATCTCAAAACCATTTCAAATCAACTTGAAATCACCCCAAATCTACCCAGAATCACCTGAAATGTGTCAAACATCCCAAATCTATCATCATTCATCTAATCCTAGGCATTTTTGTGGCTTTCAATGCCTTGGAAACCGATCAATCTATCAAATCTTATCAATATGATCTTAGTACTGTCATGAATCTCAGTGCTAGGTCAAACTATTAGTCATGTCATCCAATCTTTGACGTTGTCAAGCCTCTCAATGTTAGATCATGGTATTATCAACCGTTTAATAATATTGACAGTGTCCATCGACATTATTATGATCAACCTTATCAACCGATCTTGATCCTGTTGTATTTTACACTGTTAATTAAATGTTACATGTCCTTAATTCATGTCATGTATCCTTGGCATGTTATCAATTTCAATCAATCGATCAATTTGACCATGGCTTTGGTCTATCCATCATCATCCTAGTCAATCTCCATTATCGTCACATTTCATCAAAAGATACTGTAGCACTTATTTAATCAATTTGGTCAATCATCTACTAATTTTCTCTATAGGATTAAATAACCCATAATTTAATCCTATGTCATTTCACTAATTATTTTTCTTAACTAAGCTTCTCAATTAATTGATATTTTATTAATTAATTGGTTCATCATCTGCAAACCATGGAAATTCTCAATTTCCTAAGTCATATTTTCCACCATTAATTCCATTTTTTACTAATTTCTATTTGTGTGGATATATGGATTTTTAATTCAAATATTCTACATAATATTGACATCATCATGACACATGGGCATGACACATCAAGGATTCTCCATTTACACTTGGCTAAGATATGTCATAATTGATATATTCTTATTCCCTTATGCACATCCATATTTGGCTTCCATTGTCATAGATTCTTGGCTTTAAGTGGGTTTGGGGTGTCATATGATGCGTCATAGATACTCTTCCATCTTTAGCCGAGTTTGACTTCCAAGCATCATACAATCCTACATTTGGCATCTTGTGTCATATGTGTCATGGATTCTCAAAGGAATCTCTTGCCAAGTCGCATATCCAAGGTGACAATTCCAATTCTCTCATCTTGCGTGTTGATTATAAAATGAGCATTCTTCCTCTCATTTTCGGTCCATAGCTTCTTAGATTTTCACTCTTTCTCTCAGACTAAAACCACATCTTCTAATATTCTCATAGAATCATCATTACGATAGGCTTTTGCTTCCTAATTGTGTGAATTATAAGCAATTTAGAGCTACATTACATGGAGAATAAAGAAGGACATGGGAGCTACAAATAAAAGAGGGGGTTTCTAACTTTTTGTTGCTTCCTTTTTGTTTATTTGTCTTTCATGGTAGACTAGAGGGTCTTGATGTATGTTTATTGAGTTTGTGATTTTCTCATAGTATGTTAGACATTATCTCATTTTCTAGTCCTACAGGAAGCTACAACTAGTCCAAAACATGACAACCAGTTAGAAGCTCTCTCAATGAATAATTCATGGCTTCTTGAGATAGCTAAAAATGACACAGTGGGTGATGTCCAAAAGATCATCAAGGTGCATGATGAAGATAGCCTATGTATAATTGAAGTAAATTATATCTTAAGATTGATACCTTCGGTTTCCAAATATAAAGATCTTGGTGCTTTCTTTGTTGAATCCAATAGTATTCATGATGTGATAATTGGTGAATTGGAAATTAGAGTTTATGCATTTGATGAAAAGGTTGAGTATGAGGCTTTCTTGTTTGACATCACTCCAACTCAAGAGAAGTGGTCTCAACCCCAAATATTGAAGACATTCTATTTTAAAAGTGAAATTGCTAATGAACTTATGGGAGATGGACTTTCAACAAGCCTAGCTCCAAGACATGGTTTAAATGCTTTTGTGAAGCTCTTCCCTAATGCTTGCCTCATCCATGTTTTTCAAAATGATGGCAATATATGGTAGCCTAAAACTTATGATGAGTCATGGTTTTTTGGATATGATTATTACTTCACCAAGTTCTTTCATAGGATTAATCATAATTCTTGCCACTTGGAGCCTTCCAAACAAAGACAACATGGAGATCTTGCATTCAAATGCAACTGGCTGACTCAGAAAGGCTCTTATTTTTCTCAGACCATTGATGGCTTCACATAAGTATTCCATGTTTCTAAGTTCCATGGTGGGATCTTCTTGCCTATGCATATGTTTGTAAATATGCTCTTGCTCGATAAGTTTTTGTGGTGTGTAGTTTAGTTTCCCTTGCTTTGGTTTGTTGTTGCTTTGCATTTTGTTTAGGTGTTTGGGTGGTTTGTTTTTCTTTTTGTCTTGTTTCATTGTGTCCCTGCTCCCCTCTGCCCTCTCTGCAAGAATCTCCCTATTCTTCTTCTTTTAACTCTATCACCCAATGGATACATCACTTGTCTATTATCTAGAGATTTCTGGAATTCTCTAATTTTGTATCAAAATTAGCCCCCCTATAAAGCCAATGTTAGCCCTCATATAGACCCCCATAATGAAACTTTCAGTTTAGGGTCTTAAATCTCTTTGAGCTAATTTCAAAGCAATTTGAAGTAATTCAATTAGTTGAAGCAAGTTCAGATGAGTTTGATGGTTCAGAATTTCAAGCACGTAGTTCAAGATTAAAGTTCAATGATCCAGTGCAGAGGTGCAAAGATCATTATATTTGAGTTCAGATGACTTCACAAGAAGTCTCACTTGATTTATCAAGTTCATTCAAGATATATCAAATCAATGTTCAATTTTTAGAGGTGCAACTACATGGCCTGAACTCTCAGATATATATGGTTCAAAATGTTTGAGAGGTCATATGCCTATACTTCCTTGCAATATAAAGAAAGTTTGAATGTCTTTCCAAGTCTTGATTGAATCATGTAGCAATTGGCATATGTAAAGGATTTAAAGTATCCTTTGCAATGCTCAAAGGAAATTAGAGTCAAACTATAATCAATTTAGACAGATTATAGAATGCAACTTGATTATGAGAGCATGTATGATAGAAGAATATGCCCTAGATTTTGATGAAAATGATCTCCATACATTCTTAAGCATGACAAGGGTGAAAATGTGCATAAAGGTTTTGGCTCATGATGTGGCTAGTTAATAACTCATCCAAACTATAATGAAGAATGTTTGATAAAGTGGTAGATTTGAGCTCTGCTGATGATGATGGGAATTCTTTTTGGATTGTTGACTAAGAAAGTCAGAATATACAGATGGTTTCTCATAGCAAGTGATTCTATTTAGACAGTGATTGGATGGCCACATAGGCATGTCACCCATTTGATAAAATGTGTAAGAAACATATTAAGGCCAAATCTCCAAGCTTGGTGAGAGTTAGAAGGTTTGTAATCAAGCAGGGAATATCATTGCTTACAAATGGTATTAAATCATGCCCATAATGTCTAATGTATAATAGAGAGAAAATGAAGAGCTCAAACATCTTTGGAGGCTTTTCATTGTCTTCTCCTTAGTATGTTCATTTTGAGTGACAAAGTATGAGTAGGGTGGTGGATATGTCAGAAATGACTTTGAACTTCTCGAAAAATCATCCAATAGCATGTGCCAAGTATGAGATGTAAAGAAAAGGGGAACCATTAAGACATAGTAGCAGTGTGATATTAATGGCCTACTTCAGTGCTCTGATCATCAATGTCATTATTGATGATGTATCTTAATACTTTCATCGATAGTATTGACTCCCATGGATATTCATATAACAGTGTATATGTTCCTTGAAACTCCCTTCCATGCCACTAACCTATGTATAAAGATCATATCATTTACACACAATGTTGACATAGATCCGGTGATGGTCTCTTATAACTCTGAAGGGGTCGAAGGCATCTGTTATGCAATTTCATGACTTGAGAGACAAGAACATCTGTGTGACTTGATTCATCTCAATTCCCATAAATCACCTTTGATAGAGTAATTTGGAGAGTAATATGGATCATCATGTCGGTCAAAGAGAGTCTTGCATAAGGAAACTTTAAGAATGGAAAGGATCATCTAACTATGCAGATATAGATGCCAGCTCAAATATTTTCCAACCCAAACATTCCTCTTGGTAGATGCATTCTCCCTATCACACTTCTCTACGGGTGATGGTAATCATGCCAAGAAATACAACTACACTAAGATATTCATCGGTGGACTCATGCATATGATGGAAGACATCTCCTTATACATGCATACCCATGATGACTATAGTAGCAATAAATCTAGAAGCCTTGTGATCGCAGTAGAGGTATCAAGGAGGCATGCAAACCATTTGACTAAATGTCAATATGCTCATAGATGCCAAAGTTGACTGCAAATGGAATAGGATGTTGGCAATTATCAGGCACACACTAGTTATGATTAACTATTTTGGTTGAGCCTTATCATAGATTGAACACCTCGAGATGCTTTCTCACTACAACCATAATCAAGCCTACACAAACCAATATCATGGCACTATCTCGAGCTTCAGAAAGGATAGGTAACAGATTGGAGAAGTTAATATAGTTGTGGGAAAAACATAGATAACCAATGCAATATGTTTTATAGAATGCCCATGGTTTTGACAAGTGTTTGGCGATAGGAAACTTAGCCCATCTTTGCTAAATATCGCATCCCAAAACAATGATAATGTCACCCTCACAATAGCCCATTGGCCTTGGATGCATAAAAAATCATCATATTTAAAGACTCACATCTCGATATGATTCAACTCGAGAGTTTGAAGCCATCATAATAAAAGGAAACTCATAGTTAGGCAATGAAGTAGGGCTTTACTTTATTTCAAAATAAATGGGTAGCCATCAATTGTAAATCCCATGTCATAAAAATTCTCAATACAAAGAGTGTCAATATAGTATGGAAAACCCACAAGGCATGGACCACAGGTAGGATATGCTTGACAAGATACACACAAGGAGATAGAGGCTATGTAGAAGAAATGTTTGATGAAATGTCAGGTTCGCTGATGGCCCATTCCGTACCTTGACACTTCTATGTATGTGGTAATATAAAGGTTGACTCCCAACATGATGACTCAACATGATAGCCACAAGTGCCTATGAATGGAAATTTGGAGAGAAACAAAAAAGATTCTAATGTTTTATTGAACATTGTATTTATCCTTAATACTTTGCCTTTCCTCAATAATAAGATATGTAAAGGTATTTAAAGATCATATGAGGATAGAGTAAACCAATGAAAATTTGGAGGTGAGGAAAGATCAGTTCACAGAATTACTTTTAATAATTGATAAAGATCTGAAAGAAGAAAAAGATCAAGCTAATTTTCAACAAACGACTCTCAGAATTGAAGGCCAAAAAGAAGCTCTATTTATGACAAGATTTTGGGAGGAGAATGGTTTCACTTTTCTAAATTGGAGATTGTGTGCTATAGCAGGGAAAGGGATTTTATTTTTAAAAGGGGAAAGTTATAAGGAAGAGCACAATTTTGTAATCTAAATTTTCATTTACGACTTTGAGCCTAATGAAAAATATTTATATACTTTCATGGATTGGATGGTTTAAAATTGCGTGTTTAAACCTTGGTGTAATGTTTACTTTGCGAAATGTTATGTCAATTACTTTGTGATATTGGTTATCATTTATCTTAGATTATCATTCTTTCCCCATTTTTATTTTTAGTTTCCTCTATTTTCTTTCTATTTCAAGTCTGAAGAACCCATAAAACTTTGTGTTTCATGATTCGGTTTATTTTTTGTTGTAATCTTTGAAAACATTCCTCCATACCTAAGAATATGTTGAGAGAACCTTAAGTACTTTCTGGTAAAAGTATGCATATATGCATATTCTTTTTAAATGCAAATTCATTGTAGATCTTATACAAGGAGCTATACTCGAATAATTAGAGGGTGCTTGCGCATTCCAATAGCGAAGTGAGCCAACTATTAGTGCTGATTGAGTCTTCTTATCTGGGTGTTTTAGGGTCAATTTGTATGTATTTCTTTGGAAGACAATAATCTATTCTAACAATATTCTATATCTTGATACTCCTACACTCTAAGTGTTCACTATTTATTGAAGAATTTTTTGTTTGAGCTCATTTTCAACCAATAGTCTTTATTTATATTCTATCTAATCTTTTATATCATTTTACACATGTTTCTTATGTCTCTTGATACGTTATTCATTTCTTATCCTTTATTCACACTCCATTGACATGGTTCATTTATGTCATCATATCAATCAACTTTTATGACTCCTTCAGTGCAGGTAGTCTTAGTGTTGTCGTAATTTGATGCATATATTGGAGGGTTGAATAATTATGGTATTCACCCTTGCTTATTTTCTTTTATTGGTGGCTATTTGTTTTCCCTCTTTTTGTTTTTCTTTAGCTTCTTTATGTGTATATATTAATCCACGATGCTTTTTTCTAGGAAAAGTTTGTTTTTAACATGCAATTTTCAATGCTTTAAGTAACTTTATAGAAAAAAAGACATTGTCTTTTAAAAATAAATTTATGGAATATTAAATAGGGTGACATGTTTGATTTATGTTGGGTACTGAGTTATATCCTTGTAAATCATATAGCTTAGGTTCTAATATGGATGTAACTAAAGTCAATTAGTTGGGCACCGTTCTTAAGCTCTTCCCTATATGTTCATACAATAGCCTTGTTGGTGTTGCTATGGTCAGTGTTGAATGTTCTTATCCCTATGTGTCTTCCCTTCCGATTCTTGGAGTTAATGTTCCAATAGAAGTAAATAAATCATTACTGATTATTGCATATGTGGCACCTTATGTTTGAGTTGTTGGTAACATAAGCTCAATTCAGGTGTTTGAGTCATAGAGTTTTAATTTGAAACATTAACTAGTTGTAGATGTGTCCATTTTCATGTATGTATTGTCAATCATGAAGAATTTTTTTGTCAGATAATTTAGCTGATTTATAAGAAAGTAGTTTGTCTCTATGATTGTATAAATAAGAACCATTTGACCAATACAATATAGCATATTATGTATTTGTTCTATCTTCTTTGTTTATGTTGTTATATTTTTCTAATATGGCATTAGAGCCATCTTTCTATTAAATTGTTTGTTTTAAAGAATAATTTATCAAGGAGATGAGGCCTAGAGAAGAACCACCAAATGTTGATGGTGATGATGATTTTATTGAAGATGAAACCATTTTTTTTGAAGTGGTCAATACTTTGAGGATATAAAAGGATGCAATAGAGGCTAGAAACATTCTCAATAGATCAGAGAAACTATACCTCATTGGGGTTATGAGACACACATGTGTGGACTGGTGTCCAATAGTTTAGAGAGATGTAAAAATCCGAAGGCTTGGAATCATACCTTTATGAGGGTTATGAGTCATTTCATGTAAAAATGGTGTTTCAAACATGGATGATAGCTACATGACTATACCAACATCTAGGAGAAACTTGAGGAACTCTTACTAGTCTATGAACTATTCTTAAAGAATAATTCCTAAATAATTTTTTTTCTAGTTGTCCCTTTAAGTGGCATTGTTGGAGTTAATATTCCAACAACAGTAAATAAATCATAACTAATTATTGCATATGTGGCAATATATGTTTAGGTTTTTGGCAATATAAGTTTAGTTCAAGTGTATGAGTCATAGAGTTTTAGTTTGAAATAATACTTAGTTCTGGATGTGTCCATTTTCATGTCTATGTTGTCAATCATGAAGTAGGTTGTCAGTTAATTTAGCTAGTTTATAGGAAAGTGGGTTGTCTCTATGATTGTATAAATAAGAATCATTTAACCAATATAATATAGCATATTAATTTTTTTCTATCTTCTTTGTTTCTATAATTAGTGTTGAATGTTTGTATCCCTATGTGTCTTTCTTTCTAAGTATGTATGAATTATATGTAGTTCTTGACTCCATTTATTACTCTCTTTCTTCATATATATATATGTATATGTATATGCATATGTATATGTATATGTATACATATATATATGTATATGTATATATATATACATATATATATGTATCATATACATATATATATGTATACATATACATATACATATGCATATACATATACATATACATATGTATATATATATACATATACATATATATATATGTATACATATACATATACATACATATACATATATATATATACATATACATATATATATACATATACATATACATATATATATATACATATACATATATATATACATATACATATACATATACATATATATATATATATATATATACATATATATATATATACATATATATATGTACACACACACACACACACACACACACACACACAAACACAAACACACACACACACACACATATATATATAGATATATATACATATACATACATACACACACACACACACACACACACACACACACACACACACACACACACACACACACACACACACACACACACACATATCTAGATTTCTCATTCTCTTATATCTTGTCTGGTAAGATTAGAGACATGTATATACAACCTGTAATAACCACTATTGTTTCATGGATGTAATTATTTAGAATATCCTCCTCATCCTAATCAGTGTGTATCATATTGGTTTATACGATCCTTCTTGTTGGCCTGGTTTTTCACCTAGTTTAAATCCTTAAAATTCATTGTGAAAATCTAGTTTATCCCATATAAGTAGCTAGGGTTTTCAGTTCTCATGATTAGTCATGCCTTATAAAATCCCTAATTATTATGTGCTACTGTCTCATTTTCCCTAGGGATTTTGATTTTTTGATTTGTCACACCTTTGGTTAAGGCGGGAGATTTGAAAAGCCCTAGACATTACTGAAAAATACTTTGAAAAACCCTTGTATTTTTTTAAAATTCTTATTCTAAGATTTTTTTTTTTTTTTTTCCCTAAATCTTTCACATTTTAACCCATGGTTGCACTGTGGTTAGCCCATATCGTACAATTTTCCTTGTTCATAACACTTTTGATGAATCATTATTACAACAGTTGATCTCCTTCTAGATCAACAAATGTCGTATTCTCATAGATTCAAGATGCAAAGCTTTTTACCAAAGTGACAAAGTGACAGAGTGACACTTGTCCTATGGGACCTAATGAGATGTAGAAATCATTTGTTTTATAACAATCGTTGATCTCCTTCTAGAACAACAGATGTTGCATTCTCACAGATTCAAGATACTCAATGATTAAAGAAAGTGAGAATATAAAATGTTGATGCATGTCCTGGTGGGGGCCATAACATATTACTTCAAAATATCTTGTTGTAATATGCCAGCTGCCACACTTGGATTAATTTCTGAGTTAGATTGAACTTTCTTCCTTGATTATTGATTCAAGTGATGATCGAGGGTTGTCATATTGTAGCAAGATGAAATTGTTCAGTGTTTAAAGAATGCAAAAATATGACAGATTGCCATGTGTCTTTGTGGGTTCCCAAACATGGAATAAGATGTATTCTCCTAACCGTTGATCAAGAAGTAGATTGATGGTCCTTGTATTCTCACATAATGAAGATGCAAGGTTTTTAGAAAATGTGACAATGAGAGAAACTGACAAGTGTCCCTATGGGCCCAGTTAATGTTCGAGAAGCCTATAAAATGAGCATCTTTTTAGCTATAGATTTAGATGAAGATCGACGATAGTCATATTCTCGCAAAGCCAAAATGTAAAATGTTTAACTAAAGTGAGAAAGAAAGAACTCAACACATGGAATTTGTGTGATCAGCTTGTATTATAAGTTGCAAAAGGGTATGATTTCAACATGGGATACTAGATGGCATGTTTTTATTCCCTCCATGTAATAAGTATGATGAGGGTTAATGATTTCTCCCAGCCATTAGATATTCTAATGATCAATGGTTGTCACATTGTCGAAAGACGAATATATTTGAAGTTTAGCCAATGTGAGAATTCACCATGTGTCCATGTGGGCCATATTTGAATACAACAATAGGAAGATATATTAACCATTTGTTACCTGAGGATCAATGGTGCTTGCATTTTTGCATGAAGGAGATGCAAGGTTTTTAGTCAAAGAGAGAATACGAGGTCACAACACATGTCTCAGTGGGCCCATTTCTTAAAAGGAATGTTAAGACAACAAGGAGCTCTCCTGATTGACAATGGTCATATTCTTGCATAATAAATATGTTCAAGTTTAAAAAAAAGGGAGAATACTAAGTTTGACTCATGTCCAACAAGGTAACAGGTCATGCAATTGTGAATTTGGAATCACAACCGTCAGATTCTGCCCAGATTAATGACCAAATTTCAAATTATTAACGTAACATGCACAATTCAACTATTAGAGCATTAATGATGATTCAAGGAAACCTTATGCAAAGGAATTCTACATAAATTCCATAACTCACTCCATAACCAGTACAAAACAAAAGATGTTTGAAGCACAATAAAGTAGAGCTTGATTTTTGGGTTTCCATATAGTGAATTGTTGCAAGCAAATTGTCTAGCTAAGATCAAAAAATTTGTGAGTAAGTGCTAAACTTTTGTTGTCTAAAGATTTCCTATTCCATAATTTTCTAAATTGATAAAAATTCCTCCATGAAGAGATTTTTCTAAAAAGAAATATTATCAACACTAGAATGTACATGATGACTTCCTTGAACAATTGCTCCTCACTACCAATGAAGCAACCAAAGGAAAGGAGTTGGTCCCTAAAAACACTAGATTGAAAATTAGTGAGGGTTTCTATGACAAGTGAAACTAGTTGAGAGATGTAGACACAAAAATGGGTGGTTTGGAGATATTTAGACAATGGTTTTTGTTGAGAAAACATGATACCCCATTGGAAAGTTGATTGTCCTTGGTGTTTTCTTTGATGATGACTTGTTGACAATGTTGGAAAAAAGATATGATCCTGTGCTGAGGGTTGTGAAGAACCATGCATGAGAGAACCTATTTAGGGTGATTACCAAGGTAATTAAAGAATTTTTCATGTTGAACCCTAACCAAACCTTGCATGAATAGATTGACTTGAATGATTGATAGGTAAGGTACATTGCTCAGAGAATATATCTTCAGGGAGGGCCATTGCAAGAGCATTTTATAAAGTTGGGCATCTCTCATTGGTGACATCACATACCCTAGAGCCCTTACTAAACAAGTATTTCAATCCCAGGGCACATGCCCTTTATATCTCCCTCTATGAAATCCTTGGTATGGAATCTGGATGAGCAAGATTACATCTAGGGGTCTCTAGTTTTTATGATTGCTCAGACATTGCAATATGGTATGAGCTCTATTTTTTAATTTTACATCTTACATGGTGGAGGAGATTCATAATGGACTAATTGGCATCAACAAGGGTAAGGTTGACAAACCCTTTTGTTGGAATTCATTGCTAATGGACATGTGCTTGTACAAGGGAGTTTCTATCTTTTCAAAAGATATGAAACTAGAGTTAGAGAAGGACGGGGATAAGCTACCAGTTTAGCTTTGGAATGTGGACATGACATGGGAGGTCACATATGCTAGTTTTTTCCATTTTGACATATATTTGTCCTCAAAGATGAGGATTTTGTTAATTGGAGACAAATTTAGGATTCCCCAACCCTTATTAGAGCTGATCAGACCCAAAGATCATGCTAAGGGTTTGAAAGTCAGTCATAACTGGGGGAATATTATCCCTTAGTCCATTTCAACTACTTTTGTAGTATATGGTTTCCAAGGGAAACCTCATGTCCTACCATACAAGGTTCCTTTATAGGTAAGAATTTCTGAATTCTTATGACAAGTAGGACTTGAAGAGAGGGAGCTAGTGGGAAGATCAAGGGATTTTTTTTCCAAATTTTATGGTCATCCACAATTTTATGCTCACCAAAGGAGGATGCAAACACTTAGTTAAGTTCCTTGATAAGTACCAAATGGCCCAGTCTCATCGTCATTTTATTGATCAAGAAGGTTTCTATGATATGTTCAAAGATAGAACTAAGGCAAAACCATATGGACATATTGTTTACTTTCCTGAAGATATAACGAGGAATGCATTTTCTTTACAAGAACAATAAGTAAAGAAAGAGAAATGGAAAGTATACAGTAAGGTCTTAGAATTAATTAATGCTTTGGATAAGAAATATGATCCCCTAGCTAATATCAAATATTGGGGAGATAAGATAAATAAACTTATGGCTCATTTTGCTGGGATAATGCAAACTCTTAATGAGAAGAAAGAAATATTAATAAAAGAATACCCAAACCAAGCCAAGGAGGTAGATAAAAGAATGGGAAATAGGGTAATAATAAGCCCAAGGTAGTGCACTTTACAGAGGAAAGTAGGGTATGTAGTGGCCAAAAATATGGATGTGCATTGTGTTCCTTTGTACAAGAGGCAGTTTTCAGAGAGCCCATCCTCAGCACCAATTGCAAAAAGTTAAAAATTGGATCAAGGATCTTCATTTCGATCTAAAGAATACTCCCCATCACATACCCCTCTCCATTTTGACAATGAATGTTCCTTAAGGAATAATTGAAGTAGACGGGGAGTCAGAATGATGTTTTGATAAGTACATTAGAAATAGAGGAGGGAGCACTCGAGGAACCTCCAATGCCATGTTTAGCCCTTACTATGGATGATTACAAAGGGAAGGAGATAGATAGTGTTGTAGAGTAGGCTACTAGAATTTTTTTGATGATGATAGTTTTTAAAAATCTAGGGCTTTCATCCAATTTGTGTGGAGGAGCAATATAGAAACTTTTGAGACAAAATGTAAAAAGATGAAAGTAGTGCAACCTAGTATACAAGCCTCTAATATAGAAGAAGAAATAAAGGCAAAAATAATGCAAGAGTTCAGTCAAATAACCCCTTCAAGGGGAAGACAATTACTAAAAGATTTAGAAGTACTAATATTGCCAAAGTGGGACATTGTTAATGCAATGATTTTTGATGTAGTGAGAAAGGAGAAATAAAAAAAATTTAGAACTAAAGAATAAGTTAAAGAATCCCATAAAGGGGTAATATATAACAATGATCATAAGACCTTGGTCATGTGGTCTATACAAAAAAGAGACAAGCCAAGAATTCAAGAAGTCTCAGATGTTGAACACACCAGAAGCCTGATGGTATATATGGTTAGAGAAGTGGACAATGAGCAGATGGTCCAAATGAATAAAGAAATGGCCGATCTTGGTGTGGAGGTAGCTGCTAAAGACAAGAATAAATTTCCTAAGCTAAATGAAAATTTTGAAAAAGTATTGGAGGAATATGATGAGAGGAGAAGAAAGATTTATGACATGGAAAAAATAATTGCAAATTTGTAGAAGCAATTAGGAAAGAGAAAACAAGGGAAAGAATCTAGCCAACTTTGAATTACAGCTTCCCATATCCTACTACTTCCCCCTGGTCCTATTGTGGAGATTGCTAACACACCCCAACAACCAAAATTTTATATAGAGGATGAACTAAATAAAGAGAAGGCAAAAATTTAGGCATTACATGTAGAGTTAGGTGTGCAACATGAAGATAGGATCAAAGATACTATCTTTTTTTTTATTGGATAGAATTAATTGGCATCTTTTCTACTTAGAATTATCAAGGTTGATAGATATGTGGAAAGAACTAGATAGAAATGAAACCACTTGAGGGAAATATTGAATAGATGGATCAGTAGGGATGATGTCATCACTACTGTGTGTTTTTCTATCATTGACAATTTTGATGATCAGGTTGAAAAAATATATGACCAAGCCAATGCCCTGCTAAATTTTGACCAAAAAAGAGATATGTTGCAGAGAAAATTGAAAATATGTTTCTCAAGATATATTAGTAAGAATTTTGCTCTCTTTTCACATGTATTAAAAGGCTTAGGCAACATAAAAGATAAGGAGGAGTGGGGAAATGAGCTAAAAGAATTAATGAGTATCAAAATGAATGATGTAGTAAATAAGGAAAACTACATATGGTTTGCTAGGACAGCTAAGGAATTAATTAATGTACAATTATTCTTTGATTCGTTCCATAAAGATTTTGATGAACTAAAAAGGTTGGGAAAATATGTCTCGAGGAGAGAAAAAGAGATCTTGAACTTCAACTGGCCAGATGACATAGTTTTCAACAAGTGAATGGTAGATTAAGTTTTTAGCCTCACAATTACTATAGGTAACATCTAAGGGGGGGCTCATAGGAAAGGCAAAAATCACAAAGGAACTCCAGTTAGTTGATAAAGCTATCCAAATAGATGATAGAGAAGAGGATCAATAAACTACAATAGACATCCAAGTGTCAGAGCTAAGTACAATAGAGGAGGAGAAAGCGGCCCCATATCCCAATGAGAAACAAAAAGAAGAAGATCAATCATCAAGTGCAATTGAGGAAAAGGAAACTACCAAAATAGAATTGGCCCCACCACAAAGCAACCAATGAAGGGATCATTATGTTTTCGAGCAAAAGATCACAAGTTTTTGGTTCCTCCCACATAGTATTTGAAAGTGACTTTTTAATAATCTTTTTGTCCTACGGACAATTATCCTTTTACCTCTAGACCTAAAGCTTTTTGCAACTCACACTATATAAGTGAGTTTCCAAGGGTAGAGGAGGATCCGAGTTTCTTTTTTCTTTACTAAGTTTGTAAATTCTAAGTCGGTCCTTGCAAACTGTAATGTTGTTCTAGAGTTGAATATGAAAGTTAATGGTTGCTAGTCTACTGGTGTTATTTTCTAATATGGATAAGCACTGAATTGTATACAATTTCAAGGAAGTTAATACAAATAAAAAGAACTAGTTGTTCATCACATATATTGTCTCTTCTCTTATTTTCATCCTATTCTTTGAGATTTAATAACAAAGTTTATTAAGTTTCAGTTGTAATTAATGTTGAATTATATTTCAATTTACCTTTTGCTAATAATCTAATGGGTTACATAAATTCTTAATGTAAATTGGAAGAACCTTTTGGTTTTTATTAGAGATATGATAAGTATGAGATTTGGAAATGAATACTGATAATCTTTTCACAAAGTGTCAAGATAAGATCCATAAGTAGGTGTTTAATCCCTATGAGTTGTAGCCCAATAGATAAGGGACTAGCCATCCATATAAGTTTATCTAGTTGGGATTCTTTACATGATGCACAAATTTATATTAATCAATCATTTAATATTCTATTTTTAAAGTTTAAAATGTTAGCCTATAGTTGATTCATGGAGTTTAGGGTTTGGTAAAATAGCCACTTAGCATATCTATGTTACCATTGAATTATAATAAAGAAGGCTAAACCATCTATTATTTTTGGAGTTCATGTTGAAAGTTTGAATACTAAGTGAGTAAGAAATAATTCCTAGGTAAACTTGCCTGAATCTTGTAGAATTCAAAGTGGAGAAGACCTCAATGTCTTGTCAGTTGGTCCTTCTATTTTTATTTTCAAAATACCCATAATGGTTTTTAGCTAACTCCTTGGTCTTCTAACATTGTAAAAGGTGGCCGAAATCATTGTTAAATCAAGAGCCAACAAAATCACGACTCTGTTGGGGAGTTGCATGAAGAAGCTCATTACTTGAAATACTCAAGTTTTTGGTACAAAGTTGTACATTTGTAGTCACTTTTTTAGTCATATCATGCCCATGCTTATATGGATTTCTTTTAAGTGACAAACCTTGAGAATCTAAAAAGTCACAATAGAATAGGAAGTACACGATGTGAGCTGTGTTTGGGTAGTGCATTGTTTGCAACATAGAGTTTACATTTCCCAAAATACACCATATTAAAGTGGTTCTGGTTTGGGCCCTTGTGTTAGATCTATTTTTAGACATTCTTATCTTGTGACATGTTCCTATCTTCTAGCCTAAAAAAAATATTTTTCCTCAAGTGGGTGGTGACTTGGTCAAAGGTTTTGTAACTAGTGCTACATATTTTGAGTAATCTTTGGAAAATGGTAGACAAAAGGATAAATACTAGAGCATTCAAAAAAGATAATCCAGAAGTGCCTATGTACAAAAATTTACCTCATGTGGGTAGGAAGAACTAGACAAAGAAGAAGGGAGATCCTAACCACACATAGAAGCCTAGAGATAGTATTTCTATTTAGTCACATTACCAATAGTGAAAGAAAGAGAATCATATTCTCTTAATTTTGAATCTAAGAAAACTAGACTCCTAGGTGAAATATTCACAACCCCATTACTAGGAGAAATAATTCACTAGGATAAAACTGTCTCTTTTGTAGGATACATTTCTTTTAGGCCAAATGTATCAAAGGAAGTGAATCAAAGGTGGGTTATAAAAATACTCTAAATACTAGACCAAATCTTGGACAAATCCCATATATAGAGAGAAACCTCATAGATTTAGATGATCTAGTAGAATCAGAGACCACCTCTGCAAACCCCAATGAGTTTTTGTTAGAAATTGAAATCCTTAGAAAGAAAGTTGTAGAGGAGGATGCCAAGCACATCCATTTGGAAAAGGAAAAGGAAGCTATCACCATGAATGCCCTCATAGAAAGAGACGATTTTATTAGAAGAATGGAGGCTTTGAAAGAGAAAAATAGAAAATTAGAAGAAAGATCTTTTGCATTGCATTCAAATTTTTTTGGAGATGTTGGAGAAATAAGGTCAAAGATCCAAGACCAGGATTTCTCACTGAAAGAAAAGGAAGGACCTATCATCTCACAAGTCCAACTCTACAAACCTATAGAAGATAAATTTATAGATCTAACCATTAAGAACCCTGATAAAGGAAGACAAAAAGTTGTAGGGATACTAATCAATGAGCCCCAAGTTACCTCTAAGAGCCCTATCATGTCAAAACTTGATTTAGAATTGGAAAAAACAAAGAAAGAAAGGAAATATCTGGCTAAAGAGCTTAAGAAAGTTGAAAATGAGGCTCAGGCCACAGAGACAAGAAGAAAGATACATTTTCTTAAGTCCACCTTTGGCCTAGCATCCTGGCCAAACTTGCCCTTACAAGCAGTGCCTACTATTCTAGTTTGTGGACCTATAATGGTTATCCAAAACTTATCTTAGTCAATACCAACTTCTTCTTCCATGAATGCTAGTCAAACATCTGCTACTCAAAAAGTTCAAATCCCTACACAAAACCAAGGGGTAGAACCTAGTAATTGAAATGTTTTAGGTTTCCAAAAGAGACCTATCCACATGGAAAGATAAAAACAAATGACCTTTGTAGGTATCTTGGGTTTTCCTCATCCAATCTCAAATGACCTAAGACGTAAGGTCACTAAATTCTCAGGAAAAAATGCTTTAACTGGTGAAGACCATCTCAGAAAGTTTACTGATGTGTTAAATAATTATGAAGTGGAACATGAAGATGTGGTCATGTAGTTGTTTGTTCACTCACTCATTAAGGATGCAAGAGACTGGTTCAGAAGGTTACCTGATGACAATATTGGTTCTTGGGATGATTTAGAGAAAAATTTTAAGGAGCAATATGGTGATAATACTAATGCAAGTTTTATGATAAATGAGTTCAATAACATAAAGAAAAATATGAACGAGTCAAGATTTGATTTTAATGTAAGATTCCGAAAGGGAATATATAAATTGTGTCAAGTTGAGACTAGGTGAGAATGTGTGTCTCACTACATATTTCAATGCTTTTGACAACAAGATGCCCTATACTTTGAGAGAAAAATTTCCTAGAACATTGAGGGATGCTTTCAAGACAACTGTGAACATTAAAAACTATAGAAAAGCATCTGGAAAACTTAGAAGGATAGATGATCCATAGTTGTTCAATCCTAGGGGTAATAGAAAAGAAGGTGATAAACCTATTAGAAAGAAGTTTGAGGATGACAAGATGGATCAAGTTTTAAATCTTCTTAAGAACTTGAACCCACTAGTCAACCATGTAAATAAGTCCCATTCTGGTGAGAAGCCTCAATTCAATAATAATTACAATAAGCAGAATAGATTGCAAAACTACCCTTATCACACACAATCGAAGGATGGCAAGCCCATTCCTAACTCTATCCAAGGCCCAAAGGATAAATATACACAAGACCCACTGAAGAGAAATTATATAAATATGATGGAGGACATGCCTTGTTGTATTATATGCCAATCTCCTCATTCTCCTAACTATTGTGTTATTTCCCAATCATTTTCCACAAACCAACAAGGACAGGCTAAAGAAGGTTAGAAGGACCATGGAGATGTGACATGTAATATGATTAATTTATGTGACAATGGTGAATAATTTTATCTAGAAGAATATAAGATTGATGTTAATAATTAGAGAAATATGTATCAACTACATCATTAGCAGGTATTTTTAGATGATGATAGGATGTGCAACATGATATCAGATGTTGAGCATATAAATTTGATGAAGCCATCCAATGAGGAAGTTGATAGAATAATTGCTAAGATGGTTACTAAAGTTCACAACACCTATAATCTTAGAGATAGAATAATAAACAATAATGTTGGAAAAGCATCTAGTATTTTCATCAAGGACATGACTCATAAAATGAATGATGGAAATAAAGAAGATAATCCAGGGATAGTCAAAATCAAAGACAGTAAGAATAAGAAATGGGAACCAAAAAAGAAAGTGCAATTCCAAGGTATGGAGGTAGTCATGATGAATACACATGAAAAGAATCCAAATCTTGATGTTATTAGACACGTAGAGGAGCCTACAGTCCAAGTACAAGCAACAAAAGGTAATCAGTTCAAACCTCTTGTATATGATCCTATTGATGTGATTTCTATGCTATCACAAATTACTATTAAAGTCCCTCTATTTGAGATGTTCATGATAGAAGAACATAAAAGTAAAGCCCTTTATTTGTTAGGAGGAATTAGGAATAGTAATATTGTTGAAAGGGAGGCATTAATAGGGTAAGAGATAACACTTGTAGTAAAAGAAAAGGAAGACAAAGGAGTCATGTCTCAAAAACCTCAAATGTACTTTAATAATTCATCTATAGCCTATATAGAAAATATTGACCATTTTTTCCTTAGCCTTATCATAAATGGGAAAACCTTGAAGAATTGCATGATCAATTTAGGAGCCTCAAATCCTTTCATGCCATTTAGGATTATGGAAGCCCTTGGTTTGAAAGTAAATACAAAGTAGGGTAGGTGTAGAGCCATGGATACAAGACGAGTCCCTATCATAAGTACCATTAATGCCTTGTCATTTAGATTGGCTTCTTACCTTGATGTTGACCTAACTATGACTATCCTAGTAGTTGATATTCCTCCACAATATAGAATGTTGCTCTCAAGAAAATTGAGCATTGCAATGGGAAGTTGCCTACAATGTGATTTGTCATTTGCCACTTTTCACATATGAGATAAAGCCATTAAGGTTGATAAAAAACCAAGAGTTACCCACATGATTGAAGAGAATATTGATATAGATGTTACTTAATTTCTAGACACATAGGTGAGTTCTTTTAGAGATGAATTTACCATTCAAGAAATTGAAAAACTAGTCCTATTAATCTTATAGGAAGCAAGAAAATAAACAGATTCTCAAAATCTTTGGACTATGTATTTTGATGGAGCTAGCTGGAGTAGTATTCTTATCTCCAGATAAGAATTCTTTTAGGTACTCATTCACCCTAAATTTCACTTGTATCAATAACATAAAAGAGTATGAGGCACTTGTACTCAGGTTAAAAGTAGCAACAAATCATGGTATCAAAAAATTGCATGTTATTGGTGATTCAAAACTAGTTGTGTCTCAAATTAAGGAGACATATGCATCCAATAACAAAAGATTAAAACATTATAGGAATGTTGTATGGGATAAGATTGAAGCATTTGATGCTTTTTGGATTTTTCGGATTAACAAACAACAATATGGCCGATCTATTGGCTAATGTGGCCATTAAACCTAATGACATATCATTTACTGGTGTATCCAAGATTGAGATCCAAAACAGACCATCTATTCCTGACAACATAGAAATTTGGTAGGTATTTGAGGTTGATAAAGATATTTTGAATTTTCTCCTCAATGAAGACAAATATCATGGCCAGGAACTGAATTGCAGTACTTTGGTTGAGAATGTAGATGGGAAAGAAACTATTTTTGGCCAATAGATTTTGCAACTAAAAACAAACAAAGTGCCAAAGGATTGATGGTATTAGAGAGTGTCTTTGATAATCAAGACAGAGTGCATCTAGAAGTCAAAGACAAAAAACCATAGAAGCTTGATGAAGTAAACCTTGGAACAACCAAGTCACCAAAGAAAGTGTACATAGATAAGACTTTGTCTCCTATAATTAGAAAATCATTGATTGATTTGCTAAGAAAATATAGGCATGTCTTTGCATGGTCATATGATGATCTCAAGGCTTATAAGGAAGAATTATTTCAGCATGTTATACCACTAAGAGAAAATGTGAAGCCTTTTAGATAGAAAAAAAGACTCGTTAATCCCACATTTTCCCCTAAGATGTAAGAAGAGGTTATGATGCTGAAGGATGGAGGGATAATTAAGCCTATCATACATTCTTCATGGGTATCTAACTTGGTGCCAATCAAAAATAATAATGGTGACATTAGGTTATGTGTTGACTTCAAAAACCTGAATATTGCATCCCTAAAAGATAATTATGGGTTACCAAACATGGAAGCCATGTTGCAACACGTAATTAGTTTTGAGTTAATGTCCATGATGGATGGTTTCTCTAGATATAACCAAGTGTTGGTTGATGAGAAGGAATAGTTCAAGACAACCTTGACAACCCCCTAGGGAACATAGGTGTATGTTTGGATTCCCTGTGGTTTGATAAATGTAGGAGCTACATTCCAGAGAGCTATAGATGTTACATTCAAGGAGTATATTGATAAATTCATGGTTGTTTATCAAGTTGCTTTGATAGCCTATTCAAAAAAGGTCAAGGATCACTATAAGAATCTAGAGAACAATTTTGTAAAGGCCTTGGAGTATGGAGTTTTGTTGAACCCAAAAAATTGCACTTTTGGAGTAACTAAAGGAAAGGCTTGGCCGCATAGTGTCCAAAAATGGAGTTAAGATTGATCTAGAAAGGGTGGTAGCAATAGATAAAGTCCCTAAACCCAAAAATGTCAAAGGAATTCAATCCTTCATTGGCCAAGTTAATTTCTTGAGAAGGTTTGTTACTAACTTTTCTAAGATCAATAGACCTATTTCCAAAATGCTTAAGAAGGGATAAGTAAATAATTGGGAAGGTGAACCATCTCTTGCTTTCCAAGAAATCAAACATGCCATAAAAAATGTACTAGTACTAAGGACACCAAATTATGCAAAGGCAATGCATATATTCTCTTTTGCCTCTTTCCATACCATAGAAGCAATTTTACTTCAAAAGAATGAAGAGGGATATGAACAACCTATTGCATGTTTTAGAAAATCACTGCAACTTGCAAAATTAAAATATGAGATTAATGAGAAGCAAGCATATGCTCTTGTCAAGGCTGTAAAGGCTTTTAGGTGTTATCTAGTTGGTGCCATTATTATTATATTTGTCCCTAGCACAATAGTCAAAGATATATTTTCCTAACAAGAGGTATCTAGAAGAAGATGCAGATGGATTAATAGAATCCAAGAATTTAACATTGAAATCCAAATCACTAATTTAGTGAGAAGCTAGGGGCTAGTAAAGTTGATGGCTTAGTCAAATTTGGATGCTAACCAAATAAATATTGTAGAGAAGACCATAGGTTAGACACATGTGACATGGATAATTGTGATTGGTACAAGAATTTAATATACTATTTACAACATATAGAGGCTCCATTTCATTTGATTGATAATAAAAAAAGGTTTGTAAAGTTGCATGCAATTAGATATATCATTGTTAATGAAAGATTATGGTGGAGAAATTTTGAAGGGGTACTATTGAAATGCATTGATCATAAGGAATCAGAAAAGATACTCATTCAGACACATTTAGGAGTACGTGGAGGTTATTACATGGAAAAGACTACTACTCATAAGGTAATGAGAGCTAGTTTCTAGTGGTCGAGCTTATTTAAAGATGCACGTGTTATGGTTAGGAAATGTGATCCTTGCCAAAGATTTATTGGAAGGTTAAAATTCTCTAGAAATACCCCTTTGAAATTAGTAGAAGTACAAACACCTTTCCAACAATGGGGAATGGACTTCATAGGTGAAATATCAACTAAGTCCAATAGTGGTTATTAATGGATACTGATAGCAACTAATTACTTCACAAAATGGGTAGAGGCTATCCCTACTAGGAAGGCTACTAGTAAAGTGGCAAATGATTTTGTTAAAAATAACATCATAACCAAATTTGGGTGTCTTGAAAGGATTGTGACTGATAATGCCATGTGTTTTAGATCTGAGGAATTTATAAAATTTTGTGACAAGTATGGCATTACAAGATCAACATCCTCCCCTTATCATCCACAAGGGAATGGGATGAATTAACTAATAAAAGTCTATTAAATATCATAAAGAGGACATTAGTTGATAATAAAAAGGCATGGAATTCCAAGCTTCATTTGGAAGATTGGGTTGAAAGAGTAATAATTAAAAAGGAAATAGGTGTTTCACCTTTTGATCTAGTATATGGAATTCAAGAAACACTACCCCAAAATAACCTGATAGGCCTATACAATTATATCTAGTTGTATGATGATGATATCATAGATGACATGTGGGAAAGAATGGATGAATTGGTAGGATTGACTACAACTAGGAGGGAAGCCTCTACTAGAAATACAAAATTGCAATTGTAGGCAAAACACCTATATGACAAGAAAGCAGTGGCAAGGAAATTTGAGCCTAAAGATTTGATCTTGATGTGGAATGCAACAATTGAAGATAAAGGTAATCATGGAAAGTTTGATCCCATTTGGATTGACCCATATTTGATTAAATCTACATGGGGTGAGGACTCATATAATTTGAAAGAACTATTAGGTGATATTCTTGAATTGCCAATTCATGAACAATTCTTGAAGAAATACTTCTGTTGAAGGTATTTTTCGTCTCCATGACGAATAGTTTAGATCTATTCTTTCTATGAGTTCTTGTATTTTTTTTGCCTCTCTATATATATTTGTTTTTTTTCTTTGTGTGCATGTTTCTCTTTGGAAAGTTGTCAATTTTTGTCAAGTATATGGTTTGCTTCTGCAAGAGATTCTAAGCCCTCGTATGAATATAGTTTATTCATTGTCCCTAGACAGAGTCACTATTGGCCTAGTTTTTCAGCTAGTTGAAATCCTTAAAATTCATTGTGTAAATCCAATTTATCCCATATAAGTAGCTAGGGTTTGCACTTCTCATAATCCATCATACCTTAGAAAATCCCTAATTATTGTGCCCTGCTATCTCATTTTCCCTAGATATTTTAATTTTTTGATTTTTCACACCTTTGGTTAAGGCGGGAGATTTGAAAAGCCCTAGATGTTACTAAAAAATGCTTCGAAAAACCTTGGTATCTTTTTAAATTCTCATTCTAAGGTTTTCTTTTGGTTTTTCTAAAACTTTTGCATTTTTTGTCATTTTGCCTTAGCTCGTGACTTAGTTTTAACCCATGGTTTCATTGTGGTTATCCTGCATCCTATAATTTTTCTTATTTGTAACCCTTTTGATGAATTATTATTATAGCTGTTGATCTCCTTCTAGATCAACAAAAATTACATTCTCACAGATTCAACATGTAAAGCTTTTAACCAAAGTAAGAAAATGATAGAGTGACATATGTTCTATGGGACTAAATAGATGTAGAAATCAATTGTTTTACAAGAACCGTTGATCTCTTCTAGATCAATGGATGTCACATTCTCATGGATTCAAGATTCTTAATGATTAAACAAAGAGAGAATTAAAAATGTTGACATGTGTCCCGGTGGGAGCCATAACATCTTACTTCAAAGTGTCTTTCTGTAATATACCAACTGCTACACCCAGATTGGTTGCTAAGTTAGATTGAAATTTCTTCCCTGATAATTGATTCAAGCAACGATCTAGGGCTATCATATTGTCACAAGATGAAAGTGTTTAGTGTTTAAAGAATGAAAAATTATGACAGATTTCCATGTGTCTTTGTGGGTCCCCAAACATGGAATAAGATGTATTCTCCCAACCATTGATCAAGAGGCAAATCAATGGCTTTCATATTCTTGTATAATGAAGATGCAAGGATTTTAGAAAATGCAACAATGCGAGAAACTAACAAGTGTCCCTATGGGCCTAGTTTATATTCGAGCAGCCTAAAGAATGAGCATCTTTTCAGCCATAGATTCAGATGAAGATCAACGAAAGTTGTATTCTTGCAAAGAAAAAATGAAAAATGTTTAACCAAAGAGAGAAAATGAGAATTTGACACGTGGAATTTCTAGGACCAGCTTGAGTTATAAGTTGTAAAAGGGTATGATATCAACATGAGATACCAGATGGCATGTTTTGATTTTCTTTGTGCAATAAGTATGACAAGGATTAATGATTTCTCCTAGCCATTATATATTCTAATGATCAATGGTTGTCACATTGTCACAAGACAAAGATGTGTGAAGTTTATCCAATGCAAGAATGTGAGAATTCACCACGTGTCCATGTGGGCCATATTTGAATACAACATTAGGCAAAGATCTTAACCATTCATTACCTGAGGATCAATAGTTCTTGCATTTTTTCATAAAGGAGATGCAAGTTTTTTAGTCAAAGTGAGAATGCAAGGTGATGATGTGTGTCTTAGTGGGCTCATTTCTTAAAAGGAATATTAAGACATCAAGGATCTCTCCTGATCATGAGATCTAAAAGGATCAATGATGGTCATATTATTGCATAATAAAAGTGTTTGAGTTTTAACCAAAGTGAGAATATGAGAGTTCAACATGTGTTCAACTAGGTAAAAGGTTATTCAATTACGAATTTTGAATCACAACCGTATGATTCCACATAGATTAACAACCAGTTTTCAAATTCTTAAAGTAACATGCATAATTTGACTGTTAGAGAATTGATGGCGATTCAAGAAAACCTCGTGCAAAATAATTTTGCATAAAGTCTATAACTCACTCCATAACTAGTACAAAATGAAGGATATTTGAAGCACAGTAAAGACGAGCTTGATGTTCAGGTTTCCATATAGTGAATTGTTGCAAGTAGATTGTTTAGCCGAGATCAAAAATTTGTGAGTAAGTGCCTAAAATTTTGTTGTCTAAAGATTTCCTATTCCACAGTTTCTTGAATTGATAAAAATGCCTCCATGAAGATATTTTATCAGAAAGACAGATTATCAACACCAGAATGTACATGATGACTTCCTTGAACAATTGCCCCTCTCTACCAATGAAGCAACCAAAGGAAAGGAGTTGGTCCCTAAAAACTCTACATTGATAATTAGTGAAGGTTCCTATGACAAGGGAAAGTAGTTGAGAGATGTAGAGACAACAATGGGTGGTTTGGAGTTATTCAAATAATGGTTTTCATAGAGAAAACATGATACCCCACTAAGTAATGCTTGGGAATTTGACATTGGAAAGTTGATTGTCCTTGGTGTTTTCTTTGATGATGAATTGTTGACAATGTTGGCAAAAATATATGATCCCATGCTATGGGTTGTGAAGAACCATGCTGGAGAGAACATATCTAGGGTGACTGCAGAGGTAATCAGAGAAATTTTCATGTTGAACCCTAATCATGCTTTGCATGACCAGTTTGGCTTGGATGATCTACAAGCAAGGTATGATGCTCAGAGAATATACCTCCAAGGAGGGCCATTGCAAGATTAGTTTCTAAAGGTAGGGTATCTCTCATTAGTGACATCACACACCCTAGAGCTCTTACTAAAGAAGTATTTCAATCGCAGGGCATAGGCCCTTTATATCTCCTTTTGAAAAATCTTTGGTATGGATGAGAAAGATCACATCCAAGGGTCTCTATTTTTTTATGAGTGCTCAGACATTGTAGTATAGTATGAGCTCTATTTTTAATTTTGCATCTTACCTAGCAGAGGAGATTCACAATGGACTAATTAACATTAGCAAGGGTAAGGTTGAAAAGCCCTTTTTCTAGTATTGATTGCTAATGTACATGTGCTTGTATAAGGGAGTTTATATCTTTCCAAAAGACATGAAACTAGAGTTAAAGAAGGATGGAGAAAAGCTACCAGTTTAGCTCTAAAGTGTGGACATAACATGGGCAGTCACAAATACTAGTTTTGTCTATTTTGATAGATATTTTGCCTCAAAGATGTAGATTTTGTTGACTGGAGACAACCCTAGGATTCCCCAACCCTTATTAGAGTTGATCTGACCCAAAGATCATGCCAAGGGCTTGAAAGTCAGTCATAACTAGGGGGATATTATCCCTTACTCTATTTCAACTATTTTTAGAGTATATGGTTTTTAAGGGAAACCTCATGTCCTGCCATACTAGGTGCATTTAAAGGTAGGAATTTCTAAATTCTTATGGCAAGTAGGAGGACTTGAAGAGAGGGAGCTAGTGGGAAGATCAAGGGGAACAATTTTTCCAAATTTTACGGTCATCCACAATTTTGTGCTCACCAAAGGAGGATGGAGACACTTATGTAGTTTCCTTGATAAATACCAAATGGCTTATACTCATCCTCATTTTATTGATCTAGAAGGTTTCTATAATATGTTCACAGATAGAACTAAGGCCAAATCATATGAACATATTGCTTACTTTCCTGAAGATATTATGAGGAATGAATTTTCTTTACAAGAACAAGAAGTAAAGAAAGAGAAATGCAAAGTGTTGGCGTTTGAAAATGCTGGAGGATTTTCAATTATCCCACTGAGAAAGTGACATGTCTAGGGGCAGCTAACTCCCATTCTCAACATGCCATTTCTGACAACAGGCCAACTATAAGGCTACACTCCTTCTGCACTTCAGGCTATGCAAAACCTAGGTGGGTATACCTATAGATTCTTTATATGGTACCAGTTATCAAAGCATACACTAAATCTAATATGAAGTAGATTTTACCCTTATTTCTCCTAAAGACTTATGAAATGACATGGACCTACAGTAGCTAGGTGCAGATCTATGATATTCACAAGTTGAGTGAGGGCATTCTATTTAGGTCCTTCAACATAAAATGGAAAGAACATTTGATTAAAGATGTTGAATTCAACAAACCCTCAAATATGCAGCAGTAAAACTTAATGATCCTGTAGCTGATTAGTGCCTAATCCATTGGGCAAATCCATGAATCAAATGCATGCATATAGATATCTGATACTTATACATATACTCAGATATTTGATCTATCTATTTAACTTGTAAATAGACATATGTGCTCAATCTAAACCTCATTCTTACATGATATCCCCATCAGCAAACTTGCAACCCTATTATTTCCCTGAAGCATTTACATAACTACTTGAGTTACATGAAACAATGAAATAACATATAGCCTTAAGGGATTGTAACTACAACCTAGGCTCTTTGTTCAAAGATCGTAAAACATTGAAGCTTACTAAGAAAGGAGACAAGATTCAAGATGAAATTGATGAAATCCTACTGTTCTTTGTATTAATTTCTTTGAAACAATACAACCATATGCATGAAATGAAAACACAGAGAAACCTAACATATCAGAACTTGTTGTATTAACCATCTTACTGCTATTCATAGAAGAGAAATTTGCTGAAGAAAGTGGTATCATAGTACAACACTGGAACCCTGCTGGTATTACCCAGAGAAAACTGCTAAACTATTGGTTTCTTAGTAACCAAGACTAGAACCTCTACAATGGATGAAAGATAGAAAGATATAGACAAAGGTGAATTCTCGGATTGAATTTGCAATCGACATCTATCCACTTGAAATTCCCTCTTCTGCAACTAAAAAGACTCTCTCTAACCTCTCTCTTCCACCTGATCTAATTTGATTTCATCATTAGCTTGTAACAAACTTCTAAATATCTCAGTTCAATGATGAAATTCTTTGAATCACCAAAATATCTGATCACTTCATAAAGTGCTGGTGAAATTCCCATCTAATTGACTTAGATGTGATCAAGATCGACCCCAATTGTATTTTCACCATACGTTGCCCACATTCAAGTCATTACCTCACTGGAAATCACAACTGAACTTCAATACCTAAATTTGGTTGCAATTTGGAATCCTTAAATAAAACCTTATATAACTTGAACAGACTGCTTCCTATGCAAAAATTGATTCAAGAACTGGAAAATTTAGATTCTCACAATTTCAGCGATACATAACATCGCCTATTTTTCCTTCCGAAAACCCCCTGAAAGTCCATTTGAAAATGACTCCCCTCTGGTTGAAAGTTCAGGCTTGCAACTTAAAATTTTAAAATTTTCAAAAATTTAAAGCATTTCTAATGTTGAAACTTTACAATTAATGCCTTTTTTATTTTAAAAAAAATCTTCCACGTACAAACCCTTTTGAAAAATATTTTAAGAAGATAATTTAAACTATTTCATTTTTTAATCCACTTGGGCCCTGACATGTGCCACGTGGCACGCTACCATTGGTCATCCATTTGCCACATCATCACTTGTGGGCTTGATGCCACATGGCACGTCCCCACATTCTTTCATTTTTTAACATTCGGGCAACTTTCTTTTGTGAGAATGCACTGACGGTGGAATTTTCCATGTGGCAGCATCCTACGCATTCACCATGAACTGCTCGTTATTTCCACCTCATCTTCGAGTAGGATTGCCATGTCATTACACCTGGGACCCACTTGACACATGGTGGTAGCCCGCTCTCTCGCATTATTTAACATTTGCGCAACTCCATATTGCAGGAATGCAAATACCATCGATCTTCAACACGTGGTGGCATCTCCTTCAACCTCCATTTTGGGTGCAACATCATTATTGCTTGGTGGCATCTCCTTCAACCTCCATTTTGGGTGCAACATCATTATTGCTCAATGTTTGTTCAAAATTTTGTCTTTAGCTCATCAAGTAGGCCCCTCTACGTGTATGTCACATCCTCCTTGGCTTGTAAAAGCTGATGTCTTTAAGACATCTTAAGATATGTGTCTTAATGTATCTAAAGAGTTCAAAATATGCTCTCCCAACGAATGTGGGATAAATTGCTTTCATAGACTCTTTCCTTGGTTCGCTCTGCCTATGGGTTTCTCTTCTTTTATATTATTGCAGCTTTAAGATTGCATGGAATTCCTTTTAACATTGGCAGATTCACTAGATGCCTCTGTTGTTATTTGCATGGAAATCTCCTTCTTGTTTTTGGCATCTTCTCTCCTCTTTTTAGCGCAGATTCCTGAATTGAGGCTTGTTCATTAATTGGCATCTCTAGATTTTTAACTCCCTTAGACTAGCGGCTTTCTTTATTTTAAGTGCACAGACTTCTTTTCAAATTTGCGGCTTAATCTTTCATTCTTTCTCTATGCGTGGGTAAGTTATTTCCTCCTAGCTATGGCTTTTCTTCCAAACATGGAGTGAGATGTTCTTTTTATTTGCTTTTTCTTTGACATACAAATTTCTTTTCTCAACTCCTGCTCCTTGCTAGTCGTGAGGTTTCTTTCGTACTGTGTGTTTCCTTGTTTGGAGATGTGTTTTAATTGCTTTGTCTAATGTTTTTGCTTCTTTTTGGTGGATCACTCCTTTCCCATTTTAGTTTGACTTGTGGATTCTTGTATTTGGCATCCTTTGCTCTCTTAAAATGTGGAGGTCTGTACTATGGCTTTTCCAAGCCATGGTTGGCTTTCATGCCTTGATTGCCCCCTACTATGCAAATTCAGTGTGTGATCCTCTTATTTAACTGGTTGCAGTGGCTGCTCCTTAATGTGCCCATCTTTCAACTCCCTTTTAATGTGTTGATTGTGATGTGCACTGAGTCTCCCACGCTTTACAAGAACCTGCATGTATGTCTCCCTCTTTAAATGCTAGAGGAAAGCTCCCTTCATGGACGTAGATGGTGTTCTTGCAAACGGTATCTTCTTTGCATGGCGTGGATCTCTTTATATCTGTGGCTTTATTTGTTTGGCGTGAAGGCTCCCTGAGATGCTTAGATATCTTCCTACTTCAAACGGTGGTCTCTCCCCATAGTCTTCAATGGAAATTGATCTGCAACCTTCACTCCATCGTGGGAGCCCTGTGCAAACTTAATGGCGCCTTCCTCTTGAGTTTTTCTCCATACTTGCTAGCACTGCCTTTTTACTGCATGAGCTACTCTTCTATATGCTGCAGGTTTCCTACAATACCTTGCAGATTTGAAGCTTTTCTTGGCTGGTGTGAAGTTCCTTCTTGCAACATTCTCCTTTACTCCAACGTTTCTTTCGAAACTGCATACGTTGACTGTTTCACAATTCTATTTGATTGGAATGGAATGACACCATGGCTTCCAATCAATGGAGTTAATGTGTCGAAGCTCACAAGTGGGGTTGATATAGGCAAAGGAGACAGATCTATGCTTGGATGGTGCTGTTTATAAATCTGAGCTTCCTTGAACTTATCTCCTTCCTCTATGCATGGACTTCTCTGGCCGGTTCATATGGCTGAGTCTTCAATTAGCAGATTCTCCTTCATACAACCTATTGCCTTTTCAAGCCATGGCTTTCATACCTCCTGGCTTCGTGGGTTCATTCCAATGCTAGGTGTAAGCTCTCAAACATGGAAACTCCTTCTAATTTTGTTGCCTATAAGCCTGACCATTGGCTTCTGCTTTGAAAATTAAATATAGCTCCAACTTTTTTATCATAAAGCTTGTCACCTCCACATGCATTTATTAGATTTTACATGCAAACCAAGTCGATCATTTGATAACTAACTCGCCTGTTGAATAGATGACACTAACACCTTGATCTGGTAGTATGGGCAGTGGGATAAAGAGGAAAAATTATATCTTCAGGTTCCTTTTATAGCAACACCCAAAACATTATTATTATCAACTCTTGAACTTATGTCACTTTCAATCTTGTTCCAATCAATCTGCATAAATTAGTTGGGCGCAAAGTGGGTCCGGCGATTTTTTTTTTGTTTTCGAACGAATGAACTAGAAAACTAATCAATTCACCATCCAACACTGAATTGAAACAAAATTGAGCACTAAAAACAAATTGAAACTCATTTACCCACTTTGTGCAATCTGTGAAAATAATGCCAAAGGGTCCCTTGACTGCCTTGGAAAACTAACCCAGACCTCTAACCAGGTCCTAAAATTGAACACACTAATTCTTTGCTCCACACTTTTATATCTTGTCAAATCTCATCTCATGAAGAATCCATAGTCAAAAGATATTGAGTGTCAAAGTTGACCTTTCAGAACTGCTTGCATGTAAACATGTCGGAAAGGAATAAACTGGGTTTGGATTTGGCTTGGAAAATTGGGCAAATGGGCACATGAGAAGATGAAAACTAGGGCGTTAAATCTCTATCATGCGGTGAGTATGAATATGTGATTTGGGCTCATGATGAATAACAGGATGCAAGTGGCAATCAGTCAAAGTGGGCTACTTGGATTTACTGACTGAAAACAATGACAAGATAACAATTTTTTGTGAATAGAATTGGCCTGGAAAAGTGTGCAAATGGATTTGTCATGACTTACAAACTGGTACACTTAAAGTATTTTAAGAGTACATCATAGTGGTATAATTCAATCGATCTAGGCAATCAGGGATCGGGAGAAATAACATCATGAATAGGGGTTCCAATTAGTTTGTATTTGTTGACACCAGTAAAAACATAGAAATTCCATTTGGAATCCCATTTGAAAATTGATCAAACGGATTTGTCAAGAGCTGAAACTTGAAACATGACAAGTCTCTAATGTCTACAATGTAGCACAAAAGAAATTTTTTCATTTTAGTCAACTGGTCAAAAGTTATAACATGTCAAATAGGGCTTCCTAGAATTATGTGCAATGTGCATCAGCATGACAAATTTAAATGACCAACTTTGAGGGATTCAAAACCTAGTCAAACGGACTCGAAATGACTCAAAATTTGAAACATAGGCTCTTGGATATGGACACTAGACACTCCCAAAGTGGAAAGTCATGAAACATTTCTGGGTGCAAGATATTCAATGGTAAACATGGCCTCCTGTCGCTGCTTGACACAGGTGAAAATGCAAAAATGACACCAGCTCAAAATAGGGCTTTGCGGAAAGGCTCAGAATGATAAATGAACTTCATGGAACAAGTGGATGTAGTAAAAAGAAGGTGTTAGAAGCATTGAACACCATTTATGCATTAACTCAACAGTGGGGTACATAGGCTTCACAAAGCATTTATAGGCCTGATTTTCTCAAAATTTTTGAAATGTGACTAAAAATGAAACATGCAATTTTTAGTCCCAACAGAAAGTATATTGTAGGGTCTTAGAATTTATTAATTCTTTGGATAAGAAAAATGAACCCCTAGTTGACATCAAATACTGGGGAGATAAGATAAATAAACTTATGGCTCATTTTGCTGGGATTATGCAAACTCTTAATGAGAAGAAATAAATATTAATAAAAGCATACCCAGACCAAGCCAAGGAGGTAGAGAAAAGAATGGAAAATAGGGTAATAATAAGCCTAGGAAAATACACTTTATAGAGGAAAGCAGTGTATGTAGTGACCATAAATGCAAATGTACAACCTGTTGTTGGAAATGTAGATGGAGTAACTAAGGGGGGGTGGTGAATTAGTTACACCAAAAACAATTCCATAGATCACTTAGATGTCAAAATAATTCCTTATTGCTGCCACTCAGTAAACATTCATAAAATGTTGTAACTTGGTTAATGCAATGAATGTTTGACTTATAATTAGATCTTAGCATGCATAAAATAATTTTCAATCATAAAAGTAAAATGCATGAACACAAGAGACACCAGATTTAACATGGAAACCCAATATGGGAAAAACCACCAATGTAACTAGCTACTAATTTTCACTCTTCTGAAGTGAGTCCTGTTAGGAGCCAAGCCTATTAAAGGTTACAAAAAACACTGTTAGGTGTAACCCTATTAGAGGATCTATTCATCCTGTTAGGAGTGGCCTTGTTAGAGGTCTTTAGAACAATTCAATTGAATTGTCACCTTGTTAGAGGATTTACAAAAAATGGCTATTAAACCAATTGTGTTAAGAGATTTTGGAATCACTGCTACAATGGTTAGAAAGTAACAATGAAATGACCTAAATAAGATGCAACTGAATTTGCTGATTACAGATCTCTATTCTACACCATTAGATCCTCCTTGATTAGATATACCTTTGCTGCTCCTCAATGATCTTTGCTCATCCTTCACAATTCTCTCTCTCAAACAATTAGTTCACCTTGATATTCATATCACATCAAATTCATTACATCCTTACAAAATTTGCAACTTGACCTTTCATATATACCAATCTGATTATCAAGTTGGCTCAATTACAAGTTACAATCACCTATAATCATCACCATAGTCGGCTAGAAATAATACTTAAAATAATTAAGCATTAAATCATGAATTAACAAATTCCTTCACTGGCTGACCTTGCTCAATAAACACTGCTCTAGAAAATAATTTCCTAAGTTAACCAACTAAACTTAGTTAACACTACGAATTCTGCAAAATATTTTGGTTGCCGAGTTAAGTTGGTAAGAACTGGATTTCGTTCGCTAACCTTGCTAGCTCGATCGAAACTGTGTTCTGCTACATTTTCCTTCGATGACCAAGTTAGCTCGATAGACACTAATTCTTCCTTTTCTAACCTTAAGAGCTCAGTAGCAATTGTCTGCACAAGGTAAAGTCTGAGAGTTCTCGGTAGACACAATAAATCTTCTTGCAAACCAACTAAACTTGGTAGACGTTGATAGATGACTTGTATGACATTTGTATAACATCAAGGACAACACACAATTGGATAATTATATCCAACAATCTCCCTCTTTGGCATTAATGGCAACACAACATGTCATAGCAAGTTGAAATTTGAGAACAATACTTTCATTGATAGAAAGTTTTCTCCCTCTCAGATTTTACAAAATTTTCTCCCTCTTAGATTTTACACTTCAAACTTTAGTTATTTTGTAGAAGTCTCCCTCTATGAAATCTCTCCCTCTTTCATAGTAATCTCTTCCTCTGATTGATTCCAGCTATAACAATAGACTCTCCCTCTTAAAAATTTCAGAAAGATATGATAGTAAACTCTCCCTCTTTGAAAACACATGCCAAAGACAACACAACTCAAATAAGTCTCAATGTACCTCAAGTACTGATTCATATGCAATGCCTCCATTATGCTGCTGCATCAACTAATAGATTTTTCAACTAGGTTCTTGTTGATGCATCACTAAGGCTTTATCTTAGTGAGCTTTAGATAGGGGAATGACCCCTAACTTACCTCTAAGATACAAGAATACATCCTTAGGTAGTGTCTTTGTGAATATGTCAGCAATTTGTTCCTTTGTATGAACATATTCTAGTTTGATTTCCTTGTCCTACACCAATTCTCTGACAAAATGGTACTTTATAGCAATATGCTTGGTTTTGGACTGCATCACTAGATTCTTTGAAATTTTAATTACACTTGTGTTATCATAGAACATGACAGCTGGTTCTTTAATTTCTACCTTAATGCCTTCCAACAATTCTTTGAACCAAACAATGTAGAATAGTTTACTGCTTCTGCAACATATTCTGCCTCTGCTATTGATTGGGATGTACAATTTTGCTTTTTACTTGTCCAAGATACCAATCTTTTGCCAAGAAAGAATGCACCTCCACTTTTACTTTTTCTTTCATCAATATTTCTTGCCCAATCTACATCATTAAATACTTTCAAATCTAGATTTCCTCCAAGTTTATACCATAATCCATAGTCTTCAGTTCCCTTCAAGTATCTCAAGATCCTTTTTACTACCATCATATGATTTTCTATTGGCTTAGCTGAGAATCTTGCTACTATATCGACTACTAAGGCAATATCAAGCCCTGTATGAACAACATACTACAATTTTCCAATCATTGATTTGTATAAGGTCTGATCTACCTCTTTTGAATCATCATCCTTTGTAAGCTTAAGTCTAGTACACATAGGAGTTCCAACTGGTTTGGAGTGTTCCATACCAAAATTCTTAAGTATCTCCTTGATATACTTTGATTGAGTAATGTATATTCCATTCTTGCTTTGCTGAATTTGAAGTCCAACAAAGAATTTTATCTCTCCAAACATAGACATCTCAAATTCTTTGCTCATTTTCTCTGAGAATTATTTACATTGATCATCATTCCCTATAAATAAAGTACCATCCACAAAGATTTCTACCAAAAGAATTTTGTTATCCTATACTTTCTTGATGTACAAACTACTGTTATCATTAGTCCTTTGAAAACCAATATGAATAAGATAGTTATGTAGCCTTTCATACCATGCTCTAGGGGCTTGTTTCAGACCATATAATGCTTTGTGCAACTTACAAACCATATCCTTCTTGTCTGGATCAATGAATCCTTTAGGCTACTCAATGTAGACTTCTTCATCCAAAATAACATTGAGAAATTTAGACTTGACATCCATTTGGTAGACTTTAAATCCTTTATGAGCTGCATATGCAAGTAATGTTTTGACACCTTCCAACCTTGCAACTGGAGCAAAAGTCTCTCCATAATCTACACCTTCTTGAGAATATCCTTTACATACCAATCTAGTCTTGTTTCTTGATACCTGTCCATCTTCATTTAGCTTATTTTTGAATACCCATTTTGTTCCAATCACATTCTTATCCTTGGGCCTAGGTACAAGAGTCTAGGTTTTTTTGTTCTATATTTGATCTATTTCTTCATTCATAGTTTCAATCCAACTTTCATTTTCCAAAGCATCTTTGACATTTCTAGGTTCAAAATCAGCAAGTAAACATGTACCTTTAAGTTTACTTCTTGTCATGGTACCTTCAGATTTGTCTCCAATGATTTGATCTGGTGTGTGATGCCTCTTGACATATTTTGCTAACACAGGCTCCTTGCTCTTTGAATGACTTGCATTGATATCTCCTTGTGGTTCAACTTCTATTTCGAATTGCTTGGCCTTGGTAGCTGCTAACTCGGTAGATGCTGACTCGGTAGCTGTTGACTCGGTAGCTGTTGACTCAGTAGCTTTAGTCTGTGACTAGGGTCCCTGTGACTCAGTTTGAATTATTTCTAACTAGGTAGCTATGCTGGGCATGGTAAGTACTATTCTTTTATTGATAGATGTATCTGGCTTTGTGTCAATAAAAATGAATCTTCTATAATCTTTAAGTTCTTTCTTGCTTTTTTCGGCTATCTTTTCTACAAACTCATCAACTTTCACATGTGCACTTTCTACAACTTTTTGAGTAGATAGATTTAAACATCTATATGCTTTGCTTTTGGATGAATATCCCAAAAATATTCCTTTATCACCTTTAGCATCAAATTTTCCTTTTCTGGATTCTTTCAAAATATGACATTTACTTCCAAATACTTTAAAGTAGCTTACATTAAGTTTGTAGCCATACCATAACTCATAAGGGGTTTTGAATGTGTCCTTCTTCAATTGTACTCGGTTCAAGGTATGAACTACAATGCTGATTGCTTCCTTCTAGTATTTGATAGCAATGTTCTTTTTAATCATCAAAGTTCTTGCACAATCCATGATGGATTTGTTCCTTCTTTTAGCTATTCCATTTTTCTTAGGAGTTCCAAGGGTTGATACCTACCTTTTGATCCCTCTTTCAATGCAAAAGTTGTTGAATTCATTTGAGATGAATTCACCTCCTCTGTCTAATCTCAAGCACTTCAATCTTTTACTTGTTTCTTTTTCCACTCTTGCTAGATACCATTTGAACTTTTCAAAAGCTTATGATTTCTCTCTTAAGTATATGGCAATCATCATTCTAGAGTAATCACCAACAAAGAGAATAAATAATTTTTCACCAGTATAACTCTCTATTCCAATGGGTCCACATAGATTAGTATGCACAATTTCCAATATATCTTCAGACTGATAGTTTTTACTTTTGAAACTAGTCTTTCCCATCTTACCAATCTGACAATTCTTGCATAGACCAATATCAGGTTTCTTTAAATTTGGAATGCCTCTAACTTTCCTGAATTTGCTAATCTTCACCATATTGTCAAAATTTACATGATACAACCTTTTATGCCATAACCAAATTTCTTCAACTTGAGTAATAAAGCATGAGAATTCACCAAGTTCAAGATAAAACAGGTTACCTTTTGTTTTTTTTCTTGACCCAATTAGCTTTCCTTTGCTATCCAACAGTCTTGCTTTGCCATGCATGAATTCCACCTTGAAACCAATATTAATCAACTATGCAACACTTAACAAATTGTGTTTCAGTCCTTCAACCCAATATGCATTATCACATACAAGATCTTTAGATAAATAAATTCTTCCTCTTCCTTTTATACAACAAGGTTCATTATTACCAAACCTTACACTTCCACCATCATAGTCTTCAAAGTTTTCAAATTTTGCTTTATCACCAATCATATGATGTGAACAACCACTATCTATAATCCAAGTATCATTCTTGCTCACATGTGAGATAAGTTCCATCTCATCATCTTCTTCATTATCATTAGCAAATTCATCCTTAACAACAATGTAAACAATTTCATCTTCACTAGTATCTGTATTTTTAGAATCTTTAGCCATAAAGCATGTCTTCTTACCTTTGTCCTTGAAAGATTTATGACCTTTGGAGTTCTTCTTGTCATTGCACTTGTGGCCTTTCTTCTCATCCTTGTTCTACTTGTTAGGGCACCTAGCTGCAATATGACCTATTTCCTTACATGAGAAACAAATTAAAGGAACTTTACCTTTGTATTTACCTCTGCTTCTTGAGTATTTCTTTACAAGCAATACTTCAACTATTTCAAGATCACTGTCAGAACTTTCTTTGGATTCTTCTTCACTATCTAATTGAATGTTCTTGATCTTCTTCCCTTTCTCCTTGAGTGAAAACTTGGCTTCAAATGCAGATTCCATATTCTTTGAGGTTGAAACATAATTATCAAAATTATCTAGTTCAAATGCTGTCAGTCTTCCCACAATGGCATCTAGATTTATGTTATGTTTTTCTTCACATCTCCTTTCTTGAATTGTAGACACTCTTATTGCATAAATAGGAAGTAATGTTTTGAGAACTTTACTTACAACTATTTCCTCTTTGATTTCTCCTCTAGAGGCTTTGATTTCACTGATGCTTGCTTTGATCCTTTCAACATATTTTGCAATGTTCTCATCCTCTCTCATTCTCATTTGATTAAATTGTCCTCTTAGGCTTTCTGCTTTGGCTCTTCTCACATTGTCATCTCCTCCATAGATTTCCTTTAGCTTTTTTCACATTGCATGGGTAGATTTATAGTCCTTGATTTCATCAAATTCTTCATAGCTTAGGGTAGATGCAATATCTATCATCATGTTTTTGTGAGTCTTCTTTTTAGCAATATCATTGACATATAGTGTTCCAGTAGGTTCTACATATTCTTCATCAAGGTACTTCAGTCCTGTATCTCCAATGGAAGCCAGATGAAATCTCATCAGGCCTTGCCATGCTGAGAAGTTATCCCTATTAAGTCTTGGAATTCCCCTCTTCTAAGACATCCTGATCTTTAGCTTAGATCCTTGAAATCTTTTTTCTATAAGCACCAAAATCTCTAATACCAATTGTTGGAAATGTAGATGGAGTAACTGAGAGGAGGGGGGGGGGGGGGGGGGGGGTGAATCAGTTACCACAAAAAAAATTCCATACATCCCTTAGATGTCAAAATAATTCCTTATTGCTGTCACTCGGTAAACATTCATAAAATCCTGTAACTCGGTTAATGCAGTGAATGTTTGACTTATAATTAGATCTTAGCATGCATACAATAATTTACAATCATAAAAGTAAAATGCATGAACACAAGAGACACTAGATTTAATGTAGAAACCCAATATGGTAAAAACCACCAATGTAACTAGCTACTGATTTTCACTCTTTTGAAGTGAGCCCTGTTAGGATCCAACCCTATTAAAGGTTACAAAACACACTATTAGGTGTGACCCTATTAGAGGATTTATTCACCCTATTAGGAGTGGTCTTGTTAGAGGTCTTTAGAAAAATTCAACTAAACTATCACCTTGTTAGAGGATTTACAAAAATGGTTGTTAAACCAACTCTATTAAGAGATTTTGGAATCACTGCTACAATGGTTAGAAAGTAACAATGAAATGACCTGAATAAGATGCAACTAAATTTGCTGATTACAAATCTCTGTTCTACACCATTAGATCCTCCTTGATTAGATATAGCTTTGCTGCTCCTCAATGATCTCTACTCATCCTTCATAATTCACTCTCTCAAACAATCAGTTCACCTTGATATTCATATCACATCAAATTCATTACATCCTTACAAAATTCACAACTTGAACTTTCATATATAACAATCTAATTATCAAGTTGGCTCAATTACAAGTTACAATCACCTATAATCATCACCATAGTCAGATGGAAATAATACTTAAAATAATTAAGCATTAAATCATCAATTAACAAATTCCTTCACTAGCCGACCCTACTCGGTAAACACTGCTCCAGAAAATAATTTCCTTGAGTTAACCAACTGAACTCGATTAACACTGCAAATTCTGTAAAATCCTTTGGTTGTCGAGTTAACTCAGTAAGAACTAAATTTCCTTCGCTAACCTTGCCAGCTCTGTAGAAATTGTATTCTGCTACATTTTCCTTTGATGACCAAGTTAGCTCAGTAGACACTAATTCTTCCTTTTCTAACCTTAAGAGCTCGGTAGCAACTGTCTGCACAAGGTAAAGTCCAAGAACACTCGGTAGACATAGTAAATCTTCTTGCAAACCAACTAAGCTCAGTAGATGTTGACAGATGACTTGTATGAAATTTGTGTAACATCAAGGACAACACACAATTGGATAATTGTATCCAACACTTATTCCTTTGTACAAGAATAAATCTTCAGAGAGCCCGCCCTCAACACCAATTGCAAAAAGGAAAAAATTGGAGCAAGGATCTTCATCCAGAGCTGACGAATAGTCCCCATCACAGCCCCTCTTCATTTTGACAATGATGATTCTTTAAGGGAACAATTGAAGCAAATGGGGTGTCAAAATGATGTTTTGATAACTAAATAAAAAATAGAGGTGGGAACACTTGAGGAACCTCCAAAAATAGAGGAGGGAACACTTGAGGAACCTCTAATGCCACTTTTATCCCTTACTGTGAATGATTTTAAAGTGAAGGAAATAGATCCTATTGTAGACTAGGCTAGTAGAAGTCTTTTGGATGATGATAATTTTATAAAATCTAGGGTTTTCATCCAATTCTTGTGCAGGAGTAATATAGAAACTTTTGAGAAAAAATGTAAAAAGATGAAAGTAGAGTAACCTAGTAGACAAGACTCTGATATAGAAGAAGAAATAAAGACTAACCTAATGCAAGAGTTTAGTCAAATAACTCCTTCAGGGGGAAGACAATTACTAAATGATTCAATAGTACTAATACTGCTAGAGTTGGACATTGCTAATGTAATGATTTTTGATGTGGTGAGAAAGGAGAAAGAAACAAAATTCAAAATTGAAGAAGAAGTTAAAGAAGCCCATAAAGGGGTAAAATATAGCAATGATCATAAGATCTTGGTCATATGGTCTATACAAAAAAGAGACAAGCCAAGAATTCAAGAAGTCTTAGATGTTGAGCACACCGGAAGCCTAATGGTATATAGGGTTGGAGAAGTGGACAGTGAGTAGGTGGCCCAAATGAATAAAGAAATAGCTGATTTTGGTGTGTAGGTAGTTGCTAAAGACAAGAATAAATTTCTTAAGCTGAATGAAAAATTTGAAAAGGTGCTGGAGGCATATGATGAGAGGGGAAAAAATATTCATGAAATGTAAAAAATAATTTCAAATTTGTAGAAGCAACGAGGAAAGAGAAAAGTAGGGAAAGAACCCAACCAACTTCAAATTGTAGCTTCCCCTATCCCATTACTTCACCCTAGTCCTATTATGGAGATCGCTAACACACCCTAGTAGCCAAAATTCTATACAGAGGATGAACTAAATGAAGAGAAGGCAAAAATCTAGGCATTGCATGTAGAGTTAGGTGTGCAACATGAAGATAGGATCAAAGATACTATTTGTCACCACTACATCTGAGACCATTTTTCGACCATTGAAGGCCAAAATTTTGACTCATTTTTTGACCACACTTCGACCAACATTGACCAACTCATTGGTCAGAATTTTTTCGATCTAAATTTCAACCAACTAACCAGTTGGTCAAAAAAATTTCATTGCCATGGTGCAAACTTTGTCTGAAATTGGTCAAAATTTTGACCACTAGAGGTGGAAAATGTTGACAAGAAAGATAGAAATTTTGACCATTGAAGGTAGAAAATGTTGACCAAGAAAGGTAGAAATTTTGACCATTGAAGGTAGAAAATGTTGACCAAGAAAGGTAGAAAATTTGACCAATGAAGGTCAAAAATTTTGTCCATTGAAACTGGAAATTTCGACCAATGAAGGTCAAAAGTTTTGACCAATGAAGGTAGAAATTTCTACCAGTGAAGGTCAAAAAGTTTGACCATTGAAGGTAGAAATTTCTACCAACGCCTGGGTAAATTTTTTTTTTTTAGGCATTCTATAAAGCAGTTCACATGCCTTGCATATGATATGACATTTTGCATGCATCATACACTCTCATCCGACTGATGATGGATTAGGGAGAGTGATCTGAAATGATGACGCTAAAAAACACAATCAAATACAAAATAAACTTGCATTACAAATGGATTGTGGAAATCTGATATTCTTGATTACTTAAACATGCATATATGTTTAAGTTGTGATTGTCCTAGTAGACATGCATGCAAAATCAACAATATCAGATTTCCACAATCCATTTGTAATGCAAGTTCATTTTGAATTTGATTGTGTGTTTTTTAGTGTCATCATTTCAGATCACTCTCCATAATCCATCATTAGCCGAATGAGAGAGTGCAGGATGCATGCAAAATGTCATATCATACGCAAGGCATGTGAACTATTTTATAGAATACCTGAAAAATATCGACAGCAACTAATCAAACTGTCGTAAACACCTATAGTAACTAATATGCTTGTTCATTAATATGCCCGATACAATAAGCAAACTTGGCAACTATGCACAACAAGTTATACGCTAAAGAGATTTGACATGGACTGTCCACTCTAATTTGTGGAAGCTCCCCTGATGGTGCATTTGAAATATCTGTAGGTAACTCCAAAATTAAGTTGTGGGATCATATCAATGGTTGTTAGTCAAAATTTTCTCTTGAATAGGGTTGTGAGGATATTTTGTCAGCATTTGGTTCCTAATTTACTCAAGAATTGGGGTCTGATAATATTGTCTTACAAATTGTTTATTTTACAATGGAGTTGTATCTTCTATTTTATTCCTGACTAATAGAAGTTTATCTGACCCTGAGGTGATCAAATCCACTTGATAAATGTTAATCTCTCTTTAAGTTTTGCATTATTTTCTATATTAGGAATAAGTCAATTCTTTAACTATCTATGACTATTGATTGCCTTGTGTTTCTTTTTATTCCTGTCAGAGCCTTCATTCAACTCTATCTACCCTGCTTGTCATTCCAAAACATAAGGATTTATGATTTTTTCTCTATACACATTATCTGCCATCAAACTAGTATGTTTAATGTCCATTTTCCCATTCTCAATTTCCATAATCTCCCTTTTTATTGATATTGGTAGAATCATGGTTAAGCCCCATGGTGCTGTTGATATCATATCAAGTGGTTGTGGATTCCCTTCAGGAGTAGTAATTCCATTTATTGGTACCAGAGGTTGTGATGGTAAAAATGGTGCCAAATGCTTCTTTACTCCTATAGGCCCCATACCAGAATGTAGAATGTAGAATGTCTTGTAAAGATTGAGATGGCATACATCCACTCCAATTCAACTCGAGCTAGTTAGTCCAACTTGCACATTCATGTTTGCACCATTCATGTACACTTGACTATCATTGTCATGAATGATTTAACATATCTTATTTAATACCCTCCTCATACACACCATGCATTAAAGGATAGGTAATCATAAGTGCTACAAGGTTTCCTTATTTTCCTCTACATCCTTCATTTTCTTTAGCAACAGTTCAAACAACAACAATTTTCATTCCACACATTGTAGCACTTGCAGGATTCATTCCATGAGTTGAGACAGTAATGATAGAAGTTTTGATGCCCATCTCCCCTTGCTTAACGATAAGCATATAACCTTTACAATATCAAGGAATGGAGCATCCTCAACATTAATAGTGCCTAATTTATTTAATCCACTAATAAATGCTCCCGCCAAACCATGTACACATTCTACATTTTTTTTTCAATCCTGCCAGACCATGATAGATTGCATACATAGAAGATATATTGTAATTAATGCCTGTATCATGTAGATATTTCTAGTGGCATTATCTTGCCTGATGTGTTGCTCCCTTGTCTACATTTTCATCCTTAGCATAGGATTCCTATGGGAATCCACATTAACTCCAATAATCCTCCCAGACATCATTCATTTTTACTCTTAAGATGTAACCAAGCAATATAAATGAGGGGCCCCCATAGTCCAGGGGGACACCAAATCTTTGAGAAGACCCAAAGATGATATCCACCCCAAATTCCTCAGGAGGCTTCAGTATTGTTAGTGTAGAAAAATCAGAGGCCATGACAACCTTCACACCATTAGCATGAACATTCTTAACAAAATAAGAGTAATCAATAACTTCCCTCTCTATCCTAGGGTGCTGAACAAGCACCCCACAAACATCCTTGGAACTATAATCAAAGTACTTTAGATCAGATTTCATGACATTCAACCCCAACCAACCTACCCTTATATGGCACACATCAAATGTCTAAGGATGAGAGTCCTAATGTTGATCATTAGATATATGAATCTTACAGTAGCAATAATGATGATCAGATAAAGAACAAGGGGTAACCTTGACACTACATTCATGATAGTCTGATCAAAGCTAAAAAAATCTTTATTGCAATAAAATATATCCAATCTGCAATACATCCTTATACTTACCCTTTGGAAATTACACCTAGTAAACCAATTATTTTGGTTTTCTTTTCTATATCCTTCAAGAGGATCGAACAGGTTGAGCTTAATTTTCATTTTATTCTATTAACAGTTTTCATTTCCTTTGCACTTATCTCACTTCCTATAGATTTGTCCTCCCTACTCTCAACCATGTTAAAGTTAGCTCCCACAATCCAAGGGATGTATTGAAGCCCATATATCCATTTCCACTGCTCATTTCTCTCGTAATGTGCAATGGGAGCATAAATTGAGCACCACACAAACTTTTTATTGTCTTCTTCAATAACAATCTAGACAAACCTGTTGTAAGGAGAGATTTAATGTCTGATTGCAAATGGTACCCATTTGTTTGATGTTTTCATATTGCAAAGGTGTGAGTGATGGTGTAGGTAAGATTTGAACCTCATAATTATAATTTACACATTTAAAATCAGCACACTAAAAGAATTTTAAATTAACTACTACCAAAGTAATATACGGATTGTTCAAGGTAAGGTGAAACAAAATGTACCTGATAGGAAGGTCCCTCAGCTTCAGTAAGTGAACCATGTGTGAGTGCTTCTACTAAAAGAGATCGATTAACAAAGTAGTAATTTAGGTACGATTCCAATTCATCCAAATTTGTGTCCAAGACACTCAGATAGTTGAAAGAGCGTTGGGATGCAATGTCTACTAATTTGACTTCAATGCCAACTTCCATATTCATCCACTGCATTAACTCAATAGTTGCATTTACACCACCTCCCACCAGATGTGCTCCAATTAGAGCCTCCAAACAGAGCATCCTAAAAACAAAAGAGAAAGAAACTATGTCAATTTCCATACATAAGAAAAACATGTACACTTGCAAAAACCAAATCAGTATTTACTTGAAAGATTGAAGGTTGTTCCTCATTAACATGTTCCCCATTTTCTTCAACCAGATCTATTAAAAAAAGTGGTCCTCTCAGATTATACAGGTAAGCAAACAAGCAACAAACCAATTTTGGAGGAAAGCTAACTCAAGCAAAGTTCAACTAGAATGTGGATTAGTTGCACAAATTTGTGTCTACAATATTAATCATATCCACATTTCCGACCATAGTGGAAAAATAAATAAAAGGATTAGGAAGAGGTTGAATACAATTAAATGCTAAAATCCATTGAATCAAATAGAATGGCACATTTAATGAAATGGCTGAAGGGTGTATAAGAGAAGTTGAAAGAAGTGCTAAGTATACACTTTTATCCTCTACAACACTACAATAACCTAGGACAATGCCTCCAACCGGATAGAAAATAAATCAATGTTTGATAATGGCTGCATGGACCATAGTGGACAACAATCACAAGTGCATGAGCTTAGATAGGAAGTTCAAATGGGTCAATCATTGAGTTGGATTGTATCAAGCAGAATGAGTACTCCAGTATGCAGATCAGTGATCAAAGGAGAAATTTTTAGACTTTCCCTTAGCTTCCATGGCTAGCCGTACCTCATCCAGGGTGACATCATTCCATTCCAGGGTTGGAATTAGGTTTGGAGGACACATTCAAAATGGATCAAAACTACAGGGTGGACTAGAATATTTATAATCATTTAGCAATATCAGCTTAGGCACATAGAAGTTAATTTGTATGCAGCTTAAATTAAAACTTTGTGAACATGGACAGTCAATGATGTGGATTTTTTTTGCTGTCTCTTTATCCCCTGGGCCTTTTGTGGTGATTCCCATGGTGGATTCTTTCTAGCATAAGCACTTCTCTTTGTATTGAACTTTTGGCAAATTAGTCTTTTAACTGTTGAATTGGCCTAGTGGGTCATCATATATTGTAACCTAGTCTTTTAGTAATGTATTTCCATTTTTCCTTGTCTTTTTTTCTACAAAAAAAGCATCAAAGCTTAGTTACAAGACTCAGGCTTGGCACTCAAACTCAAAATATTGATAAAACAATGAAATAAAAATATTTTATAAGAAATTGAGTCTTTTACTATGCAACCCTCATTTAACCAACTTTAAAGACATAATAAAATAATCAAATAGAAGCTACATTGAATCAGTACCAAAGAAGATTTGAGTTTCAGGAAACAACATTTTCCTATATATACTCTCACGAGTGTTCAGGTATAAAAGCTCATGGACTATAAAATCCATGGCATTAAAACAAAAAGCAGAAGTATCCTTAAATGGCAGATTAGAGTTGTAAATGTGCCTTTTAGTGTCTTAGCCTTTTGGCTTTAGTTTTTTAATTTTTTTCCTGTCTCTTGCTCATTTTTCCTAGCTGAATCTTACTATCAAGACTCAGAAAGTCTGCTCATAACCCAAACTCCAATATAATTGCATCAGAGTTATGATTACCATAATACCTGCTTGGTGTGCCACCAACAATATTTACTCTTCCCTTCAACATGGAAACCTGGATATATTTTAGAAGATTGATGTCAATTGATAACTAAAAGCAATAATATAAGACATTTAGGCAAATTGACAATCAATTGCAACATCTTGTAAAAGTTCAACCCACAAATAAAACTAAGTAGATCAGATATTTATATCTAATCCAAAACACAATTTGCAAAAGGAAATGTTATCACCAATAAAAGGAAACACACGTGCATATGCATGTGCTTGAACTTTGTATATACACTCAAAGACTTAGGTCTACATTTAAACAAGAAATTCAAAAGCCTTCTGAACAAATCAATCTTATCTCAATTTAGATTATGAAAATGAAAGCACAAATTTTACTTCTTTGCAATGACTGATACATATCAGATCTATCCATTCAGAATGGAAGGCAAATAAGCCTTTTCAATGAGGTAATATCAAATAATTTCTAAGTATTCAAACAAGAAAATGAACTACCTTACTCTATGATTTGAAACGGTGAATATCAAATGAGCCATATAGAACAATCCATGAAAATGTTCTAAGTGGTCAAGTAAACTGTCAAAACTGCATAAAGATCAATGGTATGTAATAACCCCAACTGGGTATGGCTTCAATAAGCACCAATTTCCTTTCCAATTCAATTGTTTGACATTTCATCAAACACTTTGACAACGACTAATCCCCACTGTTATGTAGTTTCTTATGGGATTTTTAAGTGATTCTTCTAGTTTGAATTTTAGATAATATGTTGGAAAGAAATGATAGTACTAAAACTTCATCAAACTAAGCTAATTCTAAATATGAGAATCAAATTTGTAATGCTGAATGTACCAATGAAACTCATAAAATTGAAATGTGAATAACTGATATCAGGAATAGTGTAATAATCCCTGCTTGCTCTGATCAAGGAGATCAAGTTTGGGCTAGAAGTATTTTGTCAAATAGTTAGCATGTAACCTAGGTCTTAAGCTTGAATACTACTGTAAGAAATCACTCATGGGAACATAGTAACAAGACCAAAGGAATGTGCAAACAATATGAAAACTCAAGAGATAACAGTTCTGAATTTTTATTATTCTCCACTACAACAGAGCTCGTACAACATTTAATCTATCCGAAACCATGAAGGAGCAATCGTTGATTGTATCCCAAGAAACTAATCTATGTTTACATTACTAACACAAGTTACCAACACAAACAAATGATAAAGAGAACCTGGTATAAATCACAGATAACAGAGGAACTATGGTGCTATTTATGGCATGTCTTTGATGATCTCAGTTCGAGGCTCCTAACTCCCATTTACTCCAATGTGCACGAGCTACTGGTAATCTATCATAGCATGGTGTCTTTGACCTGTGAACTCTTTGCAACTGAAGCTATCTGTGCAGTGTGTCTCTTGGAGAAGCTTGGAGTGTCGGCCAACTAGTAGTCTCTCTTTCTCCTTCATACACCACCCTTTTAATGCTACAAGCTTCTGATGCTGCACATGACTAATGAAAAGTTTCTTTGTGAAAAATTCTTCTTGTCCTTGGAATGATTTGGAAGAAAGTTTCTTTACTGCCACTGTAGTTCCATCATGAAGTACCCCCTACATTGAGCAAATACATGAAGAAAATAATTAAAACATCAAACAATACTAACAATAGAAGCTACAAAATTAAAACATCAAACAATACTAACATAAGGTAGGGATAAAAGATAGTGGAACCACATTGAGGTTGAGGATTGGGGAGAAGGATTCAAGATACAAATAAACAATAGAGAACATAACTTGTAGTGAGTCACCATAAACATGGTAGTGAAATTAGACAAATGTAGCGCTCGACTTGGTAACAATCAAAGACTATTGACAAAGAGGCAACTAAATTGGTCCAAGCACTAGAAAAACACAAGGAGTTGTCTCCAACCAAATTTTTAGACAATTAATCACTGATTTTTAGTCAATAAGGATTAACTCCTTAAGTCCTCTCACCAAGTTAGCTCTCCAGGTCATCTCACCAAGTTGACTCACCATCTCATCTCACCAAGTTGGCCTCTCTATGTAGGCTCACCAATCTGCCCCACCAAGTCGCCTCTTTAAGGCTGCTGACAATGTCCCAAAGTAATGGTCTATTCCCAAAGTATTGGTCTATTCCTTCTAATAAAATCAACTTTGCTGCTTGGTATTAGGAGATGATTTTATAAAATTTATCTATGAACCAAAACTATGATAACATGACAAAATAATTAGCTCCTCCGACTGGTTTGGAAAATTTAATTTAAACTCCTTATACAAAAATAAATTTTATAATCAAAATCTACAAATCACGTGTATTTGTTCAATGAGATTTTCCAATTAGAATATGCTCAAGAATGAGCATTTACAACTATTAAAAATATCACTAGCCCATGTTAAGCATAATGATCACAATATTCAGAAAATTGTCAAAGGTGGGGTTGTGTAATAGACTACTTGGGTTGGGAATTCATTAAAGATGATAAATTTACAATAATGCATTAAACATTGGAACCTCTGATTATTTTCTTCTTTGGAAGGTGAAAAGATCTAGCAAGTGACCTTAACATAAACCTGCAACAAGATTATCCATCAACACATTTTATCAACATTGGTTAGGATGAAACATAAAATAGGGTTTGAGTTACTTTATTGGGTTTTGCTCTGACTTACATGAAAGTGCATCTATTTGAAATCTCATCTTCATCTGCAAGCTTGAAATACCCAAAACTCCCAATGTATCCGTGCTTTCTATAATTATTATAAACTTTGGTATATATAGAAGTGGTGATGTGACTAGGCTGATAAGGATTCAATGGCCATAACTCTGCTCTTCTTCCTATTTTTCTCACAATCTTGAGCACCATCTTCTAATCCATAGACCCAACAACTATTATCTTGTGCATGCTCATCTCTATGTCCATAGTTTGTACACCTGTAGAGTTTTATGATAGAATTATCAGCTAAAGTTTGAATGATTTAACATATCTTATTTAATACCCTCCTCATACACACCATGCATTGAAGGATAGGTAATCATAAGTGCTACAAGTTTTCCTTATTTTCCTCTACATCCTTCCTTAGTTTCTCCATATTGATATTTTCTTTAGCAACAGTTCAAACAACAACAATTTTCATTCCACACATTGTAGCACTTGTAGGATTCATTCCATGAGCTAAGACAGTAATGATAGAAGTTTTGATGCCCATCTCCCCTTGCTTAACGATAAGCATATAACCTTTACAATATCAAGGAATGGAGCATCCTCAACATTAACAGTGCCCAATTTCTTTAATCCACTAATAAATGCTCCCGCCAAACCATGTACACATTCTACATTTTTTTTAATCCTTGCAGACCATGATAGATTGCATACATAGAAGATATATTGTAATTAATGCCTATATCATGTAGATATTTCTAGTCGCATTATCTTGCCTGATGTGTTGCTCCCTTGTCTACATTTTCATCCTTAGCATAGGATTCCTATGGGAATCCACATTAACTCCAATAATCCTCCTAGACATCATTCATTTTTACTCTTAAGATGTAACCAAGCAATATAAATGAGGGGCCCCATAGTCCAGGGGGACACCAAATCTTTGAGAAGACCCAAAGATGATATCCACCCCAAATTGTTTTGTGCTGGTCTCATTTTTAGCTTGTCACATGTTTCCCCAGTAAGACTCTGTGTTGCCTCCCATTATGACTCTAGTGCCCATTAGATAATGCATTGGTTTCTGGGAGATCCTAGGTTCATTCTTTACTTCCTTCGCAGTCCTTGACCCTAGTTAGAATCAGTTGTTGTCTTGTTTTTGGAAGACACCAAAAATTAAAAATTTTCAAGTCATTTTCCCTCTGTATGGGGAAGTTTATAAAAAATCTTAACTTTCACACTTATCCAACCTCAAACCTTAACTTTCACATGTTTGGAGCATTGATCAAATTGGTACACTTGAGATCGTTGCTTGGCAATCCTTGGTGAAGGAAGGCTCATTCCTTTAATTGTGAACTTATTGGTTGGTTGCAGACCAGCCACACCACTCTGTAGTTTGCCATAATAGTAGAGAGTTGGCAAGTTCTTCTTGGCCAAGGCAGGGAGAGTTCATAGTCTCAGACTCGTTTAGGCTTCTTCCAGCCACTTCTGAGGCAATCTAGACTGAGGCATTACTCAAAATTCATGCTAAGACTATAGACCACTCCTATGCTTCGAATAGAGTGTTGAAATTGGTGATATTAGAATTTGTTTCACAAATTCATGTTATGGGCAGAAGTAGTCGTGGATCATTTTAGACCTACCACATGCAAAGTGTCCATTTTATATTAGTTTGAGCTTCACTTGGTTTCAAGAATACTATAATACTCTCTACTTAACAAGGCCAACCACGTGAAGGTGGAAGCTCATCTGGCCTCACCCCCCTCCCCCTAACATCAATCTAAAGTACCCATTATCATCTAATTACATACTTCATTTATTCATTCATCCATTTATGAACTATAACATTCGATCAATACAATCACATAACATTCATTAATATGATATAAAATTCATTAATACACAATACTAATCAAGACTTCATTAAGACATAACAATATTCATTAACATAAAATAAAAATCAGTAATAATACGCATCATTCATACATAATTACTTAAAACAAAGTTCTTTCATTATCCAACAAAGTTTATCACAGAAGATTTTTAAAACATCATTTCTTCTTTTTGTTTTTCTGAGCTCTCTTAAGAAAAGTGCTCATAGGAGCATCCATATCTGCATCATTCTCCTCCTCTTCTAGCACGTGTAATGTCAAATTACGACGGCTCCTTCTCTTTGGAGGAGCAAGAGGTTGTTGCACTAAAGGGGGCTATGTTGCAAGAACAAGTGAATGGGATAAATTGGCATACTCTTTTTCTTTTTTTAAGTGTTACTAGTCTATAATTAAGTGCTAGTACAACATAACATGCATTTTTCTTACTTGACAATGCCACATCATGTACATTAACATTTTGATCCGCTGCCACATCAACATGTTGAACACTTGGAACATGGTCCACTCCTTCGGCATGATGTTCAACATGCTCTGAAATATTCAAAAAAAGGATACACGTCAAATTGCAATTGAAGATGTTAAATTGTATTCATAATTGCATAGTTAATTTCCAATAGAAAATTAATACCTCCACCACTATAATGCACATTATGGCCTTCATCACGAGTAGGTTCTATGGTAGGATATGAAGGCTGCAATAAAATGTTATGCACATTGTTATGCAGTCAATTTACGTTCAAAACTAATACCAAAAAAGAAAAGGATCAACTATTCAATTTCATTTACTTTTCATCTAACCAATTTACCTGTGAGATATCATTTGGTGCACTGGATTCTTGGGCAAGGCTTATAGATTCTTCGCGTAGGCGTGCAACCACAACTTTATAGCCTTCCTTCGAGGCAAGTTTTCTATATTCATCTGTGACCTCCACATTGAATTCTGTGCCCTGTATTTTTTGCTTAATATCATCAGTTTTGTATGTATGGTTTCACTAGACAAAATTGTTTGCAACATTATATTTAAAAAAATTATTTCATATCATTGCTCCTACTTACAACTCGAGACTGGAGATTCATATAGCCACCAGAGCCAAGTTTGTGTTGGCCAAACTTTTCTAGTCTCGCTTTTGTAGCCATGGATGTGTCCTGTAATCTATGAACAATTTCAAACATCTTAGATTATATATTTACAAATATGAATAATTAGTGCATGATTACAATGCACTTAATACTATCATGACATACCTCTTTTTGCCCTGTGTTGCTTCATTATCTCTATCTTCACATAGCCTTTTCTCCTTTGCATCTTCTACTATTTCATTCCACTCCATTGGTGGAATCATAGCAGGACGGTCGTACTTTGGGTTATCCTTAAGAGCCCTTCTATATTGATCCCTCACAATCTTTATATGCTTTGCTGCTCTTTTCAGAAGTAGGCCATTGTCAAAAATGTTTTTTCTAAATTTCTCGTCAAAAGATGCAATGAGCTAATTTTTTAATTCCACGGTTTGTAAATTCCACCTTTTTAAAAACAAATAGATTGTTAGATCAATAACTTTAATATATTACAATAAATGGAAGGAAAGAAAAATTATGTAGCAATGATATGAAACTACGTACCTTTTACGTATGGTGGGTTCGAATAGTCTCAATGTCATATGAAAAAGATGGTCAAAGAAAACATTATTACCTACAAAAATATAAAGGATTTATCAGTCCAAAATGAGTAATATAAAAATAAATTAAATTTACACTTTAAATAAAAACAATTTTAAAGCACCCGAAAGCTTTCGTTCTTTTAACAAAAACATAGTTTTCTTATTCAGCAATAATGTCCCTTCATATGAACCAGTACTAATCACACGAACTACTCTAGGAAATGGATCAGCTTTAGCAGTACTGCTCTCTACTGGTCTATTAACTGAAACATCATGACAATTAAAGCAGACACCAAATGAATTAAAGTACACTTATGGATATAATCAAATTGAAGAAATTGACTAGCAAAAATGTTTTTTCCTCGCATTCCATTAAGGATTGCATGTCATGGACTGCATGTCCTATTTTTAACAATCAGATTTTGCAATAGTTTATAAGGATTTTATGAGTAGTTAGTTCAGAAGAATTCATCTCTCATGAATGGAACATATAGCAATCATTGCATCTAAGCAGGGTCTTCACACGAATGCAAAATATGTATGTATGTATGTATGCATGGTGTGTGTATGCATGTGTTTGTGTGTATGCAAGCTTCTATAGACATCATTTAAGCACTGATATGCTACTTCATTGTTCATCAACTTGTACAAATACATTACAAAATATAGCAAAACAAGGTTTTACCAATTCTAGTGGGCATAGATGAGGATGTCTGCATGCCCCTTGTTGCTAACGATGCACTAGGAAATAGTGGACTGTCAATTGAAGGAGGAGTCCACACTTCATCATGAGTTGAAGAATACAATATTGTTAGCAAAGACATTTGCAATGGATAAAGATCAAATGGAATACTAGCTACAAATGTCCACAAAAAAAAAGTGTTATAATGTTGATGAAAACAAACAAAGTGCTACTTACATGAAGGTTGTGCGCAACGACCATCACCATGTTCACCATGTGATGTCACAAATGGAAAAAATGTCTATACAAGTACACATAAAATTAGAGATCATGATCTATAAGATAGTATAAAATATTCATATCTATTGAACTTCTATTATTGCTTTAGTTGAATTATTGCTTACCTGCAAAGATTGGATTCTACGGCCCAATTCTGTTCTCAGTGCCTCTTTCTCCTCACTTTTGTTAGCCTCGATGATAATGTTAACAAGTTCATCAGTGTATCTTTGCTTGATTTTTTGGGTGATGAACACAGGGTCAGTACTAAGGGTGATGTTATGTAGATATGAAGCTTGTATTTCAGATCGCATTTGATCAGCGGTCATTCTAGCTTTTTCCTATCATTTGTGACATCAAATATCAGTAAAATTTCATCAAAACAACTCCAAATCCATAAATAAAAGAACATAATAATATGACATTTGTTTCCATGTTAACATTCAAATTTACAATATTTAATATTTACCTGTACTGAAGGTGTCTGAGATGGTGCATCCATATCGCCCTGTGAAAAAAATTAGTAAGTCTTAGAAATCAGTAGCCAAATTAAAGTAATAGACTTACCAAAAAAAAATATTAATAATAAAGTAAATTGTATATGTAAATCATTTTTCTTAAGTTAAAAATTTAGTGTAACTAATGTGTATATTTAAAAAAATATTTGACATGTTCTACTTGATGTTTATATGTGCACATATGGTTTAGAAAAAAAAGTTTGGTCGTACAAGACCCCATCATAGTTGACATTGATCCTAGCTGGACATTTCATTGATCATCACGATCTTCATCCATGTCATCATCATCATCATCATCACCATCATCGTACTTGTCACTTTGATCATCGTCGTCACCACCACCATCTTCATCGCCATCATCATCATCTTTATCACCATCATCATCATGGCCATCATCGCCATGATCATCACCATGATCATGATTTTCATCAACATCATAATCATCATTATCACCATTATCATCAGCATGACCAAAATCATCACCATCTTCTTCATCTTCATCACTGGGTAATTGTTGTTCCTGATAATCATTTACTTCCTCTTCTACTTCTTCAATTTCTTCTTCTTCGATCACATTATACTTTACCGGCCTTCCTCTTGGGTCATGTCTAACAAAAAATGACCAACCTGGTTTGTGTGGAACACCAAAATAAAACACTTGCTCGCATTGGCTTGGAAGAACATAGGGCTCATCTCCGACTGGCTCAAATGACTTTGTATTAATCATAGTAAATCCACTATCATGTTCAATAACAGTCCTATTAGGATCATTTCGATTCAGTTGTAACGTGAACCATTTGATGACAAATAGAACTATTTTGAATGAATTAAAATCGCACTCAAGTATATCATCAAAAATGCCATAGCATTGATTTTCAGATTGTTGAGGATGTATGTCAGTTCTAGATGAAATATTGGTGACTGCAAAGACAACACTTATCCCGAAATCACACGTTTTCTTCATTTCATCTAACTTTTTTGTGTGAAATTTATAGCCATGGTAGTACATAGCTTTGTGGTGTTTGACCTGCAATTATTCAAACATGCCAAGATTATTTGCATCGATCTGTGAGTTGATATTAAACTTATGTGTGATGATTAGTAATCTTATGCGTACCTTTGTATCTCTTAAGCCATATATTAGATCAAGTACCATTTGTGTAACATTGGGATCTCCATTACAATGAGCTTCTTTAACCAATGATACAACACCATCCCATGTTAATGAGCGACCATTTTCTTGAGACTGTTCAATCCATACTGTTATCCAATCAAGATTGTTTTCAATATACAAGTGTAGTGCATCTCACTCACGACCAACTATAAAGAAAAAAATTACACTAGTTACAAACAACTTATATATATTGATGATGAATAATAATTATTAAACTTTAAAAAAAAAACTTATAATTACCTCTCAACCTCCTCATTCTACCTTTCACCGTCATGTACTCCCCTTCGAATTTGTCATTAGAGTTAGGATCCCAAATGCGATCTACATAGATATCTACTGCAAACTTTGGAAGATATTCAGTAATGTACACCATGGTTTGGTATATCATATATCCCTCTATCATAGAACCCTCAGGATGTGCTCTTTGTCGAACCAAGCCCTTCATAAATTTCAAGTGCCTCTCAACCATTCACATTGATCTAGCTTGTACAGGTCCACACAATTCAATCTCCTCAACTTGATGTATGAGGTAGTGTTCTTGAGCATTGAAAAAGGTTGGAGGTAAACACTTTTGCATTTCACACATAAGCAGTGGAATTTTTCTCTTCCAATATTTTATATCTTTTTTGTCAATTTCTTTAGATGATAACCACCTAAAAGAGATTCAATAGGCAAAACAAGATAAACGAGATTTCAAATAAAATTTTACAATAGATTTAAGAGAAAAAGCTACAAATCTAAGAAAAAACACTTCTAACTTTGTGTATTTTCCAAGATCATATATAACTTGTTTAATACTATTGTCAAACTATTGTGGAAGGGATAGAGGTAGGACAAACTGCAATCATTAAAAATGATCATTTCAATATATTATTAAATAATGCAATAGGTAGTACATTCAATCTTACGAATATACTGTAAATAGAGAACATGACTTACCTTGACGAAGGTATGCCAATCATGTGTTTTCAACCCTGGCCCAAAATCACCTTTTTTTGATAGAAGAGTGCTTATATTTGTAGCGAATCCTGTTGGAAATTTTGCTTTTTTTATGACTCCTTTTAATGCATCACTTTGTTGCTCTATTAATAACCAAGGAAGGGCACTTGTATTTATGCAGTCTCCATTGCTATTTGATTCAATGGAAGCTTTTAGTGCATGATTGGATTCATAAATGTCAGTACAGATTTTGGCAATTTGTTCTCTATCACGCCTTCCATCCAACATTTTCCATAGTGTCTCTGTTACATTCTTTCCAATATGCATAACATCAAACAAATGCGCAATTGGGAGATCCTTGTAGTACGGTAACCTACTAAATTGAGTAGGATAACTTTTCATTCCTCTAGGAAGTTGGTAATTGATGCCTTGACAACCTTCACAAGCATCAATTACAACATTAGTAAATATAAGACAATATCAAAATACAAATTTTAAACTTCGGACGACAAATTGGATATTACCTCGACAATTTAGTCGATCATATTCCAACTTCCATAAATGAGGTGTCATTCTTTGTGGCCTTGATGATGTCTCTTCTTTTCCATTGAAAATATATTTTTAAACAATTCAATACCTATGATTATTGTGGAAAAAGTGTCTAAACTCATCAAACACCAGCTTTCTTAAAGTTTTCGAATGACAAGATTTCATCTTCGGACCACAAACTGGACATGCAAATTTTCCCTTTGTCTGAAGACCTAAAAGATCATGTAGAAGTGGATCATGTACAATTATCATGTGCAACTTAAACATTTGATAGTAAGGTGTAAGAAATTTAATAGACCAAAAATATGTGATATTAACAATATAACATACCACAAAAATGAGTTAGCCCAGGGGCATCATGTATTGTCCATACAAGCATTGCATGGAATTGAAATTGTCGATGTCCTATCGGTCTAGAGATGTCATACATCGTGATGCAATTCCATAACTTCAACAACTCATCAATTAGGGGCTCAATATACACGTTCATATCTTTAACTTGGTATTTACCTAGCAATTGAATGAACATAAACATTACATTATTATTATGACCATTTTCATGCACTATTTATAAATTAATTTAGATAACTATAAAATGAAAAAAATACCTAGCACAACCATTGACAACATTATGTGCTCCCTCTTTATGGACATCCAAGGAGGAATATTATTGTTAATAACAAAAATAGGCCACACTGAGTAAATAGATCTCATATCTCCATATGGATTGACACCATCCACTACCAATGAAAGCTTCAGATTACGAGGTTCTTCTTTAAAATGTGACCATGTTTCTTCTATCTCTTTAAATGCAGAACCATCGGCAATCATTCGCATAATGTCATCCTGACTTCTATTGTGTGCATGGTAATCCATAAATTGTGCCAAGCTAGCGCACCTGAATAACCGTTGAAGATGTGGAATAATGGGAATGTACTGAAGAACCTTGTGAGGCACTTTTTTTGTTATTTGATCTGACCGATATCTACTACTATGACAATTAGGGCATTCTATTGCAAATTCATGTTGTTTATGATATAGAATGTGATCATTGGGACACACATGTATTGTTTGATACTTCATTCCAATCTAATCCATAATGTTAGATAATTCTTGGTACGAACGAGGCAAAATGTTTGATGGTGGTAACAAAAACTCACTAGTCAACCTACAACAACAAATATGCATTGTTAATATTATGAATAGTAATTGTATGCTAACATTGAAGATGACAAAAATGACATAGCTTAGCATACGTGACATTGCTACATTGGATATACCATTCATAACCTTTAAGTTCACCAAAAATACTATAGCCGAGAGAAGATTTGTTTGGGAGCCTTCATATAAGGGCTCGTGTGCCTTCTCAAGTAAAGGTATATCAAGACCATCTTCATCATCATTATCAAATTCACTAGTACCATCATTGTGAGCCTCTTCATCACCTGCCCCAATACCATCTTCTTCAATCATGTCCTCTGGAACATTATCATCTTCTTCCATGAGAGTGTTATCCCCAGCTTGGATATTCACACCTCCATGTTCCTCCAATACGAAATCCACATTCAACAATGGATGAAAATCATGGCCCCCTTCAACATGACCATGTTGCCTACAATGACTCTGGGCTGTTGTGATTAGAATTCTTTGAGTCTTTAACCCTTTACACTTTTTGCAAGGACAATAACATTTATTAGGTTTTCTTCGAAACTGAGCCCACAATGCAGCCATTGTCTCATTTTGTTCAGTGTTCATATTGTCAAGCGTGGTCTTTCTTCACAGGAAAATATATCTGCAAATAAATTGGAAATTTTGTGATTAATGTTTATATCTGCACATATGGTTTTTCTTGATTATTGTTTTCAAATGTAACTAAAATGATCCTATAATTTCTAGAAGGCATAAATGTTTGCAAAATGTGGATTTATAGACAATGTATGTTAATTATTTCCATATGAAAGAGTATGTTAATTAGAGAAGGATAACTTATCAACAAAATCAAAATGTTGAATACAAAATATCTACACAAAAATATCCAGCAGTGTATCTACAAAAATTAGAATTGCTATAATCTAACACATTTAAACCTAGAATATACTGACTACAATTGCATTCAAAATAGTGAAATATTTCAATGAATCCTTGGTCTTTTTGTGAATTTGAAAGTTAAAATCATCCATAACGTAAAAAAGAAAATAATAAGTGATTTCCTTCTTATGATAAGTTTGAAGTACTCACATTTATTTTAGTTATCTCTAAAATCATTTATTTTCTGGAGATCTCCCTATGTTAAAATGATTTCATATGGAATGTGGGGATGCCGGCTGGCGGCCCTAAAGTTATATGGCATTATATATTACAAGGCTCATATGATCAGCATTAAACATTAAACAATTAAGCAATAAACGATTGAGCAAAGCCATTGGATTAAACTAAAATGTTTGTGTTTGTAATGAAGAAAAGCAACATGCACCCACATGCTTTGACTAATTATGTACCAACAAATGCTTTGGTAACTGAGCACTACCACATGTAATACAAAGGTGACATTATTTGTGATCTGCTTGGTTTGTTCAAGGGATTTCAAATAGAGATGAAATATATGCATACAATACCTAGGTTAGTTGTGGAGAAGTATACATATATAAATTTCTTTATGGTTGAAACTAATTTGGCATGCATGGAGGTTATTGATCCTAGAGAGATATTTATTCACCATTCTTGGTTATGAGGTTAGCCAAGAATTTCTTGAAAAACATGCTGAGGTTATGTTGGTCTCACCTAGAGATAAGAAAGCATAAATATGGGGGACTTATAACGAGAAATTTAGACAAGGGAATAATTATAAAAATGATCTAGAAAAATGAAGGTAGAGAAATTTGTGGAAAATATTAGAAAAAAGGAGGGCATTATCAAAGAATAATGGGAAGTGATGAAGAAGGGAAGAAAATTTTCAATAAAGGTTCAATTGGGAAGCACAAGCATAAAACCAATCAAGGACAACATTACGAAGAGTGTAGAGGTGGTAGACACACCTAATATTTTGGCAATAAAAGTTGAGGTTACTCCTCAACCTCACAAGGTTACAAGGAGATCGAACTCCTCCTACTGCTAAGCTAGAAAAACTAGCTAAATAAGGACCTACAAGAGCTACAAGGAAGAAGGCAAAGGCATAATGATACAAGGGCATCTAGAGATTCCAATTATTTTCAAGATCTGGGATTCTAATGCACTTTAAATGATTATTTTAATAATGTTGGTATGAGTCTTAGTTTTATATAGTTAATTTAATGATGTAATTGGGGGTTATAAGTTAAGAGTTTTGAATAAACTCCAAGATACTTTACTAGTATCTTTAATATATTTAGAATTATAATGAGTCAGGTGTGGGAAGTTAAAAGTTAGTTTTAAGAATTAGTTATTGGGTTACCTTCTTTTGAATATCTTTAGATATATGTAATTAAAGAAACTCGAGAGGAATATATATAATTTTTCTGAATAGTAGTAGTATGAGAAGATTTGAGAATCAAGGAAAGTGGAGAAACAATGTAATCAGGAATGGAATAATGGTAGAATTTAATTCTATTCAGATCTTTTGTTTCTTCATTGTTCTTATGCACATTTCTATGTTCTTAAATTTTTGAATCATCATAGATGGAGTAAACAAATTTTATGGAACTATATTGTATTCAAAACCTGCGCTAATTGCTATTTGGTTTGAAGATACTAAATCTATTTATAATTTCTCTGTTCTTACATTGGTGGCTGGTCACGATGAGTATGAAATGGTTTAACAATAGTTTAAAAGAGAGTTGTGATTGAAGTCATCACCAATTACAATACAATTTCAAAGATCTCAATTTTGTTTTGCTCCAAGTCAATTCTTGGTATCGGTTATTGGTTTCAAGAAGTTAAATGTTTGAATATGAAATTGGGGTATGCTTTATGATACCTGTTTCTTTTTCAAGATTTGGTTTTAGTTCTACATCGGATTTAAATAGTCCCAATTTGGGAACAACAACAGTCTAGTGTGATACATCAGGTTTCTCTTTAAAATTGATTAAGCAATGATTAAGTCTTAAACATTCTTATGCATTGAAACCCGAAATAGTTCCAGATAAATTGGTCTGTGCATATTGCATTGAGTGTAGCCAGATAATGGAAGATGGTTGAATGTTGCCGAGAGACTTATTGCCACAGTCACAATTAAAAAGGGAACAAATATCATTTGTAATTTGTATGGATGTTAGACTATATTGAAGGGATTTTTAGATTGGTCACAATATGTAAATTGAATGTGTGTTTGTAATGACAGTGACGCCATTCAGAGGGACTCGAGAGCAATCCATTTTGCAGAGGTATGTCATTGAAGAAACCATGCCATTGAAAATATTAATGGTTATATTATACTGATAGAATTACAAGACATAATAAATTTGAAATGGACTTTGCTGAAAGAGTTTATTGTTTGATGGGAATCAATTATAGAAAGATGTTCTAAGTAGTCAGTTGCATTACAATCTGTTTACTATCATTTAGTCCATTTAAATTTTGACTACTCGAAGTTCAAAATATTTTAAGTCTCAAATCAACATTTGGAAAAGGATTGAGACAATTAAGCTATTGTATTGTATTGGAGACATTATTGTCATTAGCAAATTAAAAGTTCTTGTGAATCTCTACTTGATTTTTGCAAGGAAGAATAATGAAACATGCAAATTTGAATCACTGAGTAGATTCTCTGCATCACATAAGGCCCAAGACCCAAGAAAGCTAAGGTCATAGAATAGAAGAAGATAGATAAAGGTAGGAAATTTTTGAGTTAAAATATGAAAATGAGGAAGAAGAAGAAAAAACATCAAAACTCACACAAACTAACATTGAAGAGAAAAAAAGAAAAGAAATGGAAACTGGATTTGAAAAAGATAATTGCAAGGATTAAGAATGAATGAAAACTGGATCAAACCCCAAGATGTAACTAATGATGTTAATTAGTTCTATAACACTGTTAGCAAACCTATAGGGAACATAACCTACTGTTGGATCATAACCTACAACATATCAAATTTACCATTGAGCCTATGCAACCTACAAGGAACATTGGAAATTACTTGTGTGATCTTACTTGCAACCTTAGCATGCATGGAATTTTGATCAAGAGAGGATAAGATACTCCAATATTTTATTCTATGGTTAATATGATCATAAAACACACATCAACACTCCCCACATACAATGATTTTACAGTCTAGATTATTGTCTGGCATATTTTTTGTTGAGGAGTTCTCCGTCCTAGTTATGTTTCAGTGAAGAAATCTATATATTTTATATATATCAACATTATTGGAACTTTCTGTGTAATAACTTGGTAGTCATCCCCTGAAAGTTGAAGTTATATTGATGTAAGATATGCCTGGCTGGATACTATTGGATTAGGTTTTTTTTCCTGTATTGAGGACTATCATATGTTTACTGCCCTAAACTCCCCCACCATTTAAATTTAAGTAAGAAGGATGCCCCTTGTGGTTCGCAGAAGAATGCCATATTAACCTTCTCCATGTTTAAAATTTTATAGAAAAGCATTTATTGCAAGTGCCAATAAACTTGAACAACTGCATCAGATTTCTCCATGTTCGGAGGTTCTTGCTTTGTAGTGTTCTGATTCTATGGATTGTTGGCATTTTTGGTCTAGTCCTGTCTCACTGTACATTCCCTAGTCTAGTTCCATGGTTGAAACTAAGTGTTTCCTCTTCCAAAGGGCTTATAGAGAATCTGGTCACATAGATTTGCCTGTGAATAAGGAAAGTGTTCGTTTGGGGCCTTCGATTTTGTTTTTCTCACTTCTATCTACAGATATAGGTGGTTTACTGACAGAAGTGAATGTTATCAAATTATTTGTGTGCTTGAAGACATGAAATGGGTTTCCAGGAGAGTTATTTACTATATAGACTATTTCCATTTCCTCCATTTTCGAGTCTCCAAGGATAGAAATAGAAATGATAAGACCATAGTTGATGCCATTATTAACATAACATCAACGCTAACTGATTACAGTGTAAATATTTAGTGATACAATAAATGCTACAAAAACTTTAAAATGTGGAATTGTACGAGTTAGTGCCAAGCAATTGATTTGATCCTCAAGACATTGCTGGAACTATTGAAAATTGTAGCCTGGTGATGAAATTTATGAGAAGAATTTACCAGTATCAAGAGGTATCAGTAAAAGATGCAATTGCATCCATTTCCCATTTTAAAACAAGAGCATCAACAAAATTATCCAAGCCTTCACCTTGCATTATATCTTCAATAGGATGATGAGTTATCCCAACTCGATGATCTGTTACACGCCCCTGAGGAAAATTATATGTTATAAATTCCAATCACACTTGACACTACTCCTGAGGATAAAGAGCACAATTGAGACAACTTCATGGCCAATGAGGTTACTAATTTAGAAATTTAAGAGATTATGACAAAGGCGACACATGAGGCTGAATACATTGAAGATGATGTGCTGAACAATGAAAAGAAGGAGATATAATAGAGATAGAACCTTACTATTCTGACAGAGGTTGCATTGAAGCTGCCAAACACTGCTGGAACTCAAACAGTAAAATGCTAATGGCATGTAATCTTCAAACCCTTCCTCTGCATGTAATGGCGCCACAAAATGCAGTATACGACAAACATTAACTGCACAACCTTTCTTCTGGTCACACAAGATTGAAATTAGGGCATGGCAAAGAGCTTGTTTTTTTATTTTGGGAAAGTGTAAGTTCATGTTGGTCAAAATTTCGACCAATACGGGCTTCTAGTTAAAAAAATTATATACATTGCCTGCATAAAATGACCAATTTGACCCCATTTTTTTAGATGGTCGAAAATTTTGGTCTAAAAATGGGGTCAAATGTACTAGTGTGTTTTTAGTGGATATAATTAATTGGCCTCTTTTCTACTTAGAGTTATCAATGTTGGTAGATATGTGGATAGAACTAGATAGAAATGAAGCCACCTTGAGGGAAATATTGAGTAGATGGATCAGTAGGGATGATGTCATCACTACTTTGTGTTTTTCTGTCATTGACAATTTTCATGACTAGGTTGAAAAAGCATATGACCAAGCCAATGACCTATAGTGCATAAATTTCCATGCCCTTCATCGGCAGGTAACCCCCAAGTAAAGGTGGTGGGGGGGGGGGGGGAGGGGGGGTCATCAATCAACCAACATATAGGGTAGGGGGATAGGGCTGCTCACAACCAGATTGGACCTACTGGACCAATCGTCCATCCATCTGCATTGCATATATAGGTAGGGGCAGGCCATTCGGTGGTTTTTAATCTGGAGAAGAGGTAGGTGGGGCGGGCCCTGACTCTTCCACCCACCCCAGTTCCATTATAGCATCTTTAAGACATGTTGTAGAGAAAATTGAAAATATGTTTCTCAAGATATCTTAGTAAGAATTTTGATCTCTTTCCCCATTTATTAAAAGGCTTAGGAAACATAAAAGATAAGGAGGAGTGGGAAATGATCCAAAAGAATTAATGAGTATCAGAATTATTGATGTAGTAAATAAGGAAAACTACATATGGTTTGCTAAGATAGTTAAGGAATTAGTTAATGTACAATTATTCTTTGATTCATTCCAAAATATTTTGATGAACTAAAAAGGATGGAAAAAGATGTCCCAATGAGAGAAAAAGAGATCCCAAACTTCTACTGGCCAGATGACACAATTTTCAATAAGTGGATAGTAGACTATTCTTTAGCCTCATAATTGCCACATGCAGCATCTGAGGAGGGGCTCATAGACAAGGCGATAGCCATAGAGGAAATGTAGTTAGTTGATAATGCTATCCAAACAGATGATAGAGAAGAGGATCTACAAATTGCAACCGACATCCAAGTATCAAAGACAAGTATAATAGAGGAGGAGAAAGTGGCCCTACAACCTGACGAGCAACAAAAAGAGAAGATCAATCATCAAGTGCAGTGGAGGAACATGAAACTGCCAAAACATAATTGATCCCAGCACAAAGAAATTGATGAAGGGACCATTCTTTTGTCAAGCAAAAGATCATAAGTTTTCAGTTCCTCCCATGTAGTATGCAGAAGTGACTTTTTATTCTTTTGTGTAATCTTTTTGTCCTAAGGACATCTATCCTTTTCCCTCTAGTCCTAAACCTTGTTGCAACTCACACTATGTAAGTGAGTTTTCAAGGCTAGAGGAGGGTCCAAGTTTCTTTTTTCTTCACTAAGTTTGTAAATTTTGAGTTGGTCCATGCACACTATAATGTTGTCCTAGAGTTGAATATGAAAGTTAACAGTTGTTGGTCTATTGGTGTTATTTTCTGATATGGATAAGCATTGAATTGTATACAATTTCAAGGAAGTTAATACAAATACAAAGAGCTAATAATTTTTTATCCCATATCTTGTCTCTTCTCTTATTGCCATCTTTTTCTTTGAGATTTAATAGAAAAGTTTATTAAGTTCCAATTCAAATTCATTTTGAATTATATTTCAATTTACCTTTTGCTGATAATCTAATGGGTTATGTAAATGCTTAATGTAAATTGGAAGAACCTTTTGGTTTTGATTGAAGATATGATAAGTATGAGATCTATAAATGAATACTAATAATATTTTCCCAAAGTGTCAACATAAGATCCATAAGTAGGTGTTTTACCCCTGTTAGTTGTAGCCCAATAGATAAGGCACTGACCATCCATATAAGTTAATCTAGTTGGGATGCTTTACATGATGCATAAACTTATATCAATCAATCAATTAATATTCTATTGTTGAAGTTTAAAATTTCATCCTATACTTAGTTCATAGAGTTTATGGTTTGGTAAAATAGCTAGTTATGATCTCTATGTTGCCATTGAATTAGAAGAAAGAAGGCTAAACCATATGTTATTTCTAGAGTTCATGTTGAAAGTTTGAAAACTAAGTGAGTAAGAAATAATTCCTAGGTAAACCTAACTAAATCTTTCAGAATTCAAAGTGGAGAAGACCTCAAGGTCTTGTTAGTTGGTCCCTTTATTTTTCTTTTCAAAATAGCCATAATGGTTTTTAGCTAATTCCTAGGTCTTTTGACATTGTAAAAGGTAGTTGAAATCAATTTTAAATCAAGATCCAATGCCTCTAAAAACCTCTATTGAATCCACTCTTATATTTCTTAATGCTCCCTATATTTATTTCCTTCCTAGACACATTACTCGTCTTATACCATACATAATTATGTGACACAGGTATTAAGAAAATTCATCCATCTAAGTGCCACATGATTGAATGGTGTTTTAATAATAATCTTTAAAGTGTTCTTACAATAAGCACCATAGATATGGAGATGGTTTGTATATAAACATGTGGAGGAAGATTTATACTTTTTCATTGTATATTTATTATCTTTACTTGTTCAATTTTGTAGTCAAGTGCATATCTACTAGAGCACTCAGTTGAAAGTTTTGAAATCATTCAAAAATTCATTTTTCACACTTACTCTGGAATCATCAAATATTATTTATCTTTTTTTATTTCTTCTAAAATTAGTTTATTAATTGAGATATCATGTATTGCCTACCCCTAGTTTATTTTCATGTTATATTGCTGAATTCTTTTAGGCCAACTTTATGGGTATGTGTTATGATTTAGTGGTACTTCGTTACTTAATTTGATTGATGTTATTTCATACCTAGATGATATATTTGATGAACTAATTGATACTCTGATATTTTATGTGTTCATGGTTATTCTTTCAATGATGATGCTTTATATGTTTCATATAGTGATTTTAATTATTTCATGATGATAGTTAGATGGATGATGTATATATGATTTTTATGGTTACTTACCCCATACTTGCATGTGTATGGTGTACATGTATGTTTAACTTAATGATTGACATTTCTAATGTCGTTGATGGAGGGAGTCGTAGTCACCTACTAGTTGGGATCTACACGATGTACCACACCCCTCCATTGTCTATTTAGTTTAGATATATATGCATATGTACATGTTTGACTTTTATGCAAAGTGCAAGTATCGAGCATCGACTTCCCTAAATTGCCAAGATGAGCGTGCCCTATCACAGTATTGCAATGGTAAAGAGGGGAGATAGTTATCAAGTCCAAATCCTAACCCTAAGCCAATTGTCCTAGAATATAGGACAAGTATATGAGCTATTCACCCTTCCAAATTTGTCAAGTGATGTAAATTCGAGATTTTGACCCTTAAGCTTGAATTAGTACTTTGTATTTTAGATGGGTTTTCTTATTTAGTTTGTGGGTCTATTGTGATTTTTAGTTATAATTAAATGAAAATAGACATTATTAAATTATTTAATTTAACAAAAAATTTATAAAGAAAAATCAACTTTTAATAATATTTAATTAATTGAGAAATTAACTAATAAAGGAATTAAATTTAAAGATTTAATTAAAAAGTCCAAATTTGGTATAATTATATTTATTTAATTTAATAATAACTAATTTAGAAGTTTCATTTTAATAATGAATGCTAAATATTATTATTAGTTAAATTAATAAATATACTTTCTAATTACATCTTATTATTTAATAAAAGCAAGTAAGAAATTAAATAAAGTTTATTTTAATTAAAATTTTAAAAAATTGCACATGAAATTAAATAAATTAAAATAATAAAAGAAAAGGCTTTTGCATCTTTGTAAAGCCGAAACCCTAGTTTGAGAAATTCTTTATTAGGAAATTAGAGCTCATTTCTCCATACACAGGTTTGGAGGAGCAAATCTTGGATAGGGTATCAAAAGATGGGAATTCTTGCAATTCTTTGAGCATTTTTCCAATTTAGCATCAAATCGAGGTAGGTAATTTTGTTGAGATTATCATAGTAAATTACTTTGAATTATCTCTGTCTTCTTCATGTTTTTTTACAGATCTTGTTTTTGAATTAAAAGCAGCAGAAACTAGGGGGTTGGCCCTTAAACGGTCAATTTGGTCAACTACCAGCAGATATCCATCAACTAAAACTACCCCCTACCACTTAATTAAAAAAAAAAAAGGTTTGAAACCATAATTAAAAAAGTATCAACAGGCCTAACATACATACTGCCTGTATTAAAACTAGAAAAGCTAGAAAAATATATAAACAAAGGCATAACAACCTTAAACCCCATCAAGTTCAACAACCAACAGATAAACAATATGAAAAACAAAAAGGAGAGCACCATTAAGGATTCTTAGTCTCCTTCCTCCCTAGGAGGATGTTTGTCCAATCTTCTGCAAGGAAGGAAAACAACATTTTTGAGTCCTCCTTTGGCAGATCTCCCTCTGTTTCCTTTAACAGGTTCAGTGTGGTGGTGGCTGCATGTGTCACTTTGATAGTGAACTTTTTCAATAGGTGCATTCTTTCCTACAATACATAAATTCTTTCCCACACCTCACTGTCAGCCTTCTTCATGATCTCCATGTTGACCTCCTGCATGTCACTAGGAAAACCATCTGCTTGCATCATAGTAACTTCTTGTACAATTGGGGGTTAGCATTATCCTTGGAAAAATCCCTAATAGGGGAGAAAATCATTATGGGAGAGGGCACTCTATCCACTGTATAAGGGAACTGGTCCCTCATTAAGTCCACACATCCCAACCCAATGGTTGCCAAAACATGCAACACCTCCTTTTTCTCCTTCATCCCCTCTCCCAAGCTAGACCGAGAAGAGTCTGAGACTTACTCTTCCTCCTCCTCCATTCTCCCCTCCCCAAAATTCTATGCCTTCTCTTTCATCCTCTATTTGGGATGACCCATGTCTTCTGAATCCATCTCCTCTTACGAGGCCCCTGCTTTCAGTTTCCTCTTAGCATTTGACTTAGTTAACCTCCCTAACCTCCTCCTACCCCCTCTCCCCTCCTCCTTTGACTCCTCTAGTTCTTTCTCTTTTCCTTTATCCTATCTCCCTTTTTTTTCCCAAGGGGGTGGGTTTCAAATCCACAAGTGACCCACTAGGAAAAGGTTGTGGGGCTGGGGCTCTGGGACTCGTGATCCTAAGGGGAACCAGTTGGGGCTAGCGGTTGGAAAGGGAAGGAATATCAATATCCACTATCCTAGGGAGAACCAAGGAAAGGTGAAATTGATACAGCCGGAGCATTAACCCTTGATGTAAAATGGTAAAATTAACACCCTTTCTCATTTTTCCTTTTACATCAGTAACCCTGTCCACTAAATCATGCAATAGAAAGAATAGAATGGAAATTAAATCATGGTGGAAAAAATGATTTAGGAGAGGAAAGTGGTAATAATAATAGACACCATACCTGCCTTCCAGAGTAAGATACTTCATCAACATCAAATAGACCTCATTCCATGGCTCAAGGAGCTTATCCTGCATAAAACCACCTTTGTGCCGAATAGGTTTCTCCCCAGCCAAGAAGAAGCATTGCAGACTCATTTCATCAGCCACCCTTGTCACCTTCTACCACTTCCTACCCTTCATGGCCAAACCCATTGCCAGAAAAATGACTTCCTTAGAGATGTGGAACAAAATGCCATTTATCGTGACATTGTAGTCCTCCCAGGAATTGACAAATTGCATGGAATAATTTTCATCATGCCCATTAAGTGCCTCCATAAACAAAATGAAACCACCTTCCTTCAACATATACCACACCAATGACTTCCTCACATTCTCCTCTATCATGGATGACTCAATATGCATAAGGTTACCACCCATCTCTGCAATTTTATGTAAACCTCTCTTCTCCTTCAGAATCCAAAAAAACTTGCTAAGAATAACTTCACACTTAGACAAAAAAGCCCTTAGGAAAAAATAATGACCATCATTATTAGTAATTATAGCGACATCCTTAGTAGAAAATGTCACATGTCAACTGCCTCTATCTTTCTCCCAATCTTTCCCATCATTCCCAATACACATTAACCATTTAAAATTTGAACCTTTTCTTTGCCTAGCATACAAGAACACGTATAGGAAAATTATTAAAAAAAATTTCTTCTCAAACTTCAAAATTCTTTCTTTTTTAGGCGATGCAAATTTATTATTATCAGTACCATTTCCATCACTCCTAGCCATTTGTCCTTCTTGGCTTTGTCCTTTCTGCCAACTCAGCAGCATGATGTAAAAATTTAAAATATCTCTCTAGCTAGGATTCATCATTCTTAATTTCTTGATTCACTAAATCTCTTACCAAATTTGGCAAGACATTAAATTCTCTCCAACATATTAGTCCCTTCGCATTTAGGCCTAACACCGCCATACCATCTGCCACACTATTTCCCTTCCAAAATATATGATTCAAATCAAACCTATTTAAAATAGATAATAGGTGTCTGATGTCTTCTATCACATGTTTGATGGCCCATCCTTCCCTCATGTTACCTTTAATAGTTTTGATGATGATTTTAGAATCACCTTCAATTTATACATTTCTCCATCCCACACTTATCACCAATTTTAAACCCCAATAAAAAGCCATCATCTTTGCGGTATTGTTTGACACTTTCCCTAGCCATCCAAAATATGCCAACAACATCCTGCCCTTGCTATTCTTGACCATTCCTCCTCCTGTCGAACCCTCCTTTCTAGCAGCACCATCAAAATTGAGCTTAACCCAATTTGTAGGAGGAGGTTCTCATTGTGTCCTTTTCCTAGCCAAAATATTGGAATTATTAGTCTCCATTATCCCTTCCTCCAATTTCCAGCCCTTGGCCACTCTAACCTCCAGCACATAAGGGGGGAAAGCTGATTTTCTCCACTTGCTACAACTCATATTTTCAACCATAAGTTTGTAAATCTTTTCCACAACAACTTCCTCATCTCTCTCTTCATTCCTAAACACCCTATTATTTCTCTCCTTCCAAATACCCCAACAAACATGGGTGGGGGGATAACCTTCTACAAAATGACAAGGAGGGGGTAAGTAAAGGGGCCTTGCCAATTCTCCACAAATTGCACCAGATTCTTATTAAACACCCAGTTCACCTCCAACTTCTGTAAGAGCCTCCCCCAAACATTAGAAGGGTAACTATAGTGTAGGAAAAAGTGGGATATATTATCCTCCTTCTTACACAAGTGGCATCTATTAGATAAATGAAAACCCCATTTCATAATGTTATCTATAGTGAGAATTTTCCCATGGATGGTGGTTTGCTAGAATATATTAATCTTTGGGATTAAATGATTAAACCATATATTCCTCGAGAGATTAGGTTCCAAAATTTTATCAAACATTAATTAATAGGTAGATTTAACAGAGAACTCCCCCATCAAAGTGGCCTTCCAAATAAATTCATCATTCTAATCCCTTCCTAGGATTCTATACCCTTCTAGCAGAACATTTAACTCTTCTATCAGGCCCCCTCTAACCATAGCATTCTATTGCAACACAAAAAATTTCTACTTCCTCCCTAGGAAAATAAAATCAGCTACCACTTCTCCCCCCTGCTCCTGAAGGTGGTTCCCAAGAGACCCAAACTTCATTTTTGTTAAAGGTTTATTAGTAAGCCACAAATCCTCCCAGAAGTTAATCTGATTACCATTTTCCACTAGCCACCTTACACCTTCTTTCAAAAGGGTTCTATTCTTCACAATATTTCCCCAAATCCTAGATCCCATAGGGAGATCATTTCTCAAAGTGCAGTGAGAGAACTTCAAATTCCCAAGGTACTTAGCTTTCATAATATTGCACCAATTGGATTCCTCCTTCATTAGGTTCCACCCCATCTTGGTGAGAAGCACATTATTCAAATCAGCTATCTTCCTTACTCCCAAGCCTCCTCTACTTTTAGGTTTGCAAACCATGTCCTAGTTTACCAAACTTAACCTAATTTTATCACTTACTCCTAACCAAAGGAAGTTACGTTGTATTTTCTCCAATTTCTCAGCCATACACTGAGTAATTTTGAACAATGATAGGAAGTACATAGGTAACCCCTAGAGGGAGGAATTTAGAAGTTGAAGCTTACCTGTACTACTAAGAGTTTTACCTTTCCACCCAATCAAATTTTTTTCCATCCTCTCTAGAATGCAATTCCAAAAGTTGTTACTTACATCTTTCACCGTCAAGGGAATAGGGAACTCAACAATATTACACCTAAAATATTTACAATCCTTTGTTGTATATTAGGGGGGTGTTAAAGAACAACACTTTACTTTTGTCCAAATTAATTTTTTGTCCTGCATTAACCGCATATATATCCAACACTGACTTCCAAGCTCTCGCTTCGCCCACCTAGGATTCCCACTAAGGAAGGTGTCATCCACAAATTGCTGTATCACCTCAGGTGGAAGCATGGATGTAGGTTTAATGCCTTTACTCACCCCGTTTCCATATTTCTCAAGAACTCCCTTCCCAAGACTTCAACAACCATGATAAACAAATAGGGAGAGATAGGGTAACCTTGTCTTAGTCCACTCTCCCCACATAAATTCCCCCAAGATGAACCATTCACCATCACCGAGTAGTTGACAGTTTCCACCATTGATTTCACCATTCTTATAATTTTTTGAATAAAACCAAATTTAACCATAATGTCATATAGGAAAATCCAATTAATCCTATCATAAGCTTTAGAGATGTCAAGTTTCAAAGCCATACCCAGATTATCACTCTTTTCCATTGAGTGCAAAACTTCATGAGTTGTTATGGTGGCATCAAGGATTTGGCATCCTCAGAAAAACCCATTCTGGGTTTTCCCAATGAATTTATGTAGTAGTAGTTTTATTCTATTCACCAAAATTTTAGAGAAAATCTTATAAGTAGTGTTACAGAGGCTATTTGGCCTAAAATAAAAAAGGACCTCTGGGTCTTTAACCTTCAAGATTAGGGCAATAAATGTTTTATTAAGCTACTTGAGAAGTTTCCTAGTTTTGAAGAAGTCATGAGCCACCTAGAGGAGATCCAATTTAATAACATCTTAGAAGTGTTGGAAGAATGCTAGGGGAAACCATTAGGTCCTAGGGATTTATAGGCTTTCATAGAGAAGACAACTCTGTGGACTTCCTCCTCAGTGACCAATTGTGCAAGTTCCTCATTCTCTTCAGCCAAAATCACCATGGGCATGGAATCAACCAACCATCGCCTATCCTATTCCCTAATATTTCTTTGCTCTTCCAAATAAGATTTCTTGAAATAAGTAGTTTCCCAGTTACCTATATCTTTAGTTTTAGTAAGCTTCACGTTATTATCATATTTGAAATTATCAATAATATTTCTCCTTTTATGAATTGAGGCCGATCTATAAAAAAATAGAGTTTTCCTATCACCCACCTTGAGTCATAACACCCTAGATCTCTACTTCCAAAAGGTCTCCTCTCTGATCATCGTATCCTTCCAAACCTTTCTACATTTGTCCTCCTCTTGAATCATTTTTTTCTTGGCAAGGCCTTCCCCATTGCTTTTTGAAGCTCTTCTAACTTTTCTTCCACCTTTGCCTTAGTCTTAAAGATATCACCAAAATATCTTTTCTTCCAAGGCTGCACATTCCTTCTAACATTCTCTAGTTTAGTAGAAAGCCTATACATAACAATCCCTTCCACATAAATCCCCCACCACTCCACCACCCTAGTGTTGAAATCAAGATGGGATTGCCACATAATTTCATATCTAAAAGGTCTTGGCCCCCCTTGGGACTCTTCTTTCCAATTAAAAAAGATGGGAGCATGATCCGAGACCATCTTGGGTAATTCTGTGAGAGAGGAGGAAGTTAGGCTCTCCCAACCAGTTGGAACCAAAAGTCTATCCAGTTTGACTTGGATAAGGTTAACTCCCTTCCTATTGTTCGATCATGTGAACTTCACTCCATGCATCTCCATATCCATTAAGTCATTTTTGTTAATGAATTCATCCAAATCCTTCATGCTATCATTAAAATCTACCATTCCTCCAACCTTCTCTGATGGGTACAGAGGCAAGTTGAAATCTCCCATACAAAAAGTATTTTTGTTGCAAGAGAGAAAAAAAGATAGCTCCTCCCAAAGACAATATCTTCATTACCTAGTATTAGGAGCATACACATTGACAATATTCCATATCTTATCACCCTTCTTATGTTCAGTAATAAGATAGTATCTAAAACAGTGAATTAAACTTCCTTTACCAACACTTGGGTTCTAGAAAGTAGCCACACCTCCTGACGCCCCCTCTGCTTCACTATAACAAAAAAGAGCCCCTAGAAAAACATAACTAGCAATACTTTTCAAATTAGATAGTCATTTTAACTTCCTGCATTGGAAGGATATCAATTTTTAGGTTAGACACTTGCTGCTTGAGAGAAAATTTCTTTTGAGGGCTATTCAACCCCCTCATATTCCATGATAGAATGATCATTTTCTACCCTTTGTTAGGGACTCCAAGGTGGGCTACCTGCCACTTGCCACCTCCCTTACCATCTGCTTTGTTCGTCTACTCTATTTCCCATACTTCCCTACATCCATCTTTAACTCCACTACCACCTTAGATTTCTTTGATACTCTTGTCTATATTCTTTGAGTTTTCCACTTCCCTTCCCCTTCCTCCAATGAGGCCAAAAAATCCACCTTCTTAGGAATTGGTGGCTCCTCTTCACTCCAATAAAGAACTCTTGCAACCTCCCCCTCTGCTAAGTCTTTCACTTTACCTTTCTCCAAAACCTTATCAATGTCCTCCCCAAAAACCTCCTCAATCACCAAGTTTCTCGAAGGGGTACTAAGGAGCTCTTTGATACCTAGCAGAAAGGGTAGGGTCTCTTCTTCAAAGGGAATTTCCCCTTCCTCTAACCTGCCCGACTACCCTTCTAGTTCACAGGGCTTCTCAGAAACCTTTGCCCTATAGGACTCTCCCTCACTCTGGTGGGACTCCAACTCTTTTGTCCTAACCCTCACCATCTCTACTTGAGGGTTAACATTCTCATTTTCTAGCTCCTTCCTATGTGAAGAAGTTTCCCCCTTCCCTTCTAGCTCTCTATCCCCTTTAACTAGTAGCACAACTCCCTCTTCCCCTGAGTCCAAAGGAGTAGCCACCACTTCCTTCTCCCCTATTGTCTCCTCCTCAGTCGACTTATTAATATTTTTGCAATCTACAATCAAATGCCCAAATGATGAGTATTTTGTGCAAAACAACCCCACATTTTCATAAATGATGGGTTGCACTTTTTTACCCCACTTCGAGCTCAGTGTAATATACTCAAGTAAGGAAGTACCCACAACCACATTCACATTAAATCTCACAAACACCAACCTAGACCTTTGTATGTTGACCATATGTACAACAACAAAATGTACAAAGGAGTTTCCAATAGATTTTAGGATCCTCTCATCCCAAAAATCAAGTGGGAGTCCTAGAAGCCTGACCTAGATTGGTGCCATCCTATTCAGTTCTTTCATTGGATCCAATGTTGGGTGCCACTTAGCCACCACCAGGCTATGTTTTCCATATGACCAAGACTTGACCATCACTATTGTCATATCTTCAACAACTTTGAATTTAAAGCAAAACAAATCCCCTGACATGGCCAAAACCATCACACTCCCCTTCAACTTCCATCTTTGACTTACCCACTTCTTGACCATCTTAATTGATGGGCAAAAGGCAACAAACATGCCAATTAGGTAGAGCTTCAAGTTGGAAGACACACTATTAACAAAGTTGTTTGGAACAACAATTTCCACTCCCTCATCACCGCTGATCACCCTAGGATCTTCCAATGGGATATGAGTCATCTTCTCTCCAAGGACCAATTTCTTCCATCTAAGAGCCACTGTATGACTCATTTTATCCTCCTGGTCCACCATTGGTGCTACCATTAACTCCACCAGTACCCCTCCATTAGGACAATCAACGTCAACACTTCCTTAGGTTACCCCAGATGTAGTCAGAACAAGTTGTAGGTCTAGGTAGTAATTTGGGACTAGGCTCGACCCCTGGGGGCCATCCCCACACATCCAAATTCAAATTTCCAAACGAGCTGGAACATGCAAAAAATTTATAGAGTGTAGGCTAGATACAAATAATAATTGTTGTTATTATTTATGGATCTTGTTTTAGAAATAGTTTTGGATTGAAACCCTTGTTTGGAAATTATATTATTCTTCATCATTGAAACATCTATTGTAGAAATTAGATTTAAAACTTTTATTGGAAATTGGATTTTTTTTAGAAAACAAAGATTGAGATAGGGTTTGAAAAATTAAAACTAGAATTTAATTGGATGAATTTGATTGTTACAATTATTTTCCTATTGGATCTATGAGCTAGAAAAAATTTCAAAATATTATTATATACTAAATTACCACAATAATTAAAAATTACTATGGTAATTGTTTAGGGGTTTCTATAATTTTTTTTTTTTTTTTTTTGGGCTTTTAGGGAATTGGTCCATGACCCCCAACCCCCCTTTTTCCTCCTCCTCTTTGCTAGAAGTGTGACTCACGCTGCACACAATAGACTTGAGTGTTGCCAAGCAGCAACTCATGCATATTTGGTAGCAGTGAGCGCCGCTTAGCAACCCATCGAGCTTTAAAAAATAAAATTTATTTTAAAAATATTTGTTTAGTATTATATATTTTATTAATTAGTATTATTAATATCTAATAAATATTATTTTTACTAATAAATTTCAGAGTTATTATTATTAATTTAATAATTATTAGGTTATTAATAATTAAATAATAATTATTAGATTTTAATAATATTTAATTAAAGATTTTTTTATATAGTTTATTATTAATATATATATTAAAAATTGATAATTGTATTTTCAATTTTTAACTAAGAGAAATTTTAATAAAATTTTGAGTATTGTTTAAAAGTATTTCTTTTTATATGAAAATGGTTTTAAGTACTAACGTGAATTTTAATGGATTGTTGGGTCATTTGAAATGTTTGTGTACTTGGAAACCTTTATCCAATGTGACTTTAAAAAAATGAAAACTAGAACCCATATTCTAAATCAATTTTAATGATATTATGTTGACAAACTGAATAAACTATGTAACTATAATTGATTTAACTAGTTGATGAGATGTTAAGTTTCATGAGGATGTTTTGGTTAAACCTAGTACTTTGACCAGTTAGGATGTTTACTAGAGGCTTGGGGAATCTTGTTTTGTTAAGTTGTATTGCAATGTCGTGATTATTGTGATTTGACCTTTGAGGTAATTTTTAATATTTATTGTGATTACAGTTGCTTGTATAGGACTAATGTGGTCATTATGATTTTATGAGATTCTTTATAATGAACTTAGGGTAGGTTATCTTTATGAATTTTGAAAGTGGCTTGCAATGGAGGTTGAAGCCCTAAATAGGTTGCTTGGGTAACCCATTGTAAGTTGTATTAATAGGTGATATCATTTCATTAAATGGGTTAAAAATGAATTAACAAGAGCTAGTGGATTACCTCGCCCATGCCTCAAGTGCTAGTACAAGCTAGGATGGGAGTAGAGATGATGCTTGGTTGCGACCTTGCCTCATTAGTATACATTAACTATAAGAAAGGATACCGATGATGCATAGAGTCACTAGAGGGCCAAAGTTCAGAGAGGCTGCCAGGGTAACCTTAGAGTTGACTCATGCTATGACACTTGCCCACTTACATAGTAGGTTTCCTACATGTATTTGTTGTCTCTGGGATTAGATGTCATTTGTGTACTTCATACCTTTGAGATAGATTGCTATCAGGATTTCCTTGACCTAGATTTTGGTTATGACTCTTGGATTAATATCTGTATGGGACTTGAGATTATCTCCTTAGTATAGTGGGAGTGGACCACTTAGGTTCCATCAGGTTGGGTGGTAGTGTTTCTTATACCATTGAGATTCTAATAGTTGGATGTTGTTGCTAGATGTACTTATGCAATTGTTTCATTCTTTTAATTTTGCGATTTTGTTCTATGAACATATGTTGATTTACTGTACTTTGATTATTGGAGATCTTATGAGATGTTATACCTTATCACAATGCATATTATTTTAGCATTTCATACCCTGTGACTTGTATGGAGGATGATTATGCATGTTGGATTATGCCATGTGGTATTTGATGTACTTGTAATTATTTCATTTGATTTTGTACTTATGGTTATCCTATGTTTGGACTTTGTTATGTATAAAAATTAATCTTAATAAAAATTACATATGTCATTCAATGTCATGGAACCCTTGAGAGATGTAATTGTTAATGTATTGCTTCTATATGTATGTGAGTTATCGCTTCTGCTATGTTATCTCTTGTTATTTTTAATCTTTCAAAAAGAAAGATTTGGCAAACTAAATGACATAATAGGTTAATTTCTTTTGGGTTCCCAGGTAGGGTGTTACATTTAGTATTAGAGCCCAAGTTTCTACATTGGGAGCTCTGGGTATACTGGAATGCTACTAGATGACAACTAGTTAAATGAAACTTAAACCACTATTTTTCTCTATTACAATTGGAACACCTTGAAATTCAAACTCAAATACTTAAACCTAGAAATAGGAAAAATGGAATAAATCTTGATCTAATTTCAAAACATGTTTCTTATGTTTATGCTTTACAGTAGTATGCCCTTGTTGATCTTCTTGGCATTTTGGTTTTCTTTCTTAAATGTTGTAGGAGGATGGTGTCTGGGACTCGATCAAATGTGAGAGATCATAGCTCATGCCATGGCAGAGGTTGTGGGTGAGGTGGGGATATTAGCTTGCATGGGACTGGTCATGAGAGTCCTATTCAGGAAGAGAACAAGGAGGAGAACAATGGAGAGCATCAGGATGATTCAAAAGAGGTTATTTTGAGGTAGATGATGAGGATTATCCTAGAGCACCTACCCCCTCTAAAGGGTGTTGATCAAGAGGAAACACATCAAGTTGTGAATGAGGAGAGGTGGAGGTCTAGGAGTCCTTAGGGAAACCCCCATGGTGATAGAGAGAGGTTGGACAAGGCCACATAGATGAGGGACCTTCAACTTTCCAAGATCAAACCTTTCACCAGAGTAGGTATTGGATATGTTGTAGAGCAGTGGTTGATTGCATTAGATAGATGTTTCATGATGCAAAACTTTGACTCCAATGTCAAAGAAATGTATGCCATCACACATTTGGAAGTCTTTGCAGCTATATGGTGGAATATTGAGGAAAAGAAGCTAGGTGTTGACATGAATATTGTTACCTAGGAGTTGTTCCTTGAAAACTTCTATGAATGCTTCTTACTAGAATAGTGGCAATAGTAGAGAGCTGATGAGTTTCATAATCTAAGGTAGTATACCATGACCATGATGAAGTACAAGAGAAAGTACTATGGTCTCATGCCTTATGCAGGGATCAGTGACAATTCACCATTGATGGTACAATACTTCTATCAAGGTCTGAATAACCATTTCATTGGGGGTGTAAAGGTATTCTAGCCTAATACTCTTAAGGATATAATTTTTTAGGCTATTCTTGTAGAGAAGATTGTCACTTTGAGACATGGTGATTTTTTGGGGGCACTTGCAGCATCAGGGTCCAAGGGCACAAAAAACCAAGGCACAGGTGGTAATAGGAAGCCTCCTTACTACAAAGGCAACCAAGGGCTTATCCTCCAACACAAAGTGGTGGTGGTGGTTCCAATTCTTGGAACTTCTGAAACTCTCAACTCAATAGATGTAGTAAGAATAGTCAGCCTACATAGAGTAACCACTCCTTTTCTAGTAGAGACAACCATCAATAGTCTAGTGCACCTCCAACAAGGAGAGGATTGTGAAGAGGTACAAGGTGTTTCTAATGTGGCTAGTTGGGGCATATTGTAGCTAATTTCTTGCAACATACATCTCACTATTTAGGACCAAGGCCAACAACATCTAAGCCTACAATTGGTGATGTTGGGAGATCACATAGAGTTTTTGCAGTGATGGATCATTGCCACATAGATCACTAGGGTACCATAGTTGAGACTACATTAGTGATCAGAGGTACACCCCTTTCCATCTTATTCAATTTAGGTGCTATATATTCCTTCATATCACCTCCTATAGTTGTAAAGTGTTAGCTTGAGGTGGTTAAGAAAGGCATAGGTTGGCAGGTCAAACTAGCTTTAGGAGCTAAGATATCCATAGAATCTCTAGTGTAGTAGTGTGAGTTAAACCTAGGAGGATTTATTACTTCAATAGAACTTAAATTTATTTCCCTTGGTTCATATGGCATAGTGTTGGGCATGGACTGGCTTGGCTCACATAGAGCTAGTATTGACTATAGGAGGAAGACTATTCAGTGTAAGGATGACTAGGGTAGGGACTCCAAGATTGTAGGCATCTAGAGACCCATATCCCTCTGATTGATCTATGTTATGCAACTGAAGTGGAGCATCCATAAGGGTTTTCAAGTGTTTGCCATTACTATGAGTGAACTTGAGGAGGAAGACACTAAAGGGAAGACCCTAGATCACCCTATCTTACAAAAGTATGTTGATGTCTTATCTAGTGAGATTCTGGGTATGCCACCTGAGAGGGACATTGATTTTCGCATTGACCTCATCCAGTGAGCAGAGCCCATATCTAGATCTCCTTATCATATGACCACTTAGGAGTTGAGTGAATTACTCTTACAGCTAGAGTACCTTTTGTATAAAGGTTGTATTAGACAAAGTTTTTCTCCATGGTTCTCTTTGTGAAGAAGAAGGATTGATTGTTACATTTGTGCATTAATCATAGATAGTTGAACAAGGTAACAATTAAGAATAGGTGTCATTTATTGAGGACCAATGACCTATTTGACTAGATCAAGGAAGCCAAAGTGTTCTCTAAGATAGATCTAAAGTCAAGGTACCATCAGCTATGCATTTAGGATGTTGATATTCATAAGATAGCATTTCACACTCATTATGGACACTATGAGTTTATAGAGGTTCCATTTGGTTTGATAGATGCTCCATCAGTATTCATGCGATTGATGAATGGAGTATATCATTCTTACCTAGACCATTTTGTACTTGTTTTCTCGAATGACATATTGATATATTCCAAATCTCAAGAAGAACATGAGGAACACCTATGATTAGTCCTTCAGTGCCTTAGAGACAATCAACTATATGTCAATTTAAAGAAGTGTGACTTCTTTTAGTTTGAGGTATAATACTTCAGACACGTCATTTCTAGAGATGATATCTTAGTGGATCCTATGAAGATCTAAGTGATGGTAGATTGGCCTGTACCCACTACTGTGTTTAAGATTCGTAGCTTTATGAGTTTGGCTAGATATTACTGCAGATTTGTCTAAAACTTCTCTAGAGTTGCATACCCCATCACTTCCCTCCAGAGAAAAGGGAAGAAGTTCATTTGGATAGAGAAATGTGAGTAAGCATTCTACAAGCTCAAGGAGCTTTTGAATAGCACACTGATTCTAGTAGTACTTGATCCGGTAGGTGATTCTATGGTGTGTACGAATGCTTCTTTAGAAGGGGTTGGAGCAATTCTAATACAAGACAAACATGTGATTGCTTATGAATCTTGCATGCTCAAGGATCATGAGTTGAACTATCCCACACATGATATTGAGCTAGCTGTAGTTTTTTATTCTCTAGTGAGATGGAGACACTTCTTGTTGGGGCATCATTTTGAGCTTCATAGTGATCATCACAATTTGCACCATATATTCATGTAGCCTAATCTGAATGTCAAGTAGAAGCATTGGATGGAGTTTCCATGTGAGTATGAATTTGAGGTGAAGTATATTCAAGGGAAGGAGAATGTGGTAGCTGATGCTTTGATTCATAGGAGACATGAGGCATTTGGATTGACTCTTTGTGTGGATTTGAAGAGCCATATGCTTCAGACACTTCCTATAGATACTTGGTATCAAGAGGTGAGCCTTGAAATAGATTTAGGTAGATCTTTAGAGGGCATATTTTCAAGCTATGTCCTAGATTTAGATGACCTTTTGTGTTAAATGGGGAGGATTTATGTACCATTGTTGGATGAACTTCATACAGTGATCCTATCTGAGGCCCATTGTGCACCTTACTCAACACATCCAAGTGTCAAGAAGATGCATGTATAATTACAACGATTATACTTTTGGACAGGGATGAAACATGATATCACTGATTTTATGGGGATGAAACATGATATTGCTGATTTTGTGGCTAGGTGTCTTGAGTGCGAGAGGGTTAAGGTAGAGCAACAACATCCTGCAGGACTTTTACAACCTAATCACATTCCTTCATGAAAGGGATATTATTTCTATGGATTTGATTGTGGGATTACCTATGACTACTCATCAACATGATGCTATCATGGTCACCATTGACCCATTGACTAAGGTGGCACACTTTTTAATGATGAGGTCATCCTACACAACAACTTCAATAGTCAATGTCTTTATGTGTGATATTGTGAGATTGCATGGGATCCCCTTGAAGATCATTTTAGATAGGGATCTTGTATGCACATCAAAAATTTGGACATTCTTGCAGCATGATCCTGGAACCTAGTTGAACTTTAGCTTAGTATATAACCCAAAGACTAATGGTCAAGTTGAGAGAGTGAATCAGGTTCTGGAGGATATGTTGAGGATGTGTGTTATGGGCCAACAGACTCTTTGGGAGGATTATCTATATCTAGTGGAGTTTTTCTATAACAATGGGTATCATAGTTCTATTGAGATGACACCTTTTAAGGCCTTGTATGGTCTTCCTTGTCGTACATCATTGAGTTGGGACATTTTAGAGGATCACATCATGTTGGGTCCTGAGATGCTTTGAGAAATGGAGTAATAGGTAGTGCACATCCGTCAGCATGTGTCTACAATAGAGGATAGGTAGAAGAAGTATGTTTATGCTCATAGCATAGATAAATAGTTTGTAGTGGGAAATAATTTTTTCTTGAGAGTGCATCTGTGGAAGAGTTCAATCCATTATGAGAAGGGTTTGAAGCTAGCACCTTGGTTTGTGGGGTCATTTGAGATTCTTGAAAGGGTAGGTTGAGTTGCTTACTATCTTGCATTACTGCCCAAATTAGCTCGTGTGCATGATGTTTTCCATGTTTATGTTCTTAGAAAATATATTTTTGATGTGATACTTGTTCTTGATTGGAATGTGTTATAGGTGGAGCATAGGCAGTTGGCTTTGGAGCTAGTGTGCATTCTTCAGCGATAGGATTTGACCCTCAGGGGTTGAACCATAGAGAAGGTAAGGGTCCAATGAGACCCTATTGATGAGTCATCAGCTACATGTGAGGATGCATCTTGATTACAAGATTTATATCCCTACTTGTTTATAAGTTTCCAGGAGTAAGCCTAAGTTTAGGGGGGTGGATGTAATGCATACCCCTAGTTTACTTTTCATGTTATATTGTTGAATTCTTCTAGGCCATCTTTATGGTTGTGTTATGATTTAGTGGTACTTGGTTACTTAATTGATTGATGTTATTTCATACTTAAATGATATATTTAAACTACTTGATACTCGGTTATTTCATGTGTTCATGGTTATTCTTTTAATGATGATGCTTTGTATGTTTTATATAGTGATTTTAGTTGTTTCACGATGACAATTAGATGGATGATGTATATATGATTTTTATGGTTACTAACCCCATACTTGCATGTGTATCATGTACATGGATGTTTTACTTTATGATTGACATTTCTGATGTGGTTGAGGGAGGGACTCGTAGTCACCTGCTAGTCAAGATTAGTTCTTTATTTTTTAGATGGGTTTTCTTATTCAGTTTGTGGGTTTGTTGTGATTTTCAGTTATAATTAAATCAAAATAGAAATTATAAAATGATTTAATTTACCAAAAAAATTATAAGAAAAATTAATTTTTAATAATATTTAATTAATTGAGAAATTATTTAAATAGAGGAATTAAATTTAAAGATTAAATTAAAAGTCCAAATTTGGCATAATTATATGTATTTAATTTAATAATATCTAATTTAGAAGTTTCATTTTTATAATAAACTCTACATATTGTTATTAATTAAATTAAAAAATATAATTTCTAATTACGTATTATTATTTAATAAAAGAAAGAAAGAATAAATTAAATAAACTTTATTTTAATTAAAATACAAAAAGTTTGCACATGAAATTAAATAAATTAAAATAATAAAAGAAAAGGCTTTTGCCTATTCATAAAACTGAAACCCTAGTTTGAGAAATTCTTTATTGGGAAATAAGAGCTCATTTTTCCACACATAGTTTTGGAGGAGCAAATTTCAAAAAGGGTTTTGAGAAACGAGAATTCTTGTAATTCTCTGAGCATTTGTCGAGTTTAGCATCAGATCGAGGTAGGAAATTTTATTGAGATTATCATAGTAAATTACTTTGAATTACCTCTGTCTTCTTAGTGTTTGTTTACGGATCTTGTTTTAGAAATGGTTTTGGATTGGAACCCTTGTTTGGAAATTATTATTATTCTTCGTTACTGAAACATCTGTTGTAGAAATCAAATTTAAAACTTTTTTTGGAAATTGGATTTTTCTAAGAAACCAAAGATCGAGATAGGGCTTGAAAAATGAAAACCAAAATTTAATTGGACAAATTTGACTGTTGCAATTATTTTCCTATCAGATCTATGAGCTACAAACTATTTTAAAAAATATTATATACTAAATTACCACAATAATTAAAAAATACTATGGTAATTGTTTTGGGGTTTTTATAAAATAATTTTTATTTTATAATATATATTTTTTTGGGCTTTTGGGGAATTAGACCATAACCCCTGACTTCCCTCTTTTCGTCCTCTTCTCTATCGGTAGCATGACTCACACTGCACACAACAGACATGAGTACTGCCAATCAACAGTTGTGAGCGCTACTAGCAGCAACTCACGTTGCTTTGGCAGTGGTGAGTGCTGCTTAATAGCCCCACACACTATCATGAGCAGACCATCAGGCTTAAAAAAATATAAAATGTTATTTTTGTTATATATTTTATTAATTTAAATTATTAATATTTAATAAATATTATTTTTATTAATAAATTTAATAGTTATTATTACTAATTTAATAAATATTATTTTATTAATAATTTAATAATAATTATTAGATTTTAATAACATTTAATTAATGATCAACCTTTTGAGCCTTGCAACACTTGCATTCTGTTCGGGGGCTTCTTGCTTGTATTACTTACAACCAAGGGTTAATAAAATTTAATTTTTTTTTTTCCCACTTGGCTTCCTCCCCCTGGCTTCGGCTTTGGATTTGACTTCAACACATGGCTTTAGCTTTGGCTCTTGAGTCTAGTTCCCTCTTCTACATCCAGATTCAACTTTTTCTATCTATCTTTTTGATGGTCACCTCGGTTTCTACTCCTGCGTCTGACTTTATGGTGAGCACTTCAGCTTTTGCTTGTTGGGCTAGGGTTTCTCTTGATCCTGGAGGGAATACTTGTTCACCAAGTGTTGTGGGTGGTTCGACCATATCCTATGTTGATGTGGTAGCCTATTAGGTCAATATTGGTGGTCAGACGGTGTGTCCAAGGTTTCATGATATTGTGCGTTTGAGGCTCTATGACACTGTGTTAGTTGTGGTATGTAACCCAAAAAGGCTTGTTTTAAATTCTACTATAATTGATAAGATCTCTACCAATATGAAAGATTTTGAGGACACTACTACTATCTTTTGATTTAAGGGTTTTTGGCCTTCTCTTTCGAATTTGCATGCATGGATTTCTCATGTTTGGGAGCTCTTCATCTCGGAGACTACCCATATTTACCCTTTGGCACAAGATTTTTTTGTTGTGAAATTTGATAATGTTGAAGAAAGAAATGCTATTTTTAGAAACATCTTTTCTTAGGATGAGAAGTGCTGGAATATTCAAATGGGAAGAATACTTCTGAGAGGGGGGGTGAATCAGAAGTATCACACTTTAACCTTAAAATTTTTTAACTGAAAATAAATTGCGTGCATGTAAACATATCAAATAAACATGAAGTAAACACATGCATCAACAACACATAACACCAAATTTGGTAACCCAGAAACCCTCCAAAATGAGAAGGTAAAACTAGGGTGGGGATGATACCCACAAAATATCACTGCAACAATAATGTTTGACCACTTCTGATGGTCTTCCTTGTTAAAGGCCTACCTTGTTAAAGGCTTTACACTATATCAATAGTGACCTTTTTAAAGGATTTACAAACACTTTACATGAAGTGTTACCCTATTAAAGGATTTTATCACCTTGTCAAAGGTTCTACAACCTAGCTGTTAAGCTAACCTATCAACATAGGATTTTCCTTCTAATACAATTTCTAGAGAGTATTAGATTAATAAACCTAATAGCTTACAATCCTTGATTTCTAAATTCAGGCACTTGATCTACTCTCTCTAATCTTGATCCTCTAAGATTTGATATATGTTTGATGCCCTTGCTCTGTTCTGATCAACTGAATACTACAATGCTACTCTGTTCCTCTAAGTCTTTTCAACACTTCTCTCTGAATTTCACTATAGTTTCCCCATATACTTCGCTCATCCTCACATACAATGGGTTTTGTTCTCCTTTTAAATATTTTTGAAGACTTAGGGTTAGGTATGGACCTATGATCCATATTGAATTTTTATTTCTCGCTCATTCCTTTCACTTTTCTCATTGGTTGCATGCCTTCTCCATTTTTCTTATTGGCTGCATGCTGATTGCATAGGAAATGTAAAAGATTCATTCTTATCTTTAATATCCTTCGAGATCCTTCTATCGGCTCAAAAATGGTTCACATAGGTGTTTGTGCAGTTACAAACAACTATGTTCGATCTGTGTTACTCGACACTTGTTACCTCTGATGCTTGACACTTATTATATTTTGGCTTGCTCGACACATGTAATATTTTGGCTTGCTTGGCACTTGATCTTCACTCGACGTCTAAAGATTGCTTGGCATACATTGTAGCTCAACATCAACTGTGACTCGACACCTATATATCACTTGACTCATATGGTTCACTCGACACTTGTTGGAATTTTGGCTCGGCACATACTATGGCTCAACATGTATAGTGTACTCAACTTCTATATGAAAATTGGTTAAGTGTGTTGACACTCGATTGTCAAAACCATTCTGAGACCAATAAAGAAGTTTCCCTTGATGGCTAAAACTTGGCACAAGGATTTCAACCCATTGATGAAAACTTTTAATAAGGTCCCTCTATGGGTAAGGCTGATGAATATCTCCCTTCACCTTTGATGACACTCTGTCCTGAGGGAGGTGGGGAATACCCTCAGAGACTTTGTGATGTCTGATAGCGATGCTTTCAAAGTCTTTCAGATGACATATGCTCGAATGCTGGTTGAGATCAACATTTCTAAGGGACTCCCAAAAATGATTTTGTTGGACTCTCTTCTTGGTTCTTAGAATATTCTTCTTGACTATGAGACATTCCCTTCCACTATAGGAATTGTTGCTTGACTGGTCACCTGGCCTCTAGGTGTTCTTCCAATAAATCTAGACTAAAAATGCCCCCTTCTTGGTGGAAGGGGGTCTCGAAAGACCACTACAAGTTCCAAAAGGTCCCTTCAGTAGGGAATGGTGACTCTTTGCAAGAAATTTTAGTGGTGGATTCTACTACTATTTTTCATAAATTGTCTTCTCCTAGGAAGGATCCTCCTCTGGCCCCTTCTATGGTGGCAGCTGGTCCATCTCTAGATTCTACTATCCTAAATTTTGGTGTGGATTCTGTTGCTATCTCTTTTAGTCTATCCTCTCCTTTGGCTCCTTCTATGATGACAACTGGTCTGTCTCTATATTTTTCTGTCTTGGTTTCTAGCATGGACTCTGTTGGTGCCTTTGTTTGTCTACCCACTCCTATCTTGTTGGAGGAACTAAATTTGGCTATGGTGGTTGCTAGTCTATCTGATTCTGTTATTCCAGTTTCTAGTGTTTTTGAGGCAATTCCTTTTCTGGGTGATGCTATTGTTGTCACTTCCTCTTCTGTGGCCTTCTACTTGGTCTTGGGGGTTTCTGGAATTGGTTGTAAAGGAGCTAATTTTAAGTGGTAGAAGGCTTCTAGTTTGGTGGAGGATGGATGGACTATATTAAAGGGGAAAAAGGTTAAGCCATCTAATCCCACTTTTGATATGGCACTAAGGTCTAATAAGAAGGGTTCTAAAGGAAAAGTTTGATACTTGGCTTTTGGCCAGTTGTCTCTATACTATCTTTTGGCCTTTAGTTCTTTGTAGTGTGTTTCATCATGGGGTTTCAGGATCCAAGTCAAAACCTATTTTTTGGTTGTAGTGTTCTATTTTATTTGTGTTGCCACATAGGTCACTTTTTGTTTGGTGACCCATTTCACCTTCAGTGTTTGTTTCGTATAGGGTTTCAAGTACCTTTCAAAACTTGTTTGGGGTTTTAGGTGCCCGCTCAAAACTTGTTTGTGTGGTTGAAGAGTACTGTGTTATCTGTGATGCCACCCCAATCACTGTGTCTTGTTCGGTGACCTGTTTAACTTTAGGTTTGATGTTTTTTTTCGTGTGGACTTTGTTGAAAATTTCTTGGTTTGTAAAGGGTTTCAGGCTCCCTTCAAAACCTCTTTTTCTTATCAAAAACATATATATATATATATATATATATATATATATATATATATATATATATATATATATATATATATATATATATATATATATATATATATATATATATATATATATATATATATATATATATATAAAATTGATAGTTGTAATTTTGATTTTTAATTAAGAGAAATTTTAATAAAATTCCAAGTATTGTGTAAAAGTATTTCTTTTTATATGAAAATGATTTTAAGTACTAAGGTAAATTTTTGAAATGTTTGTGTACTTGTAAACCTATATCGAACATGACTTTGAAAATGAAAAATTGAACCCATATTGTGAATTGATTTTTATGATGTTATTTTGACAAACTAAATAAACTATGTAACTATACTTATTTTAACTACTTGATGAGATGTTATGTTTCATGAGGATGTTTGGGTTAAACCTAGTACTCTGACTAGTTAGGATGTTTACTAGAGGCTTGGGAGATCTTGTTTTATGAAGTTGTATTGTAATGTCGCGATTATTGTGATTTGACCTTTGAGGTATTGATCAATATTTATTGTGATTCTAGTTGCTTGTATAGGATTGATGTGGTCATTATGATTTTATGAGATTCTCTATTATGAACTTAGGGTAGATTATCTTTATGTATGTTGGGAAGTGGCTTGCAATGGAGGTTGAATCCCTAAAGAGGTTGCATGGGTAACCCATTGTAAGTTGTATTAATAAGTGATATCATTTTATTAAATGGGTTAAAAATTAATTAACAAGAGTCAGTGGATTACCTTGCTAGTGCCTTGAGTGCTAGTACAAGCTAGGATGGGAGTAGAGAGGATGCTTAGTTGCGACATTGCCTTGTTAGTATGCCTTGTCAGTAAGAAAGGATATTGATGCCACATAGAGTCACTAGGGGGCCAGAGTCTAGAGAGGATGCCAGGGTAACCTTAGAGTTGGACCATGTCATGAAACTTTCCCACTTACATAGTAGGCTTCCTACATGCCTTTGTTACCTTTAGGATTAGTTGATGTTACTTTTGTACTTGATACCTTTGAGATAGATTTCTATTAGGATTTTCTTGACCTAGATTTTGGTTATGACTCTTGGATTGTTATCTGTATGGGACTTGAGATTATCTCCTCAACATGGTGGGAGTGGACCATTTAGGTTCCATGAGGTTGGGTGGTAGTGTTTCTTATACCATTGAGATATGATAGCTAGATGTCATCCTGGATGTACTTATGTAGTTGTTCCATTCTTTTGATTTTATGATTTTGTTCTATGGACATATGTTGATTTACTATACTTTGAGTATTGGAGATCTTATGAGATGTACCTTATCATGATGTATATTATTTTAGCATTTCATATCCTATGACTTGTACAAAGGATATTTATCCATGTTGGATTATGCCATGTGTCATCTGATGTACTTTTATATTATTTCATTTGTTTTCATACTTATGGTTATCCTATGTTGTGGACTTTATTATGTATCAGATTTAATCTTCATAAAACTTGTATATGTGATTCAACATCATGGAACCCTTGAGAGATGTAACTATTAATGTATTATTTCTGTATGTATGTGAGTTATCTCTTTCACTATGTTATCTCTTGTTGTTTTTAATATTTCAAAAAAAAAGGTTTGGCAAACTTAGTAACATAATAGATTAATTTCTTTTGGGTTCCCTGGTGGGGTGTTACATATCACATTTCAATTTCTCATTGATGAAGGGTGCTCCCCTTAATACCACAAACTCATAACATAAACATAAAAGCAACAACAATTTGTGAGAACAAAATATGGGCTTATTATCATTGCAAATGTGGAATTACAAAATTTTGAAATACAATATACAAACCCACACGGGCTCCTTTCTTACAATAATGTGTAGGACAGAGTTGAGAACAATCACCCAGAGTTGTCGTAGACAATCTATAGATTGTTCTTATATAGGTAATTTTATGCCACCCAGGAAATGTCTAAACATAAAACCCTAACCCTTAAGGTCAACCAAACCTAAAAATATAGATAGAGTTGGCCTAATACAATTATGAAATTTATTTTGGAAATTTTGGTTGACCCAACTTTGCAAGACCATAACTTGTGAACTGTTGACCCACTTGGCTATTATAACCCCATTCTATTATCCTCAATTTCTAATCTACAAGGCTTAATTTTTGCAAGCTATAGTCAACCTCATTTTGGAGCCCATCCAGAGCATCTAAGGCCTTCAAAACTAAGCCTAATTTTTTAATACCAAATTTTCATACCAAAATTTGACAATAACTTCATGAATACTCATGATATGTCACATAGCCTAAAATGGTAGACTAATATATCCAAGATGAACCTCCACCTCTAAAATCAGGACATTTTGAGCTCATGTGACTTTCTTACTAAGTAGAAATCCTCCACAAACAAAATTTTTACACTGAGATAACCCTTATTCAAGATGATGAAGGGAATATTTTTAGGTGATGCAAGATTTTTGTTACGCCTAGAATGCTCCTAAATCAGACACCTGGGGTAATTTGAGAAGTGACCCCATCACATCTCAAGTAGTTAGAGGAAAACTAAGATAGTCATCCTCTTCCCTTGCTAGAAATGATGAATCTTCTACTAGTCTCCCTTTTCATTTGACCAATTACTATTCATATGTTATATTCCTTTTACTTCTACCTGTAATCACCAAAAAATGGTCATTTAGACTATTAGCCCCCTTTCAACATTGTGGCTAAATTATTTAATTATTTTCCTAGGTTAAATCTTTAAAAATTACTTTAATTTATTTTATCCTATAGTTTGACCACTATATCCTAAGTCCATATTTGATTAAAAGAACATATCCCCTCTTAACTAAATAAAATACCCCTTTCGCCCACTTATCCTAAGTTATGCACATAAAGCATTTTCTCCAATTTAAAAATAAAATAAAAGACTTTTTGTCTCACATGGAGATGCAAAAGTCAACTTTTTCTCATTGGTGGAAATAATCTTGTACATGGATCATGCTAAAAGTCAACCACCACCCTTGATCATTCATCTCATTGTTTTGATCTCAACCGTCCATACATCTTCAAAAGGGAGATCTTGTTAGGATTAAACTCAAATAGAAATAAAAATTACATAAAAATATAAACAATATCAAAAAATAATAGATCACACAGAAGAGAACACAAGACACCAAGATTTAACATGGTTCACCCAATCCCTCGGCTACGTCCACCAAACAAGTCCAATATTATTACGATACAGTGATTACAACCTGATTACTATTCGTAATCCCTTACAACTCAATATTGATGTAAGAATCAATTTTTGCATCACACCTTATTGAACAATCCTTAACCCTAAGCCCTTTTATACAAGTATTTTTGCTGCTTTAGGGTTAAAATTAATTACAACATGTCAGTCATAAATTGGTGAATAATCAACCATACATTGGCAAATAATAGCCAAATTTTTTTTGGGGGGAGAATAAATGAAGTATGTACAGTACTTCCCTAATTGGTCACCACAAACTAATAATCTCCTACTTGGGGAACGATCAAACTCCACACTAGAAAACAATCTCCCACTTGGAGACTGATCCTGCAGCAATACCGCTACCACATGGGACTCCCACTAGATCAAACCACCCTAGACTCAACTATTCTTTAATTCTATTTAGTCTAGAAGACCAACCAAAGTTGAAGAGGAATTCAACTTCTCCCTTGTCACTACCTTGTAAACATATCTACTAGATTGTCATATGTATGTATCTTGTCTAGCTTTAACTATCCATCATCCAAAACTGACTGAATGAAATGGTACCACAACTATATGTGTTTTGTCTTTGAATGCATATCATAATTCTTCGAAAGATGAATGGAACTTTGGCTATCTGTAAACAAATAATTATCCCTTTTAGGGTGTCCCAATTCTTCCAAGAAAAACTAAAGCCATATCATCTCCTTGGATGCCACTATAGCAGCAACATACTCTGCCTTTGTACTAGATAAAGCATTAACCTTTTGCAATCAAGAAACCTAGCTCATGGGTGCCCCACCAACAATAAATACATAACCTGTAATAATCCACCTGGTATCAATACGCCTTGCCAAATCTAAGTCAACATAGCCCTGTAAATCAATAGTAGAGCCCCCAAAGTGTAAACACTTACTGGATGTTCCTCTCAAATATCTGAGAATCCATTTGACTACATTCCAATGCTCAATTCTTGGATGACTCATATACTTGCTAATGACTCTAACTGCATGTGCAATATATGGCCTTGTACATGCCATAGCATACATCAATCTTCCTACAACTGAAGCATAAGGTACCTTAGATATCTTATCCTCCTCTTCTTGTGTCTTTGGACACATCTCCTTAGTCAACTTCAAATGACTAGGTAAAGCTATGCTGACAACTTTAGCATTCTCCACAGAGAAATGTTGCAACACCTTCACAATATAATCAGCCTGAGATAATATCAATTTTTTATTCTTTCTATCTCCACAAGTCTTCATACCAAGGATTTTTTTTCTTGCCCCCAAATCCTTCATAGCAAATGCATGTGCTAACTGGCATTTCAACCCCTTAATATGATCCATGTTAGACCTAGCTACAAGCATATCATCAACATATAAACATAAAATAATGTATCTATCATCATAAAACCTCTTAAATTAAACACAATGATTTGAATGACACCTACTATATCCATGCTCATGCATAAAACTATCAAATTTCAAATACCATTGCCGAGGTGCTTGTTTCAAGCCATATAGACTTTTCTTCAATTTGCACACCAAGTTCTACTTACCTTTGACCTCAAATCCCTATGGCTATGGCATATATATCTCTTTATCCAAATTACCATGAAGAAAGGTTGTTTTAACATCAAGATGCTCCAAATGCAAATCTTCAGTAGCCACAACACTTAAAACAATGTGGATAGAAGTCATTTTAACAATAGGAGAAAATATTTCATCAAAATCAATGCCCTTTTTCTGTGAAAATCTTTTTACAACTAACCCGGCTTTAAATATTTTCTTACCTCCATCATCTTCTTTCAACTTTTAAATCCATTTATTCTATAAAGCTCATTTACCTATAGGCAACTTGCATAAATCCCAAGTCTTATTTATGAGCAAAGAGTCTATTTCATCGTTCATCACAGAATCCCACTGAATCTTAGTATCCACTAGCATAGCTTCATCACAACATTCATGTTTGCCAAAATTTGTTTGTAAAATAGAGTACAAAGAAGGAGAAAATCTTTCTGGAGGTCTACTTGGCCTTTTTGACTGTTTAACATTCACTGGTGTGTGTGGTATTTGTTGTTGCAGTTGTTGCACATCATGAGGAGTTAGTAGAACATCATCTTTTGGAGTATCATCCAACACTACATAATCATCTTCTTTCTTCTCATGTTGCTACAATAGATCTTTGTACAACACTTTCTCACTGAATATGGCATCCTTGCTTCTTACAATTTTACAATTTTCAAAATCCCAAAGCCTATAACCAAATTCATCAATACCATATCCAAAAAATACACATTTCTTTGACTTAGCTTCAAGCTTGATTCTATTTTCAAAATCTATATGAGCAAATGCTTCACAACCGATGTTTTGAGAAAAAAATAACTCACCTTCTTACTAGTACATGCTTCCTTTGGAATACCACAACCCAAAGGAGTAGAGGGACCTTTATTAATAAAATATACATTAGTATTAATAGCCTCTAGCCACATGTTTAAGGGCAACTTGACATGCAACCTCATGCTCCTTGCATGCTCCATTATAGTCTTATTTATGCATTTAGCCTCTCCATTTTCCTGTGGAGTCCTTGGAATAGTTTTCTATCTATGAATACAATTAGTGGAGCAATAATATTCAAATTCATGATTGCAATACTCACCACCATTATCAGATCTAAGACATTTTAATTTCTTACAAATCTCATTTTCAACCAAGCATTTCCATTTCTTAAAAGTTTGAAATACATCATATTTCTGTCTAAGGAAATAAATCCATACTTTTCTAGTTGCATCATCAATAAATGTAAAAAAACAATGAGAGTTGTGAAGGGAAGATACTTGAGCTAGTCCCCATGCATCTATATGCACAAGCTCTAATTTCTCACTTTTATTTTCCTTTCTAGTCTTCACAAAATTCACTCTCTTTTGTTTTCCATACACACAACTTTTATATAAATCCATATTAACACATTTCATATGTGGTAAAACTTTCTTTGAATGAAGTAATTTTATACCTTTCTCACTCATGTGCCTAAGTCTATTGTTCCACAACGCTGTATTAGAATCTACAACAACTATTTGTTCTCCCTGCTCAAATGCAACAACTATTCCTAAACATTCATTTTTCTCTAAAACAATCAAAGTAGAAGGAACATTATGACCTGTACAAAGATATAAGTGCCTACTTTCACATCTTTTGCTACTACAAGGGAACCTTTTGAAACTTTCCAATTTTTATCATTAAAAGTAACTACACAACCCTCATCACTGAGTTGCCTTACTGAAATTAGATTCCTACTTAGCGTTAGAACATATCTTACTTGATGTAGTAGCCAATAATTCCCATTCTGCAGCTTAATCTTAACTTTTACCTTTCCAACAATCTAACAGGGTACATTATCCCCCAAATAAACAAGCCCAAAATCCCCTTGGACATAATTAATGCAATAACCTCTATGAGTTGTAGCATGAAATGAAGCACCAGAATCTAAAACCCACGAATCATCAACACTTTTTAAAGACAGAAGCAAAGTATCCTCTTTGGATTTGTTACTTACCACATTTGCCTCTTTGTTCCCTTCTAGCTTATCTCCTTCACTTTTCATTTGAGTCCAACAATCTTTCTTCTTATGGCCTAGTTTCCCACAGTACCAGTAGTCATTTAGTCCCCTTGATTGAGAACTTTTCCCCTTTGATTTTCCTCTTAATTTCTAGAATTATTTCTTCTCTCAGTCATTCTGTCTATGCTTTGTGCGTTCAAAGAACTTCCTGATGTAGATCCACCTAAAGTTTTCCTATGAGTTTCCTCAGTCAAAATAACACTGATCACATCATCATATATTAGGGTATTAGATCCATAAAAAGAATTACTCAGAGCCATTACCAAGTCATTCCAACTTTTAGGAAAAGAACACAAAATAGAGAGAGCCCTAATTTCTTCATCAAAATTAGTACCCACAGAAAAAAAACTAACTAGTAATAGTATTAAACTCATTTCAATGATCTGCAATAGATCCAGCTTCTTCCATTTTCATATTAAATAAATGCTTCATGAGAAATACCTTATTTGAAGTAGAGGTGTTTTCATACAATTTTTCTAGGGTTTCCATCAACTCTTTTGTCATCTTCACTTTTGTAATGTTAAATGCCACTAATGGTGCCAAGCATAATTGAATGCTTCCAAGTGCCTTTTTATCTAAAATATTCCAATCCTCATTTGTCATAGTTCCCTGGTTCTTACTTTTTCCTTCCAACAAATTTCATAAATACTTTTGATAAAGATAGTCCTCCTTTTGCATCTTCCATAATTGAATTTTTTTCCCATTAAACTTGTCAACCCTCAACTTACCCTTATTTTCTATTTCTCCCACTCAATCGTGAGACTTTCCTGCAAAGGATAACTGAAAAGATAACCTCACTCTGATACCACTTGTTAGGATTAAAATTAGATAGAAATAATAATTATATGAAAATATAAATAACATCAAAAAATAATAGATCATACAGAAGATAACACAAGACACCAAGATTTAATATGATTCACCCAATCCCTAGGCTATGTCCACCAAACAAGAGGTCCAATATTATTATGATCCAGTGATTACAACCTGATTACAATCTATAATCCCTTATAGCTCAATACCGCCACAAGAAGAAATTTTTGCATCACACCTTATTCAACAATCCCTAACCCTAAGCCTATTTATACAAGTATTTTTTCCATTTTAGGGTTAAAATTAGTTGCAACACGTCTGCCGTAAATTGGTGAATAATCAACTATACATTGGTGAGTAATAGCCATTGGCAAATAATAGCCAAAAAAATTATGAAGTATGTATAGTACTTCCCTTATTAGTCACCACAAACTAACAAATCTCTCTCTTCATATAAGGATCCAATTTTTGAGTATTGTTATGCTGTATGTTTCTTAACAAGTTTTCTTGAGAGCACTTGTGGAGAACTTCTTACTTCTTGTCTTATTCTCTCATCATCATCCTCATATTAGCTTAGATTCATTTGCAAGTAGTTTAGTTTTCTTTTGCAATAGCTTAGATCACCTAGTCTAATTAAAAGGGTTGTAATATGCTTATCTTGTTTAGTATAGTTGCATTCTTGCATTTCATCTTAGTCTAACTTCATTCCTTGAATTTTATTTTGAGATTTCTTTGGACACTTGCATTATTTTTCATGTCTCAAGAATATCCCATTTCATGGTTTACTAAGAAGGGATGCATCTCTGAGGCTCATTTGAGAGCTGCCCATGACTAGGGAGCTCTAAGGCGACATTTGAGTGTTCCAATTCATGGTATATATTAGATAGAAGGGTTTAGAGAAGTGTACAAATTGAGTAAACATTTTTGGTGCCCATTGTGGGGCCGAAACCAGTTTCGAGCTCTGCAATCTTGTATTTAGCATTTTTAAAAAAAAATTATGATTACAGACGAAATGACACTTTTGTGTAGTGTTTTGATGCTACCGTACTCCATTTCAACACTTCTACAATTTTGTCTATCACATTTTCCCAATATATTTAGTCTTATAGCTCATTTAATTAATCCTACAACACTTTTTCCTAATTCCCAATTGTTTGTTATGTTATTGTGACAATTTTATCAGTAAGGTTTCAATGCATTTACAATTTCTTATAGCACATTTGATATATTCTACAATGCATTTAAACATCTAAACAATGCTTTTGAGCATTTCTGTAGCACTTTTGAACATTTTTATGGTGCATTTACTTTGTATGTTGCCATTTTCCTATTGCAAGGTGTTTCATGCATTTTGAAGTGTTTTAAGGCATTTGCAAATTTCTGTTGTGCATTTGAATATTTATGTTGCACATTTGAAACTTTTTTTGGTGCATTTGAATATTCATGTTGCACATTTGAAACTTTCTAGTGTACATTTGAAACTTCTTGTTGTGCATTTGAAACTTCATGTTAGGCATTTGAAACTTCCAGTTGTACAGGTGAAACTTCCTGTTGCGCATTTGAAATTTCTTGTTGCTCATTTGAAACTTCCTATTGCTCATTTGAAACTTCTTGTTGCACATTTGAAACTTCTTGTTGTGCATTTGAAACTTCTTGTTGCACATTTAAAACTTTATGTTGCACATTTAAAACTTGTTTTTGCACATTTGAAACTTTCTATTGTGCGTTTGCAACTTTCTATTGGACATTTGAATTTTTCTGTAGTGCATTTAAAAAAAGCATTCTGAGCATCTTTCTGATCATTTTGCATATCTTGATGCACTTTTGGTGTCTATTTTAGTAATTTTGAGATTTGTTTCAGTGCTTTTGCAACCTTCTGTAGTGCTTTTACTTCTTTCTATAGTGTTTTTGCTACTTTCTGTATTGCTTTTACTGCTTTAATTTTGATGTGACTTCTTAGAGATTAGATTGGTTTCATTTCAATTGTTTGATTTTCATATAGATAATAACACTTGTTTTTGTAGGGATTATATTTAATTTTCATTATCTTTGATACCTTTAGATTTTGAAGGTAAGTGGGATAATTGAACTTGTTTGATGTATTTGAGGGAAGCAATTGGGATATGAGAGTATGTTTCTTCATCCTTGTGGTGAATTAGAAATCTTGAACCACAAGAGTGAATCCAATCTATTTTAGTCTAGAATCATTTAGAGGGCTTGGTCTTGAGCAATCAAGAGGAATGCCCCAAGTGGGAACAAGCGAACCTAGCTATTTCAACCCACTCTAAACTCAAGATGATGGGGACACAACCTAGCATAGAATGGAAACAATAGGAAAGGGGAAATTTTATTTACTATGTAAATATGCTATTACATGCAATACAAAGAAAATGAACTTCTACACATGCCCTATGGGCTTACAATAGCACAAATCTGGAGATAAATTCTTCTCCCAGTACCTTCTCTCAAACTCCACTTCGAACTGCCTTTTACAATGCCAGAAATGTCCTTAAATAGACCCCAAAGGGTTAAGGATTAGGAATACGTTCTAGAAAGTGCTAGTTGGCATCCACCGACCAAATAGAAGGTTCTAGAATCTACGTTAGAAGTCGGCGCAAAATTAGAAGAATCTCAAAATGGTAATCGAACTTTCGAGAGGCATAACTTTTGAACCGTAGCTCCGATTGACGAATTGTTTACATTTTCGAAAAGCTCTCAAAGCACTCTATAGCCCTATGGACAAGCTTAGCTTGTCTCCCATTTTTTGGCCTTGTACGAGGTCATTTAATGCCCTGAATCTGACTTTGAAGCATTCTTAGGAGGTCTCTAGAAACTAAAAAACTGCAATAACTTTCAAACTGTGGTGACTTTTGACTTGATTCTTTTTCTGGAATGCTCTAAATTACAATTACAATCATCTAACCAATTTACACCTCCTAGTTCACCAAAATGATGGCTCAATTACATACTCCTAGTTTTTAGGCATTTTCGCGTATCCTACGGTGCTCAAATGCTCTAACTTAGAACACTAATAGTAGAACTGTGAGAGTTGGAACCTTTATTTGACCCAAATGGGTGTCCAGAAATGAAAACACATGAAACAGAAACTAAGTCTAAGTACATTTTTTTTTTTGGTGACACAGGATTGGCCTTATACCTCTAGATGCTCTTGCATCACAAGAATATCAAGGTCACAAGCCCTTGGTAAATGTAGTGCTTGTCTTTTCTTAATGTGAGTATTTGTGGGATTGGGATAGGTACTCTTGTGACCATGAGGTACGTTACTTGTTGCAAGGCAAGGTGTCCCATAATTGGGTGCAAGAGGAGTGCTACAAACAGAAGCCCTTTCTAAACACCCTAGGTTAGAAGTTACCTTATTTTTTCACTCAACATCTTGGTACAAGGATTGATCCCAGTGGATTACCTAGATCACCCCAAGATTTTACACTCACCATTTGTGTCCCCTTTGTTGTGCCAATGGTTCTATCATGAAAAAGCCAATATCTCTTGTTGGTAACCACTTGGTGTGAGGTGAAGGGACATCAAGCATGGGTCAAGTTGTTGAGTAATGAATTGTTACCTTAGGTAGTACTTCTTGGCATGTGTTTTCAAATGTGCTAGACTTGTGTAAATGTTCTTGAACAATAAACACTCTCGTTAGCATTCATAGCATTTTTCTTTGATATCCCAATTGCGTGTTGGAAAGATTTCTTTATCCCTTGTCCAACTATTTGAGACATGTTAATTATCCTTACTATTTCCAAGACATGCTATTTTCTACTATAAATTAAGGTCCTATACTATCTACACTACAATCTGGTCTGAAACATTCAAAAAATCAACCCAAAACATAAGATTTTCAAGCTTCAAATTGCCTTTTTCATAGTTCACTTGTCCTTTATCGTACGACCTCTTGAGAAATTTTGTATGAAATTTTGTACCTAAGAAATTATAGCATGCCTATTGTAAATTCTACCACCTGATAGTAGTGAAGTCTATTGCACTCCTTAGGGGAAACTATCATCTAGAACAAAAGTATCACACAACTACTGAAAAGTCTATCATGCGATATATTCTGCTAATCAAATATCACTTACTTATCTGAGAAGTATCACCCAGCTTCTGTTACTTCCAAAATGGAGTCAAAATTGTGTCTTAGCTGATTTAGAGGAGTCATCACTTCATCCTACTTGTGTTTGGTAAAAAAATTCATGTTAAGCACTTTCCTATGTTGAAAACATGGGTCTAGTCTATCAGATGTAATCTTAAAATGTCGCTAATCGTCACTTGTCAAAATCTAGTTACATTTCTATGCTAGCTACTTGCTATCAACATTCTTTCTCACTCTCTTGGCTCAAGTCATTAGTGCTATAAATTCTTTAGCACTCTTGACAAACCACTCACTTATTCTATCTTTGACAAAGTGATCATTCTTGACCTTATGAGTTTCAAATCTGAAACACTTTACCTCACCTTATTAAATGAAGACATACCCTTACATGCTAGTCATGACTAAGTTCCAAGTCAGTAAAGGGAGTCATCATTGTTTCATATTTGAACAATTGGAAAATCCAACTAGGCATCCTCATGGACAATCTTGTGTGGAGGATCCTATCTCTGATAAACCGCAAGAAGATAATACTTAGAATAACCATCTCTATAGCTTTAAGAATATGTATGATATTCCCTTTGATACACCTGGGGCTGAAGACAACATGTCACTCACCATGTATCACGAGAAGAGGAAACATTTCTTAGAAGAAAAAACACGTCTAAAAAAGGAAAGACTCAAAGAGGCCATATGCATAGCCATTAGAGAAAGAGCCTATCATCAAGATGAGTCTAATGCTCATGTATGTAATGATGAAAATAGGCAAGACTACTATAGCAATTCTTTTGATAGCATCCCTCTTGGTGGAAATGATGGAAACAATACACCTCCTAGAACTCCTAGAGTAAATGCAAGAGCATGTTCATCACCACCTAGAAAGCCACAGTCACATCACAAAAGTGAGACCTATGATGAAATCACTAGTGAAGACCTTATGAGATTTCAACAAGATGAGGTTTCCCAAAGGCTAGTTCTCAAATCCTTGGAACAAAATAGGGAGCAATATGTTCAATACATGACAGCTAAGGGATGGAAACTCCCTTAGGATTTTGATGTGCAAAAATAATCCAAAAATGAGAACCAATTGAAGCTGAGATCTTGAGAGAGGAAATGCAAGAGCTCATAAATCAACTCACTCAATTTCAAGTTTCCAAGGAACAACCCAATGTCTCTTTTGTTGAATCAATATGTGCTCTTCCTTTTGATAGAAGTCTTTACATGATCTCATTTCCTAGGGATATAGAGGTTCCCAAATATGATAAATATGATGGAAATGGTGATCTTCAGAATCATGTGAGACACTTCTATGCTCTTAGCATGGATTTATGCATGAAGGCACTTACCTTATGAGGTTATTCCCTAGGAGCTTGAGAAGCCAAGCTATGGAATGGTTCACAAAACTATCACCTCCTCTAAAATTTTTTTTATGAACTTGCACAATGATTCATCCAACAGTATTCTTATAACATTCAACATCTTATTACTATGTTGAACTTGTGCAACATTAAACAGAAACAAGGTGAACTCTTTGCAACGTACCTCTAACGATGCAGATCTTTACATTCTAGGTACCCTCAACAAATTCCTGAGACCAAGAAGATTGATATTTTTGTCAATACACTTGTACCTAAACTCTACTTTGATCTTAGAAAACAATTATTCACATCCTTTAATAATATGGTTGAAAGTGCATACTGCATTGAGGATGTCACTATTAAGAAAGGTGGCATTGTCTTGAATAAAGAAAAAAATGGCAATGGGAATGGTAAAGACAAAAACAAGCCTTGGAATAAGAAAAAATATGTTGTCAATGATGGAGTAGTGGATAGTCCTAAGAACAAGGAGTCAACCTTCAACCTTTCTAATTCCATTTATGTTGAAAAACACCAAGAGACTTCAAAGTCTCAAATATTTGATAAAACTAAAAAATAATCTAAGCTAAAATGTGTTTACACACCTATGGTAAAATATTATGAAGTGGTCTTGAAGACCTTGCTTACAAGTAAACTTTTCACCCTTCTAGATAACTCCCAACCCTATGACCCATCCATCAGAGCTCCTTGGTGGAGAGAGGATCATTCCTGCAATTATCATAGGAGCAAGGGCCATAACACTGAAAATTGCCTCAAACTCAAAGATGTTATCCAAGACCTCATAAATGCAAGAAAAGTCATAATAGATGGCTTAGTAAAAAAAATTGATCACAAAGCCTTCAAACAATTATTGCTAGAATATGAAAAAGGGGAATCATCCAAATATAACAAGAAAAATCATGATGCGAAGATCAACTACACCTACACTGACATTGATAACATCATAAGCATTCTAGAACCTTTTGAATATTTTTTCATGATGGGTGCTAAATTTGACAAGGAACATAATTATGATATGGATGATGAAAGACCTAAGGTAGTCCTAAAAATGCACAGTGCTCAACAACATCATAGGAACACTCGGCATAAGGTAGTTCTTAGAGTGGCAAAACCTTCCTCCTTGCATGGTGAGACACTTAATGTTGTCACTATGGGAAAATCTAAAGTTGTCCTTAAAGTTTCAAATGATCCTAAGAATTCCTCATCATCAAAACAAGCAACTACCCCAACTATATCCAACTATGACCTTGTTAGTCAATTGCAAAGAACCCCAGTGCAAATTTTCATCTTTGATTTGCTAGAACTATCTCCCTTGCACAAGTAAATTCTTGAGAAAGATTTACACAGAACCAATATCCTCGTGGATATTGAAGATGAGTGGTTCCAAGCTATGGTGAACCATATCTCCTCACCACACTACCTCACTTTCTTTGAAGAAGATGACAAGTTACTTAGTCATCCTCATAACCTAGCTCTACACATAGAAGTCCAAATATTTCGTACTCATGTCCACTGAGTTTTGATAGATAATGGTGTTGGGTTAAACATCATCTCCTTCAATGTTATTCAATAGCTAGGAATGTCAAAATTTGCTATTGACCCTAGGTAGAAGATCACCATCAAAGCTTATGATGAGGTTGAACGACCCTCTAAAGGCCTTATTGTGTTGTCGATCCATGTGGGTCCTGTTGAAAAAGATGTAGTCTTCCAAGTTTTAGACATCCCACTAGTATATAACTTTTTTATAGGAAGGCCTTGGATCCATGACATGCAAGCGACACCATCAACATACCATCAATGTATAAAGTTTCCCTTCAATGGTATCGAGATAGTTATACCAAGAGACAATTCAATAACTATCAACACACTAACTGTCGCTAAAACACTAGTCCCTCACAATCACTCTTCCTATGAGCTCAATCCATCTCTCTAGGAGTGTGAACATAAATTGGGAATGATGAGCCTTGGTATGGATGAGTACACTCTAGAATCTATTGCTTCTCCACTAGTTTCTCCTTGATCTTAAAAGAAACCTTCCAAAAAATTAAAGCCCTTGGCTTTTTCTATGACCATTTTTGGCACCTTTATTTAGTCTTGTATTCCCTTAGAAGCAAAAAAAGAAGATCAAGCTATAAGAGATTAGATTTATAGGGAAGAGAAATATGTAGAGGAAGTTATAGTTACTACTCCTATCTCTCTTAGGCATTATGGAAAGGGCTACAAATTTCTAAGAACATGGGCTATCATGGCCAAGGGTCCTTAATTGGTGATACGAAAGCTCTCATAGAACCCTTAAGTCATACCAAGGGTCACAATTAAAAAAGATATTTCTAGCCTAGGCTTTGGGCTAGAAGATGAATTAAGAAGGTTTGATATAAGGGCTCCCATGTTTAGTGAATCAAAGGATGATGAACCACCCTTTGCTACTACTGTTCTACAAGAAGAGGATTCCATGCTTCCTACTTCTCTCCATTCGGGAGAAGAACAATAAACACCTCTAATAATGCTAAGTATTCCACCTCTAGACAACACCAATTAGAAGAATCTGATCATGAAGATCCTAACAAAGGAAGGATAAGAGAAAACATTGCTCACTTGATAGCTTGAAACCAAAGTACATATCTTGGTAAATATGAATGGGAATGTCTCTTAGATGCATCTTGTGAATTAGGAGTGGATGTCATCCATGCTTATGCTACCCAACCAACCATAGTTGATGAGTCTAGTCTAGGGTCTGACGAGTTTGGTTTGCAATCTACTTCAGTGGATCACATTGATCCCTCTAGGTCTATTCCCGATTTAGATTCCTTTGGAACTTTCACTATAGGCTCAACCTCTGATATCACTAGAGATGAATCCTTCCATATCAAAAACCTTGAATCCTCCACTTTCCTCTCATTGATCCACCTCGATCTCATAGATTGGTCTGCTCAATGCCAAAGAACATAACTACCATCTTTTTAGAATGACTATGAGATCACTTGCTACCTCAATGCCATTGAACTTGCGACATCTTCCACTAGAAAACCTGGGGTTAACATGACAAAAAAATGTATCAAGAATCTTAGTCACAAAATAAAGAGAAAAATAAAAAATTAAGAATTTAGATGCCAAAAACCACTTTGGAGTGGTGTTTGAACACCAAAAAGTAAAAATAAAGATGTATCTAAAGGTGAAAACCTCTTTGAGGAACCTAAAGATGAGCTACTAGGTAGTTTTCCAAGCTATTTTCATCTTTGGTTCTCATTAAACATACACAACCTTTTAACTTGGGTACAAAAGAGTCTCCCAAAATCATTCATGTGGCTCAATCTCTATCAGTGGAAGAAAAAGAGAACATTACGAAGTTTTTCCAAGACAAAAAGATCAACTTCGCATGGACCTTTCAAATATGTCTAGCCTTGACACTGATCTAGTTATGCATCATCTATCTATTTCTCCTAGTATCAAGCCTGCTAAGAAAAACTTGAGGAAAATGCATCCACATATCACTCTCTTGGTTAAAGAAGAACTAGAAAAGCTCTTAAGTGAAAACTTCATCAAAGCTATTGACTATGCAAAATGGATCTCTAACATTGTATCCAAGCATGGCAAGTCCATTTGTGTGTGCACTAATTTTAGAGACTTAAAAAAAGAATACCCTAAGGATGACTTTCCACTCCCTAATATAGATATGATAGTGGACATGACTGCTAGGTATGAGATGTATTATTTAATGAATGGTTTCTCTGGATACAACCAAATCAAGATCGCCCCTAGAGATTAGGAAAAAATGACATTTACATGTGCATGAGGTACTTTCTATTGGAATGTCATGCCCTCTGGGTTAAAGAATGTAGGAGCCACTTACCAAAGAAACATGACCACTATCTTCCATGACATGATGCATAAAAATATGGAAGACTATGCTGACGACACATTGGAAAAATCTAAAAAAAGAGATACACATCTTGATGATCTAAGTTTGATATTGGATTGCATGGAATAATTTTAGCTTAGGTTAAATGTCAAAAAGTGTGCCTTTTGTATCACATCAAGCAAACTACTAGGATACATCATATCTACTAAAGGCATTGAAGTTGATCCAAAAAAGGTGCAAGCCATTATGGAAATGCATCCTCCTAGGAATATCTATCAATTAAGTAGTCTTCAAGGATGTCTTCAATCCATTAGGAGGTTTATTTCTTAGCTAGCTAATAGAGCACAATCCTTCAACAAGAATTTGCACAAAGGTTCCATCTGTATCTAGAATGAGGAATGTTAGGAAAGCTTAAATCAAATCAAAGGCTATTTGGATAAACCTCCAATATTGATGCCACCCATACCAAGGAAACCTTTGATCTTATGCATCTCAACTATAAAGTCTTCCCTAGGGGCACTATTAGCAGAATGTGATGAGACTAGAAAAGAACATGCTACTTACTACATCAGTCAAACTTTGGTGGCTTATTAAATGATATACAACAATATTGAAAAGGCTTGCCTTGTAGTGGTATTTGCATCCCAAAAGCTTAGGCACTACATGCTTGCCCATATAGTTCACCTTATTGCAAAGATTGATCCCCTCAAATATTTACTCCATAAAGTTTCACTTATCAAACGTCGGGCTAAATGGATGATAATTATCTCTAAATTTGACATTCAATATGTCAAACACAAAACTATCAAGGGGAAAGCCACAACTAATCAACTTGCTAATTCTGCATTGCAAGATATCGCTCTTATGTAGATCAAATTTTCTGATACTTCCATCATGTATGTCACCAATAAAACATGGAATATTTTCTTTGATGGCTCTCACACATAGAATGGAGCTGGTGTAAGAACCCCATTTGTCAGCCCTTGAGGGTGTATAATCCCTAAGTCCTACAAACTCTTGTTTCCATGCACTAACAATATAGTAGAGTACGAGGCCTTAACCATTGTGATTAAAATGGCTTTAGAATGGAGGATAATAGAGCTACACATCTATGGAGACTCTCATCTTGTTACTAACCAGGTTAATCATGATTATCAAACCAAAGATGACAAGCTTGTATCATAGAAGAATTTATTGATTCCCTATGGAACTAATTCAAATTTGTGAGATTTCAAAAAAAATTTAGGGTAGAAAATAAGACTAATATGCTATGACCTCTCTAACATCTATTCTTCAGTTACTAGAACATAAACCACATTTTGAGGTCATGGTGGAACAATTACATCACCCTGCATATGACTCCTCCAAAAATCATGTGATTTGCACTATTTGCAGTCATAACTCCTCACATTACTCTACTATATTCTCCTACCTTTGTGATCAAATAATTCCTAAAAATCTCACACGAAACCAAAAATCACAACTTCTCCAAAATACCTCTCACTACACCCTTGTCTATGGTGATTTGTATAGGAAGGGTCTAGATGGAATGCTTCGTAGGTAACTAGAACTAGAAGATTCTAAAAAGGAATTGGCTGAAGTCCATGATGACATTTGTGGGGCATACTCTAATGGCCTTGCACTTTCTCAAAAACTACTTAGATTGGGCTACTATTGGCTAATGATGTAGGGTAACATTGTTAGATATGCTAAATCTTGCAAGAAATGTCAGCTGCATGGTAACCTAATTCATGCTCTTGGGTGTGAACTCATCCATTCTATTACACATTGGCATTTTTAGTAGTGGTCCTTTGATTTGGTAGGTGAGATTCATCCAAGCTCATCTAATGGCCACAAATTCATCATTACAGTGACTGAATACTTCACAAAATGGGTTGAAGTTGTACCTTTATCTACTGCTACTATAAAGCATGTTGCCTTGTCTATTCTCAACCATATTATTTGTCTCTAAGACATCTCATCCTCCATTTTTATTGATAATGAAGGATAGTTAAAAAATAAGGACCTTAAGCAACTCTATAAGAAATTCAAGATCAAACAACACTGGTCCTCAATATACTATTCCCAAGGGAACAACCAAGTTGAGGCCTCTAAAAAAAAACTACTCAAGATATTACACAAAATGATCCACAAATTTGCTAGAGATTGGCATTTGCAGATCAATATGATATTATGGGCTTACATGACCACTATACACACTCCTGCATGAGCTACACCTTTTTAATTAGTCTATGGTTCTGAGGTTATCCTACCCTTAGAAGTCAAGATTCTTTCACTACGAGTCTCCCTACATGGGTTAATAATGGATGAAGACCATAGAGCTATGAGGATACATGAGCTAGAAACCCTTGATGAGCATTGTAGGGCTTCTTTCAACCACATGAGGGCCTATTAGAAAAGGATGTCTACTACTCACAACAAAAGGTCCATCCTCAAGAATTCCATGTGGGTGAACTTGTTCTTTGAGAGAACCCCAAGGATAAAAAAAATAGGGAAAAAAAAGGGAAATTTGAGCCTAACTGGTTAGGTCCATACATTGTCACAATAGTATTAAGATCTGGTACATATAATCTCTCTACTCCTAAAGGGGAACAACTTGTTGAGCCTATAAACATTCTATATCTAAAAAATTTCTATCCCTAAGGCTCTTATGGCTCAGCTATCTATATATATATCTTATGATCTTGAAAAAATCCTAAAAAGCATAAAATGTCTTGAAAAATGAACATCTTAGTGAAAAACTAGAAATATGCACTTTGATGTATCACCAAAAAAATTATAATTCAAATATATTGTTACTTAATTTTTGAACATGTGTAAAAATTTAAACATGCATGCAATGAAAGTATAGAAGTGTTTTTCATTTCATTTAAACAAATAGAAATGTCCTTGTATTTATTTACTTTCAATTATACATTGACATTTTCAAATAATGAAATGAAATGATATGCTAAAAAGAAAAATCTCACACAAGCCATGAGTATAGCTCACTATACTACATTTCTTTCATAAGGAAATACATGAACAGATACATATAAATGAAAGAAAAGAAGTGTAAAGATAACCAGTCATTGCCTGTTGCTTTGACTGGTTATAAATCCTCTATCTGGCGCACTCATCTAGCTCCGAGCTTCATTGATATCCAGCATCTACAAAAACATGAAAACAACTGATGTTAGATCTTGAAGGATCTAAGCAATGACCGCCTATCTCTACAACATATACTCTATCTATTGATGTATCTCATTATGAAAGACAAGAAAGCTGAAAGAAATAAAAGTCATTTGTGAGTGTCACGAGCCCATGCTCGAACCTCACAAAATAGTATGCTGTAGGATTTCAACGAATAAATAATGATTAACATCATAGATTGCAAGAGTGTACTTGTTACAAGAAATCATGAGAAAAGTAACGGAAAATATTTTTGATGTACAAGAAGAAAGGAGTTTTCATTGCAAAGGTAAAACATGCCACTAGAAAGTATGTTGAAAAAATCTCAAAAGGTAGACACAGAATGAACAAGGTTATGTTTTAACAATTATCATGTGACTGGAACTCTCTCTTAAATAGATCCCAACAGCAGCTAAGTCATAGCCCAAGTGAATATCTCTACATCTGATATGGTTCAAAAAAGTTTTGAGGGTATAATGGTTAGTGCAAACTGTATAAAAGATTTTTCTATCTCTTCATTGAAGATAGATACCTCTGATATGCTTTTATAGCCAATTGAAGTTGGGAAATTATTCACTCAAGGTTGGTCAATGATGTTTTACAATTGGAAACACATAGACCATTGACTACTGGAGTTCTCAATGAATTGAACCATGAAATGTGTGATAGTATTTTCCAGCAACCAATCTTGAAAGAAACAACTAGGCTCCGAAGGAAAATTAGTTAATATCAACAATAGCATCAGAATGTAACTATGTCTTTTGAGACTTCAATATGCAATAGTTCTAAAAAAGATCAAAACTGAATAAAATATTCCTCTTATGTAATCAAGTATAATAAGGGATTTGAGTAACATTTCAGAAACTTCAGACTTTGATAACACTGATGAAAGGAAATAATACCAGTATATTGAGAGGAATAGTATTAGCAAATGCTTTAACAGAAGTCATTATTGAAAACTATGAGCAATATTGGCAGCCCAATATGGAAAATTTTAAAAAATTGAATTTTGTTATGGTATTTAAATGCTATTATTGATTCAGAAGCAGAAAATCCATCATGTCGTTTGAGGAAAAGTTCTAGCAAAGATGATATAATAACACCACATGGGGAGATAGTAACAGGGGAGATATTCTTTGCATGGGGAGAATGTTTTGAAGTAGGCAAAACAATGGAGAGTCACCGTTATCTCCTTTTCAGATATCTGTTTTAGATACATATCACATATCGCATATGGCTTGTGACCAAGCTGGTACATTGCAATAGAAAATGTTGGAGCATTAGTGTTGTGGGATGCAGCAAATCTAGGTAACTTCTATTGTAAATTGTTGGCTTAAGTGCACAATGTTCGATCCATACAATCAAACAGACAAACCTGAATACAAGTCAAGGCCAGACACTAGCTTATTTGCTATTACAGAGCTTGACTCAGGTTACATAACAGGTCCACTATTTTTATTTTGGATCATTACAGATATTATCTATGGGATTGAAGGGGAAACTCTGTAGTCCAGATCTAGAAATCCTGTGCATGAAAATCCTACAAAAGCAAATGGAGACATAACTGTCCCGTATCATTCATTATCATGGTGCAAAATGTGACTTGGCTCTTAGGTGAATATAACTAGAACACCTCAGTCAGAATATGATGGTTTTGATGTACAAGAAGCATTTAACATAGAGCATCAACATGGAAGAGATTTTATTCTAAACATGACAAGGGATAGCCATCTCAAGTATTTTACATTTTATGAAGATGAAGAGAGCATTCCTTGGAAAACTCGAATAGCAGTGTGGGAGCTTGATAAAGTGAACCATAGGAATCTTGTTCAATCACCTGATAATGAGAGAACTCTGATTGGAGATGTGGCACAGCTTTCATCCTGATGCCAAAACAAAAATTTGTAACAAAAGCTAAATGGGGAACACTTAGGGATGAAGAATGTTACTGAGCTACGCCAAAGCACGATGTGCTCTGCTAGATCATTGTGAATATAGACCAAAATGGTATGAACAGTAACAACAAGATACCTCTCATGGAAGTTTAGAGACCAGAAAACTTTCTAGTATGACTATTCATGGTAACAACAAATGATCAACAAATTAGTTTATTTCATGGCGGTTTGAACTTCTCAGTTCAGCAAGAGCAATAGTAGTAAAAGAAATGACAAATTCAAGAAATGACAATATAGGATTTAGCAAATCTAAATTCCTACCTTTGCGGCTACAATGGAAGGTGCACAATCACAAGAAAATGAAAATAATTCAAATACCAAGAAATACATAGAAAAAAATCCAGATGAAACGACCTCTTCAGACTTGACACCCTCATCCTGTAGCTTCCAGAACTCCAAAGCAAACAAGATAAAATGAACTCATTTTAGGGTAATTGAAGTATTCATACCCTCTTTCAAAATGAATTACCATTTGGAGTCCATGATTTTTCATGGGATTTTACATCCTTTTGAAATAAATTGTATTTGCGATGAGTGAGGTTATAAGTTTTATTAATGTCTTAGAGGCTTTGTAAAGTAAATAATGTTACTTGTCTTTTTTTTTTGGCGTAACTATAACATTGAAATAATATTAAAATGATTAATTTTAATCATTTAATATTATTTTCTTGATTCTAAAAATGCAAAATAATGAGAGCAGTATTTTTATTTATTTGTTTTCTTTTTTTGCATACATGTTAAATATGAAATATAAATATTTAAATGACAATATTATAAGTCATTGAATATTTTATTTTTATTTTTGCAAAAGGAATCAAATGAGTCATCTATCTCCCATTATGGTCTTTAAGTTTTAAAATCAGTTGGGAAACATATGGAGAAAATATAGGCGGTTGGATTTGGCTTTGTCAAGTCGGTTTGGGGGTCTTTATGACCAGTTTGAGCCTTTTGTGGGCAGTGGAAGGTGAGTCATAAGGTTCTTTATGACTGAATGGAGATTTTTGAGCAAAAGATCATTATTTTAGAAGGATCTAAGCCCTGTTTTGGAGGCTGTTTTTCTGCATACGACCCAAGGAGTTGGGCATTGTACTTAATGAGTTTTCTAACTCATTTGGAAGGAGTTATGATTTTATAAGGAGTTTTGGAGACTCATTTTCAAGGTCCTAAGCTTTATTGCAGAATCTATAATTCATCTTTTGGAGATATAATACAAATGACAATAGTGTGATGATGTTATTTTATGTTAAGTGTTGAAGCCTTCTTTCTTTCTGCAAGTCCTGTGTATATTTTATAAGTGATTTGAGAGAATAACTTGAGAATTTTCCTTATTCCTTATTTTTTTTGTCTCATTCCAGTACCTGTTTGTAGAAAAGTAAGTTTATTTGTAGGTTATGATACATTTTTATAGGTGAAATTGATCAAAGGGAGATGTTAGTTTGTCTTTCTTTTGTCGTTTCAATACTGGAACCTTATCATAAATAATTCGTGTAAATCTTTACAAGAAGTTGTGTTTTATTTGCATTTCATATAAGCTATATAATCCTCTCATTCATGTGAGTTACGTCTTCTTAATAACTTTGGTGTATCACCTCCTTTTCTTAGTTTAAGCTTTAAGTTTTAGGTTTACTTCCAATATTCTCTTCCTTTTCCCTAACAATTTTATGAAGCTTTAGAGGTTATCACTGAAAAATCTAAAAGGAGCTAGCCTAGAATCTGGAGGTTTCATTTCATTATCCAGTCTCACATAATGAATTGACTCCCATGTTAAGTAAGGGTTACTGAATATTACCAGTTCAGTAGGGTGCAAATTTTGAAACTTATCAAGGTCTTCTTGTGCATTAGGGTTTCTTTGGCAACTCACACAAAACAATGTCTCTCAACACCACTAGCCCTAACATTGAGTGTTTCTCAACACTTTTTAGATACCTTGCCTACAATTTAGGATGCTATGCTATTTCTCACTATTAGACACAAGTCTTGAAGAAATGGCCATGTGACTTACATACATGCACTTAAACATTAAATTCACTGAGCTATGATGAACTTTATCTTCTTTGTGTGTTGTTTATGATGATTTCTTTGATGAGTGTTCCCTCCTTGATAGTATTTCAAGGATTTCATGGACTAGAAGACTGGAGGCATGGGGCATGTTTTACTTTCTTTCTTCTTGTGGGTATACTTTGTTATCCTAAGGAGTTAAGAGCATTCATGCTTGTCCTACTTGACACTTTGGGCCTACAATGTATCATCCTTGTCTATTTTCATAAGAACACACTCAGGGGTTATCCTAGCGCTCATGCCTTGATATAGGTTTAATCTTGCTCTACTAAACTTAGGGAATCTAATAGCATTAGTCATCTTGACCTATATGTCTTTGATGCTTAGGTTGGATTCCCACATTTCTATCTAACATAGATCATATTCATATCCATATAGTTATACTAGTATGATCTTTCAATATCCCTAATAATACTCAATGATGAAATAAGAGTCTCAATTTTTTTCATCCCTGTCAAGTAAGCCATTTTGCATATCATTTTGCATTATAGGATCATTCTAGCTTAGTCTTGCATTTTTCATATGGGGAGATCTCTCTCTTGATCTTTCATTGACACACCAGTTAACTACATTCATCTCTTCTCATTTTTTATTGTGATCGTGTCTTTCATCTCTTACTGTTCACATCCACTCATTTTCTTCTTCTCTACTTGTCATCACATTTATATAACCTTTTGACCCTATTTTGACTTAATTATGATGTCCTAGGTCCATTTTCAAGATCAAAATGGAAATCTGAGTTCATCTCGATGGTCAAAATCATATTTTAAAATTCCACCTTCTTCTATGTAGTTAGCTGACCTTTTGAGGTCTAATCTTAAAATCCTCATTGGGGAATCTTCATTTCTCCATGTCTTCATCATTTCTACACTCTATAACAACTTTGGTCCACATCTTTCTCTTCTAAATCATCTTTCTACTTGATTTGACCTAATTTGCATATTTATCCTTCTTGGTAAACTTTGGTCAAACTAGGGCATTCTATCACTTTCCTATGGTCACTCTTTGGTTCTAATCACATATCTATCATCATGGACTTTTCTGTATCTCAATTCTCTCATATCTAGCTCAGTCTTGCATTCCCTTTACCTTATTTCAATTTTGATCCTGAGAGGGTAGAAATACTCTATCATTGCTTGCTTGCTATAACTATCTATTTCTTTGGAGTATATACTTGATTCCTTTATTTTCTCTTGATCTATCTACTTTGTTTGATGTTAGTACTCTTCTTGAGTTTTGATATCGCCTCTTTCTCGTAGTGTTCATTATTGTTGCAACCAGGTTGTGCATTCAAGGCTTGCTACCTCACTCTGCATTTTGTTATTTAGAATCATACCTCTCTATCTATTGTTGCCTACTTGGCTTCTATATTCTTTGACATAATTTGTTCCCAGATCGATCACACATTAGTAAAAAAAGGGAAAATGTAATCACCCAAAAATGGTCATCTAGACTATTAGCCCCCTTTTCAATATTTTGGCTAAATTATTTAATTATTTGCCTAGACCAAATCTTTAAAAACCAATTTATTTGATTTTATCCTATAGTTTGACAACTATATCCTAAGTCCATATTTGATTAAAAGGACTTGTCCCCCTTTAATCAAATAAAATAACCCTTTCACCCACTTATCCTAAGTTGCACACATAAAGTATTTTCTCCAATTTTAAAAGAAAAGAAAAGACTTTTTGTCTCACATGGAAATGCAAAAGTCAACTCTTTCTCATTGGTGGAAATAATCTTGCATATGGATCCTACTAAAAGTCAACCCTTACCCTCAATCATTCAACTCTTTATTTTGATCTCAACCGTCCATACATCTTTAAAAAGGTGATCTCTCTCCTCATCTAAGGAACCAATTTTTGAGTATTGTTATGTTGTAGGTTTCTTGACAAGTTTTATTGAGAGCACTTGTGGAGAACTTCTTACTTCTTGTCTCATTCTCTCATCATCATCCTCATATTATATTAGATTTATTTGTAAGTAGTTTATCTTTCTTTTGCAATAGCTTAGATCACCTAGTCTAATTAAAATGGTTGTAATATGCTCATCTTGTTTAGTGTAATTGCATTCTTGCATTTCATCTTAGTCTAACTTCATTCCTTGCATTTTATTTTGAGAGTTCTTTGGACACTTACATTCTTTCTCTTGTTTCAAGAATTTCCCATTTCACGGTTTACTAGCAAGGGTTGCATCTCTAAGGCTCATTTGAGAGCTCCTTTCATGCTTATTTCACACCCCTTGCACTCCATGAATAGGGAGTTCTAAGCTAACATTCAAGTGTTTCAATTCATGAGATATCTTAGATAGAAGAGTTTAGAAAAGTGTACAAACTGAGTGTACACTACCAACATGACTATTGAGCATCTCCTTAGTCTCCATTATTGTAGAAGTAGCTACTGGAATACTCCACTATGCTTCTATAACCTCATCTCCATCACCTCCATTATGATATTCTATCAGATCTAAAATTTTAAATGCTAGTGAAATATTCAGGTCAGCAAGCAACTCCACTTCATAGGCATTTCTAGAATCATGTTTTTTTAGTATCTTGCATGGTCCTAACTTCTTCATTTTTATCTTGTTATATGTTCCTACTAGAAACCTCTCCTTCCTCAAATTAACCATGAGTTCATCTCTAATCTAAAATTCCTTATACCTCCTTTTCACATCTGCCTTAGCCTTATAGTATGTATTTATCCTTGTAATGATCTTCTTCACCTCCTTATGGATATTCTTCAAATGTTCAACAAAATCTTCTACTTCAACACTACTTATTTCTCCTTTATCCAACTACCTCAATTTAGAAGCATTTCTAAGACTGATCCCATATACAATCTAGAATGGCGATTTATCAGTTATCCTATTGAAAAATTTATTATATGCAAAATTCTACCTAAGGTAAAATTAGATCCCATCCTTTTGGATTATCTCCAACTAAACATGTCGACAATTTCCTCAAACTCCTATTTACAACTGTTATCTATCCATCCATCTGTAAATGATGTGATGAACTAAACTTTAAATCTATCTTCAACTTCTTCCATAATGTGTGCCAGAAATACCCAACAAAATTGGCATCTTGATTTAAAACTATGCTCTTTGGAAGACCATGTAGTCTCACCACTTCTTTGAAAAAAAATTCTACCACATGAACAATATCACTAGTCTTCTTGTAGGGAATAAAATGTTCCATCTTTGAAAACCTATCAATGACCACAAATATAGAATCATTCCCTCATTGTGTCCTTGGTAAACCAAGAATGAAAACCATGCTAACATCCTCCAAAAAAAATTCTAGTATGATACAACCTCATATTTTTCATCACTCCTTTTTCCATTTGACATACTATGTAACTGTGTACAAACTTCTTAACATTTTGTTGCAACTGTGGCCAGTAATAATTCTTAGCAACCAAAGAAATGGTTTTATCTCTACCAAAATATCGAGGTAGTCCTCCACTATGATTTTCTTTGATGAAATTTTCTTTCATATACATTTTTGGAATGCATAATTGACTTTTTTAAAATATCATATCATCCTAGATTAAGAAATCCAACCACCCTGTCTTGTAAAGTATAACATATTATGCACAAGATTTCTAAGCTTCGCCAAAATTAGGATCCTATGGATACAAATTCTTGAGTTCCTTGAATCTAACCACCTCAATTTGCATCTCTATCAACAAAATTTATCTCCTACTAAGAGCATTTTTAACTCTATTAAACTTCCCACTCCTATGTTTCAAAACAAATTTATAACTCTACAAGAACCCAACCCACCACAAATTCCTTTGGTTCTATTTTCCTTAACTATTCAAATATTCCAAAGCTTGATGACTAGTATATACAAAAACTCGTTAGGAAGAAGATGCTAGAATGATTTAGAGTAACTAAGCAGGTGGGGGGGAATCATTTATCCTTAGGTCCATATGTACCAATTCAACTTTTAACATCTTCAAACAACTCAATCAAACTCATAAAAACACTTGGTCAATATAACAACTCAACAGTAAATAAACTTATTCATATCAACATTGACTCTATTTTAGTGATATTAAACTTGCAAAAATGTATAACACTAAATAACATAACACATGCAAACAACATACACACAAGTATAACACTAGGATTTAACATGAAAACCCAATTTGGATAAAAGAAACAAGTAACATGCTACCACTTTTTCACTCTTTTGGAGTGAGCTCAATTAAGAACCAACCCTGTTAAAGGTTACAAAACACATTTTTAGTTGTGACCCTATTAGGATTGGCCTTGTTAGAGGACTTTAGAACATCCCATTTGAATATCACCTTGATTAAAGGATTTACAAATGCTATTAGGTCAACCTTGATTAAAGGATTGTGACAACCACAAAGGTTAAAACATAACAACTAGGTTGATCTGATTACAACTCACTTTTCTTGTTCAAATCTCATTTTAGCTCATTTCTAGTTCATTGATTAGACTACATCACATTCTCCATCTCTCATCTTCTTAGCAACCCTTCAAGAAATCACTCTTAGAGAAACTCTTCACTTTTCCTCTACAACTTTGTTCTTCACTTTCTCTCCACAAATTTTCTAGTCAACTCAACAACCCAACTTAAAAACATCTCTTGTGCCTCCTTAAATAAGTATCTTTGATCTTTTTTCTCTTAAACATAACCATTGATCTTGAGGTTTGATCAAATTCATTAAATCTATCCACCATTTTACTTCCTTCTTCTCTCCTAGACACTTCTTATTGAATCCATTTCTTGGATCACTTAACACGCATAATTCATGCATTAAATACACCGGCTCATCAATCCTTATATTCAACACACTTTGACTAATCTATAAATTCAACTATGTCGGCCATGAATCTTAATTATTTCATGAACTATTAAAATGTTGACACTTGGTCATCATTGTGTTCCTTGGTCTCGGTCATCAATGGGTAGCTTGTCTTGTACTAACTTTTTTGGTCTTCACTAATCTTGGTCGCTACTTCTTGCTTAGTCATTACTATCACTTGGCTAACACTATTCTACTTGGATTCAACTTAAGCTCCTTAATCTTCTACTTGGTAATGCTTGGTTACTCAATCAAGCTTGTGATTACTTATCTTCTTGACTTCCATTGACCATCTCTTCTTACTTCAGTTCATCTTTCTTCATCACTTTATACTATAATTAAATTATACATCATATTTTCAAAGACTAACTGGTCAAGTGCCCATTGTAATTATTTCATACTATCTCTTCATTGCTCAACCATTCTACTAGTTCATCTTGATATCTTTCTTTTCAAATCCTCTTCATCAATCAACTAATATGGCACTCTACTCTGTTAGCAAATGTCTTACTAGTATGTTTTAACATCAATGACAACATAACAATTGTTCCAATTGTATTTCCAACAATCTCTCTCTTTAGTAATGATGGAAATGCCTCTAGTTACCATAAAATCCCAAAAGCATCCACTTAGTATCACAACACCTCTAGTTACACTAAGCTTTCATGAACAAGGATTAATATCCTCAATTTCATTCTAATTCTCATCTCATCTACTTAGCTTCATTCTGATTCTCATCTCATCTATGGATCTTGATATGCTCTAATATGCTCTCTCTATACTGATACCAATTCTATTAGCTCTCTCTTAGATATACCATACACATCTCCCTCAATAGATATGAAATAGTAACTTGGTACATATTGTCTCCCTCTTTGAAAAAAATGCCAACGACCTCACATATATCTCTTTCTTCATGAAAATGTCTCTCTTCTTAGATTTTTGAATTATTTCCCCCTCTATCATCTTTTCTCATAATGGTATCACTATGTGTCTTTGCAACTTTATCAACTCATGCTTATGTCATCCTTTTCACGACTTTAGTAAGCTCCTAAAGTGTGACCTCCAGCATCAATCTGTAAGATATTTTGGTTTTAAAAATTGATGCAATACTACATCTCTTCTTAGTTTTCCTCAACTAGGAGAATGAACCCTAACTTACCTTTTAGATATTCAAATGAGTCCTTAAGCAGTGCCTTAGTGAATATATCAACTATTTGTTCCTTTGTATTCACATACTCCAATCTCACTTCTTTGTCTTGTGTCAATTCCCTCAAGTAATGATACTTGATTGCAATATGCTTTATCTTTGTGTCTATCACAAGATTCTTAGTTATGTTTATAGAACTTGTGTTATCACAAGATATCACCATAGGTTTAGTAATCTCTTCCTTCATACCTTTCAACAATTCTTTGATCCACACTATGTTTGAACAATTAACTACTGCAACAACATACTTAGCCTCTATTGTAGATTGGGAAATAAAATTTTACTTCTTACTTGTCTATAAAATTGGTCTCTTTCCTAGAAATAAATCTCCTCCACGTGTACTCTTTGCCATCAATATTTGCATTCCAATCATCTTCTGCATAGACTTTTAGCTCAAACTTGTCATTCTTCTTATACCATAATCCATAGTCTTCTATTCCTTTCACATGTATTAGTATCCTTTTGACCACCATCATGTGATTCTCCTTAGGATTATCAAAAAATATACAAACAATTCCAATAGCTAATGCAATGCTAGGTCTGCTATGAACAACATATTATAATTTTTTAATCGTTAATCTATACAATGTCTGATTAACTTCAGCAAAATCATCATTCTTTGAAAGTTTATGTCATGTGACTATAGGTGTTCCAACTGGTCTTGAGTTTTCCATTCCAAAGGTCTTCAATATCTCCTTGATATACTTTGATTGTGTGATGTATATACCTATCTTTATCCGATAGACTTGCAAACCAACAAAGAATTGTATCACTCCAAAAAATGACATCTCAAATTATTTCTTCATCTCATTATCAAATGATTTGTGCAATGGATCTTGACCTCCAAATAAAATATCATCAACAAAAAAATTTAGCTAGCTATATCCCTTTTTCAGATTCACTCTTCAAATACATATTATTGTTACCATTAGTTCTTTCAAAACCAATTTTCACCAAATATATATGCAACCTCTCAAATAATGCTCTAGGATCTTGTTTCAAACCATACAATGCTTTGTACAACTTACATATCATTTTGCTAGATTAAACAAAACCTTAAGGTTGTTCAATGTAGACTTCCTCTTCTAGAACTCCATTACAAAATATAGATTTATATTTATTTGGTATTCTTTGAATCCTTTTTATATTCCTTCCTCTTGTTCATATCCAACATTGTAACCTTGCAACTGGGGAAAATGTCTCTCCATAGTATATTCCTTCCTCTTGTTCATATCCTTTACAAATTAATCTTTCTTTGTTCCTTGTGACTTCACCTTTCTCATTCATCTTGATTCTAAATACCCACATAGTTCCAATCACATTCTTGTCCTTTGGTCTTGGTACCAATGTCCATGTTTTGTTCTTTTCTATTTGGTCAATTTCCTCAGTCATTGCTTTAATCCAATTATCTTTCTCCAATGCATCTTTAACTATTTTAGGATCAAACTCATAGAGTAGACATTTGTCATTCCTTAACTTTCTTCTTGTCATGACTCCTGAATCTTTGTCAACAATGATTTGATATGGTTTATGATGTCTTCTCACATATTTTTCAAAGACAAATTAATGTCTTCCTTCTTGATTTTGTTCACTAAGTCCATCTTTCTCATCCTCTCCATGTTACTCATGTTGTAACTCAGCTTCTTGTATCTGATGTTCAACCCACTCTAGTTATGACTTAGCTTCTTTAGTCTAATGTTTGACATCTTTCTATTTCTTGGTAGTGCCTCTCTACTATAACTCAATAATATTTTATTATTGATGCTCGATATCTTCCTTCTCTGGTTCAAGTAAAGTACTAGGTTATCCTTCATAGACATATATAAAATTTATGTAGTCTTTAGCTTCCTTCTTTCATTCTTCTTCTTTATTTTCTACAAATTCATCAACTCTAACATTTTCACTTTCCACAACTTTATTAGTGTTAGAATTCAAACACTTGTATGCCTTTCTTTTAGTGGAACATCCTAAGAATATACCTTCATCACTCTATGCATTAAGTTTTTCATTCCTTAAATCCTTTAATATGAAACACTTGCTTTCAAATACTTTGAAATAATTGACATTAAGTGCATAACCATACCATACTTCAAAAGGTGTAGTGTATGTACCTTTCTTGAATTGTACAGTTTAGTGTATAAACAATACTTACAACTTCTCTCCAATATTTTTGTCAAACATTGTTTTTCATCATTATTATTCTTGCACAATCCATAAATGATATATTACTTCTTTCAACTATCCCATTATATGGTGGAGTCCTTGGTGCAGATATGTGTCTCTTGATTCTTTTTCCATTGCAGAATGTAATAAACTCCTCATATTTGAATTTACCCCATCTATCTAATCTCAAGAATTTTAGACTTTTACATGTTTCCCTTTCAACTCTAGCCAAATACCACTTAACCATTTGAAAAGCATCATATTTTTCTTTACGAAACATCACTACACCATTCTAGAGAAATCATCAACAAATAGAATATAGTACTTCTCACCACAATAGCTTTGCACTCCAATAGGACCACATAAATTAGTATGAACCAAATCCAAAATATCATCAAAAGAGTAAGTCTTGCTCTTAAAACTAGACTTTGTCATTTTCCAATTTGACATTTTTGGCACACCACCTTATTAGGTTTTCTCAATCTTGGTAATCCTCTTACTCTTTTCATTCTTCTAATGTTTATCAAATTATCAAAGTTCACATGACACAAGCTCTTATGTTATAACCAAACATCTTCAAATTGTGAAAATAAACATGTATCTTCATATAAGTCTAGATAGAACAAGTTATTTCTTGTTTTCTCTCCACTTCCAATTAGTTCACTGGTAGCATCATATATTTTGGCCTTCTTGTTTAAAATTCAACTCAGTAGATTGAATTGTTCAATTGTGCCACACTTAACAAATTATATTTCAATCCATCAACCCAATATGCATTGTAACATCTAATTTTGTTATTTAGTATAATACATCCTTTACCTTTCACATAACATGGTGCATCATTTCCAAATTTAACATTTCCATTATAGTGTTCTAGATTTTCAAACTTACTTGTATCACCAGTCATATGATGTGAGAAACCACTATCAATTATATATCTATCAGTCTTACTCACATATGAAATAAGAGCAATTTTCTCATCCCCATTAGATTCATCTTTTATTGCAACATAAACATCTTCTTCTTCATGTTTATCAAAATCACTATCTGAATGTTGCACTTATTCTTCTCAATCCTCTCAATTTTATCAACAATTTGTTTTAAAATCTCACATAAGTTAACTTCCATTCTCTCAATACATATTTTATATGTTGCATTAATGACGTCTACAGATACTTCATCTTCCCTTGAGATGGAAATCATCTTATAAGCTAATATTTTTCTAATGAATCTCACGTCATCTTTCTTTATTAGACTCAACATCATGCCTCTTCATTCCATTTAGTCTTGGTGTTTTCTAGCACTAGTTTCCTCACATTTTTCTCATTAAAAGGTATTTTTCCCTTTTTGCTTAAGACAATCACTTTATGAATTAGTTTACTTGTTTTATCAGTGACTTGTTTTTTTAATCCAAATTTTTTTATCATGAATTCTACTTAAAATAATTCTTGCCCAATCTTAATTCTCAAATTCATGGCATAATATAACTATGCAATATTTAATTGCTCTAGGTGTCCAAACTCACCCTTAAAGTTCTTGTCATGTTTGTATACCTTGTAAAATTTACTTGAAATGTTTGAATATCCTAAAGTTTCAAATTTATAATGTATATAAGACCTTACATCTTCTACAATTAATACTCTGTGCAGAATTTGTGAAAATAACCTAGTAGGGTGATCTTCCAAATGTGCAATTGAACCTTTCTTAAACTTATATCTTAGTTTTTCCATGATAGCATGTAGTAAGGAGGGAGTTATTACCTTAAATTTCTAATGATTTCAATTTTTTAATGGTGTGAATAAATACCTCAAAATCGTAGAATTAGGGCTTGGCACAAATCGCTTGAATTCACTTCACAATTACTTCAATTCTCCTTTAATTCATTCTCAAATCTCCTCCAAATGTTTCTCTAGGCTCCAAATACTCAAATGGTGGTTAATTAATTTAACTTCATTCCTTATATCTATCACGAATATTATTTGCATTAATTGTACTAGTATGCAAAACTCAAAAAGCTCATTTTATATCGAGTAGGCTAAATTTATTTCTCATGGTTATGGACGACCTTAGATCTTTATACGGTCTTAAAAGTAGGATTTTTGATATTAATTCCATGCTTATCCCAAGTACACAAAACTTTCAATCACCATTTAAGTGTCTGATGGATTTTCAAGTGTATTATCCTTTGTTTCTCTAATGTATTGAAGGTTAGGTTCATAACTATTGATTTCAATTTTTTCTCAAATGTGTCATTTCTCTTCTCTACCAATACTTGAGTGCTTGTAGGTGTCTTTTCTTTAACAAATATTTCATTGAAGCTTTCTTCTTGTTCTTTCACCTTTTCCTTCTTCCTTTGATTAGTGTTTTCATTCCTTCTTACATTACTATTTTTATGTCTTTTGAAATTCATATTATGTGATCTCATGTTCATGTTGTTCATCCTAAAAAATCTTGCCATATGTCCTAAATTATTGAAAATCTAACATGATATTGTAGATGCTAAAAAATAATTCATGTCTACTATTTAATCACATTTTCATACTAACACATCCCATTTTCTCATTTCAAAATTTTTGGTCTTTTGGACAAACTTGATCATCATTCGAACATATTTTGGTATGATCTTCATCATTCACACCCCATTTCAAATAAACTATAGATAACTTTAGATTTAGTTCTTGTTTTATTTGAATTTTTTAGAACCAACTCTAAACCATTTCAATATTATCATAATCTCGTCTGATCAACCCTAAACCATTTCAATATCATCAAAATCCTTTCTAAAAAAACCCAAAATTGTCCCAAATTAACCCAAAACCATCCCAAATCAAACCTAAACCATTATGAGTCAACCCTAATCAATCTAAAAAATATCAGACATCCCTAATCAATTAACTTTTATCTAATGTTAGGCATTGTTGTGTCCCTCAATGCCTTGTCACTCTATCAAACCTATCAAATCCAACCTTAGCACTACCATGTCCCTTGTTGCTAGGTCAATATTTCATCTTTATCACTCAATCATATATATTTTTGAGTCCCTTAGTGTCAAATTTTGGCCTTATCCAATCAATTTACTAACATTGACAATGTATGTTGATGTTATTATGATCAATCATATCAATCAACTTCAATCGTGTGGTATTTACAATGTCTATTAAATGGCACATGTCCTTAATCCATGTCATATGTCCTTGACATGTTATCAATCCTAATCACTTAATAAATTTGACCATGGCTTTTATTTACCCACCATCATCCTATTCGATCTGCATAATCATTGCACTTCATCAAAAGGTTAATCCTATATTTATTTCATCAAAATTGTCAATCATTTACTAATTTGTCCAATAGGATTAGATAAATCATAATATAATCCTATGTCATTCAATCATTTTCATCTTGCTTTACTAATTATTCCTATTAACCAATGTTCTCAATAAATTAATATTAATTAATTAATTGGTCCATCTTTACAAACTATGGGAATTCCCAATTTCCCAAGTCATATTTTCCCATTTTTAATTTATGATTTACTAATTTCCATTCATGTAGAATTATGAATTATTTAATTCAAAATTCCACCCAATCTTGATGTATGGCCATAATGTGTCATAAATCCTCTTTCTACACTTGGCTAATATGTATCATATTTGGCATATATTATTCCTCATGCATAACTATAATAAGCCACATTCATCATAGATTCTTGTCTACAAGTGGATTTGATGAGTCATAAGCATGTCATAGATTCTCTTCCAAGGAATATTTTTTCAAGTTGCACACTTGAAATGAAAAATGTTTATTTCCTCATTCACATCCAACCTCTTGTAGTTTGGCTAAAAATTGAGCCATCTTGCAATCATTTTCTCCTTAAGAACCCATTAGGCTTGAACCACACTTCTGGTATTCTTGATAGCATTCATCACATCACTTTATCATTAGTATTTTTCTTTCAACTATGTGTGCACTATATGAAATTGGAGCTACATCAACAATGGAGAAGAAAGGACATGGGAATTACAATTGAAAAGAGGGTTTTTTTGTTTTCAATCTCCTTATTTTCAATGATTTTTATGGTAGATTAGAATAGATTAGTATATGTATTTGAGTTTTTGGTTGCTCATAGTATGCTTTTACACTTATTTTCTAGTCCTATACCTGGTGAACTCAACCTAAATCATGATTATTAACTTGGGTTTTCTTTGTTTATGCTTGTAGGTGCAAGGAGGGATCTCATTTGAAGGATTCTAATGCTTGTTTTTCTATTATGATCACACCTAATATAATTAGGAGGTCTAGTAACAAAATTTTGTTCATTTTTTAATGCATTTTTTTAGCTCTCTATCCCAAGTGTGCACTTGGTGTTGTTAAGGCGTACTCGGGTACCTTAGAAAGCTATTTTAGGTGCTTAAGACCTAGAACATTCTTTATTTGTTGCCCTAATCTGACCAAATGCACCCCTGAATGACCAAGAGAGCACTTCTGGACCCCAACTTCAGCATGGATGTAGTTGGTACTATCTGGCCGCACTTGGCCACCCTAGTTTGAATTATGTTGATTGCAGGTGTCATTTTGACTCTTTGTTACCTTGTTTGGTTCCCAAGTACCCAATTGTGCCCCTAAACTACCAACTGCACCCCTAAACTACCAATTGAACCCTTATGAACCCCAAATGCACCATTGGTGTAGTTGGGAAGTGAACCCCCTACCTTTGCATGTGTAGGTTCATGTATGCTTGTTTAGAGCCCAGTCTAGCTACCTAGTTTTTAGTTTTTCAGCACATAAGTAACCAATTGCACCCTTCTAAGCCCCAAGTGCACTAATGGTGTAGTTGGAAATTAACCCCCCTACCTTTTCATGTGTAGGTTCTTGGATGCTTGTTCATAGCCCAATCTAGCTATCTAACTTTCAGCTTTCTAGCACCTGGGTAATAGATTGTACCCTTTTGGGCCCCAACCACACCATAGGCACACTTGGTACTATCTAGGCACACTTGGGAGGCTTTTGAGTGGTTTCTAGCTCTTCCTAGCATAGTTGGTACTGTCATTACATAGTTAGTTCACAAAAAGGTCAAGTTTGGATCTCAATCTACATTTAGGGTTTAATCTTGATTCCAAACCTTAGAATAGAGGTTTTTGGTGTTACTAATGATTTGTTTGCAACATGTGGCATTCATTGGGAGAATTCTAATCCTTTGAAAACTACTAATGTGTTTCATGCAAGATGCTAGACAAAGACCCTATGTGTTTGTAAAAACTATGTGTGTCTCATTTTCGTCTTGGTAGCCTTCTTGCTATTAATACCTCTAGATCCTCAAGGTCATCATCAAATTCATTGTAACTTTCCACATGCTTACTTTTCCTTCTCTTAGATTTATCAAGGATTTTTTGAGATTTAAATCATATTCAATTGTAATAAGTTAAAAGTTATCAAAATTTGACAGTTCAAATGTTGTGAGTCTTCCAACCAAACTATCCAAGGTTAGGGCATTACCAAATGTACATCTCAATTCTTGTATTATAGATACTCTAATAGCATAAATAGGAAGTAAAGTTCTCAATACTTTGTTGATCACAATCTCTTTAGTTATGTCTCCTCCAGTACCTCTAATTTCATTCACCACTTCTATGATTTTGCTGCAATATTGTGCAATGGTTTCACCTTCTTTCATTCTCATATCAGTAAACTTGCATCTCAAACTCTCATCCTTAGCCCTTAACACATTTTTGTCTCATCCATGAATTTATGCCAACTTATCCCACATTTTCTTAGCAGTAATATAATCATTACCATCATCAAATTCAACATAACTTAGGGAAGGTGCCAATTCTATCATTATTTGGTTGTACTCCATTCTCTCTTTGATTTTCTCAATTGTCATGGGTCTAGGTACTCCTATGTATTCATTTTATAGTTACTATAGTGTAGAATCTCCAATTCTAGATAGATGCAATCTCATCAACCTTTGACATGCTAGGAGGTTCTCCTTATTCAACTTAGGTATCTCTTTCTTGTACATCTTGATATCTAGCTTTAAGTCCCTTAAAAATTTCCTTACAAGCACCAAAGCTCTATTAGAAATTGTTAGAATGATTTGGAATAACTGAGAGAGGGGAATCAGTTATTCTCAAGTCTAGATGTACCAATTCTACTTTTAACAACTTCAAGCAACTCAATCAAACTCATAAAATGACTCAGTAAATATAACAACTCATTAATAAATCAACTTATTCATATCAAAATTGACTCTCTATTTTAGTTATAGCCAAATTGTAGATATGTATAATGATAAATAACATAACACATGTAAACAAAATTCACACAAGTATAACACAAGGATTTAATTTGGAAACCCCGTTTGGGAAAAGTCACCAAGTAACATGCTACCTCTTTTTCACTCTGTTGGAGTGAGCTTGGTTAAGAACCAACCTTATTAAAGGTTACAAAACACATTGTTAGGAATGACCCTCTTAAAATATTTAATCACATTGTTAAATGATTTAAGGATTTTGACTACTACAATGGTTATAAAGTAACAAATAGGTTGATCTAATAAGATACAACTCACTTTGCTTGTTCAAATCTCAATTCAACTCATTCCTGGTTCATTGAGTAGATTATATCATATTCTCCATCTCTGATCTTCTTGGAAACCCTTCAATAAATCACTCTTACAACAACTCTTCACTTTTCCTCTACAACTTTTTTCTTCACTTGCTCTCTACAATTTTTTTAGTCAACTCAACAACTCAACTTAAAAACATCTCTTGTACTTCCTTAAATAAATAGCTTTGATCTTTTATTTCTTAAACATTATCATCAATCTTAGGGTTTGATTAGATTCATTGAATCTATCCACCAGTTTCCTTCCTTCTTCTCTCCTAGAAAATTCTTAAAAATTATCCTTGAATCCATGCCCTAGATCACTCAACATGCTTAATTCATGAATTAAATAAGCTAGCTCATCGATCCTTATCTTCAATACGCTTTGACTAATCCATAAATTTAACTATGTCAACCATGACTATTAATTCTTTCACAAAGTATTAAAATATTGACACTTGGTCATCACCAGGTTTGTCAGTCTCAATCATCATCGGGCATCTCAACTTGTACTGACTTGCTCGATCTTCACTATGCTTAATCGCTACTTCTTGCTTGGTCATTATTGTCACTCGACTAACAATGTTACACTTGGCTTCAACTTAGGTTTTTAAATCTTTTTCTTAGTAATGCATGATTACTCAGTCAAGCTTGTGATTACTTATCTTCTTGACTTCCATTGACCATCTCTTTTATACTTCAATTCATCTTTCTTCATCACTTCATTTTGAGATTAAATAATATATCATCCTCCCAAATACCAACTATTCAAGTGCCCACTATAATTCTTTCATACTTTCTCCTCATTGCTCAACTATTTTACTAGTTCACCTTGGCATCTTTCTTTTCAAATCCTCTTCATCAATCAACTGATATGGCACTCTACTCTATTAGCAAATGTGTTACTAGTGCAATTTGACATTAATGACAATATAACAATTGTTCCAATTGTATCTCCAACAGAATATAGTGTCTTCACTTTTTCAATGCATGAACTATAGCATAAAATTCCTAATCATAAACATAATATTTTCTTTTGGCATCATTCAACTTCTCACTAAAATAAGAAATTAATACCTTCTTGGCTCAAAACAACCCCTATTCCAATACCACTAGAATCGCAGTCTACTTGACACAAATTATTAAAATCTAGAAGTGCTATTATAGGCTGTGTTGTGGTCTCCACAACACACGCCCCATTCTTTAGTAGGAATGAGGACCCCCTACTTTTTTTGACTCTCGGACTCATAGCTCGGGAATTGGGAGAAGAAAACTCGATTAAATAAGTTACAAGAAGAAAAAAAAAAAAAAAATCTCTCGTGCACGCGCATTGCAAAAATGAAAAAGGTAAGGAGGTTATAAAACCTCCTTCCCCTTCTTATCTTTTCATTTTTTAGAAGAGTAGAAGAAGGAGAGGTATGCAACCCCCCCTCCCCCCCCTCCTTATCCTCCATGCAGCCTTGGTAAGCCCTACGCGTGCACGCATGCCCTTTAGGCCGTGCATGGCGCAGCACGGTGCGTGCTCTTCGGGCCACGCGACGGCGGTAGCCTTCCGGGCCACACGCTGCGCACGCCCTTATGGATGCCCGTGGCTACCACCGGTGTGCCCTTTTTGGGCGCACGACGTGTGGAACGCACCTTCAAGGCCACGCACGGTCGCCACCACGTGCATTTTTGGATGCGCGGTAGAGTGGTCGCGCCATGCTGTGCGCACCTTCAGGGCCACGTGTGGCTGCACCGTGTTGCGCACACCTTCAAGGCCACATGCCTTCAAAGCCACACGCGGTGGCACAGCACTACGCAACGCCTTCAAGGCCACGCATTGCTCTACATTTTACCACATTTTAAAAAAAAAATTATTTTTCTTTAAAATAATAATAATAATAATAATAAAATTTAAAAAAGAAAAAAGAAAAAAAGAAAAAAAAAAAGAAATTGTAGGAGATCATTTTTAAATTTTTTTTTATATCCAGTAATTAATCATTCTTTCTCTCTTTGTGACATGCAGGTAATATAATCAAATGGCATCCACATCTAGATCAACAACAAAGCTAGTTGTGTACAAGTTCCAAGGCATAACCCTAAAGTCACGATTGCACAATGAACACTCTAAGATCAAAGACATAGAACTTGGACATACGAACTTGGGAGAGTTTTTGAGGGTTTGTAACAACCCAACTGAAAGATCTTCTTTCAGATTCACCTTAATCTAGTCTGGATTGGTAAATGTAGCATCACATCCTTGGACCATTCAGTCAGCTGAAATGATTATGACCTTATCTGGACACTTTTTTCTTGAGGAAAGGGTGGTAAAGAGCGTCATTGGGGAGGTGGTCTTAGATCTATGACCTGACAATATGTAGAGTGCTTTTTCACTTACTTAGAGCTGATCAGTTTATTAGGCGTTCATATGAAGTAGCTAAGAGGTGGCATAAGGATCATCACCAGGAGGTCATTGACATCGTATATTCCTCATACTTCATTGAGAAGCCATCTTAGGGAAAGACAATTAGTAAAGTAGATATGACTCGAGGATACATGAAAGATGACATTGGATATTCAATCATTCTCCTGAGCAAAGTTATGGGATTACCTGCAGCGAGTCATCTCGCTCCATTCATGGTTAACTTCATTGAGACCATTAGACACACAAAGATTCCATTGGATTGGGCCACCACACTTAGTGAGAACTTGTGTGATCAGTTGTAGACAGTAAAGGACAAGAAGAAGTTCTATATGACTTCTTATATGGTATATCTACTTGCAACAAGAGCTACCGACTATCTCGGGTTGTACAAGAAGGGAAGTATGCAGGATCCTAATGCATGGCCATATATAGTTTATCCTTAGCTAGTTAAGAAGAAGCTCTCACCACAAAGCAAAGAGTACAAGATTATGAATGATGCATTCATCGTCGCCATAATTTGATTCATCGAAGGGGATTATGGGAAGAGATTGTTTGATGAAGCCAAGGCATAGATCACAGATCTTGGTGCATATTTCATCCAATTCCAAACATTCACATATATTCGGGTTGGTGGTGCATCTATCCTTCCAAAGAAGCTCCCAAGATACCCAAGTGTCAAGTTAGTTCTAATGAAAATTTCTCGACAGATCGAGTTAGCTTATGAGAGGATCAAGAAACAATGAAGGCCTTGTTGGGATTGGCCTTTTTTAATAGGAGCTTATCAGGTAAAGAGAAAGTAGGACATCTTGACTTTTGAATAGGAACAGGAAAATTATCCTCTCGAGGAATATAACTCTCCTCGACCATTTTTTGATAATGTTGGTAAAGTGGAAAATTTGGCAGGAAAAGAGTTCTACCATGAAGATGCCATTGAAGATCATTGGATGAATGCCAAAAATGACTATGATGTTTGTATCAAGGACTATTGTAGAATGACTTTGTATTTAGCAGAGAAGGCTCTCCATTTGACCATCCCAGATGAGATAAGGTTACAAGATTCACAGGAGCTACTAGATCCCTTATTCAATACAGATAAAGTTGGCGAAAGGCCCATCCTAAATGCGGAAATTGATAGAGAGGAAGGGGATGATATTAATCATCGAGCAAGACATGTCATCAAAATGACAAAGAGTTGGATCAAGAAACCCTTTCCACTTGATCCAATTCTGGGTTTAGTGATATTCCATGCACATGCTCACCCAGAAAGGGTAAAGGGGAGGAAAGTCACAGTTCCTATCTTTACGCTCCAATCCCTTATCAGGCCATAAATAGTCTTCTAGCTTGATCGTCCAATGGGATACTACCATCCTTCAGAGAAGAAGAAAGAAAAGAGGAAGAGAGCCTCTCCTCAGAGGATCCAGACATAGCACGTTGAAGAACAGGCCCTTTTGCAGCAACATGAATCTACTCCCCAGGACCCTCGAGACCCTGGAATTTCTCATATCCAGGTGGATTTTCTATTGCCTCCTGTTTTGTCAAGCCAACAAGAAGAGGGAGAGATTCCAAAGAAATCCATTCATCCGATGCATGAAGAGCTCACTTTTTCTATGGTTCCATAGAAGCAAAAGAAGGTCAAGGTTAGAATGAACAAGAGTCAAAGAGTTCATAAAAGATTAATGCCTAATCCATCTGTTCCTGAAACCATTCCTGAGGAAGAATCAGATGAGGATGAAATAGAGATAGATGGGGAGGAAGAGCAAGTGCCCCTACAAGGGAGAACCCGACTGGCCAAAGCCATAGAATTAGAAAGAAAGAAGAATGTCACAAATACCCCACCACCCACCCAAGCTGAAATAGTAAAACTCTCTTCTTCGAAAGATGAAGTACAACGATGGGTGAATGAGCAAAGGGAGTTAGGTGATGATATTCTCTCCATTCTAGATTTTGATTTCATGCCAGTGGGTACAGAATTGGTTGGAGATAAGACTAGAGACACTCCTATAGGTGAATTTCAATAGCAAGATTGGACGTAGATGCCACCTAAGACACAAGGTCCTCATCCAACGCCCCCATCTTCACCTCAAGTTATGATGGTAGATAAGGTTTTAGTGACACTTTTGCTTCCTAGTTTAGGAGAACATGTTCAGAAGGAATTATCATTACAAGGAGAACCAGAACCAAGGGTTATTGATGAGCCCTCAAAAGAGGCACATGTACTAGAATGCATACAACAACCTCCCTAGGAAGTTGAGATTCAAACTACGGGATCCACAGAAATTGAGACTACAGAAGAAGAACCCTCGCAATAGGAGACTCTGAGCAAGAGTGACAAAGGGAAGGAGGTAGTTGAACACATCCCTTCATCATCTAGAGCCAAGGTTACAAAAAGACATATCCCGAGATGGTTCCAAAAGGAAGTAATGAGAAGTGCTAAGCATCAATTCCTTGCTTCAGAAGATGATATTTGTGACATTGCAGAGATTTTGAACAAGCCTAACTCTCCATTATAGGATGCAACACCATTTGCATTTATTACTACTACTTAAAACCAGGACTTATTTGCACAAGTGGCTCACCCTCTGAAAGGTACAAATGAAGAAGCTGTTAGCCTTCAGGACTATGAAGTGAAGGACATCATGTTAGGGAAGCGTACATGGGATACTTCTCAACAGATGATGACTATGGGAGTCAAGGAGGTTCTTAACCATATGGAACATGATGAGATTGAAATCAAAGCACTTCGAAGGCAAGTTGAGATCTTGAAAGGATATCTAGCCGAAGTTATTGGCCCTCTTGATTTTGAACACCCTGAAGAGACTTTGACTACCATTCTTAAGGAAGGGGAAGGTGTACAGCTCAGTCCATTCTTAAGATCTTGTCAGGATTGGTGAGACAACCTTGAGGATAGAGGTGTCACTATAATTATAGGAAGTCTGAAGTTATTACATGCTATACAAGAAAATTTTAATAAGATCATGGCAATTTTGAGGCACGACTTCAGTATTATGGATGAGGTATGGGTTTGGAGCAAGGATTTACAAACTCTATAGGCCATAAAAGGACAAGGTTACCACATTCTAATTGATGTATATACCGAAGAAGAGCTAGACATGATAGATGATTGGATAGAAAAGATTGCATAAGGAAATAAAGTGATGGAAACATTGCATGATGAGATACATAGGCTCAAGGACCAAGCCCGAGAATGAATTTTGGAAGTAGAAAAGTTGTATAGTGATGCATGCTTGGATATTTTTGAAGATGAAGAACGTGAGAAGATTTTACTAGTTGAGGTAGTTGTGGAAAACTTCAAAAAGACTTTAGAGGAAGCATCTAGTGATGAAGACATTAGACAAGCCTTCAAGATAGAAGAAGCATTGTTAGAGTCAGATACCAAACTCAGAGATTTTGCAAAAACTCGAATTGAAGTGGACAACTACAGATAGAAGGTCAAAGATAAGTATGAGGCTTTGGATCTTCCTGATGCTACTAAGATTACTGAGATTATAGAGAAATTCAAGGGTAAGCATTCAAACATATCTTTAGGATAGAGATGAGAAAAACCCAGATGCTGGAATTTTGATTTTGACACTTAGTAAAATTTTGAGATTTTGAGGTCCGCAGCTCCGCAGATCCGCAACTCCTCAATTCAGAAGTGCACCGACAGTTGACTACCAGTTCCAAAAATAGCACTTTCCATGCACTAGAAATGCATTTTGATGGCAAGTTAACTCTGACACATAAACTGAAGGGCTAGCTTCTATTTGTGGTGTATCCATGCACTTCTACTTTGACTGATGGCTTCCTCCTACTTTCTCTCGTGCTTTCATTGTTTTGACATGTAAAGGGCTCGTGCATCCAATTAATGAATAAAATATGGATGGAGTCCCTCTAAGCACCAATTAGATTGACATTTTGTATAGATTTAGTTTGTTTAAATATTTTAAAAGCATTTTATTGCATCAAGATATCTCTCACTCTCAACACAAATTGGGGAGACAAATTCTTATAAATACCCCATTGTAAAATGTAACAAGGGCTGCCATTATTATGCAATAAAATTATGCTTTTGGTGCTAGCATTCGGAGTGTAGTTATTATTGCCTGAATGTGTCATTGTTTTATGGATTTTATTCATGAGATTGTGATTGAGCCAAAGGTTTATTGCATTGTTTCTAGTTGTGCAATCTTTTAGTTGTGGTGTTTTCTACAGATATATGAATTCCATTGACATAACGAGCTTGAGAAGAAATCACCCGATTGTGTCTACATAGCTTTTTGTCTTGCATGAGCGCACTTTCTGTGGCCTTGCGATTTGATGAAGAGTGAAATATCATTTGATTTGTTAAGGATTCTCACTGACGATTGCATCAGTGGATTCTAGGAAGCGTTGCTCTTGTTTTCATTGGTTTCCTATTGATTTCTTTGAAGGTTTAACTCGCAGTGTGTTGTGTTCTATAGCTTATGTCTGTTTAGGAATTTCAATTTCAAGTTATTTGATTTCATGTTATTTTCTTTTAGTTTCATTATTTTCTTTGCTAACCCCCCTGTTAGAATAGGACCTCATAGTAGTTGCATTCATTGAAAAATAGAAAATACAAAAATATTGTTCTTTTGGTGTGATATTTTGAGACAGAGAATAGATTTTACTTGATTCCAAGGTAAAAGAGTTTTTGGAACTAGCAAAGGCCTCCTCGTGAACATTCATATTTATCTTCTACTAAGCGGATTTTGGTACGTTGCAAGACAAACATTGAACCTTGGAGTGGATCCTCAAAAGATTTGCTTTTCAAGAGAGGAATTACACTATGGATTCTTGCCATTGACCTTGTGTAAAATGAACGCCCAACAAGCTACTCTATAATATTCTCTTTCAAAAATTAAAACTCTTATATGCTCTTATAGTCCACTTAAACTATTTTCTATCCCCTCTCATCATCATAGTCAAGGGTCCACATTGCACAAATACTACTAAAACCTTTGATAAACTTTCTATAAAAACTAGGCAGTCTATGAAATGATCTTATCTCTATAGCACTCGTTGGAGTAGGTCATTCAAGGATAGCCTTCATTAAATAAAGTTATTGTATAAAGAATTCTATAAATATCATCTTCTATTCTTCCTCAAATATACTCATGATAATATAAGTTGCAATAATTTTAATATTTAGTTGAATAAAAAATTGGTATTTAGGATACTTATCTTGCATTTTACATATGCGTTAAGGCTGCTAGGAAAACACATCCATATTACCTCACAAATATATTGATAATTTCCATGCAAATTTTATTTTGTGCATATTCCATATTTATTTTATTTTCTTGTTGCATTCTATCAAACAAAATTTTGAGTCATTGTGTCTATGATTCTACATTTCCATGGACATATCATTTGTTACTTATACTTTAATAGTTGGTGATGCTTGATATTTCCTTGTTTGAGCTTCCATGTTGCTTACCAAATACACTACTACAATTGTAATAATAATGCTATATTGTGATGATCATATTGAATTGCTTTGTCAAACTGTTTATATTCTTTGTTCATGGTTTTACATTTTGCGTGCATGTGTATGAATATGTGAATGTCATGTTCAATTTCCATTTGTGAAAAAACCATTCACTCAGTGGCCACAATAATCAAACTACTTGATCCAAGGTTTTCCTTTATGAATCAAATTAGCTTGAAAATCTCCAAGCATTTTGAATAATTTTGTATTGAACCTTTATAAATTTTGAGTACAAGAGGTATTGGGTCTTCTTCATCTAAGACTTTAATTTACTATGGAGATTCATAAGCATTATAATAAAAAATAATAATTTTAAATTGATTTGATAATAATTTCAATAAATGTCGTTTGCTTTCATATGTATATTTGGAAGCCAATATGGAGAATATGATTGCATTTTTGGATGCAGCCTATAAAATAGTTTTTAGGAATAGTATATTTGTTTAGTCTTTGGCATGCACATTGGGGAGATATTGGAAAATTTAGTTGATATTTTAATTTTACATCTTCTAATTACATGTGATCGAGAGTTGTTAAATCTCTTTTCCCATGGCTCCGCATTTGGCCTGCACTTCACCTTTTCTATCTTACTCTATAAAACAAAACATTTTTTCTTATGAAAATAGAAATAGATGTCAATTAAGAGATAATGAGTCCCTTTAAGTTTATACATTTCATTAGAGCTTGAATCTATAAAAATAAAATTTATAAGCATTATATGTTCAAGAGAAACATGGATTATGCTTAATCTACAACACCACTAGACAAAAAATCAAGGATGGTTTTATTAAAAATGATGTTAACCTGGATGCCAACACATTCTGTATTTTTCCTAGTTTACAAGAATTCTAAAGAAGGCATTGGTGAAGTACCTTATAAATTAGTGAAATCCACAAAGCATCATTAGTTGACTAATTTCTTGGGCAAAACCCTTTTGTATTTGTGATGCAAGATCATTAATTGAAGGAAGGTTGAGAATCAATATACAAAATACATTTTCCATTTCTAAGACATGGGGATAGGAAACAATTTTTCAAGACATTTTCTTTTTGCCAGAGTAACGGACATCAGGGGATGACTTGTGTGTGTGTGTGTGTGTGTGTGTGTGTGTGTGTGTGTGTGTGTGTGTAGATATATACTTCAACAAAAGACAAAAAGAAAACATAACTGAAACCTTTTTAATTCTCAAATATATTCATTAATTTTAGAATTACATAAGATTGTAACATTCATCATAGAATCAAAGTAACATAATTTAAAATAATCAATTCTATTCATCAAATAATCGTAGAAAATACTCCAGATACTTTTCATACAATAGCTATTTTCAAAAACTATGAAGCAATAGATCTATCTATGTTCACAACAATCTATTGGTAGTACAATGAAAGGTACTCCAATAAGATAAGGTACAAAATTATATAAAGAAATAATGTTTGTCCCAATTAGCAAGATAGTGCTACCAAAAGGAAGTCACTTCCATACTATTTTGAGTGGAAATGAGTGATACCAATCAGGCAATAAGCAATGTGTTGCTACAGAAATTTCAAGCAACAAGTTATAAAACCCTTATTTCAAACCCTAGTATAAGCCTCAAAAGCATAAATTATGGAAAGCCCTCCATTGTTTATACCTATCAAAGATCTTGTTAAAGGGCAAAGTTGCAAGAACATAAAAGGCATTGCAAGACAACACATATATGTTACAAAAAATATGGGCCCTTTCTAATCATTAAACTCTTGGATTTGGTCATGAAATAATCCCAACATGAGTTACAATCATATTTTTTAGTGATGTATGTGGGGAATTTCTGGCTACTATCAATGCACATAGGCACTTCAAAATAGAATATTATAACAAAAATTATTATATCAAGGGCATTTTATTATGGTTGAGTCGAACAAAATATTTTTTATTGAATGAATATGCAAAACCTTGCACATTGAATATTAAAAGTAATGAAACCCCAATAAGAAAAGGAGAGTAGAAGTGTTCTATGAAATGCACAAAGTTATACCCTAGTTAGGGAATTCAGTAAAAGAAGAAAAGACAAAACCATATTCAATCCTCATTGTTTCCAAAATGGAAATCTATGCAAAAGAAAAACCTATAGAATTACCAAGTAATGTTTATTCTCAAAGCTACAAAGGGGAAAATTTTGATAATGTCCAACAATGATGGGAAATGACATCAACAACATACCTATTTGAAAATGGTAGACATCCACAACACATTCATCTATAGAAGGAGTTCCCAAGTGCAACAAAACATTTTAAGTAGACCACATATCCAAAGCCATAGAATTATGATAGGAAAGAAGAGAAAGAATGCAAAATTAAGGGTTTGTTTGATAGCAAGAATACAAGTGGAATATGCATATGTAAATTCTTAAAATTTTGAATTCTCTATTTGGGTGCACCAAATAATAATTGTGGATAGGAATATAATAGGAATATGTATTCCAATTTGGTCCAAAATGAGCATTTGCAATTCCACCTAAATAGGTGGAATTGGAATACGTATTCCTATTCTAGTTTTATTTATTTTAGAAAACATAAATTTTTGGGTCTGTGAATTTCCCATCAATTTCCAATAAGAATAAGTATCCCTATTTTCTATTCCAGAATAACAATTCCTATTCCCACAGCCAAACAGACCCTAATTCAATGACAAAGAAATGTTTTTGAGCTAATAGTTTTCACTTGATGTTATGTCAAAGCTTTTCCTTACTTACATGTTTGAATCTCATATTTCTATCTAAAGATACATAATATTGGATAGGAAAAAGACAATCACATGAATTTATATTTTATCAGTTTTGATTGGGTCTTTGTCTCATGAATTTTTGTACAATGAATGATTTGTTAGCAAATGCAGCTCACCTATATTCCACACTTTCAATCTAGATGAAAATCCTTATAAATACATGATGCTCATTATCTATCATCTCTTTGGGAAAATTGCCAGCTTTCTTGGAAGGGTACGTGATTCATTTTATACATTTGCCTTGTAGAAGACATTGGATTAATCTCCCAGAAAATAATCAAACACAATAGATAGACACAAAACATAATTTTTTATTCCCCATTATTGGTATGTCCATGATAGGTGCCTCCATTTATAGAGGTATTAGAATTATATATAGAATTAGTGGTTGTAGATGAAAACATACATTCTAACAAAAGGAAAATGGTAATCCAATCTATTGGCAACAGACTATGAAATCTTTCAAACCTAATGGACAAGTGTATTATGGGACAAATATAGGGGAGAGGACCCAGTACTTGAACACCCTAATTTCAGGCTTATCAAAACCCTACGTAAAATTTTCAAATCACTCCTAGTTTTTTACAGTAGCTTACTTGGTGAGTCATCTACTTATAACTAAGGTTTCAAGTCCATGTCACCCGTTATGATGCCACATCAGCATGCTTTTTGCCAAGTTGTCTAAAACAACCCAAAAAAAAGTGAGACCAATGGTCATGCATAAAGAGTACCCATAGTTGAACAACTGATGTGGCATCACATCATTGGTTAATTTTTATAACTAAGGGTGCATTTTATTCAATTTTGGGTAGTTAGCATTGTACTAACAACTTTAAAGTCACAAGTATTGGTACAATGTTGTCAAAAAAATTGGACATTAAGTGAATAAGTGTAGGTATCAAGTGAACAACTACTATCACAACTATTGGAGTGCGTTCAAGTATTGGGTCCTCTCCCCTATTTTCTTTCAATTGTTAGTTGTAGTTTTTCTTGACTAAATAATAGTATCTAAATAAAGAATATTGATTGAATCATTTTTTTATGGGAGGGTTTCTAGTACTTAGGATTTATATGATGGACTAGATAATATAGTTTATTTATCAATTTAAAATAGTTTTATTTAATTAAATTAAAAGAGATATATTTTGTGTATTGGTAATTTTTAATATGTATATTGTACTCTATAATTTAGGATAGTGTTAAGATTAATTATGAAGAATAAAATGTTTTTATGATGACCATTAGTTCAGATAAAATTATTATTATTATGAGTGCTTATAACTCTATGTACTAATGTTTTGATAATTGAATAGATTATAACTTTGTTGTAGATGTCTTGTCCATATAAATATGAGTATCAATTAAGTAGTATCTTTCCTCTTGGATTTTAAGGTTAGTAATCATCTATGTGATATTTGTGTTGTGTTCCATGTAGTATTAAGGTAAGATTTGATTGTGGATTATGGATGTTGGGTGTCTTCATGGTAATGTTTCATGAACATTAATTCTATATAACGATTCATCTAATCCTTTTAATCTTTGAATCATTTTATTTTGAGGTTTAATATTTATCAAATAATGATTTTTACTATTTACTAAATACTAAAATATATTAAATGTAATGATAATAAAATAATGTTATATTTTATAAATATAGTTATTGCATGACGTTGATGTGATTAATAATAATTATATATCAAGATTATAAAATATTTAATTGATGATTAATCTTTTTGATATGCAAAGATAGACTTGGAGTTTTCTTTTCAGTGGATGGATGGTTTTTGTTGTCTTCAAGAGTTTATAGATACATTTTGAGGACTTTGAGTGCATACTGGGGTGATTTTGAGTTTATTTTTAGTTCAATATTAGTTAAGAGGATATTCAAGGAAGTTAATTGATAATGACACATTAATAGGACAACAAAATCAATGATGAGTGAAAAAAGGTTATAAAAAAGTTAAAGAATATATTAATATGATAAAAATTCATCGATTGTTCATTTAATCATTTGTCATTTATTTAGCCTCATAATTTTACTCGGTGACCAAATTAGTCATTTATTTAATCACTTATACTTATAAATTATAAAACATTGCTAGAATTTGATCACTTTTAGTTACGCAACAAAAGTTTTTATTCTTGTGACTAAACATTTTAGTCATGAGTCATTTATTTGCTAAAATTCTATTAGTGACTCAACATGACTATTTTATCAACCATGACTTCTCCTCTTTTAACATCTTCAGAGTGTGGTGATTTGGTATCTTCATCCACATGCACAACTCTAGCCTAGCCTTCAATTCTCTGATCCATCCTTCCTTGGTGTTGAGGATATTCAAATGTTCTATGGCCTTCTCCATAGTAAAAATGGGTTACGCAAATATCTCCTCTACTAGATCCTTTCCCTCTTCCTCTTTATTTTTGCTCACTATTATTCTGATCATAGAAATGATTGAAATTGTTTCCCCACTAGTTCTGACTGCTATACAAGTCTCATCCTCCTTCTTTTGATCTTCATTTTAGCCTCCATAGGACCGTCCACTTGATCTTCCACCACAACCTCTATGACTATTCTTGTTATCACACTTCTTGTTTATCTTTTCCTCAATTCTTAAGGAAAACTTGTATGAATCTTCAATATTGTTCATTTAGACCAAACTCAATTCCTCCTAAATGCTTGGCCTTAACCCATTAAGATAATGAGAAAATTTCTCCTTTTAGCTTCTACATGGATGATTTTGATGAGAACTCTATAACACTCCTCACTATACTCTAAACAAATCCTCCTGCTTGCTTCAACCCTTGCATTTTCTTCAACATATCAAGATCATAATCAACAGGAATGAATTTTCACTTCAATTGAACTATCATCCAATCCCATCTAGTAATATTATATTTCTCTTGTTTATTTCGCTAATTGAATCTCCTACCACTAGATCTTCGCATGACCCTTCAATTTAGCCTTTAAAAATTCAACCCTATCAAGATCTTGAAAATATTCATAGTCAAAATATTCTTCTAGTTCATTGATCCAATCATTCAATTCCTCTGAGTTAAGATTTTCTTAAAATGTGGGAACATCAAACCTTTAACTTTTTCCAATCTTGGAAATGACTCTAAAAATCCTTTCTTCTTTTGGGTTCAGAACTTCATCTTCTACTTCTTGATAAACATTTCATACTTCTTCGCTTTCATCCTCACTTTCATCTCTTACAACAAGATTCATACATCTACGCATTTTTTCACCCAATGTTTGCATGTCTCTAGAGGGACCAAAAACCCTCAGGTGTGACACCTCTAGTTCTTCTGGACCATGCTCTCTTCATGAAAGAATTTTTGTACTTTCATTGAAACCCTAGTGAAAAATGTCTCACAATCAATGATATGTCTACACATTTAGCCCAAACTACTATCCAAGTTCAAGTTGTCTCAAATTCAATGATCTATTTACATACTCAAGAACTCCTGCTCTAATATGGTCCAGGTGCAAGTTATCTCACGTTATCATTACAAATGTAGAACTACATAATTTTGAAATATAATATACAAACCCACATGGGCACCTTCATTACAATAATCTACAAACTATCACCCAAAGTTGTCTTAGATAATCTACAGATGGTTCTTATATAGGAAATTTTATAACTCTCAGGAAGTTTCTAGACATCAAAACCTAACCCTTGAGGTTGATCAACCCTAAAACAACATATAGAGTTAGCCCAATACAATTATGAAATTTATTTTGGAAATTTTGTTTGACCCAACTTTGCAAGACTATAACTTGTGAACTGTTGACTCGATTGGCTATTATAACCCCATTCCAGTCTCCTTAGCTCTTGATCTACAAGGCTTGACTTGTATAAGCTCTTGTAGGTTTCACTTTAGAGTCCATTCAAAGCTTCCAAGATCTTCAAAACTGAGCTCGAAGTTTTTATAGAAAATTTTCATACAAAATTCTGCATTAACTTCATGAATACTCATGATATGGCACTGAACCTCAAATGGCAAAATGATAAATTCAAGATGAACTTCCACCTCTGAAACTAGGACATTTTAAGCTTGTATGACTAACTTACAAAGTACCAATCCTTCACAAACAACAACTGTGCATTGAGACAACCCTTATTCAAGATGATGAAGGAAATATTTTGGATGTGGTTATCCTTGAAACAAAATTCACCTTTGACCAAAATTGGAAAAATTGAGAATGCAATGGATTTTGTTAAAATTTCCAACATTTTTTCTTCATGATAAGTATGATTTGTAATCGTAAACAACAAAAAATGTGAGGAAAATCACTATCTTTTCAAAGATTTGAAACAAAAAAGACTTTTGGTGCTTTCTCCCTAGAGCATAGTCGATGCCAAATATTTTTGGGCAATGCAAGATTGCTCTTATACCCAGGATACTCCTACATCACTCATTCAATACATGATTGCAAGAAATTTGCTTTGATACCGCTATAATATCCTCTTTATGATCTTTAAGTATTTTCTAGTTTGCTTCATAAAAGTTTGATGATCCCCTCTCCTTTGCGTTAGTATTCATTTATATATTTTATTGTTAGAAGGGACGTGTCCCTTTAAATTAGTTTTATTATGTTTATTATTTATTAATATTAACATTATTATTAATGGTAACAATTTTATATTGATTATTAATAGTAACACTTTTATATTGATACTTTAATATCAAAATATTATTATATATGTAAATAATATTATATATGATTTATTTCTATATTTCACTATTACTATTATAATGTAATATTTTATTATATGATAATGATTTGTATATTTTTATTTTTATTTTGGTTATATAAGTATTTTCTTACTGGGATCTTGCATTTGATATTATAACATATTAAATTTATGATATAATATTTCTATTTATGGTTATCATACACTATTATCATGCCAAAAATATATTATTATAATAATATTATTTATATTATAACTATTTTAATTCACTATCGTGATTAGGGGACATGACATGGCCACTAATGTTGTTACATGTAAGTCACTTGTACTACAATGTATATACAAGACCCTTCATTTCCCTTTTCCCTTTCTTCCTTCTCCACTTAAAAATATCATTGTAGAGACGCAGATCACAAGGGAACAACAAGAGACAAAATATATATTCACTCCTAAATCCTAAATGAATGAATGAATGGAAAAACTAGGTGGGGGCATAAGTTACAATAAAATCAATCAAAATTTAATGACTTTTGGTTTCCCTTCCATTCCCTCAACTCAACAAAAGATTCTATTATGTGGCCCCCTGGTTTCTCTTTATCATTGATTTGTGTATATGTAAAGAGGATAGAATGAAGAGCCTACAACCATAACACCACATCAAATTAATGTATGACAAGTATCTGTAGTATTCAATGTTTGGTCATTCATGACTATTTATATTTTTAACCACCTTCAAAAAATCCCAACTATTTCTCATTAAATCCCACCTAAATTTATAAATAAAATAAACTAGAATTAAAAAAAAACCATAACTAGGGTCATTAGATACTAAATGAATATATGAATGCCAGTGAATTTGGTGTGTTGTATAGTTGGTCTAGGGGGTTGCATTTGTTTTGCAACTTAGTGTTGATGGAAAGTAACCCCAAAAATATTGGTGCCACAAATTGTGCTATTTAAATACATCAAGAGTTACAATATTTTTAGGGCATAATTGATGATATTTTTGTATTAAAAAAATTTGGTTTAAAGCAATTCCATTTTGAAATAAAATTAGGTTTCAAGCTAGGCAATTTTATTTTCAAATCACCTAAGTCAAGTTTCAAACAATTTCATTTTTAAATCATGTAAATAATGTTTTAAGAAATTTTCTTTTCAAAAAACATAAACTTGAGGTATTACACATCCTTACTTAAGTCATGTTGATGATATGTTGGCTTGCAAATTTGAGCCACTTGTAGGAAAATTTCATGCTCAAACCTTGCATTTGAATGGTGCCTTTCATGAGTGGTTGATTGTGAAAATGATTCGTTGTTCATCTTTTTTTTTTGAATTCCCTATTATCATATCATGTGCGATAGACTCAACCTAGGTAGTCAAAATTTTGACGATGTTGGGGCATATTTTAAAAAACACCGATCTCACAAAATGTGCCCCCTCTATCAAAAAGTAACGTCATAAAATAGGGCTAGATGTAGTAGTGTTAAATAATTTTCCTTGCTTTCTAAGAACATGTCCATTGTAAAAAACTACCCCTACTTAGGGTCTTAGAGTGTGTTATCTTTCATCAAGATTTTCTTTTTTACTATTAAATAGAGGACTAAAATGGTGCATTCTTGTTCTTCTCCTTCTCTTTTCCTTAAATTTTTTTATCTTTGTCCAATAACTCCTCTTGAAGGTAGATATCTTATAGCTACATGCTAGAATGATTAGAATAATGAGAAGGGGGTGAATTCATAATCCTTGGGTCTAGATGTACCAATTCAACTTTTAATAGCTTTAAACAGCCCAATCCAATTCATAAACCCACTCGGTCAATATAACATCTTAATTGTAAATCAACTTATTCATATAGTTACTCAACTCTCTGTTTTAGTGTATTCCAATGAATAGTAATATAAAATAATTAATAGCATGTAAACAATATTCATACATAACACTTTGACACCAATATTTAATGTGGAAACCCAATTTGGGAAAAACTACCTGGTAACATGCTACCAATTTTTCACTCTTTTGAAGTGAGCTTGGTTAAGAGCCAACCTTGTTAAATGTTGCAAAAAACACTATTAATTGTGACCATGTAAACAATTTAATCAACCTATTAGGATTATCCTAGTTAGATCACTTTGAAAATTCCCTTAGAATGTCACCTTGATTAAAGGATTTACAAATGATTGTTAGGTCAACCTTGATTAAAGGATTTTACCGCCACAATGGTTAGGAAGTAACAAATAGGTTTGATCTATAAACATATAACTCAATTTGCAAATTTTTATCTCCATTCAACTCATGCTGGTTCATTGATTGACCTCCATCATGTTCTCCTTCTATGGTCTACTTGGTAACTCTTCAAGCAATCACACTTCACCAATCTATACAGTTTTCTTCTACTACTCTTCTTTTCAAAGATTCTCCATAAAATTACCAATCAACAATGAACCAAACTTATAAAACATCTCCTATTCCTCCTTAAATAGGTAGATTAATCTTTTTCCTCTTAAACACATCTGTAGATCTTAGCGTTAGGTTAGATTCGGTGAATCCTTTCATCATTGTGTTCTCCTTCTCCTTTCTAAACACTTCTCATCAAATCCTTACAATAGATAGGTTAACAAACTCTCATCATGCATTAAATATGCTAGCTCATCAATCCTTATCATTAACATGCTTTGACTAATCCAAAAATTAAACTATGTCACCCTTAGATCTCAAATATTTCATAAACTATCAACTCGTTATCCCATGCCAATCACTAAGTTATTTTACTTGGTCATTACTAGATAGCTCGATCATCACTATTTTATCTTTCTTGGCATTCACTATCCCGCTCAGTCATTACTGATGCTTGGTCAATACTAACATTTCTTTCATCAACTTTCTTAGCCATAACTATCTCTTGGCCTATATTGTTTATTCAAATTCTTCTTAATTTCCTTAATCTTCTACTTTATTTGCTTCATTGAAGGACCAACACTGGTACTCGATCAAGCTTAGAGTTTAACTCAACTTCTTGTCATTTCTTTCATACATCAATTCACTTATCTTCTTTACTTTATGTAATAATTAAAAAACACATTATCTTGTCAATGACCAACTTATCAAGCTCCCATTTTAATTCCATTATACTTAACTTCTATTCTCAACAACTTGACTAGCTCACCTTGTTATCTCCTCTTTGCACGTCCTCTTCATCAATCAAATGATATGACACTATACACTTTTAGTAAATGTCTTACTAGTAAGGTTTAACATCAACGACAACATAAAAATTGTTCCAATTGTGGTTTCCAACAATCTCCCTCTTTGGCATTGATGGCAACACCTCTAGTTATCATGCAATCCAAAAAAACCTTCATTATGCCTTCTTTAAACTTGTACTATCAGCTCTCTCTGTGTTTGTATTCTCTCTTTCTTAGCTTCATTCTGATTCGCATCTATAGAATCTCTAGATACTTCCTTTGACATCAATTGTAGTAATATCAACATATGTATTACATTAATAACAATACTTCTAGTACCAACACCTCTTTCTCATATAACTTCCATCTTTACTGTCAGACTTCTCCAATGGTGTATTTTTCCCTCATTGCTAATAACTTCTTATTCTATTAAAATCTTCTCCCTTCTTCTGATTGTATATTTAATGGTAACTGCAACATCATCTCCCTATTTGAAAATAATTCCAAAGACATAATTCTCCTATTTTTTACTCTATACACATCTTCCTTATATCATTTCTTTGACTAATATTATTAGTTTACTCATGTAGGAGAACCTAGGGTAAGGTAAAGCCCTAATCTAAATTTTGGTTTGCAGATGGTTTAACCAAATATTGGGGTAATAATGACTAACTATAAAGTCCCAAGGTGATTCTATTTGATTTGAATAGGTAGGATGTGGAATGGGAGGAAAATCTTGTCAACTAGGTCCTCATAGGCAAGATTGCTCAAAAGTTGCTCTAGGTGGAAAAATGATTCAAGAAGGGGAAATGAGTGTGTTAGAGGGGTCCTTAGGTGTACTAAGGTCATTTTAGGAGGTTTAAGAGAAAATTGGAAAATTTTGGAGGTCTAATTAGACATTTGTTTTGATTTCAAGCAAGCATTTGATAGGGTTTACAAAATTGTTTTGGTTTAGGAATCTTGTTGTTGAGTTTGTAGTGCAAACATGAAAATGGTTATGGCTTGAGTGTCCTTGGTAAAAAAAACATGTCTCTTGGAGACCAAGAAAGAATTTTTGTATATTGTGTAAATAATTTTTTTGGGGTTTGTGGAAGGCCAAATGTTATTTTTACAAGTGAGCCCTAAGTAAGCAAGCAAGCTTGGCAAGGTGCAAGGAAATGCTTGTAATGGAGTTTTCTAGTGAACAAAAGATTGGCATGAGTAAATTTGAATTGGAAATGTAGGAGTAGTGTGTCAAGGTATCATAACTCAAAGGAGGAGGTTGGAGATGTAGTTTGGCACCTATGGTGAAGGATACATTAACATTTCCTTTGAAACCCTTAAAGAAGGTTTTTGAAGTCGTATTGTACGGTCAATCTTGGAGCCCAAGACCTAAAAAATATTCAAGGTTAGGTCTTAGGGAACAAAATTATTGAACACACCAAGGGGACTTATTAAGTTTTTTAAAAATTTATTTCACTTTCCTTGTTTCTAGGAGGGCTAATAGGGGCTCTTAGGGCTACACAGGATAGAAAGGCAATTGGAGAAATATGAATGGGAAACTTGAAAGAATGATGTTGAATGGTAAGGGATGGGTCAAGAACCTAAATAAGAGGGTTCAATAATTATTTTCGGTCACTTGACCATGCATATAGTGAAGTTTTGGCATTCTAGGCTAAAGAATGCATATTTGGTGAATTAGGGGAAATAGTATTGAAACTTGAATTGTTGGGAGAGTTTCTTGGAGAAAGGGGATTGTAGAGGGGTCCTCTAGGTTAGGGCTAGGAGAGAGAACTCTAAGTAGGCTAGGAGTATCCTAGGAAGAGCAAGAAAGCTCTTAGTTGAAGAAGCTCCCCATCAAAGTGGTATCAGAGCCATAAGATTAAGGCATGTGGTGGTGTGTTGTATTCCACTGAGTCAAGTGGATCTACAAAGATTCTTACCAATGCAGAGTTAGAAAAGGAGGTAGATGAGAAGAAGAAGCTCCTAGAAGAGAAGACCAAGGTTCTTGATGAGGCCCTAGACAAGGTGAAAGATAAATTGAAAGAGATAGAGGATGCAACCCAAGCTAAGGAAGATAAAGACTTTGGAAAGGGTAAAGAAAAGGTGAGTTTGGAGGATGAGATACCTAAACCAGATCCTCCACTGGTGAGAAAGAACCATCCCTCAAAGCTCTCAAGGAATTTGGAGGAAAGATCCTAGAGAATGTTTCCTTATTCCATGGCAAGATGGATGTAGAGGTAGTCCTAGAATGGCTTGAGAGAATTGAGAACTATTTTGAGTGTGAAGGGACAGTAGAGGCCCAAAAGGTGAGATTTTCAAAGTCCACATTGAAAGGTCAAGCATTGACATGGTGGAAGTTTGTGCAAGAGGAAATAAAGAGTGAAGGGAAGAAACCTATAGCTAATTGGAAGGCTATGGTGGAAAATATAAAAGAAACATATCTACTAGAAGACTATGAGATTTAGATTCACAAGCAAAGGTAGAATCTCAGGTAGAAGGATCTTGATGTGGCTACCTATATTAAGGAGTTTCAGAAATTGGCCTTAAGATCAAAGGTACAAGAAGCAGAGAGTATCAAGGTGGCTAGATACCTAAATGGCCTTAAATGGTCTATCCAAGATGAGCTAAGATTTTTTAGCCTCACTACTCTAAAAAGTTGTTTTCAAATAGCTAGAAAGGTGGAAGACAAACTAAGGAAGAAAGGGGACTCAAGTTCCAAGAATAGGGGAAGAGCTAAAGACTTTAGAGGTGGCTCAAGGGGAGGTTCTAGTGGTTGGAATAATGAGAAGATAATCTATGGAGACTCTAGGTGGAATGAGCAGGCCAGTGAGACCAGTTGGAGGGCCTAATAATGGTGGTAGAGGCAATTATGAAAAAACAACAGAGGTTCACAATTTAGTAACACGAAGTGTTATAATTGTGGCAAGCTAGGACACCTTGCTTACAAATGTCCAGAGAAGGCATCATCATCCTATGGGGAAAAGAAAATCACAAACATCCAAGAAGAAGATAATCAGAAGATAGGAGAAGTAGATCTTGATGTGGAGAAGGGGGAGAACCTCATGTTGAGGAAAGTATTGGTTAAGGAGCTAGTTAGAGATGAGCCTAAGTAGAGAAGAGAATTTTTTAGAACAACATGCAAAATACTAGGCAGGGTATGCAAAGTGATTATAGACTCAGGGTTTATTGATAATGTCTTGCCAGAGGAGGTAGTACAAAAGCTTGGTTTGACCAAGATTCCACATGTGTGTCCTTATAGGGTGATGTAGTGCCTACCCCTAGTTTGCATTTAGTTTTTATTGTCGAACTCTTTTAGGCTAGTTTATGTTTATGCTTAATGATTAGTAGCATTATTTTCTAAATTATTGGATTACTTCATGTATGTATGATTATACCTTGATGATGATTATTTATAGCAATTCCAGTTATTTGATGATGTTAGTTAGATGGATTATTTATACATGTTTTCTTATGGATACTTACCCCATACTGCATGTGTATGGTGTGTGTGTGTATGTTTTTTTTATGTATGATGTTTCTGATGTGGTTAAGGAAGGGAGTCATAGTCACCTATTAGTTAGGATCTACATGATGCACCACTTCCTGCCATTGCCTATTTAGTTTAGAATATATGTGTTTGTACATGCATGGATCTTATGCAGATTGTAGGTATTAGGTATCAACTTCCCTAAATTGCTAGGATGAGCGTGCCCTATCACAATATCTCAATGGTAAGAGAGGGGAGATAAATTCTTGAGTCCAAATCCTAACGTTTAAACCAATTGTCCTAGAAAATTAGGACAAGTATTTGAAATGATTACCCTTTTGAATTCATTGTATGATGTAAATTTGTGGTTATAACCCTTGAGTTTGATCTTGTATGTGGTATTTTATGATGGGTTTTCATATTTTGTCTTGTAAGTCTTTTGTGATTTTTCTATTAATTAAGTGACATTAAATGATTAATTAATGATTTAATTTAATGAAAATTATTATGATATTTTTAATATTTAATTATATTTAATTAATTGGAAAATTAATAAAATAAAAATAATTAAATTTAAAGAGAAATTTATAGTATAATTTTAGAGTGTAATAATATTTATTTAATTAAATGATAATATATTTAGGAGATCATTTTTAAATAAATGCTAAATATTATTATTACTCAAGTTAATAAATATTTTATCAAAAAAGTGCTTCGAAAATTAAATAAAGAGTGAAAGAGAAATTAATTTATTAAAGATATTTAAAATTATTACTCAAGTTAATAAATATTTTATCAAAAAAGTGCTTCGAAAATTAAATAAAGAGTGAAAGAGAAATTAATTTATTAAAGATATTTAAAATTGCATAAGGTACGCATGAAGTTTCAAAAAGGTAATAAAGAGTTAAAAGATTGTGATCAATGAGTTCCCTCATGTGATCGCACAATCAGTGCCCTAATTTTAGGGAAGAACTCCATATCGGTGATTGAGAGTTCTTTTCGTAGGGACTGAGATTTTTGGAAAGGGGAATTTTAAGAGAGAAGGTTTTGAGAGGAAAGAGAATTCTCTCATAATCTTCGGGTGGTTGCATATTAGCGTCAAAATTAGGTAGGGTCTTGTGTTTTTATCGCTTAATGAATTATGTAATCTGATATTCCTGTCTACATCATATTTTTGGAATCTGTTTTCCAATTTTTGTTTGTATGAATCTTTCAATCTTTCATTGTGAATATATTGATATTCGTATTAGGTTCTATTTATATATCAGGATTGAAAAAGTAATTAGAAACCCTTGTTCTGTAGATTTAAAAGTTATCAATTAATTCGAGAAGGGTTTTGAAAAGAAATGGAAATTTTAGATTGAAAATTTGACTGGTTTGCCATATTTTCCCTATCAGAGTATTGTTGGAACTTTTATAAAAAAATTATATAAAAAATAAATTATATTTATATTGGAGGATTATTTTAAAAAATATTTTTTATCAAATAAAATAAAATAAAAATTTGGGAGGAGGCGGAGCCACCAAACCCCCACCTCCCCTTTATTCTCCTCGTGACATTTATTTTTCCCCGTGGCATTTTTTGCCACAATTGCTCGCAGTGGTACTATGACAGCAACCAACCTTTAATGGTCGGTCGTGCGAGCCCTAAGTGTAGGGTACAACTTTTTCTTTTAAATTTAATTTTTATTAAATTTTAATTTAATAAAATTTTAATATAGGTTTTCTTAATAAATTTATTTAAAAGTTTAAATTGCATTATATTTAAGTTATTAAAATTTTAATTTAATTTAGTTAAAATACGATTTAATTAAATGTTAATTTTAATAAGGTTTTATTAATATATGATAAATAATTTAATAAGGGTTTTTATTGAGAAATAATTATAAATAATTAATTTAGTTATTAATTAATTAATTGTCTATAGAACGTTATAAATTGATAATGGGAATTTTCTATTTAAAACTTAATAATAATAAAAAATAATTGCCAACTAATTATTTAATAATTATTACATAAAAATTTAGATCCTTTTTGAGATAACGTTGTTTTGTGAGTTATGGTAATGACGTAATCATACTTAAATATGAAAATGGGTTAAGATTATGGGAAATATAGTAAACTTTATCAAACCAAAAATGTATAATGAATTGGAGACTTAAACTTAACTATAAACTCAGACAGTGTGTCTTCAAAATCAAATGAAACTGTGAATTACACTATTTGTTAAGTGCTTTATTGTATGTTGGGTTTGGGGATAGACTAGAGTGTTGACCAATCAAATTGTTTTACCAGAGGCTCAGGAGTTCTGTTTTTGTGATGTCATGATGATGATTTGATCTTGATCTTTTAAACTCAACCATGGTAATGTGTCTGGTATGCTTTATGATGAGTTTGGATTTATTGTTCATTATTACTTTTCAGTGTTCTTGTGTGAAACTAAGATGAATGGTATGACATATTTGACTTAACCTTTGAGTCTTCGATCAATTATTTTTGGGATGCTTTCTAGTTGCTTGTAAAGAATTGAGGTGTTATTGTGGATTATCTTTTGATGCTTTCCAGTCACTTGTATAGGACTGAGGTGAAAACTATGATTCTTTGATTTGTACTTTTATGAGCCTAGGGTAGGTAATCTATATGTTAAGTTGGGAAGTGGCTTGCAATGAAGGTCGAGGCCCAAAGTTGCTACCAGGATAACCCATTGTAAGTAGTTAATAAGTGAAAATACTACACTAAATGAGATTAAAATGAACCTAATAAGAGTCTTTGTCTTTCCTCGCCCATGCCTCAAGTGGTAGTACATACTAGGATAGGAGTAGAGAGGACGCTTGGTTGCGACCATGCATCGTTAGTATGTCTTGTCAGTATGAAAGGATACTAGTGCCTCATAGAGTCACTAGGGGGGCAAAGGATTAAAAGACTAGCTGGGTAACCCTAGAGTTGGTTTGTGCAATGACACTTGCCCACTAGTAGTATAGATTTCCTATGTGTCTTTGTTTGCCTTTGGGTCTAGATGTCGATTTATCTTGGAAACTTTGAGTTAGATTACTTTTAGGGCTTTCCTTGACATAGATATTAATTTTGATTTTGGGATTGATATCCTATTTGGGATTGAGACTATCTCCTCATCATGGTGGGAGTGGACCTTTTTGGGTTACCATGAGGTCAGGTGGTATTGCTTTTTTTACTTTTACCATTGAGATCCGTCTGTTGATGCCATGTCTAGAGTTCCTTGTTTTGCATTGCCTTTCATTCTATCTTTATGTTTTATGATGGATGCTTATATCTATATGATGGATAAATTTACTTATTGTGTTGTATCTTGTTTCATGGATCTAAAAGGGATGATGTAATCTATTTTATAAATGTATATTCTTTTAGCCTTGCATACCCTATGACATGCATAGTGGATGATTGTGCATTCCAAATTTATTGCCGAATGGCATTCAGAACAAATGCATATTATTTATATGGACATGGACTTATATTTATTCTTTTATGTGGATGTGTTATTTATTTGACTTAGAATAAATTAAAATTAAATGTGACTCAACATCTTAGGATCCTTAAGGAATGCAATTTGTTGTGTTTTCTTATGTATGATTGTATGTTATTGCTTTTGCTACTTTATGATTGTTGTACATGTTATTCTTTTTTAAAAAATGTATAGAAAACTTAGTAAAACTTTAGGTTATTTCTTTTGGATCCCTCAGTGGGGCATTATAGGTGACTTGGTTGAATAAAGGGCAGAATATCCTAGTAAATGAACAAGTGTGGGAAGACATCACCATTGGCAAGTATTAGGACAAGATCTTGTGTGATGTACTTCCCATGGATGCTTGTCACCTGCTATTGGGAAGACCTTGGTAGTATGACAGGGAGGTAGTGCATCATGGGAAGGAAACCAAGTATTCCTTCAAGAAGGATGGAGTCACTTATAGGATCTAGTCTATAGTGGAAGAAGACAAGGTGGAAAAGACTGCTACTAAAACATTTCTCATGAGCGGAAAAGAGTTCCTCAAGGACTTGAAGGAGGTTTAAGGAATTGGATATGCTATTATGGTGAAACCCAAGGAAGAGAAGTCATCTTCATCCACACCCATACCTGCAGAAGTGAAAGAGTTATTGAATCAATTCAAAAATATCATCTATCACTACAACATTTGGGGTCAAATTGTGAAGACAGTTTGTGGCAACAGTGTAATTTGTGGTCATTTTCATATTTTTTCTTTTTAATTTTATCCAACGATGTTACAATACTAACATTGGTGTCATAATTTTGATGCCCTCGCAAGCATAAAACACAAAAAAAAAAAAAATGACAATCATTTTCCTATTGTTTTGATTTTGGACAGAAGCATGCATGAAAGAGGTGGAGAGGTATGAACATTGTCATGGTTCCCTTGTGATCAGTGCATTTGGTTGTTGTGCCCTCATAATCTTTACATTTCATTATCGTGCCCTTGCTCTACAATTTCATTGTTGTGTCATGCCATTGCTTTTGCAATTTCATTATTGTGTCATGCCCATGCTCTACGATTTCATTATTGTGTTATGCTCTTGCTCTGTGATTTTCTTCTAGGGAGAAAAGAGGTATGTATGTAAATGTTCTTTTCCTTTCCTTCTAAACATGTATCTCTTTATATATTCAGTGAGTTTTTTTTCTAAGGTGCTTATTACATATTATCTACACAATAGAAAAAATGATCTAGCAACATATGTATTCCAAAATCTAAACAATAAAATAATAAAACTCACTCAACCCATGCTAAGTGACTTACCTCAAGATCCTGCACAAAAATAATGCAGACTAGGAAAAATGGGCAGAGTTCGCAAGAAATTTTACAAAAACATATCATAGAAAATATCTTTATATATTTAGAGAGAACTTTTTAAAGGTGCTTATTACATATTATCTACATAATAGAAAAAATGATCTAGCTGCATACATATTCCAAAATCCAAATAATAAAACAATAAAACTCACTCAACTCGTACTAAGTGACTTACCTCAAGATCCTGCACAAAAATAATGCAGACCATGAAAAATGGGCAGAGTTCGTAAGAAATTTTACAAAAATATACCATAGTAGATATTACAAATACACAGAATTATTTTTTTACTATACAAACTCTTCCTATTTTTTTAAATAGAAAAATAAGTAGAGTTGAAAGCATAAGCTATGCAATATTAGTTCAATTTTATCAACCTTGGAATCTTGTCTTAGCTCCACCAAATTCTAGGTGATCTTTTACTTCTAAGATATACTCCATTTTTTATTTTCTTAAGCCTTTGATTTTCTTGGTCATTTTGGGGTATGGATGAGTTTTTACTCTCTAGCTTATTGATGTTGATCAAGAAACACATTCACTCCAATAGTTTCCTTTGTAATCATAAAAACTAAATTCTACCATTAATAAAAATAATTGCAATGATCTCAACGCTGAATGCAATTGATTCTTGAAAGGCATATGGGGATTAAGTCTTTTTGCTGATTTAATCAAAGGAGAAATAGAATGTACCTAGTTGACATCCAGGATAAGATAATGCTTAGAGTGATCATGGGTTGAGCACCATAACCCAAATTCTTATATGATTATTTGAAATAGAGAGATCTAATGGTATCAACTTTTGAATTTGGTGTGCATTAATATCCACTAGGTCTATGAACAACAATTCTAAGAGTTGTTTGTGCTTGTCTTGATACTACTTGGATAGAAAACATGGTATGCCCAATTCAAGGGGATTACTTCCCAAATTAAAAAAAAAAGAAAAAGGTTATTGATTAACAAAAAATTTGTATAGTAAAAAAAAAGGTTATTGATTTTTTTGTGGACTAACAAAATACACAGAATGATATTACATTGTAAACAGTGTTGTATTTGATATTATGTTTAATTCATAATTATAGTTAGATACTATATGACTCCCTATTTTAATTTTGTTCCCTCTATTTTTTTTGAAATTTTATGTACCAAGCTCTTACTTTGTGCATACTTTGATTGTTATAAGTATATGTTGATTAGCTGACTTAGTATTTCATTAAATAGTATTGGACACACAAATTATTTATTTAATTGAACTCCTTTTTGAGTTCTTTATTCATATATTTGCAACCACTTTCCTTAGTGTTATCCTAACATTATATGGGATTTTCTATGCATCATAAAACCATGGAGAAAGAAATTAAAAATCTATTATAGAATATATAACAATAGAGAAATAATACAATTGTGAGAAGTAAGGCTTTAGGTTACTTGAAGATGGAGAAATAATTTTTCAGTTGAAAAAAATTTAAGCAATCAGTTGATCCTAGCTAGTAGGATCAAATATAGTTTTCAAGGTGATAAAATTGGATATGCAGATGCATCACTTGCATGTTAGGCATGAAGTGCATTCTGCAACTTATAACGAATGGTTGGATATAAAGGCTCCATACACTGGCCTAACAATGGAAGCCAAGGATGTAACCATGCTTGTATTGGTGCAGTCTCCCTACGAGGATCCCAAGTATCTATTGCTACTATTAATTTGGGCATCACTATATGATCCAAAATGTTATGAAGTACTAAATCTGGTAGTAACTTCTTATATCTCTCCAAAAAATATAGCATAGGTTCAGGGTCCCTTGGCTCCCAAGAATTTGTAGCAGCTATTCTCACTGCTGGAAGAATAACTTCAGTGAAGAGTTGAGTGAAAGTAGTTGAATAAGAAAGTTCTACTTATGTGTAAATGCCATAATCACGAGGCTCATTCCCTTGTAGAAGCCTCTACCACAATGACATTACTATTAGAGTAAATAATTATTATTTTTTTACTTAAGTTTACTTAGGTTAATGCATTAGTTAATAGTTGTAGTTGATGAGTTGTTGACAACACGGGAGTTTGTTCCCTTCTAGTGTATTCCACCTTTTTGTGGAAGTGTGCTTAGTTGTCAACCTTATCTTCTAGCACTTTCTAGCTTGTTCTACAAGCTTCCTTGAGGCCTTTATATTATGTCTCTCTCTCTCTCATTCTAAATTAATCCATTCACATAGCAATTTAATTTTCCTATTGTGAAATATTTTCTCTTGCATTGTTGGATTCAAGCTCTTCCTCCTTTAGAAGAGAGACTAAATATAAAGGCCTCAAGGAAGCTTGTAAAACAAGCTGGAAAGTGTTAGAAGATAAGGTTGACAACTAAGCACACTTCCACCAAAAGGTGGAATACACTAGAAGGGAACAAATTCCCATTTTATCAACAACTCATCAACTACAACTATTAACTAATGCATTAACCTAAGTAAACTTAAGTAAAAGAATAAATAATTATTTACTCTAACAGTAATGTCATTGTGGCAAAGAGACTAAATATAAATGCCTCAAGGAAGCTTGTAAAACAAGCTAGAAAATGCTAGAAGATATTGTTTCTTGCTCCTTCAATTTCTCTTTAGCAAGCTGTTTGTATGCAGGTGATCTTGGCACCTCCCTGTTGCTTCTTGGTTGAAGGATTTTTGAAGCTACAGTTTAGAGACACAAACCCTAGTTTGTTTGTGATTTTTTCTTCAATCTAGAGGAAGAGAATTTTTTTAGAGCACTTTGGGCCACCATGGATGCTACCATTGAGTTTAGAAGGCCCATTATAGTCAAAATTCATATAAAGTTTTTTGATTTTGGTGACAAGAGCTTTGAGAGGCAAAAAATTTTTTGGTTGCAAGTTGCAGTATAGATTGTACAGACACACAATTTCAAAAAAAAAAATTGGCGCCACCACCACACCACTACATAGTTGTCACCATGTAGACTAGGAGCCATCACAGCCAGCTATGCCCCCGTGGCAACACCGTAGCTTAACTATTGCCGATGGGCCTCCCTCCAGCCACTAGTGGCCTGTGGCACCACCAGAAGTAGCCACCACCACTAGCTGAGACCACTCGCACACCACCCACCTATGGACCCGCTACCACTTACAGCCCACGTGGAGTTTCCAAACACTTGGCACAATCTTCGGTTGCCACGTGGCCCCTACCACGTTAGTTGTACACATCAACACTGCCACATGGATGCCATGTGGCATTGCCATGTGATACTCCATGTGGCTTTTTTTTTGCTATGATAGTTGTGAAGCCATCAATTTTAACATAGTCTTTTGCTGATGTTAGCATGATGTCACCCTACATCAGCAACCCCGCCAGCACTCTAGGTCATTTTTTGACCTACTCGTAGTTTTTTGGCCATAACTTGAGCATACAGAGGTGTTCTTTTGATCCGAAAGAAGCACCAAAAAGTTGGTTCTGAGACAAAGACATTTTTGTAGGTATTTTTAGGTTTTTATGTAGTTTTATTCCTCATTTTTTTAGTCAAAGTCCAAAGTTCTTTTTTTTCACTCGAGCAAGCATATCTTTTGCATCCCATCTCTATTTTTTGAAAATGTTATATTTTTGGAAAGCTGGTTTTGTCATCTTTTCAGAAATGGTGTCATTTCATTTAGATTTTGCCCCATGCTCTTTCTATAATATTTTTGGCTTTTTTTTTCTCTATGGTGGATATCTTGGGTGTTCCAGGTTAGAGGATCATTTTCATGACATGTGATCTTTTGTTTTGGGCTGTACTATCTTTTGTATCAAATTTTTTCCTTTTCTAATCATTGTAGCCATCATTTGTAAGCATCTTTATGTAAACACATTGAGATAAAGTGTCACTCTTGCATTTCAATTTCATGAATGTTGTTTTGAGATAGTTTTACTAGCACTATTTTATAAAGCACCATGGGGGGGATAGTTGTTTGCTATTTTTGTGCCCTCTTCGTTTTTTTTCCCATGCAACATCGGTGTGATTGTGTCTTTATAGGTGTTTGTACCTCTTCAACTCTCTCATCGTTCTTGGTTTTTTTGCAAAGGATTTTGGCCCACCTTTTTAGTTTCCTATCATCTCACCCTATTTGCATTAAAGGGGGTTTATTCTATTTTTCTAATGCTTCCTTGGTTCGATGGTTCGATAGTGTGAGCTATGTATTCAATGGTTGATCCTATATACTAGGCAATTGCAGTGGCTAGCTACCTATGCATTTTGGTGAGATGAATCATCTACCATATAGACACACTTGGTTCATGCCTTCTTCTTCCATGGAGGTTCTTTAGATCAATAGTTTCTTTCTAATAATAGAATTTACGGCTTCTTCATGCTTCAGTGATGCTCTTCATGATCTTCTCTTTGTTCTTATTTTATGGGACATTCCTATAGTTGGAGGCTTCTTTAGTCCTTCACTAGATTTCTTACCTCTTTTGGGGGGAGGGTTTTTCCCATGTGGTTTTCTCTCTTTCCCTATTTTCAAAGGTTGCATTTCTTTGCATTGTTCATGGGTACCTAACATGGCCTAGTTGTCAGGACCCATTATGCATTTCATATTAGCTGTTGTGAGCTTAAGGCAATCCCCTAAGTTGCACTTAAGGGGAGGTGTTAGAGTAAATAATTATTTATTATTTTACTTAAGTTTACTTAGGTTAATGCATTAGTTAATAGTTGTAGTTGATGAGTTGTTGACAACATGGAAGTTTGTTCCCTTCTAGTGTATTCCACCTTTTTGTGGAAGTGTGCTTAGTTGTCAACCTTATCTTCTAGCACTTTCCAACTTATTCTACAAGCTTCCTTGAGGCCTTTATATTTAGTCTCTCTCTCATTGTAAATTAATCCATTTACATATCAATTTCATTTTCCTATTGTGAAATATTTTCTCTTGCGTTGTTTGCTTCAAGCTCTTGCTCCTTCAGTTTCTCTTCAGCAAGTTATTTGTATGCAAGTGATCTTGGCGCACTATGGAGTTCAATTTCATCAACTCCTACAATTACCTCTAAACCATGCAAAGGATGTTGAAGTGGTTGCCAACCTTGAAACACTCTTATAAGCAATGGAAAATAAAATGTAGATGCAATACATGAAAAATTCCAAGGTGATCATGACAGATCCTAATATCTTAAATGCAATAAATTGGAGGGTAAGAATCTTGTGAGAAGTATGTTTTATTTATAGATCCCATGCCCACAAACTTTGAAAGGAGAAAGAAGATAACAAACATACACAAAAACCAGCAAAATATTTCAAAGGAACAAATATGAGAAACCAACATTTAAGATATTAGGATATGATGGTTTAAGAAAATATGAACTAATGAGGAATCATGTGAACAACACACTGAATGTTCAAGAAAACAAGAGGAATGAAGAGTAAGAGGATAGAGGACAAGGAGCATAGGTGTTTTATCCTCGATAGCATTCATTTCAACATTCAAATTTTTAAGATTGGTCAACACACTCACTTGCAAACCTCTCATGTCAAGCACTTTCTATACTATTTCAACACCATGTTCTTGCTTCTGAGCTAACAATTCTTCAAGTGCATTTTCTTGTAAAATATTAATTTTGTAACACTTTCTATACTGTTTCAACACCAAATGTTTCTTTCAAAACCTTATGTGCAGATATAAACATTAAGTACAACATGTCCAATATTTTTGCAGATATACACATTAATTACACCAATTATTTCTTTCAAAACCATATGTGCAAGTATAAACATTAAGTACAACATGTCCAATATTTTTGCAAATATACACATTAATTACACCAAATGTTTCTTTCAAAACCATATGTGCAGATATAAACATTAAGTACAACCAACTCAATAAGGGTACATGAATAAGTTATTCCTATGAAGACGGATTATGTCAGATAATACAAGGGAGTTTGATCAAAATAGGGAGACAATTGCTAGATTGTTGTCTAACTTTCAAAGACTGGGTGATGAAAAATGTTATTGTCCTTGCAAGCATTGTAATAGCTTAAAGACAAGAAGAATAAAAATCAAAACAATTAAGAGACAGTGTTGGGAGAATGGTCACACTAAAGGGGGGTTTTATTATCATTAATTAGTAAGTTGTTTGTTATATTGTTTTCACAATTAATATACTGATGAACCACAAAATGAGGGTTTGATTATCATCATTTTTATATAGGTCACTCTCCCCAAGGTAGTACGTGATATGGACCAACACATCTTGGAGGAACACATAGGTTAGAATATGGAGGAACATGGAGGTGTGAATACGAAGGAACATGGAGGTGTGAGTATTGAAGGAGAAGATCATGATCCCATGGAAGATGATGATCATGCACCAAAAAACATATTTGAAGATGATGGTATGAATGAATTGATCCATGACACATTTGGTATTGGTCATTTGATCCATGATCATTTGTTGTTAGACATGATCTAAGGGGAAGGATGATAAAATATAATGCGATGGAAGAAGAAGATACCGAGGAAGAGGAAGACAAGGATCATGATCAAGAGTTAGTCAATGATGCTTCTAAAGGAAATGATGTTGTTACTAATCATGATGATGATGCTTCAATTGATGATGATGATGATGACAACGACAATGACGACAACTAGGATAGTGATGGTGACAATGTCAATGACGATGATGATCTTGATGATTAGATGGATGAAGAATAATATCAATGTATATACAAGTAAACATTTTATATTCAATTTTTTATTTTTGAATTATTAATACAAGTAAAAATTTTAAATTGAATTTGGTGTAGTAATACAAATTTAACTATGATATGTGTTAGGATTAAGAAAACATCTTGTATTGCAATTGCAGGGGATGCAAATGATGAGCATGTTGAGGTCCAAGATGATGTGGTTGGACAAGGTAAAGAGTGCTACAATGTTCTTTAAAATCTTTAAAGTCTCAATTTTTAAAAATTTAACCCTTTTATTTGTTATTGCAGAGGACCAACCTTTGCAAAGGACATCAAGTACATGTCCACAAGTGAGAAGAAATATTGATGAAGACATGGATATGCCTCTGCAACAATATAGGGAAGGACAAAAAATAGAAAAAAAAATAGAAAAAATAAATGATTAATGTGAACTTATGTAACTTATTTGATAATGACCAATGTTTTATTTATGTTCTATTGAATGTTCATGTTCATGTTCATGTTTTAATGAGTCTTATGCTTCAATGTTAATGTGAATTTTTTAATGAAACTAATGTGTTAATGAATGTTATCATGTGATAATTCATGAATGTTACATTTTATTAATAGAATCAATAAATTTTAGATGTTAACAGGGAATGTAGATGTTCGGGGGGGGGGGGGGGGGAAATGAGCTTCCACCTTCACATGGTTGGCCCTGATTAGTAGGGAATATTAAACTATTCTCAAAACCAAGTGAAGCTCAACATTAACCTATGATTGCATGGCAACTAATTGTGTGAATCTCTTGGTTTCAAGCAATGCAAAAGGACAACATAGTCGAACTCATTTATTTATGAAATTTAGTTGCAGTGTATGAAGTATTTGAAAGAATGACCTTCTATGGGATTGCCTCAAATTATTCCTCTACAAGGTATTCTATTGTTTCTATTTATTTGCAATAATTTTTTATTGTATTTGATAACTTTTGTTGTAAATTGGGAGACATGCCAAGTTACTATTTCCAAATGCCAAGTTCACCTTTTCATTTTAATATTTTATGATATTTCATGCTTTTCTGCTAGTTAGTTTGCAACCATTCTCAAATGTAGATTAATATCATTGAAATTTATACTATCCTTGCAAAAAAGTCAACATCACAATCTTTTGTAGATTTGAAACCTCACATTCAATGCATTGCAGATGGAGACACTTCTCCCATCCTTTTTGTTTTTCTTGTCACCAAATTTATCAAAATGGTACAATTTGGCACCTATCTTTAGTATAGTAAAGTATAGTATGGTCTCTTCTCTCTATCCATACATTCATTTTTCTTAAAAAGGTTTGAATTTTGTTCAGTTCAGGGACATCCAAGGGAGAGCATAAGTTACTATCGACTAACACAGATGATGCAAAAAGAAGACATTTCTTCTTCAATCTTCTAGAGGCACTGAGGAATCATTAAGTTCTATGAATTCTTCACTTCATCATGTATCATTATAATATTATTTTTAGATTTAGTTGTGTACATTTAGTAATTTATAATTATTGTATTTTTCATTAATGATCTGATACAAAAGAGATTGCTTTTCAATTCATAGCGTTGGCTTTCTAATCAACATGATTTTGGATGAAGACCATGTAATTGCTTTTTTAACCCTCCCTCCTTAAGTTTTCTAAGAAATTTCTTAGATTACTTTCAATGAACAAAGATCATATTTTCATCTTTGATCTTTCTGAATGGTTTTTTTTATCAACATTTTAGATCATTTTCAATGAAAAAAATCATGTTTACATCTTTTTGTTTTCCTTAAGTCTCTACTACTTTTCATCAAGACCATGTTCGTGGAGTCTTCAGTCTTTTTTTATTCCATATCTACAATGTAGGAATGAAGAGGGGGGGAAAAAAAACACACAAAAGCTTATATATTAAATAAAAGCATTACATAGATTGAACATCTAACTGAGCTTCAACTCTTGCATTCTATAACTCTGTTACACATTTCTACATTCAACTTACAAACTTCCATTCATAGCTTCTATCTAGAGAGTACATAAAAAATATTATATAGACACTATGTAGGAGAATAAATGCCCATAAAGTACGTCAGATTGCAGATATGACAGTGGAAAGAATAGACAAACCTAATAAGGGCCCTTCCTTATAGCCTTGCCTTGGGATTTAGGTAAGAAATCAAACTCTTCCAAACATCTACCGAAACTAAAGGCATATTCAAACACCCATTACTTAACTATCTCCAATTCCAAAATCTTAGGTTCTAACTTGTATATGCATTTAACTTGTTAATTAATGAACATGCATATGCATTTACCTTACCAAAAGCTTTCCAACTTACAACTTGTGGACTCCTAGCTATTGAAGAGATAATAAAAACTTTAAACCCTTGCCTTCAATAAGGGTTTCTTGGTAATTTTAAGAAACCAATCGCAAAACTCCATCATCTTGACTGCCAAACCTTCTATTGGATTCTCCAACATCCCATGAGTGGATACAAACCTTCCTTCTCACATGCAACTCTAGGCAACTTCTATTACATTTTTCTAGAATGTTGTTTTACTGTATTACACATGCAACAACAAATACCTACTGATTCTCGACGACCTCCAATACAAGAAACAAGGTGTTAGGATTAAACCATGGACAAAAATAACAATTACATGCAAATATAACCAATAATAGAAAATAATAGATCACACAAAAAAGAACACAAGGCACCAAGATTTAACGTAGTTCACCATGTTGGAAATAGAGATGGAGTAACTGAGAGGGGAGGGGTGAATCAGTTACCACAAAATAAATCCATAGATCCTTAGATGTCTTTAAATATAGTTGTTGCTGATACTCAGTAACCATACAAATAAATGCTAAAACTTGGTAGATTTTCTGTTAACTTATTAAGCATTTAAAGTGATTAACATGCATGCATAAAAGAAATAAAATGAACACAAGAGACACCAGATTTAACGTGGAAACTCAATATGAGAAAAACCACCAAGTAACTAGTTACCAATTTTCACTCTTCTGAAGTGAGCCTTGTTAGGAGCCAACCCTGTTAAAGGTTACAAAACACACTGTTAGGTGTGACCCTGTTAGAGGATTTAATCACCCTGTAAGGAGTGGCCTTGTCAGAGGTCTTTAGAACAATTCAACTGAATTGTCACCCTGTTAGAGGATTTACAAAATGGCTGTTAAACCAACTTTGTTAAGAGATTTTAAATCACTGTTACAATAATTAGAAAGCAACAATGAAGTGATCTGAAATATATGCAACTTATCTTTGCTGAATACAGATCTCTTTTCTGCTTCACTAGATCCTCACTGATCGAATACAACTTTGCAGCTCCATAAGGATATCTGATCCTTCCACAACATTCGCTCATATATTCAATATTTTCTCATTCCATTTACATCCATACATTCCCATTCTTATGCTTCCACACTCTTACATGTTCATGAATTCACAATTGATCTTTCATATATACCTTACAGATTGTCAAGTCGACTTAATTACAAGTTATAACAACTGAAAAATATTAAATCAGTCGGCTGCAAACATTGCACAAAACTTAATTCTTTGGAACAATAAAAATTTTCACTACCCAACCCAGCTCGGTGACCACTGCTCTAGAATGGTTTTCCCAGTGTTAACCAAGTGAAGCTCGGTAAACACTGCAAACCTTGAAACTTCCTTCGAAGACCGAGTTAACTCGATAAACACTGACCTTCCTTCACTTACTGAGTGAGCTTAGTAAAAGCTAACTTTCTCTTCGATGACTGAGTGAACTCGGTAGATATTGACTTTCCCTTTGTTAACCTTGGGAGCTCGGTTAACATTAACTTTCTCCTACAAAATCTTTTGATGCCTGAGTGAGCTCGGTAAGAGCTAACTTACTGTGTAATGTTTAGGAACGCTTGGTAGTCACTATAAATTGCTTTCCTAACCATCTAAGCTCAGTAGACTCTGTCTAAATGGTTGATATGACATTTGTGTAACATCAAAGACAATACACAATTAATAATTGTATCCAACAATCTCCCTCTATGGCATTGATGGCAACACAACATGTCATATCAGAATGAAATTTGAAAACAAGTCTTTCTCTTATATGGCAACACAATATGTCAACATAGCAATTCTCCTTCTAAGATAGAAAACTCTCCCTCTTACAGTAATCTCCCTTTATGAAGGAATTACATAGCAAACTTTTTATCTTAAGCAAATTTCAGAGAGATATGACAGTAAAACTCTCCCTCTTTGACAACACATGCCAATGACAACTCAACTCAAATAAATTTTAGTGTACCTTTAGTACTGATTCATATGCAATATTTCTTGATTATGCTGCATCAACTGATGGATCTTCAACTTGGTATGAGCTGATGCATCACTAAAACTTTATTTTAGTGAACTTCAGATAGGGGAGTGACCCCTAACTTACCTCTTAGATACAAGAATGCATCCTTAGGTAATGGTTTCATGAATATGTCAGCAATTTGTTCCTTTGTATGAACATATTCCAATCTGATCTCCTTATCTTGCACCAATTCTCTGACAAAATGATATTTTATTGTAATGTGCTTGGTTTTGGAATGCATCACTGGATTCTTAGATATGTTGATTGCACTTATATTATCACAGAACATAACAACTAGTTCTTTGATTTCCACCTTCATGCCTTCCAACAGCTATTTAAACCAAACAATATTAGAACAGTTTACTGCTGCAGCAACATACTCTGCCTCTATTGTAGATTGGGATGTACAATTCTGCTTTTTGCTTGTCCAAGAAACCAACCTCTTTCCAAGAAAGAATGCACCTCCACTTGTACTTTTTCTGTCATCAAGGTTTCCTACCCAATCAACATCAGTAAACACTTTTAAATCCAGATTACCTCCAAATTTGTACCATAAACCATAATCCTCAGTTCCTTTCAAATATCTCATTATTCTTTTTATTGCCATTATGTGATTTTCTCTTGGTTTTGCTGAAAATCTTGCTACAATACCAACTACAAGGGCAATATTTGGCCTAGTATGAACTACATACTGCAACTTTCCAATCATAGATCTATGCAATGTTTGATCTACTTCTTTTGATTCATCTTCCTTGGTAAGTTTTAATCTAGTACACATAGGAGTCCCAACTGGTTTACAATCTTCCATTCCAAACTTTTTCAATATCTCCTTGATGTATTTTGATTGAGTGATGTAGATATCATTTTTTATTCTATTGAATTTGAAGACCAATAAAGAATTTGATTTCACTAAACATATACATTTCAAATTCCTTGTTCATTTGTTCTGAGAATTCTTTGCAAAGATCATCATTTCCTGTGAACACAGTGTCATCTACAAATATATCTACTAAAACAATCTTATCATCTGATCCTTCCTTTATATACAAGCTACTATTATCATTAGTTCTTTGAAAACCAATCTGAATAAGATAGTTATGCAATCTTTCATACCATGCTCTAAGGGCTTGTTTCAGACTGTACAATGCCTTGTGTAATTTGCAGACCATGTTCTTCTTATCTGGATCAACAAAACCTTCAAGTTGTTCAATGTAAACCTCTTCATCTAGTATACCATTGAGGAATGCTGACTTGACATCCATCTGATAAACTTTGAATCTTTTGTGAGCAACATATGCTAGTAAGGTTCTGACTCCTTCCAATCTTGCAACAGGAGCAAAAGTTTCTCCATAGTCTATTCCTTCTTCTTGAGCATATCCTTTGCATACTAGTCTAGCTTTGTTTCTTGATACCTTACCATCTTCATCCAACTTGTTTCTGAATACCCACTTAGTTCCAATCACATTTTTGTCTTTAGGTCTAGGTACAAGAGTCCATGTCTTGTTTTTTTCTATCTGTTCTATCTCTTCATTCATAGCTTCAATCCAACTATCATTTTCCAATACATCTTTGATATTTCTAAGTTCAAAATCAGCAAGTAAACAAGTACCTTTCAACTTATTTCTTATCATGGTTCCTTCAGATTTATCTCCAATGATCTGATCTGCTGAATGATGTCTCCTGACATACTTAGCTAATACAGGTTCCTTTCCTTTTGAATGAATTTCATTATTATCCTCTTGCATTTCAACTTCAGGTTCTATCTGTTCTGGCTCGGTAGATGTTGGCTTGGGTCCTTCAGACTTAGTAGACACTTGCTTGGTAGATGTTGGCTCGGGTCTTTCAGACTCGGTAGACACTTTCTGGGTAGATGTTGGCTCGGGTCCTTTAGACTCAGTAGTAGAAGATTCATGATTCTCTAATGTAACTGGTACTATATCAAGTTCAATGAAGACAAACCTTTTATAATCTTCTGGTTCCCTTTTGCTTTCTTCTTCAGTCCTTTCTGCAAACTCATCAACTTTCACATGTGCACTTTCTATGACTTTGTGAGTAGACAAGTTCAAACATCTATATGCCTTACTTTTGCATGAGTATCCAAGGAATATACCTTCATCACCTTTCACATCAAATTTGCCTTTTCTAGATTCTTTCAAAATGTAACATTTACTTCCAAATACTTTAAGGTAACTTACATTAGGTTTATAGCCATACCATAACTCATAGGGGGTTTTGAATGAGTCTTTCTTCAGCTGTACTCGGTTCAGGGTATGAACTGTAGTGCCGATAGCTTCCTTCTAGTATTTGATAACAATGCTCTTTTCAATCATTAAAGTTCTTGCACAATCAATGATGGATCTGTTCATTCTTTCAGCTATTCCATTTTGCTGGGGTGTTCTGGAGGCTGATACCTGTCTTTTGATTCCTCTTTCAATGCAAAAGTTATTAAACTCATGTGAAATAAATTCTCCACCTCTGTCTAACCTCAAGCATTTTAATCTTTTCCTTGTTCCTTTTCTACTCTGGCCAAATACCATTTGAATTTTTCAAATGCTTCTGATTTGTTTCTTAGATACATGACTGTCATCATTCTTGAGTAATCATCAACAAAAAGAATGAAGAACTTTTCTCTAGTATAGCTTTCAATTCCAATAGGTCCACATAAATCAGTATGCACAATTTCTAATATATCTTCAGACTGATAGTTTTTACTTTTAAAACTAGTCTTTCCCATTTTACCAATCTGACAATTTTTGCATAGACCGACCTCAGGTTTTTTTATGTTAGGAATGCCTCTTACTTTCTTGAATTTGGTTATCTTTACCAAATTATCAAAATTTACATGACACAACCTTTTATGCCATAACCAACTTTCTTCAACTTGAGCAATGAAACATGAACATTCATCTAGTTCAAGATAGAACAAGTTACCTTTAGTTTGAGTGCCTGATCCAATCAGATTTCCTTTGCCATCTAGCAGTCTTGCTTTACCATGCATGAATTCTACTTGGAATCCATTATTGAGTAGCTGTGCCACACTTAACAAATTATGCTTTAGTTCTTCTACCCAATAGGCATTATCACATATAAATTCTTTGGTTAGAGAGATTCTCCCTCTTCCTTTTATACAACAAGGTTCATTGTTACCAAATCTTACACTGCCACCATCATAGTCTTCAAAGTATTCAAAATTAGTTTTTTTGCCAATCATGTGATGAGAACAACCACTATCTATGATCCATGTATCATTTTTGCTCATATGAGAAATGAGTTCCATTTCCTCATCATTATCAGACTCATCTTTCACATCAATATAGACAATTTCATCTTCTTCTTCTTCATTAGAACATTAGAATCTTTAGCCATAAAACATGTTTTCTTACCTTTATCCTTGAATGATCTAAAGTCTTTCTTGCCATTGAACTTGTATCCTTTCTTCTCATCTTTATTCTACTTGTTTGGACACCTAGCAGCAATATGACCAACTTTTTCACATGAAAAACAGATTAGAGGTACTTTACCTTTGTATTTTCCTCTGTCTCTAAAGTATTTCCTCGCTAGAAGGGCTTCTATTACTTCAAGATCACTGTCTAAACTTTGGTCTGATTCATCTTCACTATCTGACTGAGATTCCTTTTTCCTTTTGCCTTTCTCCTTGAGTGAAAGCTTGGCTTCAAATGCTGATTCAATGTTCTTGAAAGCTAGAACATAGTTGTCAAAGTTGTCTAGTTCAAATGTAGTTAATCTTCCAACTATGGCCTCTAGATTTATCTTATGATTTGCTTCACATCTTCTTTCTTGAATCGCAGAAACTCTAATTGCATAAATGGGAAGTAGAGTTCTAATAACTTTACTTATAACTGTCTCTTCCTTGATATCTCCTCTAGATGCTTTGATTGCACTGACACATGCTTTGACTCTTCCAACATATTTTGAAATGTTTTCATCCTCTCTCATTCTCATTTGATCAAATTGTCCTCTCAGACTTTCTGCTTTGGCTCTTCTAATATTATCATCTCCTCCATAGATCTCTTTCAACTTTTCTCACATTTCAAAAGAAGATTTGCAGTCCTTGATATCTTCAAATTCTTCATAACTCAGAGCAGATGCTATATCTATCATCATAATGTTGTGGGTCTTCTTTTCAGTAATATCATTGACAGATAGTGTACCAGCTAGTTCTGCATATTTTTCATCAAGGTATTTTAGTCTTGTATCTCCAATAGAAGTTAGATGAAGTCTCATCAACCCTTGCCATGCTGAGAAGTTTTTCCTATTAAGTCTTGGAATTTCCCTCTTATAAGACATCCTGATCTTTAGCTTAGATCTTTGAAATCTTATCCTACAAGTACCAAAAGCTCTGATACCAATTGTTGGAAATAGAGATGGAGTAACTGAGAGGGGAGGGGTGAATCAGTTACCACAAAATAAATCTAGAGATCCTTAGATTTCTTTAAATATAGTTGTTGCTGATACTCGGTAACCATACAAATAAATGTTGAAACTTGATAGATGTTCTGTTAACTTATTAAGCATTTAAAGTGATTAACATGCATGCATAAAGGAAATAACATGAACACAAGAGACACCAAATTTAACGTGGAAACCCAATATGGGAAAAACCACCAAGTAACTAGTTACCAATTTTACTCTTCTGAAGTGAGCCCTGTTAGGAGCCAACCTTGTTAAAGGTTACAAAACACATTGTTAGGTGTGACCCTATTAGAGGATTTAATCACCCTGTAAGGAGTGTCCTTGTCAGAGGTCTTTAGAACAATTCAACTGAATTGTCACCTTGTTAGAGGATTTACAAAATGGCTATTAAACCAACTCTGTTAAGAGATTTTAAATCACTGTTACAATGATTAGAAAGCAACAATGAAGTGATCTAAAATATATGCACCTTATCTTTGTTGACTACAAATCTCTGTTCTACTTCACTAGATCCTCACTAATCGAATACAACTTTGCATCTCCATAAGGATATCTAATCCTTCCACAACATTCGCTCATATATTCAATATTTTCTCATTCCATTTACATCCATACATTCGCATTCTTATGCTTCCACACTCTTACATGTTCATAAATTCACAACTTGATCTTTCATATATACTTTACAAATTGTCAAGTCGGCTCAATTACAATTTATAACAACTAAAAAATATTAAATCAGTCGGTTGTAAACATTGCACAAAACTTAATTCTTTGGAACAATAAAATTCTTCACTGCCCAACCCAGCTTGGTGACCACTGCTCCAAAATGGTTTCCCCAGTGTTATCCAAGTGAAGCTCGGTAAACACTGCAAACCTTGCAACTTCCTTCGAAGACCGAGTTAACTCAGTAAACACTGACCTTCCTTCACTTATCGAGTGAGCTCGGTAAAAGCTAACTTTCTCTTCGATGACTGAGTGAACTCGGTAGATATTGACTTTCCCTTTGTTAACCTTGGGAGCTTGATTAACATTAACTTTCTGCTGCAAAATCTTTTGATGCCCAAGTGAGCTCGGTAAGAGCTAACTTAGTATGTAATGTTTAGGAACGCTCGGTAGTCACTATAAATTGCTTTGCTAACCATTTGAGCTTGATAGACTCTATCTAAATGGCTGATATGACATTTGTGTAACATCAAAGACAATACACAATTAATAATTGTATCCAACACACCCAATCCCTGGGCTACATCCACCAAATAGTAAGTCTGATATTATTATGATCTAGTGATTATAATCTAATTACAATTTGTAAATCCTTACAACTCAATACTATCGCAAGAATCAATTTCACATCACAACTCTAAAAAAATCCCTAACCCTAAGCCCTTTTATACAAGTATTAAATTGCTTTAGGGTTACCACATGTTAGCCATAAATTGGCGAATATTAGCCACTACTTTAGTGGAAAATCTATGAATCTCAATAAAATTTATGAAGTATGTACAATACTTTCCTAATCAGTCACCACAAACTAATAATCTTCCACTTGGGGACTGATCAAGCTCTACACTAAAAAAAAATCTCCCACTTGGAGTCTGATCATGCAACAACACTACTACCACATTGGGCTCCCACTAGATCAAACCACCTTGGACTCTGTTGTTCTTTTTATTCATGTTTAGTCTAGAAGAGCAACCAAAGCTAAAGAGGAGTTCAACTTCTCCCTTGTTATGACCTTTGTCAACATATCTGCTAGATTATCATTTCTATGTATCTTCTCTAGCTTTAACTATCCATCCTCCAAAATTGACCGAATGAAATGGTACCACAACTATATCTGTTTGGTCTTTGAATGCAAAGCTGAATTCTTGGCAAGATGAATGGCACTCTAACTATCTATAAACAAATAATTATCCTTCTGAGGATGTCCCAATTCTTCCAAGAAGAGCTGAAGCCATATCATCTCCTTGGATGCCTCTGTAGTAGCTACATACTCTACCTCTTTAGTGGATAAAGCATTAACCTTTTGTAACCAAGAAACCCAACTCACGGCTGCACCACCAATAGTAAAGACATACCATGTAGTACTCCCCCTGGTATCAATATCCCCTGCTAAATCTGAGTCAACATAGCCTTGTAAATTAGTAGTAGATCCCCAAAAGTGTAAACACTTATTGGATGTTCCTCTCAAATATCTAAGAATTCATTTGACAACATTCCAATGCTCAATTCTAGGATGACTCATATACCTACTAACAACTCCCACTACATGTGCAATATCTCACCTAGTACATGTCATAGCATACATCAAGCTTCCTAAAAATGAAGCATAGTGTACCTTGGAGATCTTATCCCCCTCTTCTTGTGTCTTGGGACACACCTCCTTAGTCAACTTCAAATGACTAGGTAAAGGTGTGCTGACAACTTTAGTATTCTCCATAGAGAAATGTTGCAACACCTAGGATTAAACCATGGAAAGAAATAAAAATTACATGCAAATATAACCAATAACAAAAAATAATAGATCACACAAAAAAGAACACAAGGCAGAAAGATTGAACATGGTTCACCCAATCCCTCAGCTACGTCCACCAAATAGTAAGTCCGATATTATTATGATCCATTGATTATAACCTGATTACAATCTGTAAACCCTTACAGCACAATACTGCCACAAGAACCAATTTCGCATCACAACTCTAAAAAAATCCCTAACCCTAAGCCCTTTTATATAAGTATTAAATGGCTTTAGGGTTACTACATGTCAGCCATAAATTGGTGAATATTAGCCACTACTTTAGTGGCAAATCTATGAATCCTGATAAAATAGGGCCCAAAGAATTTATGAAGTATGTATAGTACTTTCCTGATCAGTCACCACAAACTAACACAAGGTTTTGGTGTTAAACTATTAGATGACAATCAAAAGAAACCAAGAACACATTGATAATATGTAGTTAAAGAGGTATTTTACTCTGACAAGGTACATAATTTTTTTATCTAAAATAGTGAATAGTGAGAACTTTACCAAAACCCAATGATGTTATGCACACCTATAACATCAACAATAACTCTAAACTTAATTAATACATACAAGGATCTCAAGAATCACCATAGCATGAGATATGAGAGAAGATACAAGTATTGTAATTCAAACACCAGTACATTAACAAAATTTCACAAAATAACTAATTTATTATACAAGATTATACACCATGTTTTTTTCATCTTTCTTCTTTGCATCTCATCTCTCTCTATATCTTCTACCTGAGATTACATTGTTTTATACAAAAATATGACCTTTCACCTCCTCTAAGGGCTCATCCAAGATGGATGACCTTCCATCTCCCCAAAACCTGTCATTTTGAAAAAATGTTGACAACATTTTTTTGACAATTTTACATTTTTTTTGTACATTTTACATTTTATGCTTTCACATGCTTTCTTGGCACCCTAAATAGGTCCAAAAGCTTATTATGACCTTTTAACACTACACCTATGGCCTTACATGACATTTTCTACATTTAGACTCTCTTTGACTCACATTGCTTAAAACATGAACTTGGTCAATATGACCTTAATTGAACACTTAATAACATGAATTTAAACAACTAATACACTTACTTATGAAGACTCAACAACATACTAATTATGACTCCACATTACAAGGAGATGGTCAGGGTGCTCCTGCATCAAATATATAGCAAACTTGCCCAAACATGAAAAATGGAAAGAAATATCAGTCATAATAGAAACAAAGGCAAATGATACAACCAATAGAGTGATATAATACATTAACTAAAAATGACAAGAAACAAGTCCATAGGGTACTAGAACTCATTAAGGATTATCAAAAAATTTCAGTATCAAGTGTTTCTAATTCAAAGATAGATTTTGGATGGCATTCAAGGAAATTCAAACTTGGAAGTAGGTAACTCTTTGCCATTACTAGCAGATCCAACCATGAAGACCATAGATGCAAAAATGGAAAATAGTAAAGTGGATTTTGATGGCAGCATGGCTATCAACAATATTGGCTTAGATAGAGCTAAAAAGAGGATTGAGATAAAAGAGGGTGCTAGATGTAAGCAATTTATGACATCTAATGAGACATGAATAACCAAATACTTCTTAAAATAGCAGGTGGTAATGCATCATAGAGAACATGCTACCTTACTCACACTTCCAATAAAATACATGAAATTAATGATGATAAAGAAGCAAATGAAGACATTGGTGCTCCTGCTAACAATGCTAGTAATATTTTTTGCTCACCACATACTTCAAATGAGCCTTAGGTTCCTCATTTCAAAAGGAAAGGAAAACCTCTATTTATAGAAGCTGAGTTGTAGGACTATTTTAATAATATAGGTGGTGAATGGGCATCTAATATGATTACTACAAAGACATGAAGAACCATTACCTAGTCTATATATAAATTTACCATTTTCTAAATTAAATCTATAGAATATAGAGCCTGTCAGAAAAAAATTTCTAGTTTCATCATTATTGGAGGTTTGTGCTTCATAATTGTATAATTGGAATTAGATTTGTGCATTGGCTACTACTGTAGGTATTTTCGAATATATTATTTTTGGAAGTGTTCTTAATATCTTGTTGTCTGCAAAAAAAATGAATACGTTCAATACATTCGAACAAATGTTAAGGTATTCTGTAAAATTGGAATTTATTATTTAATTGTTACACTTTATTGACAAATTGATTTCATCCTGTCGTCAGTCCAACAGACATCAGTAAAATTTGAGAATGAGATCTAATATGAAGTTTTAAAAAAAATCTAGAAATGAGTGTAGACCTCACCAAATGGTGATGAATGGATGAAATATAACTATCTTCCTTAGATATGAACGTTGCAATAAGATTTGAATTGTTATTTATCAACATCCAATCTGAAATCAAGGTCTTGTTAATACCAATAGGCATTCTACAATGGCAGAATGGGGGAGTGGGATGGTGTGAACGTGTTAATGTTAACTTTTATTCTTCTAGGTTAAATTTGACAACCATCTACATGTCAAAAGTTTAAATCTTATTATAAATCGAATATACTTTTAAAAATAATTTTAAAAATACCAAATAAAATATTCGTTTAATTATAATATTTGGAGATATAAATCATCCATTTTTTTAGAAATTAAAATAAAAAACTTAAGTTAGTAAAAAACTAAATAAATGGAAATAAAGGAAATATAAATAATTTTAGATGTAGTAAATTAGTGGATATCTATTGGCATTTCTTTATATAGATTTATTTAAGATATCTATAAAAGTCTTACTAATAAATTATCATAATGAGACCTGCAATCATATTTAACTCACTAGTAAAGACTTGTAGAGGTCAAAAAAATAGAATAATTATTTTTGGTAAAGGTTTGGAGTTGAGGTTCTATTACTGGTAACTGATTGAAATTGAATCACCTAGCGGGCAGTTGCATAAACTTAGGCTCCAAATAACTAATGTGTGGCTTCTATAGTTCTCTTAGCTTACAGTTTCAAATGATAAATGATAGGGACTAATCTGTATCTGCATTTTTAATTAGAAATGATCTTTAAATTATGGTGAATGACTCTATTTTTGTAGAAGATAATTTGGACTTGAAAAAATTACTGATCACTACTACATTTGGACCTGAATTAGTGACTTATCCATTATGTAAATGACTTGTCCACATTTCATCTTTTCTTTTTGATTTTGAGCTTATTCAATATGCTAATTTTAAGCTTCTACTTATAGTGTTGGGACAAATCCATTAGTTGCAGTAATCTCTTAGCACTATGGGAGCCTTTCAACCATTCCATCGAACATGAACTTGATACCACAAACTACCTGATATTGATAACCCAGTTTTGTCACATAATTCAATGTGAAGTATTCCTCAACTATATGGACTCAATGTGTATTAGAATTATAGACTAAAAATCACTCCAAACAAATTAGACACTCTGCTACCAAACATTTGTTATACTACTAATGACCATCATTCCATGTTTAATATTCTTTCAAAAATGCATACTGGTAAAGAAGAAATTTCATACTCAATAGATGAAGAACAAGAAGTTGCCCAATATCTCATTCCTCCATAGAATAATTTGAAAACTACAAGATGTTCTTTCATATTTTGAAAAAAAAACACGTATCCCTCATGGTAGTGGAAGAATCAAATTGTGGTATTATTTGTGTAAAATCTTTGCATGCTTCCATATTTCTACTTGAACTCTCACATGTAAAATTTTCTCATATTATATTTGTATTGCATTATGATTAATTTTTGTGATCTGATTTCAATTAACCTCTGTTGAATATTAGTTTGATTTTTGTTTTGTTCAATGAACCTTGTCACAACATACTAATTCAGAGATGGAATATACATTCTTGCAGAGTTTAGATCTTAGCAACCATAGGGACAGCCGCACCAATAGAATTTTGGACCAAAACCATATGAGAAAGAGGAACCTCCAAGCAAGAGATGAGAAAGGAAGACACACATCCCCCATTGAAACCATAATAAGCATTATGGATCAACAAAAGAAAAAGAGCTCTGGCAACACCATCAACACAAGAGGACCTTGAACCATGACAGAAGCAACTGGGCTCATTGATTTTAGGGAATACTTATATAATGCTATGTATTAAATATTTTCTATTAAAATCAGCTATTATAAAAAGATAATAAAAGACAAATAGATTTAGAAGAAAATGGTTAAAGTAGACCTTGTGCAATTGAGGACATTTGCAACATTAGGTAGACCTATAGCAGAGCAAATGGAGTGTGCTTTAGAAGGAGGAAATTTATGGTACATGAATGAAGTTGCACCACATTGAAAGGACCTTATAGGCATGGTAAATCCCTTGGGAGATGTGTAGATAAGTAAGTAAAACATAATATCTCATCATGTGTCAAGACATGAGATATAACATTGAATGATACCATGGAAAACATTTGAAGAACATGTTAAAAAAAAATGTTCTTCTTTGTTAGAACTACATTTTTCTATATTGATCACATGCATACACTGTTTAGCATAGGTCATACAGTTTCCTCTTTGGCCCTTCTCACAGCGATTATGTTTGACATTCTTCTAAGTTGTCTGATTGATACTACTTCTGCTCAAGTGTTTCATAGATAGTGTTACATTTCCATTTCCTTTTTATATTACTATAGATAAGAAGCCCAATGTCATGATTATTTCTCCATGCAGGAAGCCATGGACTCAACATACATTTTGTGTGTAGCATTAGTTTACTGAGGACTTCACATGAAAATAGGCAGATCACCACCAAATGTTTCCAAGTGGCCTTTTGGTGGTGTTACACCTTTTTTCATGTCAAGTCCTCAATAAACTAAAGCTACATGCAAAATTTATGTTGAATCCATGACTTCCTACACAAAGAAATAATCATGACATTGGGATTCTTATCTACGCTAATATAAATAGGAAATGGAAATGCAACACTATCTATGAAATGCTTGAGTAGAAGCAATATTAATCAAACAACTTAGAAGAATGTCAAACACAATCTCTATGAGAGGGTCAAAGAGGAAATTTCATGACCTTTGCTAAACAACATACATGTGTGATCAACATAGTAAAATGTATTTCTAACAAAGAAGAACAAATATTGTTTTTAATATATCATCAATCATCGCAATTACAATGGCTCGTCCGATGGAAGGCCATTGGAACAAGAGCACTATCGTCACATATCTGTCACACCCACAATACTATTGTCGCCTATTATTGTGTTTGCAATGACCATTCTAATGGTTGAGTGTCAGTCATATAGCATAATTATTGTTATTAGGATGACAAATTGAAATTATTTGAGGTCATAATTGTGATGCCAACCTGTCGCAATAACGACAATGTCATGGTGACCATTTATCCTACCTTCTACCAAATTATGATGACTTTATCATCACAATTTTAATGAATGAGGTTGTCATCATAATGTTTGATGCCTATCCGATGGGCACCAATTATTGGCACTATCACTTGGGTGATGATTATCAGTCGCAATTGCAATGTCTTGCCATCACAATTCGGGTCCAAATGTAGTAGTGTATGATGGAGCACCACCAACACTACCACGTAAGAGAGTCATAAGTCATCAAATTGACTTCATACCAAGAGCATCATTTCCAAACAAGGTTGTATACAACCTAACTCTAGAGAAGAACATGGAGATTGTAAGGCATGTTCAAGAGCTACTTGATCAGGGGCTGATTAGGAAGAGCATCAGGCCATGTGTTGTACCAGTGGTCCTAGCACCCAAAAATGGAGGTAAGTAGAGAATGTGTACTAATTATAGGATAATTAATAGAATCATAATTAGGTACATATTTCCTATTCCTAAGATAGAAGACTTGATGAACTATCTAGGTGGAGCTAGGTACTTCTCCAAAATTGATCTTAAAAGTGGATATTGATATATTAGGATGAAAGAAGGGGATGAATGTAAGTCTACATTTAAGACTATTGAGAGTCTCTAGGAGTGGTTGGTAATGCCATTTGGCCTTACCAATGCACCAAGTACCTTCATGATAGTCATGAATGAGGTCTTGAAAGACTACAGAGGGGTATTTTTTGTTGTATACCTAGATGACATCCTCATCTTCAGAAATACCAAGGAGGAACATATGAAACAAATAGAATTTGTATTGAGGAACCTCCAAGAGGAGAAGTTGATAGTTAACTTGGAAAAGAATGATTTCATGAAACAGGAACTGGTGTATTTGGGGTTTGCAGTATCCCAAGGAAGTCTTAAGATGGACAAGGATAAGGTCAAGGCTATTTCAAGTTGGCCTACCCCTAGATTTGCTATTGAGGTTGGGAGTTTTCATGGATTGGCACAATTTTATAGGAAATTTGTAAGAAGGTTTAGTGAAATTTTTGCACCTATGATGGATACTATTAAAGGGGCCATGGAAATGAAATTCATGTGGACAAAGACTATAGATCAGAGTTTTGAGAGATTGAAGAAAGAGGAAGCAACCCAACCTATCCTAGTTCTACCTAGTTTTAATAAACCATTTGTGGTGGAGTGTGATGCTAGCAACATAGTAGTTGGGGTAGTTTTGAGCCAAGAGCGTAGATCGGTAGCATTTTTTAATGAGAGGCTTAATAAAGCCAAGATAAGGTAATTAGCATATGACCCAAAGCTCTATGCACTTGTCCAAGCCCTTAAGAAGTGGAGGCCTTACCTCTTACCAAAGGAGTTTGTGGTCTTCATAGATAACCAAGCCTTGATTTTCATTAATTCACAGGAGAAGCTAAGTTTGAGACACATCAAATGGATGGAATTCTTATAGTCCTACACTTTCACTATCAAGCATAAGAAGGGGACAAATAATAAGGTGGCAAATTCTTTGAGTAGGAGGTTGTTGATAGTGCAAGAAGTCAAGTTGCAGAGCATTGGATTAGATGGATTCAAGGATCAATATGAGGACACTAATTTCTTAGAGGCTTACAAGGTATTTACTAACTTTGCTAATCATTTCCATAGTGATTTTTCTTAATAAACTTTGCAAAATGGATTGTTATTCAAAGGTCAATAGTTGTGCATCCCAAGAGGATCCATGAGGTACAATCACATACAAGAGAAGCACAATGGGAACATGTGTGGGCACTTTGGTCTTAACAATACTTTAGACCTTGTGAAGAGATTTTACTATTGGCCCAAAATGCAAAGGGATGTCAAGAGGTATGTGGAGTAGTGCAACATATGTTAGAAGGCAAAGAGAACTTCATCAAATGCAGGGATCTACCAAACTCTCCCCATTCCTAATAGGCCTTGGGAATGCATCAACATGGAATTTATAGTGGGATTACCAAGGACTGGGATAGGGATGGATAGTGTATTGTTGGTAGTAGACAGGCTCAAAAATATGAACCACTTCATACCATGCAAGACAACACATGATGCAAGTAATGTTGCCAACCTATTCTTCAGAGAAGTGGTTAGGATACATGGCTTACCGAGGAGCATAGTGGTTGATAGAGATGTTAATTTCATGGGGAACTTTTGGAAGACCCTATGGAAGAGGCTTGGAAAAAACCTAGCACATAGTTCTTCCTACCATCCTCAAATTGATGGTTAGACAGAGGGGATCAACAGGGTATTGGGCAACCCATTAAGGTGCCTCACTAAAGAGTATAGACAAAGTTGGGAACAAGGCATTACCCAAGATGAGTTTTCATACAATGATAGAAAAAATAGGACAATTGGGTTAAGCCCTTTTCAACTAGTGTATGAAACTCATCCAAGAGGTATCATGGAGTTAAGGGACCTACCTTCACATGACAAGATCAGTGGGCAAGTTGATGACTTTTTTCAATCAATAAAGGAGGTGCATGATCAAGTGAAGCAAACACTAATGGAAGCAAATCAAAAATTAAAGGAGAAGGATGAGGGGAGAAGAGAGTTGAAATTTCAAGTGGGAGACTAGGTGGTGCTATATTTGAACAAGGCTATATTATAGAAAGGAATCCCTAGCAAATTGTAGATGAGGAGGATTGGGCTATGCAAAATCCTTGAGAAGTATGGGCCTAATGCCTACAAGATAGATCTACCAAAGGACATGGCTCTCTCTCCAAATTTCAATGTTAAAGACCTAGTACCCTATAAAGATCCTAAGATGGATGTTATATAATATCAAGAAGAATTGAACAAGGATGTATTAGACCTGAAGGTACCTGAAAAGAAGCAACCACAAGTTGAGAAAATTTTAATTTCTAGGGTGAAGAAGAGTACAAGAAATGAAGTCTAAAAGGAACATCTAGTTAAATGGATGGATTTACTTGAGGCTGAGGTAACTTGGATTTTTTAGAGTTGTTTCAAGAAGCTTGGCATCAGCAAAGGAGTTCTTATCTCCAACAGTACCTTAGGTTTCTTCTTGCAAGGAGAGAATGGTGCAGGAGCACCTAGGGTAAGGTAAAGCCTAATCTAAATTTTAGTTTTTTAGATGGTGTAAAAAATATTGGGGTAATAAGGACTAACTATAAATTCTAAATTTGAGTCTAGGTGGTTTGAATAGGTAGGATGTGGAATGGGAGACAAATCTTGTCAATTAGGTCCTGATAGGCAAGATTGCTCAAAAGTTTCTCTAGATGAAAAAATGTGGTAAAATGATTCAAGAAGGTGAAAGGAGTGTTTTATATGGTTCCTTAGGTGTACTAAGGTCATTTTAGAAATTTTGGGAGCAAAATTTCCAATTTTGGAGGTCTAATGACCAAAATTGCAAAAGTTGTCAAAAAGTTGCATTGACAACTTTTCAATTTTGCAAAGTTGCTTAGCAACTTTTTGTGTAGTTTTGGGAAAGAAAATGAATTGGGTAGTTATGTTAAAAATAAATGCCAAAATTGAGCATGAATTATATTTAAGACTTTTCCAACTCATTTCCAAGGGTTGGACAATTAGGTGTACGAACATCACCAGTAATAGAGCAATACTGTAAATTGGAACATGGTTTTTGGAGGTTGGATAGTGTGTTTGGATTGAATAAACTACTATTTTGGATGGAATAGAATCTTGTAATAATTTTTTGAATCTGTGTGGATTTTTTTCAATTTCAAGCAAGCATTTGATAAGGTTTACAATTTTTTTTTGGTTTAGGAATCTTGTTGTCCAGTTTTGTAGTGCAAGCATGAGAATGGCCATGGCTTGAGAGTCCTTGGTCAAAACACCATGGCTCTTAGAGACCAAGAAATAGCCTCTATATATAGTGTAAATGATTTTTTTGGGGTTTTTGGAAGGCCAAATTATTTTTTACAAGTGAGCCTTAGGAAAGCAAGCAAGCTTGGCAAGGTGCAAGGAAATGCTTGTAATGGAGTTTTGTGGTGAACAGAAGATTGGCATGAGTCAATCTTGAATTGGAAATGTAGGAGTAGTGTGTGAAGTGATAAAAACTCAAAGGAGGAGGTTGGAGATGTATTTTGATGCCTATGGTGAAGGATACATTAACATTGCCTTTGAAACCCTTAAAACAAGGGTTTTATGAAGCCATACTATACGGTCAATCTTGGAGCCCAAGACCTAAAAAATATTCAAGGTTAGGTCTTAGGGAAAAAAATTCCTAAACACACCAATGGGCCTTATTAAGGTTTTTTTTGGATATATTTCACTTTCCTTGTTTCTAGGAGGGCTAATAGGGGCTCTTAGGGCTACAAGGGATAACTAGGCAATTTGGAGAAATATGAATGGGAAACTTGAAAGAATGATGTTGAATGGTAAGGGATGGGTCAAGAACCTAAATAAGAGGGTTTAATCTTGATTTTGGGTCACTTGGTGCATATAGTGAGGTTTTGGCATTCTAGGCTAAAGAATTCATATTTGGTGAATTAGGGAAATAGTATTGAAACTTGAATTGTTGGGAGAGTTTCTTGGAGAAAGGGGATCGTAGATGGATCCTCTAGGTTAGGGTTAGGAGATAAAACCATAAGTAGGCTAGGAGTAGCTTTGGAATAGAAAGAAATCTCTTAGTTGAAGAAGCTCCCCATCATTCACTTCCTTAGTCATATGTGACTTGAAAACTTTACACTTCATAAATTTAGGCACATCCTAAGTGTGACCTCCTGCATCAATCAATAAGATATTCTAATAAAAATAATTGATGCAATAGTGAATCTCTTATTAGATTTCTTCAAGTATGGGAATGACCCCTAACTTACCTCTTAGATACTCAAAATCATCCTTAGGTAGTTCCTTTGTGAATATGTCATCTTTTTGTTATTTTGTGTTCACATATTCCAATCTCACTTCTTTGTCATGCACCAATTCTCTTAATTAATGATACTTGATATCAATATTTTTAGTCTTTGTGTGAATCATAGGGTGCTTTGATATATTCACTGAACTTTTATTATCACAATAAATAACCACAAGTTCAGTGATCCATTCCTTCATTCCTTTCAACAATTTCTTGATCCAAACAATGTTAGAACAATTAACTACTACAACAACATATTCAACTTTTATTGTAGATTGTTCAATATAGTTCTACTTCTTTCTTTTCAATGGAATAAGTCTCTTTCGTAGAAAGAAAGAACCTCCACTTGTACTCTTTCTATTATCAATGTTGCCTACCCAATCAACATTAGTGGAAACCTTCAACTCAAACTTGTCATTTTCTTGTACCATAATCTATAGTCTTTTGTGCTTTTCGGATATCTCATTATCCTTTTCATAGCCATCATGTGATTCTCCTTAGGATTTGCAAAAAATCTAGCAACAATACCAACTGCTAATGCAATGTCAGGCCTACTATGAACAACATATTGCAACTTTCCAATCACTTATCTATATAGTGTCTGATTCACTTCAATATAGTCATCATTCTTTGAAAGTTTATGTATAGTAGCCATAGGTGTTCCAACTAGTCTTGAATCTTCCATTCCAAAAAAAATCAATATCTCCTTGATACACTTTGATTGTGTGATGTATATACCACCTTTCATTTGATTCACTTGCAAACCAACAAAGAATTTTATCTCTCTGAACATTGACACCTCAAATTCCTTCTTCATTTCATTAGAAAATGATTTGCATAATGAATGTTTTCCTCCAAATATGGTATCATCAACACATATTTCATCTAGAAATATCTTACTTTTAGATCCACTTTTGAAGTACATATTTTTATTATCATTAGTTCTTGCAAATTCAATTCTTACCAAATAATTGTGTAACCTTTCATACCATCCTCTAGGAGACTTATTTAGACCATATAAATATTTATGTAACTTACATACCATGTTCCTCTTGCTAGGATCAACAAAACCTTTAGATTATTAAATATAAACTTCTTCCTCCAAGATTCCATTCAAAAATGCAGATTTGACATCCATTTTGTACACTTTGAATCCTTTGTATGTAGCATATGCAAGTAGATTTCTCACTCCTTCCAACCTTGCAACTATAAAAAATTTCTCACCATATTCAACTCCTTCTTCTTGTGCATATCCCTTACAAACTAGTCTTTCCTTATTTCTTGTGATTTCACTTTTCTCATTCAACTTGTTTATAAAAACCCACTTGGTTTTGATCATATTCTTGTTCCATGGCCTTAATACCAATGTCGATTTTTTTTTCTTCTCTATCTGATACATTTTCTCGTTCATTTCCTTGATCTAATCTTCATTCTCCAAAGCATCTTTAACTAACTTAGGCTCAAACTCACATAATAAACATGTCTCATTCTTCAGTCTTCTTCTTGTCATGATTCCTAAATATTTGTCTCTAGTGATTTGGTTTGGTGTATTATTCCTTCTTAAATTTTTTTCTATAACAAGTTCAAGTCTCCTCTCCTCTTGTGATGGTTCATTTGGTTCTTCTTTTTTATCTTGTACATTTTTTTATGGATGTAACTCGGCATTGTTTTAATGGTATTTGGTCTTCTCATTTTTTTACTTGGCTCTAATAGCCTAATTCTTGGTTACTAATACTTGGAAACTTTTTTCTATGGTGTAGTTAAGGTATTAGGTTCTTCTTCATTAAAGTAGACAAAAATTTTGTAGCCTTCAGGTTATTTCTTGCATTCTTCTTCATTCTTTTCTAAAAATTCATCAACTCTAACATTAACAATTTATAGCCCATTTAAAGGCTTGGTAGGGTTAATCATATATAAAAAAGGGTAAAGGTTTTCTAGACACCACTAGAGGAACGATGGTTTAAAATTAACTTTGACAGAGTGGCTAGGGGAAACCTGGGGGTCTCAGGGTGTGGTTGTGTAGCAAGAGATTACAAGGGAAAAACTCTCACCTTCATGGAAAATATTCTCCATGATGGCTGAATAATGTGGCTGAATGTTATGCAACAAAAGAGGCTCTTGTCTTAGGAGCTAAACTGGGCATTAGAAGATTCCATTTCGAAGGGGACTCAGAGATAATCATAAATGACATAAAGAAAGGGAAGATGGAGGCTTGGCACCTCAATAAATATATTCAGCAAATCAAAGGATTTCTAATGGAATTTGAAGACTTCAAGGTTTCCCATACATTCTGAGAAGCAAATAGGGTGGCGAACATGTTGGCTAACATGGGCACAAATGCAACAATGATATCTCAAAATGAAAATTTTGAGGACCTTAGACTCCTTGTATTAGATTAAAGAGAGATTTTTTTTGCCTTGGCCAACTTTACAAATAATGACCTTTACATCTTGGTTGATTTCTTGGGGAAGGCATCATGACTCCTACTCTCAATGGAATTTATCATTTTACAGCATGCAAAGATCCCAATCCTCCATGTGTGTCAGCTTGTGTAATCATTTCTTGGCACTCTGACATTTTCTTATATCTAGAGAGTTCCAAGCAAGTTAAATTCAGGCAGAAAACAAGCCAAATTCAGAGTTTTTCAAAGGTGATAGAAATGGAGGAAAATATTACTTTGGGCTCTGAGAATTAGACATAGACTTATGAGGGAAAGATCACTGCTTGACACCTTAAGAACATATTTGTGTTTGATGATCCAAATTTCTTGGAGGCATTCTAATAGATTTTTGGGCCAGAGTACCTAGATGCATATTGGAATCGACGATCAAACCTAGACATGGCATCTCTATTTTTGGCATTGGCACTGATGGTGGGTGAAATGAAGGAGGAGGTTTGTGTTTTGGATTATCTCTCTTTAATCTTTTCTGGGACATTATAATTCTATGTTTTTGGCTCACTTCACCTAGGTTATGGGGGTGAAAAGGTTCTTTATGGGGTTTAGTTAGAGGTTTGGCCTAGACATTTCTAGTTTTAGACCTATTAGAGTAGTTTTGGTAAGTTGTCCAGATGCTTACTATTTTTAGTAAGTAAATAGAGCATAGAATTTGTGGTGCCTCAGTGTTGGTTTGGAAGTGTCTCACCAAGAGCTTTCCAACAAGCTATTGCACATGCTTATCTAAGTTCATTTGGTCAGTTATTTTAATGCCTGATGATTATATGGTTTACTGACTAAGTGACTATTAAAGTTCATTTAACTTGTCACTTTATTTTAAAAAGGTACTATGTTCACTTAAGTGACTAAAGGACAAAAAGGTGCTTTATCCCACATTGCCTAAAAGAGTGTGCATCACATTGGGAAAAGTGATAAAAGTACAATAGGTTCCACATGGGAAGGAATGAAGATTATAATATTTAAAACAAATATTAATTTGGGAGTTGGAAATAGTTATTGGTTATCTCTTCAGGGATGCAGACCCTTCAAGAAGCTTTTGGAGGTGAGATGCAAACCTAGCCTTCTTACAGGTTTTATCTACATTTGCCAATCTGACTATTATTTTTGTTTATAAGATTGGATTATTTGAATTGTTGTATATTATTGTATTGTTGTTGTATAATATAGTAACATTATTTGGTGGCTATTTTTGTTAATTCCTAGTTTATGTATGTACTTATGAATATTGGAGGAAATAAGCACACTTTTTTGAGTTTTCTCGTATGCATATCTGCTAGTTATAAAGTCAATTTAAGTTCTAGAATTTATATCATATATTGGTTTACTATTCAGTTTAAAATTTGTAAGTTTTATATCAAGGGTTTTAGTAAATATCTAGAAAGGGATATTTTAGTGGTATTAGAGCTTGTGTATCCTGCCAGCCTATAGGGTTTGCATTTGACCACACATGAGAATTTGAATTTTAGTTCCAAGAGTATTGAAGTTTGATTGAATCTTGAGAATCAAATACCAATTTTATTGATATCATGGGCTGTAAATATTTGAGTGGTCTTCATAATGTTTTTGGGAATAAATTTATATTTTGGAGCCTATAGACATATATCTTATTGATGAGCCAAGTGCATACTTGGATTATGAGCAGCGTATTGTTGCAGCAAAGGTTATAAAGAGATTTACTCTTCATGCAAAGAAAATTGCTTTTGTGTTGAGCACGATTTTATCAGGGCCACATATTTGGCAGAGAAGGTTATAGTTTATGAGGGTCAAACTTTGGTAGATTATACTGCAAATGCTTTACAGAGTTTGCAAACAGGAATGACTTGTTTTTATCACAACTGGATATTACATTTAGATGACATCCAAAAAACTTTAAGCCTTGTATAAATAAATTGGATTCAACAAAGGATGGAGGTAAGGAAAGAGAATTCCATAGTTGATAGGAAGCATGGGCTAGAGATTAGCTGAATAACATTTCAAATAGTCAAATTGGAAGTTGACTGACATGAACACCAGCAGATGCATCATTCCTTCATAGCTTATGCAGAAACCACATATAGAGGTCATCCTATCATTACATAGGTTGGAAGAGACCATTGTTGATAGCAAAGCACACAATATTTAGAGGGAACACAATTTGTAGTTGTGTGTTGGAAACTCATTCCAGTCACGGGCTCTCCTTAGTCCAAACACACGGGTCCTTTAACAAGATTTTTATCTCATGCAAAACACCATCAGTAGTTGTAGGTCAAGAGGAGTTTAGAGGCACCAAACATCAGCATGAGTTGTGAGGTTGAGGACGTTATGAGTGTATGAAGGAAGGCAGGCATATTCTTGATATTCAGAGTAGTTCCTCCACTCCACTGGTCACATTTTGAATCATGGGTTTGGAAGTTTTGTTGGGTAATGTCTTCATAGCTAGGTAGAACAATACAGGTTGATAGACATTAGGAACACACAATGATCAGATGTTTCTTCATTGTACAATAGGATGGATCAAAATTATGTTTATCATACAAGAAATACTTGAAAAACCTTGTTCAGGAAAAAAATTTGGACTATACAAAAGATTTTGTTAAAAAGCACTTTGAATCGTAGAGACAAGACATAGTGTGAATGAGATTCTATAGATGAGATATGCCAAAGATACAGTTCAAAGGCAATGGTTCCCATTATGTGCCATGATGAGAAGAGTATAAAAGATACTTTATTTTCTAGTGTGTATATTTGTGCACCTAAATTTGCAAAGTCAGGTTGTCTTCTCTTTATGTGGATGGGATAGGCCTTGTAGTAAGGTGTGCGATCAATTTTGTTTAAAGGTACCAGTTCATATTTATAGAATATAGCAGAATATCTAGAACATCAATATTCAAATATAGATTCTAATTCTAAGGCATTAAAAGAAAATGAAATGCTCAAGAACAAGAAAAATTATAGTTATATACTGAGCAGATTGCACAATTAGTGACAACTAAGAAAAATTTACGTTATCGGTTCGTTGTTGATGGAGAACGGTTTAAAGAATTTAAGGATACACTAACAAAGAGCAATAAAGTTTTGACTCATTCAAAAAGGAGATGTAAAAGATGACAAAACAAATCAAGGACCTTAACAAAATAAAATAAAAATATTCAGTGATTTGTATTATCACTATTTCTAGCTTTGAAGAGCTTGGAGTATTAGTATCATTGATTGAAATAACTATTTCTTGGAGTTAGCCAATGAGACAGTAAACATTTTGGTATTGTATTATGTTTTCTCAAAGAAGTACTAGTTACACTACAAGTGTTTGACAAAATTCACATCATCATAGTACTCCATTATTGTTTCATTCCAGTAGAGAATATTATTGTTTGCATGATAACTATTTGTCAAAATATCCTAGTTCCAGAAATCAAAACTTAGCGCTCAGATTTAGTAAATAACCATAATGAGACATTTAATCTATAGTCATTTAGTGCATGACAACTAGTCTTGAAATCAGTTACGCTAATCAAAATAGGTGCAGTTTACAAAAAGTAAGCCTACAGGTAGAACTTATGAAATAGGATTGGGTCCATCTCAGGCACTTGAAAAGCTACATGGAAGAGGAAGTGGGACGAGATTTCCAACTTGATATTCAAATTGAAGTAAGGAGATTGTATAATGATTATAACATTTTTTTGTCAAAACTTCAAAAAGAATTTCCTTTCATTAATTATGTGGACTTTCAGCTAGAACTACAAAACAAGATGGATATGATAAGAAACAAATACTATGAATTGGCTCGAGATCTCCTTGCAGAGGAAAGTTACAAAAATTTGCATAGGGAATATATCAATCAACCTAATAGTAGTACTAAAAAGGAAGAGCAACCTTTGGATGATAATATGCAAAATACTAATAATGGGACAAGTATACTAATAGTTAATTGGGAGACAAAAGTCTCTTATGGAGCTATTTACGCTAGTCCTCCTGATGAGCAGGTTAATGGCCCATATAGAAGAGTTGACCAAACCACTATTGTTGGAAACTCCCTATCTCATTTAGACATGGAAAACTCCAGCATCTTCTTTGGTGACATGGAAATTAACTTGGATGAATTTTATGGTGATACTAGGATGGAAATTATGTTAGATTTTGAGGAGCAAATGGACCGTAAGGTTGATCTAGCACACATTGAGTTAGAGGATATATTTGAAAATGTTGTTCCCCTAGGTGATGAAAAATTAGAAAATTTTATGGAGAACAACCCACTTGTGTTTGAAGGAGATGGTCAAAAACCATTATCTCTCCTTGACTTATTGGGTATGCTTTTGGTCAAAGAGGACAAGATTGTCCAAGTGTTGATGAGTATGGACGATTCTTCCAATTTGATTGAGGATCTCATGCAAAAAATTATGATAAAAGAGAGGCATGGGAATGCATGTGGTGTCACAAGTCCTCTTTTACATACTATTTTTGAAACTTTAAAAATGATAAAATATGAGTACTTGCAATTGTTAATAGATAGAGATCTAGCAATAAAATTTGGAAGGGACAAGGAGAGTGAGTTAGATGATTTATGCCTTCAATTGAGGTTAACACATTATTCCATCCACAAAGCTAAAAATCAAACAAGTGGGGCAGCCACTTATGAAGAAGATAAATGTGGTTCAAGGGCACAAGAGATCATACAAATCATTGAAGAAATTCATAAAATGGGTAGATGTGAAGGAAAACAATGTAATTAAATCACATATTAGCTGGCATATTAGCTGTTGTCATGTTGTATCACTAACTATGTACTCATGTGAAGATGTATAGCTATTGTCACATGAGTACATAGTTAGTGATACAACAAGGATAATACAGAGATTTCAATTAATGGTGAACCATCCTTTTACGAAGACTTTGACATAAGCGAGAGTACTTATGGTGGGGTAGGAAGTTCAAATTTATCCTTAGCATGCTCTAAGGGACTTTTCAGCTTACCTAGAGATTTATCACCTAGCTCTTACGAGATGGCCATGATCTACTTGTTGATTGGTAATTTTTCTTGTTGGTATATTTCTACTATCAGTGATTTTCCTATGTATGTTGGTAATATATTTGATGATTCTATTTGGCCTTCAAGGGTCAATGAGTTATTTGTAGATGAGTGGGGAGAACACACATCACCCTATGTTCCACATGAGGTGTCTACATTTTTTATTTAGCAGGATATTGAAGATAGTGTTAGCGCTCATGATGTTGGTGATTCACCAACCACTCCTTCTTTCATCTAGGATCATGTTGATTGGGTGATCGAGAATCTAGGTGTTAATAATATCTTACATCTAGTGGATTATGTTGTGTTGTTACACAATCACATGATTATGATCTATGTGTTTCAGCCTTCTAACACATCAGAGTTCCAAATATTAGGATTACTCCATTTTTACCAGGGTGATATGACGGTGGAGTCAGATTGGTTGGATCTATCATTGTCATCGATATAGTTATACAAGAGTGGTATAGTGGTGTAGTGGTATAGTTATTACAAGAACTAGTTAGTGGTATCTCAGACAACACATGAATTCTCACTTGGGACCCAAGGGGAGCATCCCTATGTATTGCCTTTTATCGGGGAGCTAGGAGGAGATTTTGGTTGTTATCATCTGGGGGTAGATATTGGTATATTTTCGAGCTCCCATCTTCACCTGATAGTAGAGAGTCATAGGGTCACTCATGGAGTGAGGTATTCATTCTGATTGAGGGTATTGGTACACATGACAACAACACTTGGTAGTTGGTGTCCCTTAATGGTGAACCTTGGGATCCTGGCATTCAGTTATTTGGCACATCGACTCCTATTGTACTATTTCACCATTCTAGATTTGGGATGATGCATGTTAGGTTACATTCATTAAGGAGTAGAATCTCATTCTTAAGGCAAGTATGAGATCCTAGCATTTGGTTTCTACAGGTATGAGTGGATTGCTTGAGGGAAAGCAATCTTTGAGAAGGGAGGCTTTGTAATGTCCCCTTTTTCTAAGACATTATAATTCTATGTTGTCGGCTCACTTCACCTAGGTTACGAGGGTGAAAAGGTTCTTTATGGGGTTCAATTCAAGGTTTGGCCTAGACATTTCTAGTTTCAGACCCATCAGAGCAATTTTTGCAAGTTTTCCGGATGCTTACTATTTTTAGTAAGTAAATAGAGCATAGTATTTTCGGTACACTGAGAGCTTTCCAACAAGCTATTGCACATGCTTATCTAAGTTCATTTGGTTAGTTATTTTAATGCCTGATAATTATATGGTTTACTTACTAAGTGACTATTAAAGTTCATTTAACTTGTCACTTTATTTTAAAAAGGTACTATGTTCACTTAAGTGACTAAAGGACAAAAAGGTGTTTTATCCCACATTGCTTAAAAGAGTGTGCATCACATTGGGAAAAGTGATAAAGGTACAACATGTTCCACATGGGAAGGAATGAAGATTATAATTTTTAAAACAAATATTAATCTAGGAGTTGGAAACAATTACTAGTTATCTCTTCGGAGATGCAAACCCTTGAAGAAGATTTTGGAGGTTGGACACAAACCTAGTCTTCTTGCAAGTTTTATCTACATTTTCCAATCTAACTATTATTTCTGTTTATAGGATTGGATTATTTAGATTTCTGCAATGTTTTTGTATAATACATTAACATTATTTGGCTATTATATGTGTTGATTCCTAGTTTATTTATGTACTTCTGAATATTGGAGGAAATAAACATACTTTTCTGGGTTTTCTCGTATGCATATCTGCTAGTTATATAGTCAATTTAAGTTTTGGAATTTATATCATATACTAGTTTATTGTTTAGTTTAAAATTTGTAAGTTTTATATCAAGGGTTTTAGTAAATATCCAGAAAGGGATATTTCAAAGGCATCATGACTCCTACTCTTGATGGAATTTATCATTTTACAGCATGTAGAGATCACAATCCTCCATGTGTGTTAGCTCGTGTAATCATTTCTTGGCACTCTGACATTTTCTTATTTCTAAAGAGTTCCAATCAAGTTAAATTCAGGCAGAAGACAAGCCAAATTCAAATTTTTTTAAAGGCGATAGAAATGGAGGCAAATATTGCTTTGGGCTCTGAGAATCAGACATAGACTTATGAGGGAAAGATCATTGCTTGACATCTTAGGAACATATTTGTGTTTGATGATCCAAATTTCTTGGAGGGAGTCTAGCAAATGTTTGGGCCAGAGTACCTAGATGCATATTGGAAGCGATGATAAAACTTGGACATGGCGTCTCTATTTTTGGCATTGGCACTAATGGTGGGTGAAATGAAGGAGGAGGTTTATGTTTTGGATGATCTCTCTATGCCAAAATTCACATGTGAGGAGGCAGTGCATTAGTTTAAGGAGAAGCTACAAGATGATGGTGGAGACAACATCGTTAGCATTTGGACATCTTTTTGTCTCTAGTGATTTGTATTTGGTTTTGGCAATCTATGCTTTTGGCAGGGTGTTAATACTCTATAGTTTTTTGTAATGTAAAATGTATGGCCTTGGGACAAATAGATATAACGTAGTAAGGTATATGGCCATAACTCAAATATTGTAATCTCTCTCTTTGGTATCAATATAATACCAATAATGTTACCTATCAAAAAAACCATTTGCAATTTTCACAATTTTGTTAGTGTTAGAATTCAAACACTTGTAGACCTTGGTTTTAGTGGAATATCCTAGGAATATGCCTTTGTCACTTTTTGCATCAATTTTTCCTTTCCTTGCATCTTTCAATATGTAACACTTGCTTCATAAAAATTTGAAGTAATTTACATTAGGTGCACATCCATACAAAAGTTCAAAAGGTTTTTTGTTTATACCTTTCTTGACTCGAACTCAATTCAGTGTATAAACATCAATACTTAGAGCTTCTCTTCAATAATTTTATGAAATATTCTTTTACATCATCATTGTTATTGCATAGTCCATGATTGATCTATTCCTTCTTTCAGCTATACCATTCTATGGTAGATTCCTTGGGGAAATCATTTGTCTCTTGATTCTTTTGTTGTTGTAGAATATGTTGAACTCATTTGATATGAATTCACCTCCTCTATGTAATCTCAAGCACTTCAAAATCTTACCTATTTACTTTTCAACTCTAGCCAACTACCACTTAAACATTTGAAATGCATCAAATTTTCTTTTAGAAACATCACAATCATCATTCTAGAGAAGTCATCAACAAATAAAATAAAGTATTTTCACCATAATAACTTTGTACTCCAATAGGCCACATAGATCAGTGTGAACTAACTCCAAAATTTCATTAGAACAATAAGTCTTGCTCTTGAAACTAGAATTTGTCATTTTACCCATTTGACATTGTTTTCACATTACTTTATCAAGTTATCTTAGTCTTGGTAACCATGTAACTCTTTTCATCTTACTAATGTTCACCAAATCATCAAAGTTCAGTTGACATAGCCTCTTGTGCCATAACCAAATATCTTTAAATATTGCAAATAAACAACTATCTTTAGATAGGTCTAGATAGAACAAGTTACCTATTGTCCGCTCTCCACTTCTAATTAGTTTATGAGTAGCATCATAGATATTTTCCTTCTTGTTTTGGAATTCAACTCGGTAACCTACACTATTCAACTATGCCACACTCAACAGATTCTACTTTAGTCCAATAACCCAATATGCATTATCAGGTCTGATCTTGTCATTCAATCTAATTGATCCTTTACCTTGCATATAACATGGTGTATCATTTAAAAACTTAACACTACTTCCATTATAATGTTGTAGCTTCTCAAACTTACTTTTATCATGATTCATGTGATGTGAGCAACCACTATCAATTATCCATTTATCATTCTTACTCACATGTGAAATTAATGCAATTTTCTCATCTTCATTAAAATCATCTTTCATTGCAACATAAACAACTTCTTCACCATGACCATTAGAATCATTATTAGAATCATCTTCTTCAACAATGTAGCAATATTTCTTACCTTTATCTTTGTAGTGTTTGTTACCTTGGCTATCTCTATTGTCTCTACTTCCTTGATACTTGAAGTCTTTCATTTCTTTGTTCTTATCTTTGTTAGGGAGCCTTGCAACAACATGACCAACTTTGTTACATGTAGAACATGTAATCACCTAAAAATGGTCATCTAGACTATTAGCCCCCTTTTCAACATTTTGGCTAAATTAATTTAATCACTTACCTAAGCCAAATTGCTAATAATCAATTTATTTGATTATAACCTATAGTTTGACTATGCTATCCTAAGTTTATTATTTGATTAAAAGAACATGTCCCCTTTTAATTAAATAAAAGACCCCATTCTTCTAACCCACTTAAAGTGCACACATAAAGTCCTTTTTCTATTTTGCAATTAAAAGAAAAGGCTTTGTGACTTTTGTCTTATGTGACAAGTCAACTTAAATTCTATTGGTTGATTTGTGTGTGCACATGGATCACTCCTCTTTTCAAATTCCACCGTTGATCATCCACCATCTTCATCTTGATCTCTACCGTCCATACATCTTTAAAAGGGAGAGAGCTTTCCCCCTCAATCCATCCATCTTTTGAACATTGTTATGCTGCAGGTTTTCTAACAGGTTTTCTTTGGAGCTTTGTGGAGAACTTCTCTTCCTTGTCTACATTCTCTCATCCATGGCATTTTAGCTTAGATTCATGTTGCATGTTAGTTTAGCTTCTATTTTGCAATAATCTCTCACATAGCTTAATATTTGGATTGTAACACTCTCATCCATGCTTAGAATAGCTGCACTTTGCATTTCATTCTAGCTTAATCTTCATTTGCATTGCATTCTTGAGGAACTCCTTGAGACATTTGCATTCTTGCATCTTGTCTTTGGAACCTCCCATTGCATGGTTTACTAGCAAGAAGAGTATCTCTAAGGCTCATCTGAGAGCTTTCTTATTCTTAAAATATACTCTCTTGCACTCCATGGATAGGGAGCTCTAAGCCGACATCCAAGCATTCCAACTCATGGAATCGATTGGATAGAAGGGTTTAGAGTGTGACACTTTCGAGTGTACAGAACATACTATATCAATTTTACCTTTTTATTTTCCTTATACTCGTAGTAGCCTTATAGCCCATAATACCTCAAGTTCATCATGATCATTGCTTGATTCACTATCACTTTGCACATGTTTACTCTTCTTCTTTCTTCTAGATCCATTAGGGGTTAGTTAAGCTTTAAAAATAGATTCAACAATTGTAGATGTATAATTATCAAAATTTGATAATTCAAATGCATTGAGTTTACCAACAAGACTATCCAAGGTGAGATCATTACCAAGTGTACATCTGAACTCGTGTATTGTAGAAACTCTAATAGCTTAAATAGGAAGTAAAGTTCTCAATACCCTGATTATCATAATCTCTTTAGTTATGTCTCCTCCAACACCTCTTATATAATTCGCCACCTCTTTGATTTGGCTGCAATATTGTGCAATAGTATCACCTTCTTTCATTCTCATATTATCAAACTTGCCTCTTTCAAGCTTTATACCTTAGCCCTCAATACATTTTTGTCTCCTCTATGGATTTGTGCCGACTTATCTCAAATTTTCTTTGCAATAATGCATTCCTTTATATCATCAAATTCATCATAACTTAGGATTGGTGTTAGTTCAATCATCATATGGTTGTTCTCTTGCTTCTCTTTCATTTGTTCAATTGTCATAGGTCTAAGTACCTCAATGTATTCATAGTCAAGGTAGTATGATGCAGAATCTCCAATACTAGATAAGGGTCATCTTATCAAGTGTTTCCATGCTAGGAAGTTTTTCTTGTTTAGCTTGGGTATCTCTCTTTTGCACATCTTGATCTTTAGCTATAAGTCCTTTCAAACTTTCCTTTCAAGTACCATAACTTTGATAAAAATTGTTTGAATGATTAGAATAAATGAGAGGAGGGGTGAATTAGTTATCCTTAGGTCTAGATGTACCAATTCAAATTTTAACAACTTAAAAAACCCAATCTAATTCATAAACCCACTCGGTCAATATAGCATCTTAACTGTACTTATTCATATAGTTACTCAACTCTCTATTTCACTATGTGTCGACTAATAGTAACATCAAACAATTGATAACATGTAAACAATATTCATACATAACACTTTAACACCAACATTTAGACATATTTATATACCACCAAGTAACATGCTACCAATTTTTCATTCTTCTAAAGTGAGCTTGGTTAAGAGCCAACCATGTTAAAGGTTACAAAACACACTATTAGGTGTGACCCTTTTAAAGGATTTAATCACCATATTAGGAGTGTCCTTGTTGGAATACTTTAAAAATTTCCTTAGAATGTCACCTTGATTAAACAATTTACAAGTGATAATTAGGTCAACCTTGATTTAAGGATTTTACTATCACAATGGTTAGAAAGTAATAGATAGGTTTGATCTCTAAACTATAACTCACTTTAAAAATTCATATCTCTATTTGACTCATGTTGGTTTATTGACTGACCTCCATCATGTTCTCCTTCTTTGATCTTCTTGGCAACCTTTCAAGCAATCACACTTCACCAATCTTCAAATTATTCCTCTACTACTCTACTCTTCACAGGTTATCCATAAAATTAAAAATCAAGAATGAACCAACCATATAAAACATCTCTTATGCCTCCTTAAATAGGTAGTTTAATCTTTTGCTGCTTAAACATATTTGTAGATCTTAGAGTTAGGTCAAATTCATTGAATCCTTCCATCATTGTGTTGCCCGTGGCTATACAGCCACGAAAATGCACTCCCTTTACATTGTTTTTTCTAACTTTCCAAAAAAAATTATAAGTCCTCTCCTTCGTAAGGAAGTGCATTTTCGTGGCTGTATAGATGTTGCCCATTGTGTTCTCCTTCTCCTTTCTCAAAACTTCTCATCAAATCATTGTCATAGATATATTAACAAAATCCCATCATGCATTTAATATTCCAACTCATTAATCCTTATCATTAACATCCTTTTACTAATCCAAAAATTCAAGTATGTTGGCCTCATATCTCAAATATTTCATAAGCAATTAACTTGTTTGTCAACAATTACTAAGTTATTTTTCTTGTTCATTGCTTAATATAATGATTTAGAATAACTAAGGGGGGGGGGGAGTGTGGGGTAAATCAGTTATCCTCAGGTCTATATGTACCAATTAAACTTTTAAACTCTTTAAACAACTTAGATCTAATCATTAAGTAGCTTGGTCTCTATATCAACTTATTAGTAACATAAACTTGCAGTCCATTGCCCAATAATAACTAACTTGTAGAATGATAAACACTAACCACTAAAACATCTAAAATAACATCCACACAAGTAAGACATCAGGATTTAACGTGGAAACCTAATTTAGGAAAAACCACTAGCAATATGTCACCAAATTTTCACTCTTCTGAAATAAGCTCTGTTAGAAACCAACCCTATTAGAGGTTACAATATACATGTTAGGTGTGAACATGTTAATGGATTTAATCACCCTATTATAAGTGACCTTGTTAGATGACTTAAGAAAATTCCATTAGAATGTCACCTTGATTAAAGGATTTATAAATTACAATTAGGTTAAACTTGATTAAAGGATTTCAATTGATATAATGGTTAGAAAGTAACAAGAAGTTGATTTGATAAATACAACTCACTTTGAAAATATAGATCACAATGTAGCTCATTTTCTAACGCATTGACTAAACTATATTCCTGTCTCTATCAATGTCTCTAATCTTCTTGAATCTCCTTCAAGCAAACACTCTTCACCTCAGTTTCCCAATCAACAAAATTAGAAATTGCTAACCTCTCTTAGGTTAATCCTTATTCCTTCTTAGATAGGTAGCTTGATATTTGGTTGCCTAAACACCACCATTGATCTTAGGTTTAGGTTAGATTCGTTATACCCTTCCATCATTTTGTTTTCTCCTTCTCCTTCTAGAAACTTCTCAAAAATTCTCTTTGAGTCCATGCTTAAAAATTCTTAAACATGATTTCTCTAGAATTAAATAATCCATTTCATTAATCCTTATCTTCTCACACTTTACATATTTCAAGAATCCAACTATGCCATCCATGAATCTCAATTCCTTCACAAAATAACAAATGTTGACACTAAAGGTCCCAATTCACAGGAAGGTGGAAAGCCCTATCAAGAGGAGAAGGGAATTGAAATGGACATTGATTAGGATTTTGGAAAGGGATAGGAGACCCCTCTCAATGCCCAGGAGGAGAGAAATGAGGATTATGGCATGGAAAAAACCACCTATACTTTTGGCTCTAAGGGAAGGCAAATGGTCTAGAGGAACTTTGAAACTCGGATTGAGAAAATGGGCATTGTGAGAGAATCTATCTAGCCCAAGGTCTTAGAGGGAAATGAGGGAAGAATTCATTTGGAGGAACTTATTGATACAATAATGGTGATTCTTAGTGACAATTCCAGGAAGGTGGGAATGAAGCTCCTCAACAATGCCTAGAACAACATGGTGGACAACTTCTAGTCCATCAAGTGGATTTTCCATGAAATGAAAGAGAAAAAGAATAGGTTGCAAGGTCTAGAAAGGAAGGAAGGGTAAGATGAGACTGATAGAATAAGCATTCTAGATACCAAGGTAACTAAGATGGAAAAAAGAATGGATAGGACGGATAGCTCTCTCCACAACTTTGCTAACTAGAGCCTCAATATTATCAAAGGCTTAAATGATAATATCAAACAACTGCATACTATGTTGGAGGTTAGCATAGGGGTGTAAGATGAAATAGACAATGAAGATAATAGGGTAACTAAAGAAAATGTTAACCCCCTAGTTGAGAGCCTAAGCAATAAAATGAGATCAAACAAGAAGAAGAGTGAAAAGGAGGACTCTCTAGATGATATTAAGTTGATGACTGATGCGGCATAGACCATGGAAAAGCTGGAGCTCAAGGAGCTAGAATGATTGGTGCTCCTGGCTTTTTTATTTTTCCTTTGGCTTTTTGGTTTGCTAGGCTTGCCTACTCCTTAAGAGGCTATTTTTTTTTATGGTTGGTTCTAGTGGCCTTCTATGGCCTATTGTTTTTAGCTGATTTGCTTCATGCTCTAGACTTTAAGTCTTTTTTTTTAAATATATATATTTAAAATTTTACTATTGGGTTTCAGGCACCTGTTAAAACCCGTTTTACTTAATAATAATAAAATGTTGACACTTGGTTAAAATGATGTTCCTTGGCCTTGGTCATCATTAGATAACATGATTATCACTAATTTTCCTTCTCGGCTTACACTGACTTCTCTCGGTCCAAATTTTCTAATACTATGTCTTTTCTGATGCTCATTTTATGCTATATTTTCTTGGCTTCTACTATTCACTTGGTCGACACTAGGACAACTCAGCTTCAACAATAAGTTCCTTAATTTTATGTTTTCAAGCTTAGTTTAGCCTATGTGTTTTTTCATTCATTGATCATCTCTTCAAGGATTTAACTCAACTATCTTCTTAACTTAGTGTTATGATTAAACAATACATTATCTTTTCAATGTCCAACTCATCAAGTGCCTATTATATTTCCACATAGCTCAACCTTTCCACTAGGTCTTCTTGTTATATATTCTTCTTAAATCCTCTTCATCAATCATTGAGATATGACACTCTACTTAGGTAGAAAGTCTCCCACCAATCAGGTTTGACATAAATGACAATATAAAAATTGTTCCAATTATAGTTTCCAACAATCTCTCTCTTTTGCATTGATGGAAACACCTCAAGTTACCATACAATCTAAAAAGTCATTTGAGTATCCACTTGGTTTTCTTCTATCAAATTCCTCTTTGTTTAGTAATAGATCTTTATTAATATCCTTAGTTTCATTTTTATTCTCATCTTAGTGTCCAAAAATCTCATTGATCTCATCTTTCAATTTCATTCTAATAATTCTAACAACTCCCTTTGTCATATCAGAACATAATCTCCTTCTTTGATATACATCTTCATACTCTCCATCTTTCTCAATACAATATCTTGATGTTAATACCTCTTCCTTTGATTACTACATTGGTAACTAACAATCTCTCCCTCTTGACGTTTTCTCCTCATGGTAACTAATATACAATTCTCCCCCACTTATTATTTACAACTACTACTTCATATATCTCTCTTTGACAACAATGCCAAAGATACTTCAACATCATCAGTTATTTGTCTCATACGTCCTCAACATGTAGATATCTCTAGATTAGTTCTCTGAACTAGGTTCTTCTTCTATCATCTTGCTTATGAATAATTTAATGTCTTGTGCTTGTCTCTTCAAAACTTTATGTAGGTACCAAAGCGTGACCTCCTGCATTAATTTGTAAAATATTCTAACAAAAAACATTTGATTGAGAGCTCTATCTCAGCTTAAGTAGCCTCAGTTAGAGGAATCACCCCTAGATCACCTCTTAGATATTTATGTGCATCCTTAGGTAAGGATTTTGTGAATATATCAGCTATATGTTCCTTTGTATTCACATACTCCAATCTCACTTCTTTGTCTTGTACCAAATCTTTCAAGTAATGATACTTGATAGCAAGATGCATGGTCTTAGTGTGCATCACATGATCTTTTGATATGTTTCAAGCACTTGTATTATCACAGATCATAACAATAGGTTTAGTGATATCTTCCTTCATTCCTTTCAATAATTACTTGATCCACACTATGTTAGAATAATTAACTATTGTGACTATATATTTAACTTTAGTTGTAGATTGAGAGATGCAATTTTTCTTCTTGCTTGTCCATGAAACTAGTCTCTTTCCTAGAAAGAAATCTCCATCGCTTGTACTCTTTCTATCATCAACATTTCTAGCTCAATCTACGTTAGTATACACTTTCAATTCAAACTTTTCATTCTTCTTGTAATACAAACCATAATTCTTTGTTCCTTTATGATATTTTAGTATTCTTTTTAATAGCTGTCAAGTTTTTCTCTTTAGGATTTGCAGAAAATCTTACAACTATCCCAACTACTAGTTTAATATCTAGTCTTCTATGAACAACATATTGCAACTTTCTAAATATTGATCTATATAAGTTTTGATTCACATGGGCAGAATCATCATTCTTTGAAATTTTATGTCTAGTATCCATGGGTGTTCCAAATGGTCTTGAGTCTTCCATACCAAACATTTTCAGTATCTCCTTAATATATTTTGATTGTATAATGTAGATGTATTTCTTCATTTGATATGCTTGCAAGATAATAAAAAAATTAATTTCACCAAACATAGACATCTCAAAATCTTTCCTTATTTGATCTACAAATGACTTATACAATGCATCCTTTTCTCTAAATATGATATCATCAACACATATCTTAGCTAACAATATATATTTTTCAGATTTAGTCTTCAAATATACATTTCTATTATCATTTATCCTTGCAAAACCAATCTTCACCAAGTAAGTGTGTAACCTTTCATACTATGCTCTAGGGGCTTTTTTTAATCCATACAAAGCTTTGTGCAACTTACTTACCATATTACTTTTGTTTGGGTCAAAAAAAATCCTTCAAGTTGTCCAATATAGACTTTTTCTTCAAGAATTTCATTCTAAAATGCATACTTGACATCCATTTGTTACACTTTGAATCCTTTGTAAGCAGAATGTGCAAGCAAAGTTCTCACTCCTTCCAATCTTGAAACAAGGGAAATTTGTCTCCCCATAATCAATACCTTATTTTTGTGCATAGACCTTACAAACTAATCTTTCTTTGTTTCTTTCTACTTCACCTTTTCCATTCAACATGTTTTAGAATAACCACTTTGTACTAATAACATTCTTATCCTTTGGTCTAGGTACTAGTGGCCAATTTTTTCTTCTCTATCTACTCAATATCTTCATTCATTGCTTGAATCCAATGTTCATTACCCAAAGCATCCTTCACTAATTTGGGATTAAATTCATATAGTACACATGTATCACTTCTCAATTTTTTCCTTTTCATAATTGCCAAGTCTTTATCTCCAATGATTTGATTAGGTGCATGATGTCTTCTCACATTTTCTGCTAATATAGGCTCTTTTCTTCTTTCTTCTTCTGGTTCATCTTGTAGATTAGCTTTGAGTAGAACTTCATGTATTTTTACTTGTTCTTCTAGTTGTTTTATAATCACTTGTTGATGCTAGAAAATTTCTCCTTGATGCTTGCCATGTTCTATCTGATGCTCACACCAATTTCATGATGCTTGGCATGTTGTTGTTGTAACTCGATATGCACCAATTACTACTGCTCGAAAGCTTTCTTCTTAGGTTCAAGTAAGATGTTGGGTTCACCTTCATCAATGAATGTGGAATTTTTGTAATCTTAAAAATCCTTCTTGCATTCAACTTCATTCTTTTCTGCATATTCATCAACTTTCACATTTGCACTTTCCACAACTTTTTTAGTGTTAGAATTCAAACACTTATATTCTTTTCTCTTAGGTTGTATTTGGCAACGGAAATACGAGTGGAATAGGCATATGTAAATTCTTAAAATTTTGAATTCTCCATTTGGATGCACCAAATTAGAATTGCAAATAGGAATATAATAGGAATATGTATTCCAATTTTGGTCCAAAAATGAGCATTTTCTATTGTACCTAAATAGGTAGAATTGGAATACGTATTCCTATTCTAGTTTTATTTATTTTAGAAAACATAAATTTTTGGGTCTATGAATTCCCCATCAAATTTTGGCTGAGCCAAACAAAGAATAGGAATATGTATCCCTATTTTCTATTCCATAATAAATATTCTAGAATAACAATTCATATTCCCATATTTCTATTCCCACAACCAAATAGGCCCTTAGTGGAACATCCTAAGGATATGCCTTCATCACTTTTTGCATCAAATTTTCATTTTCTATTATCTTTTAGTATATAACATTTGCTTCCAAAGAATTTGAAACATTTCACGTTAGGTGCATAACCTTACCATAACTCAAAAGGTGTGATACTTGTACCTTTCTTGACTTGTACTATATTCAAGGTGTAAACAATTGTACTTACAACTTCTCTCCAATACTTAGGCACAACATTCTTCTCCATCATAAATGTTCTAGTACAATCCATGATTGATCTATTCCTCCTTTCAACTATACCATTCTGCGAAGGGGTTCTTGGTACAAACACTTGTCTCTTGATTCTTGTATCATTATAGAATGTGTTGAATTCCTTAGATATGAATTCACCTCCTCTATCAGATCTCATACACTTAAATATTTTACCTATTTTCTTTTCAATCTAGCCAAATACCACTTAAACATTTGAAATGCATTAGATTTTTCTTTAAGAAACATCACATTCATCTATTAGAGTGGGGTTGGCCTTGCAGCAAAAGGTTGATCTGTCAATGCCCAATACAACCACTTAACTTATAGTACACATGAGGAAGTTAAGCCCTTGTCATGAATCTCGAGGGGAGCACTAAATAAATTTCCAACAAACTCCCCCTCAATGTTACCCAAGGATCTTAGAATTTGAACCTATGACCAAGCTCTGATACCACTTGTTAGAGTGGGGTTTTCATTGCACCAAAAGACTAATTTTTCTATACCTAATACAACCACTCAACTTATAGTACACATGAGGAAGTTAAGCCCTTTTCATGAATCCCGAGAGGAGCACTAAATTTTTTTCTAGTATCATCATTCTAGAGTAGTCATCAACAAGTAGAATAAAGTATTTGTCACCACAGTAGCTTTATACGCTAATAGGTACACAAAGGTTAGTATGAACCTTCTCTAAAATAACATCAGAAGTATAGGTCTTTCTCTTGAAACTAGACATTGTCATTTTCCCAATTGACATTGTTTACACATCACATTATTAGGTTTCTTCAATCTTGGTAACCCTCTTACTTTCTTCATCTTACTAATTCTTACCAAATTATCAAAGTTCACATGACATAGCCTCTTATTTCATAACCATATATCATCACACTATGCAAACAAACATGTATCATTAGATAGGTCTAGATAGAACAAATTACCTCTTGGTCAATCTCCACTTTCAATCAATTAACCAAAACTATTGTAGATCTTGGCCTTCTTGTGTTGAAATTCAATTTTGTCACCTAAACCATTCAAGTGTGCCACACTCAATGAATTGTAGTTAAGACCTTCAACCTAATAAGTGTTCTCACATTTGATCTTATCAAACAATCTCATTGATCCTTTCAAACAATCTCATTGATCCTTTACCTTTCAAAAGACATGGTGTGTCATTACCAAACTGAACACTACCTCCTTTATAATTTTCTAAAGTTTCTAACTTATTTTTATCACCAATTATGTGGTGTGAGAAACCACTATCAATTATATACCTATCATCTTTACTCGCATATGAAATAATTTCAGTTTTCTCATCTTCATCAAAATCATCTTTCATAGAACCATAAACAACTTCTTCATCATAATCATCACTAGTTTCTTCTTCAACAATGTAACAAGACTTCTTACATTTTCCTTTGTAGTATTTGTATCCTTTGTTGTCTTTTCTGTCTCTTCTTTCTTTGAACTTTTTGTCTTTCCTCTCATCCTTGTCATACTTTTCAGGACATCTTGCAGCAATATGACTAACTTTATTGCATGAAAAACATATTATAGGAAGTTTACCTTTGAATTTTCCTTTCTTTCTTGGTAGTTGGCTAGCCATTAATGCTTCAAGATCCTCAAGATCATCATCAAAATATTTACTCTCACTATCCTCACATTTTCCTTTCTTCTTTTTAGAATTGTGTAAACCCAATTGTGAGTTGAAAGTAGATTCAATAGTACATGCAGTAAAATTATCAAAATTTGACAATTCAAAAGAATTGAGTCTACCAACCAGACTATCCAATGTTAGATCATTACCAGGAGCACACATTAGTTCTTATATTGCAAACACTCTAATAGCATAAATAGGAAGTAAAGTTCTTAATACCTTGCTGACCACAACTTATCACTGATCTTTCCATCAACTCCTCTAATAACATTCACAACTTCTTTGATTCTTCTAACATATTGAGAAATGCTCTCACCTTCTACCATCTTCATATCATCAAACTTTCCTCTCAAGGTTTTTAATTTGGATCTTAGTACATTCTTATCTAGTCCATGGATCTTTTCCAAATTTTCCCACATCTTTTTTGGAGTATTGCAATCATTTATGTCATCAAGATCTAAGTAACTTAGGGAAGATGAAGTCTCCAACATTGCATGATTGTGCTCTTGTTTCTCCTTCATCTGTTGGGATATCATAGGTGAATGTCTAGTTACATATTCATTTTTGAAATAGAATACTGCTAAATCTCCAATTCCAACAATGTGTAGATTCATCAAACTTTTAGATGCACAAAAGTTCTCCTTGTTCAACATGGGTATCTCCTTTCTGTACATCTTGATTTTTAGCTTTAAGTCCCTTCTATGTTTTCTCTACAAGCACCACTCCTTTGATACCAATTGTTAGAATTATTTAGAATAACTAAGGTGGGTAGGGTGAATCAGTTATCCTCAGGTTCAAATGTACCAAACAAACTTTTAAATTCTTCAAACAACTTAGATCTTATCATTAAGTAGCTCAGTCTCTATAGAAACTTATCAGTAACATAAAATTATAGTCCACTATCCCAATAATAACTAACTTTTATAATGATAGAAACTAAACATTAAAACATCTCAAATAATATCCACACAAGTTAGACACCAGGATTTAACGTGGAATCCCAATTTAGGAAAAAACACCAACATGTCACCAATTTTTCACTCTTCTGACATGAGTTCTATTAGGATCCAACCTTGTTAAAGATTATAATACACACTATTAGGTGCGACCCATTTTAAGGATTTAATCACCCTATTACGAGTGGCCTTGTTAGAGGACTTGAGAACATTCCATTAGAATGTCACCTTGATTAAAGGATGTACAAATGACAGTTAGGTCAACCTTGATTAAAGGATTTCAACTGATACAATGGTTATATAGAAAGTAACAATAGACTGATTTGATAAATACAACTCACTTTGAAAATACATATCACAATGTATCTCATCTACTAACTCACTAAATGAACTCCATTCATGTCTCCATCACTATCCTTGATCTTCTTGGAACTCCTTCAAACAAACACTCTTCACCTCAACTCTTCTCCTTCTTCTTAAGTTTGTCAATCAACAAATTAACAACTACTAACCTTTCTTAGGTTAATCCTTATGCCTCCTTAAATAGGTAGCTTGATCTTTTTCTGCTTAAACACCACCGTTGATCTTAGGTTTATGGAATTCATTGAATCCTTCCATTATTTTATTTCCTCATTTTCCTTTGAAGAACTTCTCAAAACTTCTCTTTCAATTCATGCTTAGAAATTCTCAAACAAAGTTTATCTTACATTAAATAACCAAGCTCATCAATTCTTATCTTTAACATGCTTTACATATTTCAAGAATTCAACTATGTTGGCTAGGAATCTCAATTTCTTCAGAAAATAACAAATTCCAACACTTGGCCAAAAATATGTTGCTCAGCCTCGGTCATCACTAGATAACTCGATCATCACTAATTGTCTTTCTCGACTTACACCAACGTCACTCAGTCTAACTTTTTTGATACTCTATCTTTACTAGTGCTCATTCGACACTATATTTTCTTATCTTCTACTATTCACTTAGTCAACACTAGCATAGCTCAGCTTCAACTATAAGTTCCTAAATCTTATGCTTTGAAGCTCAGCTTAGCCTATGTATTTTTTCCTTCATCGATCATCTCTTCTAGGCTTCAATAGAACTATTGTCTCCACTTAGTGCTATGATTAAACACCACTTTATCTTTTCAAAGTCCAATTGATCAAGTGCCCATTGTATTTCCACATAACTCAATCTTTCCACTAGATCTTCTTGTTATCTATTCTTCTCAAATCCTCTTCATCAATCAACATGAAATGGCACTCTACTCAGGTTTCAACTATCTCACCAATAAGGTTTGACATCAATGAAAACATAACAATTGTTCCAATTGTACTTTCCAACAATTATTTAGTAGCTCGGTCATCACTATTCTATCTTGCTCAACATTCACTATCCTTCTCGGTCATTTTTGATGTTTGGTTAATACTAAAATTTATTTCATCAACTTGCTTGCCCATAACTATCGCTTGGCTTATACTATTTTTCAACTTCTTCTTAAGTTTGTTAATCTTCTGCTTCATTTTCTTCATTAATTGACCAACATTAGTACTTAGTCAAGCTATGAGTTTAACTAATTTTCTTATTATTCTTCATACATAAATTCACTTAGCTTCTTTACTTAATGTAATGATTAAACAACACATTATCTTGTCAATGACCAACTTATCAAGTTCACATTGTAATTCCATGATACTTAACTTATCTTTTCAACTAATTGACTAGCTCACCTTGTTATCTCCTCTTTTCAAGTCTTCTTCATCAATTAAATGATGTGACAGTCTACACTATTAGTAAATGTCTTACCATTAAGGTTTGACATCAATAGAAACATAATTATTGTTCTAATTATGGTTTCCAACACCACAATCTCTTCCTCTCAAGGGTCTCTTCTCACTTGTGGACATCCTCTCATTATTATTTATTCCTTTCCTAACTAAGGTTATGGAATACGATGTTCTTTAAGGAAGTTTCCTTATTGTTGGAAGTAGGTATTATTTTTCTCTTTTCCTATGACACCTCAACAACCCTTTGCTTCCATCAAAAAGAGGGAGGCATACATACAACCTCCTTATCAATTATGTACCCTTATTGATCCTTAATGAGACTATGCTTTCCTTATAACTGGTCACTCTCAATAGATCCACATAGAGACAATACTTTTTGTAAGGCAGATCTTGTAAGCTACTAGTTCACTCAATTTTCTTCAAGCTTTCCCTAAGTACAAAACTCTTATGTCACTCTTGTGTGCATACTATTCAAGGTAGAAACTAGCATAATGCAACTTTCTAGATCATTAATACTTCTACCATATTTCTCTAGGATAAGTAGGATTATCATATTACAACTTAATAGAATTTCTATTATTTTCTCCTATTCATCTCTAGTATATCACCTAGACTAACAAAAATTTCTATAATTTGGGCTAGTGGGGCTATGTTTCATGGTCTTTGTGCATTTTGTGATCTTTGGTTGGTTGGGTCCTATCCTTCAATTAGTGCTTTTTCTTGGTTGTCTTTTTGTTTTCTAGTTGGCCTTTTTTTGTTGTGTTATTTTTTCCTTTATGGGTTGTAATGTTTTAAATCCTTAGTGATATTTTGTTCAAGGTTTAAAGGCCACTTCAAAACCTATTTTCTCTTAATAAAAAATAAAATTTTCTAGAATATTGGATTCATCATCCCTATCTTCCTTTCTATGTTCTCATAAAGTTTCTAGTAGCATACATAATATAGCATTATTTCAACCTTTACATATGCTCTTTCCCAATAAATTTCTTGAGTGTGATACTAGGGGTTGTCTCTTCAACTAGTTGGCTTAGAAAATAAGGAAGATCTAGTCTTTTCCCTTTGTTTTACATGTCTTTGCATATGAAAGTATGAGATAAGACCCTTTGGGTGGGGGCTAGTTTCCTTAAAATTAGCAATATCTTATCTCTTTTTCTTCACCCATGGTCATCTTCCTCTCATTTCTCTCCATTTCTTATCTTTAATTTCCTTTTCCATGAGCATGACATATTCTCACTCTATCACTAAATTAAGGGTTAAATGTAGTTGTTAGAATAACTGAGCGATGGGGTGAATCAGTTATTCAAGGTCAAAATATCCAAATAAAACTTTTCACAGTTCAGTGAACTCATATTCACAAAACATATTCATGCATACATCCATTAGATCATAAAATTACTTAAACTTTGTAGGTTACTATCAAATCAACTATACAAAAATGTAAGCATGAAACATAACAGATTCAATAACACATTGGACACAATGATTTTATGTGGAAACTCAATTTAGGAAAAACCACCAGTAACATACTACTCATTCTCACTCTTGTGAAGTGATGCCCTATGAAAGGCCAACCCTGTTAAAGGTTACGATACACACTATTAAATGTGACTTGGTTAGAGGATTTCAATTACCCTATTAGCCTTGTTAGAGTACTTTAGATCATTCACTTGGAATTTCATCCAGTTAAAGGATTTACAAATGATTGTTATGTCAACCTTAATCCAAAGAACTTACCCTATACTAGTACAATGATTAGAAAGTAATAGTAAGGCTTGATCTAATAACAAATTACAACTCACTTGTAGATTGTAGATCTCTATTTTAGTCCTCCATTCTACTTGGCTTTCACACACTTTAGCTTTGATAACTTGTTCACCCTTCAAGAATTTGAATACTCTCAAGCCTTGTTTCTTTTCTTGCCAATAGCAATCTCTTCTATTTGGTCTCTGAATGAATCAATACCTTAGACATCTTGTCTAACTTAGATTCTTGAGCATTGACCAACCTTACTTTTGACCAGCCATCTCTATAAATAGAAAATTAAGATCTTTTGTCATTCATCCTCTATCATCCATTTTAGGGTTAGGTAGGATTAGGTAGGATTCAATGAATCTACCTATCTTTTCATTTTAGTCCCTTCTAAAAAATTCTCCTTCAATCTTCTTTGAATTTGCATCCAAATGGTTTACCATGAATTCTATGCCACCAACTCATCATAGTTATCTTTCACACGCTTTACAAAATTCAAGAAAGCAAAATACTCTGCTTAGATTCATCAACTATATGATTTAACATGAATATTGGCACTTGGCATCAATATTTTGTTACTTGGATTCCATACCGTTCTTCCACTCATCTTCAATTAGATCACTTGACAAACATTAAAGTTTACTGGTACTTGACATCAACTAAACTTTACTTGGCTTACACTGTATCACTCAGCATACACTAAACTTTTACTTCCTTGGCTCCAACTAATTTTCTGCTCAATTTTCACTAACTTTTCTTAACACCTACTATCCAATTGGCCAAGCTTGGATGACTCAATTATTCTTACTTGTTCTTCTAGACTTTGTCATTGTATCCACCCTTTGCAACCTTAAGTAGATAATTGATATACTATAACATCACTATCTTAAATGATCTTTGAACTACTTTTTCATACCATAACTCAACCTTTCCCCTAGGTGCCTTTTTTATCTCATTTGATCAAAACCTCTTCATCAATCAAACAAACGATAATACTCAAATCAACTAAGTAGTTTTCTTACCAACAAATAGTAAGTTTAACATCAGTGACAAAACATTGATTAAAATTACATTCTTATACTCTATTTTCAACAATCTCCCTCTTTGGAATTGATGGCAAACCAGTACCAACAATAATAGCAAAAAGAAAATAATTCCTTGTATTAAAATCTCTCTCTTTATCAAAAACTTTCATCTTCTTAATAGGTAACAAAATTCTATTCTAATCAATAGACAATCCACTCATCCTTATGACTCCCTCTTGATCACTTCCTCTTTCTAATATCTAGGTATTTGTCTCTGTCTATTATGTTCTTATATCTCCCTCAACACTATCTCCCTCTTACTAGGTAGATGTGATCATTTCTCCATCTGTAGTAATCATCAAGTACACTCTCTCTCTCTCTGAGTAGATCCATGTTTCTTTCCTTATTTTCATTGTGTTTGATATTTTTTATTTCTCCCTCTTTGACAACAATTCCAAAGAATTTTCATCTTAATATGCAAATATGAATATTTTTAGTTTCTCCCTCTATCGCCTAGCTTGTGATTGATCTGTAGCTCTAGCTCTTTGATTACTTTAGCAAGACCCTAAAGTAAGATCCACTACATCAATATGTAACATATGTCAATCATCTCAGTTGATGTAGGGAACTTCTCATACTTCTTAGATAGCCTTGGATAGGGGTATCACCTCTAGTTTACCTCTTAGACAGTCATGAGCATCCCTAGGTAATGTTTTTATGAAGATATCAACTATATGTTCTTTTGTATTCACATTTTCCATCTTCACCTCTTTGTCTTGAACTAATTCTCTCAAGCAATGATACTTAATTGTAATGTTCTTAGTCTTTCTATGCATCACAAGATTATTTGATATATTTATAGCACTTGTATTATCACAATAAAGTATCATAGGTTTAGTGATTTCCTCCTTCATACCTTTGAGTAGATATTTGATCAATACAATGTTTGTACAATTTACTGCAACAACAACATATTTAGTTTCAACAGTAAATTGAGATATGCAATTTTGTTTCTTGCTAGTCCAATTAACTAGCCTTTTTCCTAAGAAAATGCTCCTCGACTAGTGCTCTTTTTTTCATCAATATTTCCAACCCAATCAGCATCAATGTACGCTCTCAAATCAAACTTCTCATTTTTCTTGTAGTATAGACCATAGTCTTCTATACCTTTTAGATATTTCATTATTCTCTTAACAACCATCAAATGATTCTCCCAGGGATTAGCAGAGAATCTTCCAACTATCCTAATAGATAATGTAATATCATGTCTTCTATGCACTACATATTCCAATTTGCCAATCATAGACTTGTATAGTGTTCAATTTACCTCAGCTTAATCATCATTCTTTGACAATTTGTGTCCTATCACCATAGGTGTGCTTACTGGCTTGTAATTTTCCAATCCAAAAAAATTTAGTACATCTTTTAGATATTTTGACTAAGTTATGTATATACCATATTTCATCTAATGTACTTGCAAACCCATAAAGAACTTAATCTCTCCAAACATAGACATCTCAAATTCTTTCTTTATTTCATTTGCAAAAACATTACATAAAGTATCTTGACCTCCAAATATGATACCATCAAAAAAAAATTTAGATAGTAAAATACCTTTTCCTTTTTCTATCTTCAAGTATAGATTTCTATTATCATTAGTCTTCTAAAATCCAATATTCACAAAATAATTGTGAAGCCTTTCATACCATGCTCTTGGTGCTTGCTTCAAACCATATAAAGTTGCGTAGTCTACATACCATTTTTTTATTCGTTAGCATAAACAAATCCTTCTAGCTATTTTATATAGACCTCTTCTTCCAATATGTCATTCAGAAAAGCAGATTTAACATCCATTTGATAAACTTTGAAACCTTTGTATGCAGAGTAAGCAAGCAGATTTCTTACTCCTTCCAATCTTGCAATAGGAGAAAATGTTTCTCCATAGTCTATCCATTCTTCTTGTGCATACCCCTTGCAAACTATTCTTGCCTTATTCCTTGTGCCTTCTATTAGGATTAACCCCAGATAGAAATAACAGTTACATGCAAATATAACCAATACCAAAAAATAGTAGATCACATAAAAGAGAACACAAGACACCAAGATTTAGCATGGTTCACCCAATCCTTGGGCTACGTCCACCAACAAAAAGTCCAATATTATTATTAGTCAGTGATTACAACCTAATTACAATCTATAATCCCTTATAGCTCAATACTATTGCAAGAAGCTACAATATCACCATTATATTATGAAATCCCTAACCCTAGGCCTTTTTATACAAGCTTTTTGCCACTTACAAAATTAGGGCTAGAATAATAGAAAAATAGTAGCCAACACCTTTTACTATATAAGGGCATTTTTGGCTTATCCCTATAGGGGTATTCCCCCTCAACTCAACCCTATACTGTGATAAGAAGCACACTTGGGGTGCTGCCCTAGGACCCCACAGGGGTGCTGCCCCTTGACCCCATCTTGGGGGCGCTACCCCCAAACCCCTGTAGAAATAATATGGGGAGAAAATTGCATCAAATAAACCTCCGAGTCTAATTAGGCTTCACATCACAATAATCTCCCACTTGGAGACTAATTAGACTCCACAACAATAACCTCACACTTGGAGACTGATCAGACTCCACAACAATAACCTCTCACTTAAAGACTAATCATAGCACTGCTAAAACTATAGCTCCCACTAGAATATCAAACAACCCTAGACTTTGCTATTCTTTTATTCTATTTAGTCGAGAAGACCAATTGAAGTTGAAGAGGAGTTTAGCTTCTCCCTTGTCACTACCTTTGTAAACACATCCACTGGATTGTCATATGTATGTATCTTTTCCAGCTTTAACTATCCATCATCCAAAACTGACTGAATGAAATGGTACCACAACTGAATTTGTTTTGTCTTTTAATGTAGAGTTGAATGCTTTGTAAGATGAATGACACTCTAACTATTTGTAAACAAATAATTATCCCTCTAAGGGTGTCCCAATTCTTCAAAGAAGAACTGAAGCCATATCATCTCCTTGGCTACCTCTGTAGCAACAACATACTCTACCTCTGTATTGGATAAAGCATTAACCTTCTATAACCTAGAGACCCAGCTCATAGCTACCCCACCAACAGTAAATACATAACCTATAGTACTCCACCTGGTATCAATATCTCCTACCAAATCTGAGTCAACATAGCCTTGTAAATCAGTAGTAGAGCCCCCAAAGTGTAAAAAATTATTGGATGTTCCTCTCAAATATTTGAGAATCCATTTAACTGCATTCCCATGCTCAATTCCTCGATAACTCATACACCTGCTAACAACTGCCACTACATGTGCAATATCTAGCATAGTACATACCATACCATACATCAAGCTTCTTATAGCTGAAGCATAAGGTACCTTAGACATCTTGTCCTCCTCTTCTTGTGTCTTGGGACACATCTCCTTAGTCAACTTCAAATGACTACCTAGGTAAAGGCGTGTTGACAACTGTAGCATTCTCCATAGAGAAATTTTGCAAAACCTTCTCAACATAATCAGCCTGAGATAGCATCAATTTCTTGTTCTTCCTATCTCTACAAATCTTCATACCAAGGATTTTTCTTTTTGCCCCCACATCCTTCATAGCAAATGCATGTGCTAACTAACATTTTAGTCCCTTAATATGATCCATGTTAGACCTAGCTACAAGCATATCATCAACATATAAACATAAAATAATGTAGCTATCATCATCCAACCTCTTAAAATAAATGCAATGTTCTGAATGACACCTACTCTACCCATGCTCATGCATAAACCTGTCAAATCTTAGATGCCATTGCCAAAGTGCTTGCTTCAAGCCAGATAATTTTTTCTTCAATCTGCACACTAAGTTCTCCTTACCTTTGACCTCAAAACCCTGTGGCTAAGCCATATATATGTGTGTGTGTGTGTGTAATATATATGCATGTATATATACATATATATATGTATATATACATACATACATATATATATGTATATATACATACATACATATATATATGTATATATACATACATACATATATATACATATATATACATATGCATATATATATATATATATATATATATATATATATGTACATATATACATACATACATACATACATATATCTTCATCCAAATCATCATGAAGAAAGGTTGTTTCAACATCAAGCTGCTCCAAATGCAAATCGTCAGTAGCCACAATACTTAAAATAGTGCGAATAGAAGTCATTTTAACAATAGGAGAAAATATCTTATCAAAATCAATGCCTTTTTTCTATGAGAATCCTTTTACAACTAACCTGGCTATAAATATCTTTTTACCTCCATCCTCTTCTTTCAACCTGTAAACCCACTTATTCTGTAAGGCCTTTTTACCTGCAGGCAACGTGCATAAATCCCATGTATTATTTTTCATTAAAGAGTAAATTTCTTCTTTTATTGCAGACTCCCACTAAATCTTTGTATCCACCTGCATAGCTTCATCATAACATTTAGGTTCACAAGCATCAGTAAGTAAAATAGAATACAAGGAAGGAGAAAATATTTCTAGAGGTCTAATTAGCCTTGTTGACCATCTAACATTCACTAGTATGTGTGGTATTTGTTGCTGCGGTTGTTGTACATCATGAGGAGTGGCTGGAACATCATCTTTTGGAGTATCATCCAACACTACATAATCATTTTCATTCTTCTTATGTTGTTGCAACAGATTTTTGTACAACACTTTCTCATTGAATATGACATCCCTGCTTCTTACAATTTTATAATTTTCAAAATCCCAAAGCCTAAAACCAAATTCATTAATGCCATATCCAAAAAATACACATTTCTTTGACTTAGCTTCTAGCTTGGTTCTATTTTTCAGAATCTATATGAGCAAATGCTTCACAACCAAAGGTTCTGAGAAAAGAATAACTCACCTTCTTACCAGTCCATGCTTCCTCTAGAATACCACAACCCAAATGAGTAGAGGGGCCTCTATTAATCAAATATACAATATTATTGATAGCCTCCACCCACATGTGTAAGGGCAACCTAGCATGCAACTTCATGCTCCTTGCACGCTCCGTTATAGTCTTGTTTATGCATTCAACCACTCCATTTTCCTATGGAATCCTTGGAATAGTTTTTTGTCTATGAATACCATTAGTGGAGCAATAATCTTTAAATTCATGACTGCAATACTCACCACCATTATCAAATTTGAGACATTTTAATTTCTTTCAATTCTCATTTTCAACCAAGCATTTCCATTTCTTAAAAGTTTGAAATACATCAAATTTTTGTCTAAGGAAATAAACCCATACTTTTCTAGTTGCATCATCAATAAATGTAACATAATAATGAGAGCCATCGAGGGAAGATACTTGAGCTAGTCCCCATACATCTATATGCACAAGCTCTAATTTCTCTCTTTTACTTTCCCTCCCAGTCTTCACAAAACTCACTCTCTTTTGTTTTCCATATACATAAGTTTCACATAAATCCATATTAACACATTTTAAACTTGGTAAAACTTGTTTTGAATGAAGTACTTTCATACCTTTCTCACTCATGTTCCCAAGTCTATTGTCCACAACGTTGTATCAAAATCTATAGCAGCTATTTGTTCTCCCTACTCAACTACAACAACTGTTCCTAAAAATTCATTTTTCTCTGAAACAATCAAAGTAGAAGGAACAATATGACCTGTGCAAAGATATAAGGTACTTTCTTTCACACCTTTTTCTACTACAAATGAACCTTTGGAAACCTTCCAATTTTTATCATTAAAAGTAACTACACAACTCTCATCACTGAGTTGCCCTACTAAAATTAAATTCCTACTAAGCCTTGGAACATGTCTTACCTCATGTAGTAGCCAATGATTCCCATTCTGCAACTTAATCTTAACTTTTCCCTTTCCAAAAATCTGACAAGGTTCATTATCCCCCAAATAAACAAGCCCAAAATCTCCTTGGACATAATCAATAAAATAACCTCTAGGAGGTGTAGCATGAAATGAAGCACCAGAATCTAAAACCCATGAATCGTCAATAGTTTCTAAATACAAAAGCAAAGTATCCTCTTCAGATTTGATACTTACAAAATTTGCCTCCTTGTTCCCTTTTGGTTTATCTCCTTCATTTTTCTTTCAAGTCAAGCAATCTTTCTTTTTATGCCCTTGTTTCCCACAATACCAACAGTCATTTTCTCCTCTCAATTGAGACCTCCTCCCTTTTGACTTTACTCTTGATTTCCCACGATTTCCAAAATTATTTCCTCTTTTGGTCGTTTTGTCTCTTCTTTGTGTGTTTAAAGCACTTCCTAATGTAGATCCACCTGAGGATTTCCTACGAGTTTCCTCACTCAAAACAACATCGATCACATCATCATATTTTAGGGTACTAGATCTAGGAATAGAATTACTCATAGCCATTACTAAGCCATTCCAACTTTCAGGCAAATAACACAAAATCAAGAGAGCCCTAATTTCTTCATCAAAATTGATACCCATAGAAGATAAATAAATAGTAATTGTATTAAACTCATTTAAATGATCTACAATAGATCCACCTTCTACCATTTTCATATTAAATAAACACTTCATGAGAAATACCTTGTTTAAAGTGGAGGGCTTTTCATACAATTTCTTTAGGGTTTGCATCAACTCTTTCGTCATCTTCGCTTGTGTAATATTAAAAGCCACCAATGGTGTCAGGCATAATTGAATTCTTCCAAGTGCCTTTCTATCCAAAAGATCCCAGTTGTCATTTGTCATAGATCCCTAATTCGTGGTTTTTCCTTCGAACGACTTCCATAAATCCTTTTGATAAAGATAGTCCTCCATTTGTATTTTCCATAACTGAAAGTTCTACCCATTAAACTTTTCAACCCTCATCTTACCCTTGTTTTCCATTGCTCCCACTCAACCGTGAGACCTTCCTACAAAGGATTGCTAAAAAAAATATGGTGACGGTCTGTCTAAAAAAAAAATTGATGACCGTCTGGCTCTGATACCACTTGTTAGGATTAACCTCAAACAGGATTAACAATTACATGCAAATATAACCAATACTAGAAAATAGTAGATCGCATAAAAGACAACACAAGACACCAAGATTTAACGTGGTTCACCCAACCCCTGGGCTACGTCCACCAATAACAATTCCAATATTATTATTATCCAGTGATTACAACTTGATGACAATCTGTAATCCCTTATAGGTCAACACCACCAAAAGAAGCTACAATATCACCATTACATTATGAAATCCCTAACCCTATGCCTTTTTATACAAGATTTTTGCCACTTACAAAATTAGGGCTAGAATAATAGAAAAATAATAGTCGATGCCTTTTACAATATAAGGGCATTTTTGGCTTTGGGGGTGCTACCCCCAAAAACCCCAGCACCCTCGACTCCACCCTATACTACAATAGGGAGCATGCTTGGGGTGTTGCCTAGGACCCCATAGGGGTGCTACCCCTTGACCCCATCTTGGGGGCGCTACCCCCAAACCCTCGTAGAAATAATATGGAGAGAAAACTACGTCAAATAAACCTCCAAGTCTGATTAGGCTCCACATCACAACAACTTCACCATTTTCATCTAACTTGTTTCTGTACACCCACTTAGTGCCAATCACTTTTTTATCTTCTAGTCTAGGAACTAGAGTCCATATCTTATTCTTCTCAATCTGTTTAATCTCTTCTTTCATGGCTTTACTCCAGTCCACATCTTCTAAAGAATCTTTCACTGTATTAGGCCCATGCATGCTAAGTAAACATGTATCACTTCTCAACCTATTTCTTGTCATTGGTATTGCATCTTTATCTCCAATAATTTGTCCAGCAAGGTGATATCTTTTGACATAGTTTGACAATCTTGGTTCTGCTATATTTTCCTCATTTGGTCTATCAACTTCTTAATCACCATGTACTTATTTGTCATGTGATTCAACATATTTTTCATGTACACTAATCTCAGAATTAGAATATGCCTCAACTTCATTCTAAAACTTGGCACCTAAACATAGCTCAATTCCTTAATGCAACTTGATATTCATTGTATGTGGCTTGGTAATCAGTGAAACTTGTTGATTTGCAACTTGATTTATAACATCTTCATCAGCAAGCATACCTTCATAAAAGTATATAAATGATTTGTATTCCTTTGGTTCCTTCATAGGTTCAGCCTCATGTACTTTTGTATATTCATCAAATTTCACATTTGCACTTTCCACAACTTTGTTAGTGTTAGTATTTAAACACATATAAGCTTTACTTCTTGTCGAATAGCCAAGAAATATACCATCTTCACTTTTTGCATCTAATTTACCATTCCTAAAATATTTGAGAAGATGACACTTGCTTCCAAATACCTTAAAATATTTTACATTGGGTGAGTATCCATACCATAGTTCAAAAGGTGTTGAATAAGTACCTTTCTTAACTTGCACATGGTTTAAGGTATAGACAGTTGTACTTATAACCTCTCTCCAATATTTCAAAGCACCATTTTTCTCCATCATGAGTGTCCTAGCATAGTCCACTACATCTATGTTCCTCCTTTCAGCATTTCCATTTTGTGGAGGGGTTCTAGGGGTAGATGTTTGTCTTTTGATTCCTCTATCATGATAAAACATCTTAAACTCATTTGATATAAATTCTCCTCCTTTGTCAAACCTCAGACATTTAAGGCTTTTACCTATTTCCTTCTCAATTCTTTCTAAGTACCACTAAAATATTTGAAAATCATTAGATTTAAGTTTCAGAAATATATCATCATCCTAGAGTAATCATCAACAAATAACATAATGTACTTATCACCTTTGTAGCTTTTCACATCAATTGGTCCACACAAATAAGTACGAACAATCTCCAAAATTCCTTTAGAGGTGTGAGTCTTACTCTTAAAACTAGACTTTGTCATTTTTCCTAACTAACATTGTTTGCAAATTATATTGTTAGGTTTCTTCAACTTAGGCAAACCTCTGACTCTTCTCATGTTACTAATACTAACCAAGTTATCAAAATTAACATGACATAACCTCTTGTGCCATAACCACACATCATCAAATTCTACAACTAGACAAATAGCATCATCCATATCAAGATAGAATATATTACCTATAGTTTGGTCACCTTTTTCCATTAGTTTTCCATCAGTATCTGTTAGGAACAAGGTGTCTCAACCGTGTATAATTCCTATTCTTATTATTATTTGTTTTGTAAATGTATTTTTTGTAAATAATATGTAAATGTGAGTGTACATGTCTAGTTGGCATGTTGATCACTTACATGTATTGGGATCATGGCTGAAAAGGTTATGATGGATTCCAATGACGCGTAAGAGCTATTTAAGGAATGAGCTATGACAAGTGTAAGAGCATCTTATGACATGGGGCCTTTTTGGGTGCCCAAGAATGAGTGGTTGGTGTGTGTAAGAGAATATGCCAAAAATAGGTTGGTATGATGGATTCCCTTACACTTCTCTTGTGACCGCTATTTTTGGCAGATTCTATGACAAGCTGTCATTGCCTATTCAAGGGATGGACACCCTTTTCTTGGTATTGCATGTACATGTGGCATTGTGCATGGTTCTTGGTGGTTGAGCCATGAAAAACACCCAACTCCTTTGTCGGCATTTTGTTGGATCTTAAGATGTTCATAAAAAGTAGTATTGCATGTTGAAAATGAAAAGAAGGGTGTGCAAGTATAGAGGTGTTCCTAAAGTCTTCTATTATTGTTGTTAAACTTGCATTGCAAGTGTATTGTAACCTTGTGTTGAAGATAATACATTGTGTAGGTTTTGAAGGGGTGGGGTTGTTTTATTGAAAGGTTTTTCCCCACCGAAAAATCTTTATGTTATATGTTTCTTTCTCTATCTATTTTTTGTATGCATGGTTGGCTGCAATATTGTTGTTTATATGATATCAAATTTGCAAGTGTAAAATTTTTAAAAGGATTTTCACCATACTTTCCTTGAGAGATTAGTGTAGGAAGCTATTTTTGCACCTGAGTTTCCTTACAAGTGGTATCAGAGCTTGATCAACTTTTGATCCTAGTTGTTGGGTAGGGTTTTTTGAGCTAATCTCAAGTTGAGTGGGAGTCTTGTGCAAAGCATCTTGAATCTTATTTGTAGATTGAGATGGTGAGTTCATCATATGGAAGAATGGAGGTGGAGAAATTTATTGGCACTAATTTCGAGTTGTGGAAACTCAAGATGGAAGACATGTTGGAAGATCGTGACCTATGGGAAGCGACTTCAAGTGCTACAAGACTAGAAACTGTAGCTCAATTAGATTGGGATATCAAAAACTATAAAGCTAAGGGTCTCATAAGACTCTGTTTAACCGATGCAGTTCTTCTGAATGTTCTAGATGAGAAAATCGCATATAGTTTGTAGACACGACTTGGGTCTGTGTATCAGGCCAAATCTCTGGTGAACAAGTTTTTCCTGAGGAAGAAGTTGTATTCTCTATGAATGGAGGAAGGTGGTTCCTTAACAGATCATTTAAATGCATTCAATCTGTTGGCTACACAGTTGACATCAGCTGGTGTCAAGTTAGAGGAGGAGGATCGTTGCTACACACTTTTGTGTTCTTTATCAGATTCATGGGACCATCTTGTGATGGATCTCAAAAGCATGATAGTCACATTCAAAATAGATGATGTGGTGTCTTCACTGCTATCATACGAGATGCAGAGAAAGGCTTCCATTTCTGAAAAAGATGCCCTTGCTATTCGTGGGAGATCCATGGAAAGAGGGAAGAAAAATGATAATAAGTCTGAAAATAAGGGTAGATCCAAATTCCATGGGAAGTCAAAGACTTCCAATAAGTCCAAGGAAAAATGTTGGAACTATGATAAACCTGGGCACTTCCGTAAAGATTGCAAAGAGCCAAAGAAGAAGAAGAAAGGTTTAGATTCAGCATTAGAAAGATCTCAAGAAGATGGCGATGCATTCATCATAGCTTTGGTAGCCCATGCATCTGATGATGTGTGGTTGGTTGACTCGGGTGCATCTTTTCACATGACTTCTCATTTAAACTGGTTCTCAAAATATGAAGAGTTCGATGGTGGAAAGGTGTACTTGGGTGATGATTCTCACCTAAAGATAGTTGGACACGAAAGGGTCACTATCAAATTTCCAGATGGATGAGTAAAGGGAATCAATGGAATTATGCACATTCTAGGTTTGGCATGAAACCTATTATCTATAAGTATGTTGAATGATGTAGGTGTGCAAGTTGTTTTTTTGAAAGAAGGATGCAAGATGATGAGAGGATCGATAGTGCTTGCAAGGGGTACTAGGAGAGGTACCTTATTTCAGCTAGATGCATGTATTCCTCTATGTAATAGTTCTTCATCCTCACCATCTGAACCAAAAATGAAGAATTCTATGGTTATTGGTTCTGATGGCAATGCAAACACTTTGGAAGGTAAGCTTCTTGGAGAAAAGACAATGATGTGGCATATGAGATTTGGTCACATTAGTGAAAAGGGTCTCAGAATCCTGAAAAATAAAAATCTCGTTGAGGGATTAAAAGATTGCAATCTCAAGTTTGACTTCTGTGAACACTATATCTATGGTAAACAAAATCGTGTTCAATTTTACTCTAGTTCTCACAAATCTTTTGATGTTTTGGATCTTATTCATTCTAATGTATTTGGTCCTGTAAAAGTTTGTTCAATCTCCAAGTCTGTATTTTTTGTATCTTTCATAGATGATTACAGTAGAAGGACATGGATTTATTTCCTTAAAAGTAAGACACAAGTCTTTAGTCGATTCAAGGAAGTTAAAGCCCTTGTAGAGAATCAGACTAGTAAGAAGATTAAGTGTGTGAGAACTGACAATGGTGGTGAGTTTTGCTTAGCAGAGTTTGAATAGTTCTGTAAAGAATGGGGCATCGAGAGGCAAAAGACAACTCCTTATACCCATAGCAAAATGGAGTTGCAGAAAGAATGAATAGGACACTGATGGAGAAGGCTAGGAGTATGCTTAGTAGAGCTAGCTTAGAACAAAATTTTTGGGCTGAAGCTATGGCCACTGCTTGCTATATGGTTAACAGATCTCCTACATTAGCCCTTGTTGGTAAGACACCCATGGAGGCGTGGTCTAGTAAGAAGCCTTCAATTAGACATCTTCGTGTTTTTGGTTGTGAAGCTTATGCACATGTTCCAAAGGAGAAAACATCTAAGTTGGAAAACAAAGCTGTTAAATGTATTTTCATCGGGTACAGTGCTAGTGTGAAAGGATACAAGCTTTGGAATCCTATGACTAGTAAGGTGTTGTATAGTAGAAATGTTATTTTTAGAGAGCTAACATCTTCTCCTATTGTGCTACAACTAGATGAAAAAGAAAAGAAAGAAGATATTGTTCAGTTTCCTTCTACCCCTAAGAAGACTAAACAGAAAGACCATGTTGGGTCTAATGATGAGGAGAGCTCTAGTAGCTCTGATAGTTCAAAATAAGAAGAGGAAGAACAACCTCAACCTAACCCCTTGAGGAGATCCACGAGAGTAAGAAAGCAACCAGAAAGCTTTGGTTATTCTATGTTAGATTCCAATTGTGCTTACGCTTTGGTTACTAATACTGATGAGCCTAGATCTGTGAAAGAGGCTTTGGGTATGGAAGATGCAGGTTCTTGGATTGAGGCCATGGATGATGAGATGGCTTCATTGGATAAAAAGAAAACTTGGGATCTTGTACCTTTGCCTAAAGGATGAAAACCTGTTAATAGTAAAGGGGTGTTCAAGAACAAATTCTGTACAGATGGCAGTGTTGAAAGGTACAAAGCTAGATTGGTTGCGAAGGGGTATTCATAGGTAGAGGGAATAGATTATGGTGAAATATTCTCTCCTATTGCAAAGTTGACATCCATTAGATTTATGTTATCTCTTGCAGCATCATATGATTTAGAGATAGAACAGATGGATGTGAAGACAACTTTCCTTCATGGTGATTTGGAGGAAGAGATTTATATGTCACAGCCTGAGCACTACATTGTTAAAGGTAAAGAATCCTTTCTTTGCAGATTAAAGAAATCTCTATATGGTTTGAAGCAATCTCCTAGGATGTGGTACCTTAAATTTGATGCCTTTGTGTTGTCAATTGGATTTGTAAGATCGAAATTAGATCATTGTATTTATTTCAGAGTTCAAGATGATCGCCTTTTATTGTTGCATTATATGTTGACAATATGTTGCTATTTGGGAAGGGTAAGGGTGTAATTTCTATTTTTAAATCTCAGTTGTCAGTACAGTTTGAGAAGAAAGATCTTGGGGCAGAAAGGTACATCTTGGGTATGGAAATTAGTAGAGACAGGTCTAACAGAAAATGTTGGTTGAGTCAGAGTAAGTATGTGAACTCTGTGTTGGATAGGTTCAACATGGCAGATTGTAGACCTTTATGTGTTCTTATTTCTATGGGAACAAAGTTATCTGTAGAAGATTGTCCAAAATCTCCTAGTGAGCTGGAGGACATGAGTAGCATACCTTATGCTAGTGCAGTTGGTAGTCTTATATATGCTATGGTCTGTACTAGACCAGACATTGCCCAAGCAGTGGGAGTTCTGAGCCAGTTTATGGCTAATCCTAGACGAGTACATTGGGATGCAATTTTGCGAGTATTTAGATATTTGAGGGGTACATTAGATTACTAAATATGTTATCATGGTAACTCTTTTGGAGCTCCACATTCAATTTGTATATGTGGATTTGTGGATTCAAATTGGGCAAGTGATATTGACAGCAGGAGATCCACCAGTGGTTATGTGTTCACTATGTTCAGTGGTACCATTAGTTGGATGAGTAAGCAACAACCTGTGGTTGCTTTGTTCACTACAGAAGCTGAGTACATGGCTGCTACTCATGCTTGTAAAGAAGCCATTTGGATTAGGAGACTGTGTTCTGATATTGGTGTTGATGCAAGAAAGAATTCTATTTCATGTGACAGTCAAAGTGTTATTTGCCTTGCAAAGAATCCAACTCTTCATGCCAGAACAAAGCACATTGATGTGCAATTTCACTTTGTGAGAGATATGGTGGAAGATGGAAATATAAATTTGGAGAAGGTGGATACCGCAAAGAATGTTGCAGATGCATTGACAAAACCAGTGGGCACAGAGAAGTTCAAATGGTGTTCGGAGTCTATGGGCCTTCTGGCCTATAGCAGTTAATCCTTGTTATGTTCCTATTGCTCTTACAAGGTGTTCGACAAGTGGGAGAATGTTAGGAATAAGGTGTCTCAACCTTGTATAATTCCTATTCTTATTATTATTTGTTTTGTAAATGTATTCTTTGCAAATAATATGTAAATGTGAGTGTACATGTCTAGTTGGCATGTTGATCACTTACATGTGTCAGCATCTTGAAGTGTGTGAAGGAGATCATGGCTGAAAAGGTTATGAAAAATTCCTATGACGTGTAAGAGCTATTTAAGGAATAAGCTATGATAGGTGTAAGAGCATCTTATGACATGGGGCCTTTTTGGGTGCCCAAGAATGAGTGGTTGGTGTGTGTAAGAGAATATGCCAAAAATAGGTTGGTATGATGGATTCCCTTACACTTCTCTTGTGACCGCTATTTTTGGCGGATTCTATGACAAGCTATCATTGCCTATTCAAGGGATGGATGCCCTTTTCTTGGTATTGCATGTACATGTGGCATTGTGCATGGTTCTTGGTGGTTGAGCCATGAAAAATTCCCAACTCCTTTGTGGGCATTTTGTTGAGTCTTAAGATGTTCATAAAAAGTAGTATTGCATGTTGAAAATGAAAAGAAGGGTGTGCAGGTACTAAGGTGCTGCTGAAGTCTTCTATTGTTGTTGTTAAACTTGCATTGCAAGTGTATTGTAACCTTGTGTTGAAGATAATACATTGTGTAGGTTTTGAAGGGGTGGGGTTGTTTTATCGAAAGGTTTTCCCCCATCGGCAAATCTTTATGTTATGTGTTTCTTTCTCTATCTATTTTCTGTATGCATGGTTGGCTGCAATATTGTTGTTTATATGATATCAAATTTGCAAGTGTAAAAATTTTAAAAGGATTTTTACCATACTTTCCTTAAGAGATTAGTGTAGGAAGCTATTTTCGCACCTGAGTTTCCTTACAGTATCATATATCTTAGCTATCTTGTTTTCAAACTCAACCTTGCAACCTAAACTATTCAGTTGTGACACACTCAACAAATTATAGCTAAGTCCTTCAACATAATAAGCATTATCACATTAAATCTTTTATGTGAGTTTGATAGAAACTTTTCCTTTTATCAAATAGGGTGTATCATTACCAAACCTTACACTATTTCCATAATAATAATTCAAGGTAATGAACTTACTTTTATCTCTAGTCATGTGATGTGAACACCCACTATCACTGATCCATCCATTATTCTTGTTTACACAAGACACTAATGCAGTTGCCTCATCAAAATTAGAATCATCCTTCATTGCAACATACACCACTTCATCATCATGATCGTCAGATCCATCTTTGGTTTCCTCTTCTACAATGTAGCCAGACTTCTTGCCTCTATCTTTGTAATCTTTTTTGTCCTCATCTCTCTTACTTTTGTACTTGTCTCCACCTCTAAAGTTCTTCTTCTCTAGACATCTAGCAACAATATTACCAACCTCATTACAATTAAAATACATGATAGGTAACTTACCTTTGAATTTGTCTTTAACACAGTGAAATCTCCTTGCTAGTAGTTCTTCAAGCTATTCTACATCCTCTTTGTTGGTGTTTTGAAACATCTTGGTTTCAAATTACCCTGATGAGAACAAGATACATCTAGGGGCAGATACTTCCCATCTTCAACATACCCTTTCAAACACCATGCCAACTATAAGGCTAGACCCTTCTTCTTCTTCAAGCTCTACAAAACTTAGGCGAGTGGACCTGTAGATTCTTCATATGGTACCAATTGTCAAAAGTATACACTGAATCTAAACAAAGCAGATAAAACCCTTAATCTTCTAACACTTATGCAAACATCTCAAACATGAAATAGCTAATAACATGGCCAAATAAATTGCTAAGCTATGTGAGGGCATCCTTTTTAGTTCTTCAATTTTAAAGGGAAAGACATTTAATTAATGATGTTGATTTCAGCAAATCCCCAAATATGCAGCAGTAAGAACAAGTTGATCTCTTAGTTAATCAGTGCCTTATCTATTGGGAAATTCCATAAATAAAAAACATGCATCTATGATCTCAGTGACATATTTCATACACCCAGATATCATATCTATCTTATCACTTTGTGAGTCATACATCGATGTTCATAAAGACCTCATTCTTATGAAGTATCCTTCTCAAAATAACTAGCAACCCTGTTAAACACATCAAGCATTTACTTGGCCCTTTGTTCCAATAGCAAAATATTTTAGACATACAACCTTAAGGGGATGCAAATGGGTTTTAGTTCTTTGTCCCTAAACCACATAAGACTGTAGATTACACAGATAAGAGATGAGAATTAGAATGAAACTAAAGAGATTCTTGCTCATTTGTATTCATTTCTTTAAAATTGTACATTCAAATGTATGTAGAATAATTCACAAAACCACTAAATAGATTAGAACTAGCTATATTATCTTCACTATTGTTGTTCATACAAGAGAAATATGTTGAAGAATGATGGTGGAATCATAGCTCTAGAACCAACAATGTGGTCTCACACAAAAAATTGCCAACCCTTACCATGGATGCGAAAAATAATGATATAGAAGAAGAATGGAATCTTGGATCTGATCTAGAAGTGACATGTGTCCACTTAAATCTCCATTCTTTGTTGTTATAAAATATCTCTCCTCTTTCTACCCCTGAAATCTGATTTGGTTTATATCATTATTCTATAACAAATTAGGAAATATCTCTTATGAATGATGAAAACCCTTGTGTCACTCAAATATCTGAAATGCATCATGAAATGCTAATAATATCTTGATTCAACTAACTTGAAGGTAAAAAAAAATTCCCATAACTACATTTTTACTGTCTTTTACACACATTTAGCTCATCACCCTGCTAGAAAACAATGCCAAACTTTAATACTTGAATGTGGTTGCAAACTGGGAATCTAGGACAAAACCTCATATAACTTGAGTAGATGGCTTCCTGTGTGAAAACAAACTCCAAAGATGGAAAGTTCATTCTCTCCCAATTTTGGCGATATATAATATTGCTATATTTGCTTATTAGGAACACCTAGAATCTTAGTTTGAAAATCATGCCCCTGTTATAGCCATGTGGTCTGCACTTCATTTTAAATTTTTATGCAAAAAAATTTACATTACCTAAAGTTAAAAATTTAGGTTATATCCATTTCAAATCAAAATTTTCTACATGTGACTTTTGAGAAAAATATTTTAAAAATTGCTTTTTATCATTTTATTTTTGCCCCCACATATGAATCTGAGTCAAACATGTTTGACTTTTTCTGCCACATGGCAACACACTATTGGTCAATGTCTACCACATCATCCTCCACTTGAGTGCCACATGGCATCCTCTGACTAGCTGACATGTCACTTCCACGTGTTAGCTTCTTATTCGTTGCCTAACTGCCCTATCACTTCCACATCACCTGTTGATTGTACTGCCACATCATCACTAACTAGGGCCCACTACCATGTGTTAGCTAGGCATATTACCGCATTATAGTCAACAAGCTTCTAACTATGCATGTGAGGATGTGCCTTCATGACATGTGTCCCCCATGCCACATCAGCACCTTGAAATCCATGCCCAACTTGAAGGTCTCTGCAACTTGTTAGTGCACAATTTGTCCAACCCAATCCTGTTGGCACCATGTGTCAATCTTTGATTTGTTAGATTTCCACTTCATTGTTGATGTCATCATTTTATTTGACACATTTTTTCAAAAAAAAATAATTCCTCTGATCGGCCACGGGCCCCACAATGAGCTTGCTTTGTGTCTCAAAAGGCATGATCCTTTTAGACACTAAGTAATGGATTGTTGGTATATTTAAAAGTTTAAAAGAGCACCCACTTGGAAAATGTGGGATAATCTCTTCAACTTCCCTTTTACTATAGATTTCCTTGCTCTTTCTCACTCATAGTTTCTTCCATCAAAACATATCAAAGCACCCTGATTTTCAAGGCCTTCTTGACTAGTCTCCTCTACAAAATTGGCCCCATCCAAAACCTGCACACAATGCTCTTTATAATTTCATTTGTTGTCCTGATTCCTTATCATTACTCATTACTTCTGGGCCTTGACATTGTAGGATTGCTCCGCAAATAACTTGTTGCGCCAAGGTGGAGGAAAAAGAAAAGGCAACATTCTCATAAGGTGTATCTTTAAAAAAAATAGTGGCAAAGGCAAATAAAACCACAATGACAATGATCTTTTATGGTAGATGTCGATGACCACTCTTGCTTTGCTTCAACATATGCCTGTAAAAAGGAAGGGTACGACTCTTTGGAAGAAAAACACTTCCCACTCTCTTCAATCGGTGGCTTCCATACTTTAAAAAGATGGCGTCAGACCAGTTAATAGCCTTGGACACCACTTCTCCTTCATGTGGGCCTCTTTTCTTCCACCTTTACACTTCTAGCATGCCTTGAGACTATGGTTTAAAGTGGGGAATCTACGGATTCCATCTTCTTGTTGGTTGAGTTCAAATATTGAAACCATCTAAATCAATTGTAATTATAGTTTGAATGGTAGGAATGTTCATTAATTTCCAGACCATCTCCTCCATTTACTAAATACATCTTCATCTATGAAGTATCCTCTTGCTAATTTTTTATTACTGAGGTAGGTGAGTGAGAGGCATCTAAAATGAGTAGGGATCATTGTCAACAAGACTCACCTTAGGTAACTTTTGCAAACATCGATATCGCTAAAGACCAAAAATGATAGAAGCCTATGTTTTTTATGTTCATCGTTGCACAAAAAAAGTGGAGGAATGTGTAATTTCTAAAGAAAATGTCATGGGATCCCATGCCTGAAAGAAAACCATTAGGTATCAAAAAGAAATCAAATCTATTGATTTAATTAAAATTCAAACTAGCACTGGGTTCCCTAATTACACCAATTTGTAATTTTGACAATAAAACATGAGCATCAATGTGTTCCTATTTGAGACTTCTACCATATTTTCAACACCATCTGTGGTTTCCAACTGCTTACCACAAAATACCACTCCCACTCTATAGTTTTGAATGAACTTTGTCTACAATTCTCCCTTATCAAGATTCAAGATGCTCTGAGCTATGCAAACCTCTCTTCTCTTTTTTCACCACCAACTGCACATATACTCTTAATAGTGAACACAACTCCAAGTCATTTCATACATACCTATGCTATGAATACTGACTACGAATTGGTGTGGTGAGCTATGAGTAGGGATCAATTTCAACAAGACTCACCTAAGGTAACTTTTGTAGACATCAATACTACTAAAGACCAAAAATGATAGAAGCCTATGTTTTATATGTTCATCATTGCACAAAAAATGTGGAGGAAAGTGTAATTTGTAAAGAAGATGTCATGGGATCCCATGCCTAAAAGAAAATCATTGGGTATCAAAAAGAAATCAAATCTATTGATTTAATTAAAATTCAAACTGGCACTATAATGTAGGTATGCTCTGATACCACTGACGAAGGGCCACACCACCCTTACCAACTCATGACAAAGAATGCAACAAGATGAAGACAATTTTATTATACCTAAAAATTCAATAGCAATTACAATAACATTTTTCCAAGATCTCTCAAGATCCAATCCAAACCCAAGCTAGTCCAGATCCACACTCTGGTAGAAACCTCTGAGATCTCAACTTGTGCTCACAAGCCACCAAGCAACCTTCTTGTTTCTAAACCGCAGTCACTAGCTCTTCTCACAAACCTAATCCAAGATCCAAGTGTAAACTGCCTCACATTCGGTGCTCTGTCTACACACTCACAAGTCTATCACAATCCTGCTGTAAACTGCCTCACATTCGGTGCTCTGTTCACAGACTTAGGAACACTCACTCTTCACTTCCTCCTTCTCTTTCACACCTTGAAACTTTCCAAGCTTTCCAAGCTTCCACTTCTCAAACTTCTACTTCTTAAGCTTCCACTTCTCAAGCTACTCCTTGAGCTTCTACTCTTCAAGCTTCCCCTTGAGCTTCTACTCCTCGAGCTTCCACTTCTCAAGCTTCTCCTTGAGCTTCTACTCCTCAAGCTTCCCCTTGAGCTTCTACTCCTCGAGCTTCCCCTTGAGCTTCATTTAGAAATGCTCATATGCCTTGCTTAAATAGGCACTTACCACCCCATGCATGACTTATCCACAACCTTCTAGAATTCCTCCTACACAATATCCACAACCTTCTAAAACTTCCATAACCTTCTAGAATTACAACTAAGCACCACCATGTGGCCCAATTAGAAAATTACATTTCCTTTATGGATCACAACAAATATTAAATGCAAGATTTAAGAAACTTTCCACAAGCTTCTAAGATGCCACCTACACACCTCGATTAATGTAATGACAACTTTTTTTTTTTTTTCTATTTATGCCACCTATGCACCTCGAAAATAAAAATCCTCTTTTCCTTTCTTTTCTCCTTTTTATTTTTTATTATTTCTCTTCTAATTTTCGTCACTTTCTCTCTCCTCCACAATTTTTATTTTTTATTTTTTATTTTTTTCAAATTTTTTTTTTCCCCCAATATTTTTCCCATGCAAGATGCTCTTGCATCAGACTCCCCCAGTAAATAGAAAAGTGTGTCCCACACTTTGACGCCAAAAGTAAGATCTACCACCATCTTCATCTTCACCAAAGGTTTCCACCTCAACGAGAACAACAAAACCACCATGCAAATCTTCCACATTTGCATTACTCTATCAAACACCAGAATCTCAACCATCCAATCAGCATGCTCACCTTCAGAAACAAACTGAACATAATGCTTCATTACCAAACTCCCATTCACATCAGCAACTAGTGAATCCATACCAGCAATAACAAGCTTTGCATTAGCATCAACATGTAGATTTCCATCAACACATGAAAAACTCTCAACACCAGCAACCTCATTGCTCACAATAAGATGCTCTGCAATACATAACTTACCTCCAACAATCAAATCATTCACGACTGAGTGCTCTACAACATACAAGTCACCTCCAACATCAACTAGATCATCCATGACCAAATGCTCTGCAGTCTCCATGTCAGACTCAACCAACTGATCATGAAAACCAACCTCTGTCCCAGCATCAACAACATTAGGAATATCTTCAGCAACAACCTCTATTTGCTCTACAGGTTCTGCATCAGGCTCCACAAACTGATCAGCAAAACCATCCTCTTCCACCTTGACCTTCTTAGCTTTAGCATCCAACCAAGCAAACATCTTAGAAAAATTCCTCTCCACTCTATCATGGATTTTCGCAGTCATCTTAGGGTCCAATCCTCTTGGAGCCATCTCCCAAGATCTTTGTAAACCCTCCGCAACAAATCCTTCCTACACTCCTTGTGACAACCTCGAATTGTTTGCAAGTCAGATTGCAACTTGTCACCTCGCATGAACAATAAGGAACCACATCACAAATATAGGACAACGGATTTGCAATCCACCAGCTCTGATAAACTTCACCCAACCAAGGTCCTGGTACAAACTACCTCACACTTCGACGATCTGCTTGTACACTCAGGAACTCCTGCTCTAATACCACTAATGTAGGTACGCTCTAATACCACTGACGAAGGGCCACACCACTCTTACCAACTCATGACAAAGAATGCAACAAGATGAAGACAATTTTATTATACCTGAAAATTCAATAGCAATTACAATAACATTTTTCCAAGATCTCTCAAGATCCAATCCAAACCCAAGCTAGTCCAGATCCACACTCTGGTAGAAACCTCAAAGATCTCAACTTGTGCTCGCAAGCCACCAAGCAACCTTCTTGTTTCTTGTTTAAGACTTATACCATATTTTCAACACCATCTGCAGTTTCCAACTGCTTACCAAAAAATACCACTCCCACTCTACGGTTTTGAATGAACTTTGTTTACAGTTCTCCCTTATCAAGATTCAAGATGCTCTGAGCTATGAAAACCTCTCTTCTCTTTTTTCACCACCAACTGCATAGATATTCTTGATAGCAACCACAACTTCAAGTCATTTCATACATACCCATTCTATGAATACTAACTATGAATTGGTGAGGTGAACTTATCAAGCATTTGAAGGTGTAATAAAAAATGTTATTGGTAAAAAATGCAGTTGCCTAGTTCATCTTGAAACAATTGGGGCGAACACAAACATTCATTTCCTATGATGCATTATGATGTATAATGAATTAAAAGTTAAAAATCAAATGGATATCTTTTAAAAATTGGAAATCCTTCATCAAATCCATCAAAAGTGCCAATTCTTGTTATCAAAATTTGAATCACCAACGTCCGTACAGATTACACTTCACCAAAGGAGTAGCAGAAAACAAGAAACTTGTCTTTGATTTAATGATATTCCATTGAAAATGGTGGTTTCATTCACTTTCAATCTTACACTGGACATGTTGGCTAACAAGGGAAACGAGCAATATTTCTCTTTCACTTTGACTAAAATCAACAAGACATCAATGAGGGTATCTTCCTTCGAATAGGATTCCACTTAGGAATGTCGTGTGTTCAAAACACCCTCCACCATTGCAAAATATAACTTGTGAAAAAGAAATGATATCAACCTTAAAATGGAGAAATGTTGGCAAACAATCCCCTTTGATAGTCTCAATTCCCTATTTTATAACATCGTCAATCTCCCAATGCTTTATTGGTCTAGTGGGATTAGTCAGGCCCCAAAGTGGGTCTGGCTTAAAAAAAAAATAAACTTAACAACCTGATGTCTCGAATTGATCAAATTAACATTTGGCACTAACTAAAAACAATTTGCATTACTAATTCAACATCTATAACTCAATTTTACCCTTTCCTACCAATTGCAAATTTTTTGCCAAGGGGTCCTTTGACTGGCCTTAAAAACTAACAAAAACATTTGATCGAGCCCTAGGATTTGACACACTGATTCTCTATTCCACATTCTTGCACCCTCTTGAATCTCGTCCCATGATGAATACCCAGTCAAAATATATTGACTATCAAAGTTGCCTTCTCAGAACTGCCTACAAGAAAATATGTTAGAAAACCATAAAATGTATTCGGATTTGGCTTTGAAAACAAGTCAAACTGACACTTGGGGCACAAAAACTAGGGCATTGGTTCATTGTCACAAGGAGAGTATAAATCTGTGATTAGGGCTCATGATGAATAACAGGGAAAATTTGGCAAATGGTCAAAGTGGGCTACTCAAATTTGCAGACTAGAAACACTGGTAGAAAAGTGTTTTTTGCAAACAGAATGGACTTGGGAAAGTGTGCAGACGGATTCGTCAAAACTTGCAAACTAGCACACTTAAAGTATTTTCATAGTAGAAAATAATAGTATAATCCATTTTATCTCACCTATCAAAGATTTAGAGTTATGACATCCCGAATAAGGGTATCGACCAATCTGCCTTTCTTGACACTAGTTAAAAGTTATAAATTGCATATGGAATCATGTTCGAAAATTGATCAAACAGATTCATCATAAGCTCAAAACGGAAACATAAAAATTCTATGACTTCTAGAATGCAATGAAAAAGTAAATTTCTCATTTCATTCAACTAAGTCAAAGTTATAACTGGTCAAACAAGGCCTTCCAAAATTTTGAACAATTTGCTTCAACATGACAACAATAAATGACCAACTTTGAGGGATTCAAAACCTAGTCAAAACACATCAAAATGACTTGAACTATGAAACATAGGTTCTATGAAATGGATACTAAACACTCCCAAATGAATGAGCCATGAAACATTACTGGGTCTGAGATATTTAATTGCAAACAAGGCCTCCTGTAGTTGTTTGACACTTAGGTAAAAATGCAGATTTGAACATTGCTCAAAACAAAACTTCACAGAATGACTCAGAATGGTAATTTATCTTCAAGGGACAAGTGGATATACTGAATGCAAGTTGGTAGGAACATTAAACACCTCTTAGGCCTCAAATAGATAGCCGGGTACACATGCATTAAAAAGCACTTATAGGGCTTAATTTTTTGAATGGTACTCAAAATCAAGGCTTCAATTTTGAGACCCAACACTCCTAATCTATATCACTGTCACCAAAAACATATTTTACCTTTTTCTTCTTCATCTCATTAGGTTCCATCAATGATAGCTTAGCTTTGAAAGAAGATTCAACATTGTCAGATTTGAAGTTGTCAAAATTGGATAGCTCAAAAAGAGTGAGCCTACCTACTAGACCTTTAAGAGTCGGATTAGAACCTGGTATACATCTTAGTTCTTGTATTGCAAAAAATCTAATAGCATAGATGGGTAGCAGTGTTCTCAAAAATTTTCTTAGTATAATTCCATCATCTATCTTACCAATAGATCCTCTTATAGCATTAACAACATCTTTTATCCTAGAGAAATATCGAGCAACATTCTCACCTTCTTACATCCTCATATCAATGAACTTACCTCTAAGACTTTTGATTTAGCTCTCAAAACATTTGCATCACCTCCATAGAATTTTTGAAGAGTGTCCCACATCTTCTTTTCAATATCATAACTCTTGATGTCATCGAACTTGGCATAACTTATGATAGAGGAAATCTCCAACATTGCCTGATTGTGTTCTTTCTTCTTTTTCAAATCTTCAACAGTTAGGGCTCTAGAAGGATCAACATTCTCACTAGTGATGGTAGATTGTGCATGGTCTCCAAGACCTCCTAAGTGTAGCTTCATCAGACTTTTCCATGCAGGAAAGTTGTCCCTATTAAGCTTGGGTACCTCTCTTTTTTGACATCTTGATATTTTGCTTCTAGTACCTTCAAACTAGTCCTCTTAAGCAGATGGCTCTGATACCAATTGTTGGAATTCTTTAGAATAACTAAGAGGGGCGGGGGGGGGGGGTGGTGGGTTTGGGGTGGGGTGAATCAATTATTCAAGGTCCAAATGTTCAAATAAAACTTTTCACAGCTCAGTGAACCCATATTCATGCATGCATCTATTAGATCATACAATTACTTAAACTTTGCAAGTTACTACCAAATCAACTTTGCAAAAATGTAAGCATGAAACATAATAGATTCAATAACACATTTGACACAATGATTTTATGTGGAAACCCAATTTGGGAAACACCATTAGTAACATGCTACTCATTCTCACTCTTCTAAAGTGATGCCCTATGAAAGGAAAACCTTGTTAAAGGCTACAATACACACTGTTAAATGTGACCTGGTTAGAGGATTTCAATCACTCTATTAGGAGTGAGCCTTGTTAAGGACTTTAGATCATTCACTTGGAATGTCACCCAGTTAAAGGATTTACAAATGACTACTAGGTCAACCTTAATCCAAAGGATTTACCTTAGACTGGTACAATGATTAGAAAGTAATAGTAAGGCTTGATCTGATAAAAAATTACAACTCACTTGTAGATTATAGATCTATGTTTCAGTCCTCCATTCTTCTTGGCTTTCACACACTTCATCTCTGATAACTTGTTCACCCTTCAATCATTTACACTCTAAAGTCTTGTTGCTTTTCTTGCCAATAGCAGTCTCTTATGTTTAGTCTTTGAATGAAGCAATACCTTACACCTCTTGTCTAACTTAGATTCTCAAGCATTGACCAATCTTACTTCTGACTAGCCATCTCTATAAATAGAAAATTAAGATCCTTTGTCATTCATCCTCTATTGTCCATTTTAGGGTCAAGTAGAATTAGCTATAATTCAATGAATCTACCCATCTTTTCATTTTAGTCCCTTCTAGAAACCTCTTCTTCAATCCTCTTTGAATTCTCCTCCAAATGGGTTATCATGAATTCTTTGCCACCAACTCATCATAGTTATCTTCCACACGCTTCAAAAAATTCAAGAAAAAAAAAGTCTACTCAAATTCATCAAATATATGATTTAACATGAATACTGGAACTCAGCATCAATATGTTTTCACCTGGCTTCCATACTGTTATTCCACTCGTCTTCAACTAGATCACTCAGCAAATACTAAAGTTTATTAGTGCTCAACATCAACTAAACTTTACTCGGCATACACTAAAATTTGACTTTGCTTGGATCCAACTAATTTTCTGCTCAGCTTTCACTAACTTTTCTCGGCACCTACTGTCCACTTGGTCAAGCTTGGGTAGACTCAATTATTCTTGCTTGTTCTCCTATACTTTGTCAATGTATGCAACCTTAAGTAGATAATCAATGCACTATAACATCACTGTCTTAAATGATCTTTGTACTCCTTTTTCATACCATAACTCAACCTTTCCTCTAGGTGACTTTGTTATCTCATTTTATCAAACCCTTTTCATCAATCAAACAAATGATAGTACTCAAATCAACTAAGTAGTTGTCTTACTAGCAAGTAGCAAGTTTGACATCGGTGACAAAACAATGATTGAAAACACATTCTCATACTTATATTAATCTATTTTCAATGATAGTGTCCTAAATTGTAAGAACTCAATTATTGTATAATTTAAGGACTATTTGGCACTCACCTTAGTGTGTATTCTATAGTAGAACCTCACATGGAAATTAATGGATACCTGAATTCAAATATGAGTTCCTCATCCTTTCAATCTAGTTCAAACTCAAGATTAGCCCTTATAATTAAGTGTGCTCTATTTTTCCTCTAATTTTATAATTTATTTGATCACCTAGGAACTGTGTTACCATTAATGGAATTTGTGTGTTATCCCAACCTCAAAATTAGTCACCCTCCATAATCCAACATCTTCCTTATAATCCTAACACCAAATCCAAATTGTTTCACTTTATCAATATGTAATGTTTGAAACATTATGTTCCTAGGACTATAGATATTGAAATGTTATTCTACTATGAAAATGACATATAAAACTTTTACCAAAACCTTGTTTTGGTGTTTGTGTGTAAGATTAGGCCTTGTGATCAGTCTAGCTCAATTTTGAATCCTAAAAAGTTTGAGGGGTATATAAACACCTAATCTATCCTTATTTTGGTAACCGTGATCAACTACAAGAAATCAAGGTGAATTAAAAATTTGAAGACGAGATTTCAATTATCAAGCATTCTTATCAAGAATTCAAGGTGTTCTTATCCATATATATTTATCCTTTCCCTCATTGGAGGCCTAATAAAAGTTCTCTACCAAGTAAGGATGTATACATAACTCCTCTCTCTCTCTCTCTCTTTCTCTCTCTCTAGTATTGAGGCAAACTACGACATCAATTTCATAAGGTTTAATCCCTCATGATTTTATTTGGGTTTTTGTGTTATTTTGAAGCTATTGCATCAAAATATTTGATAACATTTAAAGAACTTGCATTGCCTATGTATGATACACTTCATTTCTTAGATCAAGCCTCTACTAAATGGTAAAAAGATTTCATTTTATTTCAAGTTTGATTCCTAAATAGGGGTTTGAATAAGGAAAACCCTTAACTAGCTTTTCAGATGCTAAGTATCATAACTTCCACTATCAATTATTACCTTACAACATTTTCTAGCTATCTTACACCTGGTTTTGAATAAACTTCTTCTTAGGATAAGTTCTTCATCAGTTTCTTCATTCCACAATACTCTTCTCACCATCAAGTTTTCACCCTTCTTAGGTTCATTAGATGTTTCATCAACTTCTTCACAAGCCAAATTATTTTTTCTATTACCTCTAGCTTTCTTTCCAAATTTAGTATATTCAAAAAAATTGTGACCTTCTCCACATTTGTAACAAGTACCCTTAAACCAAGATCTTTCTTCCCTTTTTCCATTATTTTTATTCCTAGAGTAACCAATATAGCTCACTCTAGAGTAATTACCTCTTTTACTAGCAAGTTCATCCTTCCATCTTTTATCATGCACCAAATTCTCAAATCTACTACTTTCTCCATTAGTTCCACTTCTGCTTCTATGAAATCTACCACCTGTTCCTCTCTATCTTTGATCATGTTTCTTTGTCAATATTTCTTGAACCTTCAAAGTAAATTGATATGATTCCTCCACACTATCCATCTTAACATAGCTAATCTCATCTTGAACTAATATTCTCAATCCATTTAGGTATCTAGCCACCTTTTCAACTTCATCATCCACGTCCAGATCTAATGTCTAGTTTATAGAATTACTTAGTATATTCTATGACACTCATGTAATTTTTTCTCAAATTTTGCATCTTCCTTAGAAAAATAACTTGGTAGTCTACAAGGAGAAACTTCTACTTCATCTTTCCAAGCCTTTTCATCCATGTCTTGATCTTTTCCTTCCCTCTCTTTTATCTATGAGCTTGAAAATGATCCCACCGAAGAGATGCAAGACCTTTCAACTTTGTAACTACTATCTTAACCTTTTTATTATCAGGAGTAACTTCAAACTCAAAATATTTTTCCACTTTAGAGATCCAATCCAATATCACATTAGTCTCAAGTTTTCCATCATAGCAAGAAACTTCAACAACAGGTCTAGCATTTTCTCTAGATTAAACTCTTAGAAGCCTTTCTTCATCTTATTCAACTTCAAGTTTAGGATTAGGGTTAGTTATTGCCTCTTCTTCATCACTAACATCTTAAAGATGTACTCCTCTTCTCTGGCTTGTTTCCACATCTTCAAGTCTGGTTGTAATCTACCTCAACATATCCATTCTAACATTGTGAACATTTCCTCTACCATGAACCATCTTGATAATAATTCCTACAAGATCATAACCTTATGAAAATTATAGGTCAAATCTCAAATATTCCACTCTACAACCAATCAAATAAGGTTCCCCACAATCCAATCCATAAGAAAGAACTCTCTTTGATACCACCTGACGTAGGGGCAGGGTATATTCAAGAAAAAACACTTGAACTTAAACATACAACAAGCCCTGCTCAAATTTACACATGGAAGAAATATAAATATCACATGAAAAAATGGAAACAAGGTCCATATAAGGCTAGTCAATTAGATTCCATACTGATGTAATAATTAAAAGAAGTTCAAGTCAACATGCCCGACTATGAGGCCTTCTAGGTTTCGACCATTTACAATGAACTTATGGAGTTAGAATCCAAATTCACATCCTCTCTTGCTTCTCACTATCTCCTATCATCCTCTTCTACTACTTCTATCTCTAACCAAGCTTCTTATATATCTAGCTAAGCCACAAGTCAGCTAGTCAAGCATTTAATTATATTATAGGTCTAACCTAGGAAGGGTAAACCAAAACCAATGCTAAGTAAAATATAAAGTATTGCACACTTAAAGGAGGATCTACATGTGTCCAAGGAGTCAACTCCTAACTTTACAACACATCACATTAACATAAGAAATCACACCAAAAGAAACAACATGCTTTGCTAGAAGGAAAAATGTTAAAATAGAGACTGCAAAGAATGGTTCACAACTCAAGAAATAAAAATGGTCAAAGCTTGCACTCTTAGGAGGAGGATCAAGGATAGGTCCTCTTCAACATGTTAATCGTGCATAATATGACACCAATAGTAGCAATGCCTACTTCACAAACAATAGACTGGTACATAAAATAAGGTATGTTTTTTGTTGATGCAAGATTTCTCTAAGACCCAAGATGCTCCTATGCCAAACAAGGATTACAAAGACAAAGCAAAGAAGACATGTTGCATTTCTAAGGAAGAACACACTAAGTCATATTATAAAGATGGGAATGAAGGTGAGGAAGTTGTATATGTTTCTATGAAAGAAGAATTAGAAGAGGACAAATATGAGAATGAAAAAACCCTTATTTCTCATGTTAGCAAAAATGATACATGAATTATTGGTACTGGATGCTCAACTAGATGAATGGTGATATTGATAAGTTTGATAAGTTAGAAGAATATGATGGTGGATTTGTTAAGCTTTTAAATTATGTTCTATACCCTATGAGAGGTAGAGATTCACCAATGTTGAATGATAAGATCAGATGTGATGATGCTTATTGGGTTCAAGGTCTAAAGTATAATTTATTGAATGTTGCACAATTGAATAATATAGGTCATAAATTGAAGTTTCTAGATAGAAAGGTAAAAGTCTTTGATGTTGATGGAAAATTGATTGGAATTGAAGAACAAATAGAAGGTAATATTTTCTACCTAGATCCTAGTGTAAGCACATGCCTATTTTATAAAGTTAAGGATGCATGGTTATGAAATAAGATACTTTATAATGTAAACTTTGATAAGATAGTTAAAGTGAGTAGAAAGAAGAAAGTGAGAGGCTTACCAAACTTTCATATTACTGATAATGCTATTTGTAAACAATGTCAACTCGGTAAGATGACTATGTATAGTTTATCAAGAAAGTCACATTCATCTAATGATAATCTAGAGTTAGTTCATATTGATTTATGTGGTCCTATAAAAGTTGAGATCTATTATGGAGATAGATATTATATTCTATTCATTGATGATTATTCAAGGATGATGGTTGTGATGTTTCTAAAAGCTAAATCTAATGCATTCCAGACATTCAAGCAGTATAAAGTAAGAGTGGAGAAATAAACTAGTAAATAGTTGAAGTATTTGAGATCTAATAGAGGAGGTGATTTCATGTTTGATGAATTTACTAAATATTTTATTGATCATAGAATCAAGAGACAATTATCTGCACCAAGGATATTATAGTAGAATGGTATTGTAAAAAGAAGAAATAGATCTATTGTTGATTGTGCTAGAACACTGCTGATTGAAAAATGAATTGTAAAAATTTTCTAAAGAGAAGTAGTAAGCACTACTATTTATACCCTCAATTGAGCTTCGTAGAATAAAGGAACAAACAAGACACCATATGAACTTTGGTGTGGTCATACACCAAATGTAAGTTATTTCAAAATATTTAGAAGTAGGTGTTATATTGATAAAGATGCAAGAAATTGAAAGTCTTATTCAAAAGGAGATGAAGGCATGTTCTTAGTTTAATCTACTAGGAGAAAATAATATACATGTTTGAATAAGGTGAATGACACTATGATTGAAAGTGAAAATGAATGAATTGATAAGTTCACAAATAAGAATGATGAGGAAAGCATGAATGGGTCAAAAGATTATAACATATTTGTCAATTTTCAAGATGATACACCTATAACTGCACCTAGACATGTAACTAAGTTACTACAATGGTACATTGAGCAACAAAAAAGATATATCGAGCAATTTCCTACACTACCTAAGCCACATATAGAATAAATCAAGAAGAATGTTGAGCCCCAACCCAGTGATGATAATGTTGGAGAACACAAAAATGAGCTTATTTTGGAAAAGTATGATACGAGACACCATTCAAAAGATCAAATCATTGGAGATAAGAGTGTTGGAGTTATGAAAAGAATTAAGTTGAAGGATAATACATGTTTAATTTGTGATTTTGATCTTGGAGCTATAAGAGATGCACTTGATAATGATGATTGGATTAATAGTATGATTGAGGAGATAGATCATATTGAGGAAAATAATACATGGACACTGGTACTAAGACCAAATAAAAAAATGTGGTTAGAACTAAATGGATATTTAGGAACAAGATGAATACGAAAGGAGAAGTTGTGAGGAACAAGCCTAGACTTGTTTGTAAAGGTTATGGATAAGAAGACAAAATTGACTATGGAGAGACCTTTGCACCTGTTGATAGATTGGAAAGAGTCAAAACATCACTAGCATATGCAGCTTACAATAGATTCAAAGCCTATCAAATGGATATTAAGTCAACATTTCTAAATGGATTACTAGAGGAAGAGGTCTACATTGAACAACTTGAAGGATTTGTGAAGCCTAATAAAAAACATCTGGTATGTAAATTGAACAAAGCCTTATATAGATTTAAGTAATCACCGAGAGCATGGTATAAAAGATTGCATTCATATTTGATCAGAATTGGATTTTTTACAACTAGTGAAAATAGTAACTTGTACTTGAAAAGTGAAGTTGAAGATAAGGTCCTACTTATAGAAATATGATATAATATCTAGAGGTAATAATTTTTTGTGCAAGTCATTTCCTGATCAGATGAGTAAAGAATTTGAAGTGTCTATGTTTGGTGAGATAAAGTTTTTCTTTGGTTTACAAGTTTGTGAAACAGAAGGAGGAATATATGTGACTCAATCTAAATACATAAAGGAGATATTAAAAATATTTAGTATAGATGAGTCAAGGTGAGTTGGAACCCCTATGGTCATTGGGTGTAAATTGTCTAAGGAAGACACCTATACTGAAGTGAATGAGACACAATATAGATCAATGACTGAAAAGTGGTGATATGTAGTTCAAAATAGACCTTATATTGTTTATGTAGTTGGTATAGTTGCAATATTCTCAAACAATTATAAGGAGACACATATGACTATAGTTAAGAGAATTTTTAGATATTTGAAAGGAACATAAGATAATGGATTATGGTATAAGAAAGAAGGTGATTTTGAGCTAAGAGTTATATTGATGTTGATTGGGAAGGGGATGTTGATGATAGAAAGAGTACAAGTGGAGGTGTATTATCCTTAGGAGAAAGGTTGGCTACCTAGATAAGTAAGAAACAAAGTTGTATTTCCTAGTCCACTATTGAAGCTAAGTATGTTGTTGTTGTAATTATCTATTCAAATATCATATAGATCAAGCAACTATTGGAGGGTATACAAGAAGAAGTCACTAAATCTATTACTATTTACTATGATAGTACAAGTGCTATTAACATATTAATGAACCGTATGATGTATGTAAAAAAGAAGCATATATCTATCAAGTATCACTGCTTGAGAGAGAAAGTTCAAGAAAACAAGTTAGATAGGAGTATGCAAAGTCTAAGGAGAAGATTGTGTATATATTCACAAAGAATTTACCTAAGGATTCTTTTGAGTATCTAGGAGGTGAGGGTTCCTTCCCCAATCCAACATTCAATAAGTAAAGATACATGTTGCATCAATTCATGGATGAGTAGAATATCTTTATGGAGCTGATGTAGGAGTTTACTCTTTAGGGAATGTCCTAGAGTTGTGAAAATGATTGTGATGACATAGATTAATTTAGTATATGCAAGGTACAAGGTATAACTACAAGGTTTTATAAGATTTGATATGAAACTTATAATTACCTTTGACATTGTTTTCAAAGGGGGAGAATAGATGAAAGGGGGAGAACTGCATAGAAGAATATATGTAAGAGGGAGATGATTACCTATGTAAAAATACTAAAATAAGAGAATACTAAATGAAGTGATTGGTAATGAAGAAAAAAAGAGAGAGAATCAATGAAGTTCTATATAGTCAAAGGGAGAGAGAGTAAAAGGAGAGAATGAGTAAAAGAAAAGTGTTGTATGAAGATGAGTATTTCTATCAAAAGGGAGAACATGAAGGTATTGCTAAACAAAGAAGTATATCCAAAGGGGGAGCATAAGAATGTTGTAGACCAAGTTGAAACCCTAATGGAGAATAAGGAACCTAATAAAGTGAAGAGATCATGAGTGCAAAGAACTTGATGAAGTTAGAGAGCTAATGATGTGTTGTTATATGATGATATATTATCTCATAATGTCATAATGTAATGTTATGTAATAATGTATTATGTGTTGCCATCAATTCCAAAGGGGGATATTGATAGCTCCAACTGATAATGTTGTTAATGTATGTGAAAGATTCATATCAATTTTTATGTTGTCATTGATGTCAAACCTTAATGTGTAAAACATTATGCTAATTCAATAGAGTGTCATATCATTTGGTTGATGAAGAAGATTTGCAGAAAGTATAATGGTGATGTAAGAGTTGATAAGTCTATGGTATTCAATGGACACTTGAATGAGTTAGAATCTAACAATATAATATTGGTTTGATTATTTTGCATGATTTGATTAAGTATTAAGATCATGTGTAAGCAATTTATGAAGTCTTGAAGCGAGAAGACAATTTAATCAGTGAATGAAGAAACCTAGTATTAATCAAGCTACTATAGTTTTCATTGAGTGATCATAGTTGTAACTAAGTATATGGAAATAAAGTGAAGAATGTGTAACTTTGACCAAGTGAAGTATAGATTTAACCAAGTAAAGGAAGGAAGAATAGTTTGGAAAAGAATTAACCAAAGGCATACATTTGATGAAAATATGGAGTATTTCAGAAGTTTCAAAGATAAGGATGAAGTTAGTTATAAGATCAATGGAGGGAGAATTTCAAATAAGATCTAATGAATGATATTTGATGATTTCAAATGATGTGCAAAGTTCAAGGTGAAGGTATAGTACTCGAGTGTCTAGATTCAATGATTTTGAGTTAGATGAAGATCTGATGATTAAGTGACAAAACCTAAAAGAGTGTGGTAAAGTAGAAAAAAAATTTCTATTTAAGGGATGGATACATTATTCATTATTTCTAATCAAGTGATAGCTAGAAGGAAAACTGAGTAGAACTGCATTTTGAAGATCAAGCAAAGGAGGTGCTAAGTTAATGTATACATGAGTAGATTAGACAAAATGAGTGAAATAGAGATTTGACCAAGAAAAGTGAGTTGGTATTTTATAAAAAAATAATTTACTATTGAATTCTAACCATTGTAGAAAAAAATATCTTAACTAAGTTGACCTACCAAGTCTTATTTGTAAATCTATTATATGCTAACATTCAATTGAATGTTTTGTATGTTTTTTAGAGAAAGCCACTCTATAGATATTTCAGGATAAGGTCTAGATGATATTTTATGAAAATCCTCTAACAAGGTCACATTTGAAAATGTATTTGTAACCTTTAACAAGGTTGGCTCCTAACAGAGCTCACCTCAAATGAGTGAAATTTTTGGGGTGTCGGTCCTAGGTGTTTTTTCCCTCAATAAGGTTTTCACATTAAATACTTGTGTCAATTTGTGTGGAGACTTATTGTGTTGCATGTTCATTTCATGTTTATTTTTTATCACTACAACTCGGTATAAGTTAAAAGTTTACTCAGATACTTGGTATATGAAGTTTATAGTTTGTTGATAAAGAAAGTTTGAAGTGTTCAAGTATGTGAAAAATATTTTAAGTGATTTGTAGGATAATTGGATATAACTTATTCACCCCCCTCTTATTATTGGAAATGAATAGTGTAACTAAGAGGGGAGGGGTGAATCAATTACCACAAAAATAATTTCCTGTCACTAGATGTCAATTCAAACTTTTCACTAATAATGCAATACTGTCCAACTTGGTTAACACTAGAATATTAATGTCACTTGGTTAACAAAGAAATATTATGATTACTAAACTATTTTAACCTTTAGTAACTTAGTTGCAGAAACATAAAGCATTAAATAAATAACATGAGCACAAATGGCACCAAGATTTAATGTGGAAACCCAATTTGGGAAAAACCACCTTGCAACTAGTCACAATATTTTTCACTCTTCTAAAGTAAGCCATGTTAAGAGACAACCCTATTTAAAATTACAATACATACTATTAAGTATGATCTTGTTAGAGGATTTGGATCAGCCTATTAGGAGTGGCCTAGTTAGAGGTTTTCAAACACTTCAATCTTGAAATGTTATCTTGTTACAGGGTTTACAAAATGACTATTACGTAAACTCTATTAAGATATTTCTTTACTGTTACAATATTTAGACAATAACAACAATTTGACTTGATTTATAAAGAAACTTCTTTTGTAGATTTAGATCTCTATTCTGACTTGACCTCTAGATCCTTACCGATCTGAATATTCTTTCTAACTTTTTTTTCACACTTTCCTACTCTTCCTTCGCTCACATATCCATTTTTTTTTTTTCATATTCCACTTATGCATTCTATCCTCACACCTTGACCTTTCTTATATATAATAAGCTAGGACAAGTCAGCTTGAATACTCTTCCAAATAATCAATATACATCAAGATAGTTGACCTCAAATAATTAAATATTATACAACTACATTTTGTTGTCACTTGATCAATACTGAGATTGAACGCTCGGTTAATACTGTGAGTCCTTTGATGCCTAACCACTTGGTCAATAGTGCAAGAAAGATATACTTCATTAATCAACTGCTCCATTAATACTGAAAGTTCTTCTTGACTTGACTTCTCGGTCAATACTGAGATATGCATGGTTAATACTGCAAGCTCTTCTTTTCTTAGTTAATACTAACATTTCTGTAACATCTATGACAATATACAATTGAATAATTGTTTCCAACAAACTCCCTCTTTGGCATTGATGACAAAACAAAATGTCAACATAAACTTGATAAAAGTATGAGCAATTAGATAATATCCTTAGTTTCATTTCTTTCCCATCCATACTAACTCCCTCTGAGATTCTTCCTAGATTTGTCTTAGATGCTTCCAAATTGAATTCTTCCTCTTTGTTATAGATTCCATCATCAAAATATCTTGCTTCTAAGATACCAAACTCTCCCTCTTTCACTTTGACACTGAACTCTCCCTCACTCTTCCTTTCAACTCTCCCTTGCAACTCTCCCTTGTACTGTTGAACTATCCCTCTTTGACATAAAATGCCAAAGGATACAAACATTGAAGTTACTATGTACCTTTTGTCCTGATTCATATACAATATGCTCTGCATTTCACACCTGAAGTGTGACAACCTGCATCAACTTGATAGATCTTCAATGGAACTTGGTTGATGTATCACTATCTTTTGCTTTAGTGAGCATCAGTTAGGGGAATAACCCCTAGTTTACCTCTTAGATACATAAATGCATCTTTAGTAAATATATCTACTATCTTCTCCTTGGTTTTCACATATTCCAATCTCAACTCTTTGTTTTGAACTAATTCCCTTAGAAAATGATACTTGATTGCAATGTGTTTTGTCTTTGTGTACATCACAGGATTTTTGGGTATACTGATTGTATGTTATCATAGCAAATAACCACTGGTTCCTTGATTTCCTTCTTCATACCTGAAAATAGTTGCTTGATCCATATTATGTTAGAAAAATTGATTGTAGCAACAATATACTCTGCCTCTCCTATTGATTGAGAAATAGAATTATGTTTCTTGCTTGTCCAAGACACTAGTCTCTTTCCAAGAAAGAATGCTCCTCTACTAGTACTTTTTTTGTCATCAATACTTCTTGCCCAATCTGCATCAATAAAGGCTCTTAACTCAAGATTTCCTCTTTTCTTATACCATAAACCATATTCTTCAATTCTTTTTAGATATCTCACAATCCTTTTAACTGTCATCATGTAATTTTCTTTAGGATTAGTATAAAACCTTACAACTATGACAACTGCCAATGCAATATTAGGTCTGGTGTGTACCTCATACTGAAGTTTCCCAATCATTAATCTGTAAGTATTTTGATTTATCTCCTTTGAATCATCATTCTTTGAGATTTTATGTCCAACAGACATAGGTGTTCCAATTGGATTGTAATCTTCCATTCCAAATACTTTCAATGTTTCCTAATGTACTTTGAGTGAGTGATGAAAATTTCATCATTCATTTGATGAACTTGTTGAGCCACAAAGAATTTAAATTCTCCAAACATAGACATTTCAAATTCTTTCCTCATTTCTTCAGCAAATGACTTACATAACATCTGATGTCCTCCAAATATGACATCATCTACAAATACTTCTATAAGCAATATCTTGTTCTATGGTCCTTCCTTTATATAAAAATTACTATTATCATTTGTCTTTACAAAACCAATTCTTACTAGATATCCATGTAGTCTTTCATACCATGCTCTAGGAGCTTGCTTCAATCCATATAAAGCTTTGTGAAGTTTACATACCATGTCTCTTTTGCTTGGATCAATGAAGCCTTCAAGCTATTCAATGCAGACTTCTTCTTCCAAGATTCCATTTAAGAAAGCTAACTTTACATCCATTTGATATACTTTGAATCCCTTTTGTGCAACATATACTAGAAGTATTCCGACTCCTTCAAGTCTTGCAACAGGGACAAATGTTTCCCCATAATCAATACCTTCTTCTTGAGCATAACCTTTGCATACAAGCCTTTCCTTATTCCTTGTTACTTCTCCTTTCTCATTCCACTTATTTATGAATATCCATTTTGTACCAATCACATTCTTATCCTTAGGTCTAGGTACAAGAGACTAGGTTTCATTCTTTTCTATTTGTTCAATTTTTTCATTCATTGCTTCTATCCACCTTTCATTTTCTAAAGTATCTATTACAAATTTAGGTTCAAATTCACCAACAAAACATGTACCTTTCAATTTGTTCCTTGTCAACATGCCTTCTATTTCTCATCCAATTATTTGTTCAGGTGCATGATGTCTTCTGACATGTTTTGCAAGTCTTGGATCTTTCTTTCTTGATTATGAACTTGGTTAACTTGGTTCTCCATGATCTTCTACCTTTTGTTTAGGCTCTTCTAGCTGATTTGGCTATAACTCAGGTTCCATTTCCTATGCCTTGGGGTTGCATTTCCTATGACTTAGGTTGCACTACTTGTGACTACAATTCAGGTTGAACTGTTTGTGACTCGAGTTGAACTGCTAGTGACTTGCTAGGTTCAATTTTCTACTAATTAGTTTCAGCTAATTGTGGCATAGTCTTAGGTTCCTCCTCATAGTTAACAAACTTTTTGTAGTCATTAGACTCCTTGCTTCTATGTTCTTCACCTCTTTCTACAAACTCATCATTCTTCACATGTACACTCTCTATGACTTTGTGAGTAGTAAGATTCAAACATTTATATGCCTTACTTTTATTGGGAAAACCTAGGAATACACCTTCATTACTTTTTGCATCAAGTTTTTCTTTCCTTACATCTTCCAAAATATAACATTTTCTTCCAAATACTCTGAGATAAAAAAAAATTAGGCTTGTACCCATACCGCAATTCATAAGGTGTTTTATTTGTACCTTTCATTAGTAGAACTCGATTAAGTGTACGAACATATGAACTACTAAGCTGATTGCTTCTCTCTAGTATTTTGGTGCAACATTCTTCCTAGTCATTAGTATTCTTGCACATTCCATGATGTATATGTTTCTTCTTTATGCTATTCCATTTTTCTTTGTAGTTCTTGGTGTTGATACATGTCTTTTGATTCCTCTTTCATTACAGTTTTCATCAAATTCATTTGAGATGAATTAAGCTCCTTTGTATGATCTTAGGCATTTTAGATTTTTCTTGTTTCTTTCTCAACTCTAGCCAAATATCATTTGAACTTTTGAAAAGCATCAAAATTATTTCAAAAATATTATAGTCATCATCCTAGAATAATCATCAACAAATAGAATGAAATATATGTCGCCGCAAAAATTTTCCATACCTGTTGGCACACAAAGATCTGTATGAACTAGTTTCAAAACTTCTTCAAAATTGCAGGACTTACTTCTGAAACTTATTTTACTCATCTTCCCAATTTGACATTGTTTTCACATGCCCATCTCAAGTTTCTTTAGATAAGGTATGTCTCTTACTCTTTTGTTCTTGCTTATGGTAACTAGATTATCAAAGTTAATATGACACATCCTTTTATGCCATAGCCAAATTTCTTCTATCTAAGCCAATAAACATTTTCTTTGAGTGAGATCAAGGTAAAACAAGTTAACTTTTATCTGATTACTAGTCCTAACCAGGTTTCCTTTTCCATCTAGTAGTTTAGCTTTGCCATTCATGAATTCTACCTTGTATCCTATATTGTTTAGTTGTGCTACACTAAGTAGATTATGTCTTAATTCTTCAACCCAGTAGGCATTTCACATTTGATTTCTTCAGTTAATGCTATGATTCCTTTTCCTTCTACATAACATGGTTCATTTTTTCCAAATCTAACACTTCCACCATCATAGTTGTCTAAATGTTCAAACTTAGTTTTGTCACTAGTGATGTGATGAGAGCAACCACTATCTATGATCCATGTATCATTTTTGCTAACATGAGAGATAAGTGCCATCTTTTCATTTTCCTCATTAGTAGATTCATCCTTAACAACAATATAGACTACTACTTCTTCATCATCATCACTATCAAAATCTTTAGCAATGTAATAAGATTTCTTACCTTTGTCTTTGTAGTCCTTGTAGCTCTTGAATTATTTCTTGCCTTTGAACCTGTTATTTCTTTTCTCATCTTTATCTGAAATTTGTTTGGACATCTTACAACAATATTTTAGCCTCTTCACATGAGAAAAAAATAAATGAAATTTTGCCTCAGAATTTGTCTTTCCCTTTTGCTACTCTTTTTTCTATTAAGGCTTCAAGGTCTTCATCTAATTCTTCTTCTTCTTCAATTTCAACCTATTTTATTTTTGAGTTTCCTCCTTTTCTACCAAGAGTTGGTTTGGTTTTGAATGCAGATTCATATTTGCCAGAGGTAGGAGCATAGTTATCAAAGTTATCCAATTCAAAAGAAGTCAATCTTCCCACAAGTGTATCCAAGGTTATATCATTATCAAGATTGCATCTCATCTCTTGAATTGTTAAAACTCTAGTTGCATAAATAGGAAGAAGAGTTCTTAGTACCTTTCTAACCATTGTCTCATCAGTAAGCTCTAATTGTACTCACACTTTCTTTGTTTCTTTCACTATATTGGACAATGTTTTCACCTTCTTTCATTTTCATTCGATCACACTTGTCTCTCAAGCTTTCTGCCTTGGCTCTTTGCACATTTTTATCACCTCCATAGACTTTCTATAGATTTTACCACATTTCAAATGTAGTAGGAAAATATTTAACCTCATAAAATTTAGAATAATTCAGAGTGGAAGCTATATCAATCATCATTATATTGTGATGCTTTGCCTCTTTCATCTATTCCACAATCATTGGTTTAGGTGGTGGCACATATTTTTTCTCAAATTAGAATAGACCAATACCATTGATGCTTGATATATGTAGCTTCATCAATTCTTGTCATGCCAAAATTTTATCTTTGTTAAGCTTAGGAATCTCCCTTCTATAAGACATCTTGATATTTAGCTTAGGTCCTTGACACCTTTCCTATAAGAACCAAATGCTCTGATATCAATTGTTGGAAATGAAGAGTATAACTAAGAGGGGAGGGGTGAATCAGCTACCACAAAAATAATTCCCTATCCCTAGATGTCAATTCAAACTTTTCACTGATAATGCAATACTATCCAACTCGGTTAACACTAGAATATTACTTCACTTGGTTCACAAAGAAATCTTATGATATTAATCTATTTTAACCTTTAGTAACTTAGTTCTAGAAGCATAAAACATTAATTAAATAACATGAACATAGATGACACCAAGATTTAATGTGGAAACCCAATTTGGGAAAAACCACCTTGCAACTAGTCACAATATTTCTCACTCTTATGAAGTGAGCCCTATTAAGAGCCAACCTTGTTAAAGGTTACAATACATACTATTAAGTATGACCTTGTTAAACGATTTGGATCACCCTATCAGGAGTGGCCTAGTTAGAGGTCTTCAAAGACTTCAATCTTGAAATGTCACCTTTTTAGAGGATTTACAAATTGACTATTTAGTCAACTTTGTTAAGAGATTTCTTTACTACTAAAATGGTTAGAAGGTAACAACAATTTTTCCTGATTTATAAAGAAACTTCCTTTGCAGATTCATATCTCTATTCTAGCTTGACCTCTAGATCCTTACTAATCAGAATATTCTTTATAGCTTGTCTTTCACACTTTCCTACTCTGCCTTTACTCACATATCTAATTATATTTCATATTCCACCTATGCATTCCATCCTCACAACTTGACCTTTCTTATATATCATAAGCTAGGACAAGTTGGCTTGAATACCCTTCCAAATATCAATAAACATCCAAAAAGTCAGCCTAAAATAATTAAATATTATACGATTGCATTATGTTGTCACTCAGTCAATATTGAGATTGAATGCTCAGTCAATACTGTGAGTCCTTTGATGCCCAACCACTCGGTCAATACTACAAGTAGGATATCCTTCATTAAATAACTGCTTGGTTAATATTGAAAGTTCTTGTTCACTCGACTGCTTAGTCAATATTGAGATATGCAAGGTTAATATTGTAGACTCTTCTTTGCTCGGTTGATATTGATATTTGTGTAACATCAATGACAAAATACAATTAAAGAATTGTTTCCAACACTCATTTATCTAGAAAAAGTGTCCTATTGGAGGAGGAAGGCCCTAATGTTCTAAAAAAGTTGGATTTCATGCTTTTGGCATAAGAAAATGTGTGGATTACAAAAATATTTCATCTCTCTTGGATGATAAAAGGATTTTTTCGAATAGAAAATCCTCCAAGCATGTGGCTCAACAATTCCACAAAGGAAGGGAATGAACTAGTTAACAAGGAAATTAAGACATACCATGTAAAATTGATCAAATGTCTCTTTGTGTTATGTGGTTAAGGTGATAATTCAATACTTCCCTTTGGATGGTAGACACTATTGCATTTGGCTTCCATTTTTCTCTATTGAACCCCTTAAAGCACAAGCTTAAAGCGTCATTTCCCTTTTATCTACCCTCTTCCCAAGAATTGAGGGTTGAGGAGCATAAGAAGAAGTCTAAGGACCCTTTCCTTCACAAGGGAATGATTCTCTTGATTATGGAGCATACTAAAGCCCTCCCCTCCAGCTAAGATATTCAAACCCAGAAGAACATATCTTCTTTCCTAGTGGATGAATAAAAATTTGGGTCAAATTTAGGGGATGATATGGATATAATGTCGAGTGAGGTTGATTTAGAGGATGAAGAGTGGAAGGTTGATGATGAGGGTTCTCATTCTTAGGAGCAGGATGTGTTAGAGTAAGAGATTAATTTCATTTCATTTATTAAATGACCTTTACTCCCTTCTTAAGATTTCATTTTATGCACTTTGCATTTCTATTTAATAATTAATTAGTAATTATTAAATGTCATTTACCTCTTAGGGTTTCCCTTTTAGGTTTTTGATCTCCTTCTATAAGGATTGATCTTTTGTAATTATCTCTCATCTTTTCAATCTGATAATATAGTTGTCATATTTTCAAAGCAAAACCCTTACCTCTTCTTTGCTTTCTCTTCACTGTGACAAGTTCTTACATGTAGGTGTTCTTCGAGTTTTGTGGATTTGTATTGCATATTGCTCAAATTCTTAATGGTATCAGAGTCAGATTTGTTGTAGCTTGTTTAGTATTTGGAGAAAAAGAAGAACAAGGGTTTGAGATAACAAATCTAACATTTTAAAGGTATTTTTGTGAAAATAGGGGGGTCTTTAATTTTTAGAGCACTTTGAGGCCAAATAGACATCATGGTTGGATTCAGAAGGTGTCAAAACCCCCAAATTCATATAACATGGGTTTAATTTGGACACAACTAGAATCTGAGGCAAAATAATATTACTTCCAGATTAGGCACATTTCCCGAGGTGATGATTTTATGATTTTCAACATGCAAATTGAGATTTTTTAGTTTGAAAATCAAGATTTTTGGCACGTTTCCTAAGGCGACAATTTTATAATTTTCAACATGCAATTCAAGATTTTTTGGTTTCAAAATTGAGATTTTTTGGCACGTTTCCTAATGCAACAATTTTCTAATTTTTGGCACACAAATCGAGATTTATTGACACATCTATCATAATTTTTTGGCATGTGGATCAAGATTTTTAGTACACAAATTGATATTTTTGTGCGCAAATTGAGATTTTTTGGCAACACAAAAATCAATTTATATTGGCATAGATCCTTAGGCATTTGGCCCTACTTTTTTTCTCGAAGTCAGATAATGCTTTCTATCTTTTAGGGGGTGTAACTTGCTCATTTTAACTCCATTTTTTATCCAAAAGAAGCACCGAAAAGCTCTTCTCGAGCCCTATCTAGATTCTCTATTATTTTCATCATTATTTCTCAAAGGTATACGTGTTTCTCAAATCAAATCTTTTTTGCTCTCTTCTTGTTTACACATTCCTACTAGCAGCTGAGGTTCAATTTATTTGCATTGTAGGGGGTGTTTTGTATTATTATTTATGTTATTTACATGAGTAAACTAGAACTTTTTCAAAAAACAATTCAACACCTTCTAAAACAATGGCCAAGACCTCTTCTTTTCTAGAACTTCTAACCCCTAATAACTATCACACATGGAAGACCTTGATGAAATGACTTCTCTGGTCAAAAGGGTTGTGGTATTATTTAGATACAATGCAACTAGTATTTCAAAGTCAATATCAGACTTTGCAGCATAGGAACAAGATGGATGAGGCAATGGGGTTAATTGCTTCATAGGTATCTGATAGTCTATAGTTTCATCTTGATGGGTGCAATACCCCTCTAGATATGTGGACCAAGCTTGATGACTTGTTTGGTAAAGTGAATGAGTTTAGGGAACTTCAGATTGAGGTAGAGGTTACCTCTCTTGTACCAGATTCTTTTCCTTCCATTGAGGGCTTCTTGATGAAGTTCAAACAATAGAGATCTTTATTGCAGGGTTGTGGGAAAGCCAAGACTGATACTAAGTGCATCTACTTGATTCTTTCTAAGCTTCATGGAAGCTTTCAAATTTTTGCCTCTACCTTCTATTCCACCAAAGATGCTTTGGGTAATAGATTTACCATGCCATCCTTTGAGGTTTTTTGTGATCATTTGACTCAAGAGAAAGCTAAGCTCTCTCAGTTGGATTCTCTCACAGGCTCACAAACTTATGCATTGGTAGCTCAACCATCTTTAGGGATGAAGGAGAAGACACATAATTCTCATTCTACAAAGTCTAAGATTGATTCTAGCACTCATAGTTAATCAAGGCCACCTCCTCTTAAGGGGGGTAAATCAAACCCAGAAAGACTGAAATGTGCTTATTGTAATAATCCTAATCATGATGAGTCACATTGCTATGAGAAGAAGTTAGATGGCTATGCCAAACAGGTTTCAGATTTGATTGATTTGCTTCAGAAGAGAAACATTGATATTCCTTCTACTTCTCATAGATTGTCTTCATCGCCATCATTTCAGTCAAATGGTAAAGATATAGGAAAGGTTCATGCACAATGTGCAACTACTACTCCATATTCTTCTAGATGGTTACTTGATTCAGGTGCTTCACATCATATGGCATCTTCTTAGGATTTATTCTCTTCTTTTGAGGCTTCTCCTACACACATTTTGATGGGGAACAAGACTGTTATGACTACATGTGGGAAAGGTTCTATTGATATTGATGATGGTACATTTCATAATGTACTTTGTGTTCCATCTTTATCCTCTAATCTTCTCTCTATCTATCAAATTACACACAGTGGGACATGAGAAATTGTTGAGTTTGCACAAGATTCAATGCACATTAGAGATAGTGAGACAAATAATATTATTGCTACATGGATTTTTGATCATGCTTACCACCTATATTCCTTCTCACATTTTGGTCCACCATCTCCATTATCGGAGACTCACTCTCCTTCATGAGAGTCTACTGAGGTGAAGTCAAGTCGCTTGAACTTATGTGTTGTTTCTGAGATTAGTGTTGTGACTTCTACACCTTTGCCTCCTGTTCAGATTCCATCTATCGCATAGGATTACTCTTCAACATTGCCTACCATTGTAGCTCCAGTAATCAAGCCACCTACTATAGTTGTTGAGGATATATCTAAGGACACAAATCTCCTCTCATATGACATATTCAACACACCTGTTATCCATCCTCCATTGGAGATTCCATTTCAAGAATCTAATGCATTCTCCTTTGAGCATCAGCTAGGACTTCTAGCTTCACCTTACATTCAGGGGTTTTACCCTCATTGTCCACTGCCTTTGTTTCTTTTAGATTGGAACCACATTGGTATGTTTATTGACACAAGAGTTCTGCCATTCTGGGGGGGCTATGGAGTCTCAAGCTTTTATCATAGGGGGTTTTATTGTACTTATAATCTTGAGAGAGTCTCTTGAGATCATTTTCTAACTCTTATTGGAGTAGGGTTTTTCCCACTAGGTTTTCTCTATTTCTCTATTTCATAGAGATTTGGTTGTGATTGGGTACGTTAGCAGACCTTGTTGCTGGGATCCAAGCTTTCTTTCAACATTGTAGTTTCCTTGCTTTTTATGAATTGTTTGTAGCTGCATTGTTGCTCATGTTAAGGGGGGTGTTGGAGTAAAAGGTTAATTTAATTTAATTTATTAAATTACCTTTACTCCGTTCTTAAGATTTCACTTTATGCACTTTGCATTTCCATTTAATAATAAAATAGTAATTATTAAATGTCATTTACTTCTAGGGTTTCCCTTTTAGGTTTTTGATCTCCTTCTATAAGGATTAATCTTTTTGTAATTATCTTTCATCTTTTTTTTCTACTAATATAGTTCTCATATTTTCAAAGCAAAACCCTTGCCTCTTCTTTGATTTTCTTGTTTGTTATAGGTTCTTGCATGCAGGTGTTCTTTGAGTTTCATGGATTTGTATTGCGTATTGCTCAAATTCTTCAGGACGCCCCCTTTAAGCATGGTGACAAAGAAAAGAAGAAGAAAATAAAACATACCACTATGGAGGAGTCAACTTTTGAGAAGATGGTTTCTAATGTAAATGCCCGTACCAAAAAAAGTGTCCTAGTGGGGGAGGAAGGCTCTAATGTTCCTAATGTGGAAACAAAAGAAAATATACCCAACTTGGGATCTCCCTCGCCCCCTTCTTCTTAACAAAGAATAGAGGAGCCTTGCCCCCCCTTTCACCATTTCCTATAGAAGGACTCTTGACTATTAAAATCAAAGAGAGAGGACCTTGATGGTTCACGATGGGTTGTAAGAGATGTTGCAATGGACTAGTTTATGATGTCCAAATGTTATAGTTGGAGATCAACAAGATCAACCTTTAAAAACAATCTATTAAGAACATCTCTTCAATCTAGACTATAGAGGGTGTTTCCATGTTGGAGGAGGACAATAATAACATATTGGTAATTTTGGAGATAGTTGTAAAGGACCGTGTTGGTGTTTTGAATCGGTGACTATGAAGGGTGTAGAGTAGAGTTTGGGGAAAAAATGAAGAAGGTAAGCAACAATTTGGTGAATTTAATCAACCTTAGCTTTAAAGATATTCAAATAGTGTTGAGAGCATAAAATGCAATGCCTAGTCGATAAATGACAAAACTCCAAGCTTCCAAGTCCTTTGATGGAACTATTGTTGATTTGGAAAATGTGGATTCAATAATCCCAAGTGTTGTTGATAAGAGTCCTTGTTTAAAAAACAATGTTTGAGTAGAATATGAATGATTTGTAGAATATCAATAATTTGTATAAAAACTAGAACCAAATGTAAGGAGGGGTTGCTAAGGCTCTCAAGAACCTTTATTAATGTTTCTTTGTTTGTCTATGCTGGCATCATAGTTGCATTTTGTTCACCGCGTCCTTGTTGATAAACTACAAGTATCTTAAAAGCCACATTTTGTACTTTTTGTAAATATGATTGTGGATCCCTTCAAAACCCAATTTACCATTAATAAAAACTATTAAATAATTTTTTTTAAATAAATAAAATGATTTTATCTTATATTTAAGAAATAAAAAAATTGAGAGGAGAATAATTCAATATTATCATATCGTTAAAACAAAATGGCCATTTAGACAACAACCTACAACACAATGTTAAAGTCATAAGCCCTTCATAATGGTCTTAGGTTTGAGTCCACTCAAGCTTTAACACATAATAATAATTAATCTCTCATTTGTTCCATTACCCATCTTTAAAAAATGAGTACAAAAAGAATTATTATATCAAAGAATTTAACCCCACAAAATGTTTAAAACACACCTTAGAACAAGTTCTTATTATTATTTGAAGTGTGAAATAGGTAAATAGACATACATAAGAAAGAGTGAGAGAAAAGAACATATTTATTTTGCAACATGACAATGGTGAGATAAAGAAACATTTTATAATAAAATGTCTTGCATACAATAAAACATGTTCAAACTAGATAGATATTTTAAATAACAATTTAGCTACTAAACAAAACAACAAACTTAATGTAAAAAATTAATTTAAAAAACAGATTAAAAATAAGTATCAAATGATCTAAAATTCTAGTACCCTATTTTAAGGTGCATTCTATTTTAGGAGTTTGAGTTATTGTAAGCTGTACATATTATTAAAATCTACTAAAATCTTTCATTGATTCTGTATAAACACTAATATGCCACGCTCCAATTTCTGAAGAGAGAGTTGGATTCGTCCTTCAACTATATGCATTTAGTGGCTATAACAAAGACAAGTTGGGCTTTTCGGATCGTTTAACCATTTTGGATTCGAGACGAGAATAAAATCATTGCATGATGGAAAATAAAATGTCCAAGCATTCAACAATGGATAATGTCGACTTGTTTAGTAACTAACAAAGGAGCAGGCATCCAATTTAAAACACTCTTTGCTGGAACAACTCGTGACAGTTGATCTAGTTTATTGATTGTTCTAGCATGACAACGATAACTCCTTTTTTGCCTTCATTAACCTGCAACTTAGCAGCGTCAGCACCAAACTTATCCACGAGGAAGAAGAAGTTGAGATTATTGAGAATACAATGCAGAGTGGATGAGAAGAGTACAAGTTCTGATAAAGCAGGGGCTGGTCTTTCATGGGTGAGCCCTGATTGGCTAACGTCTTTAATGAAGATGAGGACTGGCACAGATGAGTCTGGCATTCCCATGGCAAATGCAAAGCTGGCTGATGTGAAGGATTTGTTGGGTGGTGCTCTTTTTCTTCCCCTCTTCAAATGGATGAAGGAGTCAGGCCCTGTTTATAGATTAGCTGCTGGTCCCAGAAATTTTGTTGTAATTAGTGACCCTGAAGCAGCCAAGCATGTCTTGAGAAACTATGGCAAGTACGGCAAAGGACTTGTTTCTGAGGTTTCTCAGTTCCTCTTTGGTTCGGGATTTGCCATTGCCGAAGGAGAGTTGTGGATGGTAAGCACATTTTATTCACTTATTTGCGTGCTTGGGATGATAACTTGTATAAAAGAATCAGTAAAAGGAATGACACGGTATATCAAGAATATGAAGTATAACAATAAACACTTACCCTTGGAAACATGAAAAATCTGATAGTTAGTCCAACCTAAATTCTGCTACTTTTGAGTAACTTCCAGGGTTGAGAAAGGTGAAATTAATTTGTTTGCTTCTGTAAGCTAATATCAATGAGGAGATTTACTTGTAACATGTACTGATATTAGAAGGTTTCAGAATCGAAGCAATAACAATCAGGGGCGATTTTCAAATGCTATAAAAGATTATTTGTTAAGGTGATTCCTTTTGGTTACTTATTCACTCAAATGTTAGAATGCTGTTAAATGCTATCTTCTTCATTCAATATGGTAAGGCGATTGTCCCATGGAAGTGGCTTCCGAAATTCTCATAGCAGAGCTAATTGTGAAAATTAACACTATTGCAGTCACTGATTATTAATCTCCTATCGTAAATGATTTTTAAAATGCTGAAAATAAATTCTCAACTAATATTGAAAAAGAACACAATTGCAACTTCACCAATAAAATACGGAAAGAAATTCAGAACACAAAGAATACAATATTTTCGGACAAATCGTCCTTGGAAAAACCCCTAAGGGAAAACCAGTTCTGCAGATGGAAAATATATTAATTTAAGCAAATCAAGAGATACAAAATTTCTTGCCTCTCACTGGCAAAATTCAGACAACCTCCTAACTTCTCCTGCTGATATTCCCCATTGCTATCCCCAACACTATCACTCCACCCTTGCTAACACTGCAAGACTATTTGCTATCACTGCAAACTCATTTGCTAACACTGCAAATGCTTCTACAACTCTTGTTGTTCTCTGTTGTGTTCTGTTCTCCAAATGCCTTCCTTGACCCCCTTTTATACTACTTAACCAAGAGGTTTCTAGTTGCTTCTTGATCAAGACAACTTAACCAAGAAGTTTCTAGTTGCTTCTCGATTAAAACAACCCAACCAATAGGTTACTAGTGGCTTCTAGAAGGAGTCAATTAATTAACAAATAATTATTCGCTAATTAATCACATGTGGACGAATAGCTGTCCAAGCTACCTAAAACTAACACTCCCTCTTAGCAAGGAAGTTGTTCTGCATGACACCCAACTTATCTCTAAAGAAGATGAATTTTGCCTTCCCTAATGCCTTTGTCAGAATGTCTGCTCCCTGCTCCTCTGTAGGTATGTACTATAGCTGAACAACCCCCCATTGTACACAATCTTTGATGAAGTGATATCTGATGTCTATATGTTTAGACCTATCATGAAATACTAGATTCTCAGACAACTTGATGCAACTCTGATTGTCATAGTGTATCACAATAGTCTGAACCTTCTGACCAAACAAGGCTACTAACAACTTCCGAACCCATATAGCTTCACATGTAGCCATGCTAGCTGCTATGTATTCTGCTTCTGCTAAACTCAGAGCCACAGATTTCTGCTTCCTGCTGAACCAAGATACAACTCCTGATCCCAAACTAAAACAACACCCTGAAGTGCTCCTTTTGTTCGTTTTACTTCCTACCCAATCTGCATCAGAATAGCCCATCAACCTGATACCTTCACCTCGAATATATAATACTCTCTTCAATCTGCACATGTGGGTCTCTTTGCTATGTGCTACAAAGCCTTCTGGTTGCTCTATGTATATCTCCTCCTTTAACTCACCATTAAGGAATGCTGTCTTGACATCCATTTGATGGATCTGACATCCCATTTGTGCTACAAACAAGATCATAGCTTGTATAGAAGTATGCCTGGCCACTGGAGAAAATGTCTCCTCGTAGTCTATTCCCTCCTTCTGAGAGAATCCCTTGGCCACGAACCTTGCCTTGTATTTCTCGATGCTACCATCTGCACCGTGCTTTATCTTATAGATCCAGCGTGATCCAACTACTGCTCTATCTGTTGGTCTAGGAACTGCCTCCCACACATCATTCTGCATTATCGAGGAATACTCCTCAACCATAGCATCTCACCATACTTGATGCTTTGTAGCCTCCTGATAACTGGAAGGTTCATTGTCTACCAACTGACTAACTAATGCCACATAGTCATTGAACTTGGTTGGTTGTATCTGCTGTCTAGTACTCTTCCTAGGAGCTCCCACAAACTCCTAAGTATCCCTTAGTGTCTCTCGAACCTCATGGTTCCTGTTGCCAACTGTAGAGGATGAGATATCAACCTCTAAGTCTTCTAGATGCATTTCCTTTTGCACCTGTTGCTCCATGCTCTATGAAACTTCACCACCTGAGCCTACACTTGTACTGGTAACTGTACTTGTGCTTTGCTGCCCTTGACTAGGCCTTGGAGCTTTTGTTGGCTGCTCACTCTGATCATTTGCTGAAAGATCTCTGGACCTTCTAAATGCCTTGTCCTCCATGAACTTAACATCACATTTGACAATAATTCTTCTCGTCCCAAGGATAAAAATCCTATATGCCTTTGAGGTTTCACTGTACCCCACAAAGTACCCCCTCTCTGTAGTCTGATCTAACTTGGTACGTGTATCACCTGGAATATGACAATATGCCAAACTCCCAAATATTTTGAAATGGCTAACATCAGGCCTCTTACCTGTGAAATCTTCCTTTGGTGTCATCCTCCCTAGCACCTTATGTGGAACCCTATTCTGAATGTAGATTGATGTACTACACGCTTCTGCCCATAAGTAGTGGGGCATATCCTGGTCATGTAGCATGGCTCTTGCCGCCTTCGATATAGAACGGTTCTTCCTCTCAGCAACTCCATTTTGCTGTGGATTGTAAGGAACAGTCCACTGTCTCTTGATTCCTTCCTTGGTACAGAACTCTTAGAAGTTATTTCCTTTGTACTCGCCTCCATTGTCTCACTAAAGAACCTTTATCTTCTTTCCTGTCGAGTTCTCCACTAGAGCCTTGAACTCTTGGAATTGATTGAAAACTTAATGCTTGGTCTTCAAGAAGTATATCTAGGTCTTTCTGGAGAAATCATCGATAAAAGTAACATAGTACTCATATCCTCTGATAGACTTTGTTGACATTGGTCCACATACATCTGAATGTGCTAGATTAAGAATACCTTTAGATTTAGTGTCACTCCTTGGAATAGATGCTTTCGCAAACTTCCCCAACACACATTCCTTACAAACATCATCATGCTCTGTGCTCACCTCTAGAACACTTGTCACTGTCTCACAAAGCAATTTGAGTGCTCCATGATGAATATGGCCCATCCTCCTATGCCAAAGCTCTCCAAGATCTCTAGGATTAGTGATGCTCATGAGTGCCTTAGGAGTATCAAATTGCAACCTGTAAAGGCGACCACTCCTAACTCCAATAGTTATGGGTGATTTCCAATCCTTGTGCTTAATCAACACATGTGTCCCTCTAAAGAGTACATTATACCCCCTATCTCGAAGATCATATATGGAAATCAAATTCATACCTAATCCTGGCACATGCAACACATCATGAATTGGAATTATCTTTCCATTTTCCCTCTGAAACTGAATAGTCCCTTTTCCAACTGGGTTGAGTTTGGACAAGTTTCCCATAGAAATCTGGATATTGGTGTTCTCCTCCTTATAACTGGAGAAGTACTCTCTAACTCCTATCATATGAAATGACGCCCCACTATCTATATACTGGATAGTCTGTGAGGTTGAGCTCACCATCCAAGCTATGAGTGCAAACACATCTTCCAGTTCTTTTGCACTTGCTGAAGCTGCCACCTGCTTCTTTGCCTTCTTCCTTTCTAGGAAATCACTGACATAGTGACCATACTCGTGACATCCAAAACACTTGACCTTAGAAAGGTCCTTCTTCTTTTCACTTTGTGAGCTAGATCCCTTCTTTGCTTTCCCTTTCCCCGCTAGGGCAATGTTTTCCTGTTCCACCTCACTTTTCTAACTCTTGTTGGCCCCATTGACTAGAATTAGTCTAAACTCCTCCTGAGTGAAATGAGTCCATAGTCGATCCCAAATCGATAAGGTATCTTATCCACTAACAACTTGAACAAAGACACTCCATTGTTTAGTAAACCCATTTAGGGCTATTCTCAGCAGCTCCTCATCACTAGGACTATTTCCAACAACTGCTAACTCGTCCTTGACAAGTCTAAGCTTGGTGAGGTAACTTGTAATGTTTTCACCTTGGTTCATCAAGGTATTCTTCAACTTCTCTTTGAGAATCATCTTCCTGTTGGTGGTAGCATTTTGGTACAAATTCAGAATGGCGTCCCACATCTTCTTCGCTGTATCTAGCTCTGCGATATGTGGAACAATATGATCCTTGACACCATCAAGGATAATCCTCCTCGCATTGGCATCGTCCTTATATTTTGCAAGCTGTATAGCATTTGTAGGTACAACTATACCAGTGGTAGCATAATCTTTGATACCATTCTCTTCCAACAATAAAGAAATTCTGCTTTCCAGACGCCAAAATTCGAGGTACCATCCAATCTGTCTTGATCTCTCAAACCAGCTGAAGCCATCTCAAGGGATTAAAGCAAATAATAATTTTGAAGAGATCACACTAGGTTATATAAACCCTTAATTTCTTTCCTAGGGCAAAACTCTTCTACCCTCGACACCGCTCTGATACCATGTGAAAATTAACACTATTGTAGTCACTAATTATTAATCTCCTATTGTAAATGATTATTAAACTGCCGAAAATAAATTTCCAGCTAATATCAAAAAATAACACAACGGCAACTTCACCAATAAAATATAGAAAGAAATTCAAAACACAAAGAACACAATATTTTCAGACAAATCGTCCCTGGTAAAACCCCTAAGGGAAAACTAGTTCTGCAGATGGAAAATATATTAACTTCAGCAAATCAAGAGATACAAAATTCCTTGGCTCTCACTAGCAAAATTTAGACAACCTCTTAATTTCTCCTGTTAATATTCCCCACTGCTATTCCCAACGCTATCACTGTGCCCTTGCTAACACAGTAAGACTGTTTGCTATCACTGCAAAAGCATTTGCTAACACTGCAAATGCTTCTACAACTCTTGTTGTTCTCTGTTCTGTTCTGTTCTCCAAATGCCTCCCTTGACCCCCTTTTATACTACTTAACCAAGAGGTTTCTAGTTGCTTCTTGATCAAGACAACTCAACCAAGAAGTTTCTAGTTGGTTCTTAACCAAGAAGTTTCTAGTTGCTTTTCGATTAAAACAACCTAACCAATAGGTTACTAGTGGCTTCTAGAAGGAGTCAATTAATTAACAAATAATTATTTGCTAATTAATCACATGTAGACGAACAGCTGTCCAAGCTACCTAAAACTAATACTGATGAGCATATATAGGTGTGTTCGTAATTTAGTGGTTCACAGACGATGCATTTTTCCTGCTCTGCTACAAATAAATGGGAGCCTTCTTCGAAACTTTAAATGATCATTATATTCTGCAAGAAAATGTTGGAAAAGTTAAACCACCTTTAGCTGTCATTTGGCAAAAAATTCTTAAAGCTTCACCCCTTCCGAGCACTCTCTTGAAATCTTCCAAACAGTAGCCAACTCAACCTTTTCTGAAAAAATGCCCATTTCTAGATACTGGTAATCACGATTTCATGTGAGCACTTATAATAATGCATTCAACATAGTGGTAGCTGCCTTCATTACCACCTGTCTTTACAGACATCCCAGTGAAGTAAGATATAGTTGAATTTTGAAAAGAAAATCGGTGGTTTCTGTATGCAAGCTATATCTGGCAGTTGAAGAGGTAGAATACCATAAGATATAGATGTTTCCTTGTTACTTATCAGCCCAAATGCTGGGATATGATAAAACAATAATACCAGGTTACTATAAAAAATATTTTCTTAAATGTAGTTTGTCAGCAAATCAATCTTTAGTTGATTTTTTTAAAAGAATTTGGATGTCTTCTACATTCAAGCAATTTCCATCAGTTGAAATACTAGACTGCTATATGAAGTTAGATGTTTCCTTCATTAGTCTTCAAATCCTCTGCGAGGGCACTGGACCAAAATATCTTCTTTGATCAATAGAGTAACAAGTTACTAACTCAGTAAAGTAAGACCCCGCATTGAAAAAAAAATAATTTTTCTCATATTCATGCAAAGTAACCATCAGTTGAAATGTAGAATGCTATCAGAATGATATTTTCTTCCAAGACTTATGACCCATATTTTAGGCCACTGTAAAAGGCTTTTAAGTTTTTCTCCTAGAATAAAGCAAAATCTACCTCTAGGATTCCTAGAATAGTGTGAAAAAACAAGAGATATGCTTAAGGGAGTAGGCTCAAATAAAATGAATCTCTTCAAAATGAATTAACGAACTATCTCTCGGAATGTTAGACAGTGGCTTCTCCAAATGTTTGCAGATGGTACAGCTGAGTATATTTGGTTGCAGTAATGTCTAGCTTGGAGTTTGTTTGTTTTTGGGCTGTGCTGTGTTGCCTTTGCTGGTTATTGATTCTGGGCGAGGCATTTTGTATGGCCTCTTGTTTGCTGTTGCCATCTCTTTGGTTTGTTGTCTGTTTGGCTTTGTTTCAGTTGGATTTTATCCCTCCGTGGTTCAATTTACATGTTTTTTAAAAGTTTATGCATAGCTGAGTACCCTTATACAATCCTTTAGTAAATTATATAAAAAAGAAAATTGGATTCTTTTTTTTGATAGTTATGATCTTAGGATCATATTTCGCCTCTGCTACATATACATAGGAGTATTAGCTGCCATTGAGTGATTTCCAGGGTTACCTACCCCTCCCTCTCCTCACAAACACTGTATCCCCATCGCTTGTGGTTTTCACTAGATATGATGATGGCAGGAGGTCTCTGGCTGTTTCCTACTCTTCAAGTTTTCAGGGACCCATCCCTTGAAATGTCTTTTAAGAGGCACACTGTCTTTGGGATGTATACCGTCCCTGGGTGATATGGGATATGTAATGTCCCTTGACCATCTCAACGACAACGAGATGTCCTCATTTTTTGGCTTAAAAGAAAGAAAATTAAATGAAAAAGGGAGTGTGGCAGGTCCACAAAGATTCTATGCCCTTAATGTGAAAAACAAATCCCTCCTTTTTATAAATTCATCTTTTTATTTGCAACTGACGAGTACCACAATCAATTTGCATTTTTTACTTGCAGCTATTCACAGTTGTATGTCTTTATATCTATAATCTTATTGCAATGCCTATGATGAATATTTTTGTCATTTTGTAGTTTGAACAATATCTGAAAAGCTCAGACTAGGCAGTTGCTCGGCAAGCTCCCAAAATTTTCATAAACTCTGGACTTGGCAATAACTCAGGGAAAACCTAAAGCAATAACTCAGGAATATTGTTGAACATTTTAAGATACTTATCTAAGGAAAAATGATAGTTTTAATGAATGCATATTACTAAATTTGCAGAACAAATATCCCCAACAGGGTTGAGGTGCAGCATCCCTAATAGTGGTTTGCAGGCAACCCTTCAATGTGGTCAATGCCCCCTGCAAGGTCGAGGGGCAGCACCCCTTGTGGGGTTCTTGGTGCAACCATACAAACCTTCATAGCATGCACCATTTTCACAACTTTATCTCTTAAGAGAGAAATTAGTTTGACACTTTTTGTCTTAAAAATCATGTAATCTTTTTTTAATATAATGAATTCAGGTGAAAAAACCAAACGTATACTCATTTAGGCAAGTTTTTCATGAAAAATTGTGAGTTTTTAACAATGTACAATTGGTTTCTGGATTCGATTGTATATGTTTTTTTATCATCAACATTTCGGATCACACTCTGTGATCCATCATCAGGATGAGAGAGAAAAGGATATGAAATCTCTCTCATCATGATGATGGATCACAGAGTGTGATCCAAAACATTGATGATAAGAAAACATACATAATTGAATCCAGAAACCAATGGGGCATTGAAATGGATTGTGGAAATCTGATAATGTTAGTTGTTGACAAGCTTTTGACAAAATTCGTTGCAAATTTTTTCAAAAACTTGCCTGACTCTCAATGGCTTTTCGCTCACAAGTACTTGCAAATTTTGGGATTACTCTGCGAGTTTCCATCTATGATTTGGATATTTTAATTTTTAATTGTTTCTGTACTTGAACCAATGACTGTTGAACAGTGAATATTGGATCTGATACATTATGTGAATGTCTAAACCTGATCTTGACGTCATGTCTGGCTGAACTTGTAAAAAACGGAATTTCCATACATGCATACATACAATGTTTGTACTGCTCTCCCCAAACTATAGCCTACTGGGCTATCTTTCCCAAATTATGTACTGCTGTCCCCAGACTTCCCCATCTGGGGAATACCATGGAGCATGGGTTTTTCCCATGGATTGTATTTCATGGTAACCTTTGAGGCTTAAAATTTTTGACCAATAGCACTTTCCATCGGACTTTCTCCAATAAAGAAGTATCTTTATAGAAGCTGCATTTCTTAGAGTTGCTAAGCTCATGTTTTGTTGAGTTTTACTTATGTGATCCTCTTTACTCTCTGCAAATTTTATGTGAAGTTAAAGGAATCTCTCTATATCGCTGTAGAAGATTACAACCTGTGGCTTCTCATTCACATATTTCAAAACAAATGGCCTGCCGAGCCGTGATGTGTCCATTTCTATCATTTGATACTTCAGGAAATCTTGAAGTTAAATGAGTTAGTTTTAACGTCCAACATTTTGATAGTAGACATTAGCTTTCCACAGTCCATAGTTTCTGGATTTCACTGTGTCAATTTTATTTGCATCAACATTTCGGATCATACTCAATGATCTATCAATGCTTACAACGTTTTGTTATGTAAAATGCCATAACAGCAATAGCAGTTTCAATGGATCTTAATTCTGCCACTTTTATGGTCACCACCTTAATGCATATTGTTTACCCATCTTATAAATATGTGAACATTTAATATCTATCATTTTTAAGAGTAAGCCCTGAATATGTGCACGTGTTAGGTTCTCTTAAAGAAACAATAGTGTTCATTAATTTATCACAACTATTGAATTGCGTTCTTATTCAAGTGTAAGTGCAACTTTCTATATCATCAGGAGTCAGGATAATATCATGTAATGTTAGGGACATAACTTGATTGGTATGGTAGTAAAAATCATAAGAGTAGATAAATTATCTGTCAACGCATACTTATGAATAGAAGAATAACCTTTTTACAGGGTTTTCAGATTTTTCAACATAGATATGTATTTTATTGAATGTGAGCAATATTTTATATATGCATTTGCAGGTTCGACGAAAGGCAGTTCTGCCTTCCATTCATAGGAAGTATCTTTCTATAATGGTTGATAGAGTTTTTTGCAGGTGTGTTGAGAGGCTAGTAGAGAAACTAAACATAGATACAGAAAGGGCCGTTGAGGTGAACATGGAGGAAAAGTTTTCACAGCTAACACTGGATGTTATTGGACTATCATTGTTTAACTACAACTTTGATTCTCTGAAATCAGATAGCCCACTCATTAATGCTGTTTACACTGCTTTAAAAGAGGCAGAATCTCGATCAACAGATATTCTACCCTACTGGCAGGTAGAGTTGAGCTTTATTCTATATGGTTTGAATGGATTTTCATTTTAACTGTGTTTCCTCTGCTTTACAAGTTTGTTAGATGCCCAAATTGCATAATTATGTGTGGAGAAGAATTAATGTCTTTAGAGTTCAACCATTTGTTCTTCAGAAAGGACACCTGATAAGAATGTGAAAGGGATCGTAGAATTCAACCTCAGTAATCTACTTTGTATCTGCAGAATGTCACAATCCTTTGAAATGTTAATTAGCCCAAGAGCTCTTTTGCCCCGAAACTTTAAGATTGTATCCAATAAGGAATTGGCATGAAATATAATAGATTCCTAGTTCTTTTTGTCAGTGAGGGTTTGCAGGTGTAAGGTTAGTTGATGGCTTTAAGAGACAAGAATTCACATTTCTTTTTTGAATTATCTTTTGAAATTTTATAGGAGGAATCCAAATACCTGGGTTGCATTTAAGATGACTATATTTATTTCCTGATATATAAAGTGAGGTTTAGGGCCCTCTTCCATTACACTTTCAGAAATATGTACAGATGCTGCTCAAGATAGACCAAAACTGAAATAAATCAAACATTGACATATACACAGAGTTTCTTTGATCCGACTGACCAACAGTTGACACTATCACTGTCACTTAGCAGCTATAGACATGACTATTACATATTTTTCTGCAAACATCAAAGATTTTGCTTGACATTCTAAAACCCTACAACTGACTGCATATGGGTAAACTTCATTAACTATGAACCATTGGCAACATGTACAAAAACGAGAGGGCAAAATTATTACGAATTAATTGGTAAAATACTTGCTTGAAATTAACAGAGATTGAGAGGTCGATATATACAAAAGAATGAAACGATGTTTCTTTAGGAAATAATCGTAAAGAATAGAAACTTTCTATTCTAGCTAATAGAAAACTAATAGTTATCTCCAGCCTAACTAAATATTAGAAACATCTGACGAAGCCAAACAACTTCACAACTTGACTTGAGTGTCCCTTTGTATTCAACCTCTGTGAAAGAGAGAGAAACCACCTACTTCTCCTTACTGGTCCATGTGATGACACCGGTTCCCAAACTAAACACATATCCAAAAGTTGACTTTTTATCGTCAATAGAGCTTGCCCAATCTAAATCTGTGAACCCACTGAGTCTAGAATTAGAACTTCGAGAGTAAAGAAGTCCAAAATTTGTAGTGCCCTTCATATAATGAAGTACATGCTTTGTTGCCATCCAATTATCAGCCTTAGAAGTTGACATAAAATGTGAGATGTAGCTGATTGTGAAGTTGATATCGGGCCTAGTAGCAAAGAGGTAGATGAGGCTACCTACTAGTTGCTTGTATGTAGTATCATCAGTGGGAGGAGAATCAAACTTGGCTGATAACTTGAGACTTTTCTCCATTGGTGTAGATGCAAGTTTGCAATCCTGCATACGGAATTTGTCTAACAGAGTCCTAGCATATTTGGATTGAGAGATGAATATACTAGAAGATTGTTGTCAAACCTCAACACCGAGGCAATAATGCATGAGCCCAAGGTTAGCCATATCAAAAGAATGACATAAATTTTGTTTGATTCCTTGAATCAAAGATGACGAACTACTAGTGATGATCAAATCATCCACATAAATAATCAGAAGGATGACATCACTTTTAGAAGTCTTGATGTACAAATTTGAGTCTGAAGAACTCCTCTGGAAGCCTTGATTACTGAGGTACTTGTCAATTTTCATGTACCATTGCCTAGGGGCCTGCTTCAAGCCATAGAGAGCTTTCACTAATCTGAGAACCTGATGTTCTTTACCAAAAACCTTGAAACCGGGAGATTGCGTCATGTAGACCTCTTTGTGGGGATCACCATTTAGGAAAACACTCTTAATGTCCATCTGATGGACCTTTCAGCCAAATTGTCCTACCATGGCTAGGACTAATCTGATTGTGCTCGTCTTTGCAGTAGGGGCAAAGGTCTCCTCATAATTAATACCTTGATGCTGAGAAAAACCCTTTGCAACTAAACAAGCTTTGTACTTATCCAAAGTACCATCAGATTTGTATTTGATTTTTTAAATCCATTTGCAGCCAATGGGTTTCTTCTCTGGTGGGAGATTAGAAAGGACCTAGGTGTTGTTCTTCAACAAGCTCTGGTGTTTAGATGTCATGGCCTGTTCCCACTCTGGAATTCCTTTAGCCTCGGAATATGTTTGAGGTTCAAACACACTGTGAATGTTGGCCATGAGAGAAAAGTTAACAGACTCTATAGGTTTGCTCTTTTTTTGAGTAATTCTCTCATCAATGAGCTCATCATCATGAAGATCAACAACTGTCTGAGTCCATCACTTAGGTCAGAGAGGAGAATGACCAAATTAGCATCAGGAGATGTGCTATGATCAGGTTTCTCATTTGAAGAATTTGGATCAAACTCAAGTGAAGCATCTACAAATCTAGGTGATCCTGTAGGAGAAGTTGGAGGTGTATGTACAAGGATCACTAGTATAACTGGAGCTGCAGGAGCTATTGGAGCCCTCCCATTAGGTGGACCTAATGGAAGTTTAACTCCCAAATCATGAGCCCTCATAGGCTGGTCTGCTAGATCAGGAACAAGAGAAATAGGCATGAATGGTCCTTGTTTCTCACCAAAGACTGCATCACGACTATATAGGAGAGGAAATGTCTCAGTGTCAATCAAGTGGTAGGCTTTGTGAAGACTACTATATCCAACAAGCATGATTTTTTGGACTCTTGGCATCCAACTTCGTGCGGGACGCATCAGGGATCTAAACAAAAGCAAGGGAGCCAAAAAATTCCAAGTGACTGATTCTGGGCTTGCGACCTCTTCCGGAGTCGTACCTTTGACCGTCACTATTGGTGATCGGTTCAAAAGATAAATTGCAGTGTTAACTCCTTCTGCCTAGAACTTCTTCAGAACATGTATGTGTTCAAGCATGGAGCGAGCCATCTTGGTGATTGTTTTGTTCCGATGTTCAACTACACTATTCTATTGTGGTGTGTGGGGTGTGGTTAACTGTCGTTTGATGCCATGAGTGTCCAAGAAGCTAGAGAATTCATTAGATTAAAATTCTCCCCCATTTTCTGACCTAAGAGTAATAATAGATTTCCCAAACTCTTTTTCAACTAAAGGTTTACACTTCTGAAAGATAGGAAATGCATTTGATTTCTTTTTATGAAAATATACCCATATTTTCCTACTGAAATCATTAATGAACAACAAAAAATACCTGGACCCAAGAACAAAAGGAGTGGCCATAGGGTCACAAATATCGACATGACCAAGCTGAAGTATTTGAGAAGCTTGCCATGAATCGCCACTGGTGAAAGGTGTGCGATGTTGCTTCCTAGCCTGACATGCATCACAAACTCCAAGCTGTTGAGTTGGAATCTTTGGCAAACCAAGGACAAGCTCTTCTTGAGCAAGTTGAGAGAGATAATTCACATTGGAGTGCCCATACCGCTGATGCAAAAGTTTGCTAACAGAAGACCACCGAGCAGCCATAGCTAAGTCCCGAGAATCACTAGAATCAATAAGTTGGAAAAGACCATGATCCTCAAGATCCACTGCAACAATAGACTGAATCTCCCTATCAGTGATGGTATATTTATGTGAATTATAGGTGACATCCAACTATGGAGAATGTCGCAACGATTGATTGACTGAGAGTAGATTTAGTTCTATCCCTGGAACGTAGTACACATCGAGGAAAATGAGACTCCTCCCAGCAGACTGAATTTGAATGTTGCCTTTGCCAACAACAATGTACTCTTTTCTACCACAAAAAATAACAGATTTTGAGAAAGGCTGATAGTCAGTGAACCAATCTCGACGGTGGGTGAAATGATGAGAGGCACCTGAAACAATGTACCTGGCAGACGACTTCACAAGATTTGTTGGTTTTTTAGCCATGAAGGCGTAAAAGGCAGATTCTGTCTACTCAATATGCTCTACACTATTTGCTTTGGGCTACAAACCTGATTGCTTAGATTGGGCAGCTAAGTGTTTCCGACATTCAACCTTCATGTAACCAAACTTGTGGCAATAGTTGCATTGAATGTTCTTCCGGGAGCCTTCTGAAACTGGAGCAGAGGATTTCTGTTGAGAATACAACTAAGACTTTCCTTTATCGAGTAGCAAAGGCTTGCTCTATGGAGGTGGAGCTGGAACTGCTACCAAACTGTTATTTCTATCGATCTTGTTGAAGCAGAAGTGTGTAGAGATATGTGAACTTTAGATCAACACCAAAAAGAGATGATGTTGAGAGTCTCGATAAAACGCTTGTCGGACTTGGGTAAACTCCGAAGAGTGATAACCACAATGTCCTCTTCCTCCATCTTGTGACCAATGGCAAGCAACTGATTGCGGATTTCCTAAATCCTATTCAGATGAGCCTAGAGCGATGTTCGCTCATCCATTATAATAGAAAATAGAGTGTTCTTAAAAAAGTAAGCTCTTTTTTTGTTAAAAGTCTTATGAAGATTCTTGAGATGAGCCATATCTTGACAATTGTCTTGCTGGATGGAATCTGAGAGTTGTTCATCAGCTACAGATAATTTGAGAAGCATCACCGCCTCTCAATGATTCAGATCCCATGTATCTTGATTAGTATCAGGGGTAGTCGGATGGTGTGTAACACCCAAAACACTTTGATAAGTTGTCTGATATTCAACAATTGCTATTATCCGCTGCTTCCAAGTGGCATAATTTTGAATCACTCTTGAGCAAAATATTAGTAGAGATGCCATGACATGTTTTTCAATGAAAAAGCATGAAAATTTGTGAAGGCACGGGCTTTGACACAAAAAAATAGAAGACGTAGAAAAGTTGAAGGGGTACCCAGAAGAGATCGAAAAAACATAGAAAAAATGTTCTTGGTTTTGGGATTTGCTGGCTCAAAAATCAAGGCACCCAAAAAAATTTGACAACCCAGTTGAGCTCTCGAAAAACCCACAAAGAAGTTGTAATTAGAAAGAAAATTTGAGCCCAAAAACTAGGATTTTCGAACAGAAAACCCTACTTGACAAACAAAGGTGAATTCAGGCAAAACATTTGCAGAATCAGGATTGAAAAATGGTGGATTCAATAGTTGATCAGTGCTGGAAGAAGGTCGCAGTAGTATGGAGAGAAAAGGGAAGGACAAAAAATGCATGAGTTTGTGGTTTTAGAGCCGGAAAAAGAAGATTGGCACAAGCATATATACACAAAAAACAACGCCTAGAGGTCATGCAAACAGAGGGAAAAGAGGAACCGATTTTTCCACTCGCGGGTATGACAAAAAATGACCATGAAAAAATCGTGGAACAGAGTAGACGGCGCAATTTTTTGGTCACGAGCATGCAAAAACGACCATAAAAATATCGATCTTGATGTGTATATGCTCAAGTTTTGACAAAAAAGTCCAGACAAATCCTAGTTTGAAGTAAATATCTTAAACAAATAATTTCAAAAATAGCTTCTAATAATTTCGGAAAAAGAAATTATTATTTTCGAATTAAAGAAAAAGACCTTGCTCTGATACTATTTTACGAAGTAACTGGTAAATGCTTGCTTGATATTAATAGAGATCGAGAGGGCAATATATTCAAAAGAATGAAACAATGTTTCCTTAGGAAACAATCGCAAAGAATAGAAACTTTCTATTCTAGCTCATAGAAAACTAATAGTTATCTACAACCTAACTAAATATTAGAAACATTCTAATATTTACAATAGATTTACAAATAGATAACCATTAAATAGTAATAGATAATAATAGAAGCTATCTATTATCGTAATAAAAATAACATACAGACATGAGATTCATCACTAACGGACCAGAGAATGGAAATATCAGCTTCCAATCTTAAGACCAAATGAACCATCCTCAAGCTTAAATAATGTAGCTCATTTGGTGATGAATTTTATAACCTTTTCTGCTATAGCTTCATTGAACTGTTCCTGCAATAAAGAAGATTTGTTTCTCTTCCACAGATGGATTACACCATTCCAGCCATCAATCATGACAAAGAAAAGATTGGATGGAGGCCAATTCCTTCAAAATGGTCTCCACATGGGCTTTCATGCCCTAACATTTTGAATTGAGACCAAACCATGAAATTCAGAACCTGTACAAGGCATTGTGGCAAGCTTAGTCAGATTGGCTTTATCCACCACATTCAGTAAATCCATCTTGAACTTTAGCCAGATATTCTACCTAGTTTTGGTTAAAGTTTTATCCCCTATGAGCCCATAAACATTGATTACAAAAATGGAGGATATCTTTGGATCGTGATGTGTAGCATTCTCTAGAAATTCCTCAGTGGCTTCTTTGACATCTTCCTCATGCCTATTTCTAGAAAATAGCAATGAAAACACCATTAGCTAGTTCTGGAGTGAATAGAAGAATGTGATCTTGTAGATGAAACAAAACTTGCAATGTGTTGTGCAATAATGGTGACAACCCCACCATCAAAATGGTGTATGCTTGATCACTAAATAATAAAATTGAGCAAGGCGTGCCTTGTACTCATATTACCACAAATGATTTGAGTCTTGCCACCTTGTCATTTACTTGCTGAAATTATTGCTTCCAATTGATAAATGCCACCATTTGGAAGAAAATCTGCCATCTTGTCGGCCTCCTGGTAACAAGAAGGAATCAGACTTTCTTTGAAGAAATCAAGGAGAGATAATGCTTTCTTTATGATATTTTGTATTTCCAATTGAACAAATTCCTCTTCTTTAAACATTGGATAATAATCAAGTCGCTCTTGATGATCACCTTATTCAAAGGACAGCTTTGAGCAGTTGGAAGCCAAGGAGAAGGACACCTGCCTTTGTAACATTGTTAAACAATGGGGCGAGATTCTTTGAGGTGGCTTTGGTTTAAATACCATTTAAGTCTTGAAGGAGACACGAGGAACCGGATGCCCTTATTATTTATTGTCAAAATTCATTTTCCACATTCCTGCTGGGGAAGGGATATATTTGATTCTTAATTTGTTTGTAGGGCTAATAGTTGATGAGGACAACCCATGAACAAGAATTTAAGACCACTATTTTGAGTGCATGGTGTATCCTCTTTTTGTGAAGTAATAGTCTGGTATTTGTTTCACAAGTTCGATTTGTCACAAAGACCAGTCTCTTTGTATTGTTGTTTTGATTTTTTATTAAATCTTTAAAGCTTATTTGGCACCTCAAATGATTGTGTGTCAATGTTCTCTTTGTTTTGTGTTCCATGAAGTTTTTCACCTTGCCCCTTTCTTGTGTTTTATTGTTTACAATCAATAAGAAAGATCTTAGATGACCTATATTTGCCTTTCTCCTTACCTTATCCAAATTTTTCCTTTGTTGCTAAAATCATAAAATTTGTCAAAGTATAATTTTTCAGTCCAGCAGGGTTTCAGTGTTCATTTTTTTGTGCTTCTGCCCTCATGCCCAAGGCCTGCCATCTCTTCCATTTCAAAAATATGGTCAAGTCCATTATTTGGAATGTTTTAGCATTATGGTTCCCAAATTTTACAGCCCACTGAAATAATGTTCACTAAAGTTAATGGACGGTTAAAGGCAAAATTAAATTATTTGTCAGCATACTTGGTTTGCTCTTTGTTTAGTTTACCGAAGCTTGGTTTGATTGAAGGAAAGGTTGCTGAAAAGAAAAATATGCAGTGTGTTTTGTTAGACTTTAGGAATCGATTCTTTCTTTTCCCCATTCCGAGAAAGTTTTATCATGCAGTTCCAATTGCCAAGCTCTAATGCTCATTTCTTCTTGAGACGTGACCGTCATGTTTTTTTAATTCTAATTTTGGAAAGTACTATGGTGCAGAGCTGAAACCTAACTTTGACAAAATGCAACTTCTTCCAAAAGAGCTGCTTTTGTTGCAGTTCTTTTGGCCTAGTGATACTATTTACTTTGACGGATGCCATTAGTGCCCAATTTTCTCCAACACCTAGACTGTGATTCCTAAGCTTTGCAGAAGGATTTTAAATGTTGTTGCCAAGACTCCCAAAGATAAAAGAAACATTCATTCTACCTTTGATATTTTCAGACTTCATTCTGTTAGAAACATCCTCTTAAGTTGATGATTATGCAAGGGATTTGACCTACAGTACATTCAATCTAAGAAACCATCAATGCCAAATGTGATTGTTTGTAGAGGTATCCCTTCATGCCCTTTTTCATTGCTTGGATCAGATATCTGTGCCCTAATTCCTTTTGATGTCCCGCAGAAAGACGAAAGATATAAAAAGCCTCATTTGTATGGGAGGATGAATGTAATATCCCCCTTTGTTTAGTTGTTTCTCAATGAGATTAACCTACAAAGATTTGTCAATAAAAACTATTAAATTTTATTATAATAATTAATATTTAGATATTCACTTGTTTCTACATAGTCTTTGAGGATTCCTTCTAAACAAGCTTCCTAACCCTATGAGAGGATCCCCTATGTTTTGGAGAACGGTCCTCGGTTATTCTTCTATCACCCCTGAAATGGTTATTCATGTCAGGCTTCATAACCTTTTGTGAGGACACCTGTATTCTATAGAACAACCCTTGATTAGTTAGCCATCTTCCTTTAAAGGTATCCCTTAAGGTCTACAAGATTTGCCTCAAATACCCTACATTTTCTTGGATTGGGATCACAATATTGATATGAATTGATACCATTCCATCTTATTCTATTTTGGAATAATTCCAATCTAAATTATCTATTATTCCATAATTGTAAGTTCTCCTTGTCTGTTTTTCATTCAATGGTAGTTTATAAATCTTGTTTTATTTTTCATCTACGTCCTTCCGAAAAGTCACAACCCTTCATAATGTTTACTTTCTTAGATGTTTCTAAAATTTCTGCCATGGTATTGTTTGTTATCTTTTCAAAATAATAAGGAAGTCCTTTTGAATATTCAAGGTTACTAGTAAATTCACTTAATATTTTGCAAAAATCTAATACTATTTTGAAATTTTATATGGAATGTGGCTTGTTTATGCATTTCAAATGATATAGTCTTATGTGGTATCTTAGTTAAGGAATTACCCTAGTTATAATTATTGCATATTTTATTTGAATCCATATACTTTGTTGCCAAACTGAATATAGGCATTGGTCTATATTGGTTTTCTCTCTTTCTCATAGTCCTCAACAAATTCAAAATTAATTATATTAAACATATTTCAGTTTCATTAGCTCACCGAGTTTTTTGCCATTTTTAAGTTTGCATAACATCATAAGTGAAATATCCCAAATGGATATTTGCTCTGCTGCTGTTATAATGTTTGATTATATAAATTATATTTTCCTGTAGATTTTTCTTTGATCTTATAGAGCTAGATAGAAGTTGCAGAAGAATGTTGTTTCTTTTTTGTATTTTTCAGAATAAAGGTATTGCAACAAATAAATAACAGTAACTAATAAAATAGAAGCGATAGAAATCATATGCAGCAATACATACTATTCTGGAAATGATTCTAAAACCGTACCAATAGAGTCTGATATATTTCAGAATAGTACCAATACAGATGTACTTCAAACAAGGCTGACGCTAGCTGAAGATGGGAACCGGCTACAGCCAAACAAGTTCAAATGATAGAGTCCAAGCTGCTGCAATAAAACAACTCCAGTCTGCTGCAAATAAACACTCCAGAATTCCTCCTATGAGCTGCTATAAGGAAAAGCTAGGCTGAACCACCGTGACCGCCTTCCCTATAAATCCATTGCCTGCAAAGTGTGACTGCAATACTAAAAATTGGTCCTCTGCCGTGATCAAACTGTATGCATAAGAACCTTCAAATCTAATCTTGTTGAGGGCTACGTCCCAACAAATCTGTTCTCAACACTAAGGTTTGCGTCCTAGGTGAGGAATTCTCTTCCAGAGCAATGGTGTCCAAAATAGGTTGACAAAAAAATAAAGATACTCACCTTTAGGTTACCATCTCCTTATATTCCCTCTCCAAGGCAAATCGAACCCTAAAGTGGATTTCATTTGAACTTTATAATATAACATTATTTCCCCAATAAAGGTGTCCAAATAGAAGGAAACCATTACTTTATTAATGACAAATAGCTCCAAGCATCAAATAATTTTCGAAAAGTAATAATCAAATAGTAGAGTTTGAGCTCTTTCCAACGAGCTATCACATAGACAAATCGATCCAAATGGAGCCAGAAAACTCCTTATTACTCCAAAATGGCTAAACACTTAGCCTTATTTAAATTATTAAAATGCTAACTTAGGAGAATATTTAAATATATTAAAATATTTCCCAAGTAGCCAAGGAACAACCCAAACACCTTTAAAACATGAAATTGAGCTTGTCACCTGCCTGTGACTGATGCCGGACAACCTGGGCCAATTGGTAGTCACACCCTCAAATCTAGGGATACTCCTAAAAAATAGGAAACACACCCAAATCTCCTGAAATTGAGACCAAGGGGTTATCTCATAGAACCTCAACTCTGGAAACATTACCACATCCTAAAAGGTAGGAATCTCCTCCTACAATCAAGGAACTGCTCTCAACTGATCTACTACTGCCTGTAATACCAAATCCAGATGCTGAAAACCCTGACTAAGTCCCTGATCACCACTGCTAGCCTACAAGACTCCATAATAGGCTAACTCTCATGTCACTGCTAGACAGAGCTAAAGAGGGGATATGACAATAAGGGGCTATAAAAAATGCATTCTTTGATGCTCATATGACAGCATATCTGTTATTTAGATGCTCATCCTTATTTGCCTAAACTGGAACATAAGTATATTGTGACATCAGTATTGGGATGCATTGTGCTTTGTGTTCATTTTGCATTAAGGGAGTCCTCAATCTTTGTCAACCCAAAATCTTAGGGAATTCCTTGTAGGTCTTTCAGAGTTGGAAGTGGAGGTCTTGCTCATCTTAATTGTTGGTCCTTAGTTGCTTTGCCTGCAGACAGGTTTGTGGTGACATTTTCAGGTTTGTCACCCCTGCCACACGAGAGATTGCTAGGCCTTAGGGATTTGGGAATTACAACTCAGATAAACAACAAATTGGCACCATTATTGGGGATGAAAATAATTCAAGAATCAAATTTGAGGTCCTAGACTACCGAGCAAGTACATTGTAGCTAGGAAGTTATTGGTTATTGGTTTAAGAAATTGGAAGTGTGTTAATTCTGATAATTTTCTCCTTTATAGGAGATGCGACTCTGTCAAGGAAGATGGAGAAACTTGCTTTATAATATAAATATGGAAAATGATCAGCAAGCCAAAGGTTGAGAGTTGCTTGAAGTCTCTGCATCTAATGCAAGAAAGAGAGAAGGAATAGAGAGGTAAAAATCAGGTAAGCCACCTTTTAATAGTTCAAGAAACTCTAGAAGAGTAGAAACTTCAAGGAGAAGTTCCGCGTCTAGAGATTATGTTCAATATAGGTCAGATGATTCTTCCAATAATAGGGTTAGAACTACAAGAAGAACCATTAGGCATGACTTTTCCAGATATTGAAATAAAATAGATCCTAGTACTCAAAATATAAATGTGAATGATGTGCTTCCATCCGTGCTTCCACCTTTGGAAAATCAACAAGTTGACTGATATGATACCCTTCAACATTTTGAACAAGAAAATGAGTTCCTATTGTAAGGTCTTGACTTCACTTTATTGTTGGAAACTGAGGGTAGAGAAAGAGAACTTGACCACAATATTGATCTTATTTATCACCTTAGAGAAAGACAATGTGTAATAGAAGCACAAATTGCATCTCAACAGACCCTACTACTAAATCAAAATCAGAACCTTGTCCAACGAACACAAAATGTTCCACAATAGAAGAATGTTGTTCGGGCACGAAATGTGCCCCAAGTTGTTCCAAATAAGCAGAGCCCACAGCAGAAAAATATGAGAAACATTGGAGTCAACCCCAGAATACAAGGTCAAATATATTCTCTTGCGAGAGCACCATTAGGATTGTCAAGGTACAAATAACTAGAATTTAATAGTATTCCGAATTATCCCAAATCCCATTCCAACAAAAACTAGGGGTAAAATACCGAAGTTCCAAGGTCACAATGCAACCATTGGTGAGGACTTTGGAACACTTGAGACATTTCATCTATGTCATTCATGAATATGAAGTATAGCATGAAGATGTCAAGGTGAAGTTTTTTGTGCAGTCACTGGAGGGAAGTGCAAAAGAAGGGTATAAGAGACTTCCAGTTAGTAGCATTTACTTGTGAGATGAGTTTATGAGAGGATTCAGATTGTAAGATAAGGAAAGAGTGGGCCCAAAGTTTTTTATAAATGACTTGACTGCCATTATAAAATGGGTGAGTGAGCTGGTTTTTGATTGCACAAGAGGTTTATTATGAAAGTGAGTAAAGTACCTTAACTGGTTACGCCAAATGACCCTATGAGCCTTGTTTTATACCATGGGGCATTTGATTGAAAGTTGGGATATTTTTTCAGAGATAAAAACCCTCGTTAAGAGAGTGTTGTGAGGTTTTCACACATTGCCCCAAATCTTGGGGACCCCCCCCCCTTTTAATCGCCTTGGCAAATTTTTGGTTTGTCCAAAATTTTTTGAGTTTTGAAAATTTCACGCCTTGGCACCTTCAGGACATATATAAGGAGGCTTAGCTTATTTTTCACTCGGTTTCTACTTGATTTTCCAGAGCTATCAATTTTATCCCCAGGCCGAATAATTTTCTAATTTAATTTCAACTTGGCAGGATAAAGTTGTGAATTTTGTACTTAGATGTTTTCTTTTGAAAATTTTGGTTTTAACTCTGTAAATTTGGATAATTTTCAAAAGAGAAATTTTAATTAGACTTAAGTTTTTGGAAAATCTCAAATTTTTCTTTGGTGAAAATTTTAATTTTGTTGAAATGAGGAAAATTGCAAAAAATCAATTTTTGGTTCTAGATGCAATTTTATTTGATTTTATTTATTTAGATTGGCAAAATCAATTTGGTGGAAAATTGCAAAAAATTGGCTTTAATTGGATTAAAATTGCCTTGAAAGTTTTTAGTTTTTAATGAATTTGGTAATTTAATATTGAAAAAATGGCTTTTGGTTAGCCAAAATCCAAATTTAATGACGTATTAATTACTAAACCCTCATTAAATGGAAATATTTAACACCCTCAAGGCCATTTAATTTCGTTTTGCAATTTGGAGCTAATTGGCAAATTTAAAAGTGCAATTTCCTTTTGGCAAAATTAATTTTTGTTGAGCTAAGTATTTAATTGAGGGCCTTAATTTGGAGTTAATTTTGTTTTTTTTTGTTCTCCTAGACCAGGTCAGCCAGCTTTGGGAGAGAAAGGAATTGGCTATAAAGGGAGTCTCCTCCCCATTTCATTTTCACAAATCATTTTTTCTCCTCTCCTTGTTGGGCGAATTTCCTTGAAGGCAGATTTTTCTAGACTTAGGCGATTTTGTAGAAGGCAGTTTTTTGCATGCTTGGGCGATTTTTGCTTGCATTCCTCCATTTTCATGCTTGGCGATTTATCAAGGGGCAGATCTTTTGTAGATTTTGGTGGTTTTCTCCTCCATTTGTGGGCTACGATTTGTGCCCTAGGTGGCATTTTGGGCAAATTTCAGACTTCATGCTTGGGCGAATTTGAGACAAAGGCAAAATTTTCCATTCTTGGCATTTTATTGAGGCAGATCTGATTCTGATTTTTGGGCAATTCATGGTGAAGGTGTGATTTTTTCCTATTTAGGACTGCATTTTTTATACCAGATTTTGGCAATTTTGTTGGGGAGAAGAGATACATGTGAAAGTTTGATTTTTTGCATAGAAGGCAAGTGTTGGATAGTTTTAGAAGTGTAAATTTCTAATTTGCAAAGGGGTTTGAACTTCTTGAAAATCATATCCTAGGTTTCGAAAAGTTGCTATAAGATTATTGGTTAAGGTGAATTTTCATCATCTAGAGTTGCAACGAGTGCTTAAGCTGACATCCATCTTTCGTTCTAGTCTAAGGATTACTCCACTTGGTTCTTCTTGCCTTTTGGTCCACCACTCTACCATCCCGTAGTAGGGCGACGAGCATGGAGGATGATAGTGCAAGCCAGAATCCCAAGCAGGCGAACACTAAGAAAGCCAAAGAGGATATGACGCCCAAAACTTCCTTCTTCTCGAAAATAAAGAGAATAACCGACACCAATATCGGTACAGTGGACATGATACGGATGAGGGACAGACTGAAGGAAGGACAATCCCTCTTGGCAAAAAGGATTTACAAGAGCGGAATTGTACATGTAGCGGCTTTTCCTCCCACATTGCCCTGTCTAGAATTGATTATGGAATGTGCATCCAAATTTGATCTAAATAGTAATTCCATCATTTTTTAATGAAGGGAAGAGAGTGTTGGCCAGCATTGGCGAACAAGCAATCGAAGAAACATTCAACATTCCTCAGTATAAGGGCATGACGATTGTGATGATGGATCAAGCAACTAAGTCATTTCAAGATAACCAAGAGGCCTATTACACGCATCTAAAGCAGAACTGGGTTTGCAAAGGAATATGAGAAGGATCACGAAAAGATACTACAAGCAGCGAACAATGTGGCAAAGACAGCGGAACTCAAGGCGAAGCACACACCTTGTCCTCCTATGGAAGAACTTAACGAAAGGCTACCTAAGTTCATTGCCTTAGCTAAGAAAATGAAAGAAAAGGGAAGATTTATATTAGAAGATCATTTGATGTAAGCCCAAGTGGCAATTTCCCCTTCTTCTTCTAGAATAGGACAAGTGTCTATTTCTGATTGGCCACCATTTTTGTGCCTTCTCATTGGTTGCCACCTTTTGCACTTTTTTCATTGGTCCATTGATGAGGTGGCGTCTTCTCATTAGCCGATGGGGTGGCAACCCTAATTTGGGTTTTGAGGATCCAATCTGGATCGTTGATCTTGTTTTGATCGCCACCGTTCGTTGTATTTCTGGCCCCTATAAAAGGTCATTTGCTCTCATTTGTAAAGTGTTGGAGAAATTGTTGCGAAGATAATACCAAAATTGCTCTCTTCTTCATTGTTGCGATTTGCATGTTGATTAAGAACATTGGGTGTTATTGCATGTTTTCTACTTCCACTTAGTTAGATTTCTTTCAAGTTGTTGAAGTAAGTTTCATTTCAAGTTGTTTAAGTTGTTTAAGTGAGAGTAAAGTAGTTGGATAGTTGTATGGTAGCATTGGTAAATGTTTGATAGGGATCAATACCAGGCCACTAGCATCCTAGCGGCTGGTTGGGAAGCTTTGTGTGGTAAACTAGTTTATTATTCCTTCAAATCATTGCACCTGTGGAAGTGAGGCCGCTGGTCAGCTCTCATTAGGTTCGATCCCTATCCATTTGCTAACCTTCCATTCATAGGAGTAGGAGTAGAATAGTGAGTAGCTGGGTAGTTGAAGTTTAGAGGGAAGAAAGTTAGAGTAGATTAAGTATCAAAACACATCCATTCACCTTCCACCACCATCGCTTTCCCATCAACATCATCATCAGTAGGCACATCCTCCATCATCGCCACCATCAACATTATCTGCTTCCACACATTTCACAAACTAAGCCACCATCACCTTCATCCCATCAAAGTCCAAGTCATCCTCAACAATTTACGTAAGGCCACCTACGTGATTATCAGCAAATCACATCGATAAAACTAAGCGAGTATCCAACGGTGTAAGGAACATTGGAGTTATACTCATGTCTCATGAGCATTAACTTTTCAAGAGAGGAATTGTATGTTTGATACTCCGTGTCAAATGTTCAATTGCTAATATGTTATGTAAGTGATACAAAACTCGCATCAACAGAGAGGCTTATGCCTTGACACTGAATATATAAACCAATCATAGAGCAGTTGGTATTAAAAGAGAAGAGATAAAATTATTAAAGTCAAGAGCCATGATACTTAGTAAGCCTCTCACTACAGAAGAAAAATGGATAAGCTGATGGGAGCTATGAAGGATCCATCATACAAATTTGCAAAACATGAAAAATATGTCTTATAATGCTGTCCCTACACATTTTATTATTTTAATGATGGTCAATGGTTTCATAACAGACCTTACAATCATGATTGGTCTAAGAATCCTAGAGAAAATGATAGACAAGTGATGCCAAGAAATTCAAACCAAGGATGCCAAGAGAAGCATGCCCCTGATCCCTTGAGGAAGGATCACGTGAATCTTCAACAAGATTATATTTTTGTGTAAAATTTATTATCTTCCCATCCAAATGTGATGTTGCAGTTGCACTTGATGATGAAAAAGGATCCCAAGGACATGTAGGGACACTTGAGTACTATGATGATGCCAACATAGATCAATTGGAAGCATAGAGGATTGAGGAGTCATTTCAAAATGGCTGAGGAATCCATCAAAATGACTATGGAAGCCATCATGTTCCCTGTGAGATGCCAAGAAAAGATTTTGAACAATTCAAGAAATAGATGAGGTAGAGGTACAATGGGGCAAAACCATTTGATGAAGACAGTAAAGCTCTTACTGAAGTCACTATTATGCTAGTACAAAGTGATTACCGGCTGAGGAATAGGCAAGTAGGTGTCATAGATAGTAATAAAGGTGCAGTTGTCCCATATGTGTTAATCACAAAATTAAACAAAGAAAAACAAAAGGAGTGCATTACTGATAGGACATTGGACAAGGCTCCAGGGAAGTTTCCACCCAGGGAAAAGATGGATTTATCAAATACACCCCTGCAACAAGTATATGTCCTGAATCAAAAGATTGCTGATGCTCCAGACAAGAATCTGGAAAATCATAAAACTAACATAGACAATGCAAAAGAACAACAGTGCAATGAAATCATAAAGGAGACTTTCTAAAATAGAAAACATAAAGAAAATTGAAGCTAGTGGTCAAGAAATGCCTTTCATCCTTAATTACTAATTCTGTGACAAGTCCATCTTCGACTTCATTACTTGCATAGTAGCTCATTGACATGGCTCAAGCTTTGAGTCAAGTAAAAGCTGGAGTCTGAGTTAGAGAACTATTGAGAATTCTTCAGCATAGGGAAAGAACAGTTCTACAACTTACCGTCCCTACTGTGTTTAATCAGCCAAATGAAGTTCCAGATGTTCCCAAGGATATTGTGGATAAGGTTGCTTTCCACAAGTTACAAACAAGTAGTTGATCTGTTTTGCATCCTTGCTAATGAATAGATGATTAATGCATAATTGTATGTTAAACTCTGGTGGATACAGCAATGTGATGCCATTAGAAGTCATGGACCACTTAGGGCTACAAGTTCTAAAGCCTCATGAAAAATGTTATGCCACGGATTCTCATGAAGTAAATTTGATAGGGTAGTAAGCAATATCCCAATACAGTTTATTGCATACCCAAGTAAAATTTTCTCAACTGATACTATTATAGTGGATTGCCAAGCTTAGTGTGGTTTTCTGTTGTCCAAAAAATGGGCAGGTTCAATTGGTTGTAGTATTTAGAGGGACCTATCCTTTGCTACTAAAACATTGTGTGGAAAAGAAGTCCATTTGCATAGGAAAAACTAAAAAAGAAAATGACGGTCCCTGTGGAAAACCTGAATGAGCTAGAGAATCAAGCTTGTTATTTTGTTGTGCAGCTTGGTGTAGACACCCAAAAATGGACATCTTGTGAACCATAGATGGAAACCTTGGACTCGGGAAAAACTTGCCAAGCCCAAAAAAGGAAATGGGAAAAATTCAGCTAGTTTTTGTAAAAACTCAGGGAATAACTTGGGAACTTAAAAAACAACTTAAATTCAACTAAAAAAGCATTTTTTCTACAAAAGAAGATGCATCCAATGAGTTAATTAATGAGAACACATAAACAAGCAGAGTTTAGATATATATAAATGTAGAATGGGTACAAAATCACATTCTCGCACAATACTGATTGCTAGAAGCAAAATAGTAAATAGTTTCTACCAAACCAGAAGTAAGTACATCATTTACAATCACATCTTCCTTTTCCCAGATCTACAAGAAAATAAGGGAGAGGGTCTAGTACTAGAAATGAAACCCTATGTTGGGTGTGATTGTACCTCCTCATTCAGTATCTCTGCTGACTCGCTCTCCATCCTAGATGTATCTCTTTTCTCCTCTAGCATTGGCATTGGCAAGCATTGGCAATGAATCCTCATCTAACTCCTCATTATCCTACCCTCAATGTCATCCAATGTGAAATCTAATCCACCCCCCTCCTCCATGACCTGCCTCTCCAAATCAGAAATGTCATCCTTTGTGGACAATGGAGACTGCTCCTGTGCCGTCCAATCAGAGTAAGGATCTATATCGTCAAAATCAATTGGAACAACTATTGCTTCCTATGCCTTTTTAATGTGCAACTTAAGATCACATTGCACATAAACAAGGTCATCGAGGTGCTCTTGGGCTAAATTGCTTCTCTTCTTTGTGTGGATGGACTCAAATAAGCTCCAATTGCATTCAAAATGGGATGAGCTTCAAGGCTGACACAAGATTCTGAGAGCAATTGCTTTAGATTGGGGATATTTCCACCCCAACTTTGCCACTAGGCATTTGCAAAATAAAATATAAAGAAGTTACGAAGCAGTGATAAAAGCAAAAACATAACTTATCAAATAGCAAAATTTCAAATTTTTAACATTTTACCTATGGTTTGTGTGCCTCTTTCTCTCTTTGCTAGCTTAGGAGAGAACAAATTATCCTTTGATTCCACATAGATTTGTTGTTTGGTCACAACAGGTTCTCTCCACGCAACATCAGATATCATCCTTTGAATGCATACAAAGAGGCCCTCCATGAGCTCTCCATCAGGATCTGAAAAGGAATCATCGTGCCTAAAACAAATAGAAAGTGAAATCAAGTCTTATACAACCTAATAAAAAAAGTCAAATCAAGCTTATTAAAATCTGGAGAAGAATCATTGTACCCGAAAGAGGGGTTGAGGAAGTATCCTGCTGCATGAATAGTTTGGTGGAGCTGATTGTTCCACCTCCTATCAATTATTTCCCAAATGGGATCAACTTTGAGTCTATCCCCGTTCTAGTACTCTTTAATAGATTATTTGGCCCTATCCATGACCTCATAAAGAAATCCAATTTGGGGTTTGATCCCCATCAACCAAGCGCAAAACTCTAACCAGGGACTCAGATACCTCCAATTGAAATTTGAAAAATACAAACTAGTTTACAAAAAGATTAATTAATTAAGTTACTAACATAGTAAGTTACAAATTAATAATGAGACTAGGATCAAGATTAATTAAAAATTAATGTTTCAAAGTTACATTCACAATCTTAGTAGCTTTGACCAAAAAATTTGGTCAAAGACTATGCGTGTGACAACCTCAGGCTTCTTTGAATAAGTTGAGTCAAGCCATGGTGGACTCACAAAACATTTTTTTCAGAGAAGACAATGCAGTAATAATACTTTGCAACATCAAGAAAATTGTTACAAACCTTGTGACAATGGGTCTCACCAAATCTTTTCCATTAGTGAATTATCTCATCAAATTTAGAACCCAAGGGTGATGATAGATGTACTTGGCGACTCACCTTGCATCTTCCACAATTGGATTTTCCCAATCAAGTTTTCCTATGTCTTGAAGTTCGATAGTCACTCATATCCATAATTCATAAACATTATTCCTTCTATTCAAATAAAATTCCTTTACACAAACAAATATTAAAAGCATTCATACAATTTTTATTTTATACAATTTCTAAAGATTTTTGGCAACCAAAAGAATTCATATTCACCAAATTCACTATAGAAAAGCTTCAGACCAGGTGATCAAATTTGGAGTGAAGGTTTACCTGCCTAGGTGTAGTGAAGCCTGAAGTGCATGGGATTTTGAACTATTCTCGTTCATTGGCCTGAACTGATTTGAAATTCTATTGGAGAATTGGCAAGCTCTTGGATTTCGGGTTTGTGGTTTTGGGAACCAACAACAACCACATGACGCAAAGGAGGATAGAGCTTCCACCCTTGGACTTACGGTCAGGGATAATTACAGCACCTCAACACGTCTTCTTATGTCAACCCTCATTATGGTTGAGCCCATGAGAATTATGCGCTCAAACAATATAACTTGACTGGGCACATCTTATATAGTTTCAGAGCGTGTGATTGAGTATCCTCTCTATGCTCCTTTCTTCAATAGCCAATTGTTTGAAAAAGGGCCCCTCTAGAAAAAGGGCAATTCTATTTGAACACTGATTTAATTCCCTATATTGATGTAAAGATGCTTTATCTTTCGAGTGTTTACGCATGAGGGGACCCGTACTATTCTTAGCGAGGAGCGTAATTTCTATATCCTCCAACATCTCTCCTCCCAACCAAGGGCCTCCCTAGATGTTTAACATTATTGTGGGGGGTTATATTGCTTATGGACGTAGTCTAATGACATTATTCACAAGTAGACTTGAGTTCTCCTTTTCTAGAGGGGCCCTTTTCTAGATATTTGGGGTAGCTGTTGGTTCCCAAAACTGCATATTGGAAATCCAAGAGCCTGCCACTTCTCCGATAGGACTTCTCAATCAGTTCTGGCCAATGAATGGGAATGACTTCAATTCCCCTATACTTCGGGCTCTGCTACACCCAGGCGGGTAAACCTTCACCTTAATATTGACTGTCTGGTTCAAGGCTTTTCTATAGTGATTTTAAACTTCTGGAGTTCTTTGGCTGGCAAGGTCCTCGAACTCGTTGAAACTGGATGCTGGATAATAATTGAATGTTTTGTATAAAGTTTGTTAATAATGAATTTGATGCTTGCAGAAGGAATATATAGATTTTCTGACTCTAATAACAAGACTAGTGCCTTTGCTCATCCGGGCGATAGAGTCAACTTCGGTGAACTTTTACGTACAACTTCATAATGTTCAATGCACTTATACTGCCAACAATTTCAATAATCCAGATGTGACAGACCAATTATAAGGCAATCTTAAATTAGTCCAGATTGAATTTTAACTCCGTAGGGAGACAAACTGGACAGAGGTATGGAAACAATTTAATATTTCACAATACCTACGATGATCAAATTTAAAATGCTAATTGACCATATCCACTTATCTGATATCAAAATTTCAAAAGATAATTACAAAGGACGATTCGTCTGTAGTTTAAGTCTCCACACCTCAGAAATAAACAAAAGACATTTTATTTTATTTTAAAAATAAAATAATGGGCTTTATATTACAAAATCATAATAGACCCCTTATTCCTCCATACAATAATAAAAATACTTTTCTCTTAAGAGAATAAAATGTAATTGTTCGGATATTCAGATATGTTTTATTCTTATATCCTACAACTCCTATATATATCTTTTATTTAAGTTTGAAATTGTGACTTTTCAAAATGAAAAGCCATGTCGCTTTTATTTTAATTAATCACACTCCTCCATTGTTATAGTCATTTTACTTGATTATTATTGGGGATAGTGAATAAAGACATTTCCCTCCTGAAGCTGAACTTTTGCAAGAATACTATATCATTAAAATGCGGGCACATTGGATTTACTAATGATATGAATGTCAAAAAGAAAGGTTTCCAGAATCGCGCAGACGTATGCATTTTCCGTCAAAGATTGCTTGGTTAAAACACTGCCTCATGTCCATCACCAGTACTATCTTCTTCACCAGCAGAAGTCACGTATATGATATGGAAACATAGAATGCCCGTATTTCTTTTTACTACACGCAGACACATGAATTCCATTTATATTTTGATAAGGCTTTCGCACATAACTGTTTGTATGGACTCGATTTTTTTGTTGCCGCTAATATTTATCTTCTTTATGAGGCCCTTCAAAGTTATAAAACTCCCGATAGTATCTGTGTATGGTCATTGATCCTTCCATTTATCAATTTGTGCCATACAATATTCCCGTCTGCTTGCTGTTTATTGGCTCATGTGCGATGTTTCTTCAAATTGATGGCTTTGACCATTGTGAAACGTTTTTCTTTACCTGTCTTCCGCAAGTATCGTGCTGCACCAGATGTGTGCCTCTAGTCCTTCGAATCTCCTTGGGGGAAGTTCTCCTTGTTGCTCCTAGTGGTCATTTTGCTCTCTTTTAGATTTATACTCTTTTCGTAAACAACAGATTTATATGTTTATTCTATACTGTGTGCCATAGAATCACAGGCAGATTGGGCTGTTCATACTCCATACCCTACTGTTCCATATTTGCTATGTGATGACAAATATACCCTCCTACTTCTGTCGTTTCTCTGACTGGAGATATCTTTATGTGGATGCTTTCCATGTACATTTTGTTCCACTGATTGATACTATTGATGCAACATAAGACAAACTTATCTATAATTTTATCAGGCATCCTTCATTTATTTCTAGTATTTTCAGCTGCTATTAATAACCAGGAACAAGTGATCTGTGGGTGATTCAAAGTGTCCTTTCCTCTGTCTGATTGCTTAATTTCTTCAAATTCTGTGTTCTTTCGTGCACAAAATTATAAGCTACTTTAATCTGCAAATGAGATGCTGCACAATTGCTTATAGAGATCAGCATATATTTTTCTTAATAGCTTCTGAATATTTCTTTATTTACTATCATCCTTAATCTCCTATTGCACTGTAATTAATCATCCTCTACTGCACCTTTTACATCTTGGGACATATTTTGTTCATACACAGTGATATGGAAACTGAAATCTTTTATATGAAATATGTTATGTCATGACAATAGGTCCTTCCCTTGTGTATATCAAGAAATGTTTTAACAATCCTTCATAAATCTATAACCTTAATCCTCAAATGGAGACCTGAATTTTAAAAAAAATAAGGGCTCCATCAGTGGCTCTTATTGGGGACATATGCCCGTGGTGGGCATAATGAGATTCCAGATATCTCTGGAGGAGCAGACCAAGCATCCATGCTTTAACATGATGCAAGGTGAGATTGGGTGACCCCAGGCCCCCAAAAAATGAACATAAATTCTTCCCTCTATCAAACACAAAGTTCTGATCATGTAACACTTTTAACCTGCTGATCATGATGCCATCATTCCTATAAACAATACATATTGCTTCTACTTCACCGATGCATTCTTTGATATCCGTCTCATGTTTAGCCTTCACAAAATCATTAGGTGCCCTATGTTTTTTGCTGAATGGAGGATCCTTATAGTCACAGTATGCTTTGTTCCCATACTCCGGATATTGCTTACCCTCAGAAAAAAGCTTGGAGAATGGGTCATCTTCATCAATAGTAACTGCTTTAATATCAAGATCAGATGGGATACTTTGATAATTTTCAGAATCATGCTCAAATGTATTCTCCTCACTATACCTTTCTGATTCTATTGCTTCTTCACATGTTTGCTGCAACTCCTGCTCATAAGATGAACTGAAAGAAGTCGCATCTTCTGAATACACTTCATGAGTTTCATCAATTTCAAAATCAGACCTGCTATCTTCATCATGATGCTGATGGATTTGGCTGCATGGAAAATCCTCCTCAAACAATGGATTTGATAATATAGTAAATTTAGAGCTGTCTTCAATCACTTCTTCTTCAAACAATGGGTTTAGGTACATGGAGAATTCAGGAATACTATCATGAGAGCTTTCATCAAAATCAACAAATGATTCATCAAATAATGTACCAATTTCATCCTTTTGGGAATCATTATCTTCTTGACTAGTAAGATGGATATCTTCATCAACAATATATCCTAAGACTTCTTCATGTTCATACATTGTATGCAATTCTATTTCATCCTCACTATATGATTCCTTAGAATGATCATCTCTTTCATCCAATACCTCCTGAGAATGCGCTGATCCGTCACCTTGCTCACCATAGTGAATTGAGAAAAAATTTGAGCCATTTTTCTCAACATGCTTCTGATATTCTAGATCTAACAAGGTTGAAATCTCTTCCACACTAAGAGAATCCTCTTCATCATTTTCACATTCACTATCACCTGTAAGCATATGATAATCATCATGGGCTGATTCTCCTTCATAATGCCTAAAATTTTCATCTCCATTTGAATCTGAAATTTCATTTGACTCATGTGTTACTTCAGTCCTGCATTCATTATCCTCTGGAACTAGTTCATTATCCATAAGTTCAAGAAAGTTAAGAAACTGATGATCATATAAGAGGCCTAATTCCCGCATCCTGTAGAGAAGATCAGATGATGGAGGTTTGTATTCTGAAGGTATTTCTTGATAAGCATTGAACATTCTCATAAAGAATTCTATTGCAGATTCATTTTCTTGCCTTTCTAAATTCAAATATGCATCCAAAGGAGATAGATAACTCGGACTTTCATCCAATATTTGGAAAAGAAGCATCAAATCCGGGTCATCTGGTGAGATTCCCAACTCACAAAACTTCATTATCAATTCCTTGCGCGAAGGCATGATGGCTGAAGGTACTTGCCTAAAAATATCCACCACCCTTACAAACAAATGTGCCGATGTCTTACCTTCACATCTTTCCAAATTGAAAAAGGCATCCGGGGGGTGTATGTACTCTTCCTCCATGACATAACATAGATCCTCCTCCTAATCGTAGTATTCTTTCTCCATGTTAGGTAATCAAATCATCTCCTTCTAAGTCCTCTCCCTCAGTAGAGTTACCAACTGAAACTTAATTGAGTAGTGTTGCCACCTCTTTCGAGAAATGTATTTATCTTCCGGGTTCCTACTCCCAGTAGACTACACTTCCAAACAAACTGATACAACTTCTGATACTGATCTGATCTACGAATTAGAAATCCTAGGTAACTTCACAACGCCTATTGCGAGCAACTCTCCCCAACAGAGTTGCCAATCTGTTGGTTCCCAAAACCACTGATTGGAATCCTACGAGCCTTGCCTGCTCGATGCTGGGATATCCAACCGGTTCAGGTCAACTTGACGGGATTGATCAATGCGATCCAAATCCCCTGCACTTCTAGCTCTACAAAACCGAGGCCGGTGTACCTGATCCCGAACGAAACACTTAGGTCCAAGACACTTAAAACATATCAATTAGAACGTGAATGCGATGAAAGCTTTCAAAATAGAAAGAATTATAGAAAACTTCGAACTTACAAATTACAAATTAAGAATAAAAGTAAATAATTGTATGAATGTTTTTTAAATAAAAGTGATTATTATAGATGATTGCAACAAATGAATATATTTGTTAGCCGACTGGATGGTCTTGGCGGTGTTTCTGTAGCCGACAGAATGATTGTCGTCGATGTTTTGTATTCTGTAGCCGACGGAATGATTGTTGTCAATGTTTTGTATTTTGTAGCTGACGGGTAAATAGTTTGTAGCGGACATAATGTTTGTGGCCGACGGACTCCTCCGGGAAGGTTCAGCAGATAGTATCTAGGATCATTGTAAATCATCAATCATCTTCTATTACGAATATTATGAAGCATAATGTAAGTCTGGCATATGCGAATAATCTAAGAAATTCTGTTGTTCATGTTCATTGTCTGTATGCATTGATTTCTTTACCAGTACGGTAAACATTTGGTGCCATTGCCCGATGGACTTGGTACGTAGGCAAGCGGATGGAAATTAAATACCGAATCTATTGAATAAAAATAAGAACACGGTGAAGGATAAAGATGAGATTCACGCAGCTCAAGCTAATTTAATTCTGGCACAGCAGGCAGAGCGCCGGAGGAGATTCCAGAAGATTGCCGACGGAAACCGAAGCACGGAGGAATTGTTGGAGGAGACTCGATAGCGGGTGGAGTTGGTGGAAGAAGCACAGGAGGTGTTCTTGAAATTGTGTTCGCCGAGGGAAGAGAATTCATATGGAAGAGCATCAACTTGCACGGTTCGGAGTGCCGAGGGAGCACGAGCGTGGAGTGGCCTTTTCGTCTGGGATACACTTCCACGGGAGACAACTTCAGAAGATCCTTCTTCTTCACCAAGGTTCGCAGCTGTTGAGACCTCCGGTGTGGGAGTTTAGGCCACTGGTGTGGGAGTGCAGACCTCCGGTGTGGGAGTTCAGACCTTCGGTGTGGGAGTGCAGGTCTCCGGTGTGGGAGTTCAGACCACCGGTGTGGGAGTGCAGACCTCTAGTGTGGGAATGCAGACCGCCGATGTGGGAGTGCAGACCTCCGGTGTTGGAGTAAATAGCACTAGTGTTGCAGGACCCAGTAACGCCTTTCTACCAAATTCAATTCCGATGGCGGGACACAAAGAAAAGCTGCCGAAGTTTGAGGGCGATGGTACAGCCAACCCCATCCGACATTGTAAGACATGTGAGACGATCTGGCGGGCAAATGGAATCATAGATGCCAACGAATGGGTCAGGCAATTTCCGGCAAACCTACGGGGTGTGGCGATTGATTGGTTTTCGGATACGAATCCACAAAAGCTGAATACCTGGGATAACATTAAAAAGGAGTTCTTGGCAGAATTTAAACTTTTGCGGGATGATAATGAAATCGTAGCAGAGATTTTCAATACCAAATAGGGGAAGCACGAAATTGTCCGCGTCTATGCCAGGAGATTAAAAGACTTAATAAACAAAATGGAAAGCAAGCCGGCGGACGGATTGCAGAAAAGATGGTTCGTGGACGGCCTACGCTCGAAATTGCGGAGGAAAATGAAAATTGTGCCACCGTCGTCATATGTGGACACGTATAATAGAGCACTGGATCTTGAAAGTGAACAGAAGACAAAGAAGAAGAAAACTAGCTCCTCTGATTCTGATGACGATGAGCCTGCCGGAGATGATAGCAGCGATGACGAAGGTAGCATCAAGAAGGTTCGTGCCCTACAGAAGGATATGGTTCGCATGATGGAGTTTAAAAACATGCAGAAGGAGCCAAAAGGCAGTGAACTGTGGTGCACGGAGTGTAAGACCAATGGTCATACTAAAGGATCGTGTCCAAAGAACCAATTTTGTGACATCTGTCAGATCATGGGCCATTCGACAAAGGACTGTCCCTTTAACATGAAGACGAGGATCTCCGTAGGTGCTTCTTAAGCAGTAGGCTTCCCCGTCGGGTAGTAACGGAAATGCAAACATTGATGGTGCCACATCCAGAGAGTACAGGAATAATAGCAGAGGGCAAAATAACAACAATGCAAACAATAACAATAATAATGGGAGCCGAAGTCGAACTTAGTATGATGCAAACGGACGGCCAATCGTTCAATACCAAGAATGTAATTTGTGGGGTCATTTTGCGCGAGATTGTATAGCGGCAAACACATCAAAATTATTATGCAGATGGTGCGGACCCGACGATCACAAAGATTCCAAGTGTCCAAAGTCTGGAGTAAACTTAATCACTGTCGGCACGGATGTAGAGGAGGTTCTGGCAATTACACGAAGGCAAGCGGAGGAAAAGAGAAAATTGAAGGAAGCGCAAGCGGAAATTGCAAAGGTATCGTTGGCAGGGACATCTCAGTTTAAGGACATCACTGACACCTTGGCAAAGAACTTCACAAAACAAAACATTGTACGACAGATCTTACAAACGGAGATACCGGTCAAGATAAGTGACCTCCTTCTCACAATGCCCCAGTTACGAACGACCATTCTGAATCATACACCGTTTCTGAAAGCAACGGAGGACACAGGAAGGGACAGTAGGGAAGTAACGACAACAGACCCAATGCTGTTGGCACTCACCTCCGGACGACATCCGGCGGTCGTCGAGATGGGGATTTTGGGAAATGTTTTGACAGAGACAATTGTTGACGGAGGGTCCGGCGTGAATGTCTTACCGGAGGATACCTGGAAGAAGTTGGAGAAGCCGACGCTGTGGCCGCCTACATTCCAGTTGCTCACGGCGGACCAGCACGGGATCAAATCGTTAGGAACTTTGAGGGCACAACCGGTAACCATTGGTACACAACCATTTTTATTGGATTTCGTAGTCATTCCATTGAAAAGAAAAGGATATGATGCTATTCTGGGACGAGATTGGTTGGTGCAAGCAAAAGTAAAACATGATTGGAAACGAAATACCCTATTAATGGAGCGCGGAGGCAAAAGATTCATAATTGACCTACACACGCAAATGGTTGGCGAGGAGGCAGCATCGTCAGATTTTGACAATGAAGGCGAGAGTGATGACGAAGGAAAGAGGAGAATGGAATCGGATGAAGGAGTATTGAGACTTGACGGAGGATCGAATGACGACGACCTAGACTCGGTGAATGGCCTTTACCATTGGCAAATAGAAGACTACGAACTCTTTCCAAGTTGTAATATGCTAAGGGTCGATGAAGGTGAGAAAAAGGAGGAAAATGAGTGTCCGAAGGAATACAGAGAAGCAGATGACGCAAAGGAGGTTACGGCTGAAGAAGGGAAGGACATACAATACAGACCCAGAAAAAAGAAAAATTCTATCGTTCGGTACACGGTGAATGGACCGCACAGGAGGAAAAGAACGCATCGCACCATAAAATTACTTGAAGAGTACCGACGGCAAGGAAAGAAGCTAGATGCGCGACGATCGCAGGCACAGTGGGCGACGAAGGGACACAGAACAGACATAAGGCGTGGCATGACGAACTTAGTAGGTTTCAGTCGGGGTAGTTGGTACTCAAGTATGACGGTGGGGATGAAATCAAACAAGAAAGGTTTAAGGCAAGATGGGTTGGACCATATCAGACTCGGGAGATCGGCGACAATCGGGTGATAAAATTGGAGACATTGGACGAGGAAGAGGTGCCTTCGGTAGTCAACAGATTTAAATTGCAAATATATGGTGCCAGGAAGACTCCGTCGCTGTCATAGAATGGCCAGCTGAGTCCGTCGTCATTGCAGAATGGCGATGCCTGGAGGCAAAATTGAGGTGTTGTCTTTCTATTTTATTTTATTTTTGTCAAAAAAAAAAAAAAAAAGTTAGTAAAAGTCCCGCGGGCAAATGCAGCTGTCTGCGGACATGTCCTGCGGGTAGCTATCTGCGGACTATACCGCGGGTGGCTCCTGCGGACATGTCCCGCGGGTAGTCCCTGCGGACTAGCCCGCGGGTGGCTCCCGCAGACAGTTTCGCGGGTGGCTCCCGCAGACATGTCCCGCGGGTAGTCCCCGCAGACTGTCTCGCGACAGAGGTCTGCGGACTGTCCTGCGGGAGGTCTTCTGCAGCGTGATCTATCTGTTTGTTTTCATTGCCGGAAGAATTGTTGAGCTTCTCATTGGCGGAGGAGTGGTTTTAGCGAAAGATTGTTGGAGTTTTGTTTCTCATTTGCGGAGGAGAGATTGTTGAGTCTATGTAGAAGATGGGTGTGTGGGGTTTTCTAAAAAAAATAAAAATAAAACGACGACAGATGCAAGTTGTTCAGAATGAGTTACAGATGATGCCAAAGGGAAGGAGACGCATCAGTGGTTGCCAGAAAGAGTGTAGAATCGGCAGAAAATGATAGAAATGGTGTGTTCCGTGCATTTTTGTGTGGGTTGCGAAGTGCTAATTTGGTCTTGGCAGCACCCGAGGCGCTACCCTAGGACCCCGTCGGGGGCATTGCCCCCTAGACCCCCAGTCGTTGCGGATATCAGTCATGGGAGTCTGACCAGTTGAGAAGAGTTGAAGTTGTTGTAGGCATGGACTTTCTGTGTACCAGAGGCAGTGGGAGCAGGTGTTGGCTGTGAGGCTGTCTTGGTGGATGCATAGAGAGCTCGGGAGGAGCTGATCATCCAGTTGGAGGCAGTGCAGCGACACTTGGCTCAGGGTACCCAGGAGTTGGAAACAGAGAAAGTAGCGTGGGTGGCTATCAAGGTCATCTTGAGAAGACAGTATTGTGTTAGCAGAGGCTACAGATGCAACGGGATGAAGCTGAAAGTGATGTGACAGGAGTAGATTTTTCTTGCTACAGTTAGTCCGTTAATGAATTTTGTTTGTTAAATTGTTTCAGATATTTTGTAATTGTCATCCAGAGACGACTTTTCTTTTTGGGGGGGATGGTGTCAGCCGACTGGATGGTCCCGACGGTGTTTCTGTAGCCGACAGAATGATTGTTGTCGATGTTTTGTATTCTGTAGCCGACGAAATGATTGTCGTCAATGTTTTGTATTTTGTAGCCGACGGGTAAATAGTTTGTAGTGGACATAATGTTTGTGGCCGACGGACTCCTCCGGGAAGGTTTGGCGGATAGTATCTAGGATCATTGTAAATCATCAATCATCTTCTATTACGAATATTATGAAGCATAATGTAAGTCTGGCATATGCGAATAATCTAAGAAATTCTGCTGTTCATGTTCATTGTCTGTATGTGTTGATTTCTTTACCAGTACGATAAACATCTATTGCGAATATTATGAAGCATAATGTAAGTCTGGCATATGCGAATAATCTAAGAAATTTTGTTGTTCATGTTCATTGTCTGTATGCGTTGATTTCTTTACCAGTACGGTAAACAATATTAATTCTTCAATGGAAAGAAATGAAACAGTTTCTAGGCATATGGATTATGAATCAAGATTAAAAGACCAGTGCTTAATTAAATGGGCAATAGAGTCAATATTATTAGCTGAAACGTACAACTTTATAAAGTTTAATATATTTTAACTATAAACAATTTTAATAATTTAGACGCGACAGATCAATTATATAAACGCAATTTTAAACTAGTCTAAGATGCACTTTAACTCCTGCAGAGACAAATTAGACATAAATATGGAAATAATAAAATATTTCACAATATTTATGTTTTATCAAATTTAAAATGCAATAATGACCTGGTCCACTTATCTGAATTTTAAAATGTTTATGGAAAGTAAATAAAAATATTTATAAATGACACAACTTAATAATAATTTAAAACTCCAAAATTTAAAATAAATAATTTTGCTGGAAATAAAATAGCAATAAAGACACTCCTTATAGATGATCTATTTATTGCATTTCAATTCTGGAATCGCATATAAATTTGCTCCATAATTCAATCCACAGGCTTAGTTAAAAAATTTATTTCTCCGCCAAATAAATATATAATATATCATTGTGCATAGGATAGATAAAATTTTTGAAAAAAAAGAACGAATATGAATATCGTATCTCTCTTATGTTTTACATCTCATATTTATAAAACATCCAAAGGGGTCGGTTACTCATCCAAAAATCATACCCCTTCATAACAATTAACCGGTCATTTATCCTTAAGATAATAATGATTTAATATGACCAAGAATTAATATAGTTTTTGCGTATTATGTTTTCTCTCTTCTTTTTTATAAAAGTCTATTGCGCTCAAATATTTTCTTCCCTGTGCATCAATATATCACAAGACTTCTTCCAATTCAATGCTTTCGTTAGATGAACCTTGGACATATCCACTTGCAGGATGTCGAACAGCCCAGGTATAGAGAATACGCTCAAGGGATATTTGAGTAGCCGTTTGTTGAAAGAAAGAAACATTTGGAATAGTTCTTGGACAATCTGAAGCAATCTGCCGTAGCATGTGTATCACATCCTCAGTTCGATCAGGATTAGGGAGAATGTCCTTGCCGCACATAGCTCAGACCTGCACCAAAATATTTGCCAAATTATAAACTGTGGTTAATAATAATTATTTTTCGTTTTAACAACTGTGTCAGAAACGGGCGCTAATATTTCCACAATCGTGGCTAGAGAGCAACACAAGAATTGTGCCAAAAGACCAAAAATTCCCAGAAGACCATGGTTTGAAATTTGCTGACAACGCCTCAACATTGAAATGATATGGATCCGACTTGCCACTGCATTAAAGTTTGATCAAAATTGACCATTTCTGCCATACATTGCTTTGACATTGGCTACCTGTGATTGAATACAGCTTCATTTGTTTTCATTTGCGATAAAACTCCAACTTTTGCCTCAAACGCATTCCAGTAATCTTTCTCCATTAGATATATAAACTCTCAGCAATAACAAGAAAATGCTATTTTTCTTCAGTTTCCTTTGTCCTCTCCTCCACTGCCTCAAGGGCTTGGACCATCTCTGCCTGCAGGAGTTCAAGTTTTGTTTGTTTATGATTTATGCCTTCACATAAATGTTTGATTTCATTAGTTAGCCCTTCAGTCTCGCACCATTTTCACAGACTTGCTCAATTCTTCATTTTCATCCAATATTCTTTTCATCTCCAGCCCAGCTTCCATTTTCTCAACTCCTAATGCAAGACTTACGTTGTTGATATTTTCTGCCAAAGCAGACTTAGGAGCAGTGCCTGAAATCTGGGTAACTTGCTGATTTTGTAGTTGCTCAACCTCATTCTCCTTTTCAAGGAGGACAGCCTTCAAATGCTTAATACTGAAGAAAGACAGGACAATTCCCATCTTACCCTGAACAACTCCTTTGACAGATTATCATTCAGCTCAGTAGGGTTCTTGACCATAACAAAAGCAGCACTGGATTGTTTTTCTGCCTCCATTTTGACAGTTAGCTATCTCATCACACATGACTCCTTCAACATGTTATCTTTTCTTGTTGCTGCAACAGTACCAAGCGCACGTCCACCTATTGAATGATCGTCCCTTTTGGTGATAATGACAGTTCTCACTGAAACACACTGCTTCAAATGCTTGTGCCTGATCTGAGCAGGATCTGAAAATTCTCTCTTTGGTATGATATTTGGGACTCTAAAATTTGGAAATTTTTTGAGTTCCATCAGTAGCAACTATAATTAAAGGGGGGATAACAACTATAATTAGAGGAGGGGATGGTTGGTTTGATAGTGGATTGGAAGGCCCCTACTATTCTCCAGTGGTTGCCAATCTATTATTATAAGGGTAGGGGCCCAGTTATATATAGAGAGGGTGGGCCCTACAAATCTATAGCTACTATAAGTATTCCAAGAAACTAAAGTTGTGATAGTTGACCGACTAGATTCTTTACGTAACATGCCAATTGATAACGAATATATATTTATTGTCTTTATATTGAACTTGAAATTGCTGAAGTTTGGGGGTGTTCAAGAAATAAAAATATCTTTTGATGACCTTGCTCTTTGTGCACCTAACGGTTCTAGGCATATGGAATGTTAACCAGAAAGCAATTGAAACCCAAAATGGAACATATTATCGGTTGATAATCTACATACATAGTAGCTGGTGGTTTGATTGTATGGTGTTCCTATCCATGTATTAGTGAGCCCAGGGAATCATTCGAGGATAGTATTTTGACTGTCTAGGTTAGTAATTTGCTCTACCGACACTCGGGAAGGTCTATAGCCCTATAGGTTGAGTTGTGTGATGGTAAGAAAGAATAGATAGGTTGTGATTCTTGAGGTATAACTTTTGAGGTAATAAAAACATGTTTAAAGGGGTGATCCCGATATGAGTATAGTCATGAATGAAGTAGTGCACCTTTCATAATATTAGGTTAGGAGCCGAGAAAGCAAATAATGAAAACCCTGAATATGCTTTGCTCCAAAATAAGGGAATGAATATTGATTAGTTTTGGAATTTCATTTTAATTGAAATAGTCATAATGAGTTCCCACATATTGGGCCTGGTCTTACGCTAGTTGGGTAGTCTATCTCCATAAAAAACCAACCATATACCATATAGTATACTAGCAATCACACCTTTAGGTGCAATAGGTATGCCAAAGAGATAGTGATGGTGAATAAGGAAGATTTGGTCTAGTTTTTCCATGTTTTTATTCAACTAAGGTGAGTGGATGGCTAGTTAATGAAGGATGTCTGTGCAAGAGAGGTCTGAATTCTAAAACATCAACTTAACCCTAATTTCAACCATAAAACTAATCATACTCCTAAGTCTAACCTCAATCCTAAACTTAACTCTAAGCCTAACCAAAATTGTAACCTTAACCATTACATTAACCATGATCTAACCCCTTATCCTGGCATAGTTATTTTATGATTAATACATCTTACTATAATCATAATCTCAAACTCTAATCCTAACTCCAGTAATAACACTAATGATAATGTAGTAATTAGCCTTTGAAATAGAGACGCAAAATCATAAATGCTTCTAATAATTTTACAATGTCTATTTATTTGTATCTATTTGATATTTAATAAGAATTTTGATTGATTGGTATTTAATTATATTTGAATAACAAATAGTCTCATTGATTGAGCATTAAAGTTAATATAATTATCTTATTTTAAAATTTAAACAATTTAATATTTATCTAAGATTTAAAAAAATCAATATTTGTTATTATAAAACTTTCCAACATTTAATAAATGTATTTACTTCTACGAAAAATAGAATTTATAAATTAATATTGTAATATACTTATCTTAAACATATATTTAAAGAATTAGGCAAGAGCCTACAACACAACGGTAAATTGTGAGCTTCTTATCTAGGTCTTGGGTTCAAATCTACTTGAGGTTAATAAATAATAATAATTAATCACAACACATAATAATTCTAATGAATCTTGTCTTTGGACTCTTACCGATAAAAAACAACAACATATATTTAAAGAGTTAAGAATAAGTTTTGAAGATTTAATTTAATAAAGTAGAGTTCTATTTTATTTTTTATTCTTATTTATCTATTTGTAAATTCTTACTGTAGCTTTGTATGAACTTATCTTCCTTACAATTCCTTTAGTTAATTATTAATTATCAAAAATATTATTCTTACTTGATGTATTTAATTTTATAGGGTGTGAAAAAAAAGAAGAATCCTTGACTGAACAAGATTGATGGAAAATGTTAGTTACAGTATTAAGAGAAGTAAAATTAATAGTTAAAATCTATAATACATTTTAAAATTGAAAAACCAATTATATTATGAAAACATGTAAATATTGACTGCCAAATACACTGTGAGTCAAATTAAATGACATTGTATTGGCTTTGATGGATCTTCTCTCTCCTGTGTGATGATATTAAATTGAAGTTAAAATATCTTTAATAACTTATCGACTTTAAAAGCTCACAGTAGGATCAGAGTAGGATCAGATTAAAATGTTATTAAAACAGTAACCAAAAATAGATATCAGAATCGATTGTAGCGGGTTGAATAGTCTTGCATCCTGTTTGCAATTGGTAGTCATTGAACTACCTTTGCATTTTGATGAAGATACTCTTAGTGATGCTCCTAAAATGATAATCATAATCCTAACCTAACCTTAATGATAACCTATCTATACATAATTTCTAAGAGTATTTTTTGATTTTAATGTGATGTCCCCATGGTGCTGCTTAAATTCAAGCAGTATAGTGGTCTCATGCAAAATAAAAATCATGGGAAAAGCAAAATTTAGAATCTTTTCCTATTTTTGTGGAGCAGCTATTTTATAACAATTGAAAATAAGCTATGGGAAAAGAGGGGGGACTGGAAATAAGCAGCAGCTGCTTATTAAAAAATGGGACACGTCTTCACCATTTTTTCCTCAGCCCCTTTTTATTTGCCTACAATTTAGTTTTCAGAATCATTTGCTTAAAAATTATTTTAAAAAAATATTAAAAACATTGCTTAAAATTGAGCACAAACATTGTGAGAGCTCCACAAATCGTGCCACAAAATAATGAGCAGCTGCTGCTATCAAAAATAAGCTAAGCGGCAGCATGGGGACCTGCTCTAATTGGGCTATATTTGGTGAGATGGATCAAAATAAATAAATAAGATGTACTGTCCTAAAAAAAGGAACAATAGCAGAAGTTAGAGGAGACATTACAAATTGATTCAAAATAATACACAACCAAAATAGTTTGCTGCCTCTGAATTTGGCTCACACACCGGTTTCTTAGTTTTGGAAGGGGAGTCCGCCATTGATTGCTAATCTGGGCAAAGCAACAAGGGAAGGCATCAACAAACCTAATTGATTTTCATGATTTGGCACTCATTGTTAGTGGACGTTTTGCCTTATTGCAGAGAAGCAAACGAATTGAAATTGAATGAATGCCCTCTGATTTATTTCCTCTCTTTCTTGTAAGAGCCTGAGATAATCTGAACAAGACCCTGTCTATTAGTCAGCAGCAGCTACTCCAGATCATGACATCACTACTCAAGACAGAAAGAAAACCAAATAAAAAATTGGGGGAAAAGGAATGAAATGGGTTGTGAGACAAGGAAGCGTCTTTTTCTCTGCGCATTCCTTCACAAATCGACAACCAAAACAAATTTGTAGCTTCATACTTTGATGGAGAGGAAAAAACCAAACAAAACACTCACGCTCAACATGTAGAGACTGTCCTTCCCTCCTCCACTTCAGCGTGTCACTATCTTGGCGTGTCATACCATTGAATAAGATCTATCTTGCAGAAGTGTCTTCTTTGTCTTCTTTCCAACATTCTCCTCTTGTCTATCGCTGCCCAACTCTATGTATATAACCACACCATGGAGAAAAAATTCAAAAACTTTCCCCATTTCAATGGTAAGTAGGTCAATCACAGGTGTTATGCATGCTAGGAATATGTGCCTGATAACAAGGTTGGCCCTTGCTTTAAAAATGGTGCGACCTATTCCATAATTTCTGCACCCACTCCATTGAGCTGTGGTTTTTATGGAGATGGCAACACCTCAACAGTCATTGGGTAATGACAAGACTGCCTTCAGGAACACTGACCTTTTTTGGAGATAATGTCCATCTTTATTATGCCATTGTGCCACATTTATTATGCCGAACTTATTGCGCCCAGTATGACTATTCATCTTTGATGGATTGATGCCAATTTATTGATTGAAATTTCAAGCCAAATGTTATCGCCATTACATTGAAGTTTGCCTGAATCTTAGCCTCAATCTTCAATGACTGAAACTTATCCAATTGTCGAGCATTGTGTTGACAATTTGGCTAAGATAGGATATTTGATGTTGTCATTTATGGCAACATATCATCTATGTGAAAAAGACAGATTAGGGAGATTGAGTTATGACAGTTGTACTTAGAAAATTGTCTAAGTATCACTTAAAGCTTATCTGGCAGAACAGATAGAGTTTTGATCAGTGTAGTTCACAGAAGCATCATGGATATGTCCAAAGTTGGGTATGGATACCTGACACTATGATGATGACGTATGCAAGTACGCAGGTCAGTACGGATAGAGTTATGATCAGTTTACCAGTTACAACAGTATATAGGTAGAACAAAGCATGATAAAGAAATAGGTATTTTGTAATATCCTAAGACCGGTTATTTACTGATTTCTCTTTTAACAATATATTCAACAATAAAATTTTGCAGATAGTTTTCCAACACAATCGAAAACCAATAGAAATTCCAATGGGAATTTATTCAACCTTTCTTAGATATAACATTCAAACTCAGATATAGGCAAAATGGAATACAATGCTATAATAAAACCCGAGGAATTCTCCACAAGAATATAACCCGTTATTTCATAATAATATCCAAGATGTCGAGCATATAATCGTGTGTTACAAACCAGTAAGATAAAACTAGCAACTCTTATAACTCCTTAACATTCGTTATTGCATTTTACAACAGCAATACAATAACCAGTACAAAAACCCAATCTTAAATACAAATTAACAGTCAGATTGGAATGCTAGAATAAGAACTTGTAAGTGCGAATGAAACACTTGCACTGATGTTTCCCAGGACAATGGGTTTGCGTCCACTGTCTTGCCATCACGAGGGGCTATGTCCTTAAACTAGCTGAAAGCTGAAGCTTTCTGAAAACTCTCAGAAGAGAGAAAATTGAACTGAATCATAAAATCAAGCATGCCCAACAATGAACCTTTTTCCCCTTTTAATACTCAAACCAAGACTCTTCGGCTCCTCCCTGGCTTTCGTCTTATTCCTTTGTGGCTCTTCCACTTCCTTAAGGCATTTCGTCTTGTTCCTCCTTGACCCTTTGTCCTTTGTATCACATTAAATTGACCTTTTAATATTTTGAGTCTATGTCTTAGAGTCAATTTTAATATTATATAGAATAAGACTTCAATATTTCTAATGTCCCAAAAGGGAACATTACAAATCTCCCCTCCTTAAAATTGCTTGTCCCCAAGCAATCAGTACCAAGATCCCATACGAGTTTGCAGACAGCCCTGTAATCCAAACTGAAAACAATTTTGGCCACATTGCGTAGCCAGATGATCCTCTGCAATCTATCTGAGATCTCTCAACCGGACCCCTAGATCCCATATAACTCTCTAAAAAAACTCAACACCTGTAAACTGATCATCACCATATTCAACCTCAAACTGAATAGGACCACAATAAAATACTTCTCCAACCATAGATAAACTCTGCCAACACTTGGATCCCAAATTTTGTTACACTGCCTCACTACTATGATGAGATAGAAATATATCCAGGGTCCATTTATAATCCAGTAGAATGTGAAGATCTAACCTAAATGGATGATGTAAGAAATGAGCTGTTCAAAAGCGGAAACCACCATCCTATGAACATCAAAATTCATACTGTCAGCATAAACTTGGAGAATTTCCAAACGCATAGGTGCTATGAATGTGAAAGATGCTGAGAATCTAACCACAGACCTCACATAACTACTCCACCAAGAACTGTTCAGAGGCTGATGAAGAAAATTCACCCAACTCCTGAATGGGGTGAAATCAGAAAATATTTTGGGGCTGAACAAAAGATAAGCAACAAAAGTTGATTCATCATTCCCAAGTTGAGATCCGGATTCACTACTAGGATTTGAGCCAAGATCCCAAAGTCTGAAATCAAACTCTTCCTCTTCATGGCAAACAAGAGATGATCCCTCATTTAACACAAAAAAAGGATCATCGGACGTCCAATCAGCAACAACTTCAAACAAAGGGTTGTCAACAAGCTGCAAGTGTTCTGAAGTTTTGCTACTTAATCGTTTGGGGCAGCTATCCAAGTCATACTTCTGCTGAATGCTCTCAAATTCATCAATGACTTCCTGGAAGAACTCCTGCCTCATTCTATTATCATGTTCTCGAGAGTGTTCCATGAGCTTGATTTGATTTTTTGCTCCTTGTAGAGAAAATTGAGTTTCACTTAGTGCTTCCTGAACAAACTTAAGTGTCCTATTGAGATCCTCAATCTCATCCTTTTCCCTATTTGACTGTGCTGCATAAATCTCAACAACCTTAAGAATATAATCCCTGTCGGAAATCAGATATAAGTAATTTGATTTCATAGTCTCGAGGGCTGTTTTGACCCTCTTTAAATTGGCTACAAGCCAATCACCTTCCCCTTCCCTTGGGACCTTCCTATAGAGCTCCTCAACCAACTTGTGGGTACTGTCATATTGCACCAAGGATGCCACAACCATATCTTTACTAGCCTTTAGTTGATTTTGTAAGGTATGTATTCCATTATCTCCTTGCTGAAATTGTTCATTGTCTTGCAGTGTCATCTTAGGTTGTTCCTCTAAATTCATCTTCTGAGTATCATGAATATATGGTTCATGATGCCAAAGTCCCAAACTGTTATTACCTTGTGTGCAATCTATTTCATTAATCTGCTTGACAAAGCTCACCTCTAAGTCACCAACCAAGAAACCTGTACCTTGTGTAACATCTTCTATGTGATTGCGAGAAGGCTGCAAATCATAGGTAGTTGTCTGCTCTTCTATTTCAAAACCATACAAATGATAATTCTGGTCTATCAGAAATTCTTCGTACACCTCTGTGTGTTGTTTGTTTGCAAAGAGATCCTAGACCAACTCTAGATACTTTCTTTTTGCCATATCAGTCATATTTTGCTGCTCGAGATAAAAATTCATATAATCACTGAATGATAGATCATTCTGAATTCGGTTAGGGAGTCTTTGATAATCTTTGTAAATGTTGAGTATTTCAGTTCTTATATCTGATGCAGAAATCTGGGCTAACTGCTCATGTGGCTTCATCGTACCTTTCCTGATTTTATCCAAAAAATTTTCCATTGCTGAAAGTTGTTATCCTGCAAACCAGAATATTCTAAAATAATAGCATTCTTGGTGTGCTTAAAGGTAGGTAAGGTTACACATATGTCTTCTGACTTTTCCCCATACTTCTACTAACCCTTCAAACCATGAATTCTAATCTTATCACTTGCATCATACTAATTATGGCTATAATTCTTGAAACCAAACTCCAGACTCAACAATAGTGCATCTTTATTTGATTACAATCTTAGGCCTCTTTCCTCAAAACAACAATGTTATCACTATTGGTCTTCCACTTATCCTGAGTTTGCATAATCATAGGTTGGAATCACCTAGTACTTGATGATCGCATTATTCTGGATTTAATCTCTCATGTGACATCCCTTGCTCATAATTCTCATAATCAGTTTTGCTAGGGTTGATATCCAACATTTGGCAAGGAATGGCTAAAATTTTGATATGTGGATAGTAGATGGGCTACCTACGAGTCTCATGCCAACCACCAATTCCAAACCTTTATGTTCATGTGCTCCCAATAATCATCCAGCAATATGCAAAGCTCCTGTACTCGGCTCCTCAACTGGCTTGTATAATAAAACTTCAATGTGTCTTCTAACTTCCAATGTCATGCAACTGTTCCTGACGCTTCCCTCTAGCATCCTTTATTGAGCATCAAAAGATGACAATGATCATTCCTTGGCCAAACTCTCGATACAACTCATCTCTGGGTGAATAGCTAGTGCAGAGAAGGTGTTAATTACAAAATTCGTGCCCCAAAGTCTATCGACTAGGACTTCCATGCTTAGTATGATCTAAAGTCATTAATCCCTTCCGCATCCACGCAGTTTCACATTCACATTGTATTGGAACAAGGAAAATCTCGAATTGAATTATTAGTGATTCCAACACTTATATCAAGCTATTCGGAGATCATTGTACACGTCACCTTCCACCTTCAACAGTCAATTTGCAACTTGAAATGGTCCTCACTAATTTATCCGAATTTTGAGTATTGCCTTTTGGTGTCAGTTGTCACCAAATAACAATTGCTCCATCTGCTTATTCTTCTATCACTGGATCAATTTTTTCATTGCCCAAGGGAGTGTTCGGTTCCAATCTTGAGGAAGTACTTCAATCTTCATGAAAATTATAGTCCTGCCCCCTTCGGTCGTTCACGATATCATCATAATGAATCGTGTTTTACTAAAACCGCCCAATATAAGAATTGACGGCTCCAGAAACAATTATATGCTCAACATTTTTTTCATCCTTTACACTCTTCAAGTTTCTATTTAATTAGGCGTACAGTTTAATATAATTCCCACCTATGGTAATGCTCCTCCAGATGTGCATTTGCAATTTATATATTGACAGTAACTTAAAGAGAATCATTTTGACCACTGCACATTCGATATCTCCTCTTCCACATGCAAGGAAGTCAATCATCAAAATTGTCAGTGAAGTTGTAACTCTTGAATACAAGATTGCCGCGTGGATTTTCCTTGAATCTCCTTCAAGACAAGACAAGAGGATAGATTTTGATTCGGAGCAACAACATCCTTTGAGTGCATACGTTATGCAATTTCTGAGTGATTCTTAACGCCTTTATTCTTCCCTGCTACTAAGGCAATTGCGCAACATAAACTTCCTAGTATACAGAGAAAACATGAGACGACTGTCATTTAGACGGTTTCTAGGGCATTACTTCTGTTTTGAAAGAATTGTGCTCAGGAACGAGGCTCTGCGCACAATGGGATACCAATAGTCGGCCCGAAGTTTATTAATGCTCCACACCAAAGTACGCGGCGTTTCAATATGTCCTTTGGCCCACAAATGCTAAATAATTCTTTCCCAAGTATTAATCATTGTATATTATTTTTGCCAACAAAATCTATGTCGAAATTTATTTCCTCGACATTCAGTGCGGCTATATTAAAAGCCTGCATGCATCCACTAATGTTTGCTCTAGTTCCTGTATCGCCTAATCAAAGATTGTGATTATATTAAACTGGATAATACAAAGTAGCAAATATTTACGTTGATAAACCTATGGCAAGTTTATTTGTTTCCGCCCAACCCACACAAATATATTTCCTAAAATTTAAGGCCTCCATTATACATTAAGGCCTGAAAAAATCTTTGGATTGCACCAATTTTCATCCGATATAGCAGGCCCAGTCAGAAGAATATTTCACGACCCTTAATAACCGAGCAAATGTTATGACCCTTGGAAATAGAACCCTGTATGAATTTATTCCATCGTTGCTGAAAGGAATATTAAGAGACGACTACACACACCATGAATGGCAATACCAACTCTAGTTGAATATTTGTAAACACCAAGCCTGATGATGCAATATTAGAATTTTAAATTATATCCTTGTTTCTCCTGGGATCACAATATTTCGGTCCACAATGATAGAACTCTTTTAACAACCTTCTGTCTCAAGGAGCCTCATAACCCTGTTATTTTCAGAAAAAATATTTCTGGCTTCTCCCAAATTTGATAAATTTTTCAAGTAATCTCACGGGTGGCTAGGAAAACCAGCTTTGATAACTATTTTTTGAATAGACCTCACATGATAGCAAGATTTTTAGCTTTGATACCACTGTAATATCCTAAGATTGGTTATTTACTGATTTCTCTTTTAACAATATAATCAACAATAAAACTTTGTAGATAGTTTTCTAGCACAATTGAAAACCAATAGAAATTCCAATGGGAATTTATTCAACCTTTCTCAGATATAACATTCAAACTCAGATATAGGCAAAATGGAATACAATGCTATAATAAAACCTGAGGAATTCTCCACAAGAATATAACCCGTTATTTCATAATAATATCCAAGATGTCGAGCATATAATCATGTGTTACAAACCAGTAAGATAAAACTAGCAACTCTTATAACTCCTTAACATTCATTATTACATTTTACAACAGTAATACAATAACCAGTACAAAAATCCAATCTTAAATACAGATTAATAGTTAGATTGGAATGCTAGAATAAGAACCTGTAACCGCGAATGAAACACCTGCATTGATGTTTCCCAGGACAATGGTTTTGCGTCCATTGTCTTGCCAGCACGAGGGGCTATGTCCTCAAACTAGCTGAAAGTTGAAACTTTCTGAAAACTCTCACAAGAGAGAAAATTGAACTGAATCATAAAATCAAGCATGCCCAACAATGAGCTTCTTTCCCCTTTTAGTAGTCAAACGAAGACTCTTCGGCTCCTCTCTGGCTTTCGTCTTATTCCCTTGTGGCTCTTCCACTTACTTAAGGCATTTCGTCTTGTTCCTCCTTGACCCTTTGTCCTTTGTATAATATTAAATTGACCTTTTAATATTTTGAGTCTATGTCCCAGTGTCAATTTTAATATTATATAGAATAAGACTTTAATATTTCTAATGTCCCAAAGGGAACATTACATATTTTGGGTTAAGGAATTATTTTGTTTACAAAATAATTACTTAAATAATTAGAGACGACATCCTAGATGTTAACCCTAAGTTAGTGAAAGCTAATTTTATATTTTGTAAAGTGTATAAAGACATAAAGCCTGACTGGGCAATAATTTGTAATTAGTAGGGTATAAAGGAAAGATTTCTATATGCAAAGTTTTGATGAACGTGTATGTATTATGTCACATGCGAATTCTGATGTATGATCAGAGGAATGTGAACAGAGATAAAGTTTTGTGATGAACAACAAAGGAAAAATCAAATATTGAAGATATTAGCATCAGTGTAAAAGAGGTTTTTGTATCTATCTCTTTGTATTATAGAACTGCATTGTATATTGCATGTCTGGGAAGTGGGCTCATCTTGCATACATTTTGTATTTGTATATACCAACTCCTAACAGGTTTGAGGCTTCTAATAAGGCCTAGTCCTCTAACAAGGACCGAGACACTTTACGGATGTAATAGACTTCTAATAGGGTTAATATCTTTTAGAAGATACTTTTGATTAGTGGATCATTTTGTGGGTACCATCCCACTAGGGTTTTCCCTTGGCCAGGGTTTCCCTAGTTAACGAAATATGGTGTTATGAGTTCTCTTATTGCATGGTTATGTTTATTGTTCAACATAGTTAGTTTGCTTTCATATGCAAGTTATAAGATTGTTAATAATAACCAGTTCTGGGCTAAAGTTTGTAAAATACTAATTCACTCCCCGTCTTAGTATTTCTTATTTCTAACACATTGTTGTGATGAGATATTGATCGTTGATTGGCAAAGTGAGTTTGTTTTCTTCAATATAGGTACGCCTTGGATGTAAATATAGCTTGCTCATTGAGAATATAGTCCCCATTCTTTGTTTGTTCTACAGAGCACTCACCCCCCCCATCCTGACCCACTATGTTGGTTTTCCTTACTCATTGGGGTGACTAACCAACTATGGCCATTGTAGGTTGAGTCACCCATCCCATCCCTTGAATTGGATATTAGCAAAACAAATGATGAGAAGAAGCCAACATATATTAATTCAATTGAACTCTATCCAACTAATGCAAGTCAATCCAGTAAGAGAGGAAGTATCGTTTGGTGTATCATTGGCATGCCCACACATGCATAATGGCGGTAGAGAATCAATCAATTAGGTGTAGGAGAGCCTGTTACATCCCAATTTTTGACCTAATTTAAAATGTAGCCATTGAGGTTCACAAGAAGTCAGTTGGCAATTTAATTCGTTATAATCTTGTGAAATGGTAAGACAGGCGTTATAATTTTAAAGTGAGGATAATAAGTTAGTTGATCATTTATCACGAGTTCATGGAATTGAGAAGATGGTTAACCGATATGATTATTTATGATTAAATAATTTATTATGTTAATATAATTTAATTATGGAGAACTTTCTTGCAGGAAACATGTTGAAGGGGTGGAAACATTGTCAGAAGAGAATTAGGCAAGGAGCATCACCATCACTGGGTAGATGGGTTGAGGACCTGGCAACTTGAAACAAGATACATCTGTGGGACCCACATGAGCTATTTAAATAAATAAATTTAGAAGCATAAAATAATTGAGTTAAAATATAATTCATACCTTTGAAGATTTATTATTGAATTTTCTTATTTAATCATTATTATAAACTCTTAAATACGAATACATATATATAAAAATGAAGTGGCACCAATAAATTATAATTATATAATTTATTGATGTCACCTCATCGATATACATACGTAAATGTACATAAGGGCTTATAACAATAATAAAATAAAGTTTAAAACTCTCCAACTTCTTCTTATTCCCTTTTCCTCTTTATTTCTCTCCTTTTTACATTCGAATTTGTGATGCATTCGAATGGCTTATAATCTTTTAACCTACGGGTGTCAAGAAGTCACGACTTTAATCTTTTTGTAACCGATGGGAACCAAGGAGTTATATTTCACTCTCCTTTTAAGGAAGTCATGAGAGGAGTTGGGCATATATATTTTTTCTTCTCCAGACTTCTTCCTACCTTGCGTTTTGCTTTCACCTTCTTGTTCTTTTATAACCGAGCATGCTTGAATATTGAGTTGGGGAAATCTTTTGCTGCCATCAGGGAGGAGAACACATTCCTGACCTTCCTATCAGTTAACACTTTTCCTTATTCATTCCAGCTCTATTCCCTGCCATAAGTGATTTCTTTTCTATACTGAGCTTGATATTGTATGGTTACACTTGGAAGTCATCGTTGTGTTTCATATACCCAGCTGCCTTATTGCGGGAGGTTATCTTTCCATAATAAACCCTGTTAAAATCCGACTTTCCTCATTCCACATAATAGTTCCAAGCTTTGAGCTCGGGTTTCCAATACCATCAAACCTTTGGCAAACTTGGAGCCTCTATAGATTAAGTTTTGACGTTTCATGCATACTGCTGTATTTATTTTCTTTTGAAATTGAAGCTGCCATTACAATCTGACAATTTGATTGAAGAAGAATGAATATCTGGTGTGCAACAAGCTCTAGCAACTCTGGATAGAATACCAGGTCATGTGAATAAATAGTCTCTCAGTATTGTTAAATTTATTTTCCTTCATAATCAGATTCCTTAACAATAGAATTGCAAGCTATATTCAATCTTGTTTAACCATAGGAAAACCTTGTTATGTTTAGTAAAGTACCAAGTCTTGGAATCATAAAGTATTAATTCGATGGAAGCTAAAATGCAGAGAGTTTCTGTAAGTTCCAAATTACAAAATGTGAAATGCTAGAAGCAACCATTTGCCATAAATTGATATCTTGTTTGAATCTGCTGACTGAACTTCTTATAATTAGCCTTGTTCATGGCAGGTGATAGTCTAGTAACCAAGTATGGAACCAAAAATCATTAAACCACTGGATATAGAATTAAACAATCAATCCTGAAATCTTTAAAGAATATAATCATGTAATCACAAATTGTAAAATACTAGATGAATGTAATCTTCTTGTATAATTGGCAGAACCGGTTGTTCTAAGAATTTTGAACACCTGGGACTCACCCGACTATGTAGCCAAGAAAATGGGTGATGAGGTGAAAGAAAGGAAATCTGCAACAACATGAAACAATAATCAGTTATGACATGACAATGTTTATCATTTTAATATGAATTATTTAATAGCTCATGCATGATTTCGTTTAATGTAATTTCCTATTGTCAAGTCGAGGGGTACCAGGTTGCTCAGTTGATGTCAAGATGTTCCAAGTCCTATTCTAGGTAGGGAGGGCCTTTCTCGTTAGAGATTGTGTGGGGATAAAGTTGAGGTCCGAGGTTGGGTGGTAAAGCCCCTAACAATGTTTCACCTCTTCCCAAGTTGTCAGATGAACAATAGACAAAGATAAGTTGTACATTCAATTGTTTGTTAGAAACAGGTAATATCACTTTTATGATGTATATGCAAGAAGGTAAGATTAATTGAGTTAATTCATTGTTACAGTTATTTTACACCTAAATGCGAGAGATAGAATTATGAAATGTTTTTCATTTATATGAATATCGAATATGAACATATTTTCTAATTTTGACTTTTTGCTATAGTTAAGTAATCGGAAGGAAAGGAATGACATAGTGGTATCTGAAGCCCTAATTGATTTAGTGATAACTGGAAACCTAAATGATATAGTGGTATCGAAAACCCTAATTTGATTAGTGGTATCGAAAGCCCTAAATTGAATCAGTGGTATCGGAAGCTCTAAGTGATAGAGTGGTATTAGAAGCCCTAAATGATCCAATGGTAAACGATGCCCTAATAAATACTATGGTATGTGATGCCCTAATTTTTATATAATAGTATTTAATGATAATCGTCATATGATTTAGATTTAGTAGTATTAGTTGGAAGACCTTATACGATACTGTTATGGAGGTTATTGTGGACTAACCTAGGTGGTTGCAGAAGCATCCCTACATTGATTTATCGATTCAAATTCCAAGGTACGTGGATATTATTTTCTATATTAAATTCCTTGATGGTGTTTTAAGTTCTTAATTAAGAAATTTTGTCTAATTGATTTGAATGGTAAATCCCTTTCACATGAACATGATTGTTGTAACTATCTTCCTATGAAATGAAGTAATAACTAATTCCCTTTAAGTATGTTAGTTGTTATTTAAGACCCACGAAATCGAGATGTTACAGACTATGTCTACATAGTCAACCTATCACTCCTTTCCCTTGAGCAAGTTTGGGTTAGAATAAGTTCTGTAAATCGTGCGTGAAGGGGGAACCAAGTAGAGCAATGAAAGAGTGGAATAAATTATATTATTTATGATTGTATGGGTGGGTGAGTGGGGTCGTGAGATCTAGTGATAGTGAATGGTTTTATCTTGGCCCTTGACTTACATAGGGATAGAGTGTTTGTGTTATGAATTCATTTAGGTAGGCTGCCTTGTTGTATTGTTTCATGTAATGGTTTGGAGTAGGTCATCTTTATTTTCCACGCCATCACATATTTGTTGCCTCTTCTTTACACGATGCAAGAAAGAAACTTCTTGCTCCTTAATTAGTAAGCACTTACTGCTTAAGATCCTTTGAATCAATGTATCTCTATGCCAGTCGCTGTTAGATAAACAAGAGGAAAGTTTAGGAGTTTGCACAAGCTGATCCTACACGGTTCTTTTAACAGATTGTCTTGAGTTATTCCCAGTTTGATGCTTGCTTAAATAGTTGATAGATAACCCAATGAAGCAAGGGCCATAAAATAGTAGGGGCATTTCTGCACTCGCTTTGAATTAGTGATGGGGAAGGAAGGGATGTTTTTTATAAGGTCTCTATTTGTCTGGTAGAGAGGGTATTGTCCATGGTTTGGTAGAGAAGGTCATGTTCATGGTTTATATATTTGACCTAAAGTGCATATGAAGAAAGGGTTATCACTTTCCCCATTCCTAGGCTCTTTCTTTCCCAAACTGTATGAATGCCTACCTTTTTCAATTTAAGGTGAACACTCCTTTTCAAAGTTCTTATGCCATTTTTGGGACGCTTCCTTAAGTGATTGATAAATAGATGAGGGAAGGGATTCCACTATTACATCCCAAATTTTGACCTAATTATAAATTTATTTATAGCCGTTAGATTGAACGGATTCTTCTTTCATAATCATGTGAAGTAGGTAGTTATTTATATCCGTTCTATTAATTATGTTAACTGTTTAATGAAGATGGTCGTTATCCATTATTTGTCATGTGATGTTTAGCAGTTGCTTGATTTTGGAATTATGGTTAATAATTAAATTCTTTATTTATATTAAATGTTATTATGAAATTATTATGGAACTTGTTATTATCGTGGAAATATTGCATGGGTGATTGTAGGAAAAGATGAAGGGGGAGAAGCATTGCTAAATGGGATCAACGAAATGGGATACTAGCTTAGTCCAATTATCAGGTTGACAGGTATGACCTTAAATTGCCTTGTTAAGGACCTAGCGACTTGAACTTTAGGATACAATTGAAGGACCCGCATGAGCTATTAAATAAATAATTTAAAACATAAATTAATTAAAAAATAATACATACCTCAAAGGTTTTTGATTGATCTTTTCTCCACATCATTATAATATATACCTATGTACATACACATAGATATAAGAATAAAGTGACACCATAATACATATATTTTTTAATAATATGATGCCACCTCATAAGTATATCTATGTGCGTGTAGATAGATATAAACCATAATTATTTTTGATTTATAACCTTCAAATCTTTTTCCATCTTTTTATTCTTTTTCTTGCTTAAAACCAAATGAACACTTGGCATATTTATTTGGCGTCCAAGAGCCAAGCCACTTTTTTTTATGTTACGGCTTCTTGGAAGCCAAAGAGTCATTTAGCCTTCATATATCATGAGGTCGAGAGAGACGGTCGAGATATGTAACTCGTCACCCGACTTCCTTTTCTACCATCCGATACCTCTGCATTTATAACAGTGACAATCTCTTTTAGGTTTTGCCTTGTGTTATTTTTCCTTGCTGAAGACGTGATTGTAATTCACACTGTGGTTGCGCCTGGAAATCAATTTGAGGAAGAGCTGATTCATTAGTGTCTAGCAAGACACCAAACATTCCCATATTATACCAGGTTATGTGGTCAAACAAATTTCAAGTATTGCTATAAATTTCATTAACAGTTGTTACTGCATTTCGATTACCATAGCAGTAAGTTGGAGTTTATATTCATCATACTTAAGTATCATTAGTTTGACCCTCTCAAGAAGAAGTTGTTTATCATAAATAATAGTAAAGTATCCATGACATAGAATCATGATTGATTTATGCCATTGGAAATCAGAATCAAATGATATTTTTTCTACAAGTCTTAAAGAACACATTCTTTCAAATCACAGATTGTGATAAGCTGGAAACATATAATATTTATGAATCAGTTGAGAATCAATGGATAGAGCCGATTGCTTTGAGATCTGAGCACCTAGGACTCATTGGCTGTTTAGCCATGGAAAAGGTGAAGAGGTGAGATGGAATCTGCAATGACATGGAAATAAAGGTTAGATATGATACAATAAATCTAAATTAATTTCATTTAATAGCTCATGATCGTCCATATTATTGTTTTCCTGTTGTCAAGCCGAGCGGTGGTGATCGAGTCTTTGAACCCATCAAAAAACCTTGGCCAAGGTTGTTTAAAGGCATGTTTGTCATCTATGATCACTTGATGTCAGTAAAGCCAGTTATTCAGACATGTCCGTCCATAACTGTGCGGACATTATAAACACTGGAATACTCATGTGGTTGGACTAAAAGTATCCCAAGCCTAATCCTGGGGTAGGGAGGGTCTTTCTAATTCAATAGATTGTGTGGGGATAAGTATGGTCCAAGGCTTGGAGGTTAAGCCTAAGTCAATGCTTCTCCTCTTACTGAAAGTCAAGGCTTGCACAACCAACTAAAGATTCACTGGATATTTCTTGTATGTTCTTTTTTTTTTTCATGTTAAGCATTTACTTTACTTATATGTATGGAAAGATAGTAAATCATTATTTCAGTTATCGCAAATGATCATTGTTACAGTTATTTCAGTTAATCGATATCTTTATTATTACAGTTGATCATTGTTACAGTTATTTCAATTAATCGTTATTATAGTTATTACAGTTGATCATTACTACAGTTATTTTAGTTAATCGTTATTATAGTTATTACAATTGATTAGTTGATCATTGATATAGTTGTTTCAATTGAGCTTTGTTATTTCAATCAATCGTTGGTAGTTAAAAGCAGTTAATGTCCCATGAAAAGGAATTCAGTATATTTGTTCAATAATTTGTTGAGGAAAACTCTTTCTAGTTCGCCTTTATTTTTTCATGAAAATCCATTTGTTACATCCACCCCTATCGGTTCTAAGCTTTGAAGAGTAGGGAAGGTATTATGCCTACTTCTAGAAAAGGCTTGTTGTACACTATGTCGATAGAATTAACATAGCAATGGCTAGGATTGCTTAAGAAAGACTAGCCAAGTTGTTGCTTAAACCATTTTAAGAGAAGCTCCTAGGTTTAATCAATAACATGGTATACCTTGAGTAGAATCTCCACAAGGGGTAGAGAGAATGAGTTGTTAGTACCAAAGAAAAAAGCATAGAGAGGAGCCTCAATCACACCCTCTAGAACTATAGATAGATGTATGCATGTATTATCTAATTTGATTGTAGGTTCCAAGACATGCTTATTTCATCTTATTCCCGGGTTAGGTTTATATCTCTAACTATACTACTTTCCTTGTTATAATTGGACTTGTGAATTTAGGGCAAAGTATAAGGTGATCCCAAAAAGGGACATTACATTCCCTTGGTTACATTTCAATTCCTATTCCACAATTTCTCTTAAAAACATTCTATGCTAGATGATGAGATCTATAATATATATTATACACCATTATTAAATTTTACCATGTTATTAACACTGTATTGCCCTCCATCTTTGTATGGATATGGTTTGAGTCCCAATCGTGTACAAGTACACTTATAACTATGCTTTGAGATCTATATTATACATCATTATTAAATTTTACCATGTTATTGAGTAATATTGTATTGCCCTCCATCTTTGTATGGATATGGTTCGAGTCCCAATCGTGTACAAGTACACTAATAACTATGCTTTGGATGCTTTTTGAGTGTCCTAGATTCCTTGTAGGTTCTTCAATGGGAAATTGGGGTGCCCTAGTGGTAGTTAGGGTGTACTTGTTCAACAAGGGTATCCATGGTGCCTAGCCTCCCAAAGCAAACTAAAATACAAAATAAACTAGTGCTAAAAAGTGCCCATATACCTAATTTCATACTAAGTGATAAAATTGTGAAAATGGTGTGTCATGTAGGTTTGTGTGGTTTCGAAGGCCTTAATAGGGCTTGGTGGTGGGAGTTTTACCCCTTAACCCTGCCTAGTATCATTACAATGAGCCCTCAAGGGCTGTTGCCCCTCAATCCTATAGGGGTTCCCCTATATTTGGACTAAATACAGATTTCCTGTCATTGTGGACATAAATTAGTAACCTAAGTCCAGAAAACTTTGGAGATCATGAATGAGATGATAAAACCCTGTTAACCTTTATCACGGAAGAAGTTCCATAGCTATCAAATTGAGGCTCAAACCAAATAAAATGATGGTTAGTAGTACAAAAACAGGCTGTTGTAAAGATCCTACTGAAATTTATCAACACACTTGCAAATGTTGTCATCTTCAAATCGCTGGTTCTCAACTATTCTTTGTGTGTATTTGAACACTACTTGCATTAATACCCAAGTGAAAAGTAATAGATTGACAATGTTTGACAGTAGACTACAATATCTTTAAATATAATTCGTAAATAATTTATTTTCAGATCAGATTTACCAGGTCAGGATTGCATAAAATTACAGTCAAAATACTATTTAGATGGAATATGTATCTTAGTTGTAAAGTCGGGTTTGTGTAAAATTACACCAATATTTAGCATTCTTAGATTCTAGTATGTGTAAAAGTCGTGTTCTCATTCTTCATAAAGTACTTGCCTTCATGCATGTAAAGTTTTCCTAGATAGTGTTTGTTGCTTTTGATTAATGATCATTGATCCCACGTGTTATTGAAAGATGGTTTTCTTTTCTTTTTCTTAGCATTTCTTGTGATCTTTAATTCTGTTTTTTGGTTTTCTCATCTTTGCAGATTGATCTCTTATGTAAGATCATTCCTAGACAAATAAAAGCAGCAAAAGCAGTTGGTATTATTAGACAATGTGTTGAAGAATTAATAGTGAAATGCAAAGCAATTGTAGAAGCTGAAGGGGAGAAACTAGATGGAGAAGAATATGTGAATGAGTCAGACCCAAGTATTCTACGGTTCTTGCTTGCAAGTCGGGATGAGGTTAGTTCTGAGTTAAGTTAAAATTGAAAAAGTACTGAAAAAAGAGAACAGAAATCATTTAGAATTATTTTCAACAATAGCTTCTTTCAAATAGATTCAAGATCTTCGGAAAATGAGCATTGTATGTATACAGAGAATGTAAAGGGAGAAAGGTGAATTTCATTCCAATATGGAGTTATTTTGCTAGTGTAATGCAACTAATTTTTGCTGGATTTGTACTTGAGGGTGGAAATTTGAGATAGAAAGAATGAATTTGATGAACAGGGAGAGCTGTACATCTACTTATGGGTTTAAAATGAATATTATGGCTTGATTCTTAAAAAGAGTGCCTGCTAATCTACACAATACTGCACCTCACATCTTTTGGGAAGGACTTTGAATCACTAAAATGCTTGTGCAAGTTGTTATGAGGATAACAGTACTATGTTCTCTTGTCTTGAATTTAGTTTCTGGTATCTCCTTCCCACTCCTCTCTCATCTTTGCCGATTAGATACACAATTAAGAATTATTATGTTGCAGGTCTCAAGTGTCCAGCTCCGGGATGATCTCTTATCAATGCTAGTTGCTGGCCATGAGACCACAGCTTCTGTTTTAACATGGACAATGTATCTTCTGAGTCAGGTATGTTTTGACACCTTTTACAAGAAATGAAAACCCCATTTGTAATTATCCTGGGTATTGTATGTTTATCATTTTGAAAATCTTTTTTCCTTTTGTATGAATATAGAACGTGTAGACTACTCTTCTTTCAAACCAGAGATCATAAATCTCAAGATGGACTGACTGCAGAGCATAATAAAGTACCAATGTAAACAAACTGTTTGAGGAGCAGACCTCAGAACATTTTGGAACCCTTTCCAGATCACCTCAACACCAATGATAGATACAAGTTGATTTAACAAACATTGTACTACAGATATAATGAACATGACATATCACAGTCTTTCTGGATCCTTTCGAAACTCAAATGCAGTCACATACAAGATACAATTGTACTCTTTTAGAAAACTTAAAAGACAGAACTGGTCGACACCTTTGACATCAATGAAAACCTTTTTCCAACAAGTATAACCATACTTCTGACCAACTACTACTTCCAATGTAGTGTTTAAACTTAAAGCATCAATATTCTTGTGGAATGGCAACTTCCAATCAGGTCCGTGGATAACTACTGTACTAATCAACTTTTCTCTTATGAATTTGAATGTAGGCATCTGATTAAGTTCAGCTAACTTTGAGAGTAGCACAAATAATGGGGATACAATTTTTGCTAAAATCTCAGATAAGTCTCCAATAATACTTGCATGACCAAGAAAAGTACAAAAATATTTTTGTTTTTGGGTAACTGATGACTCTTAAATTGCTCTGATTCCAATCGTGTCTTGACAACCCTGCACAAAAAGTTTTATTATGCTATTGTTACACGGCACTGAGGTGCTTCTTCTGTACATATTGCAAGTAAGTCTGAATGTTCAAGTTTCTCCTTGGAGAGAGTTTAATTGGCTGAATTTTTTAGTGCCAACAATTCAGAGACTTCTAGAAATTATACCAAGGATGAGGTAATAATCAATGGAAGTGCAAAAAATCCGTCCAGGGTTTCAAAACCTCTCATCTGGCATGAGTTACCTTGTGGGAGGTTCAATATATAAATCCTTATCAAGTTGTTAAAGTCTATGTTAAGATGGTATATATTCTTGAGGACTAAGTTGACTTCTTGGATATAAGCTTGAAAGTAAGGATAGAATGAACTCACAAGTTGACCCCAAGTAGAGATTTCTGGTTCTCTGTTCCATTCTTCATAGCACTTCTCCCAGTTACATTCAATCATTCGCCAACCAATCAAATTCTGGTCTGCCAAGGTACCATGTCTGATAATTCTCCACAAGGTTTAATTGGAAGCAGTAGAATGTGTTTCTTATATAAACCTTTATCTTGACAACCTCTCTCAATTTGTTAAATTATGAACTGAATTCCCTCCCATTGGCCCTCAAAAAGTGGGTTCACTAAATTAAATAGGTGGTCTCTTTTTTGTTACAGTTTTTTGCAAGGTAGTTTTGTTCATGATCATGATGTATGACCCACTTTCAATAATTTTAGGGTTTTTGCTGTCTTGTTATCCTCTATTGTTATATCCTTGCTTCCATCTGTAAAATATAAATGTCTGCACTGTTTATTTTATTTCCTTTATAGTTCAGTTTAAATTCCCCAAGGGATCTTGTAGGACTTGTTCCACCAACAATGCAGTTTCTAATGTCAAGCCATCACTTCTACATATAACTGACTAGGAAGCCATCATTGATGTACACCCACAAGGCCACTAAAATGGCTCTGATATCATTGTTCTGACCTCAATGACACTTTCTTTGATGGTTGCAAATTTAGGGTAGAAACCCTAGGATGAGATAATAAATTGAGATCTGGAAGTTGAAAAAGCACTTGTTTGCAAAAATGTGAGCATTACTGTTATGAACCCAAGGATCTCAGACTCAAAATTCTGAACAGGAAAGTAATTTAAATATTTTGGATAATCTGAGTGTTAAGAATGTTTTTGCATAATGCCATAGCACCAAGGAAAGTTAACTAGTATCCAACATGTATGGTGATTGACTTTAACTCTTGGCTGCACTGTTGCAAACTTCAGATTTATGTTTTGTAGGCGGTGCATGATATGCATGTCATGCTATTTTACATTCGGCAACATAATGAATTAGGGCACAAAAGAGTAAACAGTATTTGATATTCACAAAAGAAAGGAAATATAAGCAAACAAACTCTAATTGCTCTATTAAGATTTTTTGACAATTTGAAATTGTAAAGATTTTCGTTTTCAAGTGTCTCATTTTATATTTGCATTTTTATATTAATGTAAAAACAATGAATTTCATTCTAATTTTTTTTATAGAGAGTTCTATGTACTCAACCTTACTATTTGTTTGCTCTGATTACTTACTATTGGTTTGCTCTGTTTGTGAGTAATCAACAAGGACCACAATGTAAATAAACCTTTTTTGAGTTCCAGAATCTGGTTTAGATGGTTTCATGCTTGTCTGGTTCATATGTATATGTGTGTGTGTGTGTGTATAAGTGTTGTTATTAAAATTTTCTTATTTTTATAATTTATATATGTTTTAAATTTATTATTTTAATTTTCTCTTTTGATGCTCTGAGATTTAACTTTGAAGCTCTCTTTTGCTATACTTTCCTTCTTAGTTTTTTGTACTTTTTTCTTATTGTAATATTCTGTGTTATATATACACACACACACATATACGTACGTATATATATATATTTCTTTGTCTCTCTTTTAATTTATTTTTCTTCGTCTTCCATTTTTATTCTTATTATTTTTCTTTTCTTTTCTTTTATTCCTTTACTTATTCAGCTTTATATTCCTTTCTTTTGTTCATTTAATCTGGTAGTTGAAACTTGAGTGGTCTTATCTTGTTTTGTGTGTTGACTCCTCCCTGCCCTCGTTTCTTCCCCATTCTTTTTATTGATAGTTATGTCTGCTAACCACCATTTGTTTCTCCTTTTGTGTTCTTGCATCTTGATAATGGATCACATAGTGTGATTTGAAACGTTGATGTAAAGAAATTATTCACACAATCTAATCTAGAAACTTACTTCACATTTTAGTGGATTGTGGAGATTCGATAGATTTGATCTATAAGAACCAATCATACTAGCTCTGGTATTGAGTATTAAAATAATGATGTTTAAAGTTGCAACCTTTAGGATGAAAACTATCAATTACTAGCTAGTACCCAATACTGTTAACACTGAGTAGACATTTTCATATGCATTGTGCTTGACACTTTGTAGCCCATCTGAACTTGTATTCGCATCCTTAGAAAAATTGAATCCACAACCTATTTGTGGCAACTTAGAGGTAGGATTGTAAAAATTAAGTGCAATATTCCTAAGTTGCCGATTCGGGTTCAGGGATGGATTCGGGTTCGAGTTCGGGTTCCAGCGTTTAGGCAAAAATAAAATTTTGTATTTGGGTTCATGAGTGTGTATATATATATATATATACACACAAAAATATAAGAGAAACATGCATAATTGCAAAACGAAGTCATTTCACAGTATGAATATATGTTGCTTGATCTTTGATCAATGCCAAGTGTCAGCAATAAACATTAAATACTTGCTTATTGATCTATCTTCATGATTGTAAAGAAAACCATACTTTGAATTACTAAATTGCAAAACATAGACTAGTTCATCAAATAGTAAAGTTTGAAGCATAATGATAAATGATTAGTGCGTAGTAGTTTATCAATGATCATAGTATCAAATGCTCTTCAAGGGTCAAATGGGTCATCAAAAAATGAGGGATCAATGGCTTCATCCCCTGTTGCAACTATATCTAGATCCTCATCATTAGAACCCAAACCCGTTCCACTAGTCCCAGATGCTGCTATATCATCCTCCTCATCAACATGAGAGATTAGATGAGTGAAATGTTTTTTATTAGGTTTCTTTTAGGGTTACGTAAAAAAATTTAGAAAAAAACAGTCTTCAAAGTTGTGTTATTTCATATTTTGGACCCTACTGCCCCGGGTTCGCTCCCCCATGGACTCGGGCGAATGCAGAGTCTGAAATAAGGACCCTGTCCAGACCTGCAGCAAAACCAGATGCAAATCCAGACCTGCGCAGACCCACCAAAATCCGGGCAGCAGGGGACAAATCTGGTAAGGCAGATATTATATCAATGTAATTAAGTGTTTTGTGTTTTCTTCGTTGATGTAGCAAAATGCCATACAATCAAGTTAAAAGTATGATCTTAGAAAGAGGATGTGACAAGTTCTAATTCAAATAGTAATTCTTTACATTTCTGAAAAAAAATAATAAATAAAATTCAATACAAGGATATGATTACAACCCAAGCTCAAAAACATGAAATTGGATTTGGTTTTGTCCACTGGAAAGAACTCAACTGTTGGTCATAATTTTCAACCTTTCAAAACAATTTTTATCGACTGATGCTCTTAGCATACAATAGTTAAAACAAGCCATTTATTTGTAATGAATATTTTTACAAATTTCAATTAAGATGAAATGATATGCTGAATTCCTATATGTAGCATTACAATACTTTCAATGTTACAGGAGCAAATGAAAAACTGGCAATCTATAAATGTAAAACTGGTACATTTGATGATTCTCACAAAAAGACAAATGACATTTTGTTGAATTGTATCTTCTTGTCAAACAATATAATTTAGTAAACATTTGTCTTTTCACAGAAAAAATCATGCATCAACAGTCCTTAAAAAACCGTAGCTTTAGGCAATTTAATAAGCTAGATCTGCACATGGTTCTTGGCTTATAAATGAGATGTTCAGTTTTCTTGTAAACGAAAAGACCAGATCAAATGAATGTAAGCAAGTTTTCAACAAGATGAAGCTGAAACAGGAAAATATAATTTTCTAATCCTGATCTCTTCCAGGGCCTGCTCCTGCAGAATGCTTCAAAGACCACCATTTTCCATCAAAACCTGGTTATAATGATAAGCAATGTTTTGGAGTTGTAAGATGGTCGGCATAGAAAGATTTTTTTTTCAAATGTTATTGTAATATTCCTAGATAAAAGATACTAGTTTGCAATAAATCAAGAAAGCTAATATCATAGACGGAGCTCAAGAGGAGGTCCTATGACTCTTGTAAAATAGAAGTGAGGTTAATGCTAATTAAGTTCCCCTTCCCTTTACAACAGAACTGTACAGATGCATTGTACAAGTCAAGAAGGTAATAAGTAGCAGGACAAATAAAGAGAGCACGGATGAAATATTTTACATGTTATAGAAGTATAAATGTCATAAGAATATAATTTGGGTGCATAGGACTATTCACAGAAAGCTGCTTCAAATTTGAAAGCCCTAAAAACATTGTATATTTAATCAGGATTTGTGTCTGACATGGTTTATACTGAATCTCTGAATAAGTAGTTTTAAATATGACATATTGTTATTTCATACGTCCAGAACCCTACTTCACTGAAGAAAGCACAAGAGGAGGTTGATAGAGTACTGCAAGGAAGGAATCCACAATTTGCAGATATGAAGGAGCTGAAGTATCTGACCCGTTGCATAAATGAGTCAATGCGACTTTATCCACACCCACCTGTATGTCAAGATTCTGCTGAGTAAGGCCTTTTCATGCATTGGATGAATATAACACAGTGTGATTTAAACTTGCGTTTACAAGTAATAATCCATTGCTTTGCCAAACTACATACCTCAATTTGAAAATGCAGGTTTTAATCAGACGGGCTCAGGAGGCTGATGTTTTACCTGGAGGTTATAAGGTGGACGTTGGTCAGGATATAATGATTTCTGTTTACAACATCCATCATTCACCAATGGTATTGTTCCACACCTCATTTTAAGCAATTTTTGTGTCGCCTTGAAGTGTAGCAGTTGCTCCATTTATTTGAAGCATAATGCATTGCATCTTTGCGTTCATGTTTTCTTCAAAGGTTCTTCTCATTCCTACATCAACTAGTATAGGTATCCACTCATTCCTACAACAAGAAGCAACTAGTATAGGTATCTTAAATACATATATTTAAAAATTATTTACAAAAATAATCCCGCGTTAATATATTGAGTTCCAAGTGATTTTATTTTACATAATAACCATTTAATATTTGTTTTATTTTTGTACATTGTTTGTGAGACAGTTTTATATAGTTAATAGTTAGTTTATTTACTAAAAGCTGAGTTATTCAACTTATTTTATAGTTTTACGTTAAAAAAAACATATGTGAACTGTGTTTTAATTTTTATTTACATGGTCACATGCCACAACATGACACTCGCAACATGTCACAATATGATCTATTATGGTTTGGATGAAATTTCAGTTAAAGTTCTATAGATTTGTGAGAGAATATCTACTTGAGATTCTTCTGCTGTTCTTTATATGAAGAGACATGCTACATGTGAAGAGAAACATGTTTGAAAATATGAAAAGGAATGCAATATGTGAAGAGACATGCTCTGGAAATATTAAAAGATATGCAACATGTGAAGAGATATGCATTTGGAAAATGAAGAGACTTTCTGTTATGATATGAAGAGTCTCTCAATTCAAGATATATGTGATTGCTTTGTGTGGTTAGTGAGATATTTCATTAGAAGCTTTGTACTTGGATCTCTATTATTTAATAAAAGAGATATTTTTTTGGTGTGGCTGAGTTTTCCCCCTCAAGCTGGAGGGTTTTCCTAGGATGAATTGTTGTCTTTCTGTCTTAGTGTTCTTGATTTTGTTTATTGTTGTTTATCTTTATTTCTGGGCAAAACATTGACATGGTGTAAGAGCCAGATTAGATAACAACAAATAAGAAAGTTTCTCTTGTTCATTAGTTCATGTATTTGTTCCATATTGCAATGAGTATTTTGTAGGCAGCTTGTATGTGTCGAAATTGTAGCTTCAATAGAGATCATATTTACCTAAAATGAATGCCAAGAGTCCTCTGAGATTCTTCTACTTTGTTGGACTGTAATAATCAAGCTGGGTTATTATTTGTTGTTCGTGTTTATTAATCCTGTTTGCGAGTTGTTTCTTCAACAGTCGCGATATTCTCTACACCATTATGTTTGAGTCTCTGCATTTATCTCTTGCTGTGTTTGGTTGGAGTTTCAGTTTAGAGTAGTATTTTATTTAAGCTGCAGCTGTTCATTGTCCATCAAAGACCTTTTGCCATTAACCATTATTATGGCCTTGTTGTATTTTGTTGTGCTTGGCCTGTTTGTGTCTTGCTCTCTGTGAGCATTTTGGCTCTGCAATGACATCTCCTAATCTCTCTTTCTTTCATTGTTGATGACAATTAGTGTTGTATCTTTATTTGTTTGGCCTTCTTCAATGAAGTTTCTTTGCTGCTATTGTGAGTGCATATGAAGTGGCATGATCAACTTTTGGCATTCTATGGCTGCTTGTATTATTGTAACAGTGAACATATTGCATGCGATCACTTCTTCCTTTTGCATTGGGGGGTTCTCTTTGTATAAGGTTTGACCAAGAAAATATTTTTTTGGTTTTTTTGGGATGGAGGTGTGTGAATATCGGTTAGCGAGCGGTTAGAGAGCAACCTGTTTGTATGGTGGACAGATTATTGGAGGCACGTGGTTGGTTTAGTTTTTTAATGAGTGGTATTTGCCACAACATTGTGTGTATGCAGAGTTATACTGTGTGTGTAGAGATTTATTGAAATGGAAATTTTTTATTGTCTTCTTCGTCATTACTGTGGGTCATTTTTGTGGCATTCACTTTGGAGCTAGAGGCTCAAGTGACTCAATTGAAGGCTCTGTTTCTCAAGGGTTCAAGTATCGTTTGGAGGGTGTTATTCTTTGACCGCAATAAAGAGATAAGTATTTTATGATTATAGCTTTGAATATTTATCATAAATTTTGTGTAGTTAATTCATGCAATAACATAGAGAATAGTGTATCATGTATACTTCTAGTATTTACTAATCTCTCTAAAATGCTTCCAAGACGGATCGAGAAGCATAAGGATGATGAGAGGTTGCATTCCGAGTGGGTTAAATTATGAGAACTCAAGGCAACCAATTAAAGGGATAATGTACTGGAGATAGAATTGAGACTGAAAACATTTATTACATAAAGGGAAATCTTAATGAGATGAAGAGGAAGGACTTCTTTAGGCTCACTAAGATTCATAGGGAGCTTGTGTGGCAGATGAAGAGTGTTAGGTCCTTTGGAGAGGATCAATAAGCTTGTGTGGCAATGTTACTGCAAAAGATTCTTATTTGGTCAAGCATTGAAGTCTTTTGTAATTTATTTTGATAATTTAGCCATGAGAATGCAGTCCCCTTCTGAGTGGGAGTCCCAACATTTAGTTGTTCTTATTATGTACTATAATTAGTTCTCTATGTGAGAGAAGTTCAAGGTGCAATCCCTAGTTAATGAGTTCATCTATGAGAGGAAGAAGTTTTGTTAAGAATATAACCTAGATAAACCTACAGGTCTGATGATACAGACTGTACCTTCTCTTAATATATATATCCCTAATGATTGGCATTTAATATAAATATATATTGCTCCTAGAGGTGCCGGCGATTTCTAGATGATGCCTTGTTTGGTGCTTGACTAAATTAGTTAGTCATAACTAAACTATATCTATTAGATCGCCAACTTAGGAATAATAACAATTTTGTTAGTGCCAAGGGTTATGTCCCTTGAGGGACATACCCTCTAGAAAGGGTATATATTTAGGTTGTGAATGTAGTTTAGAAGACACACAAAAAAACACAGCAGTCTGCTCTTCTAAGTATTCTACTTCTTGCGATTTTATCTGAGATTCTCCCTCACATTGAAAAGTGCAATATTCAGTATTGATCTACATTATAATACGCAATAACTTCATCCATATTCAGAATACCAGAACAAGGGATCTAACTCAGCATATAAGACTGGTTTTGAAGTCTGATTAAAGGACAAGGATTTAGTAGAAAACTTACATGGTATTAGAGCCAAGTTATCTATCCTAGGGCTCTGCAAAATTCAGTCATCAGACTTTATATATACTTAGTAATTTTCTCCTATCTTCAATGTCATATACAATCAGACCTGAGGGAAAGTTTGATGGAAAAGAACAATTTGAAGCTTGGAAATTCAGAATCTTGATGATTCTTGAAGAGAACAATGTAAAACAATTCGTTGATGGAGCATCCAAACAACCCTCAGTTGAACCTCACAAATCCATATGGAGTAAAGGAAATAGAAAAGCTATTCAAATCATCTTGGATGGAGTTAAAAATGATATTGTACCATGCTTACAAAACATCAAACTACCTTTGATATGATGAATGCATTACGAAATGCATATGAAGTAAACAACGCAACCAGGGTTCTTGCACTAAAAAGGCAACTGAATCACATTTAGAGAAAGAAAGGAGAATCAATAAACTCTTATTTCCTAAGAGTTGCCGGCATTAGAGATGAACTATCAAGCATAGGAACCATCATTAATGACATAGAATTAATGCTTATGGCTATAGATGGATTGCTAGATTCTTGGAAAACATTCGCACAAGGAATAAGTGCCAGAGATTAGCTTTCGGACTTTAACAGACTCAAAAATGATTGTCTTCAAGAGGAATCCAAAAAACTAAAGAAAGGAGGGAAACCAAAAGTAGAAGATGAAGAACTTCACGTTCTTAATACAAACTCCTATAAGGGCAAGAAGAAGCATTTCAAGAAGAAAAAGGGAAATCAAAAGAATGGAAAGCCCAAGAAAGATCTATCTAAAATAAAGTGTTTCAAATGTGAAAAATTTGGACACTATAGATATAATTGTCCTGAAAATTCCAAACAATAGGTAAATTGTACAAATGTCATTAGAGAAGAAGATACTTATGATCCTGAGAACCGTGTTTTGTATTCCTCTCTATCAAATGAAATTTCAAATAAAGCATGGGTAATTGATAGTGGATCTTCTAGACATATAACAAGATACAAAGAAACTCTAGATTCGTTATCAGAAAAAGTTAACAGTGAAGTTACCATTGGTGATAACTCTGCACACTCCGTTGAAGGAATTAGAAATTGTACTTTGAAACTAAAATCAGGAAATACTCTTCTTCTTAAAGGTGTACTCTACGTATCAGGGATTAAAAGAAATCTAATCTCAATTACAACACTTGAAGATGATGGACACAATGTTGCATTCGTGGATGGCAAAGTATTAACTTGGGCTAAGAACTCTTCCATCAAGAAAGCAAAGTTAATTGGTCAAAGAAAGGGATATTTGTATGAATTGAATACAGAATCTAGTCGATCCATTCAAGCCCTAGTTCACAAAGCTGAAGATTCAAACAAAATATGGCACAGAAGATTAGGGCATCTAAATTTTAAAACTTTATCAACTATGGAAAAGATGGTTACTGGATTACCCAAATTAAATAAAGATCACCTTAGTATTTGCAAGGGGTGTGCTCTGGATAAAAGCACCAGAAGTCCCTTTCATGATAGTACTAGGAAAACAAATAATATACTAGAATTAATTCATTCAGATTTATGTGGACCTATGTCCGTTCTTTCTCTTGGAGGATTTTGGTATTATATCTTGTTCATAGATGACTTCTCTAGGAAAACATGGATTTATTTTCTAAAATGCAAGGAATCAGAAGAAATCCTACAAAGATTTAAAGAATTCAAAGCATTAACTGAAAAATTTTTAGGACATAAAATTAAAACCCTTAGAATGGATAACGAAGGAGAATATACCTTAGACTTGTTTAAAAGGTTTTGTAAAGAATCAGGGATTAAGGAGTACACTGTTCCTTATAACCCAAAACAGAACGGGGTAGCAGAAAGAAAGAATAGGACAATTATAGAAGTTGCTAGGGCTATGATTTTTGACCAAAATCTAGAATACTATCTTTGGGCAGAAGCCTCTTGTACTGCTGTATATATTCAAAACAGAAGTCCTCACTCCTATCTTAAAGATAAAACCCCTGAAGAAGTATTTACTAAAATAAATCTCAATATAAGTCATCTTAGAATTTTTGGATGTCTTGTATATATTCATGTTCCAAAAGAAAAGAGAACCAAGTTAGAACCCTCTGGGAGGAAAGATATCTTTGTAGGGTATAGTGAAACTTCTAAAGCATAAAGAATTTTCATACCTGGACAGAAAACTACTGAACTTAGTAGGGATGTAATCTTTGAAGAAGATCTTCCATTCAAAAGAGCCATAAGTTCTGATGAACCTTCTCCTTTATCAAGTTCTGAAAGAAATAGTGAATCTGGATCCCAGAGGGAGAACTTAGAAGAGATCGAAGATGAAATTCAAAATATGAACCTTGAAGAAAATTCAAAGAAAAGACCACTTTGGGCCATAAAAATAGTTGAAGCAGCTCAAGACTTTGCTGCACATTCAAGAATAGTCAAAGAAAGTAAAAGACCTAAAAGATTCTCTGGTTATACAACAAATATGAGTGATTTATCCAAAACAGAGCCAACCAATCCTTCTGATGCTATTAAACATTTAGCCTGGAAAGAAGCTATGACCGAAGAATGCCAATCAATTATGAAAAATGATGTTTGGAAAATTGTTCCAAGACCTAAAGGAAAATCTGTTGTTTCTTCCAAGTGGATATTTAAAATAAAGCATGCTGCTGACGGTAGTATTGAGAAATATAAAGCCAGATTTGTAACCAGAGTATTTTCTCAAAAAGAAGGGATTGATTATGAAGAAACCTTTGCTCCTGTTGCCAGATATACCTCCATAAGAGCAGTCTTAGCAATTGCCGCATCGAAGGTATGGAAGTTACATCAGATGGATGTAAAAACAACATTCTTAAATGGAAAGGTTTCAGAAGAAGTATATTTGGAACAACCTGAGGGATTTGAAACTCATGATCCTAATACTTTTGCTTGCATGCTCAAGAAAGCTCTCTATGGGCTTAAACAGGCTCCCAAGGCCTGGTACGAAAGAGTTAATAAGTATCTTACCAACTTAGGATTCTCCAAGAATGAAGCTGATCCAAATTTATATTATAAAAGAGATAAAGATGATATGGTAATTCTGATACTGTATGTTGATGATCTACTAATAACAGGTGATGATCATCTCATAGATCAGTGCAAGAAAGATCGAACTAGAGAATTTGAGATGAAAGATTTGGGACTCCTTCATTACTTCCTAGGACTGGAAGTACGATAGAATTTTGACATAATCATACTAAATCAAGGGAAGTATACATCAAATATTTTAAAGAAATTTGGAATGTGGAATTGCAAACCTATGTCTTCTCCAATGGAGACTAATCTACATAAACTTATGGAAGCAGCTGCAGAATCACCATCCATAGATTCTACTCTCTACAAAAAGATGATTGGGTCTCTTATGTACTTAGTAAATACAAGACCAGATATTTGCTATGCAGTTAATGCCTTAAGTTAGTTTATGTGTGAATTGAAGGAGATTCACCTAGTCGTAGTTAAACACATTATGAGATACTTACAAGGCACTCTTAATCTCGGACTCAAATATGAGAAAGTTGCTTTAGACTTACATGGATTCACTGATTCAGATTGGGTGGAAGTGTTAAAGACAGGAAATGTACTTCAAGATGCTGTTTCAGTTTGGGATCAGCAATGATATCTTGGATATGTAGAAAGCAGTCTTCAGTAGTACAGAGTTCCATAGAAGTTGAATACATTGCAGTAGCGATGGCCTCCTGAGAAGCAGTATGGCCGAGGAAGTTACTTGTGGGATTATTTGGGCAAACTATGAATCCTACAATTATTCATTGTGATAATTAGAGTTCCATCAAGCTCTCAGTGAATCCAGTTTTCCATGACAAGTCCAAGCATATTGAAATTCCTTACCATTATGTAAGAGATTATTACAATAATAGATAAGACGTCTATTATTAGTTAATGGTTATCTTGTAAATATCTTTAGCTTTAGTTTGCTTTCGTTTTTTGCTTTCTCTGGAATAGAATGTTTCTATTCTTTACGATCGTTTCCTAAGGAAACATCGTCTCTTCCTTTTGTATAAATTGACCTTTCGGTCTCTGTTATTAATAAGCAAGTATTTACCAATTACCTTGTAATATGGTATCAGAGCTAAATACTTAAATTTTTTCGGAAAAATTTATAATTTCTTCTTGAAATTATTTGTTTAAATTTTTCCAAAATTATTTCAGCTAATTTCTCCAAAACCCACCTAGGGTTTTTCTGCTTGGAGAAATTTTCGAATTACGGGTCTGCAAATCGCGTGGAAATCGTGGTCATTTTTTGAAGACTCGCGTTTTTGGGGTGAAAATCTGCATGTTTCTGTATCAAATCTTCATGCTCTTAGCCGTCTCAGTCTGTTATCGTGCTCTAGGAAGCAGATTCGACCATTTTTTCATCAAGAATTCTGAAGTTTTTTCAAGCTTTTTTCAGCTAGGGCCGTTTTTTTCGAAACCCTAATTTTTGGGGTCAAAATTTTTTTTTGTTTGCAGATTCTTGGTGGGTTTTTCGAGAGCTCAACTGGGTTGTCGTCCGTTTTTTCTAGGTGCCTTGATTTTTGTGCCTCGATTTTTGAGCCAGCAGATTCAAAAAACGACAGTAGATTCCTTCTGGGTTTTTCGAGCTCTCTTTTGGGTCATTCTCTGATTCTTCTGGGTCTTTCGTATTTTTGCCTCGAAGAACGTGCCTTCACAGATTTTCACAGTTTTTCATTGAAAAACGTGCCATGGCATCTCTGACAAATATTCTGCTCGAGCATAATTCCAAATTCAATGGTCACAATTATGGAACCTGGAAGCAACGCATCATCGCAATCTTTGAATATCGAAACACCGATCAACTTGTTCTGGGTGTTAAGCAGCGTCCGACTTCTCCGGGTCCTGATCAAGATACATGGGATCTGAACAATCGAGAGGCAGTAATGCTTCTCAAATTCTCCGTAGCTGATGACCAGCTTTCTCAGATTCCATCCGGTAAGACAGCGGCCGAAATCTGGACACATCTAAAAGGTCTTCATGAGACTTCCGACAAGAGCAGAGCCTTCTTTCTGAAAAACACTCTGTTTTCTATTGTCATGGATGAGCGCACCTCGCTCCAGGCACACCTGAATCGGATTCAGGAAATCCGTGATCAGTTACTTGCCATCGGTCGCAAGATGGAGGAAGAGGATATTGTGGTAATCACTCTTCGGAGTTTACCAAATTCCTATGAGCATTTTATCGAGACTCTCAACATCACATCTACTGGTGTTGATCTAAAGTTCACTGATCTCTGCACCCTGCTACTTCAGCAAGATCGGTGGAAACAACAGTTCGGTAGCAGCTCCAGTTCCACCTCCACTGAGCAAGCCTTTGCTGCAAAATCCTTTCAGAAGGATAAGGGCAAGTTTCAGCAACCATCTCAGCAGAAGTCTTCTGCTCCAGCATCCGATGGTACCAAAAAGAAGAACATTCAATGCAACTATTGCCACAAGTATGGTCACATGAAGGTTGCATGTCGGAAACGCTTAGCTGCCCAGTCTAAGCAATCAGGTTCGCAACCCAAAGCGAACAGTGCAGAGCACACTGAGCAGGTGGAATCTGCCTTTTATGCCTTCATGGCTAAAAGACCCGCAGATCATGTACAGTCATCTGCCTGGTACATTGATTCAGGTGCCTCTCGACATTTCACTCACCGCAGAGACTGGTTTACTGACTACCAGCCTTATTCAGATTCTGTTATCTTTGGTGGTGGAGAAGAGTACACGGTTGTTGGTAAAGGCAACATTCAAATTCAGTCTGTTGGGAGGAAGCTCATATTCCTTGATGTGTACTACGTTCCAGGGATGGAACTAAATCTACTCTCGGTCAGTCAGTTGCTGCGACATTCTCCACACTTGGCAGTCACCTTCAGTTCACATAAGTGCACCATCACTGATCGGGCGACTAAGTCTACTGTTGCAGTTGGTCTTGAGGATCATGGTCTTTTCAGACTTACTGATTCTGGTGATTCTCAGGACTTAGCTATGGCTGCTCGGCGATCTTCCATCAGCACACTTTGGCATCAGCGATATGGGCACTTAAATGTGCATTATCTCTCACAACTTGCTCGGGATGAGCTTGTTCTTGGTTTGCCAGAGATTCAAACCCAACACCTTGGAGTTTGTGACGCATGTCAGGCTGGGAAGCAACATCGCACACCTTTCCCCAGTGGCGATTCTTGGTGAGCTTCTCAAGTACTTCAGCTTGTTCATGCTGATATCTGCGGCCCTATGGCCACTCCTTCTATTCTTGGATACAGGTATTTTCTGTTGTTTGTAGATGATTTCAGTAGAAAAATGTGGGTGTATTTCCTTAAAAAGAAATCCGATGCATTTATTGTATTTCAGAAGTTTAAACCCTTAGTTGAAAAAGAGTCTGGGAAATCTATTATTACTCTTAGATCAGACAATGGGGGGGAATTTTGTTCTAATGTTTTCTCCAGCTTCTTGGATACACATGGCATCCAACGCTAGTTCACCACACCCCACACGCCACAACAGAACAGTGTAGTTGAACGTCGGAACAGGACAATCACCGAGATGGCTCGTTCCATGCTCGAACACAGACATGTTCCGAAGCGTTTTTGGGCAGAAGCAGTTAACACTGCAGTTTATCTGTTGAATCGGTCACCCACAGTGGCGGTCAAAGGTAAAACTCCAGAAGAGGCCTGGTCAGGTCGCAAGCCCAGAATCAGTCACCTGAAGGTTTTTGGCTCTCTTGCTTTTGTTTGGATCCCTGATGCTTCACGCACCAAGTTGGATGCCAAGAGTCAGAAACTGATGCTTGCTGGATATAGCAGTCTTCACAAAGCCTACCGCCTTATTGATGTTGAGACATCTCGTCTCATATACAGCCGCGATGTAGTCTTTGATGAGCAGCGAGGACCATTCATGCCTGTTTCTCCTGTTCCTGATCCAGCAGACCAGCCTATGCAGGTTCATGATTTGGGAGTTCGGCTTCCATTAGGTCCACCTGATGGGAGGGCTCCAGTAGCTCCTACAGCTCTAGTCTTGCCAGTGATACCTGTACAGCCACCTCCGGCTTCTCCTGCAGGATCACCTCGTTTTGAAGATGCTTCACCTGAGTTTGATCCAAATTCTTCTGATCAGGATCCTGCTGATCAAGCATCTCCTAGTACTACTGTTGGTCATTCTCCTCTCCGGCCTAAGTGGTGGGCTAAGACACTTGCTGATCTTCATGATGATGAGCTCATTGATGGGAGAACTACTCGAAAAAAGAGCAAAACTATAGATTCTGTCAACTTTGCTCTTATGGCCAACATTCACAGTGTGTTTGAACCTCAAACATATTCCGAGGCTAAAGGAATTCTAGAGTGGGAACAGGCCATGCAATCTGAACACCAGAGCCTGCTGAAGAACAACACTTGGGTCCTTTCTGATCTTCCCCCAGGGAAGAAACCCATTAGCTGCAAATGGGTCTACAAAATCAAATACAAATCAGATGGTACTTTGGATAAGTACAAAGCTCGTTTAGTGGCAAAGGGCTTTTCTCAGCGTCAGGGCATTGATTATGAGGAGACCTTTGCTCCTACTGCAAAGATGAGCACCATCAGATTAGTCCTAGCTATGGCAGCACAGTTTGGCTGGAAGGTCCATCAGATGGACGTAAAGAGTGCTTTCCTGAATGGTGATCTCCATGAAGAGGTCTACATGACGCAGCCTCCTGGTTTCAAGGTTGCTGGTAAAGACCATCAGGTTCTCAGATTGGTAAAAGCTCTCTATGGTTTGAAGCAGGCCCCTCGGGCATGGTACATCAAGATTGATACGTACCTCAGTGATCAAGGCTTCAAGAGGAGTTCTTCAGACTCAAATCTGTACATCAAGACTACTGACAATGACATCATCCTTCTGGTTATCTATGTGGATGATCTGATCATCACTGGCAGTTCGGCATCTTTGATTCAGGGAATCAAACAACACTTATGTCAGTCTTTTGATATGACTGACCTTGGGCTCATGCATTATTGCTTAGGTGTTGAAGTTTGGCAACAGTCTTCTGGTATATTCATCTCTCAGTCCAAATATGCTAGAGCCTTGTTAGACAAATTCCGAATGCAGGATTGCAAACCTGCATCTACACCTATGGAGAAAGGTCTCAAGTTATCAGCCAAGTCTGATTCTCCTTCCGTTGATGATACTACGTATAGGCAACTAGTAGGCAGCCTCATCTACCTATCTGCTACTAGGCCTGATATCAGCTTCGCAGTCAGCTATATTTCACGCTTTATGACAGCTCCTAAGGCTGATCATTGGATGGCAGCAAAGCGTGTGCTTCGTTATGTGAAGGGCACTTCTGATTATGGACTTCTGTATTCTCGGAGTTCTAATCCTAAACTCAGTGGGTTCACAGATTCAGATTGGGCAGGCTCTGTTGATGATAAAAAGTCAACATCTGGATATGTGTTCAGTTTGGGATCCGGTGCAGTCACATGGACCAGCAAGAAGCAGCAGGCAGTTTCTCTCTCTTCTACAGAGGCTGAATATAGAGGGACTGTTAAGGCAGGATGTGAAGCTGTCTGGCTTCGTCGGATGCTTGGGGATATGCAGATGTCACTAGCAGGACCGACTACTCTGTTTGTTGATAACGAAGGCGTTATCAAGTTAGCACGGAATCCAGTCTTCCATGAACGAACCAAGCATGTGGATGTTCATTGTCATTACATACGACAGCTGGTTGAAGACGGGACTATAGATCTGCAGTATGTTCCTACCTCAGATCAGACTGCAGACATTCTCACCAAGCCTCTTGGTCTTGATAAGTTTGTCAAATTTAGAGGACAGCTTGGTGTGTTAGATAGATTAACCATTAAGGGAGGGTATTACAATAATAGATAAGACGTCTATTATTAGTTAATGGTTATCTTGTAAATATCTTTAGCTTTAGTTTGCTTTCGTTTTTTGCTTTCTCTGGAATAGAATGTTTCTATTCTTTATGATCGTTTCCTAAGGAAACATCGTCTCTTCCTTTTGTATAAATTGACCTTTCGGTCTCTGTTATTAATAAGCAAGTATTTACCAATTACCTTGTAATAGAGATATGATAGGTAGGAATTATGTAAAATTGGAATACATTTGCACTGCAGATCAGACAGCAGACATACTCACCAAACCTCTATCTAGAGTAAAGATAGAACATTTCAGCAGGAGACTTGGTATGGTTGAGTTGTAATCCATTTGTACTCTTTTGATTATTAATAAAATAATTTTATTTTTGTCAAGCCATTGACTGTTATGGGCTCCACCATGTGTAATCATTATTTAAAGAGGTGACGATCTCTGAAATAATGAACACTTGTGTAAAAGGCATTATGAGAGATGACGATCTCTTGGATAATGTACTAAACAATAGATTTTACTGTAAGATCCAGATGAGTTTTAGATCATATTGTGATGTTGACATTGCTATGTTCATGGGTCACAAATTGGATAAAGGAAGAATCTTAGTATTCTCCGGGTTTATCTTGTATTCTGTTAGATCTTAAACTTAGGATCTCGTTGTGATATAGAAATACCAGTTTCTATGAGTCACAACATGTGTCTTATCACTAGTAGCAGTGATTTGTCATATCACAGGTTTAGTAATATGACTTTGTATCATGTGTTCTATGATACCACATACTAAGAAGAGACAGACAGATATAGAGTATTAATTCTTGCTTAAACATCTACATTGGTGTTGCTAGATATGATATCTCTTTGTAGGATTATCAAGTTAAGAGGGAGTGTTAAGAATATAACCTAGATAAACCTACAGGTCTGATGGTACAGACCATACCTTCTCTTAATATATATATCCCTAATGATTGGCATTTAATATAAATATATATTGCTCCTAGAGGTGCCGGCAATTTCTAGATGATGCCTTGTTTGGTGCTTGACTAAATTAGTTAGTCATAAGTTATAACTAAACTATATCTGCTAGATCGCCAACTTAGGAATAATAACAATTTTGTTAGTGCCAAGGGTTATGTCCCTTGAGGGACATACCCTCTAGAAAGGATATATATTTAGGTTGTGAATGCAGTTTAGAAGACAAACAAAAAAACACAGCAGTCTGCTCTTCTAAATATTCTACTTCCTCCGATTTTATCTGAGATTCTCCCTCACATTGAAAGGTGCAATATTCAGTATTGATCTACATTATAATAAGCAATAACTTCATCCATATTCAAAATACCAGAACAAGGGATCTAACTCAGCATATAAGACTGGTTTTGAAGTCTGATTAAAAGACAAGGATTTAGCAGAAAACTTACAAGTTCAAGGTGCAATCCCTTGTTAATGAGTTCTTCTCTGAGAGGGAGAAGTTTGAGGTGCAATCCCTTGTTAATAAGTTCTTCTTTGCGAGAGAAGTTTGAGGTGAAATCCCTTGTTAATAAGTTCTTCTTTGCGAGAGAAGTTTGCGGTGAAATCCCTTGTTCCACCCTTTAGGAGTAACTATGGCTGATCCACCCTCTGGGAGTAGATATGTTTGAAGTCATGTTACTCTATGACTTAGTTTTCTTTTATTTCATCCTTTGGGAGTAGCCATGGTGAATGTCATGCTGAGATGAGAATTTTATGTTCAGAAAACCTGTTAAGAAATTTTATTACTGATTTTTTATTGCAGTTTCTTATGTTTCTCATGTTAAAGATGGAAACACATGAATATTCTCTCTCTTCTAAGAGGGATTGTTGAGGTTTTATAGCTGAGAGAATGTCTACCTCAGATGATATGTAGTGATTTCTTGAGATTCATATGTTCTTTATATGAAGAGACATGTTACATGTGAAGAGAAAGATGGTTGGAAATAAGAAAAGAGAACCAACATGCAAAGAGCATGCATTTGGAAATATGAAAAGATATGCAATGCGTGAAGAGATGCATTTGGAATATGAAGAGACTTTTGGTTATGATATGAAGAGTCTCTCAATTCAAGATATGTATGATTGTTTTGTATGATGAGTGTAGCATTCAGTTGGAAGCTTTGTACTCGAACTTCTATTATTTAATAAAATAAATATTTTTTTGATGTTGCTGGGCTTTTCCCCTCAAGTTGGAGGTTTTCCCAGGATAAATTATCATGTCTTTCTGTGTCTCAGTGTTCTTTATTTTGTTTATTGTTCTTTATCTTTATTTCTGAGCAAAACATTAACACTTTACTGTAATGGGTATAGAGCCATTTGAAATTTCCTGCTTAATTAAAAAAAAAAAGAGTCACAATATGACGCTCCATGCATTGGTGCCACTATAGAATGCCTCTGGTGTAATAGCATTGTTCTGACTGTACAATTTCCATAAATTATCTGTAGATCATATGAAATTCGTTGTCGATAGTTAAATGATCTTCAAATTTCACCAATTTCAAGCATCACTATTAATGTGCATAATTTTCCATTAGTGTGATAGCTAGGAAAGTGTGGTAAAAAATGAGAAAAGTCTAATATGCATGAATGACATTTGAGGTCTACACCTGACATGTATATGCCGCACCTCTTCCATTTTTTTTCCAGATATATTCTGGGTGGTAAAAATTAAATACCGTTTGATTTGTATTTAACAGGTGTGGGACTTGGCTGAGGAGTTCATACCTGACAGGTTTGATTTGAATGGTCCAGTGCCAAATGAGTCAAATACTGACTTCAGGTAAACATTCTAGCTGTCAATAGGTGGGTTAGACATCATATTTATGAATGATAACTTCTGCCCGTTTTATATTTTGCAGAAGTATGCATTTCGGAAATATTACTTAAATTTCCAATTTCGTATCAGCTGTTCTTTTTATTTCATTATCCAACATGTCAGAGTTTTCTTTTTTGTTTGTTTGTTTGTAAGGGTCGTATCGACTGTTCTTTTAATGGCATTATACAGTATGTCAGAGTTTAATTTTTACTTGGTTTGTTTGTAAGGTTCATACCCTTCAGTGGTGGACCACGCAAGTGTGTAGGCGATCAGTTTGCATTACTGGAAGCACTGGTTGCATTGGCAATCCTTCTGCGGAACTTCAATTTTGAGCTCGTTCCAAACCAAACCATAGGCATGACCACTGGTGCAACTATTCATACTACCACAGTGCGTCTCTTCCAACCAAATAGAAAATCAAAATTTAAGCGTTCCGGTTTCATGATCATTGCAAGTAGTTATTGACGAATGTGTTCCTTTGCAGGGGCTTTACATGAGAGTGACCAAAAGACAAAATAGAGTTCTCGAGCTCACAGCAATATAATTGAATCTAGATGTGTTTTCTCCCCAAGAGTTTGGAATCTGAGATTATACATCGTACTCTTCAGTTATGGAAAGTGAGAGGAGATTTCATTGATACATGTGACACCAGTGCAATAGTGGATCCATAAACATTCTCATTCTCTATGGGGAATCTCCAACATGTTAGTTTCTTGTAAAGCCAATGCAAGTTCTGATGGGGCGATTACTTCCGAGATTCAGAGAGAAAGTCTTATTGACTTTCCTTACCCAAGATCTGGTTTAAAACTAAGAAGTTAATAATTGTTGTAATCTTTGCGTTCTTCCAATAGATACAATCAACGTTTTACCCAAAGGTTCAATGGGCATGGCATGAGTTTGAGAACTATGAAAGGAAAATGTAATTTGACTCTCTTGATTAATTTGACGATTTTTGGGAAGACAAATATGATATTCTAATGGTACAAGTTCTAAATAACAATTTGGATCCTTCTCAATCTAATATTAACAAACAAAAATATAGCTGCAATTTTTAAAAAATATTAAAAATATTAACAATGTTGAACACACATATACTTAAGTACAATTGTTGTTGTCAACAAAACTAGCACAAACAACAAGTGAAAGATGTGTGTTGATGACATACAAAAAAACATTATCTTATCTAAACATGAACGTATGTGTTGATGACACACAAAAAAACATTATCTTATCTAAACATGAACGTTTAATGTAAAACTCAAAAAAAAATATCACTTTGAGATACATGCACGAATACAAAGACAAGAGTTCCGTCCATTTATGTGGGATGCATCACAATATAACAATAAAATACATGTAACAACATAACACTATAACACTATAACAAAAGATATAGTGCACTATGATTCATTTCTTTCGATCATTGTCATTAAACAAAGACATGAGCACAAGAAATATGCATGTCTGTCCATCTAAGAATTAGAAATATAGAAGTCCATTTGATTAATTATCTTTTCACAAAGATTCACTTAAATGTTATAAAAAATCATTTTAACAGAAACACACATTCATGCCTAATCACAAATTAACGCCATACAATGGTGTGCATGTTAAGAAAAACAAATAAATAATGATGTATTATGCATATTAGTTCCATTAAACCCCCTTTTAGCAATAAGGACAAAGTGTGATTCAATAAGATAACTATATGAGCCCATTTCAGTCAATCTCTAGATGAATTTGTCAATTAATTAATTTTAGAACTAATCAAATTAGATTATACTCCTAAGCATTCTACTTTTTTTTTTGGGTGGAGGTGGCGAACTTGTTGATGATACACAAGAAAGACATTACATTATCTAAACATGAACATCCATTTTAGCACTCAAAAAAGACAATATCAAGGCACGTGATGAGTAAAGACGCAATAAGATAAGATAATAATATTAATAATTCCATCCTCTAATGTAGGATGCATCACAATATAACAATAAAACACATGCAATAACATAACACTATATCAAGAGATATAGTGTAGAATGGTTCATTCCTTTTGATCATTATCATTAAAATAAATTATATTGAAGCACAATAAATATAAGCGTTTTCATTTAGGAATAAGAAACAAAGAAGTCTATTTGGTTAATTAACTTTTCAAAAGGATTCACTAATTAAAAAATAATTAGTTCAACACAAACACATTCAAGCCTAATCACATACTAATGTTATAAGATGGTCTGCATGTTCAAACAAACAAATAATGATGTATTGTGCTTATTAGTTGCATTAAACCCCCTCTTAACAATAATGACAAATTGTGATTCAATAATATAACCACACGAGTCCATCCCATTCAATCTAGATCCATGTATCAATTAATTAACTTTAAAACTAATCAAATTACATCAAACTCCTAACCATTCTTTTAATACATTTTTTGAGTAGGGGGTGGGGGATGTGTTGATGACACATAAGAAAGACATAACATTATTTGAACATGAACATCCAAAATAACACTCAAAAGGATAATATCAAGGTATATGCATGAGTAGAGATGTAATAATTCCATCCACTAATGTGGGATGCATCACAACATAACAATAAAACACATGTTACAACATAACACTATAACAAGAGTTAAAGTGTAGTATGGTTTGTTCCTTTCAATCATTATAATTAAAATTGAATACTTAATATTTTAGATGAAATACCAAATTTCCAACTATCTCGTGAGTGAAGATGCTCATATGCTAAATAATTTGCATTGATTGTGTGATCAAATGTGGTAACCCCAAGGTTCCTTCTTAATTGTGGACTTTCACTCAGTTTTATGATGTGATAAGTTGGTTGTCACAAAAAGACTTACAATATTCATTCAATGATATCTTCCAATTACTTCCCACTATATAATTTGCAAAGAAAACAAAAGCTATCTAATTTTCAAAATGTAGGACATTGTTGATGATGGGGTGAGCCTTTAACCAGTCATTGCTTCATCAAATCAGCTAGGCATATGAGGGTGCTATCTTCTATGGATCTAGGAAAGGTTTTCACTTTGCTAGTTCTCATCCAAATTCACTATGAAGGTGAAATTGAAATGATCATCTCAAATAGAAGTTAAGTATTTGCAATTTAGGCCCGGACTACCCTTACACCTTTACTTACAATCAACAAGTAAAAAAAGGTATGGACAATAGCTTCACCATTATTCACAATTCAACAATATCTTCAATCCATCTATGTAGTGCCCCTAGTTTACTTTTCATGTTATATTGTCAAATTCTTTTAGGCTAGCTTTTAGAGTTATGTGTTATGAGTTAGTGGTACTTCGTTACCTTATTTGATTGATGTTATTTTATACTTAGATTATGTATTTGATGAGCTACTTGATACTTGGTTATTTCATGTGTTCATGTTTATTCTTTCGATGATGATGCTTTGTATGTCATATAGTGATTTCAATTGTTTCATGATGATTTATATATGGTTTTTATGGTTACTCACCCTATACTTGCATGTGTATGGTGTACATGTATGTTTTACATTATGATTGCCGTTTCTAATGTGGTTGAGGGAGGGAGTTGTAGTCACCTACTAGTTGGGATCTATAGGATGTACCGCTCCTTGCCATTGCTTATTTAGTTTAGATATACATGAATATGTACATGTTCGAATTTTATGCAGATTGCAAGTATTGGGCATCAACTTTTTTGAATTGCTAGGATAAGCGTGCCCTATCCCAATATCTCAATGGTAAAGAGGGGAGATAGTTCTCGAGTCCAAATCCTAACCCTGAGCCAATCATCTTAGAATATAGGATAATTATTTGAGTTATGTACCCTTCCGAATTCATCAAGTGATGTGAATTCGAGATTTTGACCCTTGAGTTTGAATTTGTACTTTGTCTTTTAGAATGGGTTTTCTTCTTAAGTTTGTGGATCTGTTGTGATTTTCAGTTATAATTAAATGAAATAAAGATATTAATAAATGATTTAATTTAACAAAAAATTTATAAAGAAAAACTTAAAAAAAAAAAATCAGTAAACGGTCGAAGCCTAGATTAATTATTGTTATTTATTGTAATTAATTATTTTTATGTGTTAAGCGAATTCGAACCCAAGACCTCCCACATGAGAGGTTCACAAGTTACTGTTGTGTTGTAGGCTCTTGCCTATAAAGAAAAACTAATTTTTAATTATATTTAATTAATTGAAAAATTAATTAAATAGATGAAATAAATTTAAAGATTAAATTAAAAGCCCAAATTTAGCGTAATTATATTTATTTAATTTAATAATAATTAATTTAGAAGTTTCATTTAAAAAATGAACTCTACATATTATTATTAGTTAAATTAATAAATATACTTTCTAATTATGTCTTATTATTTTATAAATGCAAGTGAGAATAATATAAATAAACTTTATTATAATTAAAACACAAAAATTATACACAAAGAATTAAGAAATAAAAGAAAAGGCTTTTGCATGTTCATAAAACCGAAAACCCTAAAAGGAGAAAATCCTTTATTAGAAAATTAGAGCTCATTTCTCCACACAAAATTTTGGAGGGAATTTCGGAAAGGGTTTTTAGAGACAAGAATTTTTGCATTCTTCGAGCGTTCGTTAGGTTTAGCATTAGATCAAGGTAGGAATTCTATTGAGATTTTCACATTAAATCTCTTTGAATTACCTTTGTCTTCATGTTTGTTTATGGATCTCATTTCAAGAATTGTGTTTGGATTGGAACCCTTGTTTGAGAAATTATTGTTCTTCATTACTAAATGTCTGTGAAAGAATAATAATTGAAACCCTCATCAAAAGATTCAATTTTAGGAAACAAAATAAGATTAGGGTTTGATGGAAATTTATTTGGGACTAAATTTCAATTGGTAAAAATTCTCTTCGCTCTTTATTTATTTTTAAAAAAAAGTTGTTGGAAATTTTTAATACCAAATTGTACCTGGAAATGTGTGTGTGTGTGTGTATATATAATATTTATGGGGAGGCAAGCCATTACCCCCACCCCACTTACCTTTTTCCTCCAATGTTGTCAAGCAACGTATAGTTGTTGTAAGTAGGCCGTAGTTGCCAAGCAACATGAGCTTGTTGTAAGCAGGCCACAACTGCCAAGCAACATGCAATTGCTGTAGGTAGGTCACAATTGCTAAGTAGCCTATGACTACTTACAAGCAGCGCACGACTACTTGAGTAGTCGTCTCCCTTTGAGGAGAGGGGTTACCTGAGCCCAAGGGCTATGATCGTAGACCCCACCAAAAAGGTTTGTTTTTTATATTAATTTTTTAATTATTATTTTATGTATAAATAAATATTACTTTATTAATATTTTAACAATTATTAAATTTTTTTAATATTAGTTAATTAAAAAACTTTGTTATATAGTTTAATATTAGTATATTAAAAGAATGAAAATGAATTATATTTTAAATTTATTTAAGGGTAAATTAATGGAAGTTTAATTATTGTTTAAATGTATTTTATTTTATTTTATTAGAAATTATATTATATATTAAGGTGATTATTATTTGATTTTTGGATCGTCCAAATTAATAGTAAATGGGTTTTATGCTTGGGTTTAGATGAGGTATATTTTTATTATTGAACTAATTTTAAACATATATTTATTTGGATAAACATAGACAATGAAGATACGAACTTGAGACTAGGCAAGAGCCTATAACACAATGGTAATTGTGAGCCTCTTATTGAAGAGGTCTTGGGTTCGAATCACACCCACTTAATAAATAATAATAATAATTAATCACAATACATAATAATGAATCTTGGATTTAGCCTCATACTGATAAAAAAAAAAGATATGAACTTGAGACTTTTAGTTTGATCAACCCAACTTGGAAATCTATACCGACTGTGATCATTTTGAAAATGAAAACTTGTATTGAACCAAAACTTTTGAAAATTATTATGGAAAACTAAACAATTAAATAAATATAGTTATTTTTAATTACATGGTAAGATGTTATGTTTTATTTCATGTTTGAGTTTGGGGTAAACCTAATTTTGACTAGTCAGGTATGTTTACAAGAGGCTTCGGAAGTGATTGATTTAGGATGCTATTATGTAAAGGTTTTGGTCATGATCTTTTTTTCCCCAACCATTGTGATGCATTCATGTATTTCTATGATGAGATTTTTGATTAGTTATTTATTAGTGCTTTCCAGTTGCTTGTATAGGACTGAGGTGAATAGTGTGATTTTCTTGGTGTAACCTATGAGGTTTCGATCAATTATCTTTTGGTTCTGTCTAGTTGCTTGTATAGGACTGAGGTGAATATTATAATTTTATGAGTTACACTTTTTATGAGCTTAGGGTAGGTTATCTATGTGTATGCTGGGAAGTGGCTTGCAATGGAGGTCGAAGCCCTAAAGAGGTTGCCTAGGTAATCCATTGTAAGTTGTATTAATAAGTGATTACATTAAATGGGTTAAATTGAATTAACAAGAGTCAGTGTTTAACCTCGCCCATGCCTTCAGTGCTAGTACATGCTAGGATGGGAGTAGAGAGGATGCTTGGTTGTGACCTTACCTTGTTAGTATGCCTTGTTTGTGTGAAAGGATACCCATGCCGCATAGAGTCACTAGAGGGCCAGAGTCTAGAGAGGTTGCTAGGGTAACCTTAGAGTTGGCTCATGTGACAACACTTGCCCACATGCATATTAGGTTTCCAACATGTCTTTGTTGCCTCTGGGATTAGATGTTACTTGTGTACTTGGTACCTTTGAGAGAGATTGCTAGTAGAATTCCTTGACCTATATTCTTGTCATGATTTTGGATTGTTGTCCATTTGGGACTTGAGATTATCTCCTTAGCACAGTATGAGTGGGCCATTTAGGTTCCACGAGGTCGGGTGGTAGTGTTTCTTATACCATTGAAGTTCAAAAATTGAATGTCATTGTTGGATGTACTTGTGCAATTTTTCCATTCTTATGATCTTGTGATTTTTTTCTATGGTCATATGTTGATTTACTGTACTTTGATTATTAGAGATCTTATGAGATGTTCTATCTTACCTTGATGTATAATCTTTTAACATTTCATACCTTATGACTTGTACTGATGATGATTATGGATATTGGATTATGCCGTGTGGCATCTTATGTATTTGTATATTATTTCATTGGATTTCATACTTATGGTTATCCTATGATTTGGATTTTTTTATGTATCATATTTAATCTTAATAAAACTTATGTATGTGATTCAACATCATGGAACCCTTAGGAGATGTAATTGTTAATGCATTGCTTATGCATGTATGTGAATTATTGCTTCTGCTATGTTATCTCTTGTTGTTTTAATCTTTCAAAACAAAATGTTTGGCAAACTTAGTGACATAATAGGTTAATTTCTTTTGGGTTCCCTTGTGGGGCATTACAATCTACATCTAATCCTTCTTAACATAAAATGAAATCTAATCTAAGTAAAGGATGTAAAGAACTATGCAACTCCAAAATGATCATGTACATTAACCATGAAGAACCACAATGAATAAAGAATAATTTTGGTAGTACTTTAGCAACAATATCCAACATAACTACCTTACAATTGATTCGAGAAAACCATTAAATAGTGGGCTCAATTATAATGAATGACTAATATAAATTTAAAATCAAGTGCCAAGATTAATCCACATAAAGTTCTAATTATGGTTTTCATAACCATAGCTACAAATATTAAATGTCCACCCAATTACAATTAAGCACCGTCATGCAGGGCAATACAATTTTTTTTTTCAAGGACTAAAGAGAAAACTCAAATGCATAACAATCAAATAAGTTGAAATAACAAATGGATCACTGAGAAAGGAACATTTGTAGAAGACACCGACTAGCTAGTAGAGCAATGAGAACATTCAAGCACTTCCAAGAGCCAATTAAAAAAGGCCATGTGGACATATGCCACTTGGCACCAAATGGACCAACCAAAGTTATGCATTTATTTATCAATCAATGAGAAAATTTAGGGCTAGCTGGTCCTATGCCACCTCATCACCCTAGGAAATGTGTTGCTCATCTTCATGTTCCTTTTACATTCAGTGAACTTGGACACAATCTAATTAATCCTTTCTAAGGGGACACTTAGCACATTTTTATTAGTTGAGGATATGGCTTCCACCTCAAAATACTCATCCAGAAACTTAATAAATTCCCCTTACTTGTTGATGAGAAATCATTGTTAAGTCTTTTAGTGTGACGGTTTATATTCTCAGTTGCTTGCTTCTTCTTATATATTATTCATGTTGTAGTATATTTCCTTGACATCTTCTAAAAAATTTCAATTTTTCCCTTTGAGTTTTTTTCATTTGCTTCTTTCATGAATTATAATCATTTCCTTCCTAAATTAGGAAATGACATCCAAATATTCTCAAATTATTATTTTAGATCTAGCAAAATGTTTCAATGTTGGGATTCATTCCAATCAAGGAAGAAACTATCTTGATTTGTATCCAATTTCACCTTCTTGCTTTTCTTTTTAATTTATCCTCTTTTATTTAGCATTTTCAATGGTATTAAGTCCCTTTTTGTTTTGATTCCTTGTACTTCTTCTTTGGCCTTTGTTGGTATGTCCTTCATTTCATTGGCTTTAGGCCTTGGCCTTGGGGTGTTTTTTACTCCTCTCTCCAAACTTAGGCCTAAAACACTACCACTTAGTCAATTGTTTGGTTTTATCATGTGATTTGAAGATTACATTTAAAGCTTATACCAATTATTGCATAAAATTAGACTTATGTGATTTGTATCATAGCTAGAATTTAGTCAATTTAAGCCATATTAATACATGAGAATAATGAATGATTAATTAGATCCATGTCCAAGATATCGTAGATCCCTTTATTACAAAACTTCAAATAAGATGTTACCATGACAAACATTAAAGACACTACATATAATCCCTTCTACTAGTTTAAATAGTCCTAAGAATGACAATTAAAGTCTAAAAAGTTGGAAATGATGAAGCTTTGAGGTGGTTGAGTCTTTTTCATTTAGTTGAAAGTTAAGGGTTGCAGAAATGACCAAAATAAGTGCCCTCTATGTTTGTAGTTAGCTGATATTTGTTGGAGGATGAGTGAAAAAGTTAATGCATACCTACAAGCTATATGGCTCTGCAAACAAATAATGAAGACAAATGTACAATATACCCCTCTTGATGGTCCAAACAATCTGACTTTTCTTTGTATTTGCAATTAAAGAAAGATCTTTAAATTAAGGCTAATTGCCTTGCTTATATAGTAGAATTCTTGGATATGAGACAACTATTAATGCACTTTTCTTTCATGTGTTTGCAATCTATCATTTAACAGAGGTTAGCCCATGTGTTGAATTTTAATTTGAACCTGTTGGCTATAATGTTGTCCTTGATGCAAATGACTGATAACGTGTAAAGGTGGAAATTTGATTTTTTTTTGAAAACTCAATATATCTTTTGACAAAATTTTTAAGAAAGTAGTAAAGTTAATGATTGACATTAGTGCTATGTTGCATGATTGATGTGGTCACTTATTATCATGCCTACGATTACTTTTTGATCAATTCAATTAACTAAGTTGGGCACTTAACTTGGTCTTAAATATGCCATTTGGTATAATCCCATGGTGGACTTGAAGAGATTTTAAATTGGAATTCATTTTTTTGTTGAAAAGATGAGAAAATGATCTTTTAAAACTTTTTCTAAACAAACCCCATTTAGGGTCACTACCATGAGGAAATTTTCAAGGTTCCATGAAAGCTTGTTTTTAATTTTTTTTTGTGGGTTTCTATTAGCATGAATTATGATGGTATTCCTATGGGGGAGTATGTTATCAATGTTGGAGGCATAATTCAATGGTTATGTGTTGCATTCATTATAGTGTTTGACATCAACATACTTATTATTATGTGAAGATTGACAGAGTTATAGAGGAAGAAGTGTTTGGCGTGGTTTGTGGACTGAAGATAAGCTGTAGCACACTTGAGCTTATGATCTATAGGATGTATAGATTCTATAGCTAAGAGTTCTCACAAAAATATGAAGACTGGACAAAGGTTTGAGGATTTTAGTGAAGGAAGCTTTCAGACAATGTTTTTGGAAAGAGGGTACTGTAGTTTTCATTCTATCTCCTCATAGGGATGGAATTGGGTTAAGAGGACTGAGACAGAGGTTGAAGACATGGTAGAGATTCCTTGGTTAAGAGGGTATAATTAGAAGATCATTGCATGGAAATTTATGAAGAGTTTGAGCCAACACTTAGTGTATAATCTTGAATAAGATGTAAAATTATGATGTAGCATTTATTGCAAAATCTTACGAATATCCTATATTATTATTGTAAATTAGGAAAACCTCAATGATGATTCAATAACCTATATTAGGACTTGGTATAAAGGAAAGGCCATTTCCTTGTGGTAGAGTGTTTCATTGATCAGTAAGATCATTTTGGTATGCATTTTTGTGATTGTGGTATCTAGTGTGAACATACAAGCCTGAATATGAATATTTCCTAAGTCAAGGGAGAGGTTAATGTAGTAGATACATAGTAATTTTAAAAGGAAGTGATTTGGAAAGATAAGATTTTGGTTGATGATTAACACTTCTTATTTATATTATTCAAGAAGAATAATACTGTGGCTATTTGGAGAATGGGTTCAACTAGCCTCCTTTCAACTCCTAACAAGGTTGGAATCTCCTAATAGGAACTCAAAGTCTCTTAACAGGGACTCATATGTAATGATTATATTTTATTGACTTCTAATAGGGTCTATCCTTTCATAAGGAGCTTTAACATGTTAAATCTACAACCCATAAATGCATGAAGATAACCAACAATAAACAAAAGACAAAATTAAAACAAGGAACACCAGAAATATCTTTGGAAAACCCTTCTAGAATGAAGGGAAAAACCTAGCCACACAACAAAGCATATCTTTATTGATAATGAAATTCAAGTGTACAATATCCTTTTCTTGAAGAAAATATATAAAAATAGGAGAGACTCTTCACATGATAACTGAAGGTCTCTTGAGATTCTCCTAACTCCTATAATTAATTGTGACTCTTCATGCCTCAATGCATGTGAATGACACATGCCATTTACATTAATATTACAAATTAAACTCAAGTGTCCTTTTCAACTGAAGATGATAATAATGGTAATAATGTCCAAATTTTGAGAGATAAAGATCTCTATCGCAGCTACAAACTTTAACATAATATTAGTACATAATCTTTTGGGCTTTCCTTAGTTATTATATTTTTTGTTATTGTGTATGGTTATCTTTATATGGTTATTGCATCTATCATTTACATGTTTTAGAATTGATAAAGATATTGAGAGTTATTTTAAGAGTATATCTGATTCAATCCCCCCACCAACCTCTGAGTTATCTTAGTGGACTTTACTTTCTAACAATGGGTATTAGAGCATTAATTCCTTGAAGAAAAATATTAAGAAGTTAAGGATATCTATGACACATTTTAGGAAAGATAATCTAAAGTTTGATGGTGATGCAAGAGCATCCTAGGTTGCCTTGCTATACTTCTCATCTTTGTTCATTTTTCCAGTTAATGCCAAGTTCTTATATGTGCCAAGTTGTCCAATGTTAGATGAGTATTTATGTACTTGTTGAGTTGCCCAGTATTGATTGAGTACTTTTGTGGTTGAGTGTTCCTTTATATACCGAGTGAACCTAATGTTTATTGATACTTGGTTCCTTCTTGGACCTAGTTTGTCTATGATTGGTTCTTAGTTTGAGATGGCTTGTGTATTTAATTTGGATCATGAATTTAATGTGAGGATATTGTCTTGGGATGTGTGTAAACCATTTTAAGGTTGGCCTTCTATTATGCAAAAATCTAGAATCTTCTATAAGCCTTTTTGACAAGTATAAATACATATTTTTAGGTTAGGTGAGCATCACTTAGGGAGTTAGGGATAAGATCCTAAAGGAGTGAGTTTATAGTTAGCTTGCAGAGATTATGGATCTAGAGTTTGTAATCTTTGTATTGGCCGTAACCTAGAAGGTCTTACAGTTGGGCATGCATGTTGATAATTGGATGAATCAATAAAGTATTGTCATTTCTCTCACCTTACTGTTGTATTTTGTGTTGTTTACTTCCATTGTATTTACTCAACAAGGTGATTGGGTAGTTACGTGTGTCTCCAACCATAGATATTCAGTTTCTCCTTGTGTTAGGTGGTATCTGAGCTTAAGGTTCATCCTTTAGGAGATTGGATCATGTAGAAAACCTAAGTTGGATTTGGTTATAGGGTGGTAGATCTATAAATTTGATCTATAGCTTGTAAAGGGTTATAATCTTGCAGGAACCTATTTGTCAAGATGGTTTTTTTGTTTAGTGTGGAGCCTGATCAGTCCCAAAGTGGGAGATTGATAGGTTGTGGTGACTAATCAGGGAAGTACTGTACATACTCCATAATTCCTAGGTAGGGTTCAAGATTTTATCAAGATTTTGGGCCGACATGTAATTATTAATTGTAGCCCTAAAGTAGTAAAAATATTTGTATAAAAGGGCTTAGGGTTAGGAATTTTTCATATGGTGATGCAAAAATTGTCTTGCGACAGTATTGAGCTATAAAGGCTTGTGACGGTATTGAGCTGTAAGGGATTACAGATTGTAATCACTAGATCATAAAAATATTGTACTTACTGTTTGGTGGATGTAGCTCAGGGTTTGGGCGAACCATGTTAAATCTTGGTGTCTTGTGTTCTTTTCTGTGCGATCTATTATTTTATGATATTGTTTATATTTGCATGCAATTGTTGTTTCTGTCTATGATTTAATCCTAAGAAGTAGTATCGGAGCGAGGTTGTTTTTCAATTATCCTCTGTGGAAAGTCTCATAGTTGAGTGAGAGCGATGCCAAATAAGGGTCTAGGCTAAGGGTTGACAAATTTAATGGGTAGAACTTTCAGTTATGTAAGATGCAAATGGAGGACTATCTTTATCAAAAGGATTTATGGAAGTCATTGGAAGGGAAAACCAAGAATCAGGGATCTATGTCAAATGATGAATGAGATCTTTTAGATAGAAAGGAACTTGGAAGCATTTGATTATGCCTAGCACCATCGGTGGCACTTAATATTACAAAAGCAAAGACGACATAAGAGTTGATGGAAACCCTAAAGAAATTGTATGAAAAGCCCTTTGCTTCAAACAAGGTATTTCTTGTAAAGCATTTATTTAATATGAAAATGATAGAAGGTGGATCTATTGTAGATAATTTAAATGAGTTTAATACTATTACTAGTCAGTTATCTTCTGTGGGTATTAATTTTGATGAAAAAATTAGGGCTCTCTTCATTTTGTGTTCTTTGCCTAAAAGTTGGAATGGTATGGTAATGAGTGTGAGTAATTCTATTTTTGGATCTAGTACCCTAAAATATTATGATGTGATCAATGTTATTTTGAGTGAGGAAAATCGTAGGAAAACCTTAGGTGGATCTACATCAGGAAGTGCTTTGAACGCACAAAGTTGAGGTAGAACGACTAAGAGAGGAAGTAATTCTAGAAATCGTGGGAAATCAAGAGGAAAGTCAAAGGGGAGGAGATCTCAATCGAGAGGGCCAAATGAATGTTGGTACTATGGTAAAACATGGCATAAAAAGAAAGACTGTTGGACTTGAAAGAAAAATGAAGGAGATAAACTAGGTGGAGATAAGGAAGCAAATGTGGTAAGTAACCAATCTGAAGAGGATGCTTTGTTTTTGTCTTTAGAAAGTGTTGATGATTCACGAGTTTTAGATTTTGGTGCTTCATTTAATGTTACACCTCATAGAGGTTATTTCATTGATTATGTCCAAGGGAATTTTGGACTTGTTTATTTGGGGGATAATGAACCTTGTCAAATTTTTGGAAAGGGAAAAGTTAAGATAAATTTGCAAAATGGTAATCATTGACTACCACATGAGGTAAGACATGTTCCAAGGCTGAGTAAGAATTTAATTTCAGTAGGGAAACTCGGTGATGAGGGTTGTGTAGTCACTTTTAATGATAAAAATTGGAAGGTTTCAAAAGGTTCCCTTGTAGTAGCAAAAGGTGTGAAAGTAGGCAACTTATATCTCTGTACAGGTCATATTGTTCCTTCTACTTTAATTGTTTTAGAGAAAAATGAATGTTCAGGAACAATTGTTGTAGTTGAGAAGGAAGAACAAATAGCTGTTGTAAATTCTGATACAACACTATGGCACAACATACTTGGGCACATGAGTGAGAAAGGTATGAAATTAATTCACTCAAAGAAAGTTTTACCAGGTCTGAAATGTGTTAATATGGATTTCTGTGAAAGTTGTGTGTATGGAAAACAAAAGAGAGTGAGTTTTGTGAAGACTGGGAAGGAAAATAAAAAGGAGAAATTAGAGCTTGTGCATGCCAATGTATGGGGATTGGCTCAGATATCTTCCCTTAGTGGCTGTCATTATTATTTTACATTTATTGATGATGCAATTAGAAAGGTATGGGTTATTTCCTTAGAAATAAATCTGATGTATTTCAAACTTCTAAGAACTGGAAATTCTTGGTTTAAAATGAAATTGGTAAGAAATTAAAATGTCTTAGATTTGATAATGGTGGCTAGTATTGCAGTCATGAATTTGAAGATTATTGCTCCACTAATGCTATTATTAAACAAAAAACTGTTCCAAGGACTCCAAAGGAAAATGGAGTGGTTGAACACATGAACATGACTATAATGGAGTGTGCAAGGAGCATGAGGTTGCATGCTAGGTTTCCCTTACATGTGGGAAAAGGTTATCAATACTACTATATATTTGATTAATAGAGGTCCCTCTACTCCTCTAGGTTGTGGTATTCTAGAGGAAGCATGAAATGGTAAGAAGGTGAGTTATTCTTTTCTCAAAACCTTCAGTTGTGAAGCATTTTCTCATATATATTCTAAAAATAGAACCAAGCTAGAAGCTAACTCAAAGAAATGTGTATTTGTTGGATATGGCATTAATGAATTTGGTTATAGGCTCTGGGATTTTGAAAATCATAAAATTGTAAGAAGCAGGGATGTCATATTCAATGAGAAAGTGTTGTACAAAGATCTGTTGCAACAACATGAGAAGAAAGAAGATGATTATGTAGTGTTGGATGATACTCCAAAAGCTGATGTTCTAGCAATTCATCATGATGTGCAACAACCACAACAAAAAATACCACACACACCAGTGAATGTTAGACGGTCAACAAGGACATGCAAACCTCTAGAAAGGTTTTCTCCTTCTTTGTATTCTATTTTACTTACTGATGTTGATGAACTTGGATGTTATGATGAAGCTGTGTAGGTGGATACTAAGATTCAGTGGGAGTCTACAATGAAAGAAGAAATGGACCCTTTGGCTAAAAAATAAGACATGGGATTTATGTAAGTTGCTTGCAGGTAAAAGGGCTTTACAAGGTAAGTGGGTTTACAGGTTGAATGAAGAGGAAGGAGGTAAGAAATTTTTTAAAGCCAAGTTAGTTGTAAAAGGATTTGCACAGAAAAAGGGCATCAATTTTGATGAGATATTTTCTCTTGTTGTTAAAATGACATCTATTCGTACTATTTTAAGTATTGTGGCTACTGAAGATTTGCATTTGGAGTAGATTGATGTTAAAACAACTTTCCTTCATGGTGATTTGGATGAAGAGATATATATGACACAACCACATGGATATGAGGTCAAGGGTAAGGAGAAATTATATGGCTTGAAACAAGCACTTAGTATCTGAAATTTGATAGGTTTATGCATGAGCATGGATATAGTAGGTGTCATTTAGATCAATGTGTTTATTTTAAGAGGTTGGATGATGATAGCGACATTATTTTATGTTTATATGTTGGTGATATGCTTGTAGCTGGGTCTGACATGGATCATATTGAAGGGTTGAAATGCCAGTTATCACATACATTTGCTATGAAGGATTTGGGGGTAGAAAAACAAAACCTTGGTATGAAGATTTGCAAAGATAGGAAGAATAGGACATTGACGCTATCTCAGGCTGATTATGTTGAGAAGGTGTTGCAACATTTCTCTATGGAGAATGCTAAAGATGTCAACACACCTTTACCTAGTCATTTGAAGTTGACTAAGGAGATGTGTCCCAAGACACAAGAAGAGGAGGATAAGATGTCCAAGGTACCCTATGCTTCAGCTGTAGGAAGCTTGATGTATACTATGGTATGTACTAGGTCAGATATTGCACATGTAGTGGGAGTCATTAGCTAGTATATGAGTCATCCAAGAATTGAGCATTAGCATGTAGTCAAATGGATTCTCAGATATTTGAGAGGAACATCCAATAAGTGTTTACACTTTGGGGGTTCTACTGCTAATTTATAGGGTTATGTTGACTCAAATTTGGTAGGGGATATTGATACTAGGTAGAGTACTATAGGTTATGTATTTACTATTGGTGGTGCAGTAGTGAGTTGGGTTTCTAGGTCACAAAAGGTAAATGCTTTATCCACTATAGAGGCAGAGTATGTCATTTCTACAAAAGTAGCTAAGGAGATGATATGGCTTCAGTTCTTCTTGGAAGAACTGGGACATCCTGAAAAGGATAATTATTTGTTTATAGATAGTCAGAGTGCCATTCATTTTGCAAAGAAGTTGGCTCTGCATTCAAAGACAAAACACATACAGTTGCGGTACCATTTCATTCGATCCATTTTTGATGATGGATAGTTAAAGCTAGAGAAGAGACATACAAATTAAAATACAATGGATATGTTTATAAAGGTAGTGAGAAGGGAGAAGCTGAATTCCTCTTCAGCTTTACTTGGTCTTCTGGACTAAACATGAATAAAAGGATAACAACGTCCAGGGTGGTTTGATCCAGTGGGAACCTCATGGAGTAGTGGCATAGCTACAAGATCAATTTCCAAGTGGGAGATTGTTAGATTATGGTAACTGATCAAAGAAGTACTATACATACTCCATAATTCCTCAGCGGGGTTTAGAATTTTATTGGGGTTTTGGGCTGACATGTAATTATTAATTTTAACCGTAAAGTGGTAAAAATACTTGTATAAAAGGGCTTAGGGTTAGGGATTTTTTATATGGTGATGCAAAAATTGGCTTGTGGTAGCATTGAGTTGTAAGGGCTTGCGGTAGTGTTGAGCTGTAAGGGATTACAGATTGTAATTAAGTTGTAATCACTAGATCATAAAAATATTGGACTTACTATTTGGTGGACGTAACCTAGGGTTTAGGTGAACCACATTAAATCTTGGTGTCTTGTGTTCTTTTTTGTGTGATCTATTATCTTATGATATTGTTTACATTTGCATGCAATTGTTATTTTTGTCCATGGTTTAATCCTAACAGGTTTGAGGTAGAGGAAATGATGACCCTATTATTATGGACACGTTGAGACAAATTGCAACCAAATTAGATGCGATAGAGAAAACCTAGAGGAGAGGAGTGCATCTAGATGATGTGAGCAATGATGAAGTAATGACGCCAAACTCTAATCTAAAACTTTAGGAAGATCAAGATGAGGAAATATTATTGAGAGTATTATCTAAGGTACATTCAAATCCTATTGTAGAATTTGTTCCTTATGATGGAAAATTGGACACCAATGTTGTGTTGGATTGGAACTCTGATATGGAGAAGTTATTTGAGTTTGAAGGCATTCTTGATAATAGGAAGATGAAGATTGCAGTCACTAGGTTGAAAGTTCATGCCTCACTATGGCGGGAGCATTTACAAATTGGTAGACAAAGAAGAGGAAAGCAAAATACAAGAACTTGGTTGAAAATGGTGAAAAAAGTGTAGAAGTTCCTTCTTGCCAATTATCAAGTTAGCTTGTTGAGAAAGGTGCAAAATTTGAGACAAAAGGACATGAGTGTGAAGGAGTATGCTAAGAAATTCTATTTCTAGATTAGACATCAGATCTGGACATGTGGATGCTGAGATCAAGAAAGTTTCAAGGTACCTGAATGGATTAATATCTAGAATTCAAGATGAGATAAGTTTTGTGAAGTTGGAAAGTGTGGAAGAAACATATCAATATGCCTTGAAAGATGAAGAGATCTTGACAAAGAAGAATGAACAAAGATAGAGAGGTAGAGGTGGTAGATTCTAGAGAGGAAGAGACAGATCTTATGAAGAAGGTGGTAGATCTGATAATTTTGCAAAAGATAAGGGTAAATCTGAATGGAAAATTGATGATAAAAACAAGACTGAGTGGAAAGGTTATAGTTCTGATGAAGGAAGAGGTAATTATTACTCTAGAGGAGGTTTTCATGGTATTTATTATAGATGTGGACCATGGTAAAGAAGGAAATAGATCCTTTGAGTGTAGGTACTTTGGTGAAAATTAACAAGGTAATAGAAATGTTGTAGTTCAGGGAGATCTTGAGGGTTCACCTTGTGGACCCAAGGTGGGAGAAAACCTGATGGTGAGGAGAACTTTGTGTAATAAGACAATTGATGAAGAATATATTCATAGGAAAATTATTTTCAAGACTAGATGTAGGATGGTAGGAAAATGTTGTAAAGTGATCATTAATAGTGGAAGTTCAACAAATTTTGCATTAGAGGAGCTGGTTACAAATTTACAGTTGTAGAAGTTGAGACACCCTAAATCCTATCATGTTTCAGGTAAAACCCTCCTTTACTATCATTGTAGACTTCATTGTTAAAGTTCTATCTAACTTTTTTGTGGACATATTACCCCTAACTATTGTTTAAATTTAATACTTTGATATATAGGGTAATTGATTTACTAGATAATAATGGTTATTCGCAATGATGATACTTTCACATTTTCATTTGATGGTTATGATTACCTTCATAATGATGATGCTTTAATTTATCTAAGTTAGTAAATATAATTACTTCCATAATAATGTCATATGGTATGTCTTTAAATGATGATGATGTATTATTTATATTAGAACATAATGATATTTACACTTGCGATTATTTATGGTACTAACCCAATATTTGCATTGTCTATTTTACTATTCTATTTGATGTGCCAAATGTGGTTGAGGGAGGGAATCATAGTCACCCATGAATTAAGATCTACATGATGTACCGGTCTCCACCATTGCTTGTTTAGCTTAGATATATATGCACATCTACATGCTCATCTTATATGCAGGTTGTAGGTACCAGCCATCAACTTCCCTAAATTTCTAGGATGAGTGTGCCTATCACAATAACTCAATGGTAAAAATGGGGAGTTAATATTCAGGCCCAATCCAAACCAAATCCTTATTACTTGTCCTAAGAAGGATGACATTTATCTAACTGACTACCCTTTTTGAAAGCTGTGGGTTTTTTTGTGCGTGTTATTTCATTTTGACTTTGGTCAATTTTGCTTATGTTGCTTTTATATGGGTTTGACTATGTGATTTACTTGATAAATGATTTAATTGTGATGTTTGTATTAATCATATATATTAGAACTATTAAATATTAATTGATTAAAAAAAAGAAATATTAAAGTATGATTGATATTTAATTAATTGAGAAATTAATTAAATATATGCTTTAATTTAATTTAAAGACTAAATTAAAAATTAAAAATTAGAAAATTGAGTAAAAAGTGAATTAAAATATTAAAGAGTAAATATTAAGTTAATATAAGTACTTAATTAATAATAATTAAATTAGAGTTGCATTTAAATAAACAATAAATTATGAATCTAAAAGTGTCATGCATAGTAAATAAAGTGAAGAAAGAAAATAATATTTTAAATAAAAGTGCTTTGAGTGCACATGAAAAGATTTCAAAAATTAAGTTATTTAAAATTTAATTAAAAGTAAGTTAGATTTAATTAAATTAAAAATTAGGAACCCCTAGTTAGGGTTAGGGCTCTTTATTAGAGGCTTTTTGTCCATTTTAGAGTTAGATAGGTTTTGGGAGGGCAACTAAATGGAGAGCTAGAATTAGTAGGTTTACACAGAGGTTTATGGTGATTCAACATTAAAGTTAAAATGTAAGTTCAAAACTTAAGAGTATTTTGGATATCACATTTAAAGATTGCATTATCTTGGAAACTCTGCTGGTAGATTTGAGGTAGGGTTTGAGAACCTTGCAAATATTTCCTTTAAAAAAGATTGTCTTTTTTGTGCTTTTCAAATTGGGCTGTAGTAATTGGTAAAATTTATGAATGATTTTAGTTGTGAAATTTTAGAAGAGAAATTATGTATGGGTTACATTATATTTGAGAAATTAGAAGGAAGAAATTTAGTGTTCTTGTGTAGAAAATTCTCATAAAAATTAAACCTAGAAACTCTTATTTTGAAATTAGCAAAACCTTATTGAATCTAGAAAACCTTGTTTCAACACTAGCAAAAATACATTGCCTGAAATATGTCAAAACCAAGTAGGTTATTCTTGAGAAAACTTACATGAAAAATAATTAGAAAATAAGAATATTCATGTAATGCCCCACCAAGGGATCCAAAGAATTAATCTAAAATATCGCTAAGTTTGCCAAACAATTTTATTTTAAACATGAAAGATAAACTATTCATAACTTATACACAGAAATGGAAGCAATAGCATCAATTCAAGTGAAAGTAAACATGACATACATAAGAGGTAACATTCTTTAAGGATCCCTTAACATTGTATCACATCTAAATTATCTATTCATCTAACATCACATCCTTAACAATGATACATCCAATGTTCTTAAACAATATACAAGTGTCCTTTTAGTAATTACATTTTAGATTGCTCAATCATCCACTGTAAATGTCTCAGGGTATGAAAGGCTCAAAGAATAAACATCCGTATAAATAATCTACATCATCATACTAACTCTAATCCATGATGAAATATCATAAATGAAACCATAAACAATACATGATACATCATCATCATAAAGATATAAACATCCATCATAAAAGATAGCCATGAATCATAAAACACATCTAATGTAACTGCACGGTTCCTCCCAACCATTAATAGCATCATTAGACCATCGTGGATCCTAGCCATCCCTCCGTGCGTAACATTCCAAATCACCGAAGAGATCATCGATAGTAACATAGTAGGAATGTCACACCTAAACATACTACATCAAATACAGAAAGTAATCTGACATGCAAATATAAACATAAGATAACATCATCTATCATATACAAATCATCAATGAAATGATAAATATCCACCATCATAAAGGACGCATCAGCCATGATGTCTCAAACGGATCTCAAACGATAAGAGTGGAAAAACACTACCACTCAACCACATGGAACCTAAGTGGTCCACTCCCACCATGCTGAGGAGATAATCTCAAGTCCCAAACCGGCTATTCAAAATCACATAACATAAAATCACAATAACTCTCTAAGTCCAGGAATCCTAAAAGTATACTAACTCAAAGGTTTCAATCACAAAACTGACATCTAATCCCAGAGGCACACAATGACATGTAGGAAACCCACTGTGCAAGTGGGAAAGTGTCATCGCATATATCATGTAGAAATTACCCTGGTAGTTAGCTAAACTCCATGGGTCCCTACTGATCCTCATGCAACCACTAGTATCCTCTCATACTAACAAGGCATACTATGGAATGCAAGGTCGTAACCAAGCATTCTCTCTACTCCCATCCTAGTCTGTACAAGCATTCGAGGCATGGACGAGAACCAACAAAATTATCTTTTTAGGTTTATTTAATCTCCATTTAGTGTAAATGTTATCACTTATTAACTAAACTTACAATGAGTTACCCTGGCAGCCACTTAGGGCCCCAGCTCCCATTGCAAGCCACTTCTCGACACTACAAGTAGTTAACCTACCCTAAGCTCATGGAATCATAAAATCACCCCAGTCCTATACAAGTGACTGGATAGAAATACCAAAAGATAATCCACAATAAGAATCATCAAAAATCCACAATAAAAGCATCAAATCTCCATGAGCATCTGAAAAGCATCCATAGATAATCATGACCACAACAGTTCTCTATTGGAAACTAAAGGTATCACTGATAATCAAAAGTATCCATTGGTTCTCAATAACCAAAATATATCTCAAAATCATACTGATCGAAGACTCCAAAATGGTTGAGTCAAACATGTCACAACATGACATCATCAATAAATAATCAACATTTCAGTCCCATCATGGCAACTAGAAGTAATCCAAGGTTAACTGATCGATGAATCAAAAATGGTTAAGTCAAGTGTCTTAGATACATATAACTCAGCTTCACTCAAGAAGACTGAAAATCAATAACAATCAGTAATTACAAACATCTCATATAGCATAACATCACATTACCATGGTTGGGTTTATAAATATCGAGACCAAATAAGATCAACATGCCATCACATCTCATAACCCTTGAGCCTCTAGTAACAACCTAAGACTAGTCAACACTAGTCAACCCAAAAATCCAAAACAAGAAGCATATAGAATACACAATGCAAACACATGTTTTGGTTTTGCTAAAATCACATAGTTGAATTAAGCATAGAGCTTCAATTTTCTATTTGCAAGTATACTTCAAGCATCTAAGAGTAATCATTTGACCTAAAAGTCAACCCGTTTGTTCCCTCGATAACATTATTCTTTCATTATTTAAAATAACATTATAAGAATAATTGAAGGATAAATATTTACTCATTAAACTAATCTTCTTGACCCTCAATTAAATAATTCGCTTTATTTAACTAGGATCCATATTCTAATCGTATAACTCTTCTTTAATGTTACTTCAACTTTTCAACATAATCAAAGGATCATTATTCGTTAAACTATAAGAAAGTCAGTTATCAATCTCTGAATAAGAAGATTATAACTTTATTAAAATGATCAATTAACATAGGTACACAATCCATGACTTTTATCATTCTAATAGTTCTTAATTAAAACTCAATATCACTAAAACTTAAGTCTCTTGATTAAATCATCACTAACAACCATTAAAATACCTAAGGTCATTATTCAAGTCATTAGAATAAAACTTATCAAATCTGATGTAAGAATCATATCAATTAAAAACTCTATTACATAACTTAATTATTAATTAAATCTAATTAACTCTAATTAATTGATTTAATTAATAATTACATAACCATATCAACGGCCCAATGAATATCAGTTGATTAATAACTAACTATAATTTGTAAGTTATAAGTCAACTACTATTTTCAAATTTAAAGTATTTTCTAGGTAGAAGAGATTCCTGATTCCACCCATTTTTATATTTAAATGATAGGTGCAATTACTCGTAGTAATTGATTATTTTAAACTATTTTTTATCAATTTTCAATTAATCAATCCATTCCATAACTTAATTAATTAATTTAACTGATAACTCAATGATTATTATCAAGCAAGAAGACTTCCTTTTAACCCTATAGTTATCCCGTTTTAAATAATATAATCCTCGTAATGTTTTGAGATCAACCTTTCTAAACTCAATTAAGGTAAATGTTTGAATCATTATAATTAATGTTCTCTCAAGAGATGATTTTGGTTTAATCATTATCATAATAGAATGAATTTCATTTCCTCTAACTCGACCAATTAGTCTCGTTAAAACTATTTATACCATCATTCATTAATAATCTTATCCATTAAATAATGATCTCATTAATTCTAAAAACTTATTCATATATGGAATTTCCCCTATAATAGTTTTTTTTTTTCCTGAAATCAATTTCCTTAAAACATTCTAAGGATAATCATCTCTATAGATTTAATAAGATAACCATCAACTCTATCAATTTCATTAATAATAATGCAACCCCATTAATTAATCTTAATTAAATTATATTTAATTAAGTTAATTATTATATACTAATCTTCAATCATCATCTATTAAATTTAATCAATATTAATATCTTTTTCTTTTAAATCGACTTCATTTAAAAATCCATTTACTTAAATTGACTAATGATTAATTACACTTCTTCTACTATTAACTAATCTTAATAAAAAATTAAATTAAATTAGATTAGTAAATAAATCATATAAATCTAATGCATAGTAATAAGATTCTATTCAAACCTGCTACAGTGGCAGAATAGAGAGCTTATGCAATAGGAAGTCTAGTGGTGACAGGAAGATCGCATACAAAACTATAAATCCAGAATTGCATCATAATAGGAAGTCTAGTGGCGACAAGAGGATAGCATACAGAACTATAAATCTAGAATCGCATCACGACAAGGAGTCTAGTGGTGATAGGGAAATAGCATGCAAAATCTAGATCTGTATTGCGACAAGAAGTCTAGTGGCGACAGGAAAATAGCATACAAAATCCAGGTCTGCATGGCGATAGGAAAATAGCATGCAAAATCTAGATCTGTATTGCAACAGGAAGTCTAGCAGTGACAGGAAAATAGCATGCAAAATCTAGATCTGTATTGCAACAGGAAAATAGCATGCAAAATCCAGATCTGCATGGCGACAGGAAGTCTAGCGGCGACAGTAAAATAGCATGCAAAATCTAGATCTGTATTGCGACAGGAAGTCTACGGCAACAGGAAAATAGCATGCAAAATCCAGATCTGCATGGCAATAGGAAGTCTAGCAGCGACAGGAAAATAGCATGCAAAATCCAGATCTGCATGGCGATAGGAAAATAGCATGCAGAATTATAAACATTCACACACACACACACACACACACACACACACACACACACACACACACACACACACACACACACACACACACACACACACACACACACACACACATGCAAATTAGTATTTTCAAAGAGAACATATATTTACTTTTACACCATAAGGGCTTTCATTTCAATGAATTAAGGATGGTAATTGTTCTCTAAATTTATCCATTAATTTCTCTAATAGGTTTGACTGTAGATTTAGAAACCCTTTTCAAATCTATTTATCAATTTTGATTGTAATTCGAACCCAAACCCAAATTAGATCTAATTCTTTCTCATTTGGAACTAAGGTTTTCTATTGTTTTCTTTGCAACCAAATAAATACATATCTAGATTCCAATTTCAAGATTAAGGATTCATTCATGGAGTGTATTCAGACACATATAAAAGACACGATGAAGATAGGAAGAGAAAGAGTGCAAATAGAATAAGTGAAAATCACGAGTGCACCTGGACACTGATGCTAATTTTCCATGCCTCAGAAGTCCATAGAAAAATCTCTTCCTTCTCCAACATTTGCAATACCTCCAAGATCCAAGCCAACCGAAATCTTCAAGTGATTAGAAGTGCTTGTTGAAGCATATGAGCATATAGAAACATAGGAGCATGTAGAAACATATGAGCTTCTCAAATGCATGTAAGCTTTGAAGCTTCCCAAACACACTAGGAGAGCCTCTATTTAAAGGCCTCTAAGATGCATCTAGAATGTGTCTAGAAAGAGCTAGAAGATAAGCATGACAACTAAGCACGAGTCTTCTCCAACCTTCTAGATGAGTCATAAGGTTGTAGACACCATGTGCTCAAATAATATGCTAACTCCTAAGTGTAGATAACTTATGCATTCTTAGAGTGCAAACTCCTATGTTGTCTACATGACAACTCTCGAGAATTTGCAAACTCATATGTGAGAAAACATTAAAATAATGCACATTAATTAATATAATATTTACTTTACTCTTTCCAATTTAATTAATTTATTATTTTTAAATCTCATGCACTAACTTAAATAATTCCACTTATTTTATCTTAATATATTTATATTTTAATCACATGAAATCTAGAATCTTTTAATAGTTTTAATATCTTTTCCACTTTAAATTCATTTTTGAGACTTAATTGATAAAATATTTATTAATTTAAATAAATATTATCACATTTCAAATTTAAAATTATAACTTTTATCTTCAAATCTAATTATTTTATTTAATTAATTTCCCAATTAATTAAATAAAATAAATATTAAAATATCATATAAATTTTCCATTAAATTAAACTACTCATTAAATTTTTTAATTAGGCTTAATTAATAGAAAATACACCAAAGACTCACAAAGTAAAATACGAAAACTCATCATAGCCAAAATACATACAAAATCAAACCAAGGGTTAATATTATGAATTATGTCATCCAACGTATTCGGAGGATACTTAACTCGGATACTTGTCCTAATTTCCAATTAGGACAAATGGCTTAAAGGGTTGGGATTTGGACTTGAGAATTTACCTCCCCTCTATTACCATTGAGATAATGCAATAGGGTACGCTCATCCTGGCAATTTAGAGAAGTCGATACCTGATACATGCAACCTGCATAAAATCCACGCATGTACAAGCACAATATATACTAAGCTAAATAGGCAATGGCAGGAAGAGGTGCATCGTGTAGATCTCGACTAGTAGGTGACTACGACTCCCTTCCTTAACCACATCAAACATGCCATACAGAAAGAAAACAAACACGCACACCATACACATGCAAGTATGGGGTAAGTATCCATAAGAAAACACGCAGAATAAACCATCTATCTAATCATCATCAATAACTGAAATCACTGATTAATCATCATATATGCATGAACTATAAGGTACCAAGTAATCTCATCATATATCAACTGAATCCATAACATAATATCTGAAAGTCTCAAAACAATGCTACTAACTATCAACATAGAACTAGCCCTAAAAAGAGTTCGACAATGATAACAAAAATGCGACCTAGGAGCAGGCACTACAATTCATCCAATTTAAAGCTTGAATAGATATTTTTTTGTAAAATTAAAATAAATTAAAATTCAAAGATGAATTAGACATTGTCATTCAAATTACAAGTTAAATTTAATATTGGAATAAAATACAAGTGAGAAAATTATATGAAAAAATATATTTACATATTTGATAAATAAAATTGAATATATTCATTAAGAAGAGAATTATGTTTTGAATATATATAAAGATATGCATGTAGATCAATGTAGTTATTCATGTAAAGGAATATACATAAATAAATATATTTATGCACGCAAAAATGAATAAATGTATGTTAAAAATATTGATATAATAATCTTGTACATGTAAGAGTAAATAGGCATGAGAAAATATACATACAGTGGGGAAAAATGCATGCAAACTTACTTTACTTTAATATATATTTATTTTCAGATTTATTATTTCAAAAAAACCTTATTATTATTGTTAAATATTAATTTCAAAAATTAGAATTTTTTTTGAAAAAAATATTTTTATTTAATTTCAAAAATTAAATAAATATTATCCATTTTTTTGTAAGTGGATGTTATTATTAATGCTCTTAAGTCTAGTTAAATTTTTAGTTGCATATAAATGATTAAAAATTATTAATGCAAGTGGGAAATAAAGAAATATATATTTATGATTTAGTTATATTTTAAGTAAAGTTATAGTGAAGTTATGTATATAATCATCTATTTATGGTTAGTAGATATAATGAGTAAAAAAAAATATAATTTAATTTTACCTATAATTTAAGTTGAGATTTTTATAATGGAAATTAAATATTAATTTTGGACTTATATGAAAGTTAAAGTAATACTCTAAGAATGATCATTGATATTAATATTTAATCTAATACTTTATATTGTTAACTAAGTCATTTATAATCTAAGATCTTCTAAATCATCAACATGATAATATGTTATAGTGAGAATTGATAAAATACTAATGTAGTTAATATTTAATTTAGAGATGATATTTGAGTTGAATATTAAATTATTCAATAAATTTTAGGACATAATACCAGTTTAATATTGATTAATCATGGTAATTAAATTTATATGAAGTATTTATTTACACCTATATGATAGGTATTCATGCATGCTTGTCAACATAAATTCTTAAGTCAAACTGAACTTTAAAAATATGAATTAATTTTATTGCAAAACTAAACTTGTATTATTATTATTATTAGTATTATTGTGATTTGTTAGTATAAGTTTTCTTTTATTTTCTTTTATGATGCTCTGGGGGTTATGTAGTTGGCCAATTATTATGATACACTAGAGGCTATGGGATTCTATTTTTTGTGTGAATGATATGACCATTTTTATGTCTTGATTAGTCCATGTATGGTTTGGAGTGCAATTAAGAGTAACTCTACTTGTTCTAATCATTATTTCTTTTAACTAAAAAGGGCAACAACCATTATTTATGTAAAGTTTGATTTACCTGGTCACCTTACATTATCATTTATGGTGATGTATGTCCTGGATGGTTGTGTTATGAATCATGTTATCTTATGATTTGTTCGACAATTTGAATGGTTATCTTTATGTGTGATGTACTTCATGATGGAGATAAATGTTATTAATATGGGTTTATCATTGTTCTAATGATTATGAGGCTTTATGGATTTTTAGTATGGTTATGAGATATCCATTATGGGATGGATGATTCTTTGAAATGTTATATTGAGATGGATAATGAATCCTTGTATGGATGTGATGTTATTCCTATGCTCCATTCTTTTACTTTGGTGTTTTTCATGATTATAATTTATGAGAATGTTTGAGTATTATTTGAATTGTTTTGAATGGAGCATTAGGGTAGGTTAATTAGGTGTATAGGTGGGAAGTAACTTGCAATGGAGGTTGGGGTCCTAAGTGGCTATTAGTATAACTCATTATAAGTAACTTAATTAAGTGATAACACTACATATTAAATGGGGTTTTTAAAAATAAACTAAAAAGATTAAGTGTTCCTTGCTCATGCCTTGAGTGCTAGTACATGATAGTATGGGAGTGAGAGAAGATGCTTGATTGTGATCTTGCATAGTTAGTTTCCTTGTCTATATGAAAGGATTACTAATTATGCATAGAGTCACTAGGGGGCCGGAGTCCAAGGAGACTACTAGGGTAACTGTAGAGTTGACTTGTGTGATGAAACTTCCCCATATGCATCTAAGGTTTCCTATTTATATTTATATTTATGTTTTTGTTTTGGGTTACCTCTGTGATTGCCTTTTCATATTAGTAGTACCACTTGTTGTAGAGAGATTTTACGATCTTTTCCTAGAATTTGTATTGTTGATTTTGTGGTTTGATTATCCATGTGTGGATCATATATTATCTCCCCTACACTATGGGAGTGGAAACCCGACCAGGTGACCACGCAGTTGGGAGGTACTAGCTTCTAACCATTTAGGTCCCCTTCAGATTCACACTAATGTTGGATGTTCATTGATGCAATTGTACCATTATTATTCTTATTCTTATCTTGGAGACTTTCTATTTAGATGTTGTATCTATGTATTCATGTATTTTGTGTCTTGAGATCCTACGCGATGTAGTATTATATTTTTATGTACTTGTATTTTTAATTACATACCCCGTGACATATGTTGTGGATGTGGTTATTTGGATGTGGTCCATTGTATCTGTTGTACTTATGTATCTTCTTATGAGATTATGTTTATGTTTTCATCATGGCTATGGACATTGTACTTAAGATCAAAACTAATTAACTAAACATTCTTAAGTGTGACTCAATGTGAAGGAACCCTTGAGGAATGAAAATTGTGTTTGTGATTTCTTATGTGTATTTGATGTGTATGTTTATATTGATTCCACATTGGCATCTTATGTCATATAATTTTTTTTATAAAAACATGTCCAGTAAAAAATTGTAACATAATAGGTTGAATTCTATTGGGTTCCCAAGCAAGGTGTTACACTTGGTATTAGAGCCCAAGTTTCTACATTGGAAACTCTGGGCATATTGTGCACCATCATATAACAAGTAGTTAAACTCACAACAATATTAAAAAAAAAATTCTATCAACATAAAACTTTGACAACACAGATTGGGCAAGAAAATTGAGAAACAATATAACTTCCAAAAAAAAAAATCTTGCATTTGTAACACTTGACTCTTAAGACTTTTCCTTTTTGACTATACATTTTATCTTTACTATCTCATAGCTTACTGGGCATTTTTCTTGATTAAGTTAGTATGAAAGACTCATGAACTTATGCACTTCATGATGTGGAATTAATTACTAGTTGATGTTTACAATCCTACATGTTAATTATGTACTGCCTACTATTTATGTGTGGGCATTGCAATAAAATATGAAAAGATAGAGTTAATTGTGAAATTAGAAGTTAAATTATATTATTTTCATTTATATCAAATGCATCATGCAAAATTTGAAATAATAAATTGCTTATTATAATTAATGCAGTTATAACATTGGGTACTTGTGTATCTTATCCTAGTAGGTCAATTGGGTCAAGTACTTAAGTCTCCAATTGGATTATATATTACTTAAAAAAAGGAGCCATTAGACTTGTTCTGTTAGCAATGCTTTATAAAATTGAATTAGAAAAACATTTCATTAGAGGCATCATGTAGATTTTCATCCATTCACAAACTCAAGCATTATAATAAATTATGGAATGATTCCTAGTAAGTAGGGCTCATAAATTCATGGAATGGCATAAATGATAATTGTAAAAGTCATTAATGATCCACCTTTTCATTTTTTTAAAAGTGCATTCTCTAACACATCTAGTATACTAGACCCCTAGTTGTCATGAAGCAATTGGCTACCACTAGTCACCTTGTTATGTGGAACATGTTCTTGTGGAAATTTATTTTTGGTTATTTATTTATTTTCATGTTGTGAATAGGCTAATATTAAATTTTTGAACTTTCTTATGCCCAGATTAGTCACCTTACTCTCTTTTCATTGTCTATTTTGTGGCATTGGTAATACTTGATTTATTGTTGAAAATCATCGTGCTATTTTTTTTTCATTTACTATTGAACTTGATATTCACCTACTTGGGTTTTCCTTTAAGTTTTGTGGTGAATATCTAAATATTTGATATTGTTAGCCTTTTTATGTGATAAGTACTATTTCTACCATGTTCATTATGGACCTATGATAGTGAGAAGGAAGGACACTATGAGATTGCATTTTGATTGCATGTAGAAAGGAAAGCCATTTGGATCGCATAGTTTGCATTAGTGTTACAATAATTATGATTAGGTGAATGTTGTATTAAGTAAGATTTCATAAGATTCTCAACTTATTATTCAAACATAACCTTAAATTTTGGATGTCTTTTATGGTGCTCATTGAATGCAAATCTAAACCTATTAAAAATTTATTTAAAGAAGAATATTTGATCAATATGGTTTTTGATTTATGCTTAAATCAAAATTATATTTCTCTTAATAGTGGGGTGTGTATACTTAGTAAGATGGATTGTATTAATTTCCTATTTAACCATTTTGAATGAAAATCCACATATTAATTTTTACTTTGAGTATCTTAGTGGTGATAGTCGGCTTCCAGGAGTAAGCCTATTTTAAGGGGGAGGATGTAAAACCCCTCCTTTACTATCATTGTAGAATTTTTTGTTAAAGTTCTATATGAATCTTGTGGACATATTATCCCTTAGCTGATTTTGAAATACAATACTTTGATATATAGGGTAATTGATTTACTCTATAATAAAGGTTACTTACTTGCAATGACAATACTTTCACATGTTTATTTGATGATTATGATTACCTTCATAATGATGATGCTTTAATTTATCTGAGTTAGCAAATGTAATTTATTCCATAATAATGACATATGGTATGCTTTCAAATGATGACAACATATTATTTATATTAGAACATGATGACATTTATACTTGTGAGTATTTATGGTACTAACCCCATACTTGTATGTGTTTGGTGTGCATGTCAATTTTACTATTCCATTTGACATGAATGATGTGGTTGAGAGAGGGAGTCATAGTCATCTATGAGTTAGGATCTACATGATGTACCACTCCCCATCATTGCTTGTTTAGCTTAGATATATATGCACATGTATATGCTCGTCTTTTATGTAGGTTGTAGGTATTGGGCATCACCTTCCTATTAGAATGTTTAGAATGACTAGGGGGGTTTGAATTAGTTACTCAAGGTCCATAAGTACCAATTTAACAATCGAACATTAAACATTATCTATTCTTCTTACCCTACCATAGCTCAGTTTCTACTCAGTAACAAAATTAACTAGTAGTTCGCTGTCCTAATATAATAGATTCACTGAATATAAACATTTAAATGTAAAAACACCATAAAAAATTCAACACAAGTTTGACACCAGGATTTAATGTGGAAACCCAATTTGGGAAAAACCACCACAACATGTCTCCAATTTTTCACTCTTCTAAAGTGAGCTTTGTTAGGAGCCAACCTTGTTAAAAGTTACAATACACATTGTCAAATGTGACCTAGTTATAGGATTTAATCATCATGTTAGGAGTAGCTTTGTCAGAGGACTTTGATCATTCCATTAGAATGTCACCTTGTCAAAGGATTTACATAGTCTATTAAGTCTTGAATGACTATTAGGTCAACCTTTGATTAAAATGATTTCCATAAAAAATGTTTACAATGATTAGAAAGAAAACAACATTGTTTGATTTGTATGATTATAACTCACTTTGAAATTTTAGATCTCTATTCAGTACATGTGTTGATTCTTTGATAAGCCTTCCTTGTCACCTTTGTCCTTGATTTTCTTGGCAACCCTTCAAGCAATCACCCTTTACTTCAGAACAAATTTAAGCCTTTTGCTTAGATTTTCTTATCAACCTCAACAACTTTGTTCCATCTTACTAGAAACATGCACAACTTCTCTACTCTATTATCTTTTTCACATATCTCATTCATGCTCTCTTCTCCCCTTTATAAAAAGTTTATCTCTAAAACTACTTAAATAGATAATTTTGGTCCTTTTCCATTTTCACAATCACTATAGATCTTAGAGTTCTTAATTCAATTCATCAAGTTCATTGATTTTTTCATCTTCCTTCTTTTTATAGAAACTTATTCATCAAATTCATTCATTATGTATCTTAAGTAATCTTCTCCTTGAATTAAATGACCGAACTCATCAATTCTTATCTCCAACACGCTTTCCATATCACAAGAAATCAACTAAGTTGGCTAAAAATCATGATTTCTCATACACATTCAAAATAATGTCACTCAGACATTACTAAGTTCTAACACTCAGTCATCACTGAATTTCTTGGTCATTGTAGAACTTCTAATTGACATGAACTTGTTTTCTTGGTTGATATTGATGCTCGCTCAACACTAAATTTGATTGAAACTTGCTATGGCTTGGTTGACACTAGCATCACTCAACATATACTTCAATTCTTTTTGATCTTTTACTCTATTTTTTGGTCAAGTCTTACATAAGTGATCTATCTCCACTTGCACTATCAAGATTTGAATATTACTATTTATCAACATGATTTGAACAATCACTTTGTCTTGTCAAGGTCTAGCTAATCAAATGTCCATTATAGCTTCCTTTTCATAACTCGACCTTTCTTCTATGTGCTTTTTTATGAGAAACTCCTCAAATCTTCTTCATAGATCAAATAGATATGAAATTTAGAGAAGATACCAACATGTGTCATTAGTAGATTTGACATCAATGATAATACAACAATTGTTCTAATTTTAGTTTCCAACAATCTCCCTCTTTGGCATGGATGGAAACCCTTTAAAATATTTTTCTTTAGGAAATCTCCCTCTTTATTACCATGCAATCCACAAGATTTCACTTTCAATATTCTTAGTTTCATTCTAATTCTCAGTCATGCAATCTCAAAAACTCCCTCTAAGTTCTAAGTTCATACTTCCTCTTGTATACATACTCTCTAATTCTAGTCAAATTTATCCCTCTTACATTATGTATCACTCAAATCTCTTTATGTATCTCTCCCTCTTTGAGAACAATTCCAAAGACACTATCTCTTTTGTCTCATTTTCTTCATACATCTTGATTATGTAGATATTTGCATGTCTGGTCTAAAACTTATCTATTCTTCATCTTCATTAATACCTTAGGAACCTCAAAAAATAGAACTATCTATATCAATGTGTAAGGTATTCAGATTAGCACATTTGATGTAATGCACCATTTCTCCTTATGTTTCTTTCCTTAGGGGAATTACCCTCGGTTTACTTTTAAGATATTCATGAGAATATTTAGGGAAGACTTTAGTGAATATGTTAGAAATTTGTTCTTTTGTGTGCTTATGTTCTAACTTCACTTCTTTGTCTTGAACTAGTTCTCTCAAGTAGGGATACTTGATAGCACTATGTTTTGTTTTAGTGTGCATCATCCCTTTTAGTAATTGCTTGATCCACATAATGTTTTAATAATTCACTACAGTTTGACAGAGTAAGCTTCAACCATTGATTAGGAAATACAATTTTAATTCTTTCTTGTCCATGAGACCAATCCCTTTCCTAGAAAGAGTGCAACTCCACTATTTTTTTTTGTCATCAATATTTCTTGCCCAATCAGAGTCAATGAATACATTCAGTTAAAATCTACCACTTGTAATAAAATTTATAGTCTTATGTACCTTTCAGATATCTCAATATCGTTTTCACTTCCATCATATGATTATCCTTAGGATTTGTTAAATATCTAGGAACTATACCAACAACTAATGTAATATTAGGTCTACTCTATGAACAACATATTGTAAATTTCCAATCATTGATCTATAGTGTTTGGTTCACATTAGTAGACTTATCACTTTTACATAACTTATGTCATGTAGGCATAGGTGTGCTCACTAATTTTGATTCTTCCATTCCAAAAGTTTTTAGTATCTCCTTGATATATTTGGACTGAGTAATGAAAATACCAAGCTTCATTTGATATACTTTCAAACCAACAAAGAATTTGATTTCACCAAACATTGATAGTTTGAATTCCTTCTTCATTTCATCAACAAATGATTTGTATAATTCTTCTTTTCCTCCAAACATAATTTCATCAACAAAATTTTTAGATAGCATGTCTAGATCCACAAATCGTTCAAGTTGATCTATGTAAACTTCTACCTCAAGCATACTATTCAGAAATGTGGATTTGACATCCATCTGATATATCTTAAAGTTTTTGTAGGTTGAATATGCAAGTAGAGTTTTGACTTCTTCTAGTCTTGCTATAGGAGAAAAAGTTTCTCCATAGTCAACTCCTTCTTCTTGAGTTGATGCAGGAACATCTTGGGTTTTCTTGGTGGCTACCTTGGAGTTCATGGAAGGAGGCTTGGTATTTTCTTTAGAGGGTGTTTGCATTGATACTTGGTCAATGAAGGGACTTGGTGCTCTACAAAGGAGGAATCAATATGTGGAGGTGAAACTTGGCATTTACTAGGGAGCTTGACTGGTTTGGTTGTTGTGTTTCCTGAGTTGGCTTGGTCAATGAAGGAGCTAAGTCATGCTTGGAGGTTGTTGTGTGGTGCTCGGTCAAGTCTTAGTTCCAACTTTTCTCATGTTTTTTGTGTTTAGTCTCTAGTGTGAGTTGACTTTGGCATTTAATTTTGGTATGGGTATTTAATTTGTGTTTTGGTTGACTTGTGGCTTATGCATAAGCATTTAATGTAAGGGTTTATTTTAATTTGTAATGGGCTAGGCCGACTTGTGGCTTACTTAGGTATAAGTAGGGGGTCTTGTGGAGTCTTTTAGCATTCATTTAGTGGAGTGAGTGAGGATCATCCATCTTGGAGAAGAGGATGAAGTGTAGGAGTGAATTTTGAGAAGTGCTAGTAACTGTGGCTTGGGAAATAAGGAGATTGCTTGGTGGGCTTGTGAGCACAAGTTTAGATCTTCCTTAGAGGTTTCTACTAGAGTGTGGATCAAGAATAGGTGGGATTAGTGTGGAGTTAGATCTTGTGGGAACTTTCATAAATATTTTTTGTAATTGTTGTTGTATTTGGCCCTAACTCATAAGGCCAAGTTACAATCGGGCACATTTCATGCAAACAATTATTTTATGAATCTAGTATTACATTTTGGTATCAAATCTTACTTTTTTTTGTATTTCCACTATGTGGTTATTTGTTGGGGGCTAGGACATCTCCTATAGGGATTCTCCTACCTTGTATTGCATCAGATGGTATAAGAGCATAGTTGTTCCTGAGTATGTAGACCAAGCACCAAAGTTGAGGCAACTTGTACTATGACCTTAGGTTGGAGAAGTTGATTTGAAAAGATCTTAATTTGGTGGTGGATTGTTCTTTATAGAGTTTTAGATAACTTGATTGTGAGGTGGTAGATCATGGTTCTGACTTAAAATTTTAGAGGACTTGTAGATGCATTGATGGATGTGAAGATGGAAGTTTGATATTTGATGTAGCATGATCAAAGAGAGTTTGTGTGATGTGTATTGTAGATCTATGTTCTTGGACCTGTGATTTGTCCCTAGTTATTTGTGTGAGATGGAAGGTTATGATTTTTTTTGATAGGTAATTGGCCAAAGCCTATATTATTTATTATTCATTTTATTATTATTGTTAGATTAATTATAATTATTTATTAATCTTGAGTAGATTCAAAATCAAGACCTCCCTGATGAGAGGCTCACAATTTACTATTGTGTTGTAGGCTCTTGCCTGAGATGGAAGGTTATGATTTGACTTGTAGAACTATTTGGGTCTTTCATAAGGAACATGGGATATATTTGTTGCAAAGGGTTTGTTAAGATCTTGGAATATGGATCCAAGAGGATTGGACCCTAATATTATTGCGTATCCTCATGGTGTGGTGGAGAAGATGCTTTTTGAGGTGTTTACTCAGCTTGAAGCTAGTTTTCTTGATCAAATTAATGACAAGATGAGGAGGGTATTTCGTAGATATTTTTGGAGTTGGAGTCTACCAATTAGGAATAGATTTTTTTGGACAATTAGAAGGCTTGTTCAAGAGATATGATGACATGGAAAGGTCGAGGTCGAAGAGATTGATTTTGTTGATAAATTTGTGGAGTTTGATGCAGAACCTGCAGAGAAACTTGAGGCTATTGCTAAGGATATTCCTAACCTTGTTGATGTTGTGATGAATATTGGTTTTAACGATTGGTTGGTTGGGTTTGACATGGAAATTGTAGAGATCTTTATTGTGGATGACCAAGTGGCTATCAGTGATGAGTTATATGTTGTAGAACATCTTGTGTGTCAAAGAAATATGTGTTTACTGGATATGACATTGATGAATTTGGTTACAGGCATTGGGATTTTAAAAATTATTAAATTATAAGAATTATATTTTTCATATTCAATGAGATATTATTGCACAAATATCAATTGTAGAAACACAAAATGAATAAAATGATTATGCAGTTCTAGATGATATACCAAAAGATGATGTTCCAATAGTCCCTCTAATGTAATACTAGTTTGGCTACTCCCAAATCCTTTCCTTTTTAAGGATTTATTTAGGCTTGATACTAGCCTATTAGGGTTTTTTTGATGCTCTAATCTATATAGGACCTGTATTCTATCCTCCAACCACTCTCCACCTAGTTACACCAATAGTTAGGTTCTTTCCTTACATAAATACCTTTTCATAGGTCATTACTGACCTTGTTCCTTTGGCATTCTGACCAAATCCTTCATCCATGTAGAGTGAGGTCTATCATAAATAATAATGGACTTCCCTTGAACTTTTGGACACCAATCTTGCAAGATAAATCCAAGTTCCTTGCTCCTCAATCAAAATTTCTTAAAATAGGGCTACTAGGATTAGCCCTCCAACTTGGGTTTTTTGGGTTTGTCTCTAAATTAATCCAAAAGAGGTGGTAAAAAAACTTGATATTCAAATTACCTTTAGGAAAATCATAAATATTTTGTGGGTCTCAAGTCCTTGAAGTGTCCATACACTAGAAATAAACTTTTAAGCCTACTTTCAAGGGCTTCATCTCAATGCTGACTAGTCTGGTTAGGGTATATTCTTTCCCCCTTCAAAACTGATCAATGGAATCTTTTCCCTCAGTAGGAGTTGACCTTAGTTAACCCTCCTTATTTTGCATCACTTGGTTTGAATTATCAAACACTTTCAAACCCCAAATCTTCTCCTTCTAATTCATGATTTGTTTAACCAAGTATAATAGACTTTCTTAGGGCATCACCTTCAAATTTCTTGCTATGTTTTCCATGTACCCAAATCTAATACAAAATGTGTACATAGGATCTACTTCCACATCTCATGAAACCATGAGTAACTGACAACAATGATTCGTGGGAGAGCCATTATTGCTCAAAAACCCAAAATTGAAATAACACACTACCTATTTAGGAAAGAATTTCAAACCCTAATTAGATGAATGCTTCAAACCTATACAATTCAAGTGAAAAGTAATGTACAAACATAATCAACAAAAATCCAACACTATATTGGTCTATTCAATCCATTTTTCCATATAGGTAAATCAAATACCACAAACTATCTTAGCCTTAACTGGAAAAATGTGCAGTCACTTGCTCAAAATTTCTTATTACAATTTTCAACCCTTGGAATGTGTTTGAATGTTGTTATTATAGGTTCTCAAAGAGGTTGTAGGTGGTTGGCATAACGACCAAGTTCTCCTTTTTGCTTTGCAATTTTCCTACTAAAAAGTTATCAAACAACTTTTTAAAAAGTTGCACAATCTTGGCAACTTTTGGCTTCTTTGAGCAACTTTTATCTCTCTCACTTAGGAACCTCCTGACCTATATAAATTGAACCAAAAATGATGTCTAAACATGTTTGTGCTCTTAGAACATCAATATTCATGTTTTAGGCCATTTTCCCTATTTGACAACTTTTGTCAATTTTTGCTCAACTTGACATCTTTTGACAACTTTTGGCTTCCTACTTTCCAAATGACTTACTAGAAGTCCTCATCCACACAATGGAGTAGAATCACATCATCAATTACAAGGTGGGTTAATAGCACACCTCCTTTAAACTTTTCAAGGTCCTAGACCTATGTCTCTTGACACAAATTAAGACTCATCAACACACCACAAACACCTCCTTAACAACTCCTAACTCACTCACATCCCTGACTTGGCTAGAGTTAGTACAAGCCCAAACTAAACCAACTATAAAACCAAAATGAAAAATTGAACTAGGTCTAGGTTCTCCTACACTACCCTCACACTTCACAACCACAACAATAAATAACACACACCCATGTGAATGTTAGATGGTCAACAAGGCTAAGTAGACCTCCATATTTTTTTTCCCTCTTTGTATTTTATTTTACTAACAAATGCTAGTGAACTTGAATGTTATAATGAAGTTGTGTAGGTGGATACAAAGATTTAACATGAGTCTGTAATGATAGAAGAAATTGACTCCTTGCTGAAAAATTAGACTTGGGATTTATATAAGTTGCCTACAGATAAAAGGACTTTACAAAATAAATGGGTTTAGAAGTTGAAAGAAGATGATGGACGTAAGAAAATATTTAAGGCTAGGTTAGTGATAAAATGATTTGCACAGAAAAAGGATATTATTTTTGATGATATTTTTTCTCGTATTGTTAAAATAACTTATATTTGTGTTGTTTTAAGTATTGTAGGTACTGAAGATTTACATTTGGAGCAACTTGGTGTTAAAAAAACCTTCTTCATGATGATTTAGATAAAGAGATATATATGGCATAACTATAGGGATTTGAGGTCAAAGGTAAGGAAAATTTAGTGTGCAGATTAAAGAAAAGCTTATATGGCTTGAAGTAAGTACCATGGAAATGGTATCTTAAATTTGATAGTTTTCTGAATGGGTATGGTTATACTCAATGTCATTATGACTATAGTGTTTATTTTAAAATGTAACATGATAACATCTACATTATTTTATGTTTATATGTTGATGATATGCTTGTAGTTGGGTCTAACATGGATCACATTAAGGGGATAAAAGAACAATTAGCATATCCATTTGCTATGAAGGATTTGGGGGAAACAAAAAAAATCCTTGGTATGAAATTTTTTTGAGATAGGAAGAACATAAATTTGGCATTATCTCATGCCGATTATATTGAGAAGGTGTTGCAATGTTTCTCTATGGAGAATGCTAAATCTATCAACACACCTTTACTTGGTCATTTAAAATTGAGTAAGGATATGTGTCCAAAGACACTAGGAGAGGAGGCTAAGATGTCCAAGGTACCTTATGCTTTATCTATAGGGAGCTTAATGTATGACATGGTATGTACTAGGTCAGATATTGTACATGCAGTGGGAGTTGTTTGTAGATATATGAGTCATCCTATATTTGAGCATTGGAATGCAATTAAATGAATTCTTATATATTTGAGAGGAACATCCAATAAGTGTTTATATTTTGGAGGATCTACTACTTATTTATAGGGCTATGTTGACTCTTATTTGGTAGGGGATATTGATACCAAACAAAATAATACATGTTATGTATTTACCATTTGTGGAACAACAGTGAGTTGGATTTCTCAATTGTAGAAGGTTAATACTTTATCCACTACATAGGTAGAGTATGTTTCTGCTACAAAGTCAACCAAGGAGATGATATGACTTTGAACAGTTTTTCATGAAAGAATTAGGACATCCACAGAGGGTTAATTATTTGTTTACAAATGGATAAAGTTCCATTCATCTTGCCAAGAATTCTTCTCTGCATTCAAAGACAAAGCACATACAATTGTGGTACCATTTCATTCAGCCAATTTTGGATGATGAAAAATTAAATATGGAGAAGATAAATATAGATGATAATCCAGTACATATGTTTACCAAGGTAGTGACGAGGGAGAAGTTGAACTCCTTTAGAACTTTAGTTGGAATTTTAGACTAAATAGACAAAAGAACAACAAATTCCTCGGTGGTTTGATATTCAAGTGGGAGCTATAGGTTTAGCGGTGCTATGATCAGTCTCCAAGTGGGAGGTTATTGGTGTAGAGTTTTATCAGTTTGCATGTGGGAGATTATTATGATGTGGATCCTAATTAGGCTTAGAGGTTCATTTTTCCTAGTTTATTTGATGTGGTTTCCCCCTAGATTATTACCATAGGGGTTTTGGGGAAGTGCCCCTTACAAGGTCTTGGGGAAGTGCCCCAGGTGTACTCCCTATCATAGTACAGGGTGCGGTCAAGGGGAACATCCTTGTGAGGGTTATCGAGGGAAACACCCATGAAGCCTCAAATGACTTTATGCTTTTAATAGGTGTCCACTATTATTTTTCCTATTGGATGACTTATCTTAGCCCTAATTTTGTAAGTGACAACAAGTTGTATAAAATCGCTTAAGGTCAAGGATTTCATAATATATGATAATGTTATAGTTTCTTGCAATGACATTGAACTATACGGGATTGGAGATTGTAATCACTGGATAATGATAATATTGGACTTGTTGTTGGTGGATGTAGCCTAGGGATTGGGCAAGCTATGTTAAATCTCCATGTCATATGTTGTATTCTGTGTGATTAATTAATTTATGATATTGGTTATATTTGTATGTAATTGTTATTTTTGTCTGTGGATAATCCTAACACCTTCCTAGGTTAGCCTATAGGGATTATCCAATGACATTTGGAAGTACTTAAACATGGCACAAGTTGAAGGTGCATCTCTTGCAAGAGCACCTCTATTTGATGCAACTAATTATGTGTTTTAGAAGACCATGATGGCAACCTTTATAAACTCTTTATATGTTTGTATGTGGGAAGTTGTTGTTATAGAATATATTGTACGCAAAACCATACCTACTAACCCTAATGTAAAAACCAAGTATAAACTTGATAAAAAGGCCAGGTTGTCTATTTAATGTGGTCTCACAAAAGATGTACTTGTCAGAGTCATGTAAATTCAATCTACTAATGGTAAATATGGGTAAAATTAGAATCCATTTATCAAGGTGATAAAAAAGTAAAATAATCAATGTTATCAAGGAGATTTCATAATTCATTCACACATGTGACACTCGTGCAATAGTTCCAAAATTATTTTCCTTATATAACTCCCTTAGAAACAATTCCCCAACATAACTTACTTATAAATGATGTGAGAAAGCCTTTATATAGAGGGCTCAATTATAATGAATGAGAAAGATTAATCCATATAAGCCCTAGTTAGGGTTTTTGTAGCCATAACACCAAATATTTTTTGTTCTATTTGTTGTTTTGTCCTCTTATCATTCTATTCTACACCAAATATTTCTCATATCTCAATACCAGATCTACAAACTCACATGACAATAATCCCTTATATCACTTACTCACATTTATTGACCTTCTTCACAGTCTAGCACACACACATACACTTCATACTATCTTATACATCTTACAAACAAGGAAACAATATTTCCTTTTTTACCAGGTCCTCAAAATAATTCATTGAGTCAGCCTTGAGGCTTTTCCAATTACAAATCACAATAGGACCTCATTAAGATAATTACATTACATAATTATATAACAATATCAACTCATAGTCTTTACAAATCTTTCACACGAATGACCTCAAAATTTGCACACTCATTGACATCATCATCTGAATGCCTTCTTCCTTTGTCTTACTTCATGCATTCAAATCCTATTCCTATTAGGAGATATAATCCAATCATTAGAAACTACTCAAGAATTTTGTCTATACATTGTGTTCTATAAAACTTGAATAATTTCCACCAACATTCAACTTTCTATATGCTCTCTTAACCATAACATGAAAATAGTTTGTCGAACAAGTCCTCAACTTTTCATAGCCTTGTCTATAATCCTCTTTCTGTGCTAACTCAAAATATGTCTACTACTTTTTTAGTCATCACGATATATTATCATCAGTGATAAAATTAGTCATAAATGCAACATATAGTCATGCTACCAATCTCTCTAATGCTTTAGAAATGCTAGGATGCCCCCGCCTTCCCCCCCCCCCCCCCCGCCATAGGAATACCATCAACATTCATGCTAACAATCTTCCCCTTTGGAATTGATGGAGACATAGATGAAAAATGTCTATGTTCTAAGAGTAAAAAAATATAAGTTTATTATTTTTGCTCTTATCATTTCAACTCCTCTTCATCAATCAAATATTCAAACCTTGGGAACAATATTTCTACTCCACATTGATATAATTTTCTTCTCTCATAAATTTGATCAATTTGATAACTCTCCCACATTCTTAGGATTAACTCTCCCCCATTCAAAAAGGTTGTTTTTCATGCACTCTCTCTCTCCCCCATTGACATCAATGTCAAAGGAAACATTATTTCAATCTTCTCCTCAATATCTTCAATCAACTTGAAATTCTAAAGACAATGTTCAATACAAGCTACCAAGAGTCCTCAATGACTCAACTAAAACATAGATACTCTCCCATAGAGGAGGTGTCATCAAAATTTAGTCTAGAAAAATAATAGTGACTTGTATTGCTGGACTGATGCAATCTCTGCATCACCCACTTTGAAGTAGGCAATGTCATAACCCCAAGAATACCTCTCAAATATTCAAATGTATCCTTAGGTAAATGATTTGTAAATATATTTGTAACCTACTCCTTTGTACTAACATACTCCAATCTGATCTCTTTCTTTGCAACTATCTATGTCAAGATATGATACTTAATAGATATATGCTTTGTCTTAGAGTGTAACACATCATTGTTAGACATACTCATTGTATGTCTGTTATCATAATGTATGATAATAAGTTCTCAAAGCTCTATCCCAATATCCTTCAACATCTATTTCATCCACATGATCTTATTGCAATTGTTTGTTGCTACAACATATTATTATTTAGTTGTGCTTTGTGAAATATAGTCTTGTTTCTTTCTTAGCCAAGAAACCAATCTTCCTCCAAGGAAAAATGCTCCACCACTTGTACTCTTTCTTTTATCCATACTTCCTTGCCAATTTGCATCCATATATGTAGATAGAGTAAATTCATTTGATATGTCAAACCACAACCCAAAATTAGGTGTACCCTTCAAATATCTTAATATTGTTTTCATTGCTAAATAATGCAATTCCTTAGGATTATCTTAAAATTTCACTACTATACCAACTACATTAGCTATATTTGGTCTTATCTGAGTCAAGTATTGAAAAAATCCAATCATAGATATGTACCTTTTTTCTCAATAGTAGGTGCCTCATATTTGCTGGAAAACTTATGACCAATTATCATAGAAGTACCAAAAGGCATACAACTTTCCAAGCCAAATATCTTCAACAATTCTTTCAAATACTTAGTTTGTGATAAGAAGATAGCTTCATTATTCTTGACAAGTTGCAAACCCAAGAAAAAATTCATCTCACTGATGATGCACATCCCAAATTCATTCTTCATTTCATCAGCAAATTTATCACTTGCTTCATCATCACCTCCAAAAACTATATCGTCTAAAAATAGCACAATGATCAACATACCACTTTAATTTCTTTCAAGTACAATTTATTGTCTACATTACCTTTAGAAAATCACAATTTTGCTAAATAATTATCTAACCTTTCATACTAGGTTATATGTGCTTTCTTTAATCCGTACAATTCTTTCTTCAACTTACATACCATATATCCTTCTTCTATCAAAGGAAATCCTTCAAGCTACTCAATGTAAACTTCAAGTTCTCCATTAAAAAATGTTAACTTAAGATCCATCTAATACATTTTTAATTTCTTATTAGCTGCATAAGCCAAGAACATTCTTATGCTTCAATTCTAACAATATGTGCAAATGTCTCCCCATAATCTATACGTTCTTGCTATGAATATCCTTTTCTTGCTAGTCTTGCTTTGCTTCTCACAACTTCACCTTGTTCATTCATATTGTTTTTGAAAAACCATTAGTTCATATAATATTTTTGTCCTTAGGTCTAGGAACTAATTCTCATCTGTCAGTCTTTATAATATGATCTAGTTTTTCCTTCATCACTTGAATCCAATTATCATCCTTACATGCTTCATTAGTACTTTATTGCTCAACTTGAGAAATCAAACACAATTCTTCATGTACCTTTTTTCTTGTCATAACTCTGCTACCTTTGCTTCCAATAATTTGTTTAGTAGGGTGATTCTTTATCAAATTCTTGTTTGGTATCACTGTCTCAACTCTTATTTCTTCTCTAAGTTTAGGTCATGGTTTTTCTCTCTATTCTACAAATTAGATCTTATTCTTCAAATCACTGTTAGTTTCATAGAAAAATTCAGCATTTTCATGATTAGTCTTCAGATTAGCTTCTTCATTAGAATTTCAATCAAGCATTATTTCTTGAATCTCAAACTTCTCATCCACTTTAACATTTGTGCTCTCAACTATAGTCTTAGTTATCTTATTAAAACATCTATAAGCTTTTTTTCAATGAATAACCAAGGAACATACCTTCATTGCTTCTTCAGTCAAACTTACCAATGTAATAATCTCTTTTAGTGTAACACTTTCTACCAAAAAATCTAAAATATTTCACTGATGGTGCATGTCCAAACCATAACTCTTAAGGAGCCTTGTTTGTACCTTTTCTGATCTAAACTCTATTTATTATATATACTGTAGTATTTACCTCTTCTCTCCAGAATTTCTTTGATACATCATTTTCAAATATCATAGATCTTGTTGCTTTTGTTATACACTTGCTTGTTCTCTTAGCTATACTATTTTGTTTAGGTCTTTTAGGGGTTGAAAGCTTTCTTTTTAATACTATTTACTTCACAAAAAGATTTAAAATCATTTGAAGTAAATTCTCCACCTCTATTAGATCTCAAACATTTAATCTTCAATCTAGATTCACTATCAACTCCGTTCTTGAACAACTTAAGCTTCTCAAATGTTTTAAATTTTTATATAATAAATTCTACACACATGATCCTAGTAAAATCATCAACAAGAATCATGAAATAAATTTCACCACATAATCCTCTTGTCTTTGTAGGACCACTCAAATCTATGTAAACAATCTAAAACTTTGTTGATATAGTACCTCTCATGTTTGCAGTTTCTACCTTATTATATTTTGATCCAAGAGATACTTGTTACTCATGTTGTTTTACATTCGAGATGACCTAAGAGTCATATGTTATACTTTAATTTTAGTATCATATATTTTAGACTACTATGATGTTTAGTTGATCATATTTACATGATGATATCTAGTTATTCAGTATTTGGACATATCTCTATTTATGTTATATGTTGTATTTATGGTTATGGTTATTTACTTTATTCTTGCTTCATTATGATTTATGCAAACATGAGTGATGCGAATGGATTATTTCAATATTTTTGAATAAATGGTTAAATTGGATATTTAATGCATTTATTGCTTCGGCTATGATATTATATGCAATTGCACTTGATCATGTTTTTTAGTGTGCACAAATTATATCCCTGGCAGTGACACATGGAGTTAGTGATTCAGTTGTTCATATTTACCAATGCCATCCCTATATGGTCGACATATCCTTATTTAATTGTTAAATCAAACCTTTCGGTGATTATTAAATCTGGTCTCATTTGCATTATGTGATTACACCTATAAGCATGTCTGTGCATTTAGAGGTTCACATTTGTCACGAAATTTGTTAGGTAATTTCTGTGATTTTGGGCTTTATTTTTAATTGATTTTGATTTTTGGTAGCTTTTCCATAGATGAATTCCAATTACTTGAAATAATATATTTTCGTTTTGGTTGATTTGGGATCTAACTAGTCCTTCTGATTATTTTCCTTAATTGATTATTCACTCAAAAAGTGAATAAGTATCCAAAGAGGAAATTAATTCCTCACTTCTCACTTTTGGAAATTAGACTTTTGAGAGATTTTTCCAAAATCCTCTTCTAGAGGATTGTGTTTCTGTCCATTATGAGAGCTATGGGATTTGGATCTTCATGAGAATAGTATCATTTTTACTATCAAGTAGGGCTCTCCCATTTTTGTGTTTCATCTCTATTTATGTTTCCATTTCTAGTAGTTGTATGTTAGGAGGCCAAGAACTAGTGTTTCCCTCCTTTTTTGATTGCTAGTTCTACTTGGTTAGCCAGGTATGAACGTTTTCCTATTTTTTGAGATGAAGGTTTGGTGTTTCACACCATTATGTTGTCCATTTTTGCATACAGTGTCTAAACCCAAATTTTATTTTATTTTCTTGGATTTTGTGCCCTAAGACCAAATTGGTTTTAATTTCAAAGTTTTCAAGTTTTGAGGTTTTTATTATTGATGAATTAGGATGCATGCTACATCTGTCCTCCCAAGCTTGTATTCTATTGAGTGATATGTTGCTTGTGTTCTCATTTAGTCCTTGTGTTATGATTTTCATGATGGTGGTGCACCACACATGAGCACATGAGCATGCATTTTTCAGGTGACTTGTGAGTCCCAATTTTCCATGGTATTTCTGGGAGTTATGATCATTTGGGGTTAGGTTTGGAATATGCATGCCTATGAGCACTCATTGTTGGATAAGCATGGGTAGGGTAGGGTAGCACCATGGAGGGGGCTTCTATTTAATATCCTAGTGACTATTGCTTAAAGGCTTGGTAGATAAAGTTTAATCAAGTGATAACTAAATAAAATATTGGGTGGTAATAAAACTAAGATAATAAAAAGGACATAGTGCGAGATCCTTCCATTGGGAAGTTCAGCAACATGATATCTAGCTTGGGATTTTTGATGCCAAGCGACTTTCCATGCAATGAGTCCTTACATAGTTACCCATTAGGTATCTAACCAGGACCTGTAGTACTTGCATTTTCTCATGATCTTGGTTTCAATCATCTTTACTATTTGGTGTGAGTGTTAGCCATGATTGTTACATTATGCATGTGTTTGTGGTTGGATCATTATCTTCACTAACATTAGAGGAGTGGATCTATGAGTTCCATATGGTTGGGATGCATAGATACCTTCACCATTGTTGGGGACTGGTATATAGAGATGGTCTATTATTCTAGTGCGATCAATGCTAGATGATTTCACTTGGTATTTTGGGTTTTCGGAGTATGTTTCCTTGTGATTTACTTTCATTGGAATGCTTGGATATTATGTTTAGATGATGTTATTTTATTTGATGCATTCCTATATTATGATTTTTAGCATATGATTAGATGATGTGACTTGCTTGGTTGGAATATCTATTGCTTATTGGTTTAGCATGTTAGATTTCTTGTTCTTATGATGTTATTACATTTTAGTACTAGATGTTAACCATGGGGGATGGATAGGATCTTTAGGTTCTTATTATGCCATTATGGTTGGGAGTAATTGTGCACAAGTTTTGTTATTTTTGTACCTTGCAATGTTGCTTTCTACATTCCTTTTGGTTACTCCTTTATGATTAGATGGTTAGATATGTTCATTATGTTGGAGTGTCCAAGCCTCAACTTGTGGATCTAGTACTCCTTGATGTGGAGGAAATTATCTTTCCTACATTTTTATCTTAAGTTTTTTTGGCTTACTAATGTGACTCCTTGTGTGAGAGTTTAGAGCTTCATGTGGGGTGCTACATTTCTTTGTTTGACCCATGGTACTTTCCTACATGAAACTTAACACTAGTAATGGGTGTTTTGGTTGCTGAGCAAAGAATTTCCTCATGTGAGGGGCTAGCATCACACGTGGCTTGGTGTGTTTTCTTGTGCAAAGAGGTACTTCCTTGTGTGAAACTGCAAGTTATTTTTTCTAACGTACAAAATAGGGGGCACCTCCGCTATTTTTCAGAGAACACAATTTGGTGATTTGAGTACCCTTTTGGATTGCTAAGTTTTCCAAGCTTCAATAGATTGAAGATTACACATTGTGTTATCATCTTTGGTTTTCATCTTTAAATTGTGTGTGTTTGTTGGTAGTGATGTTTGGAGATCCATTGGTTATTGGTTTTGTTGGTTGAGTCTTCCATTCTGATCTTCATGATCCTTGTATGTTGATTGTCATGTGCATCCATACTTGTTAAAAAAATTATCTTGGATTTTATTTATCCTTGTTCCAATGATCTCTAGGCAGGGAATTACAATTGTGGTGATTAATTTCTTGGAGGTCATAGGAAATGCGAAAGAAGTGAAAAATCTAATGCACAAGATCCCTGTGATGGAAGCTAAGCAAAGGGTCATGGTCAAGGACATTTGTAGTATCTAGGGGAAGGTGTCAAAACTTGAAACTAGGTTGGGTAATATGGATAAATAGATTAAACAATTGGAGGATGATATGACAAATTTCTTGAAGAAGAATGAGGTAGATAAAGGCTAGGACTTTCCCCTAGGGGTTGATTCTCAAGGACCTAGCAAGCGTACTTGGGCCCATTCAAAGAAGATTGAGAAAACTAGTAAGAAGGATGAGGTGAAAGCTGCTATTGATACGATGCATTCTCTGGTGGACTAGGATGTGAATTTGATTAATACTCCTTAACTAGTCGGTTGTTGTACCTTTGCTAGACTTTTGCTGTCTTTTCCAACACTATCTTCTATGACCTCTTTTTTGTTTACTGAGGTCTATATCATGTTGTTTTTCATTTTGTCTCTTTGTTTTTCTTTTCTCTTGCTACTCTCTAGAACACTGCTGTTGTAAGGTTTCGGTTCCTTTAAAACCTAATTTTACTTAATCAAAACTTTTTTTCTATTTAGCCACAACACATTCCTTCCACACAACATTGTAGGTTTCATAATCTTAGGAAAATCTCATACTGCAAATGTGGTACTTGCTTTCACAATGTTATCAATGTTTATGTGAAAAACCTTCTATGCCATAACCAACTGTTATTAACTTTAGCAACCAAACATGTAATCTTAGTAGCATTCAACTAAAAAAAAATTACCTCTCGATCTCATGCTGGGACCAATCAAATTACCATCCTTATCTTTGATAATGCATGTCCTTTCTGTGAACTGTAATTGATATCCCTTATCAACTAGCTATCCAACCATCGAAAGATTATGTTTCAATCCATAAAAAAAATAAACATCATCAGTTTTAGTATTTCTATCATGAGTAATTGATCCCATTCCCTTAATGTGATAGGTTGGATTGTTTCCAACTCTAACAATTCCTCTATCATAACTGTTAAACTTAATAAATTTTTCATATTACTAGTCATATGATGTGAACAACTAAGATCTATGATCCAATAAGATTTCTTCTCATCTTGTAATACTAGGGCTCTTTCTTCTTTAACTTCCTTTTTAGAACACTCTCCTTTTATAGAAACAAATCCTAAGTCGTCATCCCTTTCACTCACAACTCTTTCATCTAATCCATCATCATCATTTTTATGTAAACATTCTCTAGGCTTCTTAGACTTCAAATTATTTTTGTACTTCTTCACTCTTCTAGGACACTTAGAAGCATAATGACCAAATTCATCACAAGTCCAATATTTAAAGATATTCTTACTGTTGAAGTTGATGAACAATCAACCCCACAACTCCCAAGAATCACATGCATGCAAACACCTATCACAAAAAGAGAGAGGAAAAAAGCTATGGAGGCAGGAATTGCCAAATCCATAAATGAGACATTTCTGATGAGCAAAGAAGAAGATTGCTATAAAAAATGAATTATCTCAAGTTCTGTTTACAATGAGAAATCATCCTTATAAAGGAGGTCAAAACCCCAAAATGTAATGTAAAACTCTTTAGGGTATTTAATAATTACAATATAATTATTAAATACATGAAGAGTATTTAATCTAGTTATTTAATAATTACAAGATAATTATTAAATATATGAAGAGAATTTAATCTAGGTATTTAATAATTACAAGATAATTATTAAATATAGGAATAGAATTTAATCTAGGTTGTATCATAATAATTAATAAAAGATATTAATTATTAGATACCTAAAGTTTAGCTTAAGTGAACTAGAGTTAATTAGGAAATATCTAATTACTCTAACACCCCCCCATTAAGATAAACTTAGGGAGTAGCTAAAAACCTAGAAACTACTACTGAAAGTAGATTTGGGTCCCAAAAAAGAAGGCTTGATGAGATACCCAAGCACAACCAAATCTTTGAAAAGAGGAGAAATAGAGAAAACCACATGGGAGAAACCCTACTCCAAAAAGAGATAGCTAAAAACCTAGTGAAGGACTGTAGAAGCCTCCAACTAGAGGAATGTTCTAGAAAAAGGAACAAGGAGCAATCATGAAGAAAACCATTGAAGTATGAAGAAGCTGCAAACTTTGTCAAAAGAAAACTATTGATCTATAGAAACTCCTCTGAAATAGAAGGCTACAACCAAAGAAGGAACAAAAAGAAGGGTGTCTATATGGTAGATGATCCATCTCACTGAAATGCATAGGTATTTAGCCAATGCAATCACCTAGTACATAGGATCAAATATTGAATACATAGCTCACTCCAGTGAACCAAGAAAGCATTAGAAACAATAGAAGAACCTTGTAATGTAGATAGGGTGAGGTGACATGCAACTGAGAAAGTGGGACAAACTTCTCCTGTAGAAAGAATCAAGAACATCAACAGTGAGGAAGAGGTACAAACACCTATAAAGACATGTGTCATCAATACATCATGGGGCTAATGTCATGGAAGGTACACTCACTTGACAAAAGAAGAGGGCACTAAAAGGAAAACAACTATCCCCCCATGGCACTTTCTAATGTAGTGTGAGTACAATAAGTCACAATGATGAAAAAGATCTTGAAAAGAAATGAGTGGCACTTTATCTTAGTGTGTTTGCATTAAAAATGCCTACAAATGATATAAAAAATGATTAGAAATGTAATGCCACTCAAGACATACTGAAAGAATATAAAACAAAACACAATTCCATATATGCAATAATTTAAAAAAAAAAATTATCTCAACAAAAGTTCCATTATAGTAAAAATACATAAAGAGTTTAGAACTATAATGAAATACAATTTCATTTCTTGACACCTATGTCCAACTTTGGAACCCTAAATGCTGATTCAGAAGTAACTTCAATAAACATCCTTAGCTACTTGAATATCGAAGCACCTGAAAACCACACAGAATGCAATATAACACAAACAGGGGCTCAGTACACACTGAGTTAAAAGGCGAAATACATCTGCATACATGTTAGTACCAACATATAGATATCCAAAAACAGATTTCTAATCCATCTAATATAGTGCAAATCTGATAATAATGTGCAAGAAGTAAACAATTACTTTTCATTGCAAAAATTAAACTCGCACTAAGAATAACTCATAAATGAAACATATATATTCTGAGGTGTCATCATTATGGCACTAAGTTTCTGCATCCAAATATGGTATGCTCATAGTCATCATATAACGGTATTCTCTATTTTACTTGTCATTGATAGAATAGAGACATGCCTTTTCTCCGTACTTAACCATATAGGTTTAAGTCATAGGTAAGGCCAATTTTCTTTTATGTGAAATTAACCCACCCAATTTATTTTTAAAGTTATCACTGAATTAATTAACTGAATAGGATAAACCAACTTCAGCCACCTCGATATACGTTCATCATAGATATTCTTAAAAATACACATCAAATAGATATACTAAGAATGAACATGCAGCAATTATAAAATCAGTTTATAGTATGATACTACATCCTTAAATCCATCTGTAACACATCTTGTACTGCCAAGTTCAAAGGTAAATATGGCTAATTACATCAATAGGATTAAAACCTATAATATCAAGATTGCATAGATACAATTGAACTGTTGCACAACTCAATGATACTTACAAAATCTTCATACTATACTTTTAATTCCCTACTGACCTAATCATCTATACTTAACATCGTATTGACCAAGATAACGAATCATAATACACATGATATTCACATCATCAAACATGTATCAAAATATGCCTCAATTCATATACTACTTTCATTTTTATTAAGAACTGAAATTCATCTTACATAATAAAAGAATTCTGTCTTAAGCATCTAATCTCAAACAATTCAATAAAGCTAATAGATCACATTATAATCATAGTAAAAACTAAGTACAGCCGAATCTTAACAAGTGATTGTTAACTAAGATATTAAGATAAACCAGTGTCTATAAAAGTAACACCTCTGTTTTGACAATATGCCACCACCAAAATAACCACAACAACATATTAAGATGTGATGTTTAAAATTGATTTAGAATATAATTCACAATATGCAAAGTGACTTTCAGCATTTTACACAACTATTTAACAATATGTCGATACCCTGATTATATATGTATGTTTGTTTTCAAAATTACAATTTATTCGTTATGTTAAAAATGTCATTCTTGTCAGTGATAAAAAATGAACAGAATACAACTTCCTTTGAAGGTATTTCACAAAGATCGACTAATGCTTTTAACATGTTTACTGCCGACTGTTCTCACTAAATTATCTACAACCTAAAGTTCCATATTGACATTAAAAACCAACTAGTTACAATATGCGTCGAACCTCATTCCATAACAAAATTTTAGAATTCACCCAAAATTCATTCTATTTAGGCTTATTTGACTTAAACAATTTAAACCTCCCAAATACGAATTTAACATAACAATAGTTATGCTGTTACAATATAAACCAACTTCAATTATAATAAAAGGTAAATGCTTGACAAAATGTCGATGCTCACATTTCCTACTATCGACACTTCAGAAACAAAAATCTCATAGTCTACGAATGGAATATAACCACTAAGCACTAAGATTGCGACATCCAATAAACTTATTGTGAACAACATAATCATCCGTTAAAACATAAGACCCTAAACTTCGCTAAGTACATTTCTAAACTAATATGCTTTTTTATAGTTGAACTGTTTGACAAAATGCCGATGACATTAATTTCATAAGAAATTTAATTCAACTGTGTTTTTTTTTTTTTTTAAAACACTAACAGTCCATCTAACAGCATAACCAACCTAAATTTGAAAACCATTGTTTATGAATACACTATACTCTATTTTGAATAAGATATTGGGATAAACAACTATGCCCTAGCTCAATTGCAAAACCAAGTAAAAAGAAAACCCGATTCCATTTATGGAGCTGTTTAACTCTAGACGTATCACACCATACATAGTGACCTCCTCTTTTTCCTCAACATAATAAACACCAAAAAATGTACAACATAACACAACGATAGTTTCACTCAAACTTCTAATTTAAAACTCAGAATTCGGCCAAATACAATTAACAGCTGAGAGCTATGTGATAACAAACAATAAAGCTCAGACATATCCATGTTTCCCAAGTACACTTTCATAACCTCCCTTGAGTATGGGAACAAACATTGCCCAGAAAATATCTCTGAACCTTGCCTATTTCCAGGCTCGAAAGTAGTTTATGCAAATGTTCTTCAAAACATTTTAAAATCAAACTTCTACCATTCCTAATTTAAACATTTAAATGCAGTAGCAAGAGAGAGAAGGATAGAAAATGCCCCTACATGAGGTAAGAAGACACAACTTTTTCAACAAAGTCCCTGCTACACAACTTGATGTGAAGCCCAAAATGCTAAATCTGACCAAAGTTCAAGATGCAGAGATGGAAGAGCTTGATAAACAAACTAGCTATGAATAATATCTTGAGGCTCAACCTCATATGCATGAAAATAGTTCCAACAAACCCTTCCATGTTTTCGAAAATCACTGCAACTTAATTCACAAATGTATGCCAAATAGAGCACGGTGGCCATAATTCTGGCCAAGCCTTAATAGTAAACCCTCTCAAAATTGAAATGATCAACAGAACACTGAGTGCCATAATGCCTCTTTAATATTGCTTTTAATGCTACAATGCAACATAGCGATACGGGTACAATAAAAATAAACCCATTACCACCACCATTTTGGCATTTTGTAACAATGCAAAATTCACATCATTTAAGCATTCAAGACTAATTTACAAAACAACTAGTATGCATGATCTATCATCCGCGGGTAATAAAACCCTAACTTAAACAAGTGAAGCATTGACATGAAATCAAAACCATTATAGGGTAAGATGCAATTAAATATATTTAACCCTATTCACAACATTTGAAAATATACCAAGTCAAAAACCTCTAAGGTTGTGATTAATCTATTTACAATTTATATGCATAAACCTTGTAAAACTTAACCTCATGAACACTTGATACCCTATTTAATGAATTCTTATAATCAAGTTTACAATCCTTAAAACTCAAATTAAGTTAAGAACTTAAAATTTTTTATTCCTTCAAAGCGATCTAATATAAGCAACCAAAAAATGTCAGGTATTAAAACCTCTTATATTAAAATCATAAGTCATCCGTCATATCTAGATAAAGTAATGCTGATACCGAAAACACACTCAACAAAAGTTTTATGTTCTTGCTAAACAGAATATAATCAAATTCTAACTGAACAATCAACGTATCAAACTGAAAGAAATTAGATCATAGCTAAGTCATAAAAGCAGAATAACCAAAAGAAGGAGTCAGGCATGACAAGAAATGGAAAAGAGATGATACAACATATAGTACAGCCCAAAAGAAAAGATCCCATGCCACGAAAATGATCCATAGACTTGAAACACCCAAGATAATAGAAAGAGCATGGAGTAAAATCTAGAGGAAATTACAACATTTCTAAAAAGTAGACAGAGCTAGCTTTCCAAAAATATAATGTTTTCGAAAAATAGAGATGGGATGCTCAAGATATGCCCTCTAGAGTGAAAAATAGAACATCTAGGTTTAACTACCAAAATAGACAATCAAACTGCATCAAAACCAAAAAATCGTACACCAATGTCTTCGTCTTGGAACAAGATTTCTGACACTTCTTTTAGATAAAAAAAAATGTCTGTATACTCAAGTTATGGCCAAAATAGTAGGTCAAAAAAGGACTTGAAGGGATTGTAGGAGGGCTGATGCAACACTGAAAGGTCAGATCTGAAAACCAATGTAAGATACGATGCCAAATCTCTCATGAACAGAACATGGGCATGAAGATCTAAAGCTCTGATACCATGTTGAAGTTGATGAATAATCAACCCCATAGCTCCCAAGAATCACCTGCATGCAAACACCTATCACACAAAGAGAGAGGAAAAAAGCTATGGAGGCAGGGATTTCCAGATCCATAGATGAGACATTTCTGATGAGAAAAAAAGAAGATTGCTATAAAAAATGAATTATCTCAAGTTCTATTTACAATGAGAGATCATCCTTATAAAGGAGATCAAAACCCCAAAATGCAACATAAAAATCTTTAGGGTATTTAATAATTACAAGATTATTATTAAATACATGAAGAGTATTTAATCTAAGTATTTAATAATTACAAGATAATTATTAAATACAGGAAGAGAATTTAATCTAGGTATTTAGTAATTACAATATAATTATTAAATATAGGAAGAGAATTTAATCTAGGTTGCATCATAATAATTAATAAAAGATATTAATTATTAGATACCTAAAGATTAGCTTAAGCGAACTAGAATTAATTAGGAAATATCTAATTACTCTAACACTTACCACGAGATCCTCTTCTCATAAGAAAAAAAATTCCTTCTTTTATCTTTTTGTCTTCTTCAGATCATGATCTACTACTGGTAGCATAATCTCGTCCTGTGCTTGCACTCCTTGATAGAGTAGGGTGAACACTCAATGTGCTAAAGACAATTTCTACTCTAGGAAAATCTTCAGACTACTTCAAACTTACTTCCTTTTCTTCCAATCTTCTAAGAAGATTCTATTTAGAGAGCTTCTCTATACAAAGTATTACTTACTCAATCATTTACCTTATCTACTTGAACAGTGGTGTCAAAATTTTCAAGATTTTCCATATGATCTCATCTTCATCTTTGGTTCCTTCACAAGCCTTGATTCTTGCAATGATTTCTGCTATCCTTCCTATATAATTTCTTACAGATTCGTCCTCCATCATTTTAGCCTCTTGAAATAGACAAATTCAATTTTGTAATCTAATTCTTTGAGCATGCTTATGACCTTCAAAACTATATGCCAATTCTTTCCAAGTTTTATGAGATAGTGCCTAAGAGTTTACCTGACTATATTCATTTTCAGGAATAGTTGACAAAATTTCTTCTTTGGCAAGAATATTACACATGAAAAAATCTCTTTTAGCTTTAAAACATTCATCAAGCTTACTTTCTTCAACTATAGTCTTTCCATTCTTAGTGGTCAACCAATATCTAGTATTCATGCATAGAATATGTGTCTTAATCTTCTCTTTCCAGCTATCATAGTTAACTCCATCAAACTTAGAACTTTATTTTCTAAAATGAATCCCCATAGATCTCCTTAAGCTATTAATATTTTTCTTCAAGCACTTGAGGTTCTAATACCAATTGTTAGAAAGTAAACTCCACTAAGATAACCGAGGGAGGGAGGTGGTAAATCAGTTATTCGATCAATATTACTTTTATTAACTTTATTAAATCTGAAACATTTGATCAACATAAAAAAATAATCATAAGAAGACAACCATACACAACACCAGATTGTGTTAACCAGGGAAACACTTGATTAGAGGGAATGACAGATGGAGATTTAGAAGCTAGGGCCAAAGGCACACCTAACTATCCAACCACCTTACTAAGTAAACAAAACAAAAGAAAAAAACATAGAGAACAACACCAAGGAGAGAAGGAACAAAAAATTCTTTAATAATTCATCAAATTGTCTGCATACATGCTCGAATGTGAAGCCTTCGGGGTTGCGGCCAACAATATTTATGAAATTCCATACTTAGAATTTTTACAAATTCTTAATTTTGACTTCTAGCTCTCTTCGCTTTACTCTCTATCTAGACTCTCTAAGTCCTACTTAAACACCCCTATTTATACTTGCCAAAATGACTTACAAAAGATGATAGATCATCACATAATAGAAGGTTGACCTCAAAATGGTTTGCACATATACCAAGATAAGATTCTTACATTAAATTAATAACCCAAATCAAATGCATAAGTCATCTCAGATTAGGAACCAATCACAAACAAACGTAGACAAAGAAGGAATTGAGCATCAACAAATATTAGGTTCACTAGGCACATGAAGGATAACACTCGGTCACCAAATCACTTGGCCAACACTGAAATCTATAGCAACTACAACTTGGCAACCATTGGAACTCGACACTTATAGGTAAAATGGACAAACATGAGTAGGATAGAAAGGCAACCCAGGATGTTCTTGCATTATGGAAAACCCTGGTGGGGATGGTATCCACAAAATGATGTACTAATATAAAAGTTCCTTGTAAGAGGATGGAATTTTTTAGGAGCCAATGAATTACATTCAATACATATTAGTCCCTATTAGGAGACTTTGAATCCCAATTAGGAGATTCCAACCCTATTAGGAGTTATGCCAACCCTGTTAGGAGTTGTGGAAGGCAGATGGACCCATTGTTCAAATAATTTCAGGGGAAAGACCACCAAACTCACTGTCCAATTGGCCTCTCTATTATTTCTTTCAGAATAATAGAAATAAAATTGATTACAACAACTCAAATATGTGTTCCATCCTCTTACCATGCCTCTTCCTCACCAAAAACTTCTCAGATCTCAATACCAGATCTGGAAACTTGCATCACAATATTCCCTTAGATCGCTTACTCGTATTTACTAATCTTCATCACTTACCACCTACACATACACTTCATACCATCCAATACATCTTACAAAAAAGGAAACAATATTTTCTTCACACCAATTCCTCAAAATAATTCATCAAGTTAGCCTTGAGGATTTCCCAATTAAAAATTACAATAGGACCTAATTAAGATAATTACATAACATTTTTTGATCATAGTCTTTACAAATATTTCACACGTGTGACCTTAAATATTTTGCACTCACTAGCATCATCATTAGGATGTTTGCTTCTTATGTCTAAATTTTTTCATCCAGATTCTATCCCAATTAGGAGATATAATCCAATCATCATAAACCACTTCTTAGAAACTCTATTTGTATATTGTTTTTGGTAAAACTTGAATAACTATCACCAGTCTTTGAATTTTTGAAGGTACTCTTAACCATAACATCAAGAAATTTTGTAAAACATGTCCTCAACTCCTCATATCCTTATCTAAAATCCTTCATCTACACTAACTCAAGCTCTACCTACTACTCTTCTAGTCATCACAAGATGTTGTCATCAATGACAAACTCATTCATGAATGCAACATACAGTTTCATGCTACCAATCTCTCCTATGCTCCAAAATTGCTAAGATAATCCCCCATAGAAATACCATAAGAATTCAAGCTTTAACACTAAGTTTCTTTCTTCATCTTCCATATTCTTTATGTTGTAATATCTTTCATTGAAATCTTCTAGAAATTGTCATTTTTTCCCTTTGATATTTTACCTTCCAGTTCTTTCATGATCTAGACCTTTTAATTTCTCTACTTTATGAAATCAATCCCTTCTTAAATCATGAAATGACATCCAAATCCTCTCAAATTTTTATTTTAGATCTTGAAATAATGTTTAATATTTGGGATTTGTTCAAATCAAGGAAGAAAATTTCTCAAATTGTATCCGATCTTGTCATCTTATTTTTGTTTTATGATTTTTCCTCTTTGCATTAATATTTTCAATGGCCTTGGTTCCCTTTTTTTAGTTCCTTTTACTTCTCTAAAATTTTTTGGTAAGTCCTTCCTTTCATTGGCTTGAGGCCTTGGTCTTAGGGTGTTTTCAACTTCTTTCTCCATACTTGCACCTGCAACACCAACACTTAGTAAACTATCTAGTTTCATTATATGAAAGAAAGATTAATATTAAAGTTTCCCAGCTATTTATTTGTATCATACATCAAATTTAGTCAATTTAAGCAATATGAAGATATGAGAGTAATGAATGATTAATTAGTTGTCCATCCTAGATATCCTAGATCCCTTTATTGCATCATTTTGAACAAGATTTTACCATGAAGAAGACTAAAGACACTATAAAGAAACCTTGCGATGGATTTGAATAGTCTTGAAAATGATTATTAGCCTCTAAAATGTTGCAATTGATGATTCTTTGAGGCACTTGAGTCTTTTTCCTTTAGTTGGAAGCTAGGGCTTGTTATAAATGACCAAAATTGATGCCCTAAATATTGGTAGTTGACTAATATTTGTTGGTGGATAAGTGAAAAAGTTGATGCTTACCTGCAACTTGAATTTCACCCCTTCTATTCAATGGCCTTGTAAACAAATGATTAAGAAAAATCCACAATCTACCGCTCTTGATGGTTCAAACTCTCTGATTTTTCTTTGCATTTGCAATTGAAAAGGAAATGTTTAAATCAAGGCTAATTTCCTTATTTATATGATAGATTGTTTGGATATGAGCCAACTATTAATATAGTTTTCTTCAAAATGCTTAGAATCTATCATTTAATGGAAGTTACCTCATGCATTAAATTTATTCCTCTATCATTTTATTCATTCCATTTAAAATGTCTTATTGGATCAAATGTCCTTATGATTTCCAATTGGTTTTAAATGCATGACATTCTTGTGTTAAGTTTGAGGACATTCAAATGGAAAATACCCTACACTGGTTTCAAATCTTTAAATTTGCATTGAATCAACCCCATTATCTTCTAATTACATCAAGTTTTCTGCTTTCTATCAACAAGTACATTATATTTAGCACCCACCCTCAAGTTTTGAGGGTTGGTCATTTAATTTGAATCAAGGCATATGTTCTTTAATTTATGGGCCTTTTGAGACACATGTTATAGTAGTTGAGGCCTAATTCAAGTTTGATTTAATTTCTATCTCATATGCCACATGTTAAGTGTCAAATACATCAAGCTTCCAAATATACTTTTATAAAATGTTGGATTCATATTGCTGCCGCAATCTTCCTTACTCAACTTCAGACCAATGGTTGTTGGTGTTGGGGCTGCCTTACTATTTTGCATTTTGAATCTCTCCAAGATTTGATTTTCATATTTTTCTTGAGAGATAAAGGTGCCATCATGCATTTGTTTTACTTCTATGCCTAGAAAGTATTTCAAGAGACCTAAGTTTGTCATCTCATATTCACTCTTCATAGTCTCTTTGAACTCACTTATTAGGAAATTATCATTTCCAATGAAAATTAAGTCATCTACATACAAGAAAATAATCAAAACCTTACCATCTACTGCCTTGATGTAGAGAGTGGGTTCACCCTCACTTTTGATAAAGACATTACTCATCAAATATGAGTTGATCCTACTATGACATACCCTTGGAGCTTGTTTGAGCCCATAAAGAGCTCTCTTCAACCTATACACCTTGTGTTCCTCACCTAGAACTTCACAACTAGGTGGTTGCTCCACTTACACTTCTTCTTTCAACACTCCATTTAGAAAGGTGAACTTCACATCCATTTCATATACCTTCATTTGTGTTGGGCTAAAATTGCTATGACAACCCACACATTTCCATTTTTGCAACTGGGGCATATGTTTAATCATAATTTGTATAATACTACTATTTATACCCCTTCACCAATAATCATTCCTTATGCCTATGTATTTTCCCTTCATCATTGCACTTGGTTTTGTAAACCCATTTTACTCCAATAACTTGTTTCTTGGGAGGTAAATCAATTAGCTCCCATGTCTCATTTCTCTCTATAAAATCTATTTCCTCATCCATGACATTACACCATTTCTTTTCTTTTATGGCTTCTTCAAAATAGATTGGATCACTATAAGAAAATAATGCAAAATTAACACTCTCATCAAAGTCTTCATTATACCTTTCATCTTGTTATATCTCCCTTAGACTCTTATTATTTCTTGGAAATAAGGAGGCAAGAGTGGGATAATTTTTTTTAGTATTGTTGCTACTGATGATGTTGCTTCTGGATTCGATTGTGTAAGTTTTTTTGGAACATCATCATTAACAATGGATTGTGGAAACTTGATATTATTAATTGTTGCTACTACTATATTGCATACCAATTGGAGCTGTCTAGAATTACTAGGAGCTGATTCTCTACATGTTCGAGGCTACTTGCCTTTTTGCCTCTATTTGGAGCTATCTATATTTTCCAATCACCAAATTCATCCTCTTCATCTTTTTGATCACCAACTTCATCCTCTTCATCAATATTTGGCACTTTAATTGAGGTGCTTGAAGATTCATCCACCGATCCATCTTATGATTGATTTTCAAGAAACTCCACATCTCTTGAAATGGTGATCTTCTTGGTGATTGGATTATACAATCTATAGGACTTTGATTCTAAACTATAACCTATGAAGATGCACTTCACACCCTTGTCATCCAACTTTTTCCTTTGCTCCTATGGCACGTTTGCATATGCTACATAACTAAACACTCTCAAGTGCTCAACTGTCCATCTATGTCTTGCCCATACCTCAAGGGGGATCTTGTCATAGACTACCATTGTTGGAGACCTATTTATAAAATATAGTGTTGTTGCTACAACCTCTCCCCAATATTCAATTGGGAGTCCCTTTCTTTCATCATGCTCCTTGCCATTTAAAAAATGGTTCTGTTCTTTCTCTCAAGCACTCCAATTTTCTGTAGAGTATAGCTGGCTATAGGCTCTTTCTTGATGCCATTTTTCTTGCAAAAAATTAAAAAACAATTGGAGGTATTCCACCCCCTCTATTTGACCTTAAGACTTTTACATAATGTCCACATTCCTTTTCATCCTAGGCTTTAAATTCAACAAACTTATCAAATTTTTTAGATTTTCTTTTCTAAAAATACACCCATGTCCTATGGCTGAAATCATCTATGAATGTCATAAAATAAGTACTCCCCCCAATAGAAGTGATTTGCATTGGGCCAACTAAATCAGAATGCACAAGATCTAATGGTACATTTGCACTTCTACAATTACCATAATTAAAGGGAAGCCTATGTTTCTTACCCAAAATACAAGCCTCACACTTGTCACATGACTCTACAATATTTAGAAAACCATCTACCATTCTTTTCTTGGATAAAAAATTTAAACCAACAAAACCAAGATGTCCATACTTGAGATGTCATAGTTTGGAGGGGTCTTCAATCATGCATTTTAGAGCTGATTGCTGATGTACTATTGTACATGCATGCTTGGGAGGTGCAACCAAAATTTGAGAAGAGAAACAAGTCTCTATCCTTAAAGGGAACATCTGATTCCTTGTCATTTGGAATGCTACTAGAATCTTCTTACTTGCATCTTTCTCATGAATGACACACTTGTCATTTTCCATCAGCACCTTGTAACCATTTTGAATGAATTGTCCAAAACTCATCAAATTGTGCTTCATGTCTAGGGAAAAATATACATTTTGAATTTCTCTCTTCTCTCCTTGCCTGGTGTGGATCATTATAGATCCTTTTCCCACTATAGGAATGGTGCCATTGTTTCCCATTTTGATTTTAGATTCAATATTCTTATCAATAAATGAAAAAAAAAATTCATTACCACTCTTGTGGTTGCTGCAACTGCTATTCAAATACCATACCTTAGGGTTTCCTTCTACACCAATGTTGCACATGATGAAGGCTGTGTGATTTTTTACTTCACTTGCATTCACATCAACCACATTTGCATTTTTCCTTGACCGGTCACCTTTCTTTTTCCAACATTCACCTGCATAATGCATAAATTTATGGCAATAATAACATTCCACATTACTCTTGTTAGAGTTTTAGTTCTTCTTACCTCCTCTAGAGTTATTTTTAGAGTTGTTTTCTCCCTCTTGATTGACTTTTCATCCTGATCTTTTTCCTCCAACATTTCTTTGTCTAGAGTTTCTATGAACTTTTCCTCTAGATCCTCTATTGAAGCCATTTCTTGCTCTCCCCCTTCATCTTGTAGTGGACTAAGCTTTGAAAGATTTCTCCTTGGAAGATGTTGATGATCTATTAATTTGGTGCTAATGGGTTTGAAGAGTACCCATCAACTCATCCATTGTCAAAGTAGTGAGGTCCTTTTCTTCTTTAATGGTCATCAAAAGATTATCATACTTTGGAGGCACAATCCTCAATATCTTTTCAACTATTATCTACTCATAATCTTCTCCATTTGATATCAAATAGATTATCAAACTAGAGATCCTTGAGCTAAAGTATGCAATAGACTCATTATCCTTCATTTGAAGGTTCTCGAACTTCCTTCTAATCATCTGAAGCTTCACTACACAAAATTTATCAGTCCCTTTGAAATTAGTCTCAAGCATATCCCATGCTTCCTTTGAATAATTAGCTGCTACTATCTTGGGAAATATTGTTTCTATCATGGCTACCTCAATCAATCTTAAAGCTTTTGCATCATTTCTTCTTGACTCCTTCAGTTGAGTTTTTTGATTATTGGTGAGGGAAACATATTGTGCTAGCTCAATTATATGATTAAACCCATTTATCACTAACTATCACAAGTCATTTGCAACCATAATGGTTCTCATCTTGTTTTCCCAAGTGTCATAATTTTGTCCATTAAAGGATGGTGGCTACTACCAAGTCTTTCCTGCATCTCCAGCCATGTCTCCTTCACAATAATGTCAAATTTCTCTGATACCATATAAAGATTCAAATAAAAATAAAAATTGTTGAAGCAGTCGAGCTTCTTGACAAGGTAAGGAGCCGAGTTGGAGGAATTATTGAGTTTATTGGCACTTATAGGGACTAATTTTCTAGGTCACAAAAAGGAGTGCAAAAGAAGGGAGCTTAAAAAAGGAGACCAAGTTTCATAGTTAGTGGGAGCCGAGTTACTTATCTCAAACACAAGCCACGCAATGCAGGGAGAAAAAATAATGTTCTAGAAAATGTGTAAAATAGTTAATGGTTTCTCCTCTTATTTCCAAAACTATTAACATGCACAATGGAAAGTACCAATGAAGACAAGATCACAAAATGATAGATTTAATATTTTCAAGTATGCTTGCTTGTTTTCTATTAACTGAATCAAATTGATACAAATATGGAGAGTAAACTATAAACCCTAGAAGAGTAAAATATCTAAATACTTAAATCAAACTTACAATAACTTATGGCTACATACAATAAGCCTAGAGAAAACACTTCTCTTACAAGAAAAAACTTCACTTTCACGAAACTTAGAAAGTCAGTTACTCATGGTGCTATTACAGTTTAATGAATTGGTTTTTCTACTACTACTCTATTGAACTCCTCTGACTCTCAGAATGTCTGGATCTGACTTATAGTATAAAGGAGCATTCCCCCCTTTTTCTTTTATTATCCACACAAAATCTCCCTCCCATTTTCAAATTCAAACTAACCTACCACAGTTTCTGACTATTGTAGTTATAGAGTATTCTAATAGGTAGATGTACTAGAGGCTCATGAGACAACATCAAACAATTAATATTCCAACATTAAGGTGATAAGCTTTCAGTGATATTTAGTGATCATTTCAAATGTCTCACAAGCTTTTATGTTCTATTATAGGTTGCAAAATACTATAGGTCATGCTTAAAGATAATTTTTAGTGCCCAAGGTATTTATTCAATTTTCACATAGGTAAGCATGCATGTCAATAGAATACTATCAACTACACCATACACCTAATCTAGGATAGGAGTTGGCTATATAGAAGATAAATTTCTCCTCCCTGAGCACCATGCACAGTCCATCCTCTCATTCTTCATGTCCATCCTCTCATTCTTCATGTCATACATACTTTTCTCATCACTTATGTATTATAGGGTATTTGTAGTCATGTCACCTTTCCAAAATCATCCATTGTGTAATTTATGTTTATTAGTATTGCAGTTACAAAATGATGGAGCATGATTCATATTTTATTCAAAATAATATGTCTTCTTGTATAAATATATTAAAGTCAATTAATTCTATTTATTTAACTCTACATTGGTTTAATTAAATACACAATTTAGAATATTTTTATTGGCTCATTTTCAATAGGAGTGGATTAAAAATAATGTGTTTTACACTTAGACAATAAATTAAAACAATTTCATTGATGTATAAATTTGTTAAATGTCTATATATATATATATATATATATATATATTCATTTTTTTATGTAACTGTAGAATTTAAAAGCATTAAAAATGATAAAAATGATAAAGAAGTTGAATAGTTTGAAATACTATAAATAAATTAGTTAATTATGATTATGTTGTGATCAATTATATATATATATATATATATATATATATATATATATATATATATATATATATATATATTTGTGTTAGGTTAAACATTTAAAGAGAATAGATTTCCACAATCCATAGATAATGTTTGAGTAGATTGTGTAATTTAGTTTTTCAATCAATGTTTCAAATCACACACAATGATCCATCACGGGGATGATAAAGAGAGCATAAGGCCAGAAAAGTCAAACATTACGCTAAACATGTTAAATTAATGTCATTTCACTATCTATGTGTTGAAGTTTGACATAGTAAGTTTGAGTTAGTATTTCCATTTTTACAAGTACCAAAATTATGATTGCAAATTTACAATAATATATTATATGGGAAAATTAACTTGTGTGTTTATAATCTTGAACTAACATTCATAGTTTCGTGTTATTGTATTAAAATTATAGAAAAATTGAAGATAATTGATACAAAATATATTTTTTTTATCAAAAGTTTAAAGATGATTGAAATTGTGCAATTGTTTATATCTTTTCATTTATAGTGAAATGCCAAAAATAAATAACCTAAAATAATAAAATGCAAGTTAACGTAAAATATAATCTAATATATAAAAAATTAGTTAAAATACTATATGATGAGAAATAGCTAATATAAATAATTCACATGTGTTGAAAATATTTCAAATTAGATTATTATTTTTATTAGTAAGAGGTCGAAGTCAAGGTTAATTATTAGTCCCTGTCTTTTAAAAGGCAAAGACTATAGTTTTCATATCCACTATGACAATTAATTTGTGCTTTCAAATTTTGAAAACAATAATATATCCTATGTTTATACTAATTCATGTTTTAAATTTCGAATTTTATTGAAATTTTTGAATTTTCCTATTGGTCGGTCCGTTTTTCCTAGTGGTTTAATTAATTTTTAAAATAAAATAATAATAATATTAAAAACAACTGGAAGAATGTATACATGTATTGTTATTAATGTTTGATAGGACGCTTGGCGGCGTTTGCACCTTGCAAGATTTACTCTTCTCATACTTTGTATTGAATGTTGTATTAATTTTCTTTGCTGGATGCAGTCTTCAAAGGCTGGATTAAATATGGAGCTGCATTTAGTTTAGTTTTGTTGTTTGAGAGCGGATGGTTTGCAGATTTTTGAGTTGTTGCAGAAGTAGTCTAGTTTGTGGGCATGGCTTCCTCGCTCTTCAACAGGGGTTTGCAACTTTTCAACTCTGCTCCTTTTTGCCAGTGTCATGTTCATTTTTTTGGCTTCTCTAACCTATCTAAATTTGTAGTTTTTGTGTATGATTACTAGTCATGTTCGGGCTTTTTCTTGGTGCCTAAAAGCTTCTTTCCATGATGATGCAATTATCATGAAGGCAAAAATTAGTGGATATTAGCAATATTAAGGCCTGTTCTTTAAATTGTAGCTCTATTTTGGATATGGCTAGTGTGGTATAAGTATTTGCTTAGGTTTCTAGATAAAGCAATGTACTGCAATAAGTAGGGATTGAGATAAAGGTGAAGGAATGCATTTGCCTAGAAAAAAATAGCCTAAAAAGGGGGAAAAACCCAAGAGCTGATGTAAATGGGAGATTTTATGATATTTTAAGTTTCGTCTATGAAATTCTCTGCTTTTGAGTTTTTATTTTAATGAAGTATATATGCATAGTTTTATTTATTTTTAATGGGTGTTTAAATTTTTCTGAATCTTTCTCAGCCATCATCATTACCAATCTATCATTGTCTTCTGGAAGCAATGTTAAGCTATGTTTTAGTTTTTCTATTTCTCATTGAAGATTTTTCAGGTGTTCATTTTTTTCAAATTCTCTTGCAGTTGTTGAGTCAACTTGTTGCCGAAAGGAAACCATCATAAAATTAATTCTAGTAATTATATTCATTTGACCTACTTACAAAGTCTGAATTAAAGTGAAAGGTATCGATAAACCCTACTTATTTTGATAATAAAAATCATGTAAAATTGGTTTAAATCTTTACTACCTAGTAATAAATATTTCAGAAGCAGCGGAAAAGATAAGAAACTTTCTCCAATGTTATTTTCCACCCTATGGATGCCTCATGTCCTATGGGAAATAACTGTAACTAGAATACAGTTCAAATGCATCTCCTTCAATGGCTATCATTGTCTCAGATATAACAAATATACTTGTATGAAAGATTTGATGCCACGTTCATAAGGCAACCCAAGATGTCAAAGCATAGACATAACATGTGCACAAGTGAAAAAATTTCAAGCCATGTGGCCTTACATTAGCAGTACACAACAGTCCCTATGATATTGTTCTTATAATATTTTAGTAGGGTTTAGTGATTCACCACATTTTTGCATATCATTTTTTGTTTCCTTCCATAAGATTTATGTAAATTTGTCTTGATTTCCATTTCTCTTCTAGGACTTTGACTGTTTTAATTGTTAAAATATATTTTAATATTTTATTTTATATTATTATTTCTCTCTAGGATGGCTATGTCTATCATACAATTCAATTAATATCATCTGCACTATACTCCTAATTCTCTTAGTGAAGAATGCACTATCGACATCAAAAGCTATTTGAATGTTCAGAGTTATTGCAAAGCCATAACGGCGAAATACAGGAAACAATGAGTTCACCGACAAAAAAGGACAATCATAGAATGAAAGGATGGTCAGAAGAAATTTTTCTTATCCAACATGATACCATTCCATTGCATGCAAAAATCTGTGGTTGCTGCTGGATGAGAACTTCACAATAGTGAACTGTAGCTAACAATTAAATAGAATTTTTCATCTCCTTTTAGCTTTCGTAAACAACTCTATTTTGAGCAGCTCTTTGTCATCAAACTTGACCTTACCTATATTTCCTCTAATCTTCCTCTCATGTGAATCATAACAAGACTATAAATAAATAAAAAATATGTTCAATGTAATCCTGTCTATCATCATACATATTATCTAATTAGTCTTTTTCTCTTTCTATTTCCTAACACTCTCTCTTGAAAGCGAATTGGCTACAGTTTATATTGGGACATTTGGGTATGCTACACCAATAACTATTTGTTCACATTCTTAAGTAATTTAAAAAATATTCACAACACTAATACAAGAATGGATGTTTTATTCCACACTTTTTATATTTATATATATGATCTTTGATAGAGCCATGTCAAGCCTTTGTTTTAGGAGAACATTCCCCAAAATCAGCAGGGGATCCATAGTCAGCTGTATTTTGGCATCGGTCCAAAGAGTGTACATACAATTGGGGAAAAGTTCGTGAGCAAGGTATTTTGGTATCAAATCGTCCATAACATATTCCTTGTATGGCAGCTCCTCAACTAAAATAATCCACCACAATCCTATTCCTTGGAGCTCATCATCAGGCTCCCCTTCAAGGCTTTGTAGCTCACATCTGCCGACCTTGCTTAGCCATTCGCTTCTTGAAAGTGCATGTTCCAATGAGAACAATGACAGAGAATTTTAGGAACAGAATTGTAGTTCTTCTCCTGTTAGATTGTAGGCCATTCAACAGCCCTCTATTCCATTGAATGGTGGCTACTTGAAAGCAGAGGATGCCAATGGGAGTTTTTTAGTTACCGCCTTTCCTCATTCCCCCAGCATGCATTTAATCTATTATTAGATGTTATCAATATTGAAAATCATTGTACCTTTTAATTTTACTATAGAAAAATCTATTGTTTAATTTCTTTCAACTTAAGAAAAATAATTATTTGCAATTAATATTTTACTTTTATATGTTAAAGTTAAAATTTTCTCATTCTTTGACTAATGTTATACTCATAGATTAGTGTAATAGTTATCAAATCATAATTAGATACATTCCAAAATTACATTAAAAATGATGAATTTATTTACAAAATGTAGATAATTTATATAACTCTATATATATTTATTATTTGTATACTTTTTGCCATAGCAATTCAAATAAATTTTTTACTCTTTTTAATATCATCACTAATATTGAATTAATCTCCATCATTACAATAGTTTTTACTTCAAATAAGTAATCTTTAAAATTAATTAATGTGATAAATATGGTAACAAAATTAAATTAAAATTTATTACTCTATAGATTATTTTTATTCAAATTCTAGCTTATTTTATGTTCTTAATCATTTATATTAATAATTTAAATAATTGATAAAATAAATGATATTGATATCATTTAAAATAATCTTGATTACTATTATTTTAAAAAGAAACTTTTACACCATTTTGCAACTCATAGTGTGCCAATAAAATGTGTTAAGTATACACATGAAAATGGAAAAATAAATGTCATTCTAGGCTTCAACATGTATCAAATTTGGTTGGAATTGTAGCTTTTCAAGTAATCGTTGGTGGAAAGAACCCACGCCTACTACAAAAACAAAAAAACAAAATTTTAAAATTAATGTTACATAATCTTAAAATTTACTTGATGTATTTAAAATGATTATTTTTCAAAGCTCTTTCAAATAAAAAATAACATAACTCTTTAATATTCTAAGTAAATGTGATACATGAAATTCTGATTAAACAATTTAAAGATAATATCTTTAAAAGAAGATCAATATTTATAAATTAAACGCATTCAATATTTATATTTTAAAAAAATATACAAATAATCGTAACATATTTTATATACTCTATACGATTCAATCTTTCAATTCAGAATTCATAGTTGTAATTTATGTAATAAATTATTTCTTTGTTGTTTCAATCTTATAAATTTTAATTGATATATCTTAGAATGTAAAAAAGCATTAGATTCATTTTCCACTTTTCCAACTCCTCCACATATTGAGTTTGAGTTTTACATTATAAATCTTCTTCTAAAAACCCAATTAGTAAAGGTTACCCATTCCATAAAAATAATTTTGAATTAGATCTCAACTCCACCCATTTTATATTATATCTTTTAAAGGCTTCACTTTGGTGGATAACACAATCAAGGAATTTGCAAAGACAAATCATTTAACTTTATTGCCAAATTACATAGTTGATAACATTGACTTCTACTAGTTACCACCAATTCTAGATCTGCATGCACCCTCCTCTTTTTGAACAAAACTTTAGTAGTAGAGTCTTGAGCCACACAATACCATATATCACTATTAGATTCATAGCTTTTGAACAAGTACCAACCAAATTTTCTTTGTCTATTTATTGTCTTGCCCAACCCTTATATATACCAAAACTGAATATCGAAGATATTTCTATATTTATGTTACATGAAGACTTTGAAGCCATAAACTCTTCACACAAAACTCCCTATATATCATATATATAATCTACTTAACATATCACTTGACATCATTTAATAATAAAAAATATTATGGATTACATCACCCTAACTCAATCTATCCTTCACACTAATCATCATTTATTTAAAAAATATATATGCTTGTTGTAGAAGCTACACAAAAAAAGGCTATAATAGCTTGTTCTAAAAATTGTAAGACTTCTCCAATAACTATATTTTAACTATTGAACAAATTTTGATATAAAAAGCTGCACAAAAAAAAAGGCTATAACAGCTTGTTCTAAAAATTGTAAGACTTGTGCAATAACTATTTTTTTGCTATTGAACAAATTTTGATATAAAAAACACTATTTAATAAGTTTGATATTAGAAATTTCTTGACTTTATTTGTCTATATCATTTTCTTTTAGTTTGTCCACTAATTAAAAATTTTGATCTTAAAAATAGCTATGATAAAAATGTTAAAAAATGATTTTGTACTTTTTACTATAGAAGATATATTACAAACACTAGCAAAATTGAATAGTGTTTCAAATTTTCAATACAATATAAAGACAAAATTAAATATCTTGATTAATTTACACAAATTATTGAAAAATTTTAGATTGCAAATTTTCAAATGCCTTAGCTCTTTTTTAAAATTCTATAAAGTTTTAGAGTAGTAATAATAATATCTCATGGGCCTCCTATAGCCTATAGAAACAATGGCTAGGCCCTTTATTTTACACAGACAAGCTACCCCACTTATGTACTAAATATATATAATATTTAGAGGTAATATCAGAGTATCAATATTTTGTATTCACATTTTATATCTCAAACTAATATTACATGTCTCCACTTTTAAATTTTTTCTAATATCAAACTTATCAAATTGTCGCATTTTTCTATACTTTTTGTAGAAAGTTGTCATGAATTTATATGTTTTTTGTCATAGATGAACAATTTTACAACAAATAAGCTTCCTTATTACACTTTGCTTTTCCAAATATATCAAATTTATATCTATATTCCAATACAAAATAGGCAGGGACTCTAGCTCCCACAGAGCCCTTGTTATTATTTGTTGTGATTAATTATTTCAATTATTAAGTAAGCTTGGATAGTATATTCAATCCAAGACCTCCCAGAGACTCACAATTTACCTTTGTATTATAAGCTCTTTCCATTTCAAATTAGATATTAAACAAATTATAATTTATTTTTTAATAACTATACTTAATATACAATAATTTGAATTGATTTTAAGAACATCTTAGTAGTAATGAGTAAATTAACAAAATTATATATTTAATTCTAAGTAAAATATTTTGAATATAGTAATTTGAACTGATATTAATGCTAAGTCATCCAAAACGGGGTTATCTGGCTGCAAATGCTCATCGATATAACAAGGAATGTGACAGTATGCCATACTGGTAGTACATGAGTGACAGGAAAAGTATGGAAGGTATGGATAATGGACTATGGATGGTGACCAACTTGTAAAAATTCATTGGCTGCATAGGTAGCTCCAGATTGGAGCTCCTAAAAACTTTGAAATATTGCATATTTCTAAAAATTGGATTGACACACTTGTTCGAAGAGGGTGGGGAATTATGAGATAATATTAAAGTCAGTAACCCCACTGTCATTATTTAGGAAAATTTGTAAGTGAGGTTGTGGGGTTGGGGTAGTGAAATGGCATGCATTTTACAATTTCTTTACATAGTGCATATATCATATTATTTTTATACATTTAGTTTATATTAAATAATAAATATTCATAAAATATTTAATTTTTATAAATGTAAATAATTTAAATGGTAAATTTTCAAGTTTATAAAATAAAGATATTGATAATAAAGAAGGTATATATAGATATGCTTATATAGAAAATAAATTCAATTATTTATCAAGGTTTGCAAAGTATAATTAATAAATCAATTAATAAGTAAAGACAATCTAATGTAAATGTTGATACAGGTTTTCTAATGTAAATATTTATAAAATTTAACTAATGTAATATCCATTATGACTTGACTTTTCTAAAAGACAATAATATTTTTTTCCCTTCAAATCCATCTATATTGGTAGATATGTAAGTTTTAGATTACGGTAAAAGCAGGTTTTGAAGGGACCTCGAAACCCTTTAACAAAAAAATAGACATATAAAGCAATACATCCCAACCAGGAAAAAACCTGCAACAAACTGAAGAACAGTATCAAAATCAGGTTTTACAAGGACCTGAAACCACTAGAAAAGTCCAACAACAAACTAACCTAGGTTTTACAGGGACCTGGAACCACAAACAGTCTTAACTATATAAAAAAACTAGAAACCAAGACCAGAGTCCCCAACCAGCGACCAATACCAGACAGGCACCAAACTAGAGAATCCACCCCAGTACAACTATTGCAGCTTCAAGATCAATTTAGCTGCTTCGTTACCAATAGGTAGATATGTAAGTTATACATATTAAATAAAGATTATAAAAGAAATATTATAATTTGCTTCATATTTTATTATAGTCATATATTAGATTTTTTTTCTCTCACTAAAAATTGAAGGGAAAAAGGGTAATGTCGACAAAAAAATTTAATGTATATGTATGTTCAAATGTAATTAATGTTTGTGATTTCAAGATTTTTATTGGTGATTAAGTTAAATTTCTTGTTGAATATGACATGGTCAATTGTTTCCATATTTCGAAGAACAAAATATTTTAATCTCATTTTAAAATTGTTTATGTATCTAAAATATCTATTTGTAAAACAATGAATATACATTGTCTAAATTGTTAGATCTATGATATAATACATCAGATTTTTTTTTATTGAATATTTTCTAAACATCATCATTGTTATACTATGAAAGACAAGATCCTGCAACATGTAAATTGTAAGCCCTTCATTTTATAGGTATTATGTCCAAATCTACTTGCACTTAACACATTATAATAATTAATGTAAACAAATAATAATAATAAAAAATACATGATAAATAATATATAAATTCTCACTTATAGCAAACCTTCTCTACTCTACAAAATGACAAAATTTGCAAATAACCCAAAGAAAACAATAATAAAACACAAACCCAGAAGCAAATATGCCCCCTTCCATTATATGACTGATTAGTACCAAAATGAAGAAGGCACTTTGCAAACAAAAAAGTAATTTAAACTTCTCTCCTTGGATCAACACAAACAACAAATCTACAAATCAAAATCAAATAGCTTTGAAAATCTAATATGACTCCATGCAGAATGAAACACAACCATCTACAAAATCTAGAATACAAAAAATGAAAATGGATGGCAGATTAATCAAAATAGGAGGAAGTATAGATGACATATGTCATCATACAATAGGGGAGATGAAATGGATCAATGAATGTGGAACCAAAAGGGCTTTTTCAATAAAATAAAATATTCCAATAGTGAAGATCAAAACCCTAGATTGGGGAACATTAACCACAAAAAATAGGTGGATCAACCCAAATCAATTTATGAGCCTAACAGTATACCCTTAGGTAAATCTTCAGTCAAAATATGGGCACATACAGGAAAATATAAAGCTGATGTCTCCAATCTTAAAAATCATCCAGAGAAGGAAGCCAATCCATCAGCAATGGGGCATATATCCCCCCACACTAAAAGAAACATCATGAAGCATACAATCCAATCAAAGGAAGGAACCCCAATTTAGGCATTCAGCCAAAATCAAGAACACTGACACTATAATCATCAACAACATTCATAGTGAAGCAAAATGGAGGGAATGCCCTGAGAAAGGTGTTTATGCATATTGGAATGGGCAAACAAAATTAAGAAGTAATTTGGAATGGAATCTAGTTAAGAGGTGTGGTAAGAAGGTAACTAACATATCCCCCTATGCTCATAAACATTGGTTCATACAATGCTAGGATATAGAATCTAAATATGAAATATTAGATTTATCAAACTATTTCTATAAGGGGCATCACATTAAATTCACAACATGGCAACCTAACTTCAAAACAAATAGGCAATCAAATGGATGGAATGCGTAGACCTACCATCAAAACTAAACGAGAATAACATTATCAAAAGAATAGGCGAATTATTAGGAACCCTCATAGGAATTAAAGTCAACAAAAATAAAACCAACAAAATAAGAGTCTTAGTAAAAATAGAACTAAGCAATGTAATAAAAAGGAAAATCATAACAAATAGATTGATATACAACTTAACATTTATTGAGTATATATGAGAAATAGATAAAATAAAGGATACAAACTTTAAAAATATTCATATCAAGAACAATATAAAAGAAAGTCAAAAGGAAATCAAAAGAAAAGATTAAAAAATGGAGGAAAATAGGGCAAAAAGAACATCAAAGAAGGAAAACAATCAAACCATGGAAAAAATAGAGATAGTCAAGGAACTTCTAAGAAAGATTAGAAAGAGAAGAAAAGCAAGAAAGTGGATGGATGACAAACACGAGTTATCAACATTCTTTAGATAAATTCAAAAAGTGTAAAGATTTCCAAATAGAGAAGGAAACAATAGAAGAAATGGAACTCAATGTAAAAAAAATAAAGAAGCTCTCACATGAGATTTTTTTACTACAGAATGATCTGCAAGTCAATGTATTTTAGCAAAAGCTATTCATACAGAACATAAAGGTAAAAGATGTTGATAATAAATACAAAGAAGGCATTAAAAAGACAAGGAAACACTCAGAAAAAATTAATAGAAGAAGAGACATCAACAACATAGGAGGGTCAACTTGGTAATAAATAGATAGAATAGGAGAACTATAGAGAAAAAAAATCTGAGCAAGAAAGGAATCAGGAAGAAGCCCAAATATCAAAGAAGTTAGAACTGAAACTAAGTATCCCACTAGCAGAATTAGTTTAATGGAGGAATATTACTATCAAGAAAAAAGGAAAAACAAGAGTTACAAATTCTGACAGACTTCAAGCAATGGCAAGGACATGTTTGACTAAAACAAAGAAGAAAGAGGGAAAGTAACAGAAACAAGGAAAACAATCTTATAAATAGAGCAAGTTAGAGAGAAAACAAGTATGCAAGACAAAAGAAAAGAAAAGAAAAGTGAAGAACAATCAATATGGGATGACTTTGGAGCTATGGTGGAAAGTCCCAATTGGGAGAATGAAATCAAGGAAAAGAGATTTGAAGAAGAGGAGAAAACCCTAGAAGCATAAGATTACCAAATGAATAAATTACTACTCAAAGAAATATTAGCAAAACACAATTAGATAATAGAAGAATCAAATATAGTGGGAGAAGTAAAGAAGAAACTAAATTTGAAAAACATAGGTCTATCAATAAATCAGGAAGGGTTAAAGACACCTAATTGTGGAAAATCCAAATAGAAGTGAGGAAGAAAATCACTAAAAGAATTGAGGGAGGTTGCAAGATAGGTAAAGGAACAAACTAAGATCTTTGAAATCCTACAAGATAGGAAGGGGAAGACCCTTCCCAAGGATCAATGCAAATCACTACGTGGAATGTTAGGGGCCTAAATGCTCCTAGCAAGAAACACTTATTAAAGCATAACCTTACACTATTTAATTCAGCAATTTTATTATTTCAAGAAACTAAGTTAAGCAAAGAAGAAGGCATAAAATTAGACTAGAAACTAGGAACCTGGAAATCTAAATTTAGACCATCACAAGGAGCCTCAACAGGACTTGGAATTATATGGAATGCCCAAAAAGTCAACATAGAAGACATATCTACCCATAATAATTGGATGGGAAGCAGAGTTACTAGAAGTCAAATCTCTAGATGATAGAAATAAATGTCTATTGGCCTATTCAAATAGTAGATAAATCAGCACTTTGGAATGAGATTAATTCATTCATTAATACAATACCGGATGAGAATATCATCATAGGGGGAGACTTCAACATAATACTAAAGAAAGAGAAAAAATATGGTGAAATAAAGACAATATCTAGAGCTATAGAAAATTTTAGAGAACAGACAAGAAAGAACTCTCTAATAGATATCCCCACCAAAAATGGAACATACACTTGGAACAATAGAAGGAAAGGCTTTTGTTACATTGCAGAAAGACTAGAAAAATTTTTCTTTAAAGGAGAATTAAGTAACCTGGGCAGATAAATCAATGCAGAAATTCTACCAATGGCAGGTTCAGATCACTTCCCTGTAAAAATGGAAATTAAAGAATAGGCTAAACCTAGTAGGAACCCATTCAAATGTGAAAAGATGTGGTTTATGGATAAGAATTTTATGGAATAGATTAAAAAGTGGTGGCAAGAGGAATATTTTCAGGGATCTAAAATGTTCAATTTTGTATCCAAATTAAAAAGCATAAAAGAAAAGATATTAAAATGGAACAAAACACAATTTAAAAACATATTTAAAGAAAAATTAGATATAGAAGAGAAATTGGAAAAATTAAATAAATAAATTATCAAAAAAAGAATGAATAATGAAACGTATCAACTAGAAAAAGAATACCTCGTAAAACAAGAAGAAATTCTAGCAAAAGAAGAGATATACTGGAAGCAAAAACTAGAGAGAAATGGCTAATAGAAGGAGATCGTAATACATAATTCTTCCACAAAAACACAATATATAATAGAACATGCAATAATATATCAAAAATTAAAAATTTGCAAGGTGATCTTATAGAAAATCTAGACAAAATAGTAGAAGTTTTTGTTGAATATTTTAAAGATATACTCAATAATTATGATACTTCAAACAGAACTGAACAAGAAGAAATGCTAAAAACTATACCTAAGTTGATTACAACAGAAGATAATAAAACCTTAAATAAGCCTTTCACACTACAGGAAATCAAAATGGATCTCTTTAACATTAACCCAGATAAATCACCCGGACTTGATGGATTCCAAGAATTCTTCTTCCAAAAATGTTGGGATATTTTAGGAGAAGGCTTATGGAAAGAAATGGAAGCCTCTAGGATTCCTTTTATACAAATAAATCATACCTTCCTAATGCTTATACCCAAGAAAAACAAAAGCAAAGAACTAGGTGACTTTAGACCCATTGCATTGTGCAATACTATATATAAAGTGTTTTCAAAAGCTCTAGCTAACCACCTCAAAAAAAATCTCCCTAAGTTAATATCAGAAGAACAAATAGGGTTTGTACCAGGGAGATCCATCCTAGATGGTATCTCTATCATCCAAGAAAAAATCCCTTCAGCAAAAAAAAATAATGAAGCATGCATGTTATTAAAGTTAGACATACAAAAAGCTTATGACAATGTAGAATGGAGATTCCTATGCAAAACACTTGAAGCTTTTAGGTTTTCAAAACAATGGATAAACATCATTTTTCAATGCATATCCACTCTGAAAATCTCTCTACTTATCAGTAGAACTCTAGAAGCCTTCTTTAGCATATCTAGGGGGATCTAACAAGGAGATCCCATCCCCCCCTTTCTTTTTATCATCATGGAAACATCCTTTGGAAGAGCAATCAAAACAACACAACTTCTCAACAAAATCAAAGGAGTAAAGGTCACCAACAATGTGGAAAATACTATGCATCAATGATTTATTGATGATACAATATTAGCCAGAGTTAGCACAAAGAATGAGGCAAATCACATACAAAAAGTCTTGGAAATGTATACGAAAGCCTCAAGCCAAAGAATTAATGCATAAAAATCAGAAATCTTCTTCTTAAATATGCCAACTAAAAGAGAAGAATATATATGTAACAAACTAGGATTTAAAAAGGGCATCTTTCCATTTAAATATCTAGGAATATTCCTAGATAAAGGAAATAAGAGCATCTAGGATGGGATCAAACTTTAGGGAAAATTGACAATCAGATTGAGGCTTGGAAATGTAGATGGTTGACGAAGGCTAGGGGAGAAAGAAGAATTAAAGTCATATTATCAGCTATACCTACCTATCAACTTTCATGCTTACAACTACCAAAGAATATAAACCAAAAAATTGAAAAGAAATTATGAGATTTATTTTGGAATGATATAGAAGATAAAAATAAGGCATCTTTAATCAGCTGGGAAAAAATATGTAGGCCTAAATAAGCAAGAGGTCTAGGAATAAAAAACCTAGATTGGAAAAATGAAGCTTTAGGAACTAAACAAGTATGGAGAATGCATCAAGAATGAGACAACAAATGGGCTAGAATCTTATATAATAAATATCTTAATGCATCCAATTGTACCTCACTATTCATAACTAGGATGCCTCCTAAGGGTTCAACAGCTTGTAATTTCCTAATGAAGTGTTGGCCCCTTATAACCAAATTCATGACATGGGATATAGGAAGAGGTGATAAAGAATTGTTCTAGGAAGACTCGTGGAATGGGTATCTCCCCCTTGATCATATTGATGTAATCATTAATGCCAAAACACATTTAAAGACACTTTGGGGCTCTAAAGTGAAAGAATCTATACAAGTAATTCAATTCGACAAAGAAACCATCCAAGAATGGAAATCCTTTACCAATTGTGGTCTCAACTAGGCAGACCAAGATATTTTAGAAAATATCCTTAAATATCATCTGATCACAGTTAAAAACAAAGAGGATAGACTAATTTAGGCAGCTTCTAAGGACAAGATTTATAAAGTTAAAGAAGGCTATAAACAAATTATCATCTCTCAAAGGTGGGAAGTAATAAACATCCCAATAAACCTCTACTGGGACCCAACAGGGCTTCCTAAAGAAGGCATTTTTCTATGGGCAGCCATCCAAAAGATAATCCTAACTGTAGATAGAATCCAAAATTTGGGATTTGAAGGCCCATCAAGATGTATGCTCTATAAGACTTAGAAGTAATAGAGCATCTTTTATACCAATGCAAATATGCATAGGAATGTTGGATGTGGCTCAAAGATAAACTAAATTAGATAGCCTCCCTACCAAAGAAGTGGCCTAAACACTTGATTAGATGACCAAAAAATACAAACAAGAAAGTTTATAGAAAACTCTAGAATATTACTCCAACAATCTTATCTTGGGAAATATGGAAAGAAAGAAATAAATGTATATTTCAAGACAAAGAACTAAACTCACAATCCCTCTGTATCAAAATCAAGGCCATCATACCAGAAGTAATTAATAGTGACTTAAGGAAAAACTTGAAAGAAGAAGCTCCATTCATAGAATGGGATGTAGAGATTAAAAAATAATGGACACACATTATCAACCTGCCTCTCACATATAAAAAGAAAAATAGTGTAGCCAGAAAAGAATGCAAATGGGAACCTCTGTCGATAGGATGGAAGAAACTGAATTTTGATGAGGCTTTTAGAGACAATCTAGGAAAGGCAGGAATAGGGTACATACTTAAGGAAGAAACATGGAATTGGTCAATAAAAAGAGCAAAGCATTTGGATATAACAATGAGTAACATGGCTGAACTAGAAGTAGTAGAAGAAGGACTAAAAATTTGTATTAACCTAAGCATCAAGAAAATTATAATTGAAGGAGACTCACAAATGATATTAAATGCACTTAGGAGAGGGAAAACACCAAACTGGATATTAAACTCCAGATTAGAAGCAACCTTAAAATTATTAGAAGAATTTGAAGAAGTAAAATTTTCACATATATTCAAAGAAGGCAATTTAGAAGTAGATAGCCTAGCAAAAAAAGGTATAGACAGAGAAAATCTAATATTATTTAATCAAAGCTAGCTCAAGATAATTATTCCTAGATCATATTATATTATTCCCATCCTACTAGACTAATAGAGTCATGATTTTCCTAACAAATGCAAAATCAAGCTCATGTATCTGTGCATGATGACAATCTACTCCTCAATTTACAAGTATCACTTTAATTATGAAATCGAGTGAGGCAATCAAGCAAATATAGGGAGATGACATCATCTTACTATATTCTAGACTCCTCCCCTCCAGATCTATATAACTTTAGTTTTGGGTTTCGACTCTCCCATTTTGCCCTATAGTTTTTGTCTTTATTTAATTTTTGCCTATGGATACTAATATCAACTTGTATCATGCCTACAAAAATCACATTATGACATTCTATGGTCTAGTTAAACTAGAAATATGGAATAAGATATGTAGGTTGATAGATGATATGAGTAGAGTTGTAGTCAATAGGGTTTTGGTGGAAGTGGTTTTTAATTGTGAATACTCATGGTGAACCATAGCAACATCTTGGGGCTATGGGTAGAATGTCTAGCTAGGGCTGGTGTAGAAAAGTGGGATATTGTTAAATTGAGCAACAATCTTTTCGATCCATGTTGGCTGATAGGTCTAGAGGTAGTTGTGGCCAATATTGATGCAATGCTTAAAATTCCTCTGCCTAAAGCTTAGATGGCACATGAAATAGGTAGCCCCAAACTTGCTAGAAGTCCTAGGGACCTGTGCTTGGTTATTAGAGACAACACTCTTTTCTTTAGAGAATGACCGAGGATGGAAGTAAGCATTCAATTCTTGCTAAGATGAAGAGGAATCATAGAGAACCCAAACAAAGAGTGGCTAATGAATTCCTAGTAGGCATTTGACACATATATCCGTTTGAAGGAAGATCTCTTGAACCTGGAAGTAGTGGAGTTTTTTCTTCCAAACTATGATAAGTCTAGTAGAGCAAGGAATACCTATGAATTTCTGCTAGGCTCGAAGGCCAAAAACCTCCATGAAGCCTCAAAGATCATCATGGTTTTCAAAAAGAAAAATCAAGGATCATAGCCTAGATTTCAAGTTATTTCTAGTGTTTAGCTCTAGTCTTTTCTAGCCACGAGTATAGCTCCACTGTATTTTGGTCAAGATTTTTAGGTTTAGTCTAGCTGTATTTTCCCTAAGTAGCCTATAGGATATATAAAATGAATGGTGTATGGCTACATTTTTTAAGAAGTCAATACAATATACATTATATAGAATCCATCAAGTATTCGATTCGATCGATTAGCTTCCTTTGTAAATATAGCACAGATCAATATATTATACTCTTTTAACTTATAATGTATCAATTTCAAATAGATCTAGATTGGTTTTATGGCTTTGGTATCATTGATGGTTTTGAACCTTGTTATCTTTTTCTCCTGCATTTTTCAACCTTTATTAATTTAATCAATCTTACATTATAAGCTAACCCCAAATTATGCAGGTTAATCATGGATTAAAGTATACAAATTATTTGTATATGTCAATTAATTTAAAGGATATATGAGTTTTAATAGCATTTTATTCAATAATGAGTAACTACGGATTAAAAAAAAGAATACACTTCTAACTAATATAATAATTTGTCTTTAATAATCTCCCATTCTAACTATCATTAAGACTGAATGTTAGACATATTTTATTGCAGTTGGTTTCACTCACTATTCTTTGGTCTACTCCTAAAAATTAGTAATGGATTTATTAATTTTCCTAACACCTAACTCTAGTTGGTGGTTAGTTTGTGTTGTCCCCTCATTTTTTTAGGTTCTCTCTTGCTTCTTGAAGGAAATTCTCATTGAGCTCTTTTGGTCCCCTCTTTTTAAAAGATGTATAGTGATGTAATGATTCATTAAAAATTCTCTTGATATTTATCTCACTGGGTAATTCCCCTTTTACTTATTTATAATAAAGGACACATGTCCCTAGCTAGACTAGAGGTTTTCTTTCTCCGTTCTTTCCTACCACTGCTTAGCAGAATGAAGATTCTTGTAAATTTACTTTTTAATCTAATATAATGTAAGGCTTTGGCCATTTATCAATCAAAAAAAAAAAAAATCTCTCATAAAACAGTAAATATCAAAGTATTCTATACATGAAATAAAATAATGACTACTAGAATTATCTTGGAATGACTTCTAATTTTATGTATTTCCTAGTTTAAATTCAATCAAAATACTCCAATGAGTATTCATATTTGTACATTTCAAAAGATTGAAGGCCAAATAAAATATTTAATATATTTTTGTAAATTGAAAAATTGTCATGAATTAGGATTATTTTGGTTCATTTAAATATGTTTTCTGAATAGCTAAAATGTTCAATTGAGAGTTTTTATATTAGATGTTTTAGAAAGTACTTATTTTATATTAATAATATGCACAATCTGTTTGTGAAAAAGGTTATAGTTTTATTACTTGTTTGTTGAGAAAACTATATTACTAGAATTTTGTTTCTTTTCAAACATTTTTTTACATTTAAACCACGACTAAGCATAATTAGAAAGAATCGCCAAATTGGATATGATTTATGCCAAAAAAATGAAAAATAATGATCCAACTATTGATAATGCAGAATACTTATCAAGTTCCACATGAGAAGTCAACTAATAAAATGGTTGAGACAACTATGAAGAAAATCATGGAAGAAGGCCAGATGACACTAGAGGAAGCATCACTTGTAAGGAAAACAATGGCAAGCATAAGAAAGAGTGAACAAGATAGTGTCATGCTTTTAACTCTACTAGTAGGAGTAGGTCCCTTGCCAACACATCCCTTGATACAAGTCTTAATAGTTGTTGAGACACAAGAAAAAACATCAACTATAACATATGCGATAGTCTCACAAGAACAACCATAGAGCACACCAATAATTCCTTTAGTGGAATCCAATGAGGAAGAAGAAGAAGAAGTGAATATTGTAGAATTCAAGAGGAAATATGCTATAATAGAAAAAATAAAACAAGATCTAATAGTAACCCCCAAGCATGAAAATAGTTATGAAGATAAAAGTTGGGTAGGAAATGGAGAAAAAGTCTTGATAACTTATGAAGGGAAGAAGATGCATGGACAAGTAGATACCCTTGAATGTACATAGCCAATTGAAGAAGAAAAAGAAAAACCAAAGGTGATAGAAAAAAAATAAAACCTTGGAAACCAAAGATAGAAAAATTTGAATAGCGCAATCACAAATGAAGGTAATTTTCTCTGGTTAAAGAAATTCTATGATTTGTATGGTAGTATAGATAAACTAAAACTAGAGAATGCAATAATAAGGCATATGATACTAATCAAGAAGTTTGAGGACATAAATGAATAGATTCCCAAAGATCTATAGGAGCGACTAGTCAACAGAAAGAAGAGAGTGCAAGAAGAGGATAAACAAATCAAAGAAACATGGTTAAAAAGTTATGTGTAGTGGACAATTAGGATAATTTGAAAGCTTACTACAAAGTCTTGAACCTTATCTAATGAACAAGACAAGGATTATTCTAATTATGGGGGGTGTTTATTAGCAAGTAAATGAAGAAACACAAGAATCTATGGAGAAAATGATGAAGAACTTCAAATCATCTAGCACTCAAAGAGCAACAACACCTACAATAGAAACAACTCCACAAGTAACTATAGTTGTGGATACCATACAAATAGATAGTACAAATATCACAATTAATAGTGCATAGGATCCTTTTAAGGGTTGTGGAGAAAATATTGACAATTTGGTAAGTTATGTAAGCTCTGAAGACCAGAAAGTAGGAGAAAAGGAGAAAGAAGAAAAATAAAAGAGAAAAAGGAAGAGGAAGAGGAAAGAATAAGGTTTAAAAAAGTGAAGCAATAGGAAGAAAGAAAAAAGAGAAGAAACAACAAAGAAGATGGAAGAAGAGAAATTATATGTTGGAAGAGAAGAAGAAGAAGAAGGAAGAAGAGGAGAAAAAGAAAAATAAAGAAGGAAGAAAAAGAGAAGAAAAATAAGGAAGAGGAAGAAAAGAAAAAGAAAGAGGAAGAAAAGAAAAAGAAAGAGGAAGAAAAGAAAAAGGAAGAAGAAGCCAAGAAATTTTAAAGGCAAGTGAATCTTGTTCTTCTAGGTCACCACTTGAATCTACATTAGCAATTTTGTTAGGGAATAAGTCTGATAGTGATGATCAACTTGGATTGATATCATCACTCAACAAGTTGTTTGAGAAGAACAAACTAGTGAAGAGTTTATAAAGTACCCTAATAGAAGTAAAAAAGAAATTATAGAGAATCATATCCTAGAAAGTGACTAAATCTGAGCCTTGAGACAGAGAAGACATAATAATCAAGGCTTTTGACACTGAATTGATGCATTTATCCAAAGTGGCATGATGTAAAAACATCAATGGAGTGAAAAAAATGTTGGGATACATGCTTATTTTTTCAATATCCATGAAATAAATTCCATTTTTTTAAAGACATCTCATGAGGCAAAACAAAACTCTTGCCAACACTAGTTTACCATACTTTATTGTTCACATTGTCTGACTACTATACCCAAGTACATTAACCATAAATTTCTATCCTTACATTTTATTTCAAAAAAATTAGGAGAATTTGTTCCAAATTAGGAATACTAAAAAATATCCAAATCTGAGCCAAAAATAGTCAATCCATTACATGTTACAGTCTCTGCATGTATACCCATTTTCTCTTTCATAAATTAGAAGTAAAACCAGTAACCTTTCCTTGGGTATCTAATAACTTTCTCAAAAAAACTCCAAATAAAATTGAACCAATTTTACATAAAATATATATGAGTCTAATTTCAGAATATATAAGCCATTAAATTTTCCAATTCATAAATTGTTCTACAAGCACCAATCATTGCCTGTAACTTCAAAACAAATCTTTAAAAATCAGTCTTCACTAAAATGAACATAACTGACACATATTTGAATGAAAATGAATCAAACCAATTGGAAATCAAATCTGGTTCATATATATTTCCAATGAATATAACTAAAGTTTTTTTTCTTCATCCAAATATGTCTGTACCAAACATTTAAATCCGACTATAACTAGGCATCCCCAAATCTGAAAATAACCACTTTTACAAAAACTAGCATAACTTCTTCAAAACTTAACAAAATTTCTCCAAACCAAAAAAAGAGAGAATATTATTCATCCAAATCTTCAAATATATAGAAAATACAAGGGTTGCAAGCTGTACATGGCTGTACAAGACCTGAAACCGACACTAAAATAGTTAAAACCAATCAAAATGACAAGTTCTTGAAATCCAATTGCTTCAAAATGGTCTATTTTTCTTCTCATTCATCCCTCTCTCTTTGGAATTTTACAACTTCCCAACCACATTTTTAACCAACCCAACACATTCTTTTAACCCTTGTACATTTTTCAATGCTTCTTTAAGCACTCCCATTACAATGCAAATGTATTTTTTTCTAATTTTTAATACATCACAATCAAAGTTAAGAATTTTAACCATTTCTTCAACATGGTTAGAGGAAAATTTAAATGACTTAAATATTACAATATTATGAAATTCATGATAATGTATGAAGGGTCGAGATGCTCCCACATCATGGCATTTACTAAATCACAAACTTTACATGATGCAAAAATATTTAGAAAAATATGTGAAAACACTAAAGGAGATTTGAAAAATCTTGATGAGAAGATCAAAGAGTTAAGAAAATGTTTTATATAATGAAAGATAGTATATGGAAAATATTTCCCAACACACACATTTATCAAATATATTTTAGATGAGCTGAATATTAAACTAAAGGAGTTAGAGAAACTTGTAAATGAAGTCCATAATACCTCAATTTAGATTGTAGATTTGGAAGGGAGAATCAAAAAAATAAATGATGAAATAAGACTATTTGAGCTATAGAAGGAAATGCTATTAAATATATTTTCATTGTTAAGGGAGCACCTTACTTTGAAAATTGACCTTGTACAAAGATAGTTAGAAGAATACCTATTAGCTAAGGCATCTTATGAGAAGTTTTCTTACATGGTCGTGGAAGTAGTAGAAATTTCTTCAAATGTATCATGCATAGTACTTAGCATTTCATATGCAGTGAAGGACAAATTGGATATGCAATTTTCCATTTTGAAGAAAAACTTTGGTGATTGTATATCATGAATATCCATTTAGCATCCATGAAGGTAAATGCATTAGTAAAATTTTGATGTGTATATAAGATTTCCATTTGACACCTTTTTTATTGATATTAAAGGAGACATAAGGAAAATTGTATATGTGTGTCTATGTGTGTGATGGGGATTAGTGGAGAAATTTTAATAAGAATGAAGAGTTATAATTAAAGGGGTAAGTTATAATGTAACTAGAAGATATAAGCAAAAGATGGTATATAGGTATATATGATGATCCACAATTTTAAAGTTTTTAACATTTCGTAAAGATAATATTTCTAACCTGAATCCATGGTTTTCAAATGGATTGAAAGAATTTGGAGCCAAAAATAGACAACTAAAAGTTACCAAATACCTTGTCACAAAGAGGAACAATAGTCCATCTTTTATCTTTTTAAATTTTTGATTTAGAAATATTGTTTCTAACAAATTTTTTTTGGGGTTTCTTGCTTTAAAGGTCTTGAATAATCCACTTGGAAGAAAATGGAATGCCTTGAGCTTTCAAATCTTTAATGCCCAGTCCACCTTTTTCCTTAGGTAGACAACACTGCTCCCATTTGACACAATGCCTCCTTTTGTTGCCTATCCCATTAAACCCCAAGAAGTCTCTCATAATCCTTTCCAAGCTAAAAGATTTATAATTGGCAAACAACCAAGGATAAGAGAAATAAATATGATGTGAGGATAATTTTTTTTGGACCACTTGCACTCTACTAGCCAAAGAGAGGAGATGAGTTTTCCACTTTAAGTATTTCTTCTCAATTTTGGAAAAGATTTGATTCCAAATATCTTTAAGAGATGGATCAATAGAAATTATATTCCCAAATATATAATAACGTCCTTTGGCGCTAACCATTTACATCCTTTGCTCATAGTCCACTTTGAGGGGGGAAGACCACCCAAGGATGGAAGACTAATGTGGTATATACCATAAAAAAAAATGGATCCTATGTATCATGTTACCAAAATTGCCTTCCTCCAATTCTATAACCAAAGAACTTTCATCTGCAAATTGGGATTTAAGAAAGATCTCTTGATTGGGAAGAGTGATCCCTCTAACTAGAGGCCCTAATTGTGGAAATATGAGAATATAATATAGGGTATCAACTGTTATGAAAATTGTGAAGGTGCAATTGGGTAACCCTTCCTAATAAATCTTTGTAGAATAATACTATCAATGAGTTCACCATTTGTCTAAATGGAAGTAGAAGAGTCCTTAAGAATAATATCAATCCACTTGTAGAAATAAAGAGGAAAACAAAAAGCATGCAACATATCCCTAACAAAGGCCATTTAATTTAGTCATAAGATTTTTCAAAATCTAATAAAATCATTACTAAAATTTTCTCTTCATTCCTATCCCAGTGCATAGCTTCCCAACTTGTAATTAGATTCTCAAGAATAAGCCTCCCATTTATGAGCCCTATTTGAGTTGGGGATATAAATTCATTAACTATGCCTCCAATTCTTCTAGCAAGAACCTTAGCCACAATTTTTGTATGATAAATTTGATAGTGTAATGGATCTCCAATTCCTAACTTGAGATTTGTTTGCACCTTTAGGTAATAATTTAATGACTCCTTTGTTAATTTCAAAACCTAGAAACCCTAGTTTGAAGGTATCTTCATATAGTTCTAAGAGCTTGAGAGAAATGCACTCTACATTATGTTTATAGAATTTAATTGGAAAGCCATCAGAGCTGGGTGATTTATAATTATCAAGAGAGAGAATTGTAGCTACAATTTCTTCAAGTTTTATAGGCATTTCAAGTTTCTTAGCTTCATTATTTTAGATCTTCTTTGGGATAAGCTTGTAGTGTTTCCCTAAATCAGTTTTATTATTCTCATTAAATTTTGAGGTAAAGAGATCCTTACAAAATTTGAAGAAGGCATCCTTAATACAATTAGGGTCATTAGTAATGTCACCACTAATTTTTATATTCTCAATCAATTATCTTTTATGTTTGTCTCTAATTATGTTAAAAATATACTTGGTCCCTCTTTCAACATCCTTCATCTAGTTCATCCCAACTCTTGTCTTTTGACCTTTTATTTTGTATTTTTTATAATTTCTTAATTGACATTTAATCTCTACTACCTTCTCTTCTAGCTAAGAGTCACAACCCTTAAATTGTAATTCAAGTTTTCAGTGGAGTTCAAGATACTTTGTAATAGTCATTCCTCATTTCTATCAATAGCTTGTTTCTTTCCAATGATATGAAACAACTTCCTCCAAGAGTCTGCTTAAACATTCCACATATCCATGGGTTGCATCTTTAGATTGCAAAGTTTATAAAGAATGGTCATCATTTTAATGACCTCATCATTATCCTCATCTTTGAGAAAGGAAGTATTGAGTTTAAAACTTGTATTTTTCTTCTTCTTCCTACTATCAAAAATATTGTCCATGAAGTCCCTAGCATAGATTGGGTGGTGATCAGACTCCACAGAGGGAGAGACATACATAGGTGCATGCCCATATTTGTTTTCAATAGAAAATATATGATATTCTATATAAACTCTATCCAATCTACAATAAACTCTTTGATGTCCAGATTGGTTATTAGACCACATAAACTAGATATCTGAAATATAATTTTTTCTTAAGAGCCAAATGGTCAACAATTCTAAACTTCCTCTTGAAATTAGACAAAAAAATACTGATTTCCTTTCCAATAGTGTCTATTTCACCCACTTTTATCCTTTTTATTTTCCACCATATTGAAATCTCCAACAAAATTGAATGTTCTTTGGCTAGATTATTAGATAACTATTTCCACAATGCAACATATTCCCTATAATCATTAGAGGCACATATATTATAGACTCTAATTGAGACTTCATTATGAAAAAGCTGACCCACAAGGCTCTGTGACAAGGGGAGGAACCGCTTGAGGTGATCGTGTCACCCCATTCTGGTCTAACCATAATAGCAGTTCTATCTTTGCCTCTAAGATAGTTAGAATAGAAACTAATAGATTGGTCCCACATTTTTTTAAAATGGTATAAACCTTGAAATCCATAGGGTATGTGCACCAAGTTGTGGTGCCAAAAACATGACACATAAAGTTTTTTTTTAAATTTTCAAAAGTGTGTACATGCTTTTGAAAAGGAAGAAATTTTATAAATGGGCTATAAACCTACGACCCATTTTTATTCATTTTGCATTTCTCCTCATAGCATGCATGCAGATTGAAGAAATTGAAGAATTTTGTCACCCTCCTCAAAATGCCTCCTTGTTACCAAAGATCAAGATTGGGATCACGTCGTATGTTTTCTACTCTTGTTTTTGCATTGTTTTATATGTTTTTGCATTGTTTTGTAATTTTTTACATTATTTTGTAGGTTTTTTTTCAATTCTTCTCTAAATTTGTTTATTTATTTATATTGTAATTAGTTTCTTATCAGGAAATGTGAATAATAAACTACCAAATCCCTAGTTGGATCAACAAAATCAAAACAAAAACCCTCCACAAGATCCAAATCAAAACCCTCCAAAACAAGAGGAAGGAATTATGTAACATACACCGATTGGAAGACCTCCTCCTGGCACCCAAGAAAACATAATGAATGAAATAGAAAGAGGGAAAAATGAATTAGAAACACTCATTAGTAGGTTGAAATCTTGTGGACAAACCAATCCGATGAGAGCACAATTGGCATCCTCCCTTGAGCCCATTATGACCCATGTAGCTTTTGTTAGTGGTTAGTTGGATATTTGGCATGTTAAGAGGGATGAACAAAGAAGATATTACACAAACAAATTATCATATCAAGATGTGAAAAAGAAGAAGAAGAAGAAAAAGGTAGCATTTGTGAATTGTTTAAAAAGCCTAGAGAATAAGATATTGTTAAAAATACAACTAAAAGGTTCCCCATCCATTGGTGCATACATGATGGTATTAGAAATAACTTTTGGGATAGATGGTGGATGGTCTTTGATGCCCCCCCTCCCTATCCCCCCCCTTCAATAATCATGAGGTTCCAATGTATTTCTCAAATAAATTGTATTGTGAATTTATTCTTGGGAAGATTCCCAATTTTTTTGATATATTAGAATCTTAGGGTAGAGGTGGGGAGTCATCATTTGAGAGGTCGATGGCATGTCATGACCCTAATGTAGTTAGGGCACCTATTGTAAAGCCATAGGGCAAGCATATGATTATTCCTTCAGTTATGAAGGAACAAGTAGAGACCAATACTCTAGGGACTATTAATGCTTTGATGCAGACCCTCATTCATTGCATGATTCCATTAGTTGAGGAGGAGCCTTCTGTGCATCACAATCACATGTGCACATCATGTGGATCCTTATGCACATTTGATAGTCATGCTAGAGATAGTATGGATGATGGGCTAGTCATTGATGAGTTCCTAAGTGACACATTTGGCATTGACACATAGGTAAATTAAAATTATAATAAATTAATTTGATCACATTTCATATGTATAGTGAATGACTAATTAATTAGCATGTATTAACATTGTTCAAAATTCAGGGTAAGAGTGTTACTGGCCATAGTATAGATTCCCTGACCCCATTTTTCATCTAGTCGATGAGTTGAGAGGTATGTATCGATTTAATAATTTAAATTAATAAATATATTTATTAAGTAATCATATGAAGGATTGACAAAGAAAATTTATGCATGTGCATCAGTTCTCTATTGGACCATTGGCATTCATAAGGGACTCCGAGCCTAGGCATGATACGAGTTTCATAGAGGTACATTTTTTTCATGTTAATTTAATTCATTTTATTATATTTGTTTCATGTTACATGTAAATTGTATTATATGACATGCAGTTGTTGACATCTGAGACAACTCCTCATCTTTTCCAATCCATTGATTGTGGAAAAGCTACAACGATGGCTAGTTCAGAGCCATTAACTAAAGTATACCAAAGAAGGCGCTGGGAGTGCCCTATCTCTATATCTGTGGCACTCTTAGATGGAAATGAAGCCATAAGATCTAAGACCCCTAGTCCCGTTGCCCACACCCACTCTATCACTTTGGCTACTTGGGGCCCTCGGTGAAGAATTGAGCTTCTCTTTGCATCGGCCTTGTTTATAATAGTTAGTATCAAATTTTTAATGTTATTTATAAATGATTATATTGATTGAATTGTTGTAGGGCCTTATTATATCCAATTTTCCATGAGCCTTTGAGGTGGACGTCAGAGTGACAATGTGATGGCATTAAGAAAATAATTAATTTTCTGTGTACATATATTTGATTTCAATGTATAATAATTATTGATTCATATCTATTTTGTTTGTATTAGCTCAAGTTAGAGAAGAGTCTAAATAAGAGGATGATCAAGCTTATGAGGAAGACCCCATCATCCCTACTATCTCCCTCCACATGGTAACCAAAGACCTCTAGGGATTTGTTTCCTTCCCCTTGTGGGCAGGATAAGATATAGTTGATAGACACATATGTATAGGCATTAGTGGACATATATGTTGGATTTTATGTCAGTGGACACATTTGATATACATTTGATGTATATATGACATTTTATATTTGATGCATAACATTATTATACTAATGAGATTATTGGTTAATATATGATATGTTTGTTCATGTATGACATTATTGGTTATCATAATATATTATATGTTTGTTCATGTATGACATTATTGGTTATCATAATATATTATATGTTTGTTCATGTATGATATTATTGGTTATCATAATATATATCTTATTTTTCCTGTTTACATTTTAAGTACATTTCATGTATTTTATTTTAATGTAAATTGCATCCAAAATGATGCAAATTGCTCACACCAAAAGCTAGTGGATTCCCAACAAGAACACTTTTAAGGAAAACTACCTTTCCCACCTTCGTAAGTGTCTTCAAAGACTCTTTCCAACTTGGTTACAACATTGAACAAACTTCTACCTAACTTCGCAAAACTACTTGATCACTTTCCCTATTCAAGACTTGGGAAGCAATAAGGGAAAAATGAGCAAATTTGAGAAATGGATCATAATCAACTTCTTGCTTCGAACTAACATCTTAGACACTTCAAGCTATCTCACAAACTTCAGTCTATCATCTATTCCATCCTTCCAAGAGATTCTTCAACATCCTATGAGTGAAAACAATCTTCTAACATCCTATGCATGTATTTTCTTTGCAACAACATGTAATTTGCTGATTTTTGGACAACTCTTCACAAAGGGAAGTGATTATGTTTCAAACTCATGAAATGGCTATTAAGACAACCAAGAAGACCCTTAACATCTTCCACTAACTCCATTCAGTGATAACATGTAGCTAAAGTGGTGTTTTATTCTAACAAAGTACGAGTTTTTTGTTTCAAATAGGAAGTAATGATATTTGACAATAACTCAATGATCCTATATACAAGTTTAACATCAGTAGTGATTCCTTGCCATATAAAAAAAACTTAATAATCACCAACATATTATATCTCCTCTAAATTCATAGAGGGTATTTTCATCATTTGAAATCCGTTCCAATCAATTACCAGTTAGTTTGATTGGTTACAAGGTTAATTTTAAGGTTTTCCAAAAAAATGCTAAAATTGCCAAAAAAATAGTCAGCAACTTTTACTGCAAAATGTAATTTTTGCACTAACTCTTCCTAGAACTTAACCAAGTGGTTTTTGGTAACACATAGGAAATATATAAGGTTTAATGACTCTCAAAACACTTATTGAGTCAACTTATTAACAAAAACAACAAAAAAAGAAAAATCGTTAGGACTAAGGCAATTTGGGTTAATAGGTGACCTCAAGCTCCTTGACCTTAAAAACAAGAATTATCTTATTACCATAAAAAAATAACATGTTAAAAATGAGGTGTATGATCACCCCTTTACATTCTATCATGAGGCTCCATCATTGGATGAGATGACATATCAAGTTGCCATAGTCAAAGATCACTGCCCTATGACATTTAGTGACTCTTAGGGATGATTCAGTTTAGTGTGCTTGAGAATATTTTATTTCTCAATAGGAAAGGAGCAGCTTAGGACTAGTATTTTCCCAGCCACCTAGAGCTAACAAAATAGACACTTTGATCTCACGACGAAAGGTGAGAGAGATTTGGTAGTTGGCAACTTCGTATTGGCCAACACTACAAGTTTTAGCATCACCAAAGATAGCATTGTAAAATCAAAATAGAATAAGATCTCCAAAAAGAGAGAGTTATTGTAGGTCTCCACAACATGGTCCTATAGCACCAAGAATCACATCCATACCTCACATGAGCTCTAAGATGTGCCTCATCAAAGATTGCTACCTTGTGGCATTTAGTGACTCTTAAGGACATTTCAGTTCGGCGTACCTGAGAACATTCAAGAACTCAATGTGATAGGATGAGCTTGGTGCTAGTGTTTACCTGACCACTTGGAGCTAACGAAATAGATAGTTTCATCCCATGATGAATAGCGAGAGAGATTGGGTAGTTGGTAACTTTTACTGGCTAATACTACAATTTTCAGCATCACTAGAGATGGCATCATAAAATTAAAATGGAATAAGATATCCAAAAAGTGAGAGTTTATTGTAGGTCTCTACAACATGGTCCTATAGCACTAGGAATCACATCTATACCTCACACAAGCTTTGAGATATGCCCTGTCAAAGATGACCACCCTGTAGCATTTAGTGATGCTTAGGGATGACTAGATTCAACATTCCTAAGAATGTTTGAGTGCTCAATGGGATGGGAGAAGCTTAGGGATAGTGTTTTCCTAGCCACCCAAAGCTGATAGAATAGACAGTTTGATCCCATGATAAAAGGTGAGAGAGATTCGGTAGTTGAAAACTTTTTACTAACCAACACTACAAGTTTTAGCATCACTCAAGATGGCATCACAAAATCAAAATGGAATAAGATCTCCAAAAAGTGAGAGATTTTATTGTAGTCTCCACAACATAGGCCTATAGCACCTAGAATTGCATCCATACTTCACATGAGCTTTGAGATATGCCCCATCAAAGATCATTGCCCTATGGCATTTAATGACTCTTAGGGACATTTTAGTTCGGCATGCCCAAGAATGTTTGACCTCTCAATGAGATAGGACAAGCTTGGAGCTAGGGTTTACTTGGCCACCTAATGCAAACAAAATAGACAGTTCAATCCCATGACAAATGGTGAGGGAGATTCGATAGTTGGCAACTTTTTTCCAGCCAACACTACAAGTTTTAGCATCACTCGAGATGGGGTCACAAAATAAAAATGGAATAAGATCTCCAAAAAGAGAGAGAGGTTACTATAGGTCTCTAATACATAGTCCTATAGTACCTAGAATCATATCCATATCTTGCACGAGCTCTGAGATATGCCTCATCAAAGATCATTGTCCTATGGTATTTAGTGACTTAGGGATGTTTTAGTTCAATGTGCTCGAGAATTTCTGATCACTTAATGGGATAAAAAAAAGCTTGGGGCTAGGGTTTATTTGGCCACCCAAAGCTAATAGAATAGATAGTTTGATCCCACAATGAACAATGAGGGAGATTCGATAGTTGGCAACTTTGTACTGGCCAACACTACAAGTTTCAACATCACCCGAGATGGCATCACAAAATCAAAATGTAATACAATCTCCAAAAAGTCAGAGACATTATTGTGGGTCTCTACAATATGGTCCTATAGCACCTAGAATCACATCCATACCTTGCATGAACTCTGAGATATTCCCTATCAAAGATCTCTGCCCTAGGACATTTAGTGACTCTTAGGGATGTTTTGGCTCAGTGTGCCTGAGAATGTTTGAGCACTCAACAGGATGGGACAAACTTGGGCATAGGGTTTACCTAGCCACCTAGAGCTAATGGAATAGATAATTTTATCCCACGATGAATGGTGAGGGAGATTCAATAGTTGGCAACTTTTTACTAACCAACACTACAAGTTTCAACATCACTCGAGATGGGGTCAAAAATAAAAATGAAATAAGATCTTCGAAAAGAGAGAGAGAGGTTATTGTAGGTATCCACAACATAGTCCTATGGCACCCAAAATTGCATCCATACCTTGCACGAGCTCTGAGATATGCCCCGTCAAAGATTGCTACCCTATGGCATTTATCAACTCTTAGGGACGATTTGGTTCGGCATGCCCGAGAATGTTCAAGCACTCAATAGGATGGGAGGAGCTTGGGGATAGTGTTTATCTAGCCACCTAGAGCTAATGGAATAGATAGTTTGATCCCACAATGAAAGGTGAGAGAGATTTGACAGTTGGCAACTTTTTACTAGCCAACACTACAAGTTTTAGCATCAACCGAGATGGTGTCGCAAAATTAGAATGGATTAAGATCTCCAAAAAGAAAGAGGTTATTGTACGTCTTTTCAACATGTTCCTATAGCACCTAGAATTTCATCCATACCTTGCATGAGATTTGAGATATGTCACATCAAAGATTGCTTCCCTATGGCATTCAGTGACTGTTAAGGATGTTTCGGTTTGGCATGCCCAACAACATTTGAGAACTCAATAGGATGGGATGAGCTTAGGGCTAATATTTACCTACCCACTCAAAGCTAACAAAATAGATAGTTTGATCCCATGATGAATGGTGAGGTAGATTTGATAGTTGGCAACTTTTATTGGCCAACACTACAGGTTTCATCATCATTTGAGATAGCCTTGCAAAACCAAAATGGAATAAGATCACCAAAAAGTGAGAGAGGTTATTGTAGGTCTTTGCAACATGGTCCTATAGCACCAAGAACCACATCCATACTTCACATGAGCTCTGAGATATGCCCTATGGAATTTAGTGACTCTTAGGGATGATTCGGTTTGGCATGTCTGAGAATGTTCAAGTGCTCAATAGGATGAGAGGAGGTTGGGGATAGTGTTTACCTAGCCACCCAAAGCTAAAAAAATAGATAGTTTGATCCCATGATGAAAGGTGAGAGAGATTTGGCAGTTGGCAACTTTGTACTGGCCAACACTACAAGTTTCAGCATCACTCGAGATGGCCTCATAAAATTAAAAAAAAGATCTTCAAAAAGAGAGAGAGAGGTTATTGTAGGTCTCCGCAACATGGTCTTATAGTACCTATAATTGCATCCATAACTTACATGAGCTTCGAGATATACCTCGTTAAAGATCACTACCCTATGGCATTTAGTGACTCTTAAAGACATTTTGGTTTGGTGTGCCTGAGAATGTTCAAGCACTCAATAGGATGGGAAAAGCTTGGGGCTAGGGTATACCCAACCACCTAGAGCTAATTCAATAGATAGTTTGATCCCATGATGAATAGTGAAGGAGATTCGATAGTTGGCAACTTTGTACTGGCCAACACTACAAGTTTCAACATCACCTGAGATGGCATCACAAAATCAAAATAGAATAAGATCAAAAAAAAGTGAGAGAAGTCATTGTAGGTCTCCACAAAAAAGTCCTATATCACCCATAATTACATCCATACCTCATACGAGATCTAAGATATGCCCCATCAAAGATCACTGCCCTTTGGCATTTAGTGACTCTTAGGGACATTTCAATTTGGTGTGCTTGAGAATGTTTGGGAACTCAATGGTAAGGGATGAGCTTGGGGCTAAGGTTTACCTAGCCACTCAAAACTTATAGAATAGACAGTTTGATCCCACAATGAATGGTGAGGGAGATTCAACAATTGGCAACTTTGTACTAGCCAACACTACAAGTTTCAACATCACTCAAGATGGGGTCGCAAAATCAAAACAGAATAAGATCTCCAAAAAGTGAGAGAGGTTATTATAGGTCTCCATAACATAGTCCTATAGCTCCCAAAATTTCATCCATACCTCACATGAGGTTCAAGGTATGCCCCATCAAAGATAGTTGCCCTTTGGCATTTAGTGACTCTTAGGGACGTTTTGGTTCAACATGCTTGAGAATGTTTGAGCACTCAAAAAGATGAGACAAGCTTAGTAATAAGGTTTACCTAACTACCCAAAGCTAACAAAATAGAAAATTCAATCCCACGATGAACGTTGAGGGAGATTTGACGGTTGGCAACTTTGTACTGGCCAACACTAAAAGTTTCAACATCACTCGAGATGGGGTCAAAAAAATAAAATAAAATAAGATATACAAAAAGTGAGAGAGGTTTTTGTAGGTATATACAACATATTCCTATAGCACCTAGAATCACATCCATATCTCACATGAGCTCCAAGATATGCCTCATAATTTATCACTAGCCTATGGCATTTAGTGACTCTTAAAGATGTTTCAATTCGGCAAGCTCAAGAATGTTTGAGTTCTCAACAAGATGGGATGAGATTGGGGCTAGGGTTTACTTGACCACCTAGAGCTATCAAAATAGACTGTTTGATCCCATGATGAATGATGAGGAAGATTTGGCAGTTGGAAACTTTGTACTGGCCAACATTACAAGTTTCAGCATCACCCAAGATGGAGTCACAAAATCAAAATGGAATAAGATCTCCAAAAAAATGAGAGGTTATTGTAGATCTCCACAATATACTCCTATAGCACCTAGAATCACATCCATACCTCACACAAGCTCTGAGATATGCCCCATCAAAGATCGCTACCCTATGGCATTTAGTGACTCTTAGGGACATTTGAATTTGGCATACCCAAGAATGTTTGATTGCTCAATGGGATAGGATGAGCTTGGACCTAGGGTTTACTACACCACCCAAATATAATGGAATAGACAATTCAATCCCATGACAAATGGTGAGAGAGATATGAGCAAGATATGTATACCTAGGCCACTTTGTGCAAGATATAAGAAAAAGTTGCTAATTAGGAAAAATTGGGTCTTTTTGAATTTTTGGTTAGGATAACCTAGGATAAGGTGTTTTAATTTATTTTTTAATAGTTTGAAACCTTTTCCAAGTCCTAGAAGTGAAATCTAGTGAACTTTGTAAAAGTTGTAGAAGTTGGTTAAAAATGCAAATCTGACTAGAAACCTTCTAACCTTCAAAAATATGTTTCCCGTGCTCATATAACTGAGAATGGATAGTTAGAACTTCCCATTTTTGCAAAGGTTACTCAAGAAACTTTTTGAGCAATATTGCAACTTTTGAGCAATTTTTTCTCTTTACATATTTAGGTCAAATGGGTCCACCTAGGACTATTCTAGGATCCTAGTTAAGATTCCTAGGACCTATTAGGTAACCAAATACCTTAGTCTCCCATGAATATTTAAAGGAAATGAAAAAGAAATTGGCTACTAGCTACAGATATTTCAAAGACATTGAAAACAATATTTATTATTCTTTCAAGAAAAATGAGGTACTGATTCTAAAAATAAGATTGAAAGTGATTCACATTAGTGACATGGCCAAGAACTACCTTTTTAATACAATAAGTAATATTTGGCCTCACTCCCCATGCCTTCTCATTCCTATGGAGGAAAGCTTAATCTACAGAGGAATATATACAAAGGAATTACAACTATGTCTATTAAATATACAAAGGAAGATATAGAAAACTTGCTTAATAGAGAGATTAATCTGAGAGAACAGGACATTTTAGAAGAAAATGGTTATCTTAGTGCCATCTAGGGTATGCCAATTACTTAGGATGAAGAGACAAAACCTACCACTATTGGGAAAGAGTGCACATGTACACAGACACAAAAATTTTAGATAGAGAAGTAACAAGTGCTATAGAATTATCCACTGAGCAATGTGAAGTGAAGCCTCAAATTGGCTTATTAGTAGGAAAAGAATCTAGTCATGCACTTCATTCTAGCACTACAAATGTTTCAATTCAAAATACCTATTTGTCAATGGCCTTGCATTTATAGGTCTTGGGAAGCCAAGATACTCAAGTTGGGCATGATCCCTCAAAGTTCTCATTGAAATATATTAATGATATTAACAAAACAAGAAAAAGCTCATTGCCACCTTTAAATGGAGAGTTGAGTTTAAATGGAGATTGTCAATTCCCAAACATGTCCCAGTCAAGTAGATGACTATTATAGGAGTACCCATTCCAGAATCATTAAAGAATGAACCTAAGGATCCAAGATAGTTCACTTAGGATATGTTGTGATGTAGCAGTACATGGTGGAAGCTTCTAAAACGCAAGCCACTAGGCAATTAGACAAGGTTGGAATTCTTAAAATTTCCCAAAAAGAGGGTTTAGTGCTGGGACACTTATCACAAGCATAAAGAATGAATTTATCATAGGTTATCACAACCCAAACAAGGTAGGGAATCTAATCACTAGGTTTTCCTAAGTTTAAAAGCACCAAAACATAAGGATTCTCCAAAAGCCTAATAAGTGAACATAGCCCCAAACGTGAATGAAAAGAGAACAATGACCATGGTATTGAACACACCTTAGACCTATTAAGGTCTGTATATATCAGATAAAGTGATCCTCTTGTGTCCAAATGTCACTAATATATAGTTACAATAGTTTGCCATTGAAAAGGCTAGTAGCCTTTCAAACTATAAATTGAACATAATATGGGAAAACCCAACATGAAGACATAGTTTAAAGTGAGATTCAAACACCCTTTTAGGACATATAAAGCATATGTAAACCTCACAAACTAGTAGAGAATATAAGCCACTTCTGTAATAACATTTGGAAAGTGTTGATAGGCCTAATTAGGCTAGAGTTACACTATAGGTACCCTTTCATACATGTCAATCTGCAAAAAATTTATTGGAATATCTAGGGGCATGTGAAACAATTCCAAATCCAAAGTTATAGACCTTGGATCACTTTGGAGCAAAAGTTATAGTGACTATGGTGAAATGTTGAATGGTGCATGTATGGAGCCGTACACCTAAGGTATGGTGGAAAAATTCATTCCCTTCTTGGCCATCTATAAAACCTACAAAATCATGAAGTAAACTGATATGGATTGTATTCCACCAAGAGGCATCAAATTCCCATGGTGGAATGTGCCAAAACAACAAGGCCCTATGTGAAACTCTTGGTTTAATGCTAATTTCTAGGCACCTTTAGAAAACTTAAATAACTTGCAAACTGCAAAGGATAAAAATATGAAACCAAGTGAAAATGAAAGATAACTCACCCCTCTAACTCCTATGGTCACTAGCACATGTCCCAACATTTTTACTAGTTTGTACAACACTTTGAAATAGCATTTTGTAGGAAAAATTTGTTATTTTATTGATTTTTTGCCAAAATAAGTACATCATACCTATCACCTACTTGTAAGGGCTAATATGGTTTTCCCCAAAGGTTACAAGGTTGGTTTGAACTAACTAGCTATTTGGGAAAGATTTTTTGAAAGTTTAACAACTTTTTGAGAAGTTGCTCAAAAGTTATCAAGCAACTTTTTGAGCAACTATGTAAAGAAAGACAATCAAACCAAACTTCCTTAAAAAAAATTGTTCTAAACAACCCAATCTACCATAGAAACTAGTACAATCTACAAAAATAACATAAAAAATGCCTTAAAACTCAAAAACTCAATAATTTTGCCCTCAAATATCATGCTATAACATGTTGACTGTACATAATGATATTAACTTCTCACATTTTAGGTTTTGGAAAATCTTTATATCTCCTCCTAGGTCTTTCCTCTTCATCCTTATGGTTTGCACTAGCCTCCTTCAAGTTTTAAAAGGAAAATCCAAAATTTCTTGCAAAATCAACATTTTGCAAAAATTGCAAAATTGCAATAAAGCAACTTTTGGATTTTTTCTTGCTTGCTCTTTTTAACACTCTAACTTGTTATTTAGGCTATCCCTTAGAAATTCCATGCTAGGGACCCTTACCTAAGCTAATGACTCATCCCTTAGGTTACTTATTTCCCTATGGAAATGTATGCCTTGATTTTTAGGCCAAAATAATGACTCTTCTAAGGACATTAAATGACATCCAATACCGTAGCTGCAACACCTAGATCCAATGACCCTTATTCTACTTACAAGGCTCACTTGGAGCATAACACAACAAAAATGAAAAGGTGAGGGCCCTATGTTTCAAGGTGTCCCTGCAACTCTCTCTCTCTCTCTCTCTCCCTCTCTCTCTCTCTCTCTCTCTCTCTCTCTCTCTCTCTCTCTCTCTCTCTCTCTCTCTCTCTTTCTATTCAATCTAATGAACCAACTAGATCTGCTCCACATTTTAATGTCTCAAGTATTGCCTCGTGGTCTGACACACAAACTTTCCAAAAAGTCTTATTATGTGGTTTTCCACCATATTTTATCAAGTGGAAATTTGACGTGACAACAAGGTTTGAATAATGAAGAATCTTCCTCTCTATTTTCCAATCCTTGAATAACCACAAGTTAGGGTTCTTCATAGAATATCATCTAAGCCATGTGCCAGTTACAACCATCACACCGATATGTTACTCTAAACCTTCACAATCTATAACCGAGTGATCCAATTTTTTTTTGGCTTGGATGCAACAACACAAATAATAATCTATCCCTTCTTCATTGTCTTTAGGTGCAATAATAACAAAAACATGGCCTGCAGTGGTAAATGTACAAAATATGATCATTAATTCAAAAAATAAATAGGTAAAAGTTATAAAGTTACATATTGAAACTACAAATATATATATATATATATATATATATATATATATATATATATATATATATATATATATTACCAAGTTGCACTAGATCAGAAAAGAAATCAAAGTCAATGGATGAATCCACCTCTACCATTTCCAATGCTTGGGTCCAAAACTTGTCTATCCAATTTTTCCACCCATTTAGTTGATTCATAGTCATCCCAATTTTCTTTTGTACATGATGGACAATAACATGCCTTTTTTTTGTGTGTGGATACTCCATGAACCTGCATCAAAGCTTCTAAAAGAGTTTAACTCACTTCACCCTATTAGTATGCAACAATCCTCATATGGTGCAATGTTATTACACTAATACATTAGGGGTGGATGTGCGACACTAATTTGTGACGGTGGGTAGATGTAATGTGCATTTGGCATTTTTTTTTCAATTATAACCCGACAACATCGTAATTGTGACGTTAATTTTTTTATAACATCGCAATTGTGACGTTGTCAGGTTATAAGAAAAAAAAAGGCGTGTTGGTCACAATGTTTAAGCTTATATGCATAATGTTTAAGAGTAGCCGAAGAAAAATTGTGAACCAGATCTCCCAGAGCCGGGATATTATCTGTATTTCCAAACAGACACACACAATTATACTCAACGAATCTTGGAGGCTCCTAGGATCACATAAAGGGAATTTGAATAATTGAATTCACTCTAGAGTAAAGCTAAACTTGGAAAAGATGTCATTATAGCTCATTTGGATATAGGTAAGAGACTTATTATAAGAGCATTGAAAGTAGGATATTTATCAAGTTACCAATTATTTTATCAAATAAATAATTAATTAGAGCTGAAATGATTTGGTCTCTATCAAGTGTTTGGCCAGAATATGCAAGCTTCCATGATTAAGGGCTTGTCCCTATCCCATCTCGATGGAAAGGTTTCCGTCAAAGTGGCATGAACTTCACTGCAGCTGACTGCAACAAGTATTTGCATCAACACTGACATTTCAGAAATTCACCATTAATGTGCTTGAAATTTTTGCTTATCTACGTTTAAAAAATGCCCTTGCACAAATTTTTTTTGGCATTGTTGCTTCTCTTTTTGCAACACAAGTGTTTTGATAAATATTATTGTGGACCAAGAAATTAATTGGTGCCAGATACCTCTACGCAGGACATGAGGCTAGAGATGGGCATTTCAAAAATGGAGATCTTGCTACACCATGAGACGTAGAAGGGCATAGATCTCATGCTCTGTCCATGTCATCTGGGAATTTTGTGAAACATGCAATTTTGTATGGATATGTTGAAGGGGTTGCAAAGGGAGGAGCTCCTCATGCGAGAGTTGTAGCCTACAAAGTTTGTTGGAGCGAGGGTTGCGTTGTTGCAAATATTCTTGCAGCATTTGAGTAGGCATTGATGAAGAAGTAGATGTATTCTCTATTTCTCTTGGCTCAGATCCCCCTCAATCCTTGGTCATTTGGGTAATTTGTATTTTCAGAATCCATCGACTCTGCTATCTGTGGTGAAACTAGGGCATTTGGTAATGGACTATGATTATGTTCCTATTTGAGTATATAAATGAGATGAATTGGAAGGCTTTTGTATTGGTAATTAATTTTTTTGTTTCTTGCATGACTCTCAGGATGATCAATCATAGTTGAGTTCTCTCTTATTATAGACTTTTGTAAAGCTAGGGAGAATGGTTTCAGCTTGTTTCATTTCGAAAATATTCTATTTTACTATAGTTTCCTAATATTTTCCCTATGCACGTTGCCCATTATTTCTCATCAGCATCGTTGATAACACATCACAACATGTGCATAATCTTGAGGTACCTCACTTGCCATGGTTTCGCTAAGTTTTTCTTTTTAGAGGAATTTGCACACATCTAGATCAACTTCCTATGTTTTAACAAATTCTAGGATATTTATGTTATTATTTGTTAAGGTATTGGTTGTATGGTGATATCTATGGTTGTTTTCATTTGTGATAATGTTTTAATATTTAGTATTAGATTCCTTATTTGAATTTTGAAATGACTTTTTTCTTCTTTTCTCGGTAATGAGATTGTTTTATTTAAAGTGAGAAAAAATTATATTGCAGAAGATAAACCCTAAGTAATCATAGTTCAGGTTAGTGGCCATCTACCATTATGGAAAACCAAAAACTACCATTTGGGGACCATTATGTCAAGTATAACAGTTATACACAAGAAATTTAACATTCTCCATGTCATCCTAGTAGCTCAAAATAGACATTCCTAGCCCAGCTACAAAAAAAAAATGAAAAAAAATTCCAAATACACATTACATCTGCCCGCCATCGCAAATTCACCCCTAATGTATTAGTGAAAGTACATAGGTGGTGGTTAAACATTATCTTGAAACTTGTACACTTGAATTCTAAAGTTTCTACCTTTGTGGCATGAGAGAAATCATTAAAGTGTATGTTATCTTCTCATCCCATATTGTAATTCTAGATTCATACTACTTTAGAAAAATAGAGGTCGGGTGATTGAAAATGTGTTAATTATTGGTTCCCATGCCATACTTAATTGATTGAAATGGGTCTTGCAATTATGTGGCCTTCTCAATCCTTCTAAAGGATTTAAATCCCATGTCTTGGAATCTCATTTCACACAGACCAAGTCTTCATCATAATACCAAAGCTCCTCTTCTTGCAAACTTTAAGCCTGGATAGGGATTTTCTTGAAAGTCAAGTGGTTCAACAAAAAAAAAGGACACCAATGAAGTCTAATACTTTGGTGGATGTTGATGATCACCTCTTGATTCATTGCCAAATCCTATCTTGAGATAGTAAGTAGAGAAAGGTGGTAATGGAAGTTGTTGCGAGTGGTTATTTTGTGATGGTCAGTTTTTAGTAGGGTGTGGAGCATGGTTTGATTCATTCTGGTAGGGCTTTTGATAGTGTGAGTGGGGGTCCACTAACTAACCCATTTTCTAGTGTGGACATGTACATCTCTCTCATTCCATCTTGGGAAATTCCTCATTGATGACCATGTCATCATCAACTTCACCAAGGAGGTGATAAAGCATTAGTTCATGTAATGATGTTTGGGGCTTTTGTCTCTTTCTTTATCTTTTCTATGCCATGGTTATCCTATTTTGATCACCTGGTGATCTTTTTTCCTTACGACATGTAAAGGGTAGAATCTTCAAGGATAGGTGGTTGTCACTATGGGGATCTTACTTATCAGATGATGGGACTATCTTGGTATCCCAATTTTGTACCTTTTTTTTAATGTTTAATATAAATATATACCATTACCAACCAAAAAATAAAATAAAAAGAGAGCATGAGTTTAAATAATAAATTTACATTTCCCAAACCTTTACATTATTTTAATCAAGCTATCCATAACAATGATATTGATTTTACTAATAGAGGATAAAAAAATATTTAAGAATAATTATTTTCTACATATATAATAATCATGGACTGAATCTACTCTTCACAAATAAAAGCCTAATCTACACTAAAGTAATTATTGATCCTTACAAAAATAAGGATTTCCACACTTTGAAAGTTAGTCTATAGATGCAAATCAATACATGATGGATATGTAGTCATTAGAACCAAGTCTCCATGGTAATTAGTTGATTATGTTTAAATCTCAAATGTAGGATAACTCAAGTGGATGAGTTGGAACATTAAGGAATATTTTTTATTATGGAAAAACTAGTCTTTGAAGGGGATCAAAAACCCTTTACAATAAAATGTTTAAGGGGACGTGGTACCCCACTAAAATAAATAGCTACAATAGAAAAAGTATTACAAGACAACAACCCAAAACAGGAAAACAATTGACAACTAAAATAAAGTTAAACAAAGATCCACTTGGCCAAAAGTTAGCACAAGGTTAAAGCCACACATAACATAATGATTCTATCTATCAAGGAGACCCATGGGGTTTAGAAAGGTTCCTTGAACCTCATCATTGGGTTTTGACTTGGCTCCCATAGCCATTACTATGGGTTTTAACATGGCTCTCAAAAACATCATCACCCACAACCTTAGAAGATCAATCATAAAAAATCCAACTAAAACTTTGGGGTTTTGGAATGCTCCCAAATTTTGAATTGGATTGCACAATTATTTTGATAGGATTCCCAAGTCTTTTAAAAATCACATACCTCATAAAAATGATCATTAGAAAGTGATCTGAAACTCTAGGGTTTAAGAAGACTCCCCAAACCTCCATGGGATTTATTTTGGATCCCACAACCATAATGGGATTTTTAGAGGATCTCCAAAAGAACACAATTTTTTTTAAAGGATCCCCAATCCTTCAAAATGAGATTAAACTTGGCTCCCATAACCAACATGTCACCAGAAAAAAAGAGACCCCACCAATCATCCATAGTTGTAATGTGTATTTGGCATTTTTTTTCAATAAATTCCCTATGTGAGCAAAATCATGACTAGTTTATCATATCTCTATTTTATGCAATCTGAGAGAACTTTTCATGGTTTTGTTTGATCAAATACACATGGATTCTTGTCCATGGGTTCCTACAAAGAAGAGGGAATATAATACACCTTTTCCCCCACCATCTATTTGAATTTGGGGTCTTGGTCCACATTTTATATTACATATTTATTTGTACAAAGTTACAGATTACCCTAATAAGGGTTTGGATAGCTTACACAAAAAGTTGAATATCTTTTCATACACATAATGAAATTGAGTGCTTCACAAACCAAAATAAAGTATATTTTACCCTCTCTCATCTACAAAAAATGGATCATCAAATGGGTACCAATATTGCCAGAAAAGGACACAGAAATCAGACTTTTTTTTTACTGATCAAAGTAAGGATTATGCAGGAAACCTTGTTTGCATTGATTGCCAAACTTCATGTATCAATTTGGATCCCTTTGTTTGCTTATTACAATATTATTTAAACTTTGTCTTAAAAATATTGTTTTCCATTACATCATTGGTCTAAATTATCTATGTAATTTATTATACTTATTATGCTGTGCTAGGAACTTAATTAGTTTTGGCCTTTAATCTAAGCTTGAGGTGTTCTTGTGTGATACTCCCGAAGAGAAGAAGTCTAAAGTCCTCTTAGAGAAAAATTAATCCAAATCAATACATTTCTTCCTAATTTCTTCCTCTAGCATCCATGTGGCTTCCAAGTTTTATAGTCTGATCCATTATCAATTATTTTTTCCCATTACACCTTGTGCCTTGTCATTTTGGATTCTCTATTATCCACAATAGCTTTAATCTATGTTTCCTTTGTCAATGGTAATTTAGACACCCAATCTTCATCATTTAGAGTTGAATATGTTTGTTTAACACCTTAATCCATAAAATATTTGAACATGGTCAAATCTTAGATATTGAATATAGGAGAAAGACCTATATAAGGTGGTTACAACAACTTGTAAAAAAATTCTCCATACTTTCCCAGGATCCTGTAGTGACTAGTATTTCCATTATAATCTTATCCTAACTATCTTTGGAAATTCTCTCCCTATTCAAGTGTATCATTGTTGTATATCTTTTCTCCTAACATTTTGGTTGGTTGTAAACACTTCCATAAATTAGCTCTCACCTTTCCATGAACCTCTCTCATTGCTTCTACTATATCTTCAGCATGAGAACTCCTCTTATCCATATTCTTCATATCCCTCAATTTAAAATATCCTCTATATTTTTTGATATACTATCTTAAAAAGACTAATACCATTTCTCCTATTTTTCCATTCATTATAGGCATATTTTTCCTATGGTATTAATGCATCCCATTCTTTCCCATGATCCTTTGTTGGACACATTGACAAGTTTTTGTTAAATAACTAAGGAGGGAGGGGGGCTCAATTTTCCTCAGCTATTGAATAGGGCCTTAAAACTCTCAGCATCTTACAAACTTAAAATTTTCTTATATCAACTTGGTAACTATATCAAAACTTCATAATAATATCTAATTCATCCTTCACTAGTAAATTGTTAGCTTTCACCAAGTATCAGAGTAATAAACTTTTAACTATATACTTCATGTACTGAGTTACATCAACAAGAAGTATACAAAAAATAAGAATAAAATAACATGTAACACAATAATCCACACATTTAAACACAATAATTTTTAACATGAAAACCCTATTAAGAGAAAAATCACCTATGACTGATCACATCAAATTTCTAGTATCAGATCTTCACTTCCTTTCCTTTACTGATTATTTTCTCCTTGTTATATATTCATTCATTTCTATCCCTTGTCAACAATGCATATTTACATTTTAGCTCTTCCTTAGCTCGTGTTTAGATGTTATCTTATACCATGATCTTCCTTCCTTCCATACCTACATATTTCATGTTTAGATCTTCTCTCCCTTTGAAAAAAATGCCAAAAAAAACTAAAAAATTTAATATAATGGTAGTTGTACCTTGTACCTTACATGTGCTAATACATTTTTGTTTTAATAAATCTTTGATTTCTTTCTTTGATCTTCTTTACATATTTAGGACTACATAAAGAGTGAACTCCTTCAACTCCAAATAGATATTCCCAGGGTATATTGGTTGCAGTGTTTCTTTATTAATTTTTGGCTCTAGTTTTAATAGTCCTAGCTATCTTTTTGTGTAGTATTTTCTCTATTTGGTGTGTATGGTTAGCTCTGTGCCATGAATCTCCAACCGTGAAACCCTAGTCTACCATAGAAAGCCTGCACTGCATCCCTAGTTTTGCTAATAAAAAACACTACAACTTTGCAATAAACCTAATGAACAACTTCATAGTTTCTAAAGCCAGATGACAATGCAGATTCTTGTTCTTGTGTCTAATGTCATATGTTGCATAGTAATTAATATCTCTTGTACAAATTACACTGATGTTGGTATATATTATGCTCTCTTCTGTATTAGAACATTCTAACCTTTTATTTATGGATATGGTGCTCGATTTGGTCACACTATAATCTGTATCTGGTGTCTCATTTTTAATAGCTGGTTTAGTAACTACATAGATAAGCTTAATGTGATTGTTATAAAAATATTGTTATGAAATGGTGTTTCATGTACTGGCCAAGGCTAGTTTGAAGGCCACCCACTTCAATACCTTGCTAGCATTTATAGATACAAATTTCTATAATATCATGAAAAACGATCAATATAAAAAAGTGCATTCTCTTTGTAACATTTTTGGCTTTCATTTTAATTTCATCTTTTCTTCTATTGTGACAGGCAAGCTAGAGAGAAGTGCTATATTGAAGGCCATATGTGTAGGATTTAAAGAAACTACCAAACCTCTAATTTGTTTGACTGGAGGTAGATTCCTGATTCTTTGCCTTAGAACACTATCATCTTCAAAATCCTATATGAAATCTATATGACCATTTCATTTCTTCAATATGCCCTATGGATGTCCCTATCTAACTATATATCTTTTAATTGCATATAATAACTAATTTATGTGTTTTTTCATGACTATGTTTTGATTCATATAATTGTGATCTCTCTAGCACTATGATGTCGTTTAATATGTCTTGCTAAAGCTAGTAATTTTTGTTCCTTTTGCCATGTAATGTAATATGTCTTGCCTTGTAGCTTATATGTTTTGAAATTGCTGTTAAGCCTTGTAGCTTGTATAATTTGATTCCTGGAGAGCTTCTACAGCAAAGCAAGAAGGCCATTGCACGAGTTATATAGCCGCATGCTCGGGTATGAAAATTGTATATTTTTTAATCTAATGTATATTTTAACTATAATTTTAGCTTATATGTTTTGAAATTGCTTTTAGTGGCTTAATGTTGTAAATTCTCTTGAAATAAGACCTTCAGGCGATTGGTCAAAGTTTTACAAATAATCTTATCCACAAATTTTCCTAGAGCAATTGACTGAATGTTATAAAAGGTGATTGGGTTAAATGTCTTAGGAATAAAGTTAAAGAAAGTATTTTTAAAATATTAAAGTATTTAGCTAGGTCTAAGAAGATTTGTGTACTTTTGACATTTTTTCTTAGTTTGTGAAAGTTGTAGACTGAAGTTTTCATAGCCCAATTTTTGCTTTCTGTGAAGAATGATCATGTCAGATAATATAAGTGAAGAACAAAATAGGGAGACAATCAATAGATTATGGTCTAACTTGAAAAGAAAAGGTGATGGAAAATGTTATTGTCCTTGCAAAATTTGTAAGGGCTTAAATCGTAGAAGATTGCTAATCAAAATAGTTAAGAGACATTGTAGGGAGAATGGTCACATTGAATGGGGGGCATGACTATCATCCACTGGTAAGTTGTTCATTATATCATTTTACCAATTTATATACGTATGAAATCACTTGATGATTAGTTGATGATCATGGTTTATTTATGTTAATCAATTTTATATAGGTTGATATCCCCAAGGAAGTACATGACATGAACCACAACAAACTAAAGAATATGGTTTTCAAAGTGGAGGAACATGGAGGTGTAAATATCCAAGGTGAAGATAATGATCCCATGGAAGATGACGATCATGCGCCACAAAACACAATTGAAGATGATGTTATAAATACATTGATCCATGACACAGTTAGTCCAAGCATATCTGATCATGATGATGATGATAGCCTTGATGTGCCTCTACTTGAGAAGGCATACGAGCCCCTATACAAAGACTCCCAAACAACTCTTCTCTCTATTATATTTTTGTTGTTGAACTTGAAGGTTATGAATGGTTTATCCAACATAACAATGCCATGTATGTTAAGGTATGTCATATATGTCTTTATAGTTAACAAAGGGTGAATAATGTACCACTAATATTGTTTACATTAACAACTTATATTTTTTGCTGAAGATTGATAGGCGAGTTTTAGTCACCATCATTAAATATTCTACCTCTCCCATATCAAGAATTATCTTTTGTTATGAAAGATATTGGAATGGAGTATCAAGCAATACATGCTTGTCCCAATGATCATATTATATATTATAAAGAACATGAATTTGCAACACAATGCCTTGTATGTCATATGAGTAGATATCAAATAGATCGACTGACAAAAAAGGTGCCTCAAAAGGTTCTTCGTTACATCCCCATTATTCCATGGATGCGACAATTATTTAGGTGTAGCAGCTTGGCTCAATTTATGGATTATCATGCATGCAATAGAAGTCAAGATGACATTATTCAAATCCCTGCAGATGGTTCGACATTTATGCACATAGAGGAAAAGTGGCAAAACTTCAAAGAAGAACCTCGTAATCTCAGGCTTTCATTGGCAGCGAACGGTGTCAATCCATTTGGAGAGATGAGATCTGTTTACTCGGTGTGGCCTGTTTTTGTTATTAACAATAACATTCCTCTGTGGATGTCAATAAAGAGGGAGCACATTATGTTGGCAATGCTTGTTCCAGGTATCTTATCATTTGATAGTTATTAATTTACATGTACTTACAAATCTTGTGTAAAATGGTCACAATAATTATGTAATGTTATTGTTCTTTCAAGTAGGTAAATATCAAGTTAAAGATATGATTGTATATATTGAGCTTCTTATCAACAAGTTCGTGGAGTTATGGAACGGTGTCACTATGTATGACATGTCTAGACCAATAGGAGAAAGACAATTTCAATTCCATGCAATACTTGCATGGACAATACATGATGCCCCAAGGCTAACACATTTTTGTGGTATGTTATAGTGAATTCAAGTTGCACACAATAATTCTAATTATAAAAATCAACATATTTAATAATCCAATTATATCATTATCTTGTAGGTCTTCAAACAAAGGGAAAATTTGCATGTCCAATTTGTGGTCCAAAGATGAAATCTCGTCATTCAAAAAGTTAAGGAAAGAAAGTGTTTGATGAGTGTAGACACTTCCTCCACAGGAATCATATAAGTATCGAAGTACAGAAAAACATCTTTTCAATGGGAAAGAAGAGACTACATCAAAGCCACGAAGAATGATACCTTACCTATGGAAGTTGGAATATAATAGAATTAATCATCGAGATAATTTTGTTCAACCTAATGGTTTAGGTTTGTAATTTATATATTTCTATTGTGATTTTTGTTTACTAATTGTGTAATTGATGATCGTGAAGGTCATCAAGGCAGTACTGACAACCTTCCAAAGGGACTAAAAAGCTATCCTAGACAATTTAGTAGGTTTCCCTACTACGAGAACTTAAAAATTGTGCATTTGTTTGATACTATGCATATTGGAAAGAATATAACAGAGACATTGTCGAAAATATTGGATGGAAGGCATGACAAAGAAAAAATTGTCAAAATTTATAATGACATTCATGAATCCAATCATGCATTGAAGAATTTCATTCACTCAAATAGCAACAGAGATCAAATTAATATAAGTGCCCTTATTTGCTTATTAACGGAGCAGCAGAGTGATGCCATAAAAGAAGTCATATGAAAAATTTGATTTCCCATAGGATTTTTTGCGAACATAAACAATCTCATTCCAAAAAAAATTGAATTTGGGCTAGGGCTCAAAACGCATGATGGCATACTTTCATCAAGGTAAGTTATGTTCTTCTGTATTTACAATATATTCATAAACTATGTGTATTTTTCGTTATGTTATGTTAGAAAACAATGAAATGATTGATTTATAATTACTGCAGTACGTGCTTCCTCTATCTCTCCTAGAGCTCTTCAACAATAACATCAAATAAGTGATATACGATCTTGGAAAATACATGAGGTAAGTAGTAACATCTATTCAATTTGTTGTATATATTTATTATATTCGTGATTTGTTTTTCTTGCTATGTAATCTATTGTATATTATTTTGTAAAGTCTCGTATCTATATATTTTTTGTGACTTGAATCTCTTAATGTAGGTAGTTTTCATCTAAATAAATCCATAAAGAAGATATAAACTATTGGAGGAGAAGAATTCCTCATTTACTGTGTGAAATGCAAAAGTGTCTACCTCCAACTTTTTTCAATGCACAGGAACACTACCTCATACACCTAGTTGAGGAGATTGAATTGTGTGGACCTATACACACTAGGTCAATGTGGATGGTTGAGAGGCACTTGAAATCTTTGAAGGCTTTGGTTCAACAAAGCACACATCCTGAGGGTTCTATGGTAGAGGGATATATGGTATACTAGACTATGGTGTACATTACTGAATATCTTCCTAAGTTTGCATCAAATATCTGTGTAGATCGCATTTGGGATCTCAAGCCTTTTAAAAAATTAGAAGGGGAGTACTTGATGGGGAAAGGTACCTTGAGGAAAGTGAGAGGTAATAAATTAGAAGATGTTATTGTAATAAATTATTTCTTAATTTTCAAAATAAATCGGTTGTAAGTTGTCTATTTTTTTTTTGTACAGGTGCTCGAGAGTGGGATGCACTACATTTGTATATTGCAAACAATCTTGATTGGATGACGGTATGGATTGAACGATGTCAACATTCTGGTCGAACATTAACATGGGAAGGTGTATCTTCATTGGTTAAAGAAGCTCATCATAATGGAGATTCCAATGTTACGCAAAGGGAAATAGATTTAGCACGTGGTTTAAGAGATTTCTAGGTATGTACAAATTTATTAATCACTCGTATGTTTATCAACTCATGATACAATAATTTTGACATGTTTCACATATTATTGTAGGTTAAACACCACAAGGCTATGTTCTATAATGGTCAAAAATTTCATGTCAAAGTGTTGGATGACACGAAGAAAACTTATGATTCAGGAATAACTGCAGTCTTTCAAGTGACTAATATTTCATCTAGAAACGACTTACATCCTTGAGAGTTTGAAAATCGATACTATGGAATTTTGGATGATATACTTGAGTGTGACTTTAGTTTCTTCAAATTAGTACTCTTTGTTGTCAAATGGTACAGGCTATGACTTAATCCAAATGATCCTGATAGAACTATTATTGAACATGATAATGGATTTGCAATGGTTAATACAAGGTTGTTTGAGCTAGTTGGGGATGAGCCCTATGTTCTTCCAAGCCAATGTGAGTAGGTATTTTACTCAAAGGTTCCACATAAACTGGGTTGGTCATTTGTTGTTAGACATGAACCAAGAGGAAGGCCAATAAAGTTAATAAGGAGATGGCATCATGATACCTTATAATTTTTTTATATATTTGTCTATGCAGGTTCACCAATTTCAAAATGAAGCTTCAGCGAAGGACCTAAAAATTGTTTTGTTTCAAGTTTCCCAAGGCCTTAGACAACACAAGCTAGATTGAGGGGAGATGTTGGCCATTAGTCATGAACATGAGGCAAGTTCATTTTAATCTCAAAATGTTTGATCAACACCTTCTATCGCTGCACTTTTTAATAACAATACCTTACTTGATTCTTATCGTTGATTGTCTTCTGGAAGACATTATCTACCCCAAGACATAATTGATTTGTATGCTATTACTTAGCAAACCATCATGCATCTCCATTTTGAAGAAATCTACAACAAATGCTTTGGGATTTCTATTTGTTTATTTGTGTACTGTAAAGGCTCATTTCTTTTTAGCATGATACGTTAATGAGTTAATCATTTTTGTAAATGCTCATTTATTCTTAGCACAATACTTTAGTGAGAAAATCCTGGGGTTTTATGCCATCTCTATTTTAATGGCATATTTGGGGGCATTGTCATAATATATGACTTTTTTGATCACCATCAATATTAACTATAAACATGGTTGACTGTCATTCAAGGCAGTGCACTTACATAGTTCATCAAACAATAATCTCTTGCAATTGCCAATGGTATTATTAATTAGTGCTAACACCTCCATTGTACTGTCATGTCACTTTATACAACACCATTTCCTTTCATGAGATATCAATAATATTCATTAAATTAATGTTTCTTTTATTTCTAATGACTTATTTAGATTTGGGACTACTCAATGAGTGCATTAACTCTTATAGCTGCATGTTACCACTACAATAGCATGCTGCCCTAGTGCTATCATCACTAATGTATCAATGACTTCATTGTATTTCATAAGGTTACTGCTATAGTATTTCCTTAACATATTTCTCAAACTTATATTTAGATTGATCGCTGTGACTCAAGTAACAATGGTTTGGGTTTATCACAACATACTCGTACCCCTTTGCCTTTGTAAAAAAACATGCCTACTTGCTTGCCATGACCATTATTTTCAAAAATTATCTCTGCTATGTCGTTAGTGTCGATGGTTAGATTTTTTTTCTATAGCACATGACTGCATATGCATTTTATTTTGATGTTCAATGCCACTATTTGTTGATGGTTCCATGGTCACTGCATCTTTTGCATATTGTCACTAATAGTAATAGTTGTACTCTCTCTGTTATGAGTTGTAACGTCGATGTCTTATTACCATAATGATCAGTTATTCTTCCTTGTTTTAGAGTTGTAAAAGTGATGAGCTATTCTTCATTGTTTTAGAGTTTCAAAGTCCACTATTTTGATGAACTTTACTCTATGTCCTTTGTGGCCTTGTACTCTTATTATAGCAGCAGACCTTTGTCCAAAAGAGAATCAATTTTCCCATTTATATTTTGTTCAATTTTTCTTTGCAAGTTATTGTTTTCTTTGTGGAGATTGAGTTGGGATATATTAGTGATATCAAAGGCTCAAGCAAGAAACTCAAGTAATATGGAGAAAATCAAAAGCTTTAGTGACATCTAATTGTTGATGGAGAAAATAAAGCACATGTAGGAATAAAGAGGATTAAACCTAAGGTGAAAGTGAAGCAAGAAACTCAAGTAAGAAGAACCTTACCAAGAACAATAGATGAATCATGTACAGATGTGTTTGGAACAAGTGATTGTTTTGAGGAAAAATTATCTCTATTTAAGGATGTTAATATGAGTGTCATAGCTACAATCCAACATGTCCCAAGAACTAGAAAGACTACTTAGACCTCTATAAGGAGTTCTCAACCTGTAGGGAGAAGGTAAACATAGTTCTGGCACACTTTGTTCTTTTTCCATCCTCCCCTACCTTCCACCCTTGATTGGCACTCCTTGGTTTCCCACACCTCAGGGGGCTCTATTTTAGAGACTCGGAGACATTGGTACTCAAGATATACTAGTGATAGTGATTATGAGACTCTATGAGACAATGTTTGCTAGATTTAGGATTCTGGAGGGATTTTTGGATCTGATTCACAACACCATCAGGGTGAAGTAGCACTGCTCTCTCTCCCCTATGTTATTGGGCATCTATATTGATGAGCTCAAGGTCCCCCTCCATGAGGCTTCATTCCCCAAGGATGGCTTCTACTTGCATTGGGTTCTGATCTCCATTCTCCTACTTGTAGATGATGTGGTTCTTCTGGCCTCTTCTCGGAAGGGGCTCCAGAAGCTTATTGATGAACTAGCCTCATTTTGTGACCAATGCCAGTTGGTGGTGAACCTAAGCAAGACTCAGGTTATGATCTTCATTTGTTTGAAGACCTTGCATCATCACTTCAACTTCTTGGGTCAAAAAATTTAGATTGTCTCCTCGTACACTTATCTTGGGTCAATTTCTCCTCATACAAATAACTCCACTTTTTGTCTTATGTTATATATTGACAAATGAATATAATAGAGGAATTTTTTTTTTTGTTTGTTGTACTTTGTATCCATCGCAATTGTGACATCCAGCAATAGAATTATGATGGGGTTGTTGTAGCGATGACGCCATATACCATTACAATTTCCTGGGTGTCTGTCACAATTGCAATGACTGCCAGTTTTCCAAGTTTTTTGGTAGGGCACTATGTCACCATCAAAAAACCCCACCATTTTTCATTGGTGCCATAGTGCCTTACCAGATTTTTGGGTGTCCATTGCAATTGCGATGACCGCCATTTTTCCAAGTTTTTCAACAAGGCACTATGTCTCCATCAAAAAACCCTACCATTTTTCATTGGCACCGTAGCGCCTTGCCAGATTTCTAGGTGTCTATCATAATTGCGACGACGGCCAATTTTCAAGGTTTTTTGGTAGGGTACTATGTCACCATCAAAAAACCCTACCATTTTTCATTGGCGCCATAACACCTTGACAGATTTCTTGGTGCCTGTTGCAATTGCAATGTCTGCCAGTTTTCCAGGTTTTTCGGTAGGGTGCTATGTTGCCATCGAAAAACCCTACCATTTTTTGTTGGTGCCATAGCACCTTGCCAAAGTTTTGGGTGTCTGTCGCAATTGCGACGCCAGCCATAAGAATTATGACAGTGTTGATGTTACACTAAAGTGGTCAACTGTCATCGTAATTTCTAGGGTTTTTGTCGCAATTGTGATGTCAGCCACATGAATTGTGATGGTGTTGATGTCACAATAAAGTGGTTGCATATTGACGGATATGCGTCATAATTGTGACGGTAAAGGATAGACGTCATAATTTGTGACTAAAAAACAATGGCATCTATTACTATTGTAGTGGCGACACATGTCTGTCGTAATTGCGACACATAGCCGTCACAAATTGATGCCAAATGTATTAATGTTATTATCTATCAACTAAAAAAATCTATGAACCATAGACTCACCTTCCTTACTTGGACCCATTGTAGCATTGCACCACTAGACGATGGATTTTGTATCTATCAATATTGCTCCATCTTTGTAATTTAGTTTTTCACTAGCTAAGGCTCTTTTGATGCATGTGCCTACACCATTGTGTTGTCCCTTTCTAGGAGCAACCTCTGTGAGATTCTACATATATTGAATTCTAGACAACTTGTGCATCCTACTTAACCAATAGAACGTTAGTGCATTATTAAATTGAGATGCACAATTGCCTGACCAAATAATGTGTTGATGATATGGTATGCCCTTGTTAGCAAAATCTCCATAAAATAGTTGAAAACAACCATGTACATACTCTGTAGAATGTAATTGATCATCGTTGATATAAAAATGGCACTCCCTCAAAATCTTCCTGTCATACTTTGTACTTGTAGGTCAATGCATGAATGTTGTGTGAACAAATATGAAACTTTTTTGAGAAGTATAATACTTTTCTTGCACCTTATTTTGTGGTTGTAGTGTGTAGTTCTTTGCAAGTCTACAACCAAAAAGTTTTGTATCTAGTGGAAACGTATCCTTGTATAACTTGAATTGCAAATCCAACCATCAAGATCTATGTGTATGCCTTGCATACTCGTAAATAATATTTTCACGAAAAATATTCATGAACTCATACAATGGAATATTTTCAATGATTTAATCACATCTTTTACCTGGTTTCCCATCTTTTAGAGAAAATGTCACTGTCTTATATTTTCTGTAATCTACTATTTCATTTCCAATTGCATGTGTACTATCCACACGTTCACAATTTGATAAAACTTGCAAAGAACCATAAAATAAGCATGTACCATCCAAGCATGATGTCTTGTAAAATTGTTGGTCATCCCCTATTTCACATAAAATGTTGGATATGAATTCCCTTAAGGATCTAGGTGGCCCATTCATGTCACAATCTTGCAAAACAAACTTAGAATGCAAAAAAACACATTTATGCCTAAAAACATGAAAATGGTTAGAAAATTTAATACATATCCTACAACAACAAGTTGTGCATGTATGATTTATCTTCACATAAAAAGGTTTACCCATCTCAAAAAATCTTTGACTTATTTGAATTTGAGGATACATTCCAATAAATTTTGCAAAAAATTATGTCTGAGTTGAGTCCAAAAATGTTTCACATGTGAGTCACAATTTTGGCTACCAATCCTCCTTCTTACAACATCTCTTTGATTAGGGGAAACACATGTGTTATTTTTCCAAAAATCTTTGATCAATGATTTCAAAGTTTCACTAATTTATTTATCCTTTTGCGATAGTCTACCGCTAAATGTCCATAACTCATTTTTTGTTGGATCTTCCAAGGTCTGACACCTTACCATAACTCTCCTTAGAGTACCTTTATCAATTTTCAATGTTTTTCTTGGCTTTCTCATGAGTCAAGCTTTCTTCATTTGGGTACTTACTATTGTCGATGTAAGTACTCATCTTGTGATATTACTATCTTTAGTGCATGTTTTAGAACCCACTTTTTCATAACCACTCATTAGATTCTTTATAATGCTTTTTTCATTTGAATCATCCATCATTCTTAGTCCAAGAATCTTCATGATAGACCTAAAATTGAAATTTCTCATCATTTCAAAAAATAATTGGCACAGACCTGTAATATTTAATTCTTCAAAAAATAATTTCCACATATGATTAACTTTTCTTTGACAAGTACACTTGGTAATCTTGTCAGACATTTATTTCAAAATGTTAGTATCAATATCAATCAAATATTTTGGTCTTCTAAAATTAATTCTAGAAGGTGTTATAATCTCTTCCATTCTCGCAATATTTTGAACATCAACATAAGGTTGAGTGCTTTGCATACCTTGAACTGAAGATGATGTGCCTTGGCAATAAGATGCAAAAGATGAAATATTAGCTACTTGATATGTTGATGTTATGCCTTCAACATGACACGATGGAGTGTGTACATCATCAGATCTATAAATTAGCATCTCTTAAACATGAGATGATGATATGAATCTAACATTGGAAGATGGTACAGCTTCACAATTCAATTGTCTTCTTGAGTGGAATAGTCTCATTCATTCTCTTTGTCTTTCCAATTCTCCCTCTTTTTTTCTTTGTATTGGTGGTTCTTGTTCCTCTTCAAAAGTCAATTCTTCATTATTGCTTTGCAATTTTCTTTGTTCATGTCATAGTTTCATTTTATCTCTTTTAATTTCCAAATCTCTCTCTCTCTCTCTCTCTCTCTCTCTCTCTCTCTCTCTCCCTCTCTCCCTCTCCATTTGAGTTTTTGGTTTCTTCCTTGGCATGATGATGATTTCTATATGTCAAATTATTCAAACATCTAAATTAATTACAATTTGTAAATTACAAATCATTTGGAAAAATTTGTAAAAATCTATTCAAACAAAGCCAAATTACAAAAGGCCTCAGGCCCAGAAGAACAAAACACAAACCCAAGAACAATTTAATTCTATCCTTTTCCACTAACTGCTCAAAATTCCCAATTTAATTAGTAAGAAGATCATCCCTTCCTGAAATGTCCTAACCATCTCCTTTCTCTGATGCCCATTTTGCCAAGAAATCAACCACTCCATTCCATTCCCTAGGAATATGAAAAAAAAGATCTAATCCAAAAAGCTAATTAGATGAAGAATCTCTCTAAAAATAAAGGCTACTTTCTAGTTAGAATCATCCACATTCTAGTTATTTATTATATCCACAACAATCTGAGAATCTAACTCACACAACATTTTCCTCCAACCCAGAGAACACCCCCGCTCAATAGCCACCTTAACAGCCAAGGACTCCATCATGTTATTGGAATGAACTCCTTTGTAAACAAAGAACATGAAAATAACATTGCCATCTGTACCTCTCCCAATCCCCCCCACACCAGCCTACCTAGGGTTCCCATGGGAAGAACCATCGATGTTAATTTTAATTATATCTATCAGTGGAGATCTCCATCTCCTCAGCCTGTAAACCTTTCTCTTGAGTGGCTGAGATCTCTTACCACTTGTCCATCCCAATCCTTTTTCCACCAATCCCAAATTCCTAACTATACTATAGTCACCAGGATCCATAGGTTCAATCATATCACACTAGGCATAGATAGTTTCCTAAAGTCTGCTCAAAATTGTCTGCCATAGTTTAGTGACTCCCAAACTAGAGTTACAAAAATTCCTACGGTTCTGTTCTAGCCAAAGACTCCAAATAATAAAAGTAGGTCCAACAACCCAAGCCACCTAGAGGAATGTATTTTTTTGCTAGGGGTCTGCCAAGGATATCCCAAAATTCAATAAGAGATTCAACATGAATGCATCCATGACACCATGCCTCCCACCACTTATGCTAGATTTCTCTAGAGAGAGGGCGTAAGAAGAATAAGTGAGAAACATTCTCTCCATTCAACATATAGAGGGAGCAAAGAGAAGGACCCTAAAACCCTCTTCTCTGGAGGTTATCCCAAGTAAGACACTTCTTTTGAGCAACCAACCATAAAAAATAATTACATTTCAGCCAAGAGAACTTATCCCAAACCTTCTTCCACAAGGGAACTTCATGTATTCCATGACATTAATTATCTAGCCAAGTAGAGCCTTGGGCCACACTGAACTTACCTTTAGTACTTGGACCCCAAGTAAGGATGTCATTGTCCTTAAAGGAACTACATAGCTTAATATAGAGGAGATTAGCCAACTTAGCCTAAATCTCCAAGCAACCCCCCAGAGGCCATTCATGTGGCTCCTTCCAACTAGCCACATCCATTGATCTACACCATTTAATAGTCCTTATTCTTGTACCACCTCTAGTATAACTTAGCAGTTAAAGCCTTAATGCCAAGAGCCATACAATTAAGGCCTAGACCCATAGCAAACTTAGGCAAGCAAACTATGTCCCAATTGACTAAGCTCCATTTAGAAGAGAGAAGATTGCCTAACCAAAGGAATTGTCATGACAAAGAATCAAATTCTTTCATAACCCCAATGGGAGGAGCTTGCACAAGACACCTATAAATGGGAAGAGCCTGAACTATAGTCTTGAGGAGGATAACTCTCCAAGTGGAAGAGAGCCACGTATGAGTCCAATGGCTCACCCTGCTATGAAATTTGTTCAAAAGACCTTGCCAATATTCCTTCAGCTAAGTCCCCAGAGCTAAGGGGACTCCAAGATAGATCAAAGGAAGAGAACCAATTTAAAACCTAATAATCCTAGCAATCTTGAGCTAGATTGACTATGGAGTATTAAAGAAATAAATAGATGACTTACCTTCATTAATTTTTTTCCTAGAAGCTATTAAATAAGTGTCCAAAATCAATTTGAAGTTTCTTGCCTCATTAATAGTACCCAAGCGCATCAATCCATGTGTATGCTAGAATATTATTGTGCCACTTCCACCCTTGGACAAGCCCTTTCTTAGCTTGAAATTTTATAAATTTACCTAAGCCCTTTGCCATAATGATAAAGAGATATGGAGAGAGAGGATCCCCCTATTGAAGTCCCCAAGAAGTAGAGAATAGCTTAGTGGGTTCTCCATTAATAAGAACTAAAAAATATGGAGAAGTCACACAATTGAGAATCCAATCAACCCATTCCATATCAAATCTAAAAGCTAGAAGTACATGACCCAAGAACTTCCAATTAATTAGGTCATATGATTTTGCTAAGTCTAGCTTAATAGACATAGCCTTTTCCTTAGACGTGGCCATAAAGTAAATAGCCTCTTAAGAAATAACCACCCCATCAAGAATCTGTCTGCCAACAACAAAGCCTCCCTGTTCCTTAGATATCAAAGTGGCCAAATAAGGCTTGAGCCTTTTAGGAATCAATTTGGTGATAATTTTTTAAGTGACATTGCATAAAGCAATAGGTCTAAAATGATCCAAATTGTTAGCCCCATTAATCTTAGGAATGAGAGCCAGGAAGGTAGCATTAAAAGACTTGAGCATTTTTTTTTTCTGATATGATTCTTGGACTACTTCAAGAAGATCAAACTTAATAATCTCCCAAAATTCTTGGAAAAATTCAATGGGAAAACTATTTGGGCCCTAGGCTTTACCTTTCTTCATACCAAAAACCACCTTCTCCAGTTCTTCAAGCACAATAGGCCTTAATAGATTCCTATTCATATTGCTAGACACAAGTTGGGGAATGCAATCTAAAATAGTCCTTGTCTCTACCAATGAACAAGGTTCCTCCTTAGAGAAGAGTTGATAAAATTATCTAGTGGCCTCTAAAGAAATCAGCTCTTTGGAAAAGAGTTGATCTCCAGAAGTAGAAACAAGAGAAGTGATAGAATTTCTAGACCTACGAGCTTTAACTATGTTATGGAAGAAAGAAGTGTTTCTATATCCCTCCTGTAGCCAATCCATTAGAGACTTTTTCTTCCAAAATATTTCCTCCAAAAGCTCCCATTCCTCTAATGCCCTTAGAGCTGAGGACTCCTCAAAAATTAAATTTGGAGTCATTCCTTGGTCCCTAATCTAGCAAGTGATGCTATCCAGCCTAGCTTGGGCCACCCTCAAATGGTCTTGAAGGTTCCCAAAGCATTGTTTATTCCACTATTTAAGCCTAAATTTCACATGTTGAAGCCTCTTCTCAAAGGTGAACATGGAAGTGCCATGAGGAGGCCTATCATCATGCCACCGGGCTATCATAAAATCTTGTAGAGAGGGATCCCTCAACCATATCAGTTGAAACTTAAAAGAAGGATTCTTAGTAGTCTTAAAAGGAGTGACAAAGAGCTTAATAGGCCAGTGGTCAAAGCCTCTCCAATCAAGAATTTTTGATTTGGTAGACCATCCAATATCCATCCAAAAACAAGAAACAAGGAATCTATCTAGCCTTTTCGAAATGGCCTCCATCCCACTCCTTTTGGTATTCTAGGTGAATGTACCAGAGCCAGGTTTAACATCAATGACATTCAAATAAACAATATTATCTCTAAACATACTAGAAGAAGGGCCCAATCAAGAGATCTCGTCTCTCTTTTACTTTATACTATTAACAACATCAAAATCTCTAGCCATAATGCAAGAAAGGAAAGAATCTAAGGAACAAACAAATGTGATATGTGACCACATAAGAGATTTACCCACCAAATCATTAGGAGCATAAATATTGGAGAACATGCACCTTTCTCCTATGTGAAAGTGAGAAGCCATCAAAGAGATGGAGGACCTACTTGAAATCTACCACAAATGAGTCACCTTCCTAAGATTCTAGAGACAAGTGAGTCCACTTGAGCTACCTTGAGCACCCACTCCCTGCCAGCTACCATGGGGCCACAACTTTGGCCCACAACTATCCAATTCATCAATTGTAAGCTTAGTTTCCTAAATGAAACTAATATTTGGAGATTGAGAGTCTATCAATCTATGAACAACCTTTTGTCTAGGGATGTTGTTCAACCCCCTCACATTCCAAGGGAGAACAATCATTTGGAAGATTCTGAGAAGTGGGACTCAATGGGATTCACAAACCCTTCCTCAACTAAAGTCTCTCCCATCATCTTAACCTTCTCCTGATCAGTCTTTCTCTCACTCTTAGCAGACTTCTTTGAGGTCCCTTTTGTAAAGGGCTTTTTCTATAAGCCTAAAGGGGCTGTAGCTTTAGAGCCTTTTGTGATGTTAGGCATCCGTTTCTAGCCAACAAGAGTAGGAGCTATGATATTTGGGGCATTACTAGGGTGTGACCCACTAGGAACATCACAACTTTTCACTAAAACACTCCATCCAAAAAAATAGGTTGACTTTGTTCCTCTTCAGGTACCTAGGAAAGATTCCTAACCTACTTCACTTAGAGCCCCTGAAAAGAACCATCACCCAAGGGTAGCACAACTGGTATGCCTTCCTCTTGTACCAAATTATCCAGAACATGTTTGTCCATCCAAGTTCTCTTTTTCCCCTTCCTTTATTACACGGCTTAACTAGGATAAAACCCTCCTTGTCAAAAAAACCTTTTGGCATATGGGCCCTACCCTTGTCATATTTAGGGGTTAGCACAAAGGAAGTCAATGATTGAGAAAATTTATTTTGGGGGCACTTTCATTGTAAGTGCCCATACTCATGGCATATCCTACATCTAAAAGGTAAGCTCTCATAGTCCAACTATTGAATCCATGAGGTAGGCCTCAAGAAAAATTCCATAGAATCTGACAACGGATTATTAAGATCAACCTCAACACAAATTCGTGCATATGAAATTACCTTTCGATCTTGGGTTTGTGTGGCCGACCCAACCTATTTTCCAAGAAAAATCAAGATCGAATGAAGAATATCCTCTCTCCAAATTTCTAGAGGCAATCATGAAAGACAAACCCACACTAGGACTCAAGACGGGATCTCCTCAGCAGAGTTGAACCCGATGTGCCAGGGTTTGATAAAAAGCCCAACCTAGTTAAAGAGATATGGACCACCTTCAAATACCTTGTTCCTTCCTATCATATTTGAAAAAATAACCATAAAATAGTTGTTGACCATTAGAAGAATCTCCATGTATCCTTCAACATTCCAAATTTGATGCGCCCATGATTCCAACACAGGAAGAGAAAGCCAAAGACCCAAAAACTTACAGATGAGTGCATGCTTGCCCCAGTACTCTACATCCTCTAAAATCTACTTTGGTTGAATAACCAATATTGGTTGATCATTGGATCACTCCAAATACCCATTCATCTTCTTAATACGAAAAAACCCTTTGACGATGAAGTGTTCACCCCATATGGGAGATTGTTAGTCTAGCCCTTAGCCCCCCCTGCATCAGTATAGAGGAATCAACCATCTCCAAATTAGTAGATAAAATTTGAGATAGGAATCTTTGATTTCCCCATGTCCAGATCCAAAAAAAAACCCTATCCCCAAGCTGAAGCCCCTTATCTACAAATATTGACACCCTTTCCTACGCCAAACACAACCATAGATTGGAGACCACACTCTCTAGGTCTAGCTCCAACTAGCCCCGACCCCAAACATCCACCCAAAGTACCACATATTACTGCACACACCACCCTTCACTCCCTATAGTAGCAAACACCATCGTCAGTAGCAAGAAAGCTGCGACCCCAGATGCAAGAAGAACATCAAAAGTCAATAGGCTTAGGGTATGCGAGCCCTAGCCTCAGAAGTTATAGGTTCACATAGTAGAGCCATCAAATTACAAATCATTCAAATACATATCTAAATTACAATTATTTCAATGAATACACAAAATATAGTAAACAACTCATCAAATTTCTAACCATTTCTAAATAACAATTCATTCAAACATACAAATTTCAATGAATTCACTATGTATTAAACAACATGTCAAATTATAATCAAATTTGTCTCTATATAATAAAAAAGAATATTTAAAAAAGGCTACACTAACCTTTTCTATAGAAATAATATTCAAAAAAAATCAAATTTGGTGTTTGCTAGCTTCAAATAGAATGAAAGAATGTTAAAAAAGAATTCAAATAGTGTTTGCTAACTTCCAACAACATGAAACCTACATTTTCTATTAGAACAATAGAATACACAATAGACAAAAAGTAGAATATGGATTAGTAGGGACCCAAACTTTCATTATGACCATTTGTTGGTGTTTTCATATAGTGCATACGCACTATAGTGATGTATGCACTATAAAGCATGTACGTACTATAGTGCACATGCACTATGTGAAAAATAATCCCACCATCCCCCATCCCCTACTCTCTCTCTCCCTACTCTCTCTCGATCTCTCTCCTCTCCCATCCCCTACTCTCTCTCGCTCTCTCTCCTCTCTCATCCCTTACTCTCTCTTGAGCTACTCCCTCTCTATCTCCCTATCCCGCTCCCTCTCCCACTAACTACTCTCTCTCACTCTCTCTCTCCCATCCCCTACTTTATCTCACTCTCTCTCCTCTCCCATCCCCTACTCTCTCTCTATCTATCTCTGTCTCCTACTACCTACTCTCTCTCTCTCTCCCATCCCCTACTCTCTCTCACTCTCTCTCCTCTCCCATCCCCTACTATCTCTCTCTCTCTCTCTCCCCTCTCCCATCTGCTACTCTCTCTCTCCCTCAGGCTACTCTCTCTATCTCCCTCTCCCACTCCCCCTCCTATGACCTACTCTCTTCCATCCTCTACTCTCTCTCTCTCTCGATCTACCTCTCCCCCTACCTACTTTCTCTCACACTCTCTCTCTCCCATCCCCTACTCTCTCGCTTTCTCTCACTCTCTCTCTCCCACCACCTACTCTCTATCTCTCTCTCTCTCTCGCTTGCTCACTCGCTCCCTTCGTCCCTCTCCCATTCTCTCTCCCACTGCCTACACCCTTTCACACTCTCTCCCATCCTCTACTCTCTCTCTTATATAGACTCCCATCCCCCCTCTCTTTCTCTCCCTCTCGCACCACCTACTCTCTCTCTCTCTCTCTCTCTCTCTCTCCCATTCCCCACTGTCTCTCTCTCACTCTCCCACTCCCTCTTCCACCACCTACTATATCTCACACTCTCTCTCCCATCCCCTACTCTCTCTTGCTCTCCCTCTCCCACTACCTACTCTCTCGCTCTCACTCTCTCTCCCATCCCCTACTCTCTCTCTCTCTGAATCTGTCTCTCACCCATCCCCTACTCTCTCTCTCGGGATACTATCTCTCTCTCTCTCTCTCTCTCTCTCTCTCTCTCTCTCTCTCTCCCTCCCCCCCCTCTCCCATCCCCTACTCTCTCTCTCTCATAGACACACACTCCCATCCCCCCTCTCTCTTGCTCTCCCTCTCCCATTCCCTCTCACACTACCTACTCTCTCTCACTCTCTCTCCCATCCCCTACTCTCTCTCTTACACACATTCCCATCCCCCCTCTCTCACTCTCCCTCTCCCACTCCCTCTCCCACTACTACTCTCTCTCTATCTATCTCCCTCTCCCACTGCCTACTCTCTCTCACTCTCTTCTATCCCCTATTCTCTCTTTCACTCTCCCTCTCCCACTAGCTACTCTCTCTCTCTCTCTCTCTCTCTCTCTCTCTCTCTCTCTCTCCCTCACTCTCTCTCTCTCTCCCATCCCCTACTCTCTCTCTCACTCTCCCTCTCCCACTCCCTCTCTCACTGTCTACTTTCTCTCTCACTCCCTCTCCCTCTCCCACTACCTACTCTCTCTCTCCCCCAACCCCTACTCTCACTCTCTCTCCTATCCTATACTCTCTCTGCTACCCCTACTCTCTCTCACACTCTCATACTCTCTCCTATCCCCTACTCTCTCTTTCACACACACAAACACACACACACACACACACTCCCATCCCCCCTCTCTCTCCTCTCCCATCCCCTACTTTGTCTCCTCTCCCATCCCCTATTCTCTCTCTCTCTCTCTCTCTCTCACTCTACTCTCTCTCTCTCTCCCATCCCCTACTCTCTCTCTTTCTCTCTCTCTCTCTCTCTCTCACACACACACACACACACACACACACACACACACAAAAAGACACACACTCCTATCCACCCTCTCCTCTCTCTTTCTCACTCTCACTCTCCCACTCTCTCTCCCACCACCTATTATCTCACACTCTCTCTCCCCCATCCCCTACTCTCTCTCCCATCCCTTACTCTTTCTCCCCCACCCCCTACTCTCTCTCTCTCACTCACACTCTCTCTCCCATCCTCTCTCTCTCTCTCTTTCTCTCCCTCTCCCACTCCCTCTCCCACTACCTACTCTCTCTATCTCTCTCTCTCCCTCTCCCTATCTCTCTCTCCCCCATCCCCTACTCTATCTCCTACCCCCTACTCTCTCTCACTCACTCTCTCTCCCTCTCTACTCTCTCTCACATCCCCTACTCTCTCTACCACCCCCTACTCTCTCCCATTCCCTACTCTCTCTACCACCCCCTACTCTCTATCTCTCACTCTCTCTCTCCCATCCCCTACTCTCTCTACTATCCCCTACTCTCTCTCACACTCTCTCTTCCATCTCCTACTCTCTCTCACAAACAAACACACTCCTATCCCTCTCTCTATCTCCCTACTCTCTCTCTTTCTCTCCCATCCCCTACTCTCTTTCTCTTTCTCTCCCATCCCTTACTCTCTCTCTCTCTATCCCTCTCTCCTTATCTCACCTTCTCTGATCCCCTACTCTCTCTCTATTTCTCTCTCCCTCTCTCTCTCCCTATCCCACCTCCTACTCTCTTCCCTTCTTCTAATCTCTCTCATTCTCTACCCTCTCTACCTCTCTCCTTCCCTCTCTATTGAAATTAAGGTCTTAATAGTGTGTGCACACTAAAGCGCATACGCACTAAAGTGCACACGCACTATTAAGACCCAAATTTAAAAAACCTTTAAAATAGTGCATGTGCGCTATAGTGCACATGTGCTATCTAAAGCTTTGCATTCTACCAAGCCTAATACTTGGTTTTTCCTTGGGGATCCAACCCAAAGGTTTGGAGTCTCTAAACTAGTTTGAGATGTGTTTTGCTACAAACATAGAAAAATGGTTAATTTTTCTTGTGTGCTCTCCTTCATGTTTCCTTGTGGTTGAGCATCAATAAAATTAGGTTACATGACATTGTAGATCTTTGTATGAGCTATATAACCATATAATTTAGTTTTTATTTGAACTATTTCAAGACTTTCAACTATAATTTCTTTTGACTGTATGTCCATTTATTGTCAAAAACCAATATTTACTAATTGGGCTATAGATTTTATCTCGTTCATTGAATTTCACAACAACATAGCTTTTTAGAAACTAGACTCCATTCTACACACTTTGAAAAAAAGAAATTTTGATTTTAGATTAGTTTTCAATCATTTCTAGGGGGAGCATACAAATATTTCATGTTTTTGGGATGTTTCCAATTAAAAATTCATTAAATCAATACACGTTATAAAATTACCCAAAAAATTTGGGATACACTACACAGTGTTAGGTAACTTTTGACCAGAGCGATTAAAGATTTTTTTAAAAAAGAGTTCAAATCTTGGGGGGCCACACTTTGTACTGTATTATGTTTTTTCTGAATAAATAGTACCACTTTCTGTGGCCCCCTTTTTTGAGAACCTAAAACTAAACCATTTTGGAAAAAATTTAGTAGTTTAGAAACTAAATTCAAAGGACTACTACTTTTTTTATTTTCATATCTTAAAATTTTGAGCATAACTATCTTCAAATTCTTGTTGAAGTTCAGAAATTGTTGATTTCAAGAAAAAGGTGTCCACTTATACCCCACTTTTGGCACCACAACTTGGTGTACTTACCCCACAATCTTAATTTCTTGCAAGAAAATAATGTCTTATCTTTAATATTGTTACACCATTTTCAAACCATATATTCCTTTTAGACATCTCTAAATCTCTCACATTCTAACTATGTATGTGTGTCATTTAGATTATAGAGATTTATCATTATTGTATAATCTATTAAAATAATCTAGAATATCTTTACTAGAATTCCTACTATCATGAGAGAGAGAGAGAGAGAGAGAGAGAGAGAGAGAGAGAGAGAGTCTCTTGCTTAGCATTTTTTATAGGTAACTTTAGTAAATGGTTCCTCATTCATGGATTCACCTACATTATCATTGTTCTTATGAACCACTATAGATTGTAGCACCCAAGTTAAAATCTCATCTCTACTTAGAGGTTCAATGAAATTTTCTATTATACTCTCAACTCTTTCATTAATGATATCAAGAACAAATTACTGAGCATTGAGCTTCGGTGGGAGTGAAGCTTTATTTTTCTCCTCGGCCTTACCACTACTAACATTAAGAGTATGGTTGACAATTACTTAGTGAATTGGGGATACCAAAGCCTAGGGCTAACATCACTTCAAAATCATCTTCAAACAAAGGGTTATTCAGGCTAATATACTTACCATTATCAATAGTATCCTTGAAATTGTATTGTTAGACACACCTCCATTATGATTCTCAAGAGAATCATTATTCACAACTATAACCGCATCCAAAGATGGGCTATCCAACTTAGAATCACTAACCTTAGATTTGTGTAGATTAGAATCATTCTTCTTATTAGGTTGGTCTAACTTTTCACATTCTTTAGAGTTAGATTTAATATTGCTATTGAATTTAAGGTTTTTTAGGTTACTAAGAGCCATACACTCCTTCTTGGTGTGCCCATTCTTTTTACAATGGAAATATGACCTTAAATTCCCCAAAAGAGAAATTTATCAAAAAAACTTTTCTTCTTCTAAGTCCATTGAAATAAACTCGGGAAATTCAATATTGGGTGCTAGGGAAAGAAGAATCCTAGCACTAAGATATGATAATGTATATCTTGAAGGATTTGAGCAATACAAATCCACAAAGACTGATGAATACCTACATGTAAAAACTTGTCATAGAGAAGAAAAAGATAAGAGGAGGCAAGGGTTTGCTCTGAAAATTATACAAATATATTCTCAAAAAAAGAAAAGGTACAAGATAATTACAAAAGATCAATCCTTATAGAAGGAGATCAAAACTTGAAAAGGGTATCCTAAAAGGTACAAAGGGTAACCTAAAAGATAAATTCTATTTAATAATTACCAATTAATTATTAAATATGAAATCAAAAGGTGCATAAAGTGAAATCTTAAGAAGGAATAAAATGTAATTTAATTAATGAAATTAAATTAAACTTTTTCTCTATCACCCCCCTTAAGATGAGCAACAATGCAACTACAAATGATGTAATGCTAAATGCAAACTTGGGTCCCAGCAACAAGGCCTGATGAGGTATCCAATCACAATAAAATCTCTACGAAATGAAGAAATAGAGAAAACCTAGTGGGAAAAAATCTATTCCAAAAAGAGATAGAAAAAGGATGAACAAATGAAACATCTCAAAAGAATCTCTTAAGATCATAAGTAAAATAATAGCCTCCATGATAGAAGCTTGAGACTCCATAGTCCCCCTAGAATGGCAGAACTCCTATGTTGATAAACATACCAATGTGGCTCCAATATGAAGCAAATAAAGGTAGTGGACACGGATGATAAAATTGATGTATGTAAGATGTAACTGGAAGTTCTAGTTGATGCTCAAAGGAGAAGGCATGAGAATCATGAAATGGAATCCCCAATGAAGGTGGATTAATAGTTGTGTTGAATCTATCATCTGAAAGGAGATGTCTTTCCTCTAATATATCCTCAACAATTATTGTAGGTGGCTCAATGAATGGAGCTACAATATTAGGCAATGCTGAAGAGTAATCTTGTGCAAGAGATGGAATCTAAATATGAGGTGGAGCTGTAGAAGTCACAACACTAGTCTTAGAAACAACACATAAGTTCAAGTGACGTGACTTCAACTTAGTACACTCTCATGAAAAAAGAAAGTGAGTCTCTGATAGTGGAGATGGTGGACCAAAATGTGAGAAGGAATATAGATGGGAAGCATGATCAAAAATCTCTATAGCAATAATATTTCCTCTCTCACTATCTTTGATGTGCACTAGATCCCATGCAAACTCAACTGTCTTCGCTTTCCCACTATGTGTAAATTGATAAATAGAGAGAAGGTTAGAGGAGAAAGATGGAACACAAAATAAATCATAAAATGTACCATCATCAATGTCAATAGAACCTTTCCCACATAAAATCAAAATAAAATGTGTAGAGTAGGAGAAGCCTCAAAAGAAGAGAACAAATCTTGAGAAGATGCCATATGGTGTGAAGCACCTGAATCCAATAACCATCTAGAAGAATTAGGATTAGTGGTTACACATAGTGAATGACCCTTTCCTATATCTTTACCATTTGACTGAAATGATGATGATGAAGAAGGCTTGAGAGAAGTAGAAGGAATATCAATGTTTCTCTTCTGAAAGAAAGCTATCAAATTTGAAACCTATTTGGCATAGCCATCTAACTTCTTTCATAGAAATGTGCTTCATCATGATTAGGCTTATTACAATAAGCACACTTTGGTCTTTCTAGCATTGATTTAACCCCCTTAGGATGAGGTGGCCCTGATGGATTGTGAGTTCTAGAATCAATTTTAGACTTTATAGATAGAGATTTATGAGTCTTCTCCTTCGTCCCTATACATGTCTGAGCTACTAATGCATGAATCTATGAGCCTATGAGAGAATCTAAATGAGAGAGCTTAGCTTGCTCTCAAGTCAAATGATCACAAAAAATCTCAAAGGATGGCATGGTAAATCTATTACCCAAAGCATCTTTGGTGCAATATAAGGTAGAAGAAATTTTTTGAAAGTTTCCACAAGGCTTAGAAAGAACCAAGTAGATACACCCAGTCTTAGTCTTCATTTTTCCACAACTCTGAAATAAGGATCTTTGTTGATTAAACTTCATCAAGAAGTCCTCAATGGAAGGAAAATAATCTGATATAAGTGAGGTAATCTCTACCTTAATCTAAAGAGCCTTGAACTCATTCACTATACCAAATAAGCCATCAAGCTTGGTCCACATAGCTAGAGGGGTATTGCATCCATCAAAATGAAATTGTAGACTATTTGAGACCTGTAAGGAAATCAATCCAATCACCTCATCCATCATGTTCTTGTGTTTCATGTCCTCAAAAGGTCTTCGTAAAACTAGTTGCACAACATCTAAATAGGACCATAACCCTTTTGACTAGAGAAGTCAAGTCATTGAGGTCTTCCAAGTGTGGTAATTGTGAGCGGTCAGAAGTTCTAGAGAAGAAGAGGTCTTAGTCATTATTTTAGAAAGTTTTTTTTTCAATTTTTCTAATATACTAATATAATAATAGAAAAATAATATAAAAATGCCTCCCTCAATGCAATAAACTGAACCCTAGCTTACAAATAGAATGCATAAATGAGAGAAAAGAAAAAATGCTTTAGATATGAATCATATGTTAGAATTCTTTAGAATAACTGAGAGGGGGGGGGGGGGGGGGGGGGGGGGGGGGGGGTTGAATCAATTATTCAAGGTCCAAATGCCCTAATAACACTTTTTCACAACTTATAATGAATCCATACACTTTTCATCCATCCAAACTTAAATCAACCATCTTAGCAAGTTACAACAAATCAACATGCAATATTAACACATGACACAGTGATTTACGTGGAAACCCAATTTGGGAAAAACCACCAGTAACATGCTACTTGATTTTCACTATTCTAAAGTGATGCCCTATTAAAGGCTTGCAACACACTATTAAATGTGACCTTGTTAGAGGATTTCACCAAACTGTTAGGAATGGGCTTGATCAAAGGACTTTAGAACATTCACTTGGAATGTTACCCTGCTAAAGGATTTACAACATGGCTATTAAACCAACCTAAGTCCATAGGATTTAAACTATCTGTTATAATTGCTAGAGAGTAACAATAATGGATTGTTGATTTGATACAACTTACAACATATTTTGCAGATTTCAGATCACTCTTCAGTTCAGTCCTTTTGCTATGCTTTTAATCACTTCAGTTCTTACAGCTTGTCATCTCAAGCTTTTCCTCCTTGAGTCTTCTTGCTCATCATACCAATGCAATCATCCTCGTGGTCATCTATCCAAATAGAGTTTATGTGCTTTCTTCTCTTTAGCACCTTCTTTAGCACTTCATGCTTTTATGCTTGACCACCTTCTTCTCTTTTTGCTTCATGACCTTATGAATCCTTAAATAGAAATTTGGTTTGCCTTTTTCGCTCAATTCTCCCTCTCCAATTTCAGGAATTCAAATGGATTAGGTAGGATACAATGTATCGAACCCATATCTTGCTCTTATCTAGAAAACTTTATCTAAAGTCCAGTTGTATTCTCCAAAAATGTTCTACATGGTGTTCTGTGCCACCAGCTCATCATTCTTATCTTCCATTTAATTCACAGATTTCTAGATAACAACCTTGTCGGCTTAGATCTAGCGAATCTTCGATTATTGATTTACTGATGCTCGACATCTCTATGTTACTTGGCACTATTGATTTACTGATGCTCAACATCTCTATGTTACTCAGCACTATTGGTTTTTTGATGCTCGGCATTTGTTTCTACTCGACACTTGTATCTGCTTGGCACTTGATTTTACTCGGCATCTAAAGTTCACTCGGCACTTAAAGTTCACTCAACATCTAAAGTTGGACTTGCTCAGCTTCAACTAGGAATCTGTTCGACACCTACTAGCTTGCTCGACTCCCTCTCTCTAATGAACTTTAGTTAGGCTTTACAGATGTCTTAGCTAAAACCTTGCATCTTTGATATGTTTGAGTGTGCCCATTCTCTATGTCTTAGAGTATGTCATCAATACACTTTTTCATCAATGGCTTAGCTGATCCTTCTACTTCATTCCAACATCATAACTTCAACCTTTCTCTAGGTGTTCTAGTTACATCTTATTGATTGCCTCCTCCTTGTCAATCAACCACTTGATAGTATTTGGATCACTAAAGCAATTGTCATTCTTGCAAGTAGCAAGTTTGACATCAATGACAAAACAATGATTGAGAACATTCTTTACCAGTTCCATATGATCATTCCAACAATTTTCCTTATGATCTTTTCAATCATTTCCAACATCATAAATAATTGGTACAAAAATATTTGTAAAATGATAGAGAATCTAGAAAGTTCTCAAGAAGATCTTTTCAACGCTTTTATTAGAATAGAAAATGGAGCTATAATGAAGAAGTTAGGCTACCTAGAAGATAGAGGTCACCAACAAAATTCAAGCACTAAAATAGGTATCAAACCATAAAAAATCCCAAAAATTCCTGCTCCATCATACTAATGGATATCTCAAAAAAACTAATAGCTCCCCCCCCCCCCCCCCCTGTTGAGCATAAAAAAAAATTTATTAAAAAAAAAAATCTCAACCACCCTTCGAGTGGAGCGATGGTGGTGGCTTAGTGGTAGGAGGTTGCCAGACCTATTCGTGGAGGAGCAACATTGGCTATAGAGAAGAGCCACTGGCAGTGGTGGGGTAGTGATGCAGTAGACTGAAGGCGTGAGAGGTGGAGCAACACTGAAAACTAGTGGCTGACAAAGGTGAACGTGGCCGATAGAAAAAAAAATGGCGCCGGTGTAGCAGTGGGTTAGAAAAGGGCCTACAAACTGAAAAAAGTTTGTAGGTGCCCTTTTTTGGATTTTTTTGCTCTTTTAAAAAAATATCACCTCTTAACACATGTAGGAGGTTATATGACCTGCTGGGAAATTTTTTTTGTCTCTCGGATCAACATTGTCCAAAATGGACAAACTTTATATGGAAGTAGGGGTTTCGATGCCTTTTGGATCCAAAAGTGAGGTTTGTTTGGCCTCAAACTACTTTAAAAAATAGTGACGCCTATTATCACAAGAGATACCTAAGAAACTTCAGATTTATTTTGACAAAATCTCATTCTCTTTTTTCTCCAAATACTGAACAAGCTACAATAGATTTTGCTTTGATATCATGAAGGATTTGAGGAATAAAAATTTAAAAAGCTGGACAAATACCTGCATGTAAAAACTTTTCATAGAGAATAAAAAGACAAGAGGAGGCAAGGGTTTGCTCTAAAATTTATACAAATGTATTCTCAGAAAAAGAAAAGATACAATATAATTACAAAAGATCAATCCTTATAGAAGGAGATCAAAACTCGAAAACGGTAACCTAAAAGGTAAATGCTATTTAATAATTACAAATTAATTATTAAATATGAATGCAAAAGGTGCATAAAGTGAAATCTTAAGAAAGAAGAAAAGGTAATTTAATTAATGAAATTAAACTAACCTTTTTCTCTAACATATCTCACATCCTCAACTTGTAATACAAAACCAAGAGTTTGGACAATTTGGGCAATGAAATGCCAAAACTCTAGTTGGAGATTTTTTAACTTCAATCCAATCTGGGGTGGAGCAAGCCACAACCTGTTCGACTTTACATTTGGTCAAATATTGAAAGGTTCTAAATAGAGATGTACCCACATTCCAATAATTCTTTTCAAAACTCTTTCTTACATTCTATGAGTTTTGAAGAAAACCACAATAAACCTTTTTGGGTCGTTCTACAAAACCTAAATATTTGAATTCCTAACTTTCTTCCCCAAAGGTTGGTAATCCAATCATCACAAAATTTTTGAGAAGGTAAGGAATCTTTATATAAACAAACAAAGAAGATAGCAATGTCTTTTGACCTCATCTACTCATTCCTAATGGCCAAAATCATATCTTCATTAGGAGAGAGTTTTAAAGTCATGGGGAATGAACTTACTATCTTAGTTGTTTCTAGTCATTATTCCTTCAGACATTCCCCATGCAATCCACCTCCATCAGTTGTGGGTCCTCTCAAAACACCTTCTTTCTCGCAAAAAAACTCCAATTAAAGATGTTGATGGTGGACATTCAGGCCTAGATTATTTAGACAACACTGCCTTAAATGAGGGTCTAATATCTCCTTTACCATTAAATGATATTGCCTTAACATGGCTATCACTGCAATCATTTTTTAGGCTACCCTTATCAATCTCCATCTTGATTCAGAATGATCATTATCCTTCAAACCTCCCAAGTTGCACACGGGTGAACAAGATTGAGAGTTGAGAAGGCTCGACTCCATAGGCATGATATCAAAAACCCTACCTAGCACTCAAGGCACCAAAAAGGCTTGAACACACACATGGATGTAAAATAAATGATATTAAGGACACCACAAAGTCACACAAACATCCATTAAAAAAAAAGTCATGTAAAGGACTAGAAAGAAGCCATCATGTTCTACACCTAGTACAAGTGCCATTGATGGATGCCTCACTGTAATCGTATAGTTGCAGAGCCCCAAAACTCGATCCCCTTGTAATCAACTTATTTTTTTTTAATGTTATGACTAATAGAATTGTATTTTTTAAGATATTCTACTTTAAATTAACAAGTACTACTAGTATTAATAGAATATGTTCAATTATAATTCTTTTTGTTCTAAATATTTTTAATCACTATCAATATTTGTAAACTTAAAATATTTAATTAAAAAATATAAATTATAGTTGATAATGTCACATATAAATTACATTTAACATGATAAAAACAAGTAGCTGACCCAATAATTTGAAAAAAAAATACAATTAATGGAAGGCACATCACTTCGAATGATAACAATTTAAGTTTAGCACAATTGAAAAAAGAATATGATGAAGTTGAGGGAGAAGTGAAAGCATAAGAATCTAGAGTAGCTTTCGAGGGAACAAAGGTTGAAGTTGGTATGAAGAAGAAAAGTATTTAAGAGTAACTTTAATTATTTGTCATTCATTACGTAAGCCCAAGGCTAGGGCTAAAGCTAATGCTCTAACTGGAACCATAAAGAAGTTGGACATGAGAACAACTCAAATGTGAAAGCGGTTGGAACAAATTAAATGTGATGGCCTACTCATCTTCTCAAAGGATAAAGTGGGGAAACAAGTTATTATCATGCTTTTATTGAATTAGATGAGATCGGAATAACTTTGGAAAATGTGAGGGTAAAAATGAAAAAGAGAATGATTAAAGTAAAAGCCATTAGAATAACTTTGAAAAATGTGAGGGTAAAAATGAAAAAGAGAATGATTAAAGTAAATGTCATTAGAATAACTTTGGCTCTTAGTAATCTGGGTACCTTTCCTTACATGTTGTCTTTGCAATCATATAAATTTACATTTTGCCTTCCCATGCTCTCATTCACTACAACTTAATCTATTCTTGCTGAATTTATAAGCATATTAAGAATATATTAGAAAATTTTATATACAAACTTAATTTTGATATGCCTCTAAGTAAATAGTGTCAATGAACATTGAATAAGATTTACCTTCTTAAGGTTTGATTTAAGATATAACTAAGATGAATAGATCATAGCAAACAAATATGAAGTGGTTTTGTAGTTAATATAGTAGTTATGCATTAACCAATATCTTATTAGTGTATTTTGATGGGCACCAATAATTTTTTAAAGATTTAAATAATATATTTTATCTAATTCAACACTTGTAATCGACTTTAGCAATTTAACATTATAACTAATAGAAATACAATATTTAAGATATTCTACATAAAATTAAGAAGTATTACTAGTAATAGTAAAATATGTTCCATAATAAATCTTTTCCTTCTAAATATTTTTTTTATCACCAATATTTTTAAATTTAAAATATTTTATTAAAAAATAAAAATTATATTTATTAATAAAAAATATAAATTAAATTAATATCTAACCCATTTTTTATTAAAAAAATCCAAATAATGAAAGGCACTAATCACTTCGAATTATAATGATTTAAGTTTAGCACAATTTAAGTACAATTTAAAAAAGAATATGATGAAGTTGTGGGAGAAATGAAAGCATAATAATCTGAAGTACCTTTCTAGTGAAAAAAAGGTTGAAGTTGGTATTATTTTCATTCGGTTGCAGACGACTTAAACATCACACATTGAGACTTGATTCCTAGGCTAAAAGTGTTAAATAGTCAAAGTTGACTTATTTTTCCAAGCTTAATTTCTTCTTGGTAGCCCATAGGGTGGGAGGGAGTCCCCATCTATTTCCATAGGTCCCTTCCCCTCCTCTCATAGCTATATAGATCTAGTTGGTAGGGTAGGCCTAGGCCTTATACCCTATCCCCTCTCTCTCTCTCTCTCTCTCTCTCTATATATATATATATATATAGTTGGCGGGCCCAACCCATATCCTTGGGAGCCTTTTAGTGTGTGATGTTTATATATATATAGTTGGCGGGCCCAACCCATATCCTTGGGAGCCTTTTACTGTGTGATGTTTAAGAATGACTTTTTGTTTGCTGAAGCCTAACGCTAAGACTAAAGCTTTAGCTTTAGCTAGAACAAACAAGCAGTTGGACATGATAAGGTCTCCAAAGTGAAAGTAGTTGGAACAAATCGAATGTGATGGCCCATGAGAAGCTGCCTTCTGGATGTTGCAAAGATCACATGGGAAATGAAATGAAATGAGTTTTAATAATGTCCATGAGACCAAAGGTCTATGGGACCAAAAGGGGATCCACTAAATATTTTGTTGGGACTTCTCTAGGCCATCCCTTCTTTTGTGGAGTTGCATTAGCAAGGTGACCATCTTGTGAAGTCATAGCCCCTCAAAAAGCTCTTTTATATGATTTACTTGTATCATGTCCATGAATTGGACCCAGATGTTTTCATATGTCATATGCTCTTTGATATAGTGCCATTTTGTCTCCACTACCCACTTGTTGCAAAACCTATAAATTCTCTCCTCCTACCTTTCTTTAGGGATCTTCCATTTGTTGGTTTCACACCTCAAGTGATGTGAACCAGACCTTAGTTGAGCGATCAAGATTCTTGCCTTTCCTTTGATGTTGGCTCCTAGGTACTCTTTGTCACTGTGCTCACAAGTGTGGTCAAGTTTTATAAATTTGAAAATTTTCTTTCCTTTCTTGTATAAGTTTTTCTTGCAAATGAAAATTGTCAAGCTTGTTGAAAATGATATTGCTAAGGAGCAGGATTCCATGGGTGGGGACCTTAATAGGTTGGAGCTCACGAAGATTGAGGATTTCTCCAAAATGATAGCCAAAGTGGATAATGCTGAAGGAAGGTGGGTTTATCCCTTACATCCAGGCCATAACTACTTCTATTTTTGATGTAACTCATTAAGGGGTCTATTTTGTTGTCTGTTGGTAGTTTTGCCACTATTGTAAAGGGCCAACCCCCTTGTTTTGGTTGCTTTTATATAAAAAACATTGCAATATATTATTAAATGAGTTGCCAATATGATTATGTTTCGAATGTAAATATTTAAGTAATAGAAGCTTTAGTAAACTATAAGACAAACATAATTAAAATAACTCACAATTTGTATTTATAGCCATATAATTTAATAGTAGTATAGAACTTGAATGATAAGATAAATTGTTTAACCTTAAAAAGAAAATATTATTAATCTTTAAAAAAATAGATTATTATTAAGTCTTGATGTAATCTTATGAATGCAAATCACTATAGAATATTATGTTCTTGTAAGATTTTACTCATTATTCAAATGTATATACTTTTAATTGATTGTATACACTAGTTGATATCCCTCTAATATTAAGTACTATAAAATAATTTTAGCCTTTAATAATTATAAAATAATTATATTATATTTTAACCTTCAATAACCATGTTTCACAAATTGAAGTATTAGAAAACTTAATATGATGAAATTAAGATAAATATTTAGAAAACAAAAAAATCTATTTCCATATAATCCTATTATTTATCATTCCTAAAATACTGGGTTAGTGCTTCCTAAAAATTCGCTCCTATAAAACCCAAAATATATGAGTTAATCAAATTCAATTAATTTTTTTTTAAAGAATTATAGAAATGAAAATTTTCACATTTTAACATTACAAAAAATAAAAATAAAAATTAAAACAAAAATTAAATTCAATTAATTTTTTTTTAAAGAATTATAGAAATGAAAATGTTCACATTTTAACATTACAAAAAATAAAATTAAAAATTAAAATGAAAATTATTTACACCTAACTGGTTGAGATAGAAAAGATTAATCACTAATAATAGAGAAGTGACTACAATATTATATTGGGACAAATACAAAAAGCATCTTATAAAGATGATTTGAAATAAAAAATAGATTAAAAAGGTGAGTAATATTGATACAAAGTAAAAATATCTTTAAAAAATGACATGACATAAAGTATAGATTAAATACGAAAATATATAAATTAATAGATATTATTGATATAATATAAAAATTACTTTCAAACAAGTATCACATTTACTACAAACTATAAGAATTAGGCACATTAGAAATTAAAATAAAAAAATATTACTAAACATAAACAATAAACTTGAGAATCATATGTATAACAATCAATATTTAGAAGGGCCTTTGCCTGTTCTTTTGTTTCTATCTGTGCCTTTTTTTGGCTTTTTTTAAGGGCTTTTGCCTTGGTTGTTTCTAGTTGTTTCTGTTCCTTGTCTTTTCTATAGTCTTTGTATTTTGGTTGGGCCTTGGGCTTATTTTCAGCCTTTGAACTGAAACTTTTTTTGGCTGGGCTTTTCACGCTTATTATCAGCTTGTTAATGTTTTAACTCTTGGGTTTCAGGGTCCTGTAAAACCTGTTTATCTAATAAAAAACAATCAATATTTAGAAAATAGAAAAAATTATTTCCATATAATTCTATCATTTATCATTCCTAAAATATCGGGTAGTGCTTCCTAGAAATTCACTCCTATAAGACCCCAAATATATGAGCTAATCAAATTCAAGTAAAAAAATTTAAAGAATTATAGAAATGAAAATTTTCAAATTTTAACATTACAAAAATCAAAATTAAAAATTAAAAAGAAAATTATTTACACCTAACTGGTTGAGATAGAAAAGATTAATCACTAATTATAGAGAAGTGACTACAGTATATTGCGACAAATACAAAAAAAATCTTATAAAGATGATTTGAAATAAAACATAGATTAAAAAGGTGAGTGATATTGATACAAAGTAAAAATATCTTTTAAAAATGACATGACATAAAGTATAGATTAAGTATGAAAATATATAAATTAATAGATATTATAGATATAATGTAAAAATTATTTTTAAACAAGTATCACGTTTACTACAAACTATAAGAATTAGGCACATTAGAAATTAAAATAAAAAAATATTACTAAACATAGACAATCAACTTGAGAATCATATGTATAACAATCAATTAACAAGAATCAAACTAATTTTGATAAAATATTTTTTTGATATTTTTTATTTAATAATAAATATTATATAAACTATATTATCAAACATCTCAGTCTTAAAATCATTAATTAAAACTTAGTTACTATATCTAATTTAAATGCTGAATAAAGATGTATCATAATACTCAACATTCTTACCAAAATAAACATAAATCCCTTTCATTAAGATAAAAATTGCAAAAATAAGAGATTAACAGTCTTAGAAAAAAATTGTTGTTGACTGTTGCTGACATAAATAACAAAACGTATTGCCAGTATGATTCTAGACATGTATAGACAACAAACACAACTAAATATTCTTCGATATATAAAACAAAACATAGTGGAAAATCACTGGCAAATCACTTTAAAAAGGTGAAATCCATGATGTGGACGTACAACACTCACACATGGATCACTGCACTCACACTCCACAACCACATTTTTAATAGTGATTTTCTTTACATATGATGTAAAGCTAAAGGTAAAGTTGTGAATTGTTGAAGTAACCGTACAAAGAAAAAGATAAGCATTAATCAATATTCTCTCAACTTCATCAGAATCCATATCAAGTTGGTGTTAATCAATATTTTTATACGTGCGATTTCATCAAATTCCATATCATTATTGTCAGGTAGAATCCATATTTTGGTCTTTTATCTCAAATTGACGTTCATTCGATTAAGTTTGGAGTTAGTTAGTCCTATTGATTAACTTTAATTCAATCAAGTTTGGAATCAATTGTGTGGCTAAAATAACCTTATATCAATCTAAATCATTTAAAGAGTTTTTTCTTTAAGGGTACTTAGATCATTTCAGTCGGGACATGGTAGCTACAAATTGTCAGCTGAAGACGATGGATTCTTAAAGCTGGAACATTTGGTCAATTTGGTCAACCTCCGTGAAGTGCACATACATATTGATCACGATGCTCAATGTAAACGTATAGAAGATGGGATCCTTGCCAACTTGGTGAAGATGTGTATTCTGACACTACACAACAGGGTTAGTTATGGCAATAGTTGTCCACCTCTATCAGAGAAGATGACAGCTATGAAAGATCTCGAAGTCCTTTTCTTAGCCAACTTTGCATTCCCAGATTGGATATGTGCCTTCTCAAATATGATGACATTACATTTATTAGGAAACCATTGTGCTGAATATCCATCACTAGAAACATTGCCCAACTTAATAAGTTTGAATTTACGACAGAATGCAAATTGCAATTAGAAACCAAGGGGATATCGAGAGTTGTCTCTTTGAGGGTACTTAGATCACTTGTATTTAGACCATCTCTACCGGGATATGATGGCTACAAACTGTTAGCTGAAGACGATAGATTCTTAAAGCTAGAACATTTGGTCAATTTTCTCAACCTCCGTGAAGTGCACATACATATTGATGACGATGCTCAATTGAAAAGTATAGAAGATGAGATCCTTGCCAGCTTGGTGAAGATGCGTATTCTGACACTACACAAAAGTGTCAGATATGGCGATAGTCGTCCACCTCTATCAGAGAAGATGACAGCTATGAAAGATCTTGAAGTCCTTTCCTTAGCCAACTTTGCATTGCCAAATTGGATATGTGCCTTCTCAAATCTGATGAAATTATATTTAAGTGGAAATCATTGTGTTGAATATCCACCACTAGAAACATTTCCCAACTTAATGAGTTTGAGTTTAGTGCACAACGCAAATTGCAAGGTATTGCCAAAAGGGTTTTGGAAACCAAGGGGATTCTCGCAGCTATGCTTTCTTCGAATTTCGATCTTTGGTTAGTTAGAAGAATTGTCAGAAACAGAGATAGAGGAAGGAGCAATACCACACCTAGAGACACTACAAGTATGGTGGTGTTCCAATGTAAAGAGAGTTCCAAGTCGATTGGAGCTGCTGAAAAGTTTGATGGAACTAGAGTGACACATTTCTTCAAAAAAGGTGAGGAATTATATAATAAAATGAAAGCCAATAACCCCAATCTCATAATTAAGACATAATGGGGTCGTGGGGTCAGCAGACAATTTCTTTATGTAGTATACATATCAAATTATTTTGATAAGTCTATTATATATATATATATACATATACATACATATATATATATATATATATATATATATATATATATATATATATATATAATTTGATAAGTCGATTATATATATATATATACATATACATACATATATATATATATATATATATATATATATATATATATATATATATATATATATATATATATATATATATATATATATATATATATATATATATATATATATATATATATATATATATATATACATGTATATATATGTATATGTATATGTATATCTATATATATATATGTATATGTATATATATATATATGTATACATATACATATATATATATACATATACATATACATATACATATACATATACATATACATATACATATATACATATATACATATACATATACATATACATATACATATACATACACATACACATACACATACACATACACATACACATACACATACACATACACATACACATACACATACACATACACATACATATATATATATATATATATACATCTTCATTTTCAATATCTTTATTTTATAAACTTTAAAATGTCATTTAAATTATCTATATTTATAAAATTGAACATTGTATATTTTTTTTAATATATATATGTATATATACATATGTATATATATAATAATAATATTATTATATATATACATATGTATATATACATATATATATTAAAAAAAATATACAATGTTCAATTTTATAAATATAGATAATTTAAATGACATTTTAAAGTTTATAAAATAAAGATATTGAAAATGAAGATGTGTATATATATATATATATATATATATATATATATATATATATATATAGAAAATTAAGTAAATTATTTACAAAGAGGTTTATACTATATAATTCACAAATCAAGTAAGCAATAAACACAACTTAATGTAAATTATGTTATATTTTTTCTTATGTTAATATTTATAAAATTAAACTAATATAGTTCACATTATAACTTGACTTTTCTAAAAGACTATAATATTTTTTCTCTTTAAATCCACCTATATTTGTATACATGTAAATTAGACACCTCAAGTAAAATTTGTAAAATGACTATTATAATTTCTTATAGAGAAAAAGTTAACACTGACAAGAATTCTTATTTGCAAATTAAAATTTTAATTTATATTAAAATTTAATTGTTATTAATGTTTGTGATTTAAAAAAAGAAGTGATAAAGTTGGATTTGCTCTTGAATGTGATGTGGTCAAATGTTTTTATAGGTGAATTTACAAGACAAAAATATTTTAAGTTTATTTTTTCTATTTATGTACATGAATCAAGGGTATTAAAATATCTATTTGTAAAAATGTCAAAGTGTTAGTTATTAGATCGATCGTAAGATGCATTAAATAGATATTTTTGTTGAGTATTTTATAAATCTCTTTGGCATTACTTGAGTGTTTCAAACTTTGCATTACCACAAACACATTTTTATTCATAGTTGTTCTAAATGATTTAGTTATGATAGAGAGTAGAAATGTCCTTTTTTGTGATTTAAGATATCTAGATTAATTATAGAGTTAAAATTTTTAACTTTTACTTATAATACTAAAACAAAATTAAAAACCATTACAATTCATTTGTATATTACTAGGTAATAATATAATTATTCTAATTGTTTTTGTATTTTCATATATTATTGTTTGTATTGAATCAGTGTTAGGGTCAAGTATGAGAAAATATTCTCATTCTCTAAAGAAACATTTTATGTTCCATGGATGGAATTAAATAATGGTTATTACTTATCTTGAGATGGCGTTATTCTATATTTTTTTGGTTCAAGTTCAATCCAATTTTTAAATGTTTGTATCATTGAGTTCAAATAATGTTATTATAAAACTTTTTAATGAAAATCTATTATTCATATTTCTTCATGAAGGCAAGCACATTTCAATAAGTATTCATATTCTGAAGTTCTAAAGATTGAAGACCAAAAAAAATATATGGTATATTTTTGAAATTTGAAAAAAAATGTCACAAATTAGAATAATTATAGTTCATTTACATATATTTCTTAAATAGAAACAAACATCAAGTAGGACTTTTTACCTAGAATGTTTTAGAAAACAAATATTTTAGATTAATAATAGACATATAATTTATTTGTGAAAAATGTTGTTATTTTATTTCTTTTTTCCTTATAAAACTATAAATAATAGCTAGATCAACTCCATTAGGTTTGCAACCTAAATTACATTAGGATTTTAAAAAATAAAATCAAGAAGGCATTAAGTCTTGAATGTATAGATAATAATTATAGAAAAAAATACATAAAGAAGTAATGAAGTTTGAACTTCTAAATAAAACAAAAAATAGAGGGGTATACAAATTTAAACCAAGGTCTGCACTAGAAATTGATTTTCATTTAGTAGACCCATGTGGATGAAAACATCTCACAGATAAGCAAAAGCATATAGAGATTTTAGCCAGCACACAAAAATGCCCATATTTTCATTAGACTAAATGAATATTACAAACCACTTTGAGCTTAACATGAGCAACTTCAACAATAATTACAATATCAAACCCCTCATGCATTGGGATGACCTTAGGTTGTCTTTAACAACCAATACACATAAAACAAGGAATGACTTAAACATCACACACTAAACTTAATTCCTAGACCAAAAGTGTTAAATAGTCAAAGTTGACTTTTTTTTCCCAAGCTTAATTCTTCTCTTGGTGTGTGATGTTTAAGGGTGGCCCCCAAACAACAACAACAATGGCCACATCCTAATATTCAGCAACTCCTTCAAAAACTAGCGATCATTACAAGTTAACTACTACACATTAGAGGATGTCACATCTCATCTTTTGGGTATGTGCAATCTCCTCCTTATGTGCCAATCTTGGCATATTTGACTTGGTCAACCATGTTCTCAATATGCATTTTTTTGTGTGACTTATATGGGATCGTATTACACATCCTAGAATACATAATTGATAGGATGATGAGAGGGGGAGGGGGGGAGAATTCATATCCTCTTAAACTTTTCCTTTTGACAAATTTAGTGCTTTCTTTGCTTCCTATGTTACCTCATCAACATTAAACATATAAAAAATTACTTATAAATGAAAGTAAAACATCTTATTCAACATCAACACGTAAACTCATAACATTTAATACATAACACAAGTATTTGGTATTGTTGAAACTCTTGGTCAAAAGGAAAAATGTGGTGGTACCCAAAAACCCATCACTACTAGAATGAGAGGTTGCTTGATTAGGGCTATAATTGTGTTACCCTTCTGATGACTTAGTTAGGAGTATACAATGAGATCTACAACTATCTACCTTTTACAAGGATTTTACTACACTTACCAGGTGTGTACTCGGTTAAAAGATTTATATATAAGATTGTTGATTCCACCTTTTTCAAAGATTTGAAAACTACTATAATGGCAACAAGTGTCTTTGTTTTCTTGATGTTATGGCGATAAAATGTCAGCTAAAGAGGATGGATTCTTAAAGCTGGAACATTTGGTCGATTTGGTCAACCTTCATGAAGTGAGCATAGATATTAATCACAATGCTCAATTGGAAACTATAGAAGATGAGATCCTTGCCAGCTTGGTGAAGATGTGTATTTGACACTAGACCAAAGTGTTAGATATGACGATAGTCCTTCACCTCTATCAGAGAAGATGACAACTAAGATCTTGAAGTCCTTTCCTTAGTCAAATTTGCATTTCCAAATTGGATATGTGCTTTCTCAAATATGATGACATTATATTTACAAGGAAGCAAATGTGTTGAATATCCACCACTAGAAACATTGCCCCAACTTAATAAGTTTGAGTTTAATGAAAAGTGCAAATTGTAAGGTATTGCCAAAAGAGTTTTGGAAACCAAGGGGATTCTCGCAACTATGCTTTCCTCGAATTTTAGAGTGTTACAAGTTAGAAGAGTCATCAGAAATAGAAATAGAGGAAGGAGCAATGCCATGCCTTGAGAGACTACAAATAAGCTGGTGTTCCAATCTAAGGAGAGTTCTGGGTGGATTGGAGCTGCTGAAAAGTTTGAAAGAATGCATTTTGAAAGTTTGAAAAGTGGGAAATTATGGAATAAAATAAGCCAATAACTCCAATCTCATAATTAGGACATTATGAGGTCGTCGGGTTGGCAACCAATTCCTTTATATAGTACACATATCAAATTATTTTGATAAGCCTAGTATACATGGAAAAAATAATTATTTATATAATGTTTAATTTTATAAATATAGATAATTTAAATGGCATATTTAAATTATCAAATAAAGATATTGAGAATGAAGATATGTATATATAGAAAACTAAGTAAATTATTTACAAAGAGGTTCACACTGTATAATTCACAAATCAAGTAACGAATATAGACAACTTAATGTAAATTATGTTAGATTTTTTCTTATGTTAATATTTATAAAATTAAACTAATATAGTTAATATTATGACTTGACTTTTTCTAAAAGACTATAATATTTCTTTTCCCTTTAAATCCACCTATATTTGTATACATGTAAATTATACACCTCAAGTAAAATTTGTAAAATAACTATTATAATTTTCTTAGACAAAAAAGGTTAATGTTAACAAAATTCCTTATCTACAAATGAAAATTTTAATTTATATGTAAATTTAATTGTTATTAATTTTTGTGATTTTAAGATTTTTATTGGTGATAAAGTTGGATTTGATGTTGAATGTAATATAGTCAAGTGTTTTTATAAGTGAATTTGCAAGAAAAATATATTTTAAGGTTATTTTTTCTTATGTACATGACTCAAAATATCTATTTGTAAAAAATTTAAAGTATAAGTTATTAGATCGATCGTAAGATACATCAACTAGATATTTTTGTTAAATATTTTATAAATCTCTTTGGTGTTACTTGAGTGTTTCAAAGTTTGTATTAACACAAATAAATTCCTACTCTAGTTATTCTAAACAATTTATTTGTGATAGAGAGTATATATGTCCTTTTTTTTTTATGATTTAAGATATCTAGATTAGTTATAGAGTTAGAATTTTTAATTTTAACTTATAATACTAAAACAAAATTAAATACCATTAAAATTCATTTGTATGTTACAAGCTAATAATGGAATTATTCTAATTATTTTTGTATTTTCATATATTAATATTTGTATTGAATTAGAGTTAGAGTCCAGCATGAGAAAATATTTTAATTCTCTAAACAAACATTTTACATAATTCCATAGATGAAATTAAATAATGGTTATTACTTATCTTGAAATGACATTATTCTATATTTTTTTGGTTGAAGTTCAATCCAATTTTTAAATCTTTGTATCATCGAGTACAAATAATGTTATTATAAGACTTTTTAATGAAAATCTATTTTTCATATTTCTTCAATGAAGACAAGCACATTTCAATAAACATTCGTATTCCACAATTCTAAAGATTAAAGATCAAATAAAATATATGATATATTTTTTAAAATTGAAAAAAAATCATGAATTAGAATTATTATAGTTCATTTACATAAGTTTCTTAAATAGAAATCAAGATCAAGTAGGATTTTTTAGCTAGAATGTTTTAGAAAATATATATTTTAAATTAATAATAGACATAATTTATTTGTAAAAAATGTTGTTATTTTATTTCTTGTTTCCTCATAAAACTATAACCAATAGCTAGATAAACTCTATTAGGTTTGTAGATCAACTCTTAGTTAATGAGCTCTTGGACTCTCCCACACTTTTTCTGGGGAATCTGGAAAGAGCACAAAAATAGATTATTTAGAGAAAGAGAGTCCCCAGAGTTCATAATCACTGAGAAAATAGAAGGTCTCATTCTAGAGAACTTTGCAATAACTAAAGGAGGAAATATCAAGGAAGGTGGAATCAGAAAAGCTAGAAAGAAAGACAGGGCCATGAGAAGACATGAAAGAAGATGGTCTTTTCCCCCTAAGGAATGGCACAAAGCCAACTTTGATGGGGTGGCAAAGGGGAACCCCGATCCAACTGAAAACACAGGCATAATTAGAAATAGTTTAGGCAGGGGAATTGCGGCCATTTCATTCCCTCTTGGTCACCAAATAAACCACTTTTTTGAAGCCAATGCGGCTAGAAATATTGTTAAGCTAGCCTTGGCCTCTAGGATCAAGAACTTGTGGGTTGAGGGTGACTCCCTCAACATCATCAATTGCATCAAAGGTCAATCTGTGCCTTCCTAGATGATTGCCAATATCATGGAGGACATCAAATCTGACTTGGGAAAGTTCAAAAAGACTCATGTCACCCACGCTTACCAAGAAGCCAACTCGATTGCTAACTGGTTTGCCAATGATGCCATTGCTAGAAACTTGGTGATGCCGTGGACAAATAGAGATGAAATCCTAGTTACCAAAACTGAGTTTATCCAACAAGACAAAATCAAGGGTACAAATATAATCCCATTTTAGTAATGAAAGGATTTTCTAAATCGCACGTTAGAGGGGGAGTTATTAGAAATCATGCGGAGCCCTTTTCAAGTCATAATTATGCATATGAAAGACATGCTTTGAGGGCTGGCAAGAATAGAACCACTAAATATCGTAAAAACATTTTCATTTTAAGCACCCCAAGGAAAATTGAGCACTGTAAGATAGCTAGTGGTGTAGGGTTTGCAGAGCTGAAGGAAACCATGGTTGGAGAGAGGATCAAAAGAGAGCCCTGGGGGTAGTCAAAGAGATAGAAGGAGAAGAAGAAGGTGTGACACAAACTAGAAAAGGCGGCATCACCAAGTTCATGGAGAAGCTTCACGACTTTGAAGTTGGGGTGACCAAGATCATGGTGGAAACATGGAGCAATGAGAGAGTCAAAATTGATGGTGTCACCCATCAAATTTTTGAGGGCTTGTTCGCAGAGGTGACGGACATTCCCTAGGAAGGCATGAATTTCTACAAGGACAAAATGATGTCAGCCAATGTAGTTAGCATTTTTGTCAAGGATGAAATGCAGAAAGATAATCTTGTCAAGATTGACACCTACTATGACATTGAATCCATCAAAAAAAATTGGACATATGCTCTCAAGATCCTTATTGAGTATATCACTCTCGACCCCAGGTTTGACAGGATAAGAATGCACCATTTTGTTTTGTTAAACCACTTTAGGCATGGTGTTAAAATTTATCTTCCCTTTTACCTATAAACTTCCATGTCCAAGAGTATTGAGGGTTTCAAAAAAAAACCTATTACCAACCCTGCCCTCCACAAAGGCCTTCTTCTCTTGGTTTATGAGTTTTTGAAAGCTCAAACTAGAGGAAAATCCCTTAGTAACCTAGGTTGTGCTTCAGAGGACACTACCAGTTCTGACTCTAGGGATGTTCAGGTAGTGAAAATTGAGGATGAGGATAACACCACCAATGCCATCTTTGCTTGCAATCCCCACATTCCTAGTAGAAAGAGCCATGGATGCCTCCCTCCCCTCTCCCCAAGCCTGAGCCTCAAGAGGCAGATAATGAGGATGATGAGGAGACTGACACAGAGGATGAGGATGAGGATAAGGAGTTGGGGAAGGATAATTTGATAGAAGAGAAGGGGAGAGAAATTGACAAGGCTATTGATGCCCCCACAGGAAACCCCAAGAAAGGAAAATTTGACTAGGCCCTACCCCAGGTAGACCTAAAAGCCTAGTGTGCTAAGACCCCTGGCCTTATCCTGCCCACATCACCGCCTGAGGAGATGGTTGAAATTATGGTGGAAAAAAGAGGGGAGGTGATTAGGAAGAATAGGAGGAGGGCTTGGAGGAATTTTAATTTGGATACTACAAGTTTGGTAATTTTTAGAGAGCTAATGAACATCCAGGTGTTGGAAGACCTTGACAGTAGAACCCACTATGATGAGCTAATTGACCCTACTCTTTTGGTCATTTTTGATAATGCGCGGGAAACCAGCTTCAACCTCTTGAACAATGTGAATAATAGCTTGATTGATAACTTCCATTCCATCAAATGGTTGTTTCAGAAAATTAAGGCTCTAAAGGATAAGAAAAACCAGGATAGCAGCCAGAACATCCACAGGGACCGGGTGACCACAAGAAGGAAGAGAGATCAGGAAGGCAGTCAGAATATCTGCAGTGGCTAGGACACCAGAGATGAATAGCAAGATAGACTCTCCTTGGTTGAATAGAAAATCCAGAGGTTTGATTCCATCCAATAGATCATGACAAAAAAAATCGTGGACACTCTGCACACCTTGAATGATAACATTGTCAATTTGGGGGATTCTCTGATGAGAACCAGCCTTGGTGGGGACATGATGCAGAAGACCAAGCTGGACTTTGGCCAAGAAGAGGCTGCTCGAAAAGACTCCAGGGACTAGATGGACAAGGTGGACTAGGTGGAAACACAGAACAAGAACCAAGAAGGAACAGACAATTAGAAGGATAACAAAGCTGTAGAAACTCTGCAAGATCTGGATAAGGACAACCATTAGTCTGTTTCTCTTTTAGTTTTTCTCATAGTTTTGTTGGGTGTTGGATTTTTCCTCCTGGCCTTGGGCCTTTTTTTGGTTTTGGTTTTTCGTAGTAGTTTCATGTTAGCTAGACTTTTTAAATTTCTATCTTTATGCTATAAAATTTTTGGGTTTCAGGATCCCTGTAAAACTTGTTTTACTTAATCAAAAACTCCATTAGGTTTGCAACCTAAATTACATTAGGATTTTTTTAAAAAAAATCAAGAAGACATTAAGCCTTGAATATATAGTTAATAATAATAGAAAAAATACATAAAGAAGTAATGAAGTTTGAACTTACTAAATAAAATGAAAGATAAAGGGGTATACAAATTTAAATTAAGGTCCACGCTAGAAATTGATGTTCATGTAGTAGACCTATGTTGATGCAAACATTCCACAAATAGGCAAAAGCATGTAGAGATTCTAGCCAACATGAAAAAGCACCCACCTTTTCATTAGATTGGATGAATATTACAAACCAATTTGAGCATAAAATGAGTAACTTCAACAATAATTACAATATAAAACCCCTTAGGCATTAGGGTGACCTCAGGTTGTCTTTAAGAACCAACACACATACAATTTTCCATTGAAATATTCAAATGGGAAGAGTACTTTTGAGGGAGGGTGGGGGGGTGAATTAGAAGTACCAATTGTTATCCTTTCAAACCCTTAATAACATATAATTGAAATTAACATGTATCAAAGTAAATAAGCATAAAATGAGAGCATGCATCAACACATAACACAAGAGATTTTGGTCACCCAGAAACCCTCTAGGAATAAGAAGGTAAAACTAGGGTGTCGATGACACCCACAAAAATTACTATAGCAATGAATTAAACCGCTTCTAATGGTTTGCCCTGTTAAAGGCCTACCCTATTAAAGGTTACAACACACTATTAAATGTGACCTGTTGAAAGGATTTTCAAACACTTTACATGAAGTGTCACCCTATTAAAGGATTTACATGAAGGTTGTTAAACCTACCTAATACATAGGATTTTTTTTTCCTTCTCCAAAGGCTCTCCTACCTAGCTGTTAAGCTAACCTATCACCATAGGATTTGAACTTCTAATACAATTATGAGAGAGTATTAGAACATTTGACTTGATTTAATGCAATCTCAAATTGCTGGGTTAAGGCACTTGATCTACTCTTTCTCTTCTGATCCTTGTTTGATCTGATCTTTTGAATATGTCTTCTATTATGTTTTGATCAACTGAATAAATGCTATCCCTTCCACTAAGTCTTTTCCTATTCACATTGAAGTTTCACTATAATCTCCCATTTTTCTATTTTTTTCTTTCTCTTTAATACAATGGTGCATTCATCCTCCTTATAAAGAATGTGAAGACTTAGGGCTAGGTATGGATCTACGATCCAAATTGAATCTCAAATTCCTGCTCATATTTTGCATTTTTCTCATTGGTTTCATGCGTTTACCATTTTTCTGATTGGTTGCATGCAAATTTCATAGGGAATACAAATGACTCGTCCTTATCCTTTTTCTCCTTCAAAATTTCTCTAAGTCGGCTCCAAAAATGGTTTACATCTTAGTTTGTGCAAGTACAAACTCTTATGTTGATCCTATGTTGCTCGGCACATGAAGTATTACTAATGCTCAACACATACTATTTCTAGATTTCTCGGCATCAACTACGTTTCCTGGTTTGCTCAGCACCTATTGTAACCTGTATCACTCGGCATATGTTGTTTTGAGTTGCTCAACATCTGAATGATTCTATTACTTAGGAAATGAATAATTCTTAAATCACTTGACATAAACTATACTGTAATATGCTCAGCACTAACTGTGACTTGACACCTATTAAAATTCTAGCTCAGCATCTATTGTGTACTCGACATACATAGTAAAGATGGTTAAGTGTATTGACACTCATTTGTCAATACTATTTATTTGACCAAAAATCTCCCCCTTTGACATGAGTGTCAAAAACACTTAACTAAGCATTGATGATCTTAACCTTATTGAATACACTCTTTAATTACTCAACTTACATGCAAAATTTCAAAAAAATTGTGAGTAGCAATATTTATGACTCCCCCTAAGTTGATTGTGCCTTTGAATTTAAAATTCTATGCCAATATGCTTGATCCTTTCTGTCCTTTGACCTATTTCTACATTCTGAGCTTGGATGTTGTATCTGATCTTTGTGATGTCCTTGTATTCCATATGAATACCAAAATTTTACTTCTTTATTTCAAAATTTTGTCTCCCTCTATAATATATATTATCTCCCCCTTTTTTGAAACTAATGTCAAAGGGTTCTATGGAGTAATTCCATGTTTAGCCAAAAATGAGCTATTAACTCGAGGGGTAACTTTAGAGCTGCATCCTAATTGTTTAATGCAATATCCAATGACTTGTGTTGGACTGCAAGCTCTGCTGCTAGGTCTACAAGTCCTTCATGTGTAGAAAGATTGTGATCTTTCTTTAGGACTGTCTCTACATATATTTTTTCCTTATGAAGTATCTCCAAGTGAGGGGTGATGGAGGATTGAATTTGTATTAACTTAGCTTTTATATTAGCCTCCTCTGCTGATAATACAACTAGTTCTCTTTGATTGTGAAGCATTTGAGAAAAATGCTTCTCACTTTGAGCTAGATTGGTTGGGAGTTTTGTACTAGAAATCTTTAGATTTCTCTCCAAGCTCATTATTTTTTGGTTAGTCTCATGTGTGAAGTTTAAAAAATCACATAGTTTATTGTAAAGGGAGAATATATTCCTGAGTACAATTTAGACTCTATTTTGTAGCTAGGTCAACTTGTCCCAAAATGGTAGTATTTGCTATCTTCTCATTGACCTTACCTTGGAATTTCTTCTCTAACCATTCCATTAGTTTGGCATTGGTGTCATGGTCCTCATTTGTTACCTAATCAACTATATCTGATAGTTGCTCTATTATTGGTCTTGATTCATCTTGAGACTGTAGGCTGAACACATCCATGAATATGTCCTTGATTTCATTCAATGCTTGCTTGTATTTGTGGTCCTTTCTAAGTGCCTCTTGTCTCCTTCTATCCAATGCACTCTAAATTTCATTCATCTTCTCCTCAGTGAGTGTATTGAATTCATAATAGGGTATCTGTATTTCTTCATCAAGCTTAGGAATTCCATAATGAATTGCCCTGGCTACCCTAGTGGAGCTCGAGCTTGGTGTTCTAATCTGCAATTCTAATGTTCCAGTGCTTGACTACTAGAGAGTTTTTGTAGGAGTACTTGTTTTGGGTAGTTCAACCAAAGTTTATATTGTAGATTCCTCCTTATCTTTTGTCTCTTCTTTCTCTTTAGTTTGTTTCTCTTTTTTTGTCATTTTGGTTGGGGGTGTACTTGATGACTGTACTAATTTGACTTTATCATTCCCTATTGCTGCACTCAGCTCCTGATGTGCAACTATGACTACTTTTGGTGGAGATGATGGTGGAAGAAGTAGAATTCTAGTAGATTGTGTGATCATAGGTGTTTCTTGTGTTTGCACCTTGATTTCGGTTAATTTTTCTACTTCCTTTTGGAGTTCATCAACACTGACCAATATTGGGCTTGAACATAGCCTAACTACTTGTGTTGATTGGTCAAGGATCTTTTCTAGATCCTCCGCAGTTAATGGATTGATGTTTTGACCAGAAGTTTCAATGACATCCTTTATCTTGATTCTCTCTATAGGCATGATGGTAGAACAAGGAGGGCTAGGAGGTGGCAGTTGTGTGTCCTATACACTCTGTTCTTGTTGCTCACCTATCCCCTTTTCTTCTTCATCCTTCTTTTTTTCCTCCACTTTCTTCTCTTCTACCTTCTTTCTTCTTGCTTCTGCCTTGTATTATTCATCAAATACATAATCAATTTTCTTGTAAATAATTTTCCATAATTTTGTGGTTTTTCCCACAACCTCTTTAATTTTATTTTATAGAATACTAAATTCCCTATATATATTTGGGAGTAAATCTACTATTGTGCCTTTTGACAACATTTTTTATTTGACTTTTAGTCAAATCAGGCAACATCCTTGCTAAGGTAGACTCCCTTATTTCTTTCTTAGTTTGTAGACAAAAATGCCATTTCTTCTCTACAATCTTATATAATTCCTTTGGCAATGAACTGTCTAGTTCAAGAGGTGTATGTTTATATTCCGCCATCATATTATAGACATATATCTCTATTTTATTTTGCTCATCTTTTGTGAGCTTATTAAAATTTACAATCTTCAAATCATTTAAGTCTCCATTTCTAATCTTAGCACATAATTTATCAATTGAAGACTTTGGTGGATGACTTACCACTTTAAACTAACTATGATCTTTTGATTCTATCCTTTCTTCATCTGAATTAGGTTGAGCCACAATTTTTCTTCTTTTCTTTGGCTTTTCTTCAATCTTCTTAGTGAGTTCCTTCCTCTTAGCTACCTCTTCCTTTTCCTTTTATGTAGTAGCCCTTATAGTAGCTCTAGTAGTAGGCTTTTTAGGTGCAGGCTTTGCCACTTTCTTTGTCTTGGACTAAGGAGAAGGTGGTTTTTTTTCTTTTCTCTTGGTGATCTTGGTTTGAGTGGATGATTCCTTGGCTTGAACTTCCTTATCACTTTCATCCTCATCTTCACCTTCTCCTTGTGTTAATTGAAGTGGCCCTTGCTCTGGCTCATCCTCATTGTCATCTTCTTCTTTATCATCACTCATTTCTTTTGCTTCTTCTACAGTACCTGTCTCTGCAACACCCAATTTCCTTTTAATCTTCTTTACAAGCTTATCCTTTTTCTTGACTATTGTTGTCATCTTGAAGTCTATAATCACTCTTGATTTGACCATGTCATATGTTCCAAAGTGCTTTGCAATTTTATCAATTTCCTCTACAAGCAATGTTGTGATAGTTTTTGAAGCCTGATCCACATCAAGTTCATAGCCCAATGGTCTAAGCCATCTGACTCTAGGGATGAGTGCTTGAATGTAGTTATAATCAATATCCACTAGAAAACAAATATCTTTTTCATGTCGCTTAATGAGACTGGAATTCTCATTCTCTATTTCATGGATTGTTTGAAATCTTCAAAATAACTAGTCATTTGAGCATCAAAATTCTCACCCATCTGCTCAATAAAACCGTTTATTTTTTCAACAATAGTCTTATCTAGATCCCATCTTACTTTGCCTATTGAGGGGAATTCTTTCATAATATAGAATCACATGCGAATTAATATTGCACCAAATTTGCATTGAGACCCTTTGGATTTGCTTATGGTTCCCAAGTTCTCATTGATTTACTGCATCATCAAATCTGCAAGATCATAAGTGTGATCCTTTTTCACTAGCTTGTAGGAAACATCTACAGCTATGCAGGGTACACTATTTAACTTGCTAGATTGATAAAATTTGTGAGATATGATCCTAACAGCAAAATCTAGTAGGGGGTCTTTGATGGTATCACTTGTCATACCCCTATTGTTTCACTTGGCACTAGTGTTTTTCTCATTTGCCTCCCTCTTATCACTTCTTAGGGTTTTGGGCCAAACTAGGGTTGGGATACTAGTGACCCTATGTACAGTTTCTTTGTGAAATTTACTGGTCCAATTTCTAGCCAAAAAGCTCCATCATGGATTCTGCTCAGCACAATGCGTATCCATTCTATTTTAAAAACAATAGGGAAAACTAGGGTTTTGGTCAGTCCCTTCTTTTTTACTATGGAGAATTCATCCTTAAGTTTCCCATTTTCACAGAGCTTATCAAATGCATTAAAAATCTCCAAATCTCCTATGGCTCCTATCTTGCATTCGTAGCATTTGTGTACATCCTAAACCATAACTACTTTATCAAGAATTATGGATAGGGCACCAACGGGATCATTTTTGTAAGCAACTTCAGGGATGGGTCTGAACTTTGGTTGTCTAGCTTCATTGCTAACTAGTTGAATTTCCAACCCTTCCTTTTCTTTTACAAATTTAGAACCATATGCCATCTTTAACCAAACTAGGGTTTATTTTTTACAAAATTTTCAAACTATGTAACTCAGCACTTGAATGAAATACCTAATAGATCGATGAAATGAAGTTGGGTAGTTGTTGAATTATTGTAAATCACCTTTTGATCACTGAGAAATTGCTTAATCGCTCTGCTTGTTTTTGCTTTTTGTTTGAATGAACAAAAAAATGAATGATTTTCACTTTTGTCAGGCTTAAAACCTAGCAATTATTGCATTCATACTTTATAGCTGTACACTTAGCTTCCAAAGGATTTTCCAGCTTAGCATCAACTATATTTCACTTACTTGGCAACTACTATCATCTCTTTACTCAGCATCCACTAGACTTTTTAGCTTGATATGTGCTGGAGTTTTACTCGACAACCAAAGTTAGCTTGACATCATCTTCTAATTTTTATCCTAGCATCTTAACTTATGCTGATTTTTTATTTGCAGTGTTCCTATGTTCTTTTGGGTTGATGTATGATACATCTTTATATTTATCAGCCCCATGTGCCTTTCTAGTGCTTAATTTGATGAGGTGTGATCACTTGACCTCTTGGGTGAAGTGATCTCTCCATTTGATGTGTTGCATTCACCTTTCTTTGGCCATGTCTTCTTCATATCTTCCCTAATGTGTTCCACATTAACTTTTTCTTTTCCCTTATTAACTTTAGTCTTGGGTGCCTTGGCCTTTGTTGGACAGTTCCTACTAATATGACCAGTCTTCAACCAACTAAAACAAGTAGTTTGATTTAACCATCTACTCTAATTTCCCTTCAAATGTGTCCTCATGCAATTTTTAGGAGTGTGTCCATACTCTTGGCAATAGTGATAGCTATACCTGGTGTTGTAATCCCAATTGTAGTGATGTACATGATTAATTCCTCTTATAGGTTGATTAGGTGTCCACATAGGCTTTGATCTACATTCAAATTCTCTATGTCCATATTTTTTGTAGTTGTAGCAGTGGCCATCAAATCTTGATGTCCTCATGGTCTTGGTTTTGCAGTCTTGTGCTAAGTGTCCTTGTTTATTGCATTTATGATAGAAGTTTGCATTTTTAGGCTTATCATGTTGATAACTATTCTTGCTTCTACATACATTAGAGATATGTCCCTTTTTACCATAGAAATGACAAGTAGCTTTAATGTTCTTACCTTTGTTGCTTCTTTGTTCTACAATTTTGGATGATTCTCCTTGTTTAGTGCTAATATATCCGAGTCCTATAGTGTCATTACTTGCCCTTGGTGATTTCAGCAATTACTCAAAATACTTGATGGCCTCATTGGGTTTATTGTAAAAATTTTCTATTTCCTTTTCTCTCTTCAATTCATTCTGCAACTGCTCATTCTGTATCTTCAAGGTGGAGATCTCAATATCCTTCATATTTAGCTCATGATGAAAATTCATCATTTGGCTCAAGGTGTTTAACTGCATGTTTGAAATCTTTTCAAATTCAATTGTCTTCTCTTCCAGTCTATGGGTGAGATTTCTCTTGTCATCTTCTATCATGGCCTTGTCTTCAATAACTCTTTTCTTTTGTTCAGTTACTTCAAAAAGCAATATGGCTTGTGTTTCTTGTTCAAGCTTGAGTAATCAGATTTCTTTAGCTTGTGCTCTATTTTTCTCCATTAATTCTACTATTTCTGCATCAAATTCCTTGGAGTCTTCATTGGAAAATATGTGTGCGGTGTCAATCTCTTTGTAATGTATGTCATTTTTAGATTTGGCTATCTCCTTTCTTCTTTCAAAGATTTCCTCAGTTCCTCCTTGGCTTCCTCTACTTTGTGTAGAGCTAGTTGCACATCAATCACCTAATTGTCAATGATCTTCCCAAGTTTGAAGACTTCCATATTCTCACCTTTTTCTCCAATCTATTAGGATTCTCCTTATGAGAATCAAAGCTCTGATACCAATTGTTGGAATATTCAAATGGGAAGAGTACTTTTGAGAGGGGGGTGGGGGGGGTGAATTATAAGTACCAATTGTTATCCTTTCAAACCCTTAATAACATATAACTAAAATTAACATGTATCAAAGTAAATAAGCATAAAATGAGAGCATGCATCAACACATAACACAAGAGATTTTGGTCACCTAGAAACCCTCTAGGAATAAGAAGGTAAAACTAGGGTGAGGATAACACCCACATAAATTATTGTAGCAATGAATTCAACCACTTCTAATGGTTTTCCTTGTTAAAGGCCTGCCCTATTAAAGGCTACAACACACTGTTAAATGTGACCTATTGAAAGGATTTTCAAACACTTTACATGAAGTGTCACCCTATTAAAGGATTTACATGAAGGCTATTAAACCTACCTAATACATAGGATTTTTTTTGTCCTTCTCCAAAGGCTCTCCTACCTAGCTATTAACCTAACCTATCACCATAGGATTTCAACTTCTAATACAATTGTGAGAGAGTATTAGAACATTTGACCTTATTTAATGCAATCTTGAATTGTTGGGTTCAGGCACTTGATCTGCTCTTTCTCTTCTCATCCTTGCTTGATCTGATCTTCTGTTGTGTTCTGATCAATTGAATAAATGCTATCCCTTCCACTAAGTCTTTTCCTGTTCACACTGAAGTTTCACTATAATCTCCCCTTTTCTATTTTTTTCTTTCTCTTTAATACAATGGTGCATTCATCCTCCTTATAAAGAATGTGAAGACTTAGGGCTAGGTATGGATCTATGATCCAAATTGAATCTCAAATTCCCACTCATATTTTACATTTTTCTCATTAGTTGCATACCTTTACCATTTTTTTGATTGGTTGCATGCAGATTTCATAGGGAATACAAATGACGCGTCCTTATCCTTTTCTCCTTCAAAATTTCTCTAAGTCAGCTCTAAAAATGGTTTACATCTTGGTTTGTGCAAGTACAAACTCTTATGTTGATCCTGTGTTTCTCAGCACATGAAGTATTACTGATGCCCGACACATACTATTTCTAGATTGCTCAACATCAACTACATTTCCTGGTTTGCTTGGCACCTCTTGTAAACTGTATCACTCAGCATATGTTGTTCTGAGTTGCTCGGCATCTGAATGATTTTGTTACTCGGCACATGAATAATTCCTAGATCACTCAGCACATACTATACTATAATTTTCTCGGCACTAACTATGACTCGACACCTATTAAAATTTTGGCTCGGCATCTATTATGTACTTGGCATACATAGTAAAAATGGTTAAGTGTGTTGACACTCATTTGTCAATACTATTTATTTGACCAACAATTTCCACCCAAACAACAACAACAATTACCATATCCTAATATTTAACAACCCTTCAAAAACTAGCAATCATTAAAAATTTGATACTACATATTAGAAGATGCCATCTCTCATCTTTTGGGTATGCATAGTCTCTTCCTTATGTGATGATCTTGGCATCTTTGACTTGGTCAACGATGTTCTTAATATTAGTTAAGATATAATTAAAACTAAATATGCATTTTTTGTGACTTATATGGGACCATATGACACACGTGCTAAAATACATTATTGATAGGATGTTGAGAGGGGGCGGGGGAGTGAATCAACATCCTCTTAAACTTTTCCTTTGATAAGTTTAGTGCTTTCTTTTGTTCCTTTGTTACCTGATCAACATTAAACATATAAAAAATTACTTATAAATGAAAGTAAAACATCTAATTCAACATGAACACATAAAATCATAAAATTTAACACATAACACAAGTATTTGGTATCGCTAAAACTCTTGGTTAGGAGGAAAAATGTAGTGGGGATGGTATCCAAAAACCCATCACTACTATAGTGAGAGGTTGCTTGATTAGGGCTACAATATTTTTTTCATTTTGATGACTTGCTCAATTAGGAGTATACAATGAGATCTCCAAGGATCTACCTTTTATAATAATTTACTACACTCATCAAGTGTATACTCATTTAAGATATTTATATATATGGATGTTAACTCCACCTTTTTCAAAGAATTAAACAAACATACTATAGTGATTAAAAAGTAGCAATAAATGACCTATAGTAGAAACTTACTTTTCTTGATTAGGTCCCTTTTATGTTCAATAATTATCACCTTCCTATCTATTATGTCCTTAACTCTGATGTTTGACCTCTATTCTTATTGTTACTTCAATTTCTTACTCAACAATATTCACTTCTTCACAAAATAACCTCAAACATATGATCAACAAAAACAACTTAAAACTATTCACAAATGCTCCTTTAATAATATTATTTTGTCATTTTGCAACTTGACCTAATTAGGGTTTCTAAAATTTCTAGAATAGTCCTTTAATTGTGATCAACAGTTCTAGATTCATTCATTCATTCCTTCTATTTTTATCTTTATTTTCATTTGTTTGTGTTATGTTGAATGTATCAAAAATCACTTTTCATTCTTTAAGAAAATCTTATCAAATCTTTACCGCAATTCATGTAAACCATTTTCTTGCTCGACATAGTCATGTCACATTAGATTTTATGTAAATTCAAAATTTGATGTCATCCTTGTGTCATTTAGTAAATACAATGTTATTTCATGTTGATGCTCAGTGCATAATTTGCTCAGTGCCTTCTAACTTGACTCGGGTGAAACTTCTACTTGGTAGATATATAACCACTCTATTTGAACTTGAGCACAGGTATAATTGTAACGGTCTATCATCTCCAAGGATAACTTTAGTGGCTAATATTCACCAATTAGCTAATCTCACTCATTAGGGACCTCAAATTTGGCTAATGTTTTTACACTTTTGGAGTGGCCATGTTGCCTGCACGTTACAAAAATTGGGTCCCATGCTTAGACCAATCGCCACTAATAATACAAAAGTATTTGTATTTTTTAGTGATGACTTCGTCAACACTATCTATTTTTTCCATGTGGTAAATTATATATATTTACCTACAATTTCCAATTCTTATCTTAATCGATGTCAAATTAGCCAATATCTGATAAAAATTGAAGTTAGGTTATCAGTTGAGTATGTAGATTTGACGTGCATCTCTATTCTAGAGATTTTTCGTGAAACTTCTTATCCTTTCTCACATTGGCCAAAAATATATTTGATGTGGAAAATGTGTCTTTACTTTTGGGACTTTCTTTAAAACTCAATATCCTTTTAAAAGTTTGGCCTGAAATAGGATTGATGCCATTAATTTAGGATCCTCCAACAATTATAAATAATAGGGATGTTGCCTCCATACCATGATTCAATGATTTGGAATGAAACTATAAGGGTATAAGTGGGATAAATTTAACCTTAAAGTTTTATAATCAATCAGGATCCATATAATAATAATAATAAAATCATGGTTTCTAGGTATTTGTACTTCTAGCCATGATTTTCATTAATAATGTAAGATTCACCATAATTTTATAGAATTTTCATACAGTTGAAAAAAGATCACCAATAAAATTAAATATTTTCCTACTGAAAAAAATTAATTTGCCAATAGAAATTAATTGTTTTCCCCTGAACTAATGTTTGATTCGCCATAATTTTATACATTTTTCCAAAGGGGGTTTCTTAAAGTTATGCATGAACATCTCTTCCTTCATAGCTTAGATACTATAGTGACTTGATTACTATGCACATTTCACACTAGTTGGCAGCAAAATACTCTATTGAATTAACATTCTCCCCCTTTAACATTAGTGTCAAAAGTAATATGTACACAGATCACTTGAGCTTTACACAAAACTCTCCCCCTAGACATATACTTCCTCTCTATATAGCTTACATATTTTTTTCAAAATTTAATTCAAAAATGATTTTGTTTGTAGTAAGTCAACTCCTTATATCTATGTATATACAAATACAAATATATCACATTATTCCACATTATCTTTTAACCCCCTTTTTTGACACTTATGTCAAAATAACATAATACATAAAAAAACTTATTGGGGGTATAAACCATAATAATCGAGAAAATATTTATAGTGCATCTTCAAAATTTCCATTGTGATGTTTCAATTGGTTTTGATCAAATTTATTGTCTGCACTTCAATCAATAGTGAAACCACCAGATCTATCATGTGATGTGTTATTGATAAAATGAAGGTTGCAACTAGTTCTCTCACAATCCTTAGATGTCTCTGTATCACCTCTAGATGTGGTAATAGTAAGTCTTGACTTTCATTTATCTCATGTCTTATGTATGTCTCTTCCTATAAACACCGATGTTGTAATTAGATAAATACCTTATTTGAGAGTAGTGCATGGCAGATGTACTCAAATTATTCTCTATTTCTTTTGCACTAGCCTTCATACCATGATGCAGGAGCATCCTTGGTTGTATTTCTATCCTTCTTCTTTTTGTTCATTTTTCCTGATTGGAGCTGAGTGCCAATGGTTTCCAAGTTGGTGTTTCTTCCGAGCTATTCAGTGATGGTCAAGTTACTGTAGCTAGTGATGGTTGAGTCATTGTAGATTTCTAGTACTGGTTGAGTTATCTAATTTTGGCTAAGTGTTCTTTCATGTGTCAGGTATGTGTAGGATCATGGTCAACCAAACTATGGCCTTAAGTGGCAGTGAAAAACCAACAAATTAGAGTTATGTCAACTTGACACATAATTTTAAAGTGGTTCTAGACTTTATACCAAAAATTTGTAGTAAAATAATCTGTAAGAAATTGAATGTAGTTTCTAAACTACTAGGTCTTATCTAGAGAAAAAAATATTTGACTGATCAAAATTTTGGATTTTAATGCAATACTACAAAAATTTTAGGGCAAAAAATAAAAAGTAGGTGTATGTCTGACCACCTTAACCAAAATCAAATGATAATATTTTTTAATATAATTATAGATATAAAAATTAGACTCATGCACGTATGTGATGCATACTTTTGGGTATTTTTATTCCAAATAAATAATTAAATATGAATTTTCTACTATAAATTTTCCATAATAAAAAAACTCCCATGTCTGACCACCTTAACTAATTGAAAACTTTACCAAATTATTATTTTTTCCTTATACTAGGTGAAGCATAGAATATTACACAACTTTTGGATTTCCAAACTATTATACTATTTGAATGTTATAGCTATTTTTTAATCTATATGTCAATTAACACTTTACAGACATCTCCATTAAAAATTAACTAATAAACACTTATGGAACTCAAAACTTGATAGAAATTCTATCAATGGAATGTTGAGAGTGTTATAAAAAAACCCTTTTTGTTTCACTAAATTTCGATGAAAATAATATTTTCAAATGGTTACTCCAAGTCTAAATGTTAGTGAAACCTTTCCTAAACACGTATTTTGAGTTGACCAAATAGGTTTGGTAAATACCAATCCTAATTGGGTACCTAATTTCATATCGAGTATTGGATTCGAGATCAGATACTCGATATGAAATCAAGTACTGAAAAAGTGGCGGCCAAATTTTGGAAATTTTAATTTTGGAGGCAAACCACCCAAATTTTGGAGGAAACCAAAATTTGGATGGTGTGGGCATTATTATTATTATATATGATTATTATTATTATATATAGTAATATTATATTATTATTATTATATATAGTAATATATATGATTATTATGATTAAATATAGTACTATATATCGTTATTATTTTTATATAATCTAGTAATATATTGTTATTATATTAAAATATACAGTGTTATATTATTATTATTAAATTTAATATTGTCATGAAATGCGTCGAAAGCGGTCATAAGTTATCATATAATACTTTTCAATGCATTCGAACCAACCAAATTGGTCCCTAGGGGTCCTAGGGCCCCTAGGGACATATGTTGTCATGAAATTTGTCAAAAGAGGTCATAGGTTATTGTATGACCCCTTTCGATGCATTCAAACCAACCAAATGGGTCGCTACGGGTCCTGGGACCCCTAGGGACATATGTTGTCATGACACATTCGAACTAACCAAATGGGTCCCTAGTTGTCCTAGGGCCCCTAGGGACATATGTTGTAATTAAATGCATTGAAAGGGGTCATAAGTTAATGTATGACCCCTTTCAATGCACTTGAACCAACCAAATGGGACCCTAGGGGTCTTGGGGCTCCTAGTGACATATGTTATCATGAAATGCATCAAAATGGGTCATAGGTTAACCTATGATGCCTTTCGATGCATATGAACCAACCAAATAGGTCCCTAGGGGTCCTAGGTCACCTAGGGACATATGTTGTCATGAAATGCATCGAAAGTGATCATATGTTAACCTATCACCCCTTTCAATGCATTCAAATGAACCAAATGGGTCCCTACGGTCCTAGGGCCCCTAGGGACATATGTTTTCATGAAATGTGTTGAAAGGGGTCATAGGTTATGATGCATTTAAACAAACCAAGTAGGTCCCTAGGGGTCCTAGGGCCCTTAGGGACATATGTTGTCATGAAATGCATCGAAAGGGGTCATAGGTTAACCTATGACCCCTTTCGATGTATTGGAACCAACCAAATGAGTCCCTAGGGGTCCTAGGGCCCCTAGGCACATATGTTGTCATAAAATACATCAAATGGGTCATAGGTTATCCTATGTTCCATTTTGATGAATTTGAAACAATAAAATTGGTCCCTAGGCATCCTAGAGCCCCTAGGGACATATGTTGACATCAAATGCATTGAAAAGGTTCATAGGTTATTGTATGACCCCTTTCGAAACATTTGAACCAAAAAAATTGGTCCCTAGGGGTCATAGGGCCCTTAGGGACATATATTGTCATGAAATGTGCTAAAAGGGGACATAAGTTATCGTATGACCCCTTTCAACACATTTGAACCAACCAAATATGTTGTCATGAAATATGTTATAAAGGGTCATAGGTTAATGTATGACCCCTTTTGACTCATTTGAACCAACCAATTGGGTCTCTAGGGGTCCTACGGCCCCTAGGGACATATGTTGTCATGAACTACATTGAAAGGGGTCATAGGTTAATGTATGACTCCTTTCAATGCATTCATTACAACCAAATGGGTCCTGAGGACTCCTAGGGCCCCCAAAGACATATGTTGTCATGAAATATGTTGAAAGTGGTCATAGGTTAACCTACAACCCCTTTCGACACATTTGAACCAACAAAATAGGACCTTAGGGGTCCTAGGGCCCCTAGGGACATATGTTGTCATGAAATAAATTGAACCTATGACCCCTTTTAACACATTCAAAACAACCAAATTGGTCTCTAGGGGTCCTAGGGCCCCTAGGGATGTGTTGTCATGAAATGCATCAAAGGGGGTCATAGGATATTGTGTGACCACTTTTGACGCATTTGAACCAACCAAATGGATCCCTAAGGGTCCTAAGGCCCCTAGGGACATATGTTGTCATGAAATACATCTAAAGGGGTCATAGGTTAACCTATGACCCCTTTTGACACATTTGAACCAATCAAATAGGTCCCTAGGGTTCCTAGGGCCCCCTTGGGACATATGTTGTCAGGAAATCCATAACGTATGACCCCTTCCAATGCATTCAAACCAACCAAATAGTTTCCTAGGGGTCCTAGGGCCTCTTGGGACATATGTATTCAAGAAATGCATCAACAGGGGTCATAGGTTAACGTATGACCCCTTTTAATGCATTGGAACCAACCAAATGGGTCCCTAGGGACATATGTTGTCATTTAATGTATCGAAAGGGATCATAGGTTAACATATGAGCTTTTTTGACATATTTGAACCAACCAAATGGGTCCCTAAGGGTCCTAGGGCCCCTAGGGATATATGTTGTCATGAAATGCGTTGAAACGGGTCATAGGTTAACCTATAACCCCTTTCGATACATTTGAAACAACCAAATGGGTCGCTAGGGGTCCTAGCGCCCTTAGGGACATATGTTGTCATGAGATGTGTTGAAAGGGGTCATAGGTTAACCTATAAACCCTCTCGACGCATTTGAACCAACCAAATGCATCCCTAGGGGTCCTAGGGCCCCTAGGGACATATGTTATTATGAAATGCATTGAAAGGGGTCATAGGTTAATCTATGGCCCTTTCTGATGCATTTGAACCAATCAAATGGGTCCCTAGGGGTTCTAGGGCCCCTATGGACATATGTTGTCATGAAATATGTCAAAACGGTTCATAGGTTATTGTATGACCCCTTTCAATGCATTTGAACCAACCAAATTGGTTCCTAGGGGTCTTAGGGCCCCTAGGGACATATGTTGTAATGAAATGCATTGAAAGGGGTCATAGGTTAACCTATGACCCCTTTTAATTAATCTATGACCCCTTTCAATACATTTGAACCGACCAAATGGATCCCTAGGGATTCTAGGGCCCCTAGGGACATATGTTGTCATTAAATGCATTGAAAGGGGTCATAGGTTAATGTATGACCCCTTTTGAAGTATTCAAAGCAACCAAATGGGTCCCTAGGGACATATGTTGTCATGAAATACGTCGAAAGGGATCATTGGTTAACATATGACCCCTTCTAATGCATTTGAACCAACCAAATGGGTCCCTAGGGGCCTCCTAGGGACATATTTTGTCATGAAATGCATCAAAAGGGGTCATAGATTAACTTATAAGCTCTTTTGACATATTTTAACCAATCGAATTGGTCCCTAGGGGTCCTAGGGCTCCTAGGGGCATATGTTGTCATGAAATGCATCGAAAGGAGTCATAGGTTATCATATGACTCTTTTCAACACATTCAAACCAACCAAATGGGTCTCTAGTGGTCCTAGGGACATATGATGCCATGAAATGCACTGAAAGGGGTCATAAGTTAACCTATGACCCCTTCTAACACATTCAAACTAACTAAATGGGTCCGTAGGGATCCTAGGGCCCCTAGGGACATATGTTGTCATTAAATGCATTGACGCATTTGAACCAACTACATGGGTCCCTAGGTGTCCTAGGGCTTGTAGGGACATATGTTGTCATTAAATACATCGAAAGGGATAACCTATGACCCCTTTCAATGTATTAGAACTAACCCAATGGGTCCTTTGGGGTCCCAGGACCCCTAGGGACATATGTTGTCATGCAATGGATTGAAAGGTGTAATAGGTTAACCTATGACCCCTTTCGACACATTTTAACCAACCAAATGGGTCCCTAGGGGTCCTAGGGCCCCTAGGGATATATGTTGTCATGCAATGCATCATAAGGGGTCATGAATTATAACCTATGACCCCTTTCGATGCATTCAAACCAACCAAATAAGTTCCTAGGGGTCATAGGTCCCCTAGGGACATATGTTATCATGAAATGTGATGAAAGGGGTCATAGGTTAACTTATGACCCCTTTTGACACATTCAAACCAACCAAATAGGTCTTTAGGGGTCCTAGGGCCCCTAGGGACATTTGTTCTGATTAAATGTGTTGAAATGGGTCATAGGTTATTGTATGACCCCTTTCAACGGATTCAAACTAACCAAATGGGTCCTTAGGGGTCCTAGGGCCCCTAGGGACATATGTTGTCATGAAATTCATCAAAAGGGGTCATAGGTTAATGTATAAGTCCTTTCGATGCATTGAAACCAACCAAAGACCCCTAGGGACTTATGTTGTCATTAAATTCATCGAAAGGCGCCATAGTTTAACGTATGACCCCTTTCGACGCATTTGAACCAACAAAATGGGTCCCTAGGGACATGTTATCATGAAATACATTGAAAGGGATCATAGGTTAACCTATGACCCCTTAAATGAATTTGAACCAACCAAATGGGTCTTTAGGGGTCCTAGGGCCCCTAGGTACATATGTTTTCATTAAATGCATCGAAAGGGGTCATAGGTTAACCTATGACCCATTTCAATGTATTAGAATCAACCAAATGGGTCCCTAGGGTTCCTAGGGCCCCTAGTGACATATGTTGTCATAAAATCCATTGAAAGGGGTCATAGGTTAACCTATGACCCCTTTTGATGCATTCAAACCATTTAAATGGGTCCTTAGGGGTCCTAGGGCCCCTAGGGACATATGTTTTCATGAAATGTGTCTAAAGGGGTTGTAGGTTATCCTATGACCTCTTTTGACACATTTGAAACAACCAAATAGGTCCCTAGGGCCATATGTTGTCATGAAATGTGTCAAAAAGGTTCATAGGTTGTCTCATGACCCCTTTCAATGCATTTGAAACAACTAAATTGGTCCTTGGGGGTCCTAGGGCCCCTAGGGACTTATGTTGTCATGAAATGCATTGAAAGGGGTCATAGGTTAAGTTATGACCCCTTTCTACACATTCAAGACTACCAAATAGCTCCCTAGGGTTCCTATGGCCCCTAGGGACATATGTTGTATTTAAATGCATTGAAAGGGGTCATATGTTATCGTATGACCCCTTTTGATGCATTTGAACCAACCAAATGGGTCCTTAGGAGTCCTATGGCCCCTAGGGACATATGTTTTCATGAAATGCATCGAAAGGGGTCATAGGTTAATGTATGACCCCTTTTGACACATTCGAAACAACCAAATAGGTCCCTAGGGCTCCTAGGGCCCCTAAAGACATGTTGTTATGAAATACGTTGAAAGGATCTATGACCCCTTTTGATGCATTTGAAACAACCAAATATAATAATATCTTATTAAATATAATAATTATTATATATATATATTAATCTATTATATTTATAGGTCATAATAATAATAATAACAATAATAATATATATTACCATATTATATTTAATAATAATAGTAAAAATCACAATAATATAATACAATAATCATATATATTAATATATTATATTTATAGGTCATAATAAATAATAACAATAATAATATATATTACCATATTATATTTAATAATAGTATAAAAAAACATAATAATATAATATAATAATCATATATAATGTCCTTTTAAATATGATAATAATAATCATATATATTAATATATTTTATTTATAGGTCATTTATAATAATAATCATAATAATATTTGTACAAATTTTTTCACATTGCCCACACTTTCCAAATTTTGACTTCCCTCCAAAACGTGGGCATCCTTTTCAAGTACCCGATATTAGATTGGGTATCCGATTTGGAATCGAATATCCGATATGGGATTGGGTTCCTGAAATACTAGCATACTTTTTCTGAAATATTCTTTGACACTACAAACTTGACAATCACATTTTTTGGGGGTCATTTTCATAGATTTAAAGGAAAAATGATTTCTTGGGGCCCATACGATCGAAAAAGGTTCTATAATGTATGATTAGGTGTTTGATATTGCTTTTTGAATGGGGATCAGTAGTCGTCGAAAGGCTAAACACAAAAGGAAGGTATCGAATGAAGACATTGCAACATATAGGGAAATAGACAAGGTAAATCATCGAAGGAAGAGACAAGGTATGTTAAATGTGAGTCAATTTGACAATGTGTTGATCAAAGGTGAAATCATAGAGTCAGATAATGAATATTTACAATTGGGGAATGAAAATGTATCAATTGATAATGATTATGTCGAGATTGAAAATTTAGAGAATGAAGATTTGGAGAATGAAAGTATACCTAAAAAAATGACAATGCATAGGAACATTACATATCTCCTAATTATAATCGACATGAAGGTTCTAGAACACCAAAATGGATAATTGAAATTGATGAAATGATTATTACCAATCTAGCAGGGTAAAAATCATAAAGAACCATTCGATTATGGGCTTCAAGACTATATGAGATGTTTTTTGACGAGAAGATAGTGGTGGAGCAATGTAAAATTTTTATGCACTTATTAAAGATAAAAAAGATGAGACCTATGCTTTCCAAATTGAAGATTCATGTTAATAAAAAATTGGAAAGAAATGTCATTATTGTGAAGAATCTTTTTAGTGCTCTCAATAGCATTGAGAAAAATAGTAGGGAGAAGGATAAGAAAGTTGCTTAAAGGGTTATTACAACCTCTTTGGTAAGTCATCACTTGAGAAAGGGTAGATATATGAGACAAATTTGTATTGACTTGAACCTAAATCATACTACTTTGAGAAAAGCACTTAGTAGACGAGAGAGAATTGATGATCCTCTTCAAAATGAAACATGGGCTTTTGTTGGGAGACTTCTACATTTTGATAAGAAGCTATCCGATGATGTGAAGGAAGAAATTACATAGTTTTGGCACTCTAGGTCAAGAGTATCATCCAATGCTAAAGATCTGTTAAAGTTGAGAATTGGCATGAGAGACTACACACCACATCCTAAACATTATTTGAAAGTAAGTCAAACTATGTTGTTCAAAGAATTTAGAGAGATTCATCCAAGATTGCATATATCACAAAGAGCTTTTGAATCTTTGAATCCATTTTATTGTGTGCCACTTAAAATTTGAAATACATGTTGCAAATATCATGTTGAGTTTTCTATGCACCATGAACTATTACACTCCATCCATTCTACTTTTCATAGTAAAGAAATTTTGGAGAATTGTAGTGCTAGTGGGCTTCCAAAATCATCAAGAGACTTGCTAGATCAATTTTTAATGTCATAGAGTTAATGGTTGTTTCTTTTATAGAAATGCTTGCTTCAATGAAAAGCCTTCAGAATGTGGTGGCTTATCCAAGTTTGACACATGTTTCCATGAGGGGTGCAAACAAGATTTTGAGAAGACAATAGTAAAAACATGGTATATAAAATGGTGAAATACACATTGAAGAGTGGGGATGAGGGCTCTAGATGTGAATTGGTTGCAAAAGAAATCAATGTGGCTAGTTTTATTTCAAATTTCAAGACAAATATTTTCTACAAGTATGCAAGACATAGTCACAGGGCTCGATGGTTAGATCAACAATTTAGAATGTGTAAGGAGACTTATCCCATTGGAACTATTATATCAGTTATTGACTTTGCTGAGAAGTACACAATGCAACCTCAAAATGAGGCACAATCTCACCATTACAACTCCATTCAGATTGCTATTTTTGTCCACATAACATATAGACATGCCTCTGATAGTGTGGAAGATAATCAAAAGATTATTAGAGAGTGTCATTTTTATATGAGTGATGATAGATCTCACTCTCATGATTTTGTGCAACATTTTTTTGAGAATTATTTTCATTTCTTATAGGAGCATGACATTGCTATGGATAGACATATCATTTGGTTAGATAATTGCATAGGTCAATTCAAGAATGGTCGCATATTTTATTGGTTGTGTAAGATGCACGTAGAGAGGGGGGTGCTTCATATTTGGAGTTTTTTTGAGTCTAGCCATGGGAAAGGGGAAGATGATGGAGTAGGGGCATGTGTGAAGAGAGCTCTAGTTAAGAAGAAATTGAAGATTTTAGGAGTAGAGCTTCTTGATGCTCATAGCATTGTTGATTGGTGTAGTTCAACATTATCACATGGGGGACTCTTGATTAAGTAGTATGCAAATTCATTTGGTTGGTTGAGGAAGGGTCCATATATGATAGATCATATTGTGCTATAGTGAGAGACTCATCAAAAATATATTCATTCCTAAGCTCTAACTCTAGTACATGGACCATTTGGACACGACAACTAGCTTTCAAGTGAGTGGGTGGACACATGGGATCCACATTATCTTACTTCATTGTCTATCATACCCTTTATTAGAAATGATGACATGGAAAGTTCACTTGAGCATAACCATCTATCAGATCTTCTTCAGCCAGGACATGTCTTTGCATTGGTTGCACTATAGGGGAATGATGAGAAATTAGATTATTGGTTAGCATGTTGTGTAAGAGGTAAAAAAAAGCTTGCACAACTGATCACAAATGATGATGGATTCACATATCCTACTAGTTTAGTGGTTGTTGCTGGAACATGACTGCAGACATACATGCTTAGAAGGAATGGAATTCTTGTATTCGAAGACTATCAGAAGCACAAAACAATTCTCATATATTTACATCTTATTATTGTAACAAATGTGAAGTTTTTGAATCATCAAGGAAGACCGAAAGCAAAAGAACTTTTTACTATTACTAATGCTGATCATGAAGCCCTATTGGAGACCCTAAAATAGAGAGAGGACCCTACTAGAATGCTCAACTAGGTATATTTACTTCTTATGTTATTTTTTTCATAATGATTTGGTGAACCGATGATTATCTTGTTTAATAAAATAAGTTAATAATATTTATTATGATATTGGAATGTAGGTACAACATGAAGAGTAGCCATGCATGAAGATAAAAAACTAAATAACGAGCAGAATGAAGAAAAATCTATTCTATTTTTGAAACTACAATTTTTGACACTACGATTTTTGACACTACTATTTTTGACACTATGATTTTTTATAGTTGTGTATTGATGTAATAATGATGAAAAACTTGAGATATTGTAAAAGTAATCTTTTTGATTCAATGTAATAAATAAAGATGATTTTACTTAATGCAATTAATGTGGAGGGACCTAAAAAATGATGATTTTAATACATACTAACACACAACTTGCACTGTGTCCAATGCCAAAAACTTGAGAGGTAAAAAATAATTTTTAATAATAACCTTAGTGACACCCTTTTTCTGGCCATGAAGTTCCTCCATCATTTGCGGCCACCTCGTACCAAAGAGTCTCCAAGGTGCTCTAAGTGCATTTCGAGGTCGATCTTTTGAGGGTCATAACTCAGAGCTCGTGAGGTCTATCGATGAAATGTCAAATGCTACAAGATGGTCAAGTGAGGCCTAAAATAACCTATCTCATTTTTGAGAGATCACATTTTGTTTGGATTTGGCACATTGATCTCGCTCAATGCCAAAACTTGCAATGGGCCTCAGTACATAGGTGTATCATAGCATAACTTTGAAACCGTTGATATTGGCATTAAATCATCAACACCATTAGCTCTAGATGGGTGGGTGAACCCTAGTGACACCCTTTTTCTAGCCCCAAAGAGCCTCCATCATTCGTGGCCACCCTATACTGAAGAGTCTCTAAGGTGCTCTAAGTGCATTTCAAGGTTGATCTTCTGAGGGTTGTAGCTTGGAGCTTGTGAGGACTATCGATGAAACATCAAATGATATAGGATTATCATGCCAAGGCCTAAAATAAACCTATCTCATTTTTTAGAGATCACATTCTATTTGGATTTGGCACAATGATCTCACTCAATGCAAAAACTGACAGTGTGCCTCAGTTCATAGGTGCATCACAACATAACTTTGAAACTGTTGATCTTGGAATCAAATCATTAGCACTATTAGCTCTAGATGGGTGGGTGAATCCTAATGACACCCCTTTTTTTATCCATAGAGAGCCTCCATCATTTTGGGCTACCCCATACCGAAGAGTCTCCAAGGTGCTTTAAGTGGGTTTCAAGGTTGATCTTCCAAGGGTTGTAACTCAGAGCTCATGAGGGCTATCAATGAAGCATCAAACACTATAGGATGTTCATGTCGAGGCCTAAAACAACCTCTCTCATTTTTGAGAGATCACATTTCATTTGGATTTGGCACAACAGTCTCACTCGATGCCAAAACTTGCAGTGTGCCTCAGTTCATAGGTGCATCACAACGTAACTTTGAAAATGCTCATCATGGCATCTAATTGTCAGCACCATTAACTCTAAATGGGTGGGTAAACCCTAATAATACCTTTGCTCCAGCCATGGAGAGCCTCCATTATTCGCAGCCACCCTGTACTGAAGAGTCTCCAAGGTGCTCTAAGTGCATTTCGAGGTTGATCTTCCAAGGGTCATAACTTTGAGCTTGTGAGGGCTACCAATAAAATTTTGAATGCTACAAGATGGTCATGCCAGGCCTAAAATAACCTATCTCATTTTTGAGAAATCACATTCTATTTGGATTCAACACAATGATCTCACTCGATGCCATAACTTGTAGTGTGGCTCAGTTCATAGGTGTATCACAGTGTAACTTTGAAATCACTAATCTTGGCATCAAATCATCATTTTCATTAGCTCTAAATGGGTGGGTGAACCCAAGTGATGCCCTTGTTCTAATTGCAGAGAGCCTCCATCATTTGTGGCCACCCCGTACCAAAGAGTCTCCAAGGTGCTCTAAGTGCATTTTGAGGTCAATATTCTAAGGGTCATAACTCAAAGCTTGTGAGGGTGATCGATGAAATGTCAAATGTTATAGGATGGTCATGTTGAGGTCTAAAATAAACTATCTCATTTTCAAGAGATCACATTCCATTTAAATTTGGTACAATGATCTTACTCGATGCCAAAACTCACATTATGCCTTAGTTCATAGGTGCATCATAGTGTAACTTTGAAACTGCTAATCTTGGCATGAAATCATCAGTGTCATTAGCTCTGGATGGGTGATTGAACCCTAGTGACACCCTTTTTTGGCCATGGAGAGTCTCCATCATTCGTAGCCATCCTATACTAAAGAGTCCCCAAAGTGCATTTCGAGGTTTATCTTTCAAGGGTCGTAACTCAAAGTTTGTGAGGGCTATAGATGAAATGAAAAATGATATAGGACAGTCATACCAAGGCCTAAAATGACCAATCTCAATTTTGAGAGATCACATTTTGTTTGGATTCGGCACGACGATCTTGCTCAATGCCAAAACTTGAAGTGTGCCTCAGTTCATAGGTGCATCACAACATAACTTTGAAACCGTTGATCTTGGCAACAAATCATTAGTGCCATTAGCTCTAGATGGGTGAGTGAACCCTAGTGACATCCTTGTTCTAGCCATAGAGAGCCTTCATTATTTGTGGCCACCCCATACCAAAGAGTCTCCAAGGTGCTCTAAGTGCATTTTGAGGTCAATATTTTGAGGGTCATAACTCAGAGCTCATGAGGGCTATTAATGAAACATCAAATACTATAAGATGGTCATACCAAGGCCTAAAATAAAATATCTCATTTTCAAGAGATAACATTCCATTTGGATTTGACACAATGATCTCGCTCAATGCCAAAACTCGTACTGTGCCTCAATTCATAGGTGCATCATAGTGTAACTTTGAAACTATTGATCTTGGCATTGAATCATCAGCACCATTAGCTCCAGATGGGTGGGTGAACCCTAGTACACCCTTTTTTTGACTGTGGAGGGTCTCCATCATTCGCATCCACCTCGTACCAAAGAGTCTCCAAGGTGCTCTAAGTGAGTTTTGAGGTCGATCTTCCAAGGGTTGTAACTTAGAGCTCATGAGGGCTATTGATGAAATTTAAAATACTACAAGATGATCATGTCAAGGCCTAAAATAACCTATCTCATTTTTGAGAGATCACATTCCATATGGATTCAACACAATGATCTCGCTCAATGCCAGAACTTGTAGTATGCCTTAGTTCATAGGTGCATCATAGCATAACTTTGAAACTGTTGATCTTGCCATCAAATCATCAGTGTCATTAGCTCTAGATGGGTGGGTGAATGCTAGTGACACCCTTTTTCCAATCACAGAGAGCCTCTATCATTTTTCGCCACCCTGTACCAAAGAGTTTCCAAGGTACTCTAAGTGTATTTTGAGGTTGATCCTTCAAGGGTCGTAACTCAGAGCTTGTGCGGTCTATTGATGAAATGTCAAATATTATAAGACAATCATGCCGAGGCCTAAAATAAGTTATCTCTTTTTCAAGAGATCACATTTTTTTTGGATTCGGCACATTGATCTCGCTCAATACCAAAACTCATAGTGTGCTTGAGTTCATAGGTGCATCACAACGTAACTTTGAAACTGCTAATTGTGGCATCAAATCATCGATCCCATTAAGTTTAGATGGGTGTGTGAACCCTAGTGACACCCTTGTTCTGGTCACAGAGAGCTTGCCTCATTCGTGGCCACCCCATGCCGAAGAGTCTCAACCTCCAAAGGTGAAGGTAAAATAAATTATTAATATGGAAAAGAATTGGTTCATAGCATTCCATCTCAAGTTTCATCCTCATATGGTGGAATTGGAGATATATAGATTGGCCATGTTGATATGCTGAATTTTCTACAAATAATAGAGACATCTTATCATGAAGACATGCTTCAAATCAAAAGATGCAACGTTCATTTGGTCTCTACTTTCCCAATGTCCTCCCTATAACTTGATTTTATATGGAATTTCATAGAGTATTTTAATTCACAAATAAAATCAATCAAGGATGTTGATGGGAGAGTTGTTCTAATTTTACATCTAGAAATTATTGAGAGGGCTTTCAAATTATCAAAAAATCAAGAATGCATAGATCTGACAAAGGAGAATTCACAAAAAATGTGAAAGGATAATAAACTTGATTACATCAAGTTTTCCAATGAAAATTGGTTAATTAGAAAGAGAATAAATTTATCTAGATGGTCAAAGGTGATGTACAAGACTAATTTATATTAGGAAGTTAAACTATATGTTAGTTGGATCTCTGGGCTCAAGGAGTGTAACCATTTTGAACCATAGATGCATAAATTCACCTACTAGAATATAGAAAGAAGAGAACAATCTATTGGGGAGAAATAATTAACAAAAAATTATGAAAGTAGACATGATTCATGTGAAGAGCTCTCTCTCTCTCTCAAAAAAAAAAAAAAAAAATTCCTAAATTGTCTACATTACTGTTAACATGGGGGCTTTCTCTCTACCAAGGGAGACATGGCCTTAGTCTTGATTTAGAACTATTATGAACAATTGAACCTTACTCAAAGAAAATACCATTACAAAAGGGCACAAGAAACTTATAGTGAATATATTGAATGTCTCTATAATAAGGAGTTGGAAAAGAAAGTGTATTAGATGAGGCATGGAAGAAGGTCAGCCATTATGGGTGTTTGTTCCTACAATTCACAACTTTCACATATATGAGGGTTAGTTTCTTTGAGGGAAAACCTTATACTCTACTAAGGTATCCTATTTATAGGGTCATCCTCATGGAATTGGCCATACAACTCATGGTTGTGCAAGCATACTAGACTACTCATCATAGGCCAATATTTAGGATCTACTCTCAAAATCTTCTACAAATTGGCAAGTACGTAATAACCATGTTTCCTAAGACCAAGTGTATGGACCACACAATTTTTTTTTAAATCTTGGAATTATTTTGACTATAGGGGTATGAATTCAAAGATGAAAATAACATTCACCCAAGTTCATCAGATGGAAGATGGTTGGATTGATCTTCGATGTGAGATCAAAGTGATCGAGATGGACTATTGTTGGCTCATCTTGCAGCAAACAATAGATTTGTACTTAGTCCCTATTTTATAAGGGGTTGAGGATCATGATCTATTTTTTAAAATCTAGAATACCATAATAGTTATATTGAGAAGCTCTCTCCTACTCCTATCCAATGGAAACAAAAAGATTCTACTTCTATATGTGACATATATCAAGCCATTCTAAAGAATGCAGATTTATGGATAAAAGGCAGGGTTTTGAAAAGAATAAAGATGAAAGATTGTATGAATTGTAACCATTTTGGTCTAGTGAACAAAAAATCACAAGTTGAAGCAATAAAGATGGTTCCTCTACCTTAGGACTAGACAAAGGGCTAAAGCTAAAGATTGAAGGAGAAAAGAGTATTTCTTAGACATCTAATTCTTCTCCACCTTCACCAATAGTACAAGATTCATATGAAGAAGAATAGGTGGTTAGTATTTAAGCTCCACAATGGCTGAATGTTAGAGAGTCATCTATTCTAGATGACATGTGTACATTTTTACTACTAGAAAAATTTAAAAAATTACAAGCATATTAAGAATATATTAGAAAATTTTACGTACAAACTTGATTTTGATATGCCTCTAAGTAAATAGTGTCAATGAACATTGAATAAGTTTTACCTTCTTAAGGTTTGATTTAAGATATAACTAAAATGAATAGATCATAGCAAACAAATATGAAGTGGTTTTGTAGTAAATATAGTAGCTATGCATTAACCAGCATCTTATTAGTGTATTTTGATGGGCACCAATAACTTTTTAAAGATTAAATAATATATTTTATCCAATTATAAAGTTGTAATCAACTTTAACAATTTTAATACTATAACTAATGGAATTATATTATTTAAAATATTCTACATAAAATTAAGAAGTATTACTAGTAATAGTAAAATATGTTCAATAATAAATCTTTTCATTCTAAATATTTCCTTTATCACCAATATTTTTAAATTTAAATATTTAATTAAAAAATATACATTATATTTATTAAATATAAATATAAATTAAATTAATATCTAACCCAAAAAATTTTTAAAAACCAAATATAAATTAAATTTATATCCATATGATTTAATATTAGTATATAATTCAAATGATAAGATAAATTGTTTAACATTATAAAGAAAATATTATTAGTCATTAAAAAAAATAGATTATTGTTAAGCCTTGATGTAATCTTATGAATGTAAATCACCATAAAATATATTCTTCTTGTAAGATTTTACTCATTATTCAAATGTATATACTTTTTATTAATTGTATACACTAGTTAATATCCCTCTACTATTGCGTATTATAAAATAATTTTAGCCTTTGATAATTATAAAATAATTTTAGCATATTTTAACCTTCAATAACCATGTTTCACAAATTGAAGTATTAGAAAAGTAAATATGCTGAAACTAAGATAAATATCAGTGGTAGCTTTAAGAAACCCCTCCCAAAAAAAATGCCCAAAATGCTAGGAAATCCAACATTTTGTGGGAAGGAAAATTTTAATGTCAAGGGTAATATTTTTTGTTCCATATAGGGAAATAAAATATTATATGTTGACGATTTTTTTATTTCCCTAGAAAAAATCATTTTAAATGTGGCGAATTAATTGTTTTTCTTGCTAACATATAAATAAATGATGGCTATTTTTTCCCTTGCCAAAAATGGATTAATAATGTCAGAGGCAAATTACTTGTTTTGTAGGAAAATGAATAATAATAGTCTTGGCTAATCTTTAGTGGTAAACTAAAAAATTGTTTTATCTGAAAGCAAATTTGTACGTGTATTGACTAGTGACTATATTGACTATTGAGTAGTCACTTCAAGTTTCAACTTGTGTACTGTCTTAGGTCTATTATTAATATTGTCGTAACATTGTTATGTTAATGTCACTATTACCAAGTCAGCTACCATCACTTTCATATTTTTCATAGTAAATACAATAGTTTTATTGATCGTTGATTAATTAAAGATCAACAATAGAAGATGCATTTCGGGGCCACTTGCTTGAAAAAGACTTGGAGTCGCATGAAATTCTCCAGAATGGAGACACGTGGAAAGTTTTGTACAATAATTTCTGACTAAAATTTACTCAATGTCACGCACTTTCAACTGTATGACATTAATGCTAGTATATTTTGGCATTTCGCACACTGAAAAATTAATAGGAATATGAAAAAATAAGATATGAAAGATCGCGAATGCCAAAGAATTTAATGCAACTACCATTAAATAGCCTCTTCAATTCCTCTTTCATTATCATTTCTCAAATTTTTCAATTTAAATTTGGTTTGCAGAGTTTCTTGAATCCTAGTCATGGATACGCCAATTTGCTTGAAATGCACTACAATTGCTCTGCAAAAGCTCTTTTTGGACAATATTCTTGATGATGCCCTTGCCATGGTTTGCGAGCTAGATGCCCAAAGTCCTTTTATCTACATTACTATATTCATGGTCCTTGACCATGATTTCTTAAGAAATGATAAGAGGTATTGTGTGTCCATGGATATTACCTGTTATTTTCTCATGTCTCTTCTCGACCTTGGAGGTAGTCAAATAGACATTCTGATGCTTCTATGTAATGTTTTTAAGGAAACATTTTGAGAAAATGATGTCAAAATTATTGTATTAGCTAAGCAGGTATTGGGGTCAGGCATTGGCATTCCTTTTGCAGATGTAGCAAACAAGTGCTGAGAGCAAGGCATAGGGAGAATTATATAGAAGCATCTTTTCCTACTTGGCATGAACGAATGACAATTGACTCGCCATCAGAAGTGGGCGCAGCTCAGAAGGGATTTTCTATAAAAGCGGTTGTTGTTGAACGACATCAATGAAACCAACTTCACATGGTTTGACGAGTTCAGTGACATCATCTTCTCCAATAGATTCCTCATGGAGGGACTTGAAGACATTTTTGATTGAAGGCTTCAAGCCCTTGGCCCCTCAGCTTGCTGATGCTTCCAGCCTCCCTGTTCCCTGGTTCCTTGTTTCTTATTTCCTTAATCTTGTTTCATTAATCATTGCGGCATTGCCCTAGGGCAAAAAAATATTTTTAAGATATCTATTTTTTCTTTGGATTAGGCCTTGCCCTTTAATATAAATTACAAAATAGTAAAACTAGGCTGATTTAATCAGCTATTTTGAATATCTATGCTTTGTGCATTCTAAAATATTATCAATGAAAATAATAGTTTTTGGCTTGTCAAATTGTTGTTCCATCTTCTTATTAGTCTATGACTTTGCTTTTGGCATCTCGATTCTCAATGCACTATTGAAATGTTAGTCTGTGAATTTGTTTAACATAATTAACTATTATTAGTTATGAAGTTAGAAATCAGAAACAAAAAAAAGGGTTTCAACAATCCCTTTATGGTTTCATATAATATATTTGATTAACGATTTATAGTAAAAAATTGTTCAATTGAAAATAATCCAATTAAAAGTTTTGTAATTTCTAAAACTATTTTTCTTTAATCTAACTGGTTAAAGGAAATGGAGTGATAAGAGCAAATTGCAAGGAAAACTAAAGATTATAACCTTAACAAAGTTAAATAAAATTTTGATCATTTATGTGTCAATTTTTTTATTTCATACTTATCTTGTCACCTAATTTTTTTCATTATGAAATATTTTAAATGATGAAAAATAGTTTATAAAAAATTATCACAATTTTCAATATATGTTAATAATTTATAGATAATTAAACTATATTACATTTTAATTTTGAAACTAAATAATAAATATGAATAAAAATATAGCATTTTTAATTATATTTTTAAATTTTAATTATTTTATTTACATTAAACTATTCTCATTATTATTTCATATCTTACCAATTTATTTTATAAAATTTAATATATCTTCATTGAATTTTTTATATCATCTTTATAATAAAAAGTTTATGATAGAAAAGAAAATCCTTTATTTATATTATATCATAACCATTATAATAATTTTATATATATATATATATATATATATATATATATATATATATATATATATATATATATATATATATATATATATATATTATGTCAATAATTAAATTAACATCATGATTTTGACATGGTAAACTTAAAATATAATAATTTAATAATTAATAACAATTTATTTAACAATATTTATTTCAATATTTTTCTATATATTAATTAATATGCTATTAAAATTATTTGCAATGACTACAACTCTATTTTGGGCCAAATTTTAAATGATTGAAGTTAAATTCTATTTCTACACGAAGTCAGGACACGTGTACTCAAAGATTCTACCTAAAATCTCAACTATTGACTAAAAGAAAGATCAACAACGAGATGAATTTTAGGCCAATTTGGGGAATATTTTCTCATGTGCTTAGATTCATTTGGAATCATGACATATGTCCGATCTTTGCAAAGCTCAATTAAGTGTCAAGACTCGGTTAATATTATTAATAATTATGTTTATAAACAATTATCACAATTTTTAATATATGTTAATAATTTATAGATAATTAAACTATATTACATTTTAATTTTGAAACGAAATAATAAGTATGAATAAAAATATAGCATTTGTGATTATATTCTTTATTTTTAATTATTTTATTTGAATTAAACTATTGTCATTACAATTTATTATTAGTACTTGCTAGTAAGCTTAGGGCTAAGTACTATTGTTATACATTTTTTTATTTTAGACTTCAACTAGTGATTAAGTTTGTTTCATGTTTTTATTAGTAAGAATACATCATTGTAGTTTCTTTTATCAAACTAAATATATTACATTGCATAGATGCAAAAATTTTAACTTAAATTTTTTTATAAAATATTTTTCTAAGTTATGATTGGATGAATTCATTTAGCTCTTATATTGGCGAGATTTGATAGATTTCATTTAGCTCTTATATTGGCCGGATATAAGAGCTAAATATTTTATTTTCAATATGATTCATTAACGTTAATATTCTTATTTTTTAATGTAAGTGCACTAGTTTATATTTTATATTTTAATAATGTATTTTTTTATAAATTATAATATAATATTACTTATATTATATAATCATTTAAGATTTATTATTATTATTATTATTATATTATAATTATTTATTATATAATAGAACATATAAAATAATTATATAACATTTTAAAAAATTAGAATATTTTATATATTATAATAAATTTATTAAATTTAAATTAGATTTATATAAAAAATAAAAGAAATAACTAAACCACTATGTGGCACTTATTTCATATTTTGTACCAATTTTATTTTTTAAAATTTAATTTATCATTATCTTCATTGAATTTTTCATATCATCTTTACAATAAAAAATTTTACGATAGAAAAGAAAATCATTTCTATAACAGAAAAGAAAATCCTTTACTTATATTATATTATAACTATTATAATAATAATTATAAATTATTATTATTATTATATATATATATATATAATATTTTATATAAATTATTAAATTAACACGAAATCAAGACATGTTTACTCAAAAATTCTACTCAAAATCTCAACCGTTGACTAAAAGAAAGATCAACCACCTGCGATGAATTTCAGGACAATTTGGTGAATGTTTTCCCATGTGCCTAGATTCATCTAGAATTGTGACACATGTCTAGTCATTGCAAAGCTCAATAAAGTGTTAGGACTTGGTTAATAAATTATTAATAACAATATTTAGTCTTTTGAAAATTTATTACTTAATCCTGATTCGATGATGCTGCAATTGTTAAGTAAAAGGCAGATCAACGCCAACGATAATAGCCCGGGATGAATTTCGGGTAAATTTTGGGTCCACCATCACTGTTGTCAAGAAACATCTAGAATTGTGACATGTGTCGTTGACAAGTGTCTCGATTCCAGATGACTCTTGACAACAGCAATAACATTCCATAAATTGACCTAAAAATCATATTGATAATTAAGTTTAATTTTTATTAATTAATTTATTTAAAATGAATATTGAACAAATTTCAAATTTCAAATGTATATTAATGTATACATTTTTATTTATTATTATTGGGTATGTGCAGGATCATGGTGTACCAAACTATGGCCTTAAGTGGCAGTGAAAAATAAGCAAATCAGGGTTATGTCAACTTGCCACATAATTTTAAAGTGGTTATCAACTTTATATCAAAAATTTGTAAGAAAATAAACTGTAGAAAATTGAATGTAGTTTCTAAACTGCTAGGCCTTATCAGGAGAAAAAAATAATTGATTGGTCAAAAGTTTAGATTTTAATCCAGTACTACAAAAATTTCAGGGCAAAAATTAAAAGTAGGTGTATATCTGACCACTTTAATCAAAATCAAATGATAATATATTTTTAATATAATTATAGATATAAAAAGTAGACTCATGCCCGGATGTGATGCATATTTTTTGATATTTTTATTCCAAATAAATAATTAAATATGAATTTTCTACCAAAACTTTTTCGAATTTTTTTTTTCATGTTTGACCACCTTAACTAATAGAAAATTTTACCAAATTTAATTATTTATTTATTTTTATTATACTAGGCGAAGCATAGAATGTGATGCAACTTTTAGATTTAAAAAATGTTATACTGTTTGAAAGTTATAGCTATTTTTCAATGAGTATGTTAATCAACACTTTACAATAATCTTCATTGATAATTAACTAATAAATATTTATCGAACTCAAAATTTGACAGCAATTATATCGATGAAATCTCGAGAGCGATATTAAAAAAAAAATTCATTTCATTCAATTTTGATCAAAATAACATTGTCAGATGGCTACCCGAAGTTTGAGTGTCACTAAAACCCTCCTCAAACATGTTTTTTGAGTTGACCATGCAAGCTTGGTAAATACCAAACCTAATCGGATATCTAATTTGGCTTAGTGAGCTCCCATCCATTTTTGGAGGGAAATTTCAAAAGGCAAGCTTTTTTAAATTTTAAATTTTGAGGGAGACAAATTTAAAGGGAAATAAACATAAAACAATAATTTTAGACAATTTTAGAAGAAATTATATATTTCATAAATGTGTGAACATTAATATTATAATTATTATTATAGTATGCTAATATATATGATTATTATTATTAAATATAATATAGCGATATATATGATATATATTATTATTATTAAATCTATAATCTAGTAACAAATATGATTATTATTGTTCTATAATCTAATAATATATTATTATTATATAAAAATATCAATACAATATAATTATTAAATATAATATTAACATGTAATGGGTCGAACGGGGTCATAGGTCACCCTATGACCCCCTTCGACCCATAAGAATGATTCTAATATGTCATTAGGGGTCTTCGGACCACTAGGGACATATGTCATCATGCAATGGGTCGAAGAGGGTCATAGGTCACCCTATGACCCCCTTCGACCCATAAGAATGATTCTAATATGTCCCTAGGGGTCTTAAGATCTCTAGGGAGATATGTCATCATGTAATGGCTCGAAGGGGGTCATAGGTCACCCTATGACCCCCTTCAACCCATAAGAACAATTCTAATATGTCCCAATGGAACCTAGGACCCTTAGGGACATATGTCATCATGTAATGGGTCAAACGGGATCATAGGTCAACCTATGACCCCATTCGACCATAAGAACGATTCCCATAGGAACATATATCATCATGTAATGGGTTGAACAGGGTCAAAGGTCAACCTATGAACCCATCGATCCATAAGAATGATTTTAATATGTCCCTAGGGGTCCTAAGACCTCTAGGGACAAATGTCATCATCTAATGGGTCGAACAGTATCATAGCTCTACCTATGACCCTCTTTGACCCATAAGAACAATTCTAATATGTCCCTAGGCATCCTAAGACCCCTAGGGACATATGTTGTCATGTAATAGATCGAAAGGGGTCATAAGTCAACCTATGACCAACTTTAACTAACAAGAATGATTCTAATATGTCCTTAGGGGTCCTAGGACCCCTAGGGACATATGTCATCATGTAATGGGTCAAAGGGGGTCAAAGGTCAACCTATGACCCCCTTAAACCCATAAAAATGATTCTAATATGTAGGACCCCTAGGGACAAATGTACTCATGTAATGGGTTGAAGGGGGTCATAGGTCACTTATAACCACCTTCAATCGATAAGAATGATTCTAATATGTTCTTAGGGGTCCTAAGACTCCTAGCAACATATGTCGTCATGTAATGGGTCGAAGGGGGTCATAGGTCAACCTATGACCCCCTTCGACCCATAAGAATGATTCTAATATGTCCATAGTGGTCCTAGGACCCCTAGGGACATATGTCATCATGTAATGAGTCGAAGGGGGTCATAGGTCAATCTATGACCCCCTTTGACTCATAAGAATAATTCTAATATGTCCCTAGGGGTCCAAGGATCTCAGGGACATTTCTCATCATGTAACAGTTCGAAGAGGGTCATAAGTCAACCTATGACCCCCTTTGACCCATAAGAATGATTCTAATATATTTCTAGGTGCCCTAGGACCCCTAGAGACATATGTCATCATGTAATGGGTTGAACGGGATCATAGGTCAACCTATGATCACTTTCGACCCATAACAATGATTCTAATATGTCCCTAAGGGCCTTAGGACCGCTAGGGATAAATTTCATCATATAATGGGTTGAAGGAGGTCATAGGTCACCCTATGACCCCCTTTGACACATAAGAATGATTCTAATATGTCCCTAGGGGTACTAAGACCCCTAAGGACATATGTTGTCATGTAATGGGTTGAAGGGGGTCATAGGTCAACCTATGAACCCCTTTGATGCATAAGAACAAATCTAATATTTACATCATCATGAAATGGGTCAAAGGGGGTCATAGGACAACCTATGACCCACTTCAACCCATAAGAACAATTCTAATATGTCCCTAGGGGTCCTAAGACCCATAGGGACATATGTTGTCATGTAATGGGTCAAAGGTGGTCATAGGTCAAACTATGACTCCCTTCGATCCATAAGAATGATTTTAATATGTCCCTATGAGTCTTAGGACCCCTAGGTACATATGTAGTTGTGTAACGGGTCCAAGGGGATCATAGGTCACCTTATGACCGTCTTCGACCCATAAGAACAATTCTAATAGGTCCCTACGGGTCTTAGGATCCCTAAGGACATATGTCATCATGTAATGGGTCGAAGGAGGTCATAGGTCAACCTATGACCCCCTTCGACCCATAAGAATGATTCTAATATGTCCCTAGGGGTCCTAGGACTGCTAGGGACATATGTTGTCATGTAATATTTCAAAGGGAGCCATAGGTCAACCTATGACCCCCTTCGACCCATAAGAATGATTCTAATATGTCTTTAGGGGTCCTAGGACCCCTAGGGACATATGTCATCATGACCCCCTTTGACCCATAAGAATGATTCTAATATGACATATGTCATGTAATGGGTCGAAGGGGGTCATAGGTCAACCTATGACCCCCTTTGATCTATAAGAATGATTCTAATATGTCCCTACGTGTCCTAGGACCCCTAAGGACATATGTCATCATGTAATGGGTCAAAAGGAGTCATAGGTTAGCCCATGACCCCTTTGACCCATAAGAATGATTCTAATATGTCTCTAGGGCCCCTAGGACACCTAGCGACATATGTCATCATGTAATGGGTTAAAGGGTTCATAGGTCAACCTATGAACCCCTTTGACCCATAAGAACGATTCTAATATGTCCTTAGGGGTCCTAGGATCCCTAGGGGCATATATTTTCTGTAATGGGTCGAAGGGGGTCATAGGTTGACCCATAAGATCAATTCTAATATGTCGCTAGGAGTCTTAGGACCCCTAGGGACATATGTCATCATGTAATGGGTCAAAGGGGGTCATAGGTCAACCTATGACCCCTTTTGACCCATTAAAATGATTCTAATATGTCCCTAGCGGTCATAAGACCCCTAGGGACATATGTTGTCATGTAATGGGTCGAAGAGAGTCATTGATCACCCTATGACCCCCTTCAACCCATAAGAATGATTATAATATATCCCTTGGGGTCCTAGGACCCCTAGGGACATATGTCATCATGTAATGAATTGAAGGGGGTCATAGGTCACCCTATGACCAACTTCACCCTATAAGAATAATTCTAATATGTCCCTAGGGGTCCTAGGACCCCTAGGGACATATGTCGTCATGTATTGAGTCGAATAGGTCAACCCATAAAAATGATTTTAATATGTCCCTAGGGGTCCTAGGACCCCTAGGGACATATTTCATCATGTAATGGGTCAAAAGGGGTTATAGGTCAACCTATGACCCCCTTTTGATGCAGAGCCACACCTTGGAAAACTCAGGAGGAATCAGTCACTCAACTGAGTTGCTTCAAGGGGCATCTACAACCTTCAGGATCACATACTAAAATCAGATTCAATAAAAAAAACTTTGAAAATAAAATCTCCCAAAATATCTTCTTGCTGCCTTCAAATAGCCCTGCACTCAGACATGAATAACTTTCGAACCAGAAAAGATTTACTCAATCCAACCATTGATATTTGGTGTAACTAGGTTTCAAACAACATATAAAAATTTGAGAGAAATCCAACGGTTCAAACCTGAGATATTGACCATGCATCAGAGTACATTTTTCTGCAATTGTTATTCCCTAAACTGATTGCCATGAGAAATATATGAAGCATAATAGTAGAACCATAATCTTGAAAAAAAAACACAGGAGACTAAAAGAGACATAAAACTTCACATTCCTCCTCAAGTTTGAATCCTTTTTTTACATAAAAGATTGGCTTTTTAATAACCAAAGTCTGACTGGCCTTGCTGTCCACTAGTAATAAAAACGTTTTCTTTTCCATCTAAGAATAGGAATCTGAAAGATGCTTTACCATCAATACCATGCAGCAATTATGGATATTCTTGTAATTGCTAAGAATAGGAATCTGAAAGATGCTTTACCATCAATAGCATGCAGCAATCATGGATATTCTTGTAACTGCTAAAAATAGGAATCTGAAAGATGCTTTACCATCAATACAATGCAGCAATCATGGATATTCTTGTAACTGCTAAGAATAGGAATCTGAAAGATGCTTTACCATCAATACCATGCAGCAATCATGGATATTCTTGTAACTGCCTATTATCTATCACCAGTATTCGATGGGATTCTCTTTAATTATTGACCACTTGGAATTTCTATTACTAATTTTATCCTTTCTAAAACCGACACTAACATCATTAACCCTTTCCTTTAACTCTCTAACATATCCGACTAAAACTATAACATTTATTTAATAAAACACCTAATTCTATCCACTAAGACATAATCCTAAATTATTAAAATTGACCATTTAAAATATATGGAGAATCTTGGACCTTTGAAATGATTTAGTGATGAGATGCGCCTGCATCATAGTCCCGGGGAAAGAAAAATTCAAGTCCCATTGAATTGCTACAATCTTTTTTCGGAGTTTCCAATTGTATGTAAGTAATAATGTCACCATAAGAATGATGGAATTGATGCCGCTTGCCAGAACATTCTGATTTCAAACTGTAGAATGAATACCTTCCATGGTACCTGTGTCGAATCTTGGAACAAATATATTTAACAGCCTTGTATCACCTGCATAAAAATACCAAATTATCATACCAACATCTGCTTCTCGTTTGTATATCTCTAGAGCATCATAATGATCAACAAATACTTCATTCTTGTCATCAATAGTCTTCTCTTCAGCATCTGATCTTTGCACTACATCTTGTCCTTTCTGATCATTTGTGTCAACATCTCCATCATCTGGGCAAAGATTTTCTGCAACCACACCTGTCACCAAATCTTCTTCATCTGCAAGAACCTTTTCCTCACAAGGTTCAACAACAACCTCCTATTGTTCACTCTTAGTCTCTAAACCAACATTCACCTACTGTCTATGCCCTTCTAATGGATTGTTTTCCTCTTCTTGATCTAACTCTTCATCCTCTACCTGTGTGCTTTGAATCACTTCTTCCTTCTTATCCTCAGCCTCCAAAATATTTTTCATATGAGTACCTTCCAGCATTGTACTCTTCTCTATTTTCAAAGGACATGTTATTGTTCCAACCACAGATTGTTTGCATTCAAATCCAATAGGGCTTGTCTTGTTACTGCTCTCGTCAAGAGATATTTGTTGCACTTCTTGTTGTTTCACTTTGTGTTCTTGCTGCACTTCTTTCAACTTAGCTTTATTCTCTTTCAACTTAGCGTCATTCTCCTCAAGTCTCCTTCTCAAATTGTTTATCTCCTCTTCTATCTTGCTTAGTTCTTCTCTTTGTTTTCTCCTTTCTTCTTTCTCTCTTTTCTTCTTTTCCTCTATCTCCTTCTGTTTAGAATCTTTTCTCTGCCGATACCTTCTAAAAAGATACAATAAAGCTATTTCTTCTTGTCCCATCATTCCTCAGCTAGGTTATTTTCTTCTTATCTAGTCTCCTAGACTTCTTCTCAGACTATTTCTCTCAATCTTTCACAATCACACAAACATATACACAACTACTTTTTCCCAAACCTTTTGCTGAGCTCTGATACCAAAAATGATGCAGAGCCACACCTTGGAAAACTCAGGAGGAATCAGTCACTCAACTAAGTTGCTGCAAGGGGCATCTACGACTTTCAGGATCACATACTAAAATTAGATTCAATAAACAAATCTTTGAAAATAAAATCCCTCAAAATATCTTCTTGCTGCCTTCAGATAGACCTGCACTTAGACATGAATAACTTTCGAACTAGAAAAGAGTTACTCAATCCAACCGTTGATATTTGGCGTAACTAGGTTTCAAACACCATATAAAAATTTGAGAGAAATCCAATGGTTCAAACCTGAAAAATTGACCATGCATCAGAGTACATTTTTCTGCAATTGTTATTCCCTAAACTGATTGCCATGAGAAATATATGAAGCATAACAGTAGAACCATAATCTTGAAAAAAAAACATAGGAGACCAAAAGAGACATAAAACTTCACATTCCTCCCCAAGTTTGAATCTTTTTTTTACATAAAAGATTGGCTTTTTAATAACCAAAGTCTAACTGGCCTTGCTATCCAGTAGTAATAAAAACATTTTCTTTTCCATCTAAGAATAGGAATCTGAAAGATGCTTTACCATCAATACCATGCAACAATCATGGATATTCTTGTAACTACTAAGAATAGGAATCTGAAAGATGCTTTACCATCAATACCATGCAGCAATTATGGATATTCTTGTAATTGCTAAGAATAGGAATCTGAAAGATGCTTTACCATCAATACCATGCAGCAATCATGGATATTCTTGTAACTGCTAAAAATAGGAATCTGAAAGATGCTTTACCATCAATACAATGCAGCAATCATGGATATTCTTGTAACTGCTAAGAATAGGAATCTGAAAGATGCTTTACCATCAATACCATGCAGCAATCATGGATATTCTTGTAACTGCCTATTATCTATCACCAGTATTCGATGAGATTCTCTTTAATTATTGACCACTTGGAATTTTTATTACTAATTTTATCCTTTCTAAAATCGACACTAACATCATTAACCCTTTCCTTTAACTCTCTAACATATCCGACTAAAACTATAACATTTATTTAATAAAACACCTAATTCTATCCACTAAGACATAATCCTAAATTATTAAAATTGACCATTTAAAATATATGGAGAATCTTGGACCTTTGAAATGATTTAGTGATGAGATGCGCCTGCATCACCTTTGACCCATAAGAATGATTCTAATATGTTGCAAGGGGCCCTAGGACCCCTAGGGACATATGGCATCATGTAATGGGTCATCGAGGGTCATAGGTCAACCTATGAGCCCCTTCGACTCATAAGAATGATTCTAATATGTCCTTGAGGGTCCTAGGACCCCTAGGGACACATGTCATCGTGTAATGAGTTGAAACGAGTCATAGGTCAACCTATGGAACCCTTTGACCAATTAGAATGATTCTAATATGTCCCTAGGGGTCCTAGGACCCGTAGAAATATATTTCATCGTGTAATGGGTCGAAGTGAGTCATAGGTGACCTATGACCCCCTTCAACCCATAATAATAATTCTAATATGTCCCTTCATCGTGTAATAGGTCGAAGAGGGTCATAGGTCACCCTATAACCCCTTTCGACCTATAAGAATGATTCTAATATGTCTCTAGGGGTCCTAGGACTCCTAGGAACATATGTCATCATGAAATGGGGCGAAAGGGGTCATAGGTCAACCTATGAACCCATTTGACCCATAAGAACGATTCTAATATGTCCCAAGTGGTCCCATGACCTCTAGGGACATATGTCATAATGTAATGGGTCAAGGGGGTCATAGGTTAATATATGACCCCCTTCGACCCATAAGAATGATTCTAATATGTCCCTAGGGGTCCTAAGACCCCTAGAGACAAATGTTATCATGTAATGAGTTGAAGGGGGTCATAGGTCAACCTATGACCCCCTTTGACACATAAGAATGATTCTAATATGTTCTTAGGGGCTCTAAGACCCCTAGGGACATATGTTGTCATCTAATGGGTCGAACGAGGTCATAGATCAACCTATGACCCCCTTCGACTCATAAGAACAATTCTAATATGTCTCTAGGGGTCCTAAGACCCCTAGGGATGCATGTCATCGTGTAATGGGTTGAAGGGGTCATAGGTCAACTTATGACCCGCTTCAACCCATAAGAATGATTCTAATATGTCCCTAGGGGTCCTAGGACCCCTAGGGACATATGTCGTTGTGTAATAGGTCAAAGGTGATCATAGGTCAACCTATGAAACCCTTTGACCCATAAGAATGATTCTAATATGTCTCTAGGGGCCCTAGGACCCCTAGGGACATATGTCTTCATGTAATGGGTTGAAGGGGGTCATAGGTCAACCTATGACCTCTTTTGACCCATAAGAATGGTTCTAATATGTCTCATGTAATGGGTTGAAGGGCATCATAGGTCAACCTATGATCCCCTTCGACCCATAAGAATGATTCTAATATGTCCCGAGGGGTCCTAAGATCCCTAGGGACATATGTCATTGTGTAATGAGTCGAAGGGAGTCATAGGTCAACCTATGACCCACTTTGACCTATTAGAACAATTCTAATATGTCCCTAGGGGTCCTAGGACCCCTAAGAACATATGTGATTGTGTAATGGGTGGAATAGGGTCATAGGTCACCCTATGGCCTCCTTTGACCCATAATAATGATTTTAATATGTCCCTAGGGGTCTTAGGACCCCTAGGGACATATGTCATCATGTAATGGGTCGAATGGGGTCATAGGTCACCCTATGACCCTCTTCGACCCATAAGAATGATTCTAATATGTTCCTAGGACCCCTAAGGACATATGTCATCATGTAATGGGTTGAAGGGGGTCATAGGTCACCCTATGACACCCTTCAACCCATAAGAATGATTATAATATGTCCCTAGGGGTCCCATGACCACTAGGGACATATGTCATCATGTAATGGGTCAAAGGGACTCATAGGTCAACCTATGACCCCCTTCAACCCATAAGAACGATTCTAATATGTCCATAGGGGTCTTAGGACCCCTAAGGATAAATGTTGTCATGTAATGGGTCGAAGGGGGTCAAAGGTCAACCTATGACTCCCTTTGATCCATAAGAATGATTCTAATATGTCCCTAGGGGATCTAAGACCCCTAGGGACATATGTCATCATGTAATGGGTCAAACGAGGTCATAGATCAACCTATGACCCCTTTTGACCCATAAGAATGATTCTAATATGTCCCTAGGGGTCTTAGGACCCCTAGGGACATATGTCATCATGTAATGAGTCGAAGGGGGTCATAGGTCAACTTATGACCCCCTTTGACCCATAAAAATGATTTTAATATGTCCCTAGGGGTCCTAGGACCCCTAGGGACAAATGTTATTATGTAATGGGTTGACCTATGAGCCCTTTCGACCCATAAGAATGATTCTAATATGTCCGTAGGGGTCCTAGGACCCCTAGGGACATATGTCATCATGTAATGGGTCGAAGGGGGTCATAGGTGAACCTTTGACCCCCTTCAACTCATATGAATGATTCTACTATGTCCCTATGGGTCGTACGACCCCTAGGGACATATGTCATCATGTAATGGGTCGAAGGGGGTAATAGGTCAACCTGTGACCCCCTTTGACCCATAAGAATGAGTCTAATATGTCCCTAGGGGTCCTAGGACCCCTAGGGACATATGTTGTCATGTAATGGGTCGAAGGGAGTCATAGGTCAACCTATGACCCCCTTTGACCCATAATAATGATTCTAATATGTCTCTAGGGGCCCTAGGACCCCTAGTGACATATGTCATCATGTAATTGGTCAAAGGGGGTCATAGGTTGCCCATAAGAACAATTCTAATATGTCCTTAGGGGTCCTAGGACCCCTAGGGACATATGTCATCATGTAATGGGTCGAAGGGGGTCATAGGTCACCCTATGACCCCCTTCGACCCATAAAAGTGACTCTAATGTGTCCTTAGGGGTCCTAGGACCCCTAGCAACATATGTCGTCGTGTAATGGGTCGAAGGTGGTCATAGGTCACCCTATTACCCCCTTCAACCTATAAGAATGATTCTAATATGTCCCTAGGGGTCCTAGGACCCCTAGGGAGATATGTCATCATGTAATGGGTCAAAGGGCATCATGGGTCAACCGAGGACCCCCTTCGATCCATAAGAATGATTCTAATATGTCCCTAGGGGTCTTAGGAGCTCTAGGGACATATGTCATCATGTAATGGGTTAAACAGGGTCATAGGTCAACCTATGACCCCCTTTGACCCATAAGAATGATTCTAATATGTCCCTAGGGGTCCTATGACCCCTAGGGACATATATATATTATTTATAGATTATAATACTAATAAGATAATATAGTATTATATCTTAATAACATAGCTCATAATAATAATAATATGTTATAGATTATAATAATATATATATATATATATGTCGTTATTATATTTAATAAAAATATATGAAAAATAATAATAATATAATATAATAATATATATTATATTTTTAGATTATAATAAGAATAACATAATATATTATTATATTTTAATGGATTATATGATATATCTTTACGTTACGTTATTTTATATTTACATATCTATATATATATATATATATATATATATATATATATATATATATATATATATATATATATATATATATATATATAGATATTATAATATATTTTTTCATAGTAATATAGCTCAAATAATTGATAAGTTATTAACTATTAACTCACAAACTCGATTTTCCGTCCAAAATGTCTTTAATAGGCATATCGGATATTCGATTTAATATTGGATATACGGTTTGAAAGTAGATATCTGATATTACTTGCATCAATTTTCAACATATTCCTTTTCCCTTTAGACCCAACAACATCACTTTTTGAGTTTGTTTTTCATGAGTTTTACAGAAAGTTGCATTTTGGGGCCCAACCAATAAAAAAAAGTTCGAAAATATAGCCCTAGGTGTCTGACATTGTCATATGAATGGGGAGTAGCAGTCATCGAAAGGCTAAAATGTAAAAGGAAGCTATCTAATGAATACATTGTGTCATATATAGGGAAAGGGAAAAAATGGAACATCGAAGAAAAAGACAAGGTATGCTAAATATCAGTCAAATTGATGATGAATTAGTTGAAGGTGAAATCATAGAGTTAGATAATGATTATGTAAAGTTTGGGAATGAAAATGCACCTATTGAAAATGATAATCCTGAAATTGAAAATTTAGAGAATGAAAATTTTGAGGATGAAATGCTACCAAGTCATAATCCAAATTGCATAATTGACCATGTCAAACATGACAATGCATAGGAACCTAATGCACAAAAACCTTACATATCTCGTAATTATAATCGACATGAAGGTTTTAAAACACCAAAATGGATAATTGAAATTGATGAAATGATTATTACTAGTTTGGAAGGGAAAAAATTAAAAAAAAACCTTTCAATTATGGGCTTCAAGACTATATAAGATGTTTTTTAGGAATAAGATAGTGCTAGAGCAATGTTAGCTTTTCATGCACTTATTAAAGATGCAAAAGATGAGACCTATGCTTTCCAAATTGAAGAATCGTGTCAATAAAAAGTTGGAAAGAAATACCATTATTGTGAAGAATCTTTTCAGTGCTCTTAATAGCATTGGAAAAAATAGTGGGGAGAACGATAATAGCTACTCGAAGGGTTATTACAACCTCTTTGGTAAGTCATCTTTTGAGAAAGGGTGGATATATGAGACAAACTTGTATTGATTTGAATTTAAATTGTACTACTTTGAGAAGAGCACTTAGTCGACGAGAGAAAATTGATGATCCTCTTCAAAATGAAACATGGGCATTTGGTGGGAGACTTCCACATTTTGATAAGAAGCTATCTGATGATGTGAAGGAAGAAATTGCACAATTTTGGCACTCTAACTCATGAGTATCACCCAATGCTAAAGACGTGTTAAAGTTGAGAATTGGCATTAGAGACTGCACGCCACATCCTAAACACTATTTGGAGGTAAGTCAAACTATGTTTATCAAATAATTTAGAGAGAGTCATCCAAGTCTTCATATATCACAAAGGGCTTTTGAATCTTTGAAGCCATTTTATTGTGTGCCACTCAAAATTTGAAATAAATGTTGTTGCAAATATCATGTTGAGTTTTCTATGCACCATGAATTATTACACTCTATCTGTTCTAATTTGCATAGTAAAGAAATGTTGGAGGATTGTGGTGCTAGTGGGCTTCCAAAATCATCAAGAGACTTGCTAGATCAACTTTTATGTCGTAGAGTTGATGGTTTTTTCTTTTATAAAAATGCTTGCTTAAATGAGAAGTGTTCAGAATGTGGTGGCTTATCCAAGTTTGACACATGTTTCCATGAGGGGTGTGAACAAGATCTTGGAAAGACAATAATGAAAAAAAAAGTATATGAAATGGTGAAATACACATTGAAGAGTGGAGGTGAGAGCTCTAGATGTGAATTGGTTGGCTAGTTTTATTTCAAATTTCAAGGCAAATCTTTTTTACAAGTATGCAAGACATAGTCACAGGTCTCAGTGGTTGGATCAACAATTTAGAATGTGCAAGGAGACTTTCCCCATTGGCACTATTATATCAATTGTTGATTTTGCTGAGAACTACACATTGCAACCTCAAAATGAGACACAATCTTAGTATTACAACTCTATTTAGATTGTTATTTTTGTTCACATAACATATAGACATGCCCCTGATAGTGTGAAAGATTATTAGAGAGTATCATTTTTATATGAGTGATGATAGATCTCACTATCATGAGTTTGTGCAACATTATTTTGAGAATTATTTTGATTTCTTACATAAGCATGCAATTGCTATGGATACACATATCATTTGGTCAGATAACTGTATAGGTCAATTCAAGAATGCTCACATGTTTTATTGGTTGTTTAGGATGCACATAGAGAGAGGGGTGCCTCATATTTGGAGTTTTTTTTTAGTTTGGCCATGGAAAAGGGGAAGATGATGGAGCAGGGGCATGTGTGAAGAGAGCTCTAGTTAAGGAGCAACTGAAGATTTCAACAGCAGAGCTTCTTGATGCTTGTAGCATTGTTGATTGGTGTAGTTTAGCATTATCACACGGGGACTCTTGATTCAGTGGTACGCAGGTTCTTTTGGTTGGTTGAGGAAGGGTCTGTAGCTGATAGATCAGATTGTGCTACAATGAGAGACTCATCAAAAATGCATTCATTTCGAAGCTCTGATTCTAATATATGGACCATATGGACACGACAACTAGCTTGCTTTTTTCCTAATTGTTTCAATGTGATTGGGATCACTATAAGTCAAGTGAGTGGGTGGACAGATGGGCTCCACATTATCTTACTCCATTTTCTATCATACCCTCTATCAGAAATGATGACATGAAAAGTTCACTTGAACATAACCATCTATTAGATCTACTTCAGCCAGGACATGTATTTGCATTGGTTGCACCACAAGGGAATGATGAGAAATTTGATTATTGGTTAACATGTTGTGTAAGAGGTAAAAAAAAACTTGTGCAACCGATCACAGATGATGATGGATTCACATATCCTACTGGTTTAGTGGTTGTTACTGGAACATGGCTGCAGACATACATGCTTAGAAGGAACAAAATTCCTGCATTCGAAGACTATCAGAAGCACAAAATAATTCTCATATATTCGCATCTTATTATAGCAACAAATGTAAATTTTTTGAAGCATCAAGGAAGACCAAAAGTAAAAGAACTTTTTACTATTGCTAATGCTGATCATGAAGCCCTATTGGAGACCTTAAAACAAAGAGAGGACCCTATTGGAACACTCAACTAGGTATATTTACTTCTTATGTTATTTTCTTCATAATGATTCAATGAGCTAATGATTATCTTGTTTAATACAATAAGTTACTAATTTTTTATGTTATTGGAATGTAGGTACACCATGAAGAGTTGGTTGGGGGGGGTGTTGTTGGGGGTGGTATTGGGGAGAATTCCTAAGATTTATGATGTATTATGATGTAAAATGTGAACTTTTTTTGTATATGGTTTTTGTAATAATGAAAAAGACAGGTTAAATTAGTTGCACATTCTAATTTTAATTTTGCTAGGTTCTTTGTAAGGAATTATAATAGGAAGATATTGAACAAGTTCTTGCAAATCATATTTGCATGTGATACAAGGCTATAAGGACAATTTTAAGAGCATTTATAACTAAATGAAAGATAATTGCTTGTGGATATCTTATTACAAGTTTGGCTTTTTACTTATTTGACATAAAGCTGACATTATGATTATTAAAACTATTTTTATCAAACTAATCAAATAAGAAAAATCTAGAAAGTACGGATGAACAATTAGAATACTTTATTTCTTCCATTTTGTAACCAATCATGGCATTTGAAAGCATAAAGAGTCATAATATTGTATAATGTTTTGAAAGACTTTCATATTGAAACGTTGTAAAGGACCATGATATTTGAATTTTAGTAATGTCTAGGTTTGCATAGGGTAAGTGAGTCATTAGATAGGTCCTAATAAGGTCTCATAATAATCTCAAGTCATTTCATTAGTTGAAACATTCAATAAGTCACTTAAAATTTAGCTTATTGCTTTAGAAAATTCAAATCTTGAATGTAATGGCTACATGAGCATTTCGGAGGGAAACTCCATAGTTTAAATTTTATGAAGGAATAGGAAGTGAAACCAATTGGAGGTGGTTGAGGGGGTTATTAAGCATCCCTTGAAACTTATAAATAGTGTTTGTACAGACTGTAAGGGTAGTATGTACAGACTTATTCATAATTTTGAATAAAAAATCTTGGATTTTAATAGCAATTTGAAGGCTCTTTGGAGTTTCCGAGTTCTTTATGATATTCTAATGCATTGAGGCATCTTCTAATACCTTTAAGGAAGTTTAGAACCAAGTTTTGATTTCATTTTTGAAGGGTTACTCATCTAACTTGTTTATTATTGGCTATAGCAGTCCTTTTCATAAACATTTTGATAAAATTTTCATCTAATCATGGTCATTCCATCAAATGCTTACCCGATTCTTCATGGAATTCCATTTTCCTAACATGTATAATGTCTTCTAACCCTGAAATGATCGACTAACTAGAATAATTGGTGGCCACCAAACATAAAAGGGTGAAAACAAGGGTTGAAAGTGAGGGGACAGTCCTATAGGAAGAGATTTTCCTTAAAAAGGGTAGTTTTTGTGAGTTGATTCATGTTTATGATGACAAAACATAGATGCCTAAATTTTGAATTAGTCCAAGAAGGCTTGGCACATGTGAGATTGGTGATGCCCTAGGAACAAGGGTTTTGAGAAGGTGAATTGGGGCTTTTGGGGTTAGGGAACCCATAGACTAAAATTGAGAGTGAATTTTACTAATTGAAGTCATTTGAGGAGCCTATGCAAATTTTGGAGTCCAAATATTAAGTCCTTCTAGTGGTGGCTTTGTAAATGCATCTTTTCTACATTGTTAAAAAATAGGAGAATTGTGAAAGTTCATTGATATTTTCCAAAAGAAGGGTATCTAAGTCTTATATATTTTTTGTGAAAGGATAAAGGGTATCCAAAACATCCATTTATTCAAGGAGTCTTTTAGAAAAAATAAAATTTATCCACCTATTTGTCTTGCTGCTGTCATAGAATTGTAAAGCTGCATAGACAACATTTTGGCATGTTCTGTATTTTGGCTTGAAAAGTATTGAAACTCAAGGGTAAGTGTTGGAACATGGTGAATATGTCATAAAAAACTCATTTAAGCCTTAAAGCCTCCTAGAGTTGACCATTTGTGGGATTTGACCATCAGGACCTAGAAGGGTCACTTGGCACATTGTTACAAATTTGCTCATTTTAGGTTGTTACTTGGGTCCATCACCCTATCCTCTACATCACTTGTATATTGTCAACATTTGGGATTGAAGCAACATGTTGTATTTGATCCTCTCCATAATCATCTTTATGTTCAAGTGCATCATGGTTCATAATTTTTCTCCTTTTGTTGGTTCATCATGGTTACCATGCATTATTACAACCATGCTAACTCTTCCTCCATTGGTTACCATGCTTAGAATCATTGGCAAAATTGCATATACTCTAAATTTTTAGTAGCAAGGTTCTCACAAAAAACTTTTACAATACTATAAAAATAATCTTCTCAGCTTTGGTTAGCTACCATCTCCAAATGAGCTATTCATTAATATGGTGATTTAATATCATTCTAATATGTTGAGCTCTTAGGTCCACCCCTTGAAACAAGAGTAAAATCGATAAGAATTTCTTTGCATGTAGTCTCAAGCCTCCCCAAATGAACTAGTCATTACCAAGGTGATTTAACATCACCCATTAGTGTTGAACCCTTAGGCCCACCCTTCCAACTGAGAGGAAAACTAGTTCTTAGTCCAATACCATTAATGAAATACAAGGAACACTAGTGCAAAGCACCTAATAATTTTTCTTTTCTTGATGTAATAAGGTCTAGGGATAGATCTAATGATCTCCCTATGATCATCCACATTTATAATGGACACAAGACCCCATGGTGCAACTACAAGCCTTGGCCATCAATTGGTCCAATAAAGTGGATTTTTGGTAAATTTCATATTTTTTAGGTAATTCTAGATGTTTAGAACATTGTTAGGGTCCCTAGGAGTTTGTAGAGTCCATTTGCAATCAAATTTGCAATAAAACTTGTCTTAGCACAAAAATTGCAAAAATTGCAAAAAGTTGCTTAGCAACTTTTGCAATTTTCTTGACAACTTTTCAAAATCTAACTCCTAATGGCTAGAACTATTCGAATCATCAATTACATTAGCTTCAGGTGGGCAGGTGAACCCTAGTGACGCCCTTGTTCCAGCCACGGAGACCATCCATCATCTGTGGCCACCCCGTACCGAGGAGTCCCCAAGGTTCTCTAAGTGCGTTTTGAGGTCGATCTTTCGAGGGTCATAACTCAGAGCTCATGAGGTCTATCGATGAGCTATTGAATGCTACAGGATAGTGATGTTGAGGCCTAAAATAACCTATCTCATTTTTGAGAGATCACATTCTGTTTGGATTCGACACAGTGATCTTGCTTGATGCCAAAACTCGCAGTGTGCCTCAATTCATAGGTGCACCACAACGTAACTTTGAAACTGCTGATCTTGGCATTGAATCATCAATGCCATTAGCTCCGGGTGGGTGGGTGAACCCTAGTCACACCCTTGTTCTAGCCACAGAGACCATCCATCATCCACAACCACCCTATACCGAGGAGTCTCCAAGGTGCTCTAAGTGCATTTCGAGGGTCATAACTTGGAGCTCGTGAGGACTATTGATGAACTATTGAATGCTATAGGATGGTGATACTAAGACCTAAAATAACCTATCTCATTTTTGAGAGATCACATTCCATTTGGATTTGGCACAATGATCTCGCTCGATGCCAAAACTCATAGTGTGCCTCAGTTCATAGGTGCATCACAACGCAACTTTGAAACTGCTGATCTTGGCATCGAATCATTAGTGCTATTAGCTCTAAGTGGGTGGGTGAACCCTAGTGACACCCTTGTTCTAGCCACGAAGACCATCCATCGTTCGCGGCTACCCTGTATTGAGGAGTCCCTAAGGTTCTCTAAGTGCATTTTGAGGTTGATCTTCCAAGGGTCATAACTCGAAGCTTGTGAGGGCTATCGATGAACTATCAAATGTTATAGGATGGTGATCTTGAGACCTAAAATAATCTATCTCATTTTTGAGAGATCACATTCTGTTTGGATTCAGTACAGTGATCTCACTCAATGCCAAAACTTGCAGTGTGCCTCAGTTCATAGGTGCACCACAACGTAACTTTGAAATTGTTGATCTTGGCATCAAATCATTAGCACCATTAGCTCTAGGTGGGCGGCTGAACTTTATTGAAACCCTTGTTCCATCCACAGAGACCATCCATTGTCCGCAGCCACCCCGTACCGAGGAGTCCCTAAGGTTCTCTAAGTGCGTTTCGAGGTCGATCTTTCGAGGGTCATAACTTGGAGCTTGTGAGGGCTATTGATGAACTGTTAAATGTTACATGATGGTGATGTTGAGGCCTAAAATAACCTATCTCATTTTTTAGAGATCACATTCCATTTGGATTTGGCACAACAATCTCGCTCAATGCCAAAACTTGCAGTGTGCCTCAGTTCATAGGTGCACCATAGCATAACTTTGAAACCGCTGATCTTGGCATCAAATCGTCAGCACCATTAGCTTTGGGTGAGTGGGTGAACCCTAGTCACACCCTTGTTCCAACCACGGAGACCATCCATCATCCGTGGCCACCCCGTATCGAGGAGTCTCCAAGGTGCTTAGTGCATTTCAAGGTCGATCTTCCGAGGGTCATAACTTTGAGCTCATGAGGACTATTGATGAAATTTCAAATGCTACAAGACGGTGATGCTAAGACCTAAAATAACCTATCTCATTTTTGAGATATCACATTCTATTTGGATTCGACACAATGATCTCACTCAATGCCAAAAATTGTAGTGTGCCTCAGTTCATAAGTGCACCATAGCGTAACTTTGAAACCACTGATCTTGGCATCGAATCATCAGTGCCATTAGCTCTAGGTGGGTGGGTGAACCCTATTTATAACCTTGTTCTATCCATGGAGACCATCCATCATCCGTAGCCACTCCGTATTGAGGAGTCCCTAAGGTTCTCTAAGTGCATTTTGAGGTCGATCTTCTGAGGGTCATAACTTAGAGCTTGTGAGGGCTATCAATGAACTATCAAATGCTATAGGATGGTGATGCTAAGGCCTAAAATAACCTATCTCATTTTTGAGAGATCACATTCTGTTTGGATTCAGCATAGTGATGTGAAACATTGAAGGAGGAGGCATACTCAATTGACAAATATGAGCTATCTGCTTTGCCAGACGTAAAGAAATCTTCTCGATTCCATATGAATACTATTAGTTGATACCATCTATATGAATGTAACTATTAGGAATAAGGGAAACTTCATGATCTCGAACATTTAATGTTTACGTCAAAGAGTTAGATGGTTGCCCCATTTTCATGGCATGTATGGCTGAATCATTTGTACAGTGGAAATCTCCCATCCATTTTCTCATGGACTCAGAAATAACTTCGTCATTTGAAGCAAACATCTGGATTGAATTTTCCCTCAACTGACTAGTCGAGAAGCCAAGGAATTCAAATCTTTTATTTCCTATTGTAATGCCTTCCTTCAAAATTGATAATATTCTACCATATACTTGTGATCTTTGTGGTCTTGTATGGAAACCATATTCAATTTTTGCAGTCAAAGCAATTGAATGAAGTTTATTAAAGTCATCCTCTACAAAAGAGAATTTAAGGAAATCATCAACATACTTTGAAAAATGCCTTGTCACTCGACTTGAAATATTCAAGTCAAGGCCCAAAAAGTAGACCCTAGTCGGAGTAACTAGGGCCTGATCAAATTTCAATGTGTCATTATGTCCAGAAATTTTCAGAGACTTCAACTGATTTTGACTAGTTTGCAACTTCTTTACTTGATTTTGAAGCCATATTTCTAGGTTGAAACATCTCGACTTCAATTTATGTAGTTCTATTAAGGCCAGACATATGTGCAAAGCTGATTTCTTCTCATTATTTAGCAAATCAAAATAGTGACAATTCAGTGTTGGGCCACTAGGTATCCCATGATGAATAAGAGAGTTGATTTGAAACAATATCTCATAAGGCAGATTAACACCCTCTAGAACATTAACAATTGGAACCATATGTGGAAAGGGAGAAAATGAATTGCCATTTTCTAGAATAAGTTGCTCTGTCATTGCTCTATGTAGAGGCAAGCTTTCAATGATTTTAGTAAGCTCGATACCATCAAGAAGTTTGAGACAAAATGCATTTGACTATCCAATGCTACAGAATGTTGAGAAATTTTTTGTCCTACACCAGATAATCTCAATGTCCTCTTTGCAAAATTTGTAAGGATCCTGGTCAACTATCAAACATGATCTCTACACTGCAACCTTCTTAAAAATTCTTGGACCAAACTACCACTGCAACAAAAAAATAAAAATCACATGTTAACTTTATTAGCATTCTACTCCAAGTCTACAAGCACCATAATATTTGTAATAAAAAGACAATTGCGTGTGAAATAGGAGGTGAATTTAAAACCTTGCCTGAGCAGTAAAATTTGATATCCCTCAGAAATTGTATACCTTTTTTATAGTTTGTGATAATAATTGCCTTTTCCTCATTTAACAAATGCTTAGTTATCAAAGGTGGGTGTGATAGAAAGTCAGCATGTCAGTATGCTTAGAAAAGGGTTAAGTAGCAAACAATAAGTAAGAAGGCTGAGGTGCTTCTTCAAGAATCTAGCATCATGTGTTAGTATTTAATGTTACAAAAATTACTTATCTGTCTTCTATTCCTATTATTATCTGTATAAGTCACACAACTTTTTTTTTATGTTATTACACTTTATGTTTAAAAGAAAAAATATATGTTAAAAGCATTTGGTTAGCTCAACCACTCAAAATAAGACTTTTCCAATGCCAGGGACATTGAGAATGAATATTGAATTCATATGATATTAATTTTTAAATGGGCTAGTGAACTAACTAATTTTGATCTTGAAAATTTTATGGTTAAATAGGTTTTGAGTTAGAGTAGTGCAAGGATGGAGATTTTTAAGAAGTTTTGTCATCTATGTCACCATTGCCAGAATGCAATAAGTGCTAAATAGGCCATACATTCTTATAAGTCATAAATCTGTACAAACCATTACTCGTATAATATGAAGCAATAATAAAAATTTGAACTATAATATACCATTTATTAATAATGAACATGTTAAAAGAAAAATTTAAAATTGATGATTGACAAACTAAATGGATGTCTATTTTTCTATATTTGTCATTCATTCATCAATTAGACCAGCATATCCATAGAAAAAGTACTCAAATATATATCAAAATACATAGATCCATATACAAAATGTGGTTGATCATGCCATCAGAATGTCTATAATATCAATGTTTATGTATACAATGTGCCATATTGCATCTCAAAATTTCTCATGATGCATCCTACAAAAACTATACTATCCTAGGGTGTTGGTGGAAGATCAAAATGTATCCTCTTCATTGCACTAGGTGGATCGGATGCCTCCTACATAAACAAAAATGGAAAACCCAAAGTTAGACTACTAAATTTATATGATTCTTTGTATCTAACATTGAATTACTCAAATGCATAATGATATTTTTTGTAATGAAGATTTATACTATCAAAATTTCATAATAAATACCTCTTTGGTTGACCTCCTATGCTGCTTAGGAGTCCTCTCATATGCCCTCTACAATGCTTCTACCTCTCTAATTGTGGGCTATCTATGTTCAAATATGTTTGTCAGATGAATCTACAATTTAAACTATAACATTACAATTCATAGCATGTTAAATTTATAAAATATTTAATCATGAATTAAAACTACAACTTACTATTGTAGGCTCCTCCTTAGGAGAGAGTGGTCGCGTCATCAAATCTACATAACTCTCCCGTCGGACCTCATGTGCACTAGGAGTCTCCTATGAGATACAAAATAGTAGTTGTTACTATCATGGAAATTAGTTTTGAATTTATTTATGAAGATAAGGATACTAAAAAATAAATGATACTTATACATACAATGGGGCTCTCAGTGCGAATGGAAATCCCTGATGGTCTACGATGCGGAATCTGTACATGCTCATCGCTAGTAGCCACACCCTATATACAATAAAGAATGTAATTAAATGGGATTACCACAAAAATGTTACAAGAATGCATCAATATTTAATCAAATAGAAATCACCTAATTACCTTTCCTTTGTCAATGCGTGCTAGCTCAACCCCCACACTTTGTCCCCTCGAGACAGGTGGTACCTGCAAGATAAAAGAAAGTTTAGCAACCATATATGCTATAATATCAAATAGAAAAAAAATGTAAACACAACATAATTTACTGTAGATGTCTCAAGGCCAAATGAAATGGCCGAGAGCATGGCATCATCAATCTATTTGAGCTCCTCCTCGATCATCAACTAAACATGAATGAAGATCACATACATATAAAAGTCAATATGGATTAAAAATTAAAATTACTCTAGTATAAAAATTAACTTTAAATCACATATGTCATAACAAAAAATGTATACACATACCGACACCGAAGGAGTCCATGCCTCTACATTCCCCACCTCTCTCACATCAGGGTCTGTAGCCTCTGCAAATGTGTCTTGTGTATCCTCGTCTAATACAAAATGATACTTAGGAAGATCACCTATGGGACCCAGGAAAATATTATTGCATGAAATGCAAGTGTGAGGCACACAAATGTGTGATGAGCTAGCCGATGATGAACTGGCACTAGAATCATCAACAGGAGGAGGCAAGACTGACCTAGCCTGAGATATCATTAGGCTACTCAACCTATGAATGAATCTGATGGTCTAAGAGCTAGCCTCTATCATAATATCTAGATGCTACACTCGAGGAGGAGGGGAGATATCAATGGGGGGGACAAAAGTGTCAGCTTTCTTCCGCTAGGAAGAGGGTCTATCTTGAGGAGCTCCTAGTCCTAAGCCCATGTTGGGCTTCATAATCCAATAGTTCACTTTAAGTTTCAACACAAATTATACATATAATTTTCTAAAGAAATAAAATGGTATGTCTAAATTGCCATGTGGAGAGATATCAAAGACCATCCACCAACAATCCCAAAAGTTTGCACATATGGCATCATTTGTGCACCATTTAATGCATAGTTTGGATTTTTTTGGGTTAACTAGTAAACCTGTTTTGGGGTTCACAAAAAGGCCAGCCAAATCGTCTTTGGTTATGTTGAGGGTCGCAACCTCATCATATTCCAAACCATCATCAAACATCTCGTGCATTTCATCATGCCAATGAGGAGTGACATTTTGTTGGTTCGTTAGGGTTTCAATGTTATCCACTATGGTGTTTAACATGGATAACATAGGAGCCAATGCGGGTACATTATTATATGTTCTATGCAAACCTCTCAACTCAGTGGAATTTTCATTTATCAAATCCTCGATTCAAGGAGGGTTTTGAGGGGGTAGAGGATCATTTGGTGGACAATTTTGTGGGGGTACTGGATCGTTTGGTGGGGGGTTACGAGGAATATTATTCCCTACCTTAGTATCATCATTTTGTTCAACCAGTCCTATTGAATTGCAAAACGTAATATATATTTGAAAAAAACCTTAATTATAACCTTTTTTTTCAAAAAAACCCTAGATTCAACTAAAACAAACAAAATTATGCTAAAATCTATTGAATTTAGGTTTAAAATGACTTGGGGAAAAAAAAACATACCTTAATATCTAATATCCAATATTCAATCGTATATTTGATCGCCCTAGCAAAAAACTTTCCCCAAATAACGTAATAATGGCCCGCGGGTCTGTGTTTTTTGTTTTATGTTGTGCACATATATCATATATCCGATATATTATGTATTAATTATAACATATAATATCTTACATTTTTATTATTATATGATATTTAATAAATAATATATTACATTGTATTATATGTTATATTATATTATATTATTATTATTATTATTATTTTATATTTTATATATATTATATTACATTACTATATATTATAATATAAAATATTATATAATATTATTATAATATAATATATTATTATAATATAATAATATTATTATAATATAATATATTATTATATTATTATGATATAATAATAATATTATTATTATATTTTATAATATATTATACTTTTTATTATATATTATATTATAATATATTACTTTTTAATTATTATATTATATATTATATTATATTATATTAAATAATATATTATACTATTATAATATAATATTTTTATATTATTATAATATAATAAAAATAGTATTATATTATATTATAATAATTATAATTATGGGTTTGTTATAGTGCGGTGATTATTGGATATCCGATGTCGAATTGAATATCCAATAAGGCTCGGCCTTGCCTTCTAGGTTTGGTACCTGGATAGGTGGAAAAAAGTTAGAGCAAATTTTGAAGTGCTTTTGGACATCTTCAAACTCTATTTTTTTCACATCGCCACTTTTTGGCACACCATGATCCTGCACATACCCTATTATAGTTATGTACAAAACTACATTATTGAGTCTTTATGTCGTTTACAATTACATTGTACATACTATTAGTAAAGTACCTAAAACCATTAATTACTTAATACTTTTGTTTTAACTTTTAACTATTAACTTTCTATGTTTTTATAGTATGAAGTTGAAAGTTCTACAAGTCAAGAGTTGGATATGATAGGGTTTTCAGATTTCAACATTTCAAAGACTGATAGAATTCCATTTTGTGTTCTGAAGACTAGATTCTGAAGGTGCAAAACTTGAGTATCAGAGGGCAACACCAATTATCGAATCTCGATTCCAGGTATTTATTTAAAAAATAAATAAAATTATTGCAATTTGTAGCAATAGAAATCTTGATTTTAATTGTCTTAGGTTTACACTTTACAATTTTTTTTAAATAGGGCTTGAAGAAGAATTTTGTGTAATAACTAGTAGTAGGCATGGGAAAAAAAAGGTCAAAAACCTCCCCTACAAGTGCAATCATAAAGGAAAAGAAAGACATTAAAGAACTTAGGCAAGTGCTACAAACCCCAAATTTCACTGATGAATGTCATGATATTTTTTATCTTGTTATCCATGGAAATTTTGGAACCATGGAAATTAGACATTCATTGTTTAATAAGTGGAAACATCCACACATGGGGAAAATTTATTACGAATATAACAACAGTATTCATGCACATACAAATAAACTAGCTGCTTTGGTTACTGGATTAGCAAACCTCGTTGTACCTAAAGTATTCCCTTGCTCTAAAATTGTAATGTTATGTGCTCAAAATTATGATGAAAATAGAAAGGAAATTATAAACCAAAACACTTAGGAGGAAATTTTATCCATAATTAAGAGTGAATTTTTCACTCTATTAGACCTAGGGCTAGGGTTTAAACCAAAAAGCTTTAACGAGTGCATTGACTTAGATAAACTAGCATAGGCTTATGAAAAACTGGAAAGAGTTTTTCAAGATTCATATATTAAGGGTTTAATAAACTTAGAGTCCTTTACTAGTGTTACACTAGACATAGACCATCAGGCTCCTTATTAGTATGATATTTTTGTGCCATGGGTTCATAATATTATTTCTTGTTATCATTTTGTCTAGGATTGGACAGTAATAAAGAAGTGGGGGCTAGTGTTCTTGAAATTATTTATAATATCCATTGTCAAGGTCAGTCAATTGAGAAGGTAGATGTAAGATATAATTTTTTCCAACACATTGTTGAATCTATGTAACAACAATTACTAATGATTAAACAAAGTACAACTATAGGCAGGACGAAGACATTTAGGTTCACAAGTTACTTGTGCTACCTTCTTTTAGCAAAGCATCACCCAATATTTGAGACAAAGAACAACAAGCTTGATATTGAGGTCTATAAGTTTGATGAGAAAACCCAAAAGAAATTAGAGACTCCAATTCCAGTATATGAGTGGACACATAAGATGAGAATGACTGCTAATAATAAAAATTATAACTATTTTGTAGACTTCTTTTTGGCACCTATTTACCAAAAAAATCATAAGCACAACAATGCCTAGATTGCTTGTGTCTTGTAAAGATTGCATTCAACTGGGAAGTCAGATTTAATTGGCTGATTGGTTCTTCATAGAAGAGTACATTGTCTTAAGGTTTTACGGTTCAGCAGTTGAACCCTACAAACTTCCAATGCATGTTACAAAAATGGTTTTTGTACTAGAATATGTATGGCAGATGGAGAGCGTAGATAAAATTTTCACTAGATAACAAAAGAAAACAATATTTCCTTCCTTGCCTTTTGCAATTGGAGGCCTCACATTTGAGAGAAAGGCTTTCAAAGTGGCAAATGAATTGGTTACTTTTATTGGCTTTGATTTTGTTAGTCACTAGAATTATGATCCATTGAACATAACAAAAAATTGACTTATTGCCAATGGGAACTCTGCAACCAAATATTAACATCAGGAGATGCCATTGATAGAAAAGTTAAAAAAAACAAGGATTTGTTGGATGAGGTTAAGAAAGAGATGGAGAAATATGCAACAGAGAATAATATTTCAATGCAAGAATTCTCATCCCAAATTATGATAGTGCACATATCAGAGTCAGACAAATTAGAGCCTCTGACATAATTAAATTTCTACAAGAAAGCATCTCAACCTTCAATATATCAAAAGAGAGAAAGAAAGTGGTCTACTCTACACCTCTGAAAGCGGAAAGGGAAAATAAAAAGCTTACAAAGAAAATAGAAAAGTTACAGATAGACCTTGATAATGTGAAGGCCAAGGAGAAAGCAGTAGACATTAGGTTCAAAGAATTGCAAAATAGGATAAAGAATTCTTCTCCTATAGAGGCAATTGTCCAGCAAGAAAAGATGAATGAAAAATTGCAAAATTTGACTAAATAATTAGATGAGTGCCAAAAAAGAATTTAGCATGAAAAAACCTCTACTACACAGTTTTTCAATCTGTACAGAGTAGTGCACAGGTCAATAAAAAATTGAAAACTAACCCAGACTCTGCTGTTAAGGAAAATAATAATTTGAAGATTGAATTAGAGAATGAAAAGAAAAAAGAGGAGTCTAAGGCAAGGATAATTTATAATTTGAAAAAGGAACTGGGGAATGAGAAGAAAAAAGAGGAGTCTAGTGCAAACACAATCCACAATTTGAACAAGCAATTGGAGAATATGAAAAAAAGAGAGGAGTCAACTACAAAAACAATCCTTGATTTGAAGAAAGAATTGGAGAATGCAAAGAAAATAAAGTCTAGTGCTACTACAAGTAATAACACAATCCACCATATGAGGAGGGAATTGGAGAATGCAAAGAAAAAAGAGGAGTTGGCTACAAAGAAAATCTTGGATTTGAAGAAGGAATTGGATAACACAAAGAAAGAGGAGTCTACTCAAATACTCCATGATTTGAAGAATGAATTGGACAATCCAAAGAAAAAGGAGGAGTCCACTGCAAAGATAATCCATGATTTGAAAAGGGAACTTGAGGATGAGAAGAAAAAAAAGGTAACTACTGTAAATACAATCCAAGATTTGAAGAAGAAATTGGAGGATGAGAGAAAGAGAGCAACTAATTGGCAAGGCAACTAGAGAAAATACATAAAAAGAGTGAAAAAGAGATGTTTGAAATGAAGAAAAAGATAAAGAATGTAATTACAAAAAATAGAATGACATCTTTTGAAGACCATCATGCGAATGATACTATAATAAACATGGTTAAACTTATCAAACAAGAAAATTGGGAAAAAATAATGAAGAAAAGTGATAGTTTGTTTGAATGGCTTGATTTAAATAGCAATCTTAGACTTCTCTTTCAAAATGTAAAAAAAGATGTTCAGGCTAAAAGAGGGATCTTTAACAATTATTTAAAAAATCATGCTAATTTTTTTTTGAGTAAAGCATGGAGATCCAATGACAGGTATTTGGCAAACCATGGAATAAACAATTGCTTGGATTCCTTTGTAATGTCCTTTTCCGTCTATCATAGTTGTGAAAAAGTAATGGAAATAGATGAAGCTCTCAAATCTACTTCCAAAGACTTGATGAAGATGAATCACATCATACTGAACTTACTAAATGTTGGATTACCAAATCTAGCTAATTTAGAGGGAAAATTCATTGGATAAGAAGATTACATGAAAAGTTGCAGAACACCATGAATTCTAATTTAGGCAACTTGCCTGAGGAAACCACTCCAAAAGGAATTGCAAGTTGCATCAAACCACTATCAACAATGAATGCAGTTATAGATCAATTCCTCAATTCATGTAAAACTATCTCTCTAAAGTATTTAGTGTTGATGAGGTTACAACTATTTAGCTACAACCTCAAAGAAATGGAGCTTCCAAATGAAGCAGAATGGAGGGCTCTAAAGAACTTCATTGGAGCTAGGTCATCTTCTCAAACTGTTACTATTGCTGTCAGTGGTAGTCATAGCTAATAGCACTACGAAGTAAAAACTTAGTAAGTGATAGTACTATAATTGTTTTATTACTTGTTGCACTTTAATTTCAAATTTTGGATTTAATTTCAACTTTGTTTAATGTTAATTGTTATAGGAATCAAGAGCCAGCATATTAGGATAGTTGGACAGCCAGGCATTGGCATATTATTACTACATGGGTGAACCCACAATAATGGGTTCCACTTTAGTGGGACGAACAAAAATAGAAAAAATTTCAAAATGAGAAATTGAGTTTACCATATGTTCGCGCGAACTTTTTTTTTAATCATGTTCGTGCAAACATATTTCGTATGTTCGCGCGAACATATGTGATATATATGTTCACGCAAACATGATTTGCATGTTCGCGAGAACATAGGTTCACACGAACATGGTAAACGTGTTCGCGCAAATGCCATGTTCGCACGAACATGCAAAATCACAAAAATTTTAACCTTTTTTTCTTTTTTTCTTTTTTTTGCTCTTTTGACTACCATAATTGTAGGAGAATAATCTCCTACTATAAAATTAAAAATGTCAAAATGTGCTTCTCAGAGCAAGCTTTCCAATGACTATAATTTTATTACATAATTTAATCATTAAGACTTTCAAATATGAGTTTAACTCATTATAGGTTCATTACCGATTGAACATCAACTGACTTTGACACCTCGAGAAAATTAGTAAATTAGGTCAAATTTTTTTTGAAAAATATGGAGGCACTGGCTTATTGAGATACCTTTCTATTCAAAAAAAAAAATGGTTTATGATAAATTGACTTCAAATTATCTGTGTCAAACGGAACGTATGTCTGAATTACGGTTCATGTCACTTCAAAACTTCATAAAATATACAATATTCAACAAAAATAAATCAAACCAAATGCAGACACTGGATATTGATGCTACAAATCCAATGCAGAAAGAATTACTTCATTATCATTTCTAGAAAAAAAAGTTATGTGTGTCAAACGGACTGTCACTTTTTAAAATATTGAATTTTATTATGTACCACTTTTTGGAGGAGATTAAAAAAATTGACATAAATAATTTTTTTTTTTAGATTAAAAAATATGGTTACAAAGTAGGAACAAAGTACTCAAAATCACTAGTTTATGTCATCTTGAAATTATTTATAGTTTTGGAGATATAGTTACTTGAACGTGACATTTGTTGCAAAAATATTGATTTCAGAGTCAAAATTGGTCAAAAAGTGGAACCCATTATTGTGGGATCACCCATATGTATAGAGCAGATGGAAAAAATTTCCCTAATTCTACTTTAAAAATTGTACAATTGGTAATGTGGCAAATTAGCAATGTGCTTGTACACACATAATGTATTATGTAGTAATAATCTGATTATATATACAATTACAAATTGACCTACAACTATTGTTGCTCCCTTGTATCTGCAAAAGGAAATTCAGGGTCATTTCAATTTGACATTGAGTCATTTGCAAAGGGTTGTAATTGTTTGTAATTTTTAAATGTATTATGTTATAGTTTGATTTATAATCATAAGTTATAATACATTTTTAAAAAAATATAGCTTGTTCTGTTAAATGCATTATGTTACAATTTCTTAAAGAAACTAGAATCAATGAGAATCTAAAAGTAAAAATGTCTAAAAACTAGAATGAATGAAAATCTAAAGTTCAACATGTACTATTGTATTAAAACTAGAATCAATGAAAATCTCAACATATTTCAAAAATACAATGAATAAAAATCTCAATATGTGTAGACTCTAAAAGTAATAACTAGTTTCAATGAACATCTCAACATGTAATTTTGTAACATCAACATGCTCAAATTTTTTTTTAAGCATCTATAAAAAGATAGTGAATGAAGGCTATAAATTAACTTCTACAAACATAATTAATTAGTAGATAGAGTCTTAGATAAGAGCTACTAGCCTACTACTTGACTCAGGCAAAAGTTAGAACTTGAAGTTGAGAAGCTGCTATAGTTGCCACTCTATCTGGACTAGCTTAACATCACTATCACCAAAATCTTCCTCATTTATTGCATATAATATTTCATTGTTCATTATGTTTTATTCATATTCACTATCAGCATCAATATGCATCCCAAAGTCAACATCATGTTCATTGCTTCCAATATCAGGACATGAATCACTGTCATTGCCACTGCCACTACCACTTGGGTTTGAAATGTTGCCAACGCCTTTTCTTTGACAGTGGTTCCTCCAAATGCTAAGAGCCCTGTCATAAGGGAAACTATATACCTCATACCTAGAATTATAGAGCCTCAAACAATTATCCAATTTTTTTTCTAATTGGTTTCTAACCTTTGACTTCAAGAAGCCCAAAGTACTAAAAACTCTCTCATCCTCCACTGAACCCAATATCATTGTCAAACATAAATTGATAAATTTGAAATATTCAGATATTGACTCTCTTAATTGATTGCTCTCACCAAAGTTTTTCCAAAGCTTTGTTACTGCTCCCTCTTCATTTGGGTTCTCCATAAGATCATAGTGTTCCCTCATTATGTTTGCAAAAGAATATGATTGATCTCTTAGTTGAGATTCATCTAAAATTCCATTTATAGTTACTTCATTGATTACTTTAGATTTGAAAAAATGTTGAATCAAAGTCATCATCCTTCTTCAAAAATCAATCGAACAATTTAGTGACCAATATTGTGGAAAAACAATGGACACTGCTTTGAGCAGTTCCTCTAGAGGAAATCTAAATATAATTTCTGATGAAAGATTGTAGCAAACTCGCTTGACAGATTCAAGCACAAAGTCTTTGATCTTCTTGAAGTTTTCACTTGTAACATGTGAAAGTACCTTCTTTGGTTTTAATTTAACTTCACTTCCTGCTTTGTTGAGGTTGGAGTTGGGGTTAACGCAGGCATAGTACTACATTGGTATGTCAACTCCACGTACCCTGGCATAAATCTCATCGTTTGCACCAATATGTAAAAATTTTCCACGATTGTTCAAATCTGTGATTTCTATCTACTTTGCAAACTTTGATTCATCTAATGGTAGTAATTGATAGAAAGTATCTAGGCTATTACATGTCATTTTACATAGCTTATTATATTTTTAAATGTAAATAGCTCTTTGTTGAACCTTTTTATAATATTTCTCATGTCCTGTAGCATGGGGAGAATAGCTCCTAAAGTTAATAGTATCTTAACATTAGTTAGACATGAATATAGCTGAGGGAATCTATCTCGCATAGAGTGGATTAGTCCAAGCAATAACAAATATTCAGAGATTACTAGATGTGCTAGTCCATCCAAAGAGATCTATCTAGTATCATTGTCTTTAAGAAGCTTCCTCCCATCAGTAAGTCCTTGAGAAAAGTGTTGGAATTACCAGACAAATTTTGGACTTCAATAAAAGTACTGGTAAATCTCTTTGATTAGAGATTCCACTTTACTTACACAACCTAAATTGTTGACAATTCCAAAAGCTAGATTCATTTGATGGGCCATGCAATGAATGGGAATAGTGTAGGGTGCCAAATCATTCTTGATCCTTTTGCAAAGACCGCCTTTATGACCTTGCATAACTGAAGCTCCATTCACTCCAACACACACCAACTTTTTGGAAATCTCCATGTTATCCAAACCTCCACATGCAATTAGAGTAGTCTTTAATAATTCATATAAATTTTCAACTATTACACTACAATTCAATTTAGCAATAGATAGAAGAAAGGTTGATGAAAAAGATCGTGTATAGTATGAACATGCATGCAAACCCAGGAAGTATTATCGACTACCCACAAGAAGCTGGGTCTCAATTCCACAGAAGTCAAATCCACAAAATTGTACCCACATCCCCACCTCCACCACCCATCGTAGATGATCTCCGTGAGAGCATGAGGCATAATCTTAATGACCTCATGCATGATATTGAGGCTATACGATGCGAGACCCACCCCCATCCTCACCTATATGCCTTGCAGATAGCATGCAAGGCATCATTCACTCTATACAACATTTAGATTCTGATATTGATTCATTTAGATTATGGAGGCAAAACATGCATGCCTTCTATTTTTGCGGCTTATCATATAGAGAGGTTCATAACCTCAATATAGGTAATAGAAATTTTAAAAGCATTTTTGTAAGCCCTAAGATGGGTCAGGAGATTAATGAGAAGAAGGCTCACATTTCTATTAGGTGGTGCACACATCCATATATAGCAGCACATTTTTGGGAGCAGTGGTGGTTGGTATTTGACCATCCACCACACGCTAATCATGAGGTGCCCATGTACTTCCTTAGAAAGCTATGGGATGAGTTTGAATTGGGTTTGAAACCCAATTATTTTGATATGAAAGCATTTCAGGGGGTTGGTGGAGGGATGCCTTAGGATAGGCCTGGGGCATAGTTGAGTGATAGAATGAGAAATCGCAGGAAACCTCTACCCCTTGTACCTCTTCTTGCACTGATTGTACTAGCTCCACACCATCATTGAGTAGTTTCATCTGCTCTTACCTCTTTGAGTGTCCTTTCAGGAAATTTAGTATAGTAGTGGACACAGGAGAGACATGTTCGTCCACTTGGACATATTTGTACTTACTGTGGAGGCATATGCACAGGCCCCTAGAGCGATGCCGATGCAACACATGATGACCATTATGCTAAGGGTACTAATTTTGATGATTACATATATATTTCCCATGGAGATGGTAGTGACAAGATTGCTGTGTCATCATTTGTTGACCTCATGTAGTAGGGAGAGCCTAGAGACAGTCAAGAACATTAGGTAAAATTTTAATTTTAATTTTAATATAAAGTACACATAATTATTTACTTTCTGCATACAAGTGTAATTTTATTAACCATATTAATTTGTACTTTTGAAATAATAGAGGATGGATGATACTATTCCTCCTAGGAGGCAATATAGTCTTTTTTCGAGACCTACAAACATTGGCATCACTCATATGGTATGCACTTTGAATTACATTGTAAAAATGTAAATTCGAACTTAAATTTAATAACGTGTGCTTATATGTTCTTTTTATCTAATTTTGTAGGGATTTTCTGCAACTACACAATTTGATGTCAGTATAGGTCCTGCTCTAGTTACCATTGAGGCACAACCTCAAATACATACGGTATGAACTTTAGACTGAAGACAAATAATTTGTACTATTTTTATCTATGTACATTGTTATTAACTTAAAATCTGAACAATTTTGACCCATGTATATATATTTTATGTGTTTTGATTTGACAAACAGGAGGTGGATCGTACTCATCCATACAGGCCTATATATAGTCTATTTTCGACTCCATCTTATGATCATTGTGCTATCATACCTGTAGACACATCTATGACATTGGATACTACTCAGGTATGATATATATACATGTTAAATTTATAGTGTATAAAAAATGTAGTGTACAAATTATGTACTTTTTAGTTTGCATACTTTGTAATTATTCATGTATATATATAATTTTGACTCAACATTTATGTATCCATAATTTTAGGACTATGTCACCATGAGTGTTTTTGAGAGCATAAGACTTAGCTAGATGGAGGTACCTACATCATCCTTTGAGGTCAGTATTGTGATTTATGTACATAATGTATAGTTCATTATGCTCTAAAATCAAATTTTTAAAATGTATGTATTGTAAATTACATGACCTCACCACTGCTACATTTGGTAGTTTTCATAGTGCGCCTCCTCCCATTATTGAGGGACACCCATCTCATGTGGTATTTATTTTATTCTGTAATGAATATTTAATTTATTTGCAAGCTAGATTTTGAAACCCATTTCAATTAAGCATGTACATGATGAGACGTGCCTCATGTTATACAGGGTGATCCATCTACCTCACAGGGTGTTCCACATGATGAGACAACTCATATTATAGAGGATGATCCATCTGAGTCCTCTTTGCGTGGACTAAAGAGGACATTTGATTAGATAGATTAGGTCTTGTTTGCACATGTAGATTGTGTCTTTATGACACATATTGTATATTTTGATACACTTTGTATTAGGACAGTTCAAACTGTATTATATATGTATTTTTTTAACTTCATAGATCATGTTATGATGTATGTTAGACCATGTACTATTTTTTTATGACTTCTTATCATGCTTGTGTATGTAGTATATATTATTATTTTTCATCATGTTTTAAGTATTCAAACCATTTTCTTTATTGCAACATATTTTATTCATGAACATATGACACATTTTGTAAGTATATATCCTAGATGAACAATAATTTTAACTATTTATAGAGCACTAGTACTGATATAAAAAAGCTTATTGGATAAATATCACATCAAATTTATGCATTAAGATTCATACAAATAAAATTGACCTACTATTAAATAAATATGTTTCATCATAAAAATTTAAATTTATAAAATTTAGGTAAAGATTGAAGATTATTTTTATAAAATGATGGATGGTACCCTTCCTTTCACACATTATAACCCCTTATGATACATTACATTCATTAACATCCCATTTGTGTGTCCTATCATAGTTAATGTGTTCTAAGGTGTCTTAATAGGCCCGAAGATGTCCTAGGACCACTAAGAACCCATTATGACCCTTCATGATATATTAAGACCACTTAGGAACTATTATAATGCCTTTGGACATTAGGACCTAGTAGGACTCCCTAAGTCCTATTAACACACATATGAATTAGAGTACCTAGAAATGTATCATAAGGAGTCCTTATGTGTTTTATGTTAACGTAAGACTAATTATTATATATTAACACATGTTGAGACCTATTAGAACCTATAGCACATATTAGGACCGAGTAAGACTCTCTAGGTCCCCTTAATACAAATATGGATCTAAGTACCTAGAAATGTATCATAAGGGGCTCTTATGTGTTGTTTGGTAATGTAAGACTTATTATTACCTAATAAGACCTATTATATCTTGATAATACATATTAAGACTTATTAGAACCTATAAAAAATATTATGACCTATTAGGACTCCTATGTCCCCTTACAACACACATGTATGGATAACGCACCTAAAATTAATCTAAAATTAGGACCTAAAGTACTAATCCTAATTGACATAATTTTAACTATTTATAGAGCATTAGTACTGATATCAAAAAGATTATTGGATAAATATCACATCAAATTGAGGTAGTTTTAATGTGTCCCCATTGGTCCTAATATATTCTAAGGTTTTGTAATGGGTCTTGGGGCCACTTAAAATCCATTATGACCCCTTATGATACATTAGAATCATTAACATCCCATTTGTGTGTCCTATTATGACCACTGAGAACCCATTATGATCCTTCATGATATATTAAGACCACAGTTTAAAATCCAAGAGGAAACATTAGGACTGATTACAACTACTTAGGAACTATTATAATGCCTTTGGACATAGTAGTGTAGCATATGATGGTGAATGTGTTTAGAGGGGTTATAATTGGTTCTTATGAGTCCTAATGGCCCCTAATGGATTATAAGGGTTCCTAACAGGTCCTAAAAGGTAATGACATCACTTAAAACACATTAGAACCCCTTAAGACACATTAGGACCCATTGGGGCATATTATAACCCATTAGTGTGTCTTAAATGCCCCTTAAGATTATCTAAGAGGCATTAATGGATTTTAATATGTTTTAAATGGTCATAATGTGCACCCTAAACAATATTAATGGGCCTTCAAACCATGTACGACCAATTGTGATCCCTTGTGAGATATTAGGACCACTTAGGACACACTACTATGTCTTGCAATGGTTAATGTGTTATAAGAGGTTTTAATGGTGTCTAATGGGTCCTAATGTGTGCGAGTGGATCATAATGTGTCCTATAGAGACCTAATGTGTACTAATGGGTCCTAAAAATCCCTAATGTCCCTTTAGAACATATGACTAATATGACTATAAAGGCTCATAATGGGTCATAATGGTTCTTAGGAGGTTGTAATTAGTCTCAAGGATTCATAGAACCACTTAGGACCAGCTAAAACTCCTTAGGAAAAAATAGGATTGAATAGGAAACATTACAACCCTAAAGTGTATCCTATGATGATTAATGTGTTCTAAGGGTTCATAAAGTCGGTTAATGCTATGAATGGGTTCCAAGGAGTCATAATGGGTCCTAAAGTTTCTTATGACCACATATGACCCATCAAAACATCTTGGAAATATTAGAATGTACTAGGACACATTAGAAAAGATTACTTTTAGGACTACAGTAACTAATGTGTTGTAAGGGGTCCTAAGAGGTGCTAATTTCTCCTAAGGTGTCATAATGGGACCCCTTTCTAATAAATTACAAGCACTTATAACCCTCCCCATATCCCTCACTCCCTCCCTCTCCCTCTCTTCCTCCTTCCTTCCCTCTCACTTAACATGGTTAACATGTTAAACATACATGTCAATTATCAACATAACAATAGAAATATATAATCAATACAATGAGTAATGATCTTTAGATTATCATGTACAAGAGAAGGGTTATTAATTACAATCAATAGTAATTTGAAACTTCAAACAAACATTAATTTAAACATGCTTGAATGTAAAAGTAATGGAAAAAAATAGGAGGCACCATTACTTAAATTGACAATTAATTTATAATATCAAGTGCACACCTTTAACTTTCAAATAGAAGTAAACTCCTACTTTTAAATTTGTTTGTACAACATATTTCACAATATATGTAAGACAATGTCAATGATAAATATATAGAAGCACAAACTCAAAATATAAAATTGGTTCAACACATCTCTTGAAATGAGGTCTTGTAAAATAAAATTGTAAAACAAAAATACATGTTAATAAACACATAAATTAATATGAGGTAGCTGAACTATGAAAATATATGTGTAATTTGTATGTGTACTCACTATGTGGAATTGCACAAGATGTTGATGCTCGATCCACTTTAACACTTAAATTTGTATAAATTGTAATTGAGACTTGAATAAGAGGAATATATATATAAGTATACATACATGTAATTAAATTATATAAGTACATATATAAAAATGACACAATAAAGAAAAAACTTATGTGTGTTTGATTTAAATGTAGTCATCCCACTGTACCATTTGTGTTCTCTCTCTTTTGCAATGCATCCATGATTATCTTGTGCTCGTCCACTGAAATGTTCCATAATACCTTATTGGAGGGTCTCCCTTTGTATCTTTCTAATTTGATATTCATTGCCACAACCAAATGAGAATAGTGTAAAATCTTCTTTTCGGTTTGGTAGTCTTCAAATGCTAGTAAACTATTTCTTCTTGTTAGGTGTCTACGTAGCCAGGTGCAAGCTACAATGGCAGATCCAACTGGATACTCAAAACCATCATCATCTACTTGATGACATATCAATTTTTTCTTAGGTTCCATACATCTAGCAAGCCAATACTCAGTTTGTTCATCATTATTACTAGGCACAATAACAACATAAACAAGTCCTACAAGATAAGATAAAGTACAGAAACACTTTAATCACATGAGTGCATATGAAAATTATATAAATTGAAGTATGAGATCACAACAAAATCTAATTAAATTGTGCATACCAGGTTCTATGAGGTCTGAAATACGATCATAGTCTTCTGATACAAAAGTAACTTGTTGGCCTTCATTTACTATATCATCTTCAAAATGTGTGTTAGTAGGTGCTAATGATTTTTGTTTCCAATCTTCAAATTATTCTGTATTCTCACATTCTTCCCATTCACCTACAAGAAAAAATTGACAAAAACAAGCAAGCTCCCTAGTCCATATAGTCCAAGTGTTAGAGTCTGAACTCCTAAATGAATGCCATTTAGCTAACCCACTAATTGTATCATAGTCATATCTTGAAAGGATATTCTTTTCTTCAACTAGGTAGAAGAAACATTTGATTGTAGAGTTTTGACTTGATCCTATGTATAAATATTTGTTACACGATTCGACAATCTCATGTGCATTTTTGAATTTAGCTTTTTCCTCAAATTTTAATTGCTCTCTACTAAGGGCTCTCTTCACACATGCACTAGCACCATCATGTTCTCCTTTACCATGTCCAGCCTCAAAAAAACTCCACACATGTTGCATGTTAGTTTGCCTATGTGTCCTATTCAACCAATAGAACATTCTAGCATTCTTGAATTGTCTTGTACAATTATTTAACCATATCCAGTGTTATGACATTTGAATTTGTCTCTCTTCTAAATTATCATAAAAGACCTTGAAACAATATTGGACAAACTCAAATGAATGGAGTTTATTATCACTCATATAAAAATGGCACTCTCTCAATATTTTTTGATCCTCCTCTATACCATTAGGTGCATGTCTATAAACTATATGAAAATAAATTGTTACTTGCATTGAATTGTAATATTGTGGTTGTACCTCTTCTTGTGGTGCAAGTGTGTAGTTCTCTATAAAGTCAACAACCGAAAGTATAGTACCAATTGGAAATGTATGCTTACATATGTGAAATTGTCCATCAAGCCATCTAGAATATTGAGAGTGTTTAACATATTTTGGTATAATCACTCTTAAAGTCATCCATAAATGCATGACAACTAACTTTATCTATAACTAGATCACACCTTCTTCCAATCTTCCCATCCTTCAATGGATATTCAATAGTTTTAAATCTTTTTACCTCAATTAATTGTTGTCCAAAAGTAGTCAAAACATTTTCATGCAACCATTCATCTAATAAAGAAATATTGCCGCACATATCACATGTACTAGAAAGACATGCATTGAAAAGAAAGTATTGATCATTAGGTGGCTTACAAAACAAACCTGATATGAAATCCTTTATAGTTTGAGGTGGTATTTTTATACCACATTCCTGCAACATTTCTTTACTATGTCTGGTACCACATATAGATCGAAATACATCATAATGGTAATGAAATTGGCTATTAGTTTTACAACAACATGTGATTCTTTCCTTGTTAATCCTTACATACCATGGTTTACACTTTTCAAAAGATCTTTGACTAATAGTAATATTTAATTCCTTACCATCTACATATTTTTTAAACAATTCAATTTGAGTTATGTCCAAAAGGTGTTTAGGATGTGGATCACATCATTTTGACCCAATTCTCAATTTAAGAACATCTCTTGAATTAGGTGATACTCTTGTATTATCATGCCAAAAAATTTCAATCAAACATTTGACTTCACTAGTAAGTTTCATATCACATTTTAGGAGTCTACCACTAGAAGTCCATAAAATATTTGTTGGCTCACATTCAAAGTTAACCCTTCTCTTCATAGCTCCTTCTAAAGTCTTACGATTCACATTAAGATATCCACTTATGTTGCTAATCAATCTTTTGTTAGATGTTGATTTGTTAACTAAAGCTGTTGTTATTGCTCCTCGTGCTACATTCTTATCTTTAGATCGACTTCTCTTTCCGATAACATCAAAGACACTAGCAACAGTGAACACAACTTGTTTTAAAGACTCATTTTTATTCTTGGGTTTTGCATATATTCTCAACCTTCTCATTACTTTTCGCATTTTAGACATTTTAATTACTTGCAACATTAACTGACATTAAAACCCAAATTTCTTATTATAAAAAAAAAATGTCTATACAATCTATTAGCATGTGTTCTAATTTGTCTCCATGAAACCAATCCCTCAAGATTATCTAGCATATCATTAGGAATATGAAAATTATGTTCAAACACTTTACTATCATTCTAACATGTTTGTTCAGTAGTTGATGTTTCTATGTCTACATTCATGCAATTTTTATTTTCAATTGACATTTCATTTTCATTGTTATTTGAGATTTGAATTTCATTTTAAAATTTTCTTGGTATGTCTTTCGGGGCATGCATTTCAATTAGATTTTTTTGTGCATGATCGTTTCACAATTGCTTCTCATGAAGAAAATCTAAATCATTTAAATCATAACCTGCTTCTAAAAAATCACCAATTTCATCATGAGAGAAAATTTGAGGGTTTGGAGACACACCTATATTAAATGCATGATTAGAATGTGCACCTGAATTTTCTTGTATTGGGTTCTCTTCTTTGACCTCTTCATCCATCATGGTATCCTCAATGTCTTTCTCCTTTGAAACATTGTTTTAATCTCTAATTCTCTATCTTCTCTCTCATTGACATTGTGCTTCATTCTCTTTATTTGTTGCAATCTCCTCATTTGTCAGAACTTTTGCTTTCTTCTTTCTTTGTTGTTTTGATCCCATGTTTACACCAATTTTGAATTTGAATTAGTAGCTGTCAAATTGTATAAGAAGACAAGAAAATAGAATAACTATGATAGATTTCACTATTGCAGATTGAAACTGATATTCAATCATTTCAATCATTGAAAGTTGGTCTGTGGGGTAGCTTTCGAGTCCCAATGGGTACATTAGAAATGGATACTCGATTGTTTAAAAATCAGGTACCCACTTACAAATCGGGTACCCAATTTTTAAATAATTGGGTACAAAGATTGAAAGCAATCGGGCACCCGATTTTTGAATTGCAAATTGGATACTTGATTCTTGAGACATGAGTGGGAATTTGGTATGGCACACAACTTTTGCATGGGGTTTTTCCTTGGGGAAAGGCATGGGATAGGCTTGGTCCCACCCATCCATGCCTTTATGATCCATTTTCTTTTCTAAGGCATTTAATCAACAATTTCTAGTATTGTCGTAATTTTTTTATAGTTGTCCCCGTTGAATTTTTTGATGAAAGAAAAACCCATTATAGGTCTTATTGTTTTGATTCCAAAAATGTCAATTTTATAGTGTTATTAATTTATTTTCTATTTTTTCATTATTTATTAATCAAAACTATCTCTTAAACGTTAAAAAGTGATATTCAGTAAACTTTAATAACTTTTTTATTTTATAATTTTTCTTAAATTAACTTATATGTCATCAAACTACATACAATTATTTTGAGGTTTTTTTTTTTTGTTGAAAAAAGTGAGATTTTGATCAAATTATGTGGTCCATACAAGAGAAGTTTTAAAATTTACCTTTATAGCCAATAATAATTAATAATAATAAAATTGTTCAATAAAAATTAAGGGAAAATATTGTCATCAATCTTAGGTGTATTAGGTAACTCCCTTTAAAAGGATTTGTGAAAATTCATTTATTTAAGTCAAATTATGGTGTCCATACACAAGTGTGGTATGGTCCTGAAACATGCATTTTGAAAAAGTAGTTTTTAAAGATCCATACCAAAAAAATAATTTATCATATGGGTACACAAATAAATTACATATTCAAAAACTAGATTCCGAACATTAAAGTTTTTATTTCTGAAATTTTTTTATATCTATAAATGCCTCAAATGTTGACATCAATTGACAAACAATTTCAAGAATAGGAAAAACACTTCCACTTTTTGGCCAAAAGTGAGACCTAACTTCTTGCACTGACCTATCAATTGTTGTAACTTCATCTAGAGACAATGCAATGAAATTTGTGTTTTATTTTTTTCTTCATATCTTCTTTTTCAACTTGTGCAAGACATCTAGCCCATTCCCATCCACTATTTACTAACCAGTGACTGTTCGGATAGTTTCAAACTTTGAAAAAGTGCAATAAGGTAGTACAATTGAAGGGTAGTCTATCATAAGATGTCCTCTACTCAAAATATAAAAGACCACACTTAATTGAACTACTTTTCCCATATTTTGCACTTCTATTGATTTTCCAATGAAATCTTCAATGGAACCTTTTACTGCAGAATGCTTCTCTCATAATTGCTGGCGTAACTCATATATTTCAGCATTTTTGATATCCAGATAATTGTCCTTTGTTTTCCAAGTCAGCATGGATTTTTCAACTTCATCTATAGTTTCTTTTTTGTAAACTTTACGGACATGCTTTTTTATGGTATAAAGTTTAAGCTGCAACCTCTTCCCCTTCTTTGTTATATCTCTGCAAATCTTACATCTGCATTCTACAAGAGGCTCACCATCAATTGGATTGGCCACTGGTTCAATGAATCGATACATTTCCATACATTGTACTTAAAAAATCCTATTGGACAGATCCTAGCGAGATCAATATTTCTTTGATTCCAATTTTCTTTTCCCCTTTTGTGATGTGAACATGATATATGGAATCACTTTTGGTTTCCTGACCCGACTAGTCTGGGATTGACTCCAACTCTATAATATCAACTTGTGACTCCCTACTCAAGGCAAGTGCCTCCAAATCGTGTTCAAGTTAGTCCTCGACTGAGATATTAGGTTCACCAACTTGAACTTCTTCAATACTGTCTGAGTCTCCAACTTTTGATGAATCTCCCCTTTTCAATAAGCACTAGATATCTAACTTGTGAATCTTGTAGGTTGCAAACATTTCCACTACCAAAATATGTCACTATGGTTCTACGTTTTGCTAATGGTGGCCTCTCTTCGCTTTAATGGATCCTACTAGAACCCCTGTTACCCCTCTTGTTTGACATTGCAAGCCGATAAAGGCTACAAAAAATAAATCAACTTAGTTGTTGAACAAAAGATTCAAATAGTGACAACTCAAAGACTGTGAATAGTGACAGTAGACTACTTAGACTACATATAATAACAATAATATAATTCATTCTCTAAAAAAGGGTACTACTGCTACGGTACTACCCAATATAATTCGTAAACTATAGGCTATCTTAGCATGTGCGATGTCCAGTCACTAGTGGACACTGGATGGTAAAACTAAAAAAATAACCAGTACCATTGTACCAATACAATAGTACCACTATCGACATAAAAAATTTAAAAATCACTTGCCTTTTATGACAACCAGGGTCCATGAGTCAATGGGCAATGCACTCAGCACTTTGAGACATCGACAACAATAAGAAATGCCAGTCTCTAGACCAAAAAAGAGTGAATTGTGTAGAATAATATCTTATAGTCCAATCTAGGTTGGCGAATTACGTGGGATTAACAAGTAGGAATGTCAAATGTAGTGCGAAATGCACCTTCCTATGCAAGCCCACAATAGGAAACAATTGGCTAAAAGGGGTTGGTGGTTGACACACGTCGGGAAAATGGTGGGCGATGCCCAACCCAAGGAAAAATTATTTGGTTGTAGTAATGGCGAAAGAATGTGGGCCAATAAGAAACAACATGCAAAGGATGGCAAAATGTTTAAAATAAATGTATCCAAAATGTATATTGCATTGACAATTGGACCAATACTTTGAACCAATCATGTGATAACTAATGGGCGACTACCACAGGCGTTGGACCCAAATCTGATAAATATCCGGTGATGCAGTTGACCTATGTTACATGCGCTATTTGCCAAATGATGATCGACCCATGAGACGGGATCACCAAATGGCGAAGATTCGCCACTAAAGTAATCTTTGATAAAGATTTAGAAAACTAAAAAGATTATTTCCATATAATCCTATTATTTATCATTCCTAAAATATTGGGTAGTGCTTCCTAGAAATTCACTCCTATAAGACACCAAATATACGAGCTAATCAAATTCAAGTAAAAAAATTAAAGAATTATAGAAATGAAAATTTTCACATTTTAACATTACAAAAATCAAAATCAAAATTTAAAAAGAAAATTATTTACACCTAACTGGTTGAGATAGAAAAGATTAATCACTAATTATAGAGAAGTGACTACAATAGTATATTACAACAAATACAAAAAACATCTTATAAAGATGATTTGAAATAAAACATAGATTAAAAAGGTGAGTGATATTGATACAAAGTAAAAATATCTTTAAAAAATGACATGACATAGAGAATAGATTAAATACGAAAATATATAAATTAATAGATATTATTGATATAATGTAAAAATTACTTTCAAACAAGTATCACGTTTACTACAAACTATAAAAATTAGGCACATTAGAAACTAAACATAAACGATAAACTTGAAATTATCTATATAACAATTAATTAACAAGAATCAAACTAATTTTGATAAAATATTTTAAAATATTTTTTATTTATTAATAAATATTATATAAACTATATTATCAAACATCTCAGTCTTAAAATCATTAATTAAAACTTAGCTACTATATCTAATTTAAATGCTGAATAAAGATGTATCATAATACTCAACATTCTTACCAAAATAAACATAAATCCCTTTCATTAAGATAAAAATTGCAAAAATAAGAGATTAACAGTCCCAGAAAAAAACTGTTGCTGACACATAAATAACAAAACGTATTGTCAGGATGATTCGCCGTGGCTATACAACCACGAAAATGCACTTCCTTTACATTGCTTTTTCCAACTTTTAAAAAAAAATTCTAAGCCCTCTCCTTCATAAGAAAGTGCATTTTCGTGGCTGTATAGACGTTGGCGGATGATTCTAGATATGTATAGACAACAGAGGAAAAGAAAAATTAGTAAGCAGTGATATTGACATAATGTGTCGGTCATATGAATGTAGTTTTCCTCATCGACGAAAAAGTTTGGAACAAACACAACTAAATGTTCTTCGATATATAAAACAAAACATAGTGGAAAATCACTGGCAAATCACTTTAAAAAGGTGAAATGCATGATGTGGACGTACAGCACTCACACATGGATCACTACACTAACAATAATTTTATAAAAATGAAATGAAAGTAATTGAAGGAATCTAATACACATTTTTACGCCGTAGGCGTTCCCTTATATGAAGTCGATGGTCTGTTTTTTTACATCAACGATTGATAGTTGGTTTAAAGGGATGAACGACCATGGAATACATCCCTGCCGTCCATTCTTTCTCCGCACAATTCACTCCTCCGTCATGATTACTATATTTGACTCGATGACAATCTAATACATCCTGGTTGTTCATTCCATAGTCGCTTCTTTGCCCGTGTTAACATCGAAACAACTCACTGACAGCTGCGGGCTGAGATTTTCGAAACATTGACAGGATTTGACAGAGTAGACATCCATTGCGCGTACGGGTACCTCATAGACCTGTTCAGAAAGGACGAACCAGAGTGACCGGTAGGGCAGGTGCGTTGAAAACCGGTGCCAGTTCCTCGTCCAAGTTGTAATAGCGAGTTCGATTCCCTTGATTTCAGAGTTTCCGCGATGGTACCTGGTAAAGAGCAAAACAGAAGAAGCCATGGAAGTCATGAGATCCATAGCCTTTCATAGTCGGAATGTCTTACCGGCGAAGCTTTCCCTGGCCTTGGACGAATAAAACAAAGAATCCCTGTGCCGTTACTGTGAGCCCCATAGACATCTTCAGATCTCCCCAAATGCGCACCAGAATGGCAATCATGTCACAATGTCACGTCATGGTCTTTGGTCCGGCGCAGGAATTTGACCAAATGAAGTGGACTTAAACCTAGAATTCACAGATGTATTTGTTATAACTGAGTTCAGATTAGCAGAATATGTACTGCAGTCGGTATAAATTGAATCATTATTGCATTTATGCCATCTGTAATTTGGATATCACAGATTAATAATTGATTATATAGAAGAAAAGGAGAATAATATAACGGTAAGAGATGCACCAAGTAGAATTAGGGCTTCATGTGATCAAATTTTAGCGATGAATTGGTTTAGTGGACGCAGCACAATCAACTTTCATTCAAATTAAAACCAAAAGGTAATTATGATGCACGTTATCGAGCTCAGAGTTGCATTATACATGAACTGTAAGTAGCAAACTTTGATAATTAGGGGTAGTACAAATGCTCCAATAGCTGTGTAATAGTTGTATATTTGTCAAAATTAAGTGTCTATAACGAAATTATTAACGTAATAAAGTAACGAGCTTATGAAAGTTGTGTCCTATTCTGCAGTCTATCATTTGTCCTCGTGTATTTCATTAAAGATGAAACAAAAAGAATAGCCAATATTTTCCATAATTAAATTCTCCACCTCTTACATACCCATTGCACAGAGAGCACAACTAACAGTGGTGTTGTTAATGCCGATGTTATATCTTCCTCCTAAGCCAAAGTTAATCCGTGGTTAGGCACTCTACCAGTGGAGCATTCTCATTTTGGAGCATGTTCATTTTCAAAATGTGCAGTATATGACAACATCCGATCTCTCTATGATGATAACATGCATAGCTTATTTGAAGGGGACAAGATAGAGCAGACTGCTGGTTTTTTGGTTAAGATCCATATCAAAAGATTAGAAATGGAAAGGAATTCGGAAATTATCGAGCACAGTTGTTCTTCAGTCTCTTAGACTGCTCTGGATGTCATTAAAAAACATTCATTCATTCATGCCAGTCGTATAACAGATGATGCGTCAATCTATCAGCTGAGCCTATTTGTATTTCTTAACAAAATGCCTTTAATCCAAATATATTTTGGATGAAAATTTTAATTAAAGTTTTGTATATCAAATTTTTGATGATGGGAGATGATTTGAGGCTTTGAGCTTAAAGTATTGCTAATAAATTTTAATTGAGATTTAAGAATAATGAAAGAAAGAAAGTTTTTAATAATATTTATGAGGTGATTAGTTTATGGAATTTCTAAATAGTTAAGTTCAAATAAAACATACATAATTAAATCTAGAGGAAGATATAGTAATAGAAATAGGTAGATATAGTGGAAAGAAAGAGAAAGAGGTAAGGAGACATTGATAGAAAGAAAGAGAGTGATAAAGATGGAAAGAGATATATAATTTAAACTATTTTTAAATTGTATTTAATACTATATTTTAATCTATCTAACTGTACTTTTTTTGCACATGCAAATTAATAAATTTGACTTGTCAAGTATGGCTAAATCTAAGGCTTGAATAAAGCGCAATAAAATATGGAAAACACAAAGTAAAGTAAATACAATCTGATAAAAGGGAAAAAAAGAAATTTGTGTGACAACAAAATTAGTGCAGAAGTAATTTTGGTTTTTGACTGTGCAAATGGTGGGGATAGGAAGAAACAATAAATGGTGGTAGAAGTCTTAGTTGTTGTTCATAGATCTTAAAAATTGTGGACCATTAATTATTGATCTCTAACATCAAAGGAATAGACAAAGAGAGAAGATAAATGGAGAGAGAGAGAGAGAGAGAGAGAGAGAGAGAGAGAGAGAGAGAGAGAGAGAGTTCAACAATGTATTTTACAACACATCACTTGTTTCCATGTACTTCATTAAAATAAACAATTAAAGAAATATTTTCCCATATTGAACTTCCACACCTCCTCGGCATACCTATTGCACAGATAAGTGTGATTGCTAGTTTATTTGATTTATCTGCTTGTTATGCTGAAAGAGTGAATTTTCATATCGACCATTCATAATTATTTAAGCACAGTAGATGACCATAGGATATATCCCTACCACCCATTTTTGGTTCAATTTATTGGTCTGATGAACATGAAACACAATTCAACAATCTTTATAATTGTCAATCCAAAAGTGATTGTGTACAAGAATTTCCAAAACCTGTCCATCTGAAAATGATGAAAGGAAAGATTTTGGCAGTGGACCCATTTGATGCATTAATGATCATTCTTTTGATCTTTAGTAATGGTGTCATTACAGGGGAGTGAATTTACACCACTCATACAAGATTTCTCTTAGGAATAGGAATTTTGCTTCGATCATTGTGCAAGCTCAAATTTGTTTTTGATTAAGTAAAAAAAGTTTTGAAGGGTGCTTGGAACCCATTACACAACAAAAAAATTTCAATTGATCCCAATCAAAAGATACAATAGACCAGAGGTGAAATAGGGCACCAACCAAAAAAGTGACCAGGGTGGCCTCACAGATAACACAGTTCACTTCTGCCACGAAATTACAACTTAATTGAAACAATGTAGGACCCTTTAGTCTCAAAACAGTGAGATCTAAGAAGCTAATCAGAGGACTGTTGGGATTGTTTGTATTTTTTTTCTTTAACCTTTGTCCAACCTTCCTCCACAAAAGAAGCCTCGTTCTCCCAAACCAAAGCATCAACATTAGGCCCAACCAGAGATATAGGAAAAGCCATACTTGAAAGATTACCCATAGGATCCCAACCCACAAAGGGAGGGAAAACTACAAAATCCATATACGAGAATGGACCAGAAGCCCGATCAGATGGGGAAGAGCTACAAGCACCCGAAGCAACCATAGACGCAGGGGAAACCAAAGGAGTAGAGTCTTTAAGGACAGAGTCATGCCAAGCTCAAATTTGTTAGCATAATGACATTCTTTATAATTTTGATATGCAGTTGCAGTCAATGTCTTATAAAAAGCAACAGATTCATAAGTACACAAAAAATATTTATATATCTAACGTATGAATATATGGCGCCTTACAAAAAAGGAAAGTTTATCTTTTTGGAATCACAATGAAGCGGACAATAAAAGGTCCAATGAAGGCTTTGAAGTGCTATCAACAACAACAAACTTTTGCACTACTGCTCGTAGTGTTTCATCTTGTGCAGAGAGGGTATCAAAGGTGTTGACTATGTTTCAAGTACTTTTTCCTCATAACATTTTTTTTTGCAGAATTATTTCTTGGCCAACTACAATAATGCAGACATTGGCAGTGATGACATGGAGGTTAACTATAGGGACGTTGTAATGGTGAATGCACTATCACCATGTAGGTCCATCACCAACTCTAGATATGTGCTAAATTAAAGTCTCAAGTATCATTAACCAATCTATGGTTGTGGGTAAATTATGGGCTATTGTTCCTTGATTCAAATTCTATGGAAAGTGCTCCCATTGGGATTTCTTTGGGTTCCAATCAAATATATGTTTTTTTGGTTGATGGGCTTCAAAGAAGTTGAAAGTTTTCTATATCCCCTATATGGCGAATAATGTATATCTCTATTTTTCTCCAAGTATATCTCTATATCTATGTATATCATTTTTTTAAATCTTTCCATCTTCTCTATGTACCTAATATATCCACCATATCTAGATGGCCACATATCTTTATCTTTATTTTTACATAAATCTTCATCTCTATCTCTTTCTCCCTCCCTGAATCTCTTCCCTAATTTTGTTTGTGAGGCTTTCATTCATACAAATATGTTGGCGTAGGTGGTTTCTTTTTTTTTAATATATAGTTTTTACCTATTTTGGGGACTTCAATTTTTTAATAAACTGATCGAAAACACATGCATATGCCTTTTGTTTTCAAGGAGAGTCTAAAAGGAAGGGTTGTTTTGTTATAAAAGAAATTTATTAAAGATAAATATAGTAAAATGAATTTTTTTTGTATTATTATTTTTATAATAGTATGAATTAATTTAAATATTATGACTATATTTAATAATGTTATGAGTAGTATTTTTTATATTATTCATTGTAATATATTCTATTTTCACAATATATATTTCTTTACATAAAATTTAATTTTGAAATATCATATAGTTATATCTATATATCTTTATTACATATTATATTTATATAATATAAGTAGTTTAATTTATTTTCTAAATGTCATGATAGTTTTATTGAAATTTGGAAGGGTAGTGAATTCACACTTGGATCAAGAGAAAAATACAATTACATAATTTAGTTCTAACTTGATAAACTTTTCATTTCATTTGAACTTTTGAAAGTCTAAATCATCATCATCCTCATCCTCATTATTATTATTATTTTAAAATAAAGAGCTCACATGTAAATTATGTTGCAATCACTCACTTCTAAAATACTTAAACTTTGAAGTAAATGTTATGATGTCATTTATTTTACTTTTTATATATGTTTCTTGCTCTCTATCTTTCATCCTATTATATACATATTATGTACCCATGACATAGTCTCATTCAATTTAGGTTAAAAGTATTTGTAGAGTGTCCGCTCCAATCAACATATTGCAAATAGTTGTATGGATGCCCTCTCCACTAGAAATAAGAAAATAAATTTTACCAACAACCAAAATTCAATTGTTAAAATGGTCTATGAGTAAGATAATGTTTTTTGATCTGGGGATGACTTGTCTATATATTTAGATTATAGAAATAGCTCTTTATTTTAATATTTCAAAGGAAACAAAAGTTGCATGTCATTCGTACTGCCATTCTTCATATATTCAAAAGTTGCAAGTGAGTTGATATGTGTTTATTCCTACTACCTTTCTTCACATATTTAAAAGTTGCATGATATTTTATATGTGCTTATTCCTACTACCACTCTTCATATATTATTGTGTAGCAGTGACATGTACAATGAATGCATATGTTTTTTTGCATAAGAATATGAATGGATATAAAAGAGAGGGATATGGAAAGAAGAAAAGAGTGATGAAGGGAGAGGAGTAAGTTTTAAAAAGGGATGGTATCTAGTGATAGAAAGATGAAGATAGAGATAGGAAGTGATATATTAGAAGAAATGGAGGAGGAGGGCTATAGGGAGAGAGAGAAATGGATAGATAATATGTTTTTTTGTATGTGGGCATGCACGTGTGTAAGAGAGAGGTGGGGATATGAAGAGAAAAAGTGAGATAGACATCCTCAAGAGAGTGTATATGGAAGATATAAACATAGAAGGAAGATAATAAGAGAGAGGCAAAAAGTGATATAAATAGAGGAGTAGAAAGGGGGAGATATACAGGGATAGAGATGGATACAAAGATAACAAAAGAAAGATAAAGATGAATACTGAGGAAGAAAAATGGAGATGTAGAGATTTAAAAGTATAGGAAGTGGATGATGGGAAGAGTGGATGGATAGAGAGGGAGATGTGTCTATATATGGAGGGGGAGAAGAAGATAGAGATAAACATGAATATAGAGTATGAGGTTGGGAGAAAAATAGATAGGGAGATAGAGATGGATTAAGATGCAAATATAGAAAGAGATTTAGGGAGATATAGAGGGTGCAATAGATAGGGAGGGAGAAATAAAGAGGAAGAGATATAAAAAGGTAAGATATATTGATAAAGAGATAAGGATATGTAGAGAGGATGAGACATGAAAAGGAAGGAATATTTAAATGATCTATTATATCTTTACGGCGTATCTATTGCACACTAAGGTGCGATTGCTAGTTAATAGTGATTTTCTTTACATATGACGTAAAGCTAAAGGTAAAGTTGTGAATTATCGAAGTCACTGTACAGAGAAAAAGATAAGCATTAATTCTGAATGGCTTAAACATAACACACTAAGGCTTGATTCCTAGTGCAAAAGTGTTAAATAGTCAAAGTTTGACTTACTTTTCCTGACTTAATTTCTTCCTTAGTGTGTGATGTTTAAGGCTGGCCATTAATCCAAAAGCGATAGAGAACAGAATTTGGTCATCAGAAGTCTTGGAATCTTTCGTCAACAGTTCTGTGCGCACTGTTTTAAAATTACATGTTCCCCTCACCTACTCTGCAATCAATCGGTTTCTTTCGGTTCAAGTTAGTCAATTGCCGAGTTCAGTGTTCGAGTTTCTTAGTTGTTAAAGAGGCACGTTTGGTGTGTTTTAATTTACAGTAGGCTATAATCGTCTCTGAGGGCGTTTCTGCTTTTATCTCGCATTCAAGTATTAAGAGTGCTTCAACTTCTTAAATACTTGTTCAAAGGATTGAACAGAAAAATGGCATCTGCTTTGGTTGATGTTGTTGTTGAAAAGCTTGGCGGGATGTTGATAGAAGAGATAAACAAGGAGGTTTCACTAGTCTGCAACATCAGAAAAGATGTTGAATGGCTGAAGAAGAAGCTGACAAATATAAGAGGCTACCTCAGAGATGCAGATGCACAGAGTGCACACAGTGACTCCGTGAAAAGCTGGCTGCTGAAAGTTGCAGAGCTGGCTTGGGATGCAGAGGACATAGTGGACGAATGTGCTCTTCAGTTAATTAAAGGTACTGATACTGAAAGCCCCCAGTCATCTTGTGTACTCTGTGCTTTCAGCTGCTCTGAGTTGCTCCCCCGCCATAAAATGGCTCGTCGGATCAGGAACGTAAAACGTAGAATGAGGTCCACTATGGAAGATGCAGTGCAGCTGAAGCTTGTTAGGGATCTGACTCATTCAGAGCAACCCTCGACAAGTACAAGTGGGAAAATATATCGGAGGGGAGGTAGCCTCGTAGAGAGACGTTCACGACCAGTTGCTATTGAGCCCAAGGTCCAACAAATTCTCCATCTGCTGCATGACCCTGCCTCTCCTGACGTCATCGCCATCGTTGGAATGGGTGGCGCCGGGAAGACATTTCTTATCCAAAATGCTTTCAACAGAATAAAGGATAAGTTTGAGAAATCAGTCTGGCTTTCTGTTTCTCACTCATATTCCCTTGCAAGGTTACAAGCTGACTTGGCCTCCGAAATAGGAGTGGAGCATGTTGTTAGTGGAAATGTGAGTGAAGTGCAAGCAACCAAATTGATCCATGACAAACTTTTAGCGAGCAAAAGTTGCCTTGTTGTGCTCGATGATGTGTGGAGAGCAACTGGGGAAGATGACTTGATCTATGCACTTGGCCTTCCAATGGGGAATAATAATAATCGCAGTACACAATGCAAAGTTGTGGTGACAACAAGAAGCAGATTTGTGTGCCGCGACCTGAACGCCCGTGTTTATGAGATGCAGCTTTTGTCAGAAGAAGAGAGTTGGGAGCTCTTTTGTGCTCATGCGTTCCCTGACTGCCCTCAAAATCAGCCGCCAAAGCCATTTGAATCGATTGCTCGCGAAATTGAAAGGGAATGTGGGAGATTGCCCTTGGCCGTTAAAATAGTGGGAGCGTCTCGCAAAGGCAAGAGATTGTCAAGCGATTGGCAATCCAAACTGGCACAACTCAAAGCAGTATCTCATGTTGAGGATCCAGTCATGCAGATTCTCAAGTTGAGTTATGATTCTCTCCCTCCTCATCTCAAGCCTTGTTTTGCATTTCTCTCTTTCTTTCCCGAGGATGAGGATATCCATTCGGATTATCTCATAAATATGTGGGCAGCAGAAGGATATATTCCTCACGGAGATGACATGCTAGATATTGGATGGGATTATATATCTCATCTCCATAGTCTCTGTTTGCTCGAGATGCAAACCTTCCATCATGGTGATCTAAACAATTATTGTAGTAAGCTGGATACAAGGTACAAGTTGCATGATTTAGTGCTTGATTTGGCAATTAGTATATCAAAAGAAAGTAAATGTGCATTTAGTGTAGACGAAGTCATGAAGAAAGTCCCAAGTAGGGTTTTAATGGTCAAGAAAAAAATAGGCAATGAGGACGTAGTTAAAATGGCAAGTAATAGGGCATATTCTGCGTCACGTCTTCACACTTTGTCTCTTTCTAGAAATGAAGACATCAAAAGTATTCCAGCAACCTCGCTTGCCGGTGCCAAAGCGCTGCGCATTCTTGACTTGAGTTATACAAGCATCTCATCATTACCTGCTTGTGTTGAAAATTTGAAGCTACTTAGATTTTTGAATTTAAGGTTGACAAATATCACTAAGGTCCCAGAATGTGTAAGAAGCAACATGAGTCTTCGCTTTCTTGACATTTCCAACTGCCCTAGTCTTCAACAGTTGCCTAACTGGATTGGAGAGCTGAATTGTCTACAACATCTGGATATAAGGGGTTTCAAGGGTTTCATTCCGAAGGAAATATCAAAAATTCTATCTTTACAGGTACTTAGATCATCTTTTCAGGAACCAACATGCATGGCGCGAAATAGCTACAAACTGTCAGTTGAAGACGATGGATTCTTAAAGCTGGAACATTTGGTCAACCTGGTCAACCTCCGTGAAGTGCGCATAAATATTGATAACGATGCTCAATTGAAAAGTATAGAAGATGGGATCCTTGCCAGCTTAGTGAAGATGCGTATTCTAACACTACACAACAAAGTTAAATGTGGTAATCCACCACTTTTATCAGAGAAGATGACAGCTATGAAAGATCTTGAAGTCCTTTTCTTAGTCAACTTTGCATTGCCAGATTGGATATGTGCCTTTTCAAATTTGATGAAATTGCATCTACGAAGAACCCATTGTTTTACATATCCAGCACTAGAAATAATCCCCAACTTAGTGAGTTTGGAGTTGGCAGAAAACAAAAACTGCAAGGCACTGCCACAAGGGTTTTGGAAGTCCAGAGGATTCCCCCAGCTGTGCTTTTTCAGAATTTCAGACTTTTACGAGTTAGAAGAGCTGTCAGAAACAGAAATAGAGGAAGGAGCAATGCCACGCCTTGAGACGCTACAAGTATGTTCCTGTCCGAGTCTAAAGAGAGTTCCAATTGGATTGGAGCTCCTGAAAAGCTTGAAAAACTGCAATTTTGAATTAACTGGAGTGACTCATTTGTTCGAAGAGGGTGGAGAATTACGAAATAAAATGAAAGCCACTAACCCCAATCTCATTATCTAGACTTAAGTGAGGTTGTGGGAGTTAAGGTAGTGACATGTAGAGAAATTATGTATTTTTCATTGTAAATATCACTTACTGTATAGTCATGACGCATATGCTATATGATAATTGACAGGTATAGTCTATTAAAACAAGAATAGAATAATTGAAATGCAACCATAATGCATAATAATATAGGGACAACAAATTTATTTTTTCTTACATCAATAGTTTACATTAAGAAAGCTACAATTAACTATTCTCTAATATTTATATAAATTTTGTTCTAAATTCTTGTTAATGTAAATCAATTGTATTATTTTTCTTTTAAATAAGTATTATATATTATACTAATGTTCATTATTAATATAATTAGTTAAGATGAAGACGAAGGAAAAAAGTGCTTTGCAACTATGTATGGCAGCCAGACACCTATGTGCCTTGGCTTCTACACCCTGCTACGTTGTTATTGTCCTATTTTCTTCTTTTGTACCTTGGTTTTCATTGTTTTTATTGGTTTTGGTAATTGTTTTTTTTGCTAGTGTGCATCTTTGAGTCTCCATTTTCTTTCGTGATTGATGTTTGTGTGTCATTTGGGCTTTTTGATAATTTTTTGGTAGTCTTTCCCTACCCCGCCATTATATGTCCACCTTGGATCACTCATGAGAAACTAAAGGAAGGCAATCATGGTTGAAGGTGGAGGAGAGACGTTTGAGGATATGATGAAAGTTGATGAGGTTTTAAACATCACCCATGACCAAGATAAGAAAAAGGAAGTGCCTGAGAAATTGTCGTATAAGCTAGTGGTGGAGGAGTCTTCAACCTCTTCCTCATCGTCTGCTTTCTTTTCTAGCAAGATTTGCAGGAGCACTCCGGATGGAATTCGAAGCGACAGAGCTACAACCAATGGAAATAGACTCAGGGATGGAGACAACTTCGTATCTAGTGTTGATGGAGGAAAGGAGGAAGGTAAGATCCCGCCCCATGAACTGAAAACCCTTCCTCTCTTGCCAAATGAGGATATGGTAAGAGCTATTAAAATTGACCGATCTCAGCTAAAAAATGTTGCAGCTTTTTTTGCATACTTAGATAAAGGATTTCTGCCCTCTTACAAGGTTTTTGATGAATGGGCTGTAAGTGTTTGGGGTAAGAAACTTGGGATTCATGTTACTTTCTGTAGAATGGTTCAAAGAGGGCTTTTTGTTGTATTTTTCAAGACTCATAGAATGCATTATGGAAAGGGAGCACACCTTCAATAATGACACATGAATTATCAAACTAGGTGGCAGGTCTTCTTTTTTACATGTGGTCACAGGAATGTGGTGCTTCGTAAAGGGTTTTCTTGGCATGCTTGGATGTTGATTAACATTTATGACATTTATGTCCCAACTACTGTGAATATTGATCACTACCATAAAAGGACATAGAAGGAGGATTTGGCGAGATTTAAAGAATGATCTTGTAATGATCATAAAGACAGGTTAGTTAATCCTCACAATTGGTACAGCTAGCGATAGCCGTTTTCTGATGGAAAGGGTCTGCCCACACGTACTGCCTTGGGAGATTTTTTGTTTTTTGGGAAACATTGTGAATTCATGATGATTATGCATTGCCTTTACATTTTCTCCATTGTGGCCTTGCATATTATATTTTGCAACTCCAAAACTTGGTGCAAGGATACGTCATCAAAAGAGTTGGTCGTGGACTTGGGTGATGACATGGGCACTAGTGACCATATTGAACCAGTGGGTGTGGAGGAATGTATCAGCAGCAACGAAGTGGTGATGGTCTACTTGTAGGAGGGAGGCCTTCTACCTTATATGGAGGTCATGGTTAGACACAACAGGGTCATCTCGAGGCAAATCTTTCAAACCTGAAAGGATATAAAACTTACTATTAATGGCATAAGCTTTGAAATTTTTGAAGAAAGCATTGTGAAGGTGGGGGATTTTCTGTTGGATGGCAAGAAATGGTAGAGGAAAGCTAAGGTCAATGAAGAGGCAAGCTTGTGAAATTTCTTCAAGTCTAAGGAGGAATTGAAGAAATTGTGTGGTGAGTTTGCGTGGGCTGCCCTGCCTAAGCCATGGGATGTCATTTGCTACACAATTATTAGATACATTACCTTAAAGGATTGTTGTCAAGTACTTTATTATTATCACTTTCCTATCTTGAATCATTTCATAAATCATGACCTTATCTCCTTTTTGATTCTATTATTACATTCACTGGAGGATAGCATTTGTAAGGCTAGAAGGAAACAAGAGGAGGGGAAACCCTTCTACCTTATCCACTAGAGCCTCATGAATAAAATTTTCATCTATCACCTACCTCAGAATCCCTCTCTCTTGATTAACCCCCTGGCCTCTATGACCCCTTAGACTTCCCTAGACCCTAGCCCTAGCTCTACTCTTTAGAGGTCTAAGAAAACCCATGCCATTCAGGTCAAAATTAGCCCTGAGGTTAAAGTTAGAATTATTGAGTTGGATTTGGACACCAAGAAGGGCAAGCAGGGTGCTAGGAGAACCAACAAGTGTCTTCTGCTGGAGAAATTTAAGACCCCCCTGAAGTATGACTCCAGCTCTGATTCCTCTGATAGTGAGGAGAAACCTACTAAAAAGAAAAGACTCCAACATGATATTAAACCCAACCCCAACTCTATTAGCCCATCCCATGTCTCTGATACCTTGGAAGCTACCCTAACTTGTAGTGGGGGGGAAGACATCACCTCTCCTAGGAAGGAAACCCCTAGGGGAACTGGGAAGAATGGTAAACATAGCCAACTAAGATGCGTGTGGAGAGGCTTGAGAAGGTTATGAGGGACTTGGTGGATAACCATACTGCTATCTGCCATAGATTTGAAACCTTGGTTGAGTTCTCCACCAAGGTAATGCACTCTACAGCCACAACCTTCTACTTCCTACAAGCTAACAAAGAAGAAAAGGACCTGGGAAAGACAATTGATGTAAACCATTCCATCTATGGGTTCCTGGCAGAGGACTGGCTATAAGCCATCCTGGACAAACCAAAGAAAGTGGAGGAGGAGGATACGACAAGGGAAGCACCTAAGGAGAAGAAGAATGGTAACCAAGAGAAGGAAGAGAGCATCTAGCCCAGGTTCTATTGTGTTTTTAAGCTATTTTTATGATTATTTTTTTGAACTTTACACCCCACAAGGTTTTCTAGACTATGTCGATTACTTGGACCAATAGAGATGATGTTTTAAAATGTTGTTAGTGTATTATTCAATTTCTTATGCATAGTAGTTTAAGGACTGTAGCTAAAAACAATTCAACTTTGAACATATTATGGTTTTTTATGTTTAAAGATGGTATAGGTTAGATAACTGGTAGGTAACCTCCAGCTAAATTCTCAACCTTTTTGTACTCTGGGGCCAACCCTCCATTTTTTTGGTTGCTATCAACTACTTCAAAAACATGTACATATGTATTATAATTTTCTAACTAAAAGTGTTTTAATGTAAACAAATTTTAATAAAAATTATTTAGCTTTTGGTTGTACTTGGAGTTTAAACAAAAATAGTATGAAATGATTTTACTTAGGAAATTTTCACAGGTGGGATAAATTGTGGAGGCCATGTACAAAATCACATTTTTCAAATGCATTTGAAAAAATAGTTCCCATAAACTAAAGCTTGAGTTGTAGTTTTGATATATCTTTAACCAATTCTAAAGTAAAAATTGGAATAAGAGTTATAACAATATTTCAAATATTAATTTAATCTAGAATAAATGGCTTATAGTACATAGAGGAATGTGAATTATTAAAGTTGGTTCTTGGAGAGTGTGACATTGGACAGCATAATTGAAGTTGTACTTATATTCAATAGTTATATTCTTAGTGTACATATGATAGATCAACATCTACAAGTACTTAGGAACTTAGGAAACTTAGAGGGGTAAAAATATTTTTCTAGTTAAATCAAAATAAAAAACATAATTGTTAAGGGCGGATGCTAACAATATATATAGTTAAGGATAAAAAACTAGAAATAAAATATGGCATCCATGATTCAGTCGGTACCTAAAACTTGATCGAACTATTTAGTCATTCATAATGGTTATCCCATCAAAGATGGTATAGACAATAATAATCCATAAAGCACAAAATATCAAAATGAATAGATCAACAATTTAAATATTAAATTTTATGCTACATTTTCCTAAATTCTCATCCTACAATAATATGAAGGTAAACAATACTACACATATAATGCTACAAAAGTAACAAGAGGAGTTTCAATCAACACAAATAAAATATTGAAACAAAAATTAATTTTTTGTTATATATTTTATTTTTTATAGTAAGACTTGGAAAAATGTTTCGTTATAATATTTTTTTTATCAAAAAAAAACTTAAAAATTAGTTTAAAAGAATGTAAAAGAGACAACCACCTCATACCATTGACTATAGTATAGCATTTTAACTTTGTACTTCTTAAAATATTATGTAAAATGTTTGATCGCAATTTTTAATAGCAAGTTACTGTTGAAATAAATTAATTATCTTAGATATGGTCAGCACAGACCAGCCGCCCAGCACTGACCATTCATTTTCCATGTGCAGCCAACCATTCAGCCATCCATTTCAACTGTCCACCACCATTAATATTGCAGCTGACTTCTACTATACATTTATGATGTATTTGCTTATAAATAGAATGGATTGGGCTGTGATCAGTAGAGCCCATTTTGGGTTTCTAATGGTGGATCATGAGTGGATGGAATGCTGTAGCATTCTATGGATTTGTAATAGATTTCAGATATGTTAATGAGTATGAAGTGCTGTAGCACAACTTGATGTCTTCGTGTTTGTCTTTGATCCACTCTATCCACCTTCTTACACCTTCTTACGATTATAAGACCATCCGTATGATATCACACTAGCATGATATCCAAAAATACTAAAAAAGAAAGAAAGAAAAGAAGATCATAAGTGTACATTAAATCTAATTTAATCAATACATTAATATAAAATCACATAATTTATTACCTTTTACAATTCAATTTTAATAATAATCATCAATACAAACAATTTTACAATTTAGCTGCAAATATGAGACAGCACAAGGGTGGCCGACCCATGTGGAACGTATGCCGCGCCGAATCCTTCCATCATTGGGAGAATGCTTTGGTATTAAACAACTTAGTAAGAGCTCGATTTGAACATCTTTCTATCAAAACAAAGCTAACTGCAAAAGCAGAGAGGGGTTTAAATCGTTACTCTGTTCGTACTCTCACCTGCCATATTCATTATTCAAATTTCTCTTGCTGCTGTTGGTGTGGTAAATAGAATTGATGGCTTCTAAGCGGATTGTGAAGGAGTTGAATGATCTGCAGAAGGATCCCATTCCTCTTTGCAGCGCCAGTCCAGTGGCAGATGATGATATCTTTCATTGGGAGGTCACTACTATGGGTCCTCCCCAAACTCCCTATGAAGGAGGTGTGTTTCTTCTCACAATCCAATTCACCCCTCATTATCCATTCAAGCCTCCAAAGGTTGAATTCAAGACTAAGCTCTTCCATCCAAACGTAAATAGCAACGGCAGCATCTGCCTTGACATACTGAAGGATCAGTGGAGTCCTGCATTGAACATCTCCAAGGTCCTGCTTTCAATTTGTTCTTTGCTCAATGATCCAAACCCGGATGATCCGCTTGTAGCAGAGATTGCTCACTTGTATAGGACTGACAGGTCCAAATATGACACAACTGCAACGACTTGGACTCGCAAGTATGCAATGAAATATTCCTTGGAAGATAACTTTAGCTTGAAGAATTAATACAACTTGTTCTGCTTTCACAAGTTAGACATTTTTGTGAAGTCTGAGTTATTGATTGTAAGGAATTATATTCCTACAGATAAATGTTTTCTTACGACCATAGATTGAATTGTATCATTCTTATGAGAATGTCATTTTATTATTTTTCAAATGCATCTATGTACGATGTGAAGATAGGCGAGCTTAGACCAGACATCGTAGTTGTTTTCAACAGCTGTTTGTAAATTTGTTTGGTTACTGTTTCATATATGTTTTGGTTTCTTTAGTCATATTAATTAATTTCCCCGGTGATAATTTATTTGAAATGTTTTATTTAGTTATCGGATAGATATACAAGATTGTGATTTTGTATGCTTGTACATAGTTCATAGTTTTCCATCATACATGTCAATGTGCATGATTCAAACCCATTGTAAATGGTGTATGCTTCTGTTAGTCTATGAGTGATTCTATAAACTTGTAGATATGATAGACTATAATATGTGCATGATCTTATATGCTTTTCTTTCTCTCTCTTTTTTAATGTATCGATAGATATATTTACATTTTCATTGATTATTACTATATGTGATTATGGATGGGTGTTGAATATGAAGAAAAAAATTGGTAAGTTTTTAGAGAAAGGTATGTTTATAAATGGTTCAATAGTTTTCTAAACACTAGTATGCATGATACAAAGCCATTGTGAAGGACAAACTTATGTGGTAGAATGATATATATTTTTGTAAGCACTATAATCTCTTATAAGGTGAAGACTTTCTTATGTTTGTGCTTATATACTTATAAATTATACTTAACTATCTTATTCTATCTTTATTCTTATGTATTTTAGCAAACTGAATTTAAATTATGCCTAATTATGTGTGTGTCTCCTTCTATTTACTTAATTTAGTAAAAATATAAAGGTGCCTACATATAGTATTGGAACTCTAAATTCTACATTGGAAATTTGATTTCACTATGTTAAGTTATGTTAATTGATCACATATCCCTCCAATTAAATAGTATGTAAGTACTAATAGATTGAGCCATAATAGTGGGGGAAGGAGCCTCCTAAATTTTCATTACAACTCCCTTTCTTGAAACCTTTTTAAAAATGAAAATATTTGTTCTTAAGGAAATACCCATTTGCATATAACTCATTGTTGATACTTTGTGTACAACTATGTAATGTTTGGCTACTCAATTTTCATTGCTTAATCTGAAAGAAAATCCCAAATAGGAAACATCGATTCTTCTGCACACATCATCCAAAATGAGTAGTAGTTGCCTTTCCTTAAACGGGTGCAACATCCCTGTCGCCTCGTCAATGCTCAAAGCTCAAAAGTGCTCCACCAAATAATAAATATAGCAGAATCTTTTGACACATTAACCCAAACGATAAACTTGAAAAAGTTAACCACCCTTTCATTGATGATCTGTTTGCTTAGGGACGTCTTTCCAACACACGAGCAGAGTCATTTTCTCCTTCGACAATTTGCTATTGTGTGAGCTAAGCCAATGCCTTATGAAAGTGTGAAGTACAGTTGGCATTTATCCTTTCCTCTTCTTAATCCTCTTCATTTACTTGTTACGCGAAAGGCATACTATACTGAGATGTTTCCATTCACTTTCCAATCAACTATTCTCATCTTCTTACATATAGTGCAAGACGATGGCATTCATCATGACCGTTTATTTTTCTTTATTGTGATTCATTTTTCGTTTTTATTGAGCAGCCACATAATTAATATTTTTCTTTTCTAATTTAATTGACATAGTAATATTGTATTGATGTTAAACAATATAGAATGGTTGATAAAAGTGGTAAATATTATTAATATTTATAATTATTTTTAAAATTGTGTTTAAAATATTAGTAAAAAAGAATTAGTAAAAGTTTCATAAAAAATCTGTAAAAAAAATCTTTAGTAATGTTATTTTCAATTTTGTGACTCATTTGTTTTCAAAAAAAATATTGTTTGGTATTTATATAACATATGATAAGTTTTGTATTTTTTAATTTATTTTTTAAATTGGTAAATGGATGAAGCTATGTCTTATATTGAATAAATTAAAATTGAATTTATATAATTTTTCATTCAAACGGGCATTGGTAGGAAATAATAGAGCAAGAAAACCTCCAGTCTTGCCTAAGACCAAAGTCTTATATTATACAATTTAAAAGGAGCATGCCCTAGTTTATATGAAACTTTATACATGTTTATACAAAATTTGATGAAGCAATTAATAATAAATAGACTTCCTTTGAAAAGGGGACATAATCTAAAGAGAGGCAAGGTTCTGAACAAAATTAAGCAAGGATCCTGCTATGAAGAATTGATCCACCAACCATCTGCATGACATAATATAGCTACTTCTTATATGGGATTAGTACCAAATCACTGTGATCATAAAAAATGGGAGTAAAAAGCCCAATCAACATACTAAGAGACTCTTCATACAATAAGAATCCTAGATTATACCAATGCAGTTAATCAGAAGAGTTTTATAATATGATTTATGTGAATCTTTATCTAGAATCTCATCCCATTACCTATTCAGTTTACAGTTTATACCTAGAGTAGATTAGATTTTTAGGGTCCTTATCTAGTTTAAATGAATAGATCAATCTAGATTATATTAATTAAATTCAATAATTTTAGATGTTCATTGATTCTACTTATTCTTATTGTATACTTATGAGTTTAAGAGGAGAAATCCAAATCAATAGCCAACTTGAATTCATTCATATTTCCTAACTAATATTTTAAAATAATCAGTAGTTGGGAAATATATAAACACTTTGCTCTACTCAAAGCTCTAATCCTAGAATTCTACTTAACTTAATTCTATTCTACTAAATATATAATGTCTTCTCCCTCCACTCCTTTATTTGCCAATTTACCAGCTTCTGAATTCCCATCACAATAAGTATGTTGTATTCTAATTTCCTTAAATTGGTCTATAAGATTGAGTACACTTTCTAGTTTAGCATTTAATATCCAATTCGGTGTTTGTCACTTTCTAATTGCATTTAGGATAATTTGTGAATCACCTTCAATAATTAACTTGTTAATATTCTTTTTTATGCTTAATTTTAATCCTTCTTTTAATGCTTTCAATTGAGCTATATTATTAGTTACATTACCTAATGGGTTAGCTCGTTCTAATACCCAATCTCTATTTTCTAATCTAACTATACAACCCAATCCTACTTTCCTAGGATTCCCTCAAGAGGCTCAATCAAAGTTTAATTTCTTCCATCCTATCAAAGGTGCAACCCATTTACATTCTTTCTTGGCTATAGTATCCTTTTTAAGATAAACTAAGGGAGGATTAATCAAATGTAACCATTTTTTCCTCATATTCTCATCCCATGCTAAGAATGTATCTTTTTCTTTGGGTGTGTTCCTGAGATGGGAATTCATAACTTTTGTGATGGCTGCCTCAATTTTATTAAAAAAAGTTATCTTACTAAGTTCTAAATTTTAAAATATTCATTTATTTCTTTTCTTCCATATTTCCCACATAATGATTGCAAGTGTAATATTCCATAATTTCTCATAGACACTAATCCTATTCTTAACTAGCCAACCCCTAAGAAATCCCTTGATATCTAGAAGTGTAGGGGATGTCCAATTCAATTTATTCTTAACCCAATACCAACAATCTTGTGTGAAGGGGCACTTAAAAAAAATATGATCCATATTTTCAGATTCATTTTTGCATAGACTACATTTGGATGGTCCTTCAAAACCCATTTTAGAGAATCTATCAACTGTAGGAATCTGATTTTGAATTGTCACCCAAAGAAAGATACTAACCTGAGGTAGACATATTGAATCCCAACATAGATCTAAGGGTATAACTTCTATTAACTTTCTATGTTTTTAGAGTGTGAAGTTGAAAGTTTTGCAAGTAAATAGTCAGATACGATAGGGTTTTCAGATTTCAACTTTTCAAAGATTGATAGAATTCCATTTTGTGTTCTGAAGAATGAATTCTAAAAGTGTGAAACTTGAGTATCAGAGGACAATAGCGAATCTCGATTCTAGGTATTTATTTAAAAAAAAAAATTCATTGCAATTTGTAGCAATAGAAATCTTGATTTTAATTGTCTTAGGTTTACACTTTACATTTTTTTTAAATAGGGATTGAAGAAGAATTTTGTGTAATAACTAGTAGCAGGCATGGAAAAAAAAAGTCAAAAACCTCCCCTACGAGTGCAAGCATAAAGGAAAAGAAAGACATTAAAGAACTTAGGCAAGTGCTACAAACACCAAATTTCACTGATGAATGTCATGATATTTTTTATCTTGTTACCCATGGAGATTTTGGAATCATGGGAATTAGACATTCATTGTTTAATAAGTGGAAACATCCACACAAAGGGAGAATTTATTACGAATATAACAATAGTATTCGTGCACATACAAATAAACTAGCTGATTTGGTTACTGGATTAACAAACCTCATTGTACCCAAAGTATTCCTTTGCCTTGAAATTGTAATGTTATGTGCTCAGAATTATGATGAAAATAGAAAGACAATTATAAACCAAAACACTTAGGAGGAAATTTTATCCATAATTAAGAGTGATTTTTTCACTCTATTAGACCTAGGGCTAGGGTTTAAACTAGAAAGCTTTAACAAGTGCATTAACTTGGATAAACTAGCATAGGCTTATGAAAAATTGGGAAGAGTTTTTCAAGATTCATATACTAAGGGTTTAATAAACTTAGAGTCCTCTACTAGTGTTACACTAGACATAGACCATAAGCCTCCTTATTAGTATGATATTTTTGTGCCATGGGTTCAAAATACTATTTGTTTGTTATTATTTTGTCTGGGATTGGATAGTAATAAAGAAGTGGGGGCTAGTGTTCTTGAAATTATTTATAATATTCATTGTCGAGGTCAGTCAATTGAGAAGGTAGATGTAAGATATAATTTTTTTCAACACATTGTTGAATCTATGTAACAATAATTACTAATGATTAAACAAAGTACAACTACAAGTAGGACGAAGATATTTAGGTTCACAAGTTACTTGTGCTACCTTCTTTTAGCAAAGCATCACCTAATATTTGAGACAGAGAACAACAAGCTTGATATTGAGGTTTATAAGTTTGATGAGAAAACCTAGAAGAAATTAGCGACTCTAAGTCCAGTATATAAGTGGACACATAAGATGAGAATGACCGCTAAAAATAAAAACTATAACCATTTTGTAGACTTCTTTTTGGCACCTATTTACCGAAAAAATCATAGGCACTACAATGCCTAGATTGCTTGTGTCTTGTAAAGATTGCATTCAACTGGGAAGTCAAATTCAATTGGATGATTGGTTCTTCATAGAAGAGTACACTGTCTTAAGGTTTTACAGTTTAGCAGTTGAATGCTACAAACTTCCAATGCATGTTACAAAAATGGTTTTTGTACTAGAATATGTATGGCAGATGGAGAGTGCAAATAAACTTTTCACTAGATAACCAAAAGAAAATGATATTTCCTTCCTTGCCTTTCACAATTGGAGGCCTCGCATTTGAGAGAAAGGCTTTCAAAGTGGCAAATGAATTGGTTACTTTTCTTGGCTTTGATTTTGTTAGTCACTAGAATTATGATCCGCTGGACATAATAAAAACATGACTTATTGCCAATGAGAACTCTGCAAGCAAATATTAACATCAGGAGATGCCATTGATAGAAAAGTTTAAAAAAAAGGATTTGTTGGATGAGGTTAAGAAAGAGATGGAGAACCATGCAAAAGAGAATAATATTTCAATGCAAGAATTGTCATCCCAAATTACGACAGTGCACATATCAGAGTCACACAAATCAGAACCTCTGACATACTTAAATTTTTACTAGAAAGCATCTCAACCTTCAATATATCAAAAGAGAGCAAGAAAATGGTCTACTCCACACTTCTAAAATTAGAGAGGAAAAATAAAAGGTTTACAAAGAAAATAGAAAAGTTATAGACAAACCTTGATAATATGAAGGCCAAGGAGAAAGTAGTAGACATTAGGTTCAAAGAATTGCAAAATAGGATAAAGAATTCTTCTCCTACAGAGGCAATTTTCGAGCAAGAAAAGATGAATGAACAAGTGAAAAATTTGACTAAAGAATTGGATGAGTGCCAAAAAAGAATTTAGCATGAAAAAGCCTCTACTGCACAGTTTTTCAATCTATACAGAGTAGTGCATAGGTCAATAATAAATTGAAAACTGAATTGGACTTTATTGTCAAGGAAAATAATAATTTGAAGATTGAATTGGAGAATGAAAAGAAAAAAGAGGAGCCTATGGCAAGAATAATTTATAATTTGCAAAAGGAACTGGGGAATGAGAAGAAAAAAGAGGAGTCTAATGCAAACACAATCCACAATTTGAACAAGCAATTGGAGAATATGAAAAAAAGAGAGGAGTCAACTACAAAAACAATCCTTTATTTGAAGAAAGAATTGGAGAATGTGAAGAAAATAGAGTCTAGTGCTACTACAAGTAGTAACACAATTCACCATATAAGGAGGGAATTGAATAATGCAAAGAAAAAAGAGGAGTCAACTGCAAAGAAAATCTTGGATTTGAAGAAGGAATTGGAGAACACAAAGAAAGAGGAGTCTACTCAAACACTCCATGATTTGAAGAAGGAATTGGACAATGCGAAGAAAAAGGAGGAGTCCATTGCAAAGACAATCCATGATTTGAAAAGGGAACTCGAGGATGAGAAGAAAAAAGAGGTAACTACTGCAAATACAATCCAAGATTTGAATAAGAAATTGGAGGATGAGAAGAAGAAAGCAACTAATTGGCAAGGCAACTTGAGAAAATATAGAAAAAGAGTGAAAAGGAGATGTTTGAAATGAAGAAAAAGATAGAGAATGTAGTTGCACAAAATAGAATGACATCTTTTGAATACCATCATGTGAATGATACTATAATAAACATGGTTAAACTTATCAAACAAGAAAATGGGAACAAAATAATGAAGAAAAGTGATAGTTTTTTTGAATGGCTTGATTTAAATAGCAATCTCAGACTTCTCTTTGAAAATGTAAAAAAAGATGTTCAGGCTAAAAGAGGGATCTTTAACAATTCCTCAAAAAATCATGCTAAATTTTTTTTGAGTAAAGTATTGAGATCCAATGACAGGTATTTGGCAAACCATGGAATAAACAATTGCTTGGATGCCTTTGTAATGTCCTTTTCTATCTGTCATAGTTGTGAAAAAGTAATGGAAATAGATGAAGCTCTCAAATCTGCTTTTGAAGACTTGATGAAGATGAATCACGTCATACTGAACTTGCTAAATGTTGGATTACCAAATCTAGCTAATTTAGAGGGCAGATTCATTGGAGAAGAAGATTACATGAAAAAGTTACAGAACACCATGAATTCTAATTTAGGCAACTTGGCTGAGGAAATCACTCCAGAAGGAATTGCAAGTTGCATCAAACCACTATCAACAATGAATGCAGTTATAGATAGATTTCTCAATTCATGTAAAACTATCTCTCTAAAGTATTCAGTGTTGACGAGGTTACAACTATTTAGCTACAACCTCAAAGAAATGGAGCTTCCAAATGATGTAGGATGGAGGGCTCTAAAGAACTTCATTAGAGCTGGGTCATTTTCTCAAACTGTTACTGTTGCTATCAATGGTAGTCATAACTAATAGCACTAAGAAGTAACAACTTAGTAAGTGATAGTACTATAATTGTTTTATTACTTGTTGCTCTTTAATTTCAAATTTTGGATTTAATTTGAACTTTGTTTAATGTTAATTGTTATAGGAATCAAAAACCAACATATTAGGATAGTTGGACAGCTTGGCACTGGCATATTATTACTACATAGAGAAAATAGAAAAAAATTCCCTACTCCTACTTGAAAAATTGTACAATTGACAATGTGGCAAATTAGCAATGTGCTTGTACACACATAATGTATTATGTAGTAATAATCTGATTATATATACAATTACAAACTGACCTACAACTATTGTTGCTCCCTTGTATCTACAAAAGGGAATTCAGGGTCATTTCAATTTTACATTGAGTCATTTGCAAAGGGTTGTAATTATTAAATATATTATGTTATAGTTTGATTTATAATTATAAGTTATAATATAATTTTTAAAAAATATTGCTTGTTCTGTTAAATGCATTATGTTACAATTTCTTAAAGAAACTAGAATCAATGAGAATCTAAAAGTAAAAATGTCTAAAAACTAGAATGAATAAAAATCTCAAGTTCAACATGTACTATTGTATTAAAACTAGAATCAATGAAAATCTCAACATATTTAAAAAATTAAAATCAATGAAAATCTCAATGTGTGTAGACTCTAAAAGTAATAACTAGTTTTAATGAACATCTCAACATGTAATTTTGTAACATCAATATGCTCAATTTTTTTTTAAAGCATTTATAAAAGGAAAATGAATGAAGGCTATTGATTTATTTCTACAAACATAATTAATTAGTAGACAGAGTCTTAGATTAGAGCTACTAACCTACTACTTGACTCAGGTAGAAGTTAGAACTTGAAATTGAGAACACCTGGACTAGCTTAACATCAGTATCATCAAAATACTCCTCATTTATTGCATATAATATTTAATATTTTGTTATGTTTTATTCAAATTCACTGTCAACATCAATATGCATGTCAAAGTCAACATTATCTTCATTGCTTCCAATAGCAGGACATGAATCACTGCCATCGCCACTGCCACTGCCACTGCCACTTCCACTGCCACTACCACTATCACTACCACTTGAGTTTGAAATGTTGGCAATGCCTTTTCTTTGACATTGGTTTCTCCAAATGCTGAGAGCCCTATCATAAGGGAAACTATATACATCATACCTAGAATTATAGAGCCTCAAACAATTATCCAAATTGTGTCTAATTGGTTTCTAACCTTTGACTTCAAGAAGCCCAAAGTACTAACAACTCTCTCATCCTCCATTGAACCCAATATCATTGTCAAACATAAATCGATAAGCTTGAAATATTCTGGTATTGACTCTCTTAACTAATTGCTCTTACCAAGGTTTTTCCAAAGCTTTATTATCGTTCCCTCTTCATTTGGGTTCTCCATAAGATCATATTGTTCCCTCATTATGTTTGCAAAAGAATATGATTGATCTCTTAGTTGAGATTCATCTAAAACTCCATTTATAGTTAGTTCATTGATTACTTTAGATTTGCAAAAAAATTGAATTAAACTCATCATCCTTCTTTGAAAATCAATCGAACAGTTTAGTGACCAATATTGTGGAAAAACAATGGACACTGCTTTGAGTAGTTCCTTTGGAGGAAATCTAAATCTAATTTTTGATGAAAGATTGTAGCAAACTCACTTGACAGAGTCAAGCATAAAGTCTTTGATCTTCTTGAAGTCTTCACTGGTAACATGTGAAAGTACCCTCTTTGGTTTTGATTTAACTTTGCTTCTTGCTTCATTGGGGTTGGAGTTGGGGTTGACGCAGGCATAGTACTGCATTGGTATGTCAACTCTACGTACCTTGGCATAAATCTCATTGTTTGCACCAATATGTAAAAAGTTCCCACAATTGTTCAAATCTATGATTTCTATCTACTTTGCAAACTTTGATTCATCTAATGGTAGTAATTGATACACAGTATCCAAGCTATTACATGTCATTTTACGTAGCTTATTATATTTTTCAATGTACATAGCTCTTTGTTGAACCTTTTTATAATATTTCTCATGTCCTGTAGTATGGGGAGAATAGCTCCTAACGTTAAGAGTATCTTAACATTAGTTAGACTTGAATATAGCTGAGGGAATCTATCTCACATGGAGTGGATTAGTCCAAGCAATAACAAATATTCAAAGATTACTAGATGTGCTAGTCCATCCAAAGAGATCTATCTGGTATCATTGTCTTTAAGAAGCTTCCTCCCATCAGTAAGTCCTTGAGAAAAGTGTTGGAATTCCCAGACTCATTTTGGACTTCAATAAAAGTATTGGTAAATCTCTTTGATTAGAGATTCCACTTTACTTACACAACCTAAATCGTTGACAATTCCAAAAGCTAGATTCATTTGATGGGCCATGCAATGAATGGGAATAGTGTAGGGTGCCAAATCATTCTTGATATTTTGCAAAGACTGCCTTTATGATCTTGCATAAATGAAGCTCCATTCACTCCAATACACACCAACTTTTTAGCAATCTCCATGTTATCCAAACCTCCACATTCAATTAGAGTAGTCTTCAATAATTTATATAAATTTTTAGCTATCACACTAAAATTCAATTTAGCCATAGATAGTAGAAAGGGTTGACAACAAAGATCGTGTATAGTATAAACATGCATGCACACCTAGGACGTATTATCGGGTACCCACAAGAAGCTAGGTCTCAATTCCACAGAAGTCAAATTCGTGGAATTGTACTTCTCAGCAATGGGTACCCGATTTTTTTAGAATCAGGTACCCATTTCTAAAATCACGCTTCGACCACCCAAGCCATGATTAAAAAATTGGGTACCCAATTTATAAAAGTGGATCAGGTGCTCGAACCACTTAAAAATTGGGTGCCCAATACCTTTACAAATTAGGTACCCAATTTTTAAAAGTTACAAATACCAATTTTTATGCATTTTGGGGGTCATTTTCACCATTTGGAAAATGGGAGCCCGATTTGAGAGCAATACGGGAGCTTATTTTTTACCTCTACTGACTGTCCCCTACTGCTATTTTTTGACATACTAGGTATTTTAATTTGTTTTGTATTATTTAACTTAATTATTTTTAGTTTTACATTTTATATGTACGTCAATTTATTATTTTTAAAAAAAAATTTAATATACGTAAAATTGTAAATTTACATTTTAAATGAGTATTATTTTTAGATTATTGTATCTATTAATTTAAATAATAGTTTCATAGATGTTAATTTAAAAATAATTATTTTAGATGTTTTGAAATGTATTTAATTTATGTATTTATTACGATGTTGAATGATTAGATTAGATGTAAATTCATTGTTTAAACATGTAATTACAAATAAATATTGATTTCAAATAACTAGTGATTAATTATCTAGATTAGTTTGTAAACCATATAACAAAGAAAGTATTTAAACTAACTATAACCTCGACCTAACCATATAGCTATGTACAATAAAACCCTAAACATATAACTAAGTATCTAATTACATAACACCTCGCCAAGGGATCCAAACACAAAACTTAATATTTATTGATTTTACTTATTGTATTGTACTTTGTTTCATGGATAAAAAATGGATGATGTAAACTATTTTATAAATTATGTATATTCTTTCAGCCTTTCATACACTATGACATGTACAGTGGATGATTGTGCATTCCAAATTAATTTTCCAAGTGGCATTCAGAACAAATGCATATTATTTAAATTGATTGAACTCAAGTAGTTATTCTTTCATGTGGATGTGTTAATTATTTTACTTCTAGTACTTATAATTATTTAAAAATTAAATGCAAATGTGCTCGTTAAGGAATATAATCTCTTATGTTTTTTATGTAAATTATTGTACATGTTATTGCTTGCTTGTAAAACTTTAGATTAGTTCTTTGGATCCCTTGGCTGGGTGTCATTTAGGATTAACTATAATCCCAATTTTAACCAAAAATCTAATCATTTAACCCTTACTATCATCCTAACCATAATATTAATTTGCTAAAACCTACACCCTAATATATAAATAATTGAATAACTATCCTAAGAACCAAGTACTAATTATAAATGTCAAACCATTATTGTAACCTTAAATGATAAACTATTATCCTAGAGGAGCATCATATCTACATCTACATGTCATATGAATCTAAAAACATTTACATATCTAATTATACCATTTATTGCATAGGAAGGATTTAAAATTTTCATTATATTATCCATGCATATCATATCAAAAGAATCATATAGAGACATGTCATTTACTACATCCATCATAGATAATCAAGAAGGGTACTTGGGTGAATTTATATATAACATGATATTATAAGAAAAGAAAAAAACCATATAGGAGCATCTCGTGTATAAACTAGAAAAATTTATCACGACACATGTAATGAGATCAAATAATATTTGTAATCATCACATATACTATCAATGTATGTGGGTGATATAATCAAAATATCAAAAAATGAGTGATATCAGAGCATTATCAATATCAAGGTCTCAAAATGATACAAAGACAATGATACATCATAAAAAAATTAGAAGAGAAGAAGGAATCAGGCATCTAATTAAATAACCCTCCCTCACCATCAAGAGGTGGAGGTGGAACATCAGTGCAAGTAGGAGGGACTATACACCCTTGGATTCCTAAGAATATATAGAGAAGTGAATAACTTGTCTTTCCTCTAAAATAGTTGTTGAGTATTCATCATAATAGTAAGCCTCTCTAGAGTTATGATAAGTGGCCTCACCTTGTGTAATCCTGAGTTGAGAAGTTAGCTCTACAATCTACTTGTCATGATCAATTACCATGCTAGCTCAGATGACCACCTATGTCTAGACTATCACCTGGTACTGTGCTACTCTCAATATTCTCTAGAGTTCCCTAATGACATCTTCTTATGTGGGCTCTCCTTTGGCTTCCTTCTCTAGAGGCTCATGATAAAACATCAATAATTTAATATAAAAAATCAATTTAAAAAAAGGGGCATTGATTCGTTAATTAATCCTAACATAATTAATCAAATCAAGTTTTTAAATCCTATGGCTAGAACTATTAATTAAATGAATTAATTAAAATGATAAATTATCCATATCATCACTAATGTAAAATGAAATGAATTCCCACCAATAAATCTTAATCATGTATTGATCAATCAAGGATTCAACATCCACCACTCATGGAGAGTGAATCCAAACCATTGAACTCCTAAAGATTTCTATAAATGTGCCATTAACTCAAGCTTTTGAGATATCTACATTTTTTGTAATAAGGTTATGTAAATCATTCTAGGTGATTTGCAAGTGCTTCTGAGTGAATTATGGGCATTTGAGAGCTAATCCATGTATTACAAGATCATAATCTTATTACACTTTATAGCTTTCTAGCATCATGTAGGGTTTATTTAGTGTGACTTGAGTTCATGATTACATCCATTTTATGATTACATGCGCTTAATTTACAAAATATTAAACCTTGACATTAAGTTTTAAATTCCAATTATGTCAAGTCTAACCCTTATCCTAAACCTTTATATCCTAAATTCTTTACCCTTAGACTAACTAAGTTATCCTAAACACTAAACCTTTATCCTAAAAATAATCATAAATGCTAAGCCCTTCTCCTAATTCTACATAAAAATATCAAGCTTAAATGTTAAACCCTAATCTTGACCTTAACTATGATTTGCATGTATAAGGTTAGGGTTTAACATTTAACATTTAAGATTAGGATCTAGTATTAGGATTTGTATTCAATTCTAGAATATAAATAGGATCTAAGTATTATAATTTAGATTGTATAAGTATATTTAGATTTATGATTAAGGTTTATAATCAATGTTTATAACTAAGAATTATAATTAAGTTTTATAATTAAGGTTTATATCCAACAACTCATTAAAAAACCTTAAGAAAAATGATAATTTATAAAGTTGCTCCCACCTACAAATCAGAATTATGAAAATATATTTTATTAATTTTGAAACTACTGAGGCTAATGTTTGGATGAGCCAAGAGTAGTTCGCAGATGGAAGACAAGTAAGCATCCAATTTAAGTAATTATATATCCTAATGCCATCTATTATATATCCTTTAAACAATAGAACCATAATGAATATCTAAAACCTAAATACAATTCTAACTAAAACCATAATCCTAGGTAAGTTCCCTAACATTAAAGTCATAATCATTATAATAATCTTAAGCTTAGCCATCATGAAAACCGTAAACATAACAAAATTGTAAACCATAACCTTGCCATAATCTTAACTTTGTTTGATCCTGAGATGAACATATAATCCATAATGAGAATACAATCCCCTAGTGTCACAAAATAAGTGTACATGAAAGAAATTAGCTAGGTGGCTCCTATTTTTAGAAAAGAAACCTTGAAGTAACCTATATAGTTTTTATGGAGTATTATTTTATGATTAGACTTAAACTTGGTATTTAATTTTCAATTAGACTTAAGTTTTTAACTTTATTTATTTAATTGATATGATTTTAAAGATCTGTGCATTTATATAATTGATATTTTAGATTTAAATTTTATTAAATAGTAATTTTGTCATCTTTTATGTTGTTTAAACATATATGCAAATTATATTTGATGGTCCCGTCACCACCGCCTCCCCCTCGCCCACCCTCACCTCTGCCCCCTCCATCTCCACCTCCACCACCACCCCCACCTCCACCACCCACCGCAGATGATCTACATGAGAGCATGAGGCATAATCTTTATGACCTCATGCATGATATTGAGTCTATATGACGCGAGACCCAACCCCATCCTCACCTACATGCCTTGCAGATAGCATGCAAGGCATCATTCACTCTATAAAACATTTAGATTCTGATATTGATTCATTCAAATTATGGAGGCAAAACATGCGTGCCTTCTATTTCGATAGCTTATCATATAGAGAGGTTCATAACCTCAATATAGGTAAAGGAAATTTTAAAAGCTTTTTTGTAAACCCTAAGATGGGTCAGGAGATTAATGAGAAGAAGTGTCGCATTTCTATTAGGTGGTGCACACATCCACATATAGTAGCACATTTTTGGGAGTGGTGGTGGCTGGTATTTTCCCATCTACCACATGCTAATCATGAGGTGCCCATGTACTTCCTTAGGAAGCTATGGGATAAGTTTGAATTGGGTTTGAAACCCAATTATTTTGATATGAAAGAATTTTAGGGGGTTGGTGGAGGGATGCCTTAGGATAGGCCTGGGGCAAAGTTGAGTGATAGAATGAGAAACCGCAGGTGACCTCAGCCTCTTGTACCTCTTCTTGCACCAGTTGTACTAGCTCCACACCATCATTGAGTAGTTTCATCTACTCTTACCTCTTTGAGTGCCCTTTTAGGCAATTTAGTATAGTAGTGGATGCAGGAGAGACATGTTCATCCACTTGGACATATTTGTACTAGCTATGGAGGCATATGCATAGGCCCCTAGAGTGATGCTGATGTAGCGCATGATGACCATTATGCTGAGGGTGCTGATTTTGATGATGACATATACACTTCCCATGGTGATGATAGTGACGAGATTGATGTGTCATCATTTGTTGACCTCATGCAGTAGGGAGAGCCTAGAGATAGTCAAGAGCAGTAAGTAAAATTTTAATTTTAATTTAAATAAAAGTACACATAATTATTTACTTTCTACATACATGTGTAATTGTATTAACCATATTAATTTGTACTTTTGAAATAACAGAGGATAGATGATACTGTTCCTCCTAGGAGGCGGTATAGTCTTTTTTCGAGACCTATAGACATTGGCATCCCTCATATGGTATGCACTTTGAATTACACTATAAAAATGTACATTCGAACTAAAATTTAATAACATGTGCTCATATGTTCTTTTTATGTGATTTTGTAGGGATTGTTCGCAACTACACAATTTGATGTTAGTAAAGGTCCTGCTCCAGTTACCATTGAGGCACAACCTCAAATACATAAAGTGTGAACTTTAGACTGAAGAAAAATAATTTTTACTATTTTTATGTATGTACATTGTTATTAACTTATGATCTGAACAATTTTGACTCATGTATATATATTTTATGTGTTTTGATTTGACAAATAGGAGATGGATCGTACTCATCCACACAGGCCTATATATACTCTATTTTTTACTCCATCTTATGATCATCGTGCTAGCATACCTGTAGACACATCTATGACATTAGCTACTACTTAGATATGATATATATACATGTTAAATTTATAGTGTATAAAAATGTAGTCTACAAATTATGTACTTTTTAGTTTGCGTACTTTGTAATTATTCATGTATATATATAATTTTGACTCAATGTTTATGTATCAATAATTTTAGGACTATGTCACCATGAGTGTTGCTGAGAGCATAAGACTTAGCTAGATGGAGGTACCTACATCATCCTTTGAGGTCAGTATTGTGATTTATGTACATAATTTATAGTTCATTATGCTCTAAAATCAAATTTAAAAAATGTATGTATTGTAAATTACAAGACCTCACCACTACTGCATTTGGTAGTTTTCACAATGTGCCTCCTCCTATTACTAAGGGACACCCATCTCATGTGGTATTTATTTTATTTTGTAGTGAATATTTAATTTATTTGCAAGCTAGATTTTGAAACCCATTTCAATTAAGCATCTACATGATGAGACGTGCCTCATGTTACATAGCGTGATCCATCTACCTCACAGGGTGTCCCACATGATGAGACAACTCATATTATAGAGGATGATCCATCTAAGTCCTCTTTGTGCGGAGTAAAGAGGACATCCAATCAGATAGATTAGGTCTTGTTGGCACATGTAGATTGTGTCTTTATGACACATATTGTATATTTTGATACACTTTGTGTTAGGATAGTTAAAACTATATTATATGTGTATTTTTTAACTTCATAGATCATGTTATGATGTATGTTAGACCATTTACTATTTTTTTGACTTCTTATTGTGCTTGTGTATGTAGTATATATTATTATGTTTCATCATGTTTTAATTATTCAAACCATTTTCTTTATTGTCACATATTTTATTCGTGAACACATGACACATTTTGTAAGTATATATGCTAGATGAACAATAATTTTAACTAATTATAGAGCATTAGTACTGATATAAAAAATCTTATTGGATAAATATCACATCAAATTTATGCATTAAGATTCATACAAATAAAATTGACCTACTATTAAATAAATATTTTTCATCCTAAAAATTTAAATTTATAAAATTTAGGTAAAGATTGAGGATTTTTTTTATGAAATGATGGATGATACCCTTCCTTTCACATATTATGACCCCTTATGATACATTACAATCATTAACATCCCATTTGTGTGTCCTATCATAGTTAATGTGTTCTAAGGTGTCTTAATAGGCCCTAAGATGTCCTAGGACCACTAAGAACCCACTATGACCCTTCATGATATGTTAAGACCACTTAGGAACTATTATAATGCCTTTGGACATTAGGACCTAGTAGGACTCCCTAAGTCCTATTAACACACATATGAATCAAAGTACCTAAAAATGTATCATAAGGAGTCCTTATGTGTTTTATGTTAATGTGATACTAATTATTAAATACTAAGACGTGTTAAGGCCTATTAGAACCTATAGCACATATTAGGACTGAGTAAGACTCTCTAGGTCCCCTTAATACAAATATGGATCTAAGTACCTAGAAATGTATCATAAGGGGCTCTTATGTGTTGTTTGGTAATGTAAGACTTATTATTACCTAATAAGACCTATTATATCTTGATAATACATATTAAGACTTATTAGAACCTATAAAAAATATTATGACCTATTAGGACTCCTATGTCCCCTTACGACACACATGTATGGATAACGTACCTAAAATTAGGACCTAAAGTAATAATCCTAATTGACATAATTTTAACTATTTATAGAGCATTAGTATTGATATCAAAAAGATTATTGGATAAATATCACATCAAATTGAGGTAGTTTTAATGTGTCCCCATTGGTCCTAATATATTCGAAGGTTTTGTAATGGGTCTCGAGGCCACTTAAAACCCATTATGACCCCTTATGATACATTAGAATCGTTAACATCCTATTTGTGTGTCTTATTATGACCACTAAGAACCCATTATGATCCTTCATGATATATTACGACCACAGTTTAAAATCAAAGAGGAAACATTAGAACTGATTACAACCACTTAGAACTGTTATAATGCCTTTGGACATAGTAGTGTATCATATGATGGTGAATGTGTTTAGAGGGGCTATAATTGGTACTTATGAGTCCTAATGGCCCCTAATGGATTATAAGGGTTCCTAATGGGTCCTAAAAGGTCATGGGATCACTTAAAACACATTAGAACCCCTTAAGACACATTAGGACCCATTAGGGCATATTACAACCCATTAGTGTGTCTTAAATGCCCCTTAAGATTATCTAAGAGGAATTAATGGATTTTAATATGTTTTAAATGGTCATAATGTGCACCCTAAAAAATATTAATGGGCTTTCAAACCACATAGGACTAATTGTGATCCGTTGTGAGATATTAGGACCACTTAGGACACACTACTATGTCTTGCAATGGTTAATGTGTTATAAGATGTTTTAATGGTGTCTAATGGGTCCTAATGTGTGCGAGTGGATCACAATGTGTCCTAATGAGACCTAATGTGTACTAATGGGTCCTAAAAATCCCTAATGTCCCTTTAGAACATATGACTAATATGACTATAAAGGCTCATAATGGGTCATAATGGTTCTTAGTAGGTTGTAATTAGTCTCAAGGATTCCTAGAACCAATTAGGACCCACTAAAACTCCTTAGGAAAAAATAGGATTGAATAGGACACATTACAACCCTAAAGTGTATCCTACGATGATTAATGTGTTCTAAGGGTTCATAAAGTTTGTTAATGCTATGAATGGGTTCCAAGGAGTCATAATGGGTCCTAAGGTTTCTTATGACCACATATGACCCATCAAAACCTTTTGGAAATATTAGAATTATCTGGGCCACATTAGTAAAGATTACTTTTAGGACTACAATAACTAAAGTGTTGTAAGGGGTCCTAAGAGGTGCTAATTTTTCCTAAGGTGTCATAATGGCACCCGTTTCTAATAAATTAAAAGCACTTATAACCCTCCCCATATCCCTCCCTCCCTATGTCTCCCTCTCTTCCTCCTTTCCTCCCTCTCACTTAACGTGGTTAACATGTTAAACATACATGTCAATTATCAACATAACAATAACATATAATCAATACAATGAGTATTGATCTTTAAATTATCATGTACAAGTGAAGGGTTATTAATTAAAATCAATGGTAATTTGAAACTTCAACCAAACATTAATTTAAACATGCTTGAATGTAGAAGTAATGGAAAAAAATAGGAGGCACCATTACTTAAATTGACAATTAATTTATAATATCAAGTGCACAGTTTTAACTTTCAAATGGAAGTAAACTCCTATTTTAAAATTTTTTTGTACAACATATTTCACAATATATGTAAGACAATGTTAATGATAAATATATAGAAGCACGAACTCAAAATATAAAATTGGTTCAACACATCTCTTCAAATGAGGTCCTGTAAAATAAAATTGTAAAACAAATATAAATGTTAATAAATAGATAAATTAATATGAGGTAGCTGAACTATGTAAATATATGTGTAATTTGTATGTACTCACTATGTGGAATTGCACAAGATGTTGATGCTCGATCCACTTTAACACTTAAATTTGCATAAATTGTAATTGAGACTTGAATAAGAGGAATATATATAAGTACATATATAAAAATACATACATGTAATTAAATTATATAATTACATATATAAAAATCACACAATAAAGAAAAAACTTACGTATGTTTGATTTAAATGTAGTCATCGCACTGTACCATCTGCATTCTCTCTCTTTTGCAATGCATCCATGATTGTTTTGTGCTCGTCCATTGAAATGTTCCATAATACCTTATTGGCGGGTCTCCCTTTGTATCTTTCTCATTTGATATTCATTGCCACAACCAAATGAGAATAGTTTAAAATCTTATTTTTGGTTTGGTAGTCTTCAAATGTTGGTAAACTATTTCTTCTTGTTAGGTATCTACGTAGCCAGGTGCCAGCTACAACGACAGACCCAACTGGATACTCAAAACCATAATCATCTACTTGATGACACATCCATTTTTTCTTAGGTTCCATACATCTAGCAAGCCAATACTCAGTTTGTTCATCATTATTACTAGGCACAATAACAACATAAACAAGTCCTACAAGATAAGATAAAGTACAAAAACACTTTAATCACATGAGTACATATGAAAATTATATAAATTGAAGCATGAGATCACAACAAAATCTCATGCTTCAATTTATATAATGATGAACAAACTGAGTATTGGCTTGCTAGATGTATGGAACCTAAGAAAAAATTGAAATGTCATCAAGTAGATCATTATGGTTTTGAGTATCTAGTTGGGTCTATCGTTGTAGCTAGCACCTGGCTACGTAGATACCTAACAATTTACACTATTCTCATTTGGTTGTGGCAATGAATATCAAATTAGAAAGATACAAAGGGAGACCCGACAATAAGGTATTTATAAACAAAATCTAATTAATTTGTGCATACTAGGTTCTATGAGGTCTGAAATACGATCATAGTCTTCTGATGCAAAAGTAACATTCTAGCCTTCATTTACTATATCATTTTCAAAATGTGTGTCAGTAGGTGCTAATGATTTTTGTTTCCAATCATCAACCTATTCTATATTCTCACATTCTTCCCATTCACCTACAAGAAAAAATTGACAAAAACAAGCAAGCTCCCTAGTCCATATAGTCCAAGTGTTAGAATCTGAACTCCTAAATGAATGCCATTTAGCTAACCCAATAATTGTATCATAGTCATATCTTAAAAGGATATTCTTTTCTTCAACTAGGTAGAAGAAACATTTGATTGTAGAGTTCTAACTTGATCCCGTGTACAAATATTTCTTACACCATTTGACAATCTCATGTGCATTTTTGAATTTAGCTTTTTCCTCAAATTTTAATTGCTCTCTACTAAGGGCTCTTTTCACACATGCACGAGCACCATCATGTTCTCCTTTACCATGTCCAGCCTCAAAAAAACTCCACACATGTTGCATGTTAGTTTGCCTATGTGTCCTACTCAACCAATAGAACATTCTAGAATTCTTGAATTGTCCTATACAATTATTTAACCATATCCAATGTTGTGTCATTTGAATTTGTCTCTCTTTTAAATTATCATAAAAGACCTTGAAAAAATATTGGACAAACTTAGATGAATGGAGTTTATTATCACTCATAAAAAAATGGTACTCTCTCAATATTTTTTGATCCTCCTCTATACTATTAGGTGCATGCCTATAAACTATATGAACATAAATAGTTACTTGCATTGAATTGTAATATTGTGGTTGTACCTCTTCTTGTGGTGCAAGTGTGTAGTTCTCTATAAAGTCAACAATTGAAAGTATAGTATCAATTGAAAATGTATTCTTACATATGCAAAATTTTCCATCAAGACATCTAGAATATTGAGAGTTTTTAACATATTTTGGTATAATCATACTCTTAAACTCATCCATAAATGCATGACAACTAACTTTATTTGTAACTAGATCACACCTTCTTCCAATCTTCCCATCCTTCAATGGATATTCAATAGTTTTGAATCTTTTTACCTCAACTAATTGTTGTCCAAAAGTAGTCAAAACATTTTCATGCAAACATTCATCTAACAAAGAAAGATTGCCGCACATATCACATGTACCAGAAAGACATGCATTGAAAAGAAAGTATTGATCATTAGGTGGCTTACAAAAAAAACTTGATATGAAGTTCTTTATAGTTTGAGGTGGCATTTTTATACCACATTCCTACAAAATTTCTTTACTATGCATGGTACCACGTATAAATCAAAATACATCATAATGGTAACAAAATTGAATACGAGTTTTACAACAACATGTGATTATTTCCTTGTTAATCCTTACATACCATGGTTTACACTTTTCAAAAGATCTTTGACTAATGGTAATATTTAATTCCTTACCATCTACAAATTTTTTAAACAATTCAGTTTGACTCATGTTCATTAGGTGTTTAGGATGTGGATCACGTAATTTTGACCCAATTCTCAATTTAAGAACATCTCTTGAATTAGGTGATACTCTTGTATTATCATGCCAAAAAATTTCAATCATACTTTTGACTTCACTAGTAAGTTTCATATCACATCTCAAGAGTCTACCACTAGAAGTCCATAAAATATTTGCTAGATCACATTCAAAGTTAACCCTTCTCTTTATAGCTCCTTCTAACATCTTACGATTCACATTAAGATATCCACTTATGTTGCTAATCAATCTTTTATCAGATGTTAATTTGTTAACTAAAGCTATTGTTATTTCTCATCATGCTGCATTCTTATCTTTAGACCGACTTCTCTTTTCGATAACATCAAAGACACTAGAAATAGTGGATACAACTTTTTTTAAAAACTCATTTTTATTCTTGAGTTTTGCATACATTCTCAACCTTCTCATTACTTTTTGTATTTTAGACATTTTAATTAGTTGCAACATTAATTGACATTGAACCCAAATTTCTTACTAAAAAAAAAAATGTCTATACAATCTATTAGCATGTGTCCTAATTTGTCTCCATGAAACCAATCCCTCAAGATTATCTAGCACATCATTAGGAATATGAAAATTATGTTCAAACACTTTACTATCATTCTAACATGTTTGTTTAGTAGTTGATGTTTCTATGTCTACATTCATGCAATTTTTATTTTCAATTGACATTTCATTTTCATTGTTATTTGGGATTTGAATCTCATTTTCAATTTTTTTTGGTATTTCTTTCGAGGCATGCATTTCAATTAGAGTTTTTCATGCATGATCATTTGACAATTGCTTCTCATGAAGAAAATCTAAATCATTTAAATCGTAACCTACTTCTAAAAAATCACTAATTTCATCACGAGAGAAAATTTGAGGGTTTGGAGACACACTTGTATTAAATGCATGATTAGAATGTGCACCTGAATTTTCTTGTATTTGGTTCTCTTCTTTGACCTCTTCATCCATCATGGTATCCTCAATGTCTTTCTCCTTTGAAACATTATTCTAATCTCTAATTCTCTATCTTCTCTCTTGTTGATGTCGCGCTTCATTCTATTTATTTGTTGCAATCTCCTCATTTGTTAGAACTTTTTCTTTCTTCTTTCTTCGTTGTTTTGATCCCATGTTTACACCAATTTTGAATTTGAATTAGTAGCTTGCAAATTGAATAAGAAGACAAGAAAATAAAATAACTATGATAGAATTCACTATTGTAGATCGAAACTGTTATTCAGTCATTTCAATCGTTGAAAGTTGGTCTCTGGGGCAACTTTCGAGGCCCAACGGGTACATTAGAAATGGGTACCCAATTGTTTAAAAATTAGGTACCCACTTACAAATCGGGTACCTGATTTTAAAAAGAATCAGGTACTCAATTTTTAAATAATCAGGTACAACGACTGAAAGCAATCGGGCACTTGATTTTTGAATTACAAATCAGGTGCTCGATTCTCGAGACATGAGCGAGAATTTGGTATGGCACACAACTTTTGCATGGGGTTTTGCCTTGGAGAAAGGCATGGGATAGGGTTGGTCCCACCAAGCCATGCCTTTATGATCCATTTTCTTTTCTAAGGCATTTAATCGACAATTTCTAGTATTGTCATAATTTTTTTATAGTCATCCCCATTGAATTTTTTGATGAAACAAAAACCCATTATAGGTCTTATTGTTTTGATTCCAAAAATATAAATTTTATAATGTTATTAGTTTATTTTCTATTTTTCCATTATTTATTAATCTAAACTATCTCTTTAATATTAAAAAGTAACATTCACTAAAACTTCAATAACTTTTTTATTTTATAATTTTTCTTAAATTAATTTATATGTCATCAATCTACATACAATTATTTTGAGGTTAATTTTTTTTTTTGAAGAAAGTGAGATTTTGATCAAATTATGTGGTCCGTACAAGAGAGGTTTTAAAAATTACCTTTATAGCCAATAATAATTAATAATAAAATAATTATTCAATAAAAAATTAAGAAAAAATATTGTCATCAATCTTAGGTGTATTAGGTAACTCCCTTTAAAAAGATTTGTGAAAATTCATTTATTTGTGTCAAATTATGGTGTCCATACATGAGTGTGGTATGGTCCTGAAAGGCATTTTGAAAAAGTAGTTTTTAAAGATCCATACCAAAAAAATAATCTATCATGTGGGTACACAAATAAATTACATATTCAAAAACTAGATTCCGAACACTAAAATTTTTATTTCTGAATTTTTTTATATTCAATCTCTTAATGCCTCAAATTTTGATTTCAATTGACAAACAATTTCAAAAATAGGAAAAACACTTCCACTTTTTGGCCAAAAGTGAGACCCAACTTCTTGCACTGACCTGTCAGTTGTTGTAACTTCATCTAGAGACAATGCAATGAAATTTGTGTGTTGATTTTTTTCTTTATATCTTCTTTTTCAACTTGTGCAAGACATCTAGCCCATTCCCATCCACTGTTTACTAACCAGTGACTGTTTGGATAGTTTTGAACTTTGAAAAAGTGCAATAAGGCAGTAATTGAAGGGTAGTCCATTATAAGATGTCCTTTACTCAAAATATAAAAGAACACACTTAATTGAACTACTTTTCCCATATTTTGCACTTCTATTGCTTTCCCAATGAAATCTTCAATGGAACCTTTTACTACAGAATGCTTCTCTCGTAATTGCTAGTGTAACTCATATATTTCAGCATTCTTGATATGCAGACAGTTGTCCTTTATTTTCCAAGTTAGCACGAATTTTTCAACTCCATCTATAGTTTCCTTTTTGTAAACTTTATTGACATGCTTTTCTATGGTATCAAGTTTAAGCTGCAACCTCTTCCCCTTCTTTGTTATATCTCTGCAAATCTTACATCTGCATTCTACAAGAGGCTCACCATCAATTGGATTGGCCACTGGTTCAATGAATCGGTACTTTTCCATACATCGTACTTGAAAATTCCTATTGGACAGATCCTAGCGAGATCAATATTTCTTTGATTCCAATTTTCTTTTCCCCTTTTGTGATGTGAACATGATTTATGGAATCACTTTTGGTTTTCTCACCCAACTGGTCTGGGATTGAGTCCAACTCTATAATATCAGCTTGTGACTCCCTACTCAAGGCAAGTGCCTCCAATTTGTGTTCAAGTTAGTCCTCGACTGAGATATTAGGTTCACCAACTTGAACTTCTTCAATATTGTCTGAGTCTCCAACTTGTGATGAATCTCCCCTTTTCAATAAGCACTAGATATCTAACTTGTGAATCTTGTAGGTTGCAAACATTTCCACTACCAAAATATGTTGCTACGGTTCTACATTTTGCTAATGGTGGTCTCTCTTCGCTTTAATGGATCCTACTAGAACCCCTGTTACCCCTCTTGTTTGTCATTGCAAGTTGATAAAGGCTGCAAAAAATAAATCAACTTAGTTGTTGAACAAAAGACTCAAATAGTGACGACTCAAAGACTGTGAATAGTGACAGTAGACTACTTAGACTACATATAATGACAATAATATGATTCATTCTCTAAAAAAGGGTACTACTACTACAATACTATAGTCTATGGTACTACCCAATATAATTTGTAAACTATAGGCTATCTTGGCATGTGTGATGTCCAGTCACTAGTGGACATTAGATGGTAAAACTAAAAAAAAAACCAATACCATTGTACCAGTACAACAGTACCATTGTCGATAATTTTTTTTTATAAATCACTTGCCTTTTATGACAACCAGGGTCCATGAGTCAATGGGCAATGCACTCCGCACTTTGAGACATCGACAACAATAAGAAATTTCAGTCTCCAAACTAGAAAATAATGAATTGTGTAGAATAGTAATATCTTATAGTCCAATCTAGGTTGGCGAATTACGTGGGATTAACAAGCAGGAATGTCAAATGTAGTGCAAAATGGACCTTCCTATGCAAGCCCACAATAGGAAACAATTGGCTAAACAGGGTTGGTGGTTGACACACATCGAGAAAATGGTAGGCGACGCCCAATCCAAGGAAAAATTATTTTGTTGTAGTAATGGCGAAAGAACGTGGGCCAATAAAAAACAACATGCAAAGCATAGAAAAATGTTTAAAATAAATGTATCCAAAATATATATTGCATTAGCGATTGGACCGATATTTTGAACCAATCATGTGATAACTAATGGGTGACTACCACGGGCGTTGGACCCAAATTTGATAAATATCTAGTGACGCGGTTGACCTACGTTACATGCGCTATTTGCCAAATGATGATCGACCCATGAGACACGATCACCAATGGCGAAGATTCGCCACTAAAGTAATCTTTGATAAATATTTAGAAAATCAAAAAAATTATTTCCATATAATCCTATTATTTATCATTCCTAAAATATTGGGTAGTGCTTCCTAGAAATTCGCTCCTATAAGACCCCAAATATACGAGCTAATCAAATTCAAGAAAAAAATTAAAGAATTATAGAAATGAAAAATTTCACATTTTGACATTATAAAAATCAAAATTAAAAATTAAAAAGAAAATTATTTACACGTAACTGGTTGAGATAGAAAAGATTAATCACTAATTATAGAGAAGTGACTACAATAGTATATTGCGACAAATACAAAAAACATCTTATAAAGATGATTTGAAATAAAACATAGATTAAAAAGGTGAGTGATATTGATACAAAGTAAAAATATCTTTAAAAAATGACATGACATAAAGAATAGATTAAGTACGAAAATATATAAATTAATAGATATTATTGATATAATGTAAAAATTACTTTCAAACAAGTATCACGTTTACTACAAACTATAAGAATTAGGCACATTAGAAATTAAAATTAAAAAAATTACTAAACGTAAACGATAAACTTGAAATCATCTATATAACAATCAATTAACAAGAATCAAACTAATTTTGATAAAATATTTTTTAATATTTTTTATTTATTAATAAATATTATATGAACTATATTATCAAACATCTCACAGTCTTAAAATCATTAATTAACGCTTAACTCCTATAACTAATTTAAATGCTGAATAAAGATGTATCATAATACTCAACATTCTTACCAAAATAAACATAAATCCCTTTCATTAAGATAAAAATTGCAAAAATAAGAGATTAACAGTCCCAGAAAAAAACTGTTGCTGACACATAAATAACAAAACGTATTGCCTGTATGATTCTAGATATGTATAGACAACAGAGGAAAAGAAAAATTAGTAAGCAGTGATATTAACATAATGTGTCGGTCATATGAATGTAGTTTTCATCATCGACGAAAAAGTTTGGAACAAACACAACTAAATATTCTTCGATATATAAAACAAAACATAGTGGAAAATCACTGGCAAATCAGTTTAAAAAGGTGAAAAGCATGATGTGGACGTACAGCACTCACACATGGACCACTGCACTCACAATAATAATTTTATAAAAATGAAATGAAAGTAATGGAAGGAATCTAATTTTTAGTAATGTCTCGTGAATCACTCCACAGCCACATTTTTAATGGTCATTTTCTTTACATATGACGTAAAGCTAAAGCAAAAGTTGTGAATTATTGCTGTCACGTAAAGAGAACAGAATTTGGTCATCGGAAGTCTTGGAATCTTTCCTCAACAGTTCTGTGTGCACTGCTTTAAAATTACATGTTCCCCTCGCCGACTCTGCAACCAATCGGTCTCTTTGGGTTCAAGTTTGTGATCAATTGCTGAGTTCAGAATTTCATGGTTCATGATAGTCTTTTGGTGTGTTTTGATTTACAGTAGGCTATAATTGTATCTGAGGGCATTTCTGATTTTATCTCGCATTCAAGAATCAAGAGTGCTTCAACTTCTTAAATTCTGTTCAAAGGATTCAACAAAAAATGGCATCTGCTTTGGTTGATGTTGTTGTTGGAAAGCTTGGCGGGATGTTGATAGAAGAGATAAACAAGGAGATTTCACTGTTCTGCAACTTCAGAAATGATTTTGAATGGCTGAAAAAGAAGCTGACAAGCATAAGAGGCTACCTCAGAGATGCAGATGCACAGAGTGCACACAGCGAACCCGTGAGAAGCTGGCTGCTGGATGTTGCAGATCTGGCATGGGATGCGGAGGACGAATGTGCTCTTCAATTCAAATGTACGGATACTGAAATCCCCCAATCATCTTGTGTTAATTTCAATTATTCTCAAATAGCATTTCGCTATAAAATGGCACGTCGGCTGAGAGACGTGAAAGAAAGGATGAGGTCCATCATGCAGGCAAATGCGGCGGAGTTGAAACTTGTTGGGGATCTCACTCATCGAGACCAATTACCCTCAGCAAGTACATCTGGTGGGAATGTAAAGTGGAGGGGAGCAAGCATTATTGAGAGCGGGGCAAGACCAGTGGCCATTGACTCCAAAGTCCAAGAAGTCGTTCATCTTCTGGAAGACACAGCCGCCTCTCCTATCATTGCCGTCATTGGTATGGGCGGCTCCGGGAAAACATTTCTCATGCAAAATGTTTTCAGCAGAGTGAAGCATAAGTTTGAGAAGTCTGCGTGGCTTACTGTTTCTCAAGACTTATTCTCTTAGCAGGTTGCAAGCTGACTTGGCCTCCGAGATAAAAGATTTGAATGTGGTTGTTGATGGGAAAGTGAGTGAGGTGCAAGCAGCCAAATTGATTAATAACAAACTTTTAGCAAGCAAAAGTTGTCTTGTGGTGCTGGATGATGTGTGGAGGGCAAAAGGGGAGACACCTTGATCTATGCACTTGGCCTTCCAATAGGGAATAATAATAATCGCACTACACAATGCAAAGTTGTGGTAACAACAAGAAGCAGATTTGTGTGCTGCGACCTGGAGGCCCGTGTTTATGAGATGCAGCTTTTGTCGGAAGAAGAGAGTTGGGAGCTCTTTTGTGCTCATGCGTTCCCTGACTGCCCTCAAAATCAGCCGCCAAAGCCATTTGAGTCGATTGCTCGTGAAATTGAAAGGGAATGTGGGAGATTGCCCTTGGCCGTTAAAATAGTGGGAGCGTCTCTCAAAGGCAAGAGATTGTCTAGCGATTGGCAATCCAAAATGAGGCAGCTCAGAACATTATCTCATGTTGAGGATCCAGTCATGCAGATTCTCAAGTTGAGTTATGATTCTCTCCCTCCTCATCTTAAGCCCTGTTTTGCATTTCTTTCTTTCTTTGCTGAGGACGAGCAAATACATTCCGAATATCTCATAAATCTGTGGGCAGCAGAAGGACATATTCCTCAAGGAGATGACACGCTAGATATTGGATGGCATTATATATGTCATCTCCACAGTCTCTGTTTGCTCGAGAGACAACCTTTCAGTAAATGTAATGAGTTTACTTATCATACTAAGTTAGATACAAGGTACAAATTACATGATCTAGTGCTTGATTTGGCCATGAGTATATCAAGAGAGAGTAAATGTGCATTTAGTGCAGAGGGAGCCTTGAAGAGAGGTCCAACCAGAGAGAGTAAATGTGCATTTAGTGCAGAGGGAGCCTTGAAGAGAGGTCCAACCAGGGTTTTAATGGTCAAGAAAAGAATAGGGGATAATGATGTAGATGCAATGGCAGGGGATAGGGCATATTGTGCATCACGTCTTCGCACTTTATCTCTCTCTCAAAACAAGGAAATTCATAATATTCTAACAAGCTTGCTTAGCGGTGCTAGAGTATTGCGCATTCTTGACCTGAGTAATGCAAGCATCTCATCACTGCCTGCTTGTGCTGAAAATTTGAAGCTCCTTAGATTTTTGAATTTGAGTGGGACAGAAATTACTGAGGTTCCAACATGTGTAAGAAGTAACAAGAGTCTTCATTTTCTTGATATTTCTGGGTGCTTTTGTCTAAAAGAATTGCGAAACTGGATTGTCTACAACATCTGGACATAAGAGGTTTCCAGGGATTCATTCCCAAGGGAATATCGAGAGTTGTCTCTTTAAGGGTACTTAGATCATATGAAAACCAATATCATGGCTGCATCCAATTGTCAGCTAAAGACAATGAATTCTTAAAGCTGGAACATTTGGTCAATTTGGTCAACCTCCGTGAAGTGCACACATATATTGATCACAATGCTGATCAAATGAAAAGTATAGAAGATGGGATCCTTGCCAGCTTGGTGAAGATGTGTATTCTGACACTATTCGAAGGTGGTAGTCTTTCACCTCTATCAGAGAAGATGACAGCTATGAAATATCTTGAAGTCCTTTCCATAGTCTAGTTTGCATTGCCAGATTCAATATGTAACTTCTCAAATCTGATGACATTATGTACATATGGAGACCATCATGCTGAATATCCACAACTAGAAACATTGCCCAACTTAATAAGTTTGAGTTTACAGTGGAACACAAGTTGCAAGGTATTGCCAAAAGGATTTTGGAAACCAGGGGGATTCCTGCAGCTATGCTATCTTCGAATTTCAGAGTTTCTCAGCTTAGAAGAGTTCTCAGAAATAGAGATAAAGGAAGGAGAAATGCCACGCCTGGAGACACTAAAAGTAATCTTGTGTTCCAAACTAAAGAGATTTTCGGGTGGATTGGAGCTGCTGAAAAATTTGAAGGAATGCACATTTGAGCGCACTGGAGTGACACATTTCTTGGAAAAAGGTGGGGAATTATGTAATAAAATGAAAGTCAATAACCCCAATCTCATAATTAGCACACAATGAGGTCCTGGGGTTCCCGACTTAACCAGCACACTCGAAGTGTTGACACTTTGAGTGGCTTCTGTGGGGCCCTCAAACGTTTCCATTTTTGTTCTCTTCTCTGTAGCAGTTCTGTGACTCCTCACTGACTCTAAACAGTTCCAGTAACACTCACCGCTACACTTCTATTTGAATTCAATTTTTCAACTCTCTCACCCAATACTCTGTCAGTGCATGGGTTAGTGAGGTGCTTGATTAAGCGGGCACTTTTATGATATACATTATAATGGAAAAAAATGCCCAGAATGCAACTTTTGCGCTCCTTGTGGCCCTAGGGTAAGCTCACTTCTCTTGCTGATCTTTTCAATTTTGAAGATCTTGCTTTGTTTGACAATCCTATTACTTTTGATTTGCACTCTCGTCATCTTGGTAGAGCATAGGGATTTTGTTTATACAACATGAAGACTACTTACAATGTTTGAGTTTCCTTCACATTTGTGCTGAATTCAACAGATTATAAGGGCACTATTAGCCTCAGTGGAGTAGATCCAATTGTGGTCAAGTACAAAGATATATCTATCTGTTGTGGGTGGTAATGGAGATATTCCCGATGGCTTGAGGAATTGCAACAATTGATAGTGATGCATATGAGGGAGATGTTTATTTCAGGCTACTAGTTAACATCACAATTGTTCATTTTTAACTAGAATGGTGTGTTTTGCCTGTTTACTTAAAGTGAATTTTATATGTCAGTCTCTGTTTGTCCTTTAAGGATGAATGTAATCGTGGGATTTCCTTTTGTGCTTGTTTTCAGTACATCATAGCAGTACAAAAATTTGAGAGGAATGAAAAATATGGTGTGTTGGATATGTGTAGAAATGTTTTTATCTTTGGTTCAACTTTTCGCATCACTCACACATATTGTGAGGGAAATAAATTGGCTGACAATCTCGCAAACTATGGCTGTAATGGTAGAACACTGCATTTTGAAGGGCTAATGCCATAGATTTTTGACGTCCCTGATATCATGCAAACCATAAATGAAGATGACACAAGTTTTGCATAATCAGCTCTAATCTCCGGTGAAATATATCCTCAAGACAGTCATTCTACTACAAACCTCTTTATTCTTTGTTTCATTTTTCTCTGTTGTAGGCTTCCATGCCTTTGTTAAAAATCTTTATTTTAATATATATTTCGTATAGGCTCCAGGCCTTTTGCTAAAAATAAATAACAAAAACTTTTCTCATCTTTGTTAATCTTAATAGCAAGTTTATGATTATATATATATATATATATATATATATATATATATATATATATATATATATATATATAATTTTGTCAAAATTGTTAAGTTAATTGACATGACATGTTAAACTAAAATATGATTTTATGTCTTAATTTTATCTTCAATTAGACTAACTATTCAACTATTCTAATATTGAAGAAATATATCTTTATATTTTCATGAAGTTGTCTTCGACAGAAAAAATGTATTAAAAATATTTTGATTTTTTTTTTCTCAAATATTACATGGTTTCAAATATAGTTTCTACATAAACTTGTAAAATGTAAACAATAAATAAATTTAGTTATAAAAAAAAATATGATGATTAAATCACTAGACGTATTCATAAGTATTGAAACAAAAGTAATTTAATGAATTGAGAATTGAACTTTCTCCTCAATTTTGTAATTCAACATATTAAGAACTTTAATATAATATTATTTTGTTCATAATTTGGGAGTAAATATAAGTCATTTCTTTCATAAAATGTCTACTAAATAGTTTAAGATGATTGGTGTCATGGAAAACTTTTTCCCTAAGTTATGAATCAGGGAGAGCACAAATGAGGTCATGACAATATAAAACGTGTCAACATAGTAACAATATAAGCATGTTTATACAAAATTAGTTCAAATAAGTAATTTGTTGATAGTAAGAGCTTTTGTAACCCTCTTTAACTAACACAAAAAAAAAATGTTTATTTATTTAAAACTTTTTTTCTTGATTCACATTAGGATGAGTGTTATTAATGATATTTTTATTAATATACAAATAAAATCTTTATTTCTTAATATTGTCTAGTTTTAGTTCGTCTAAAGGTTTGAGAATCTTCGAAAAAGATAGAATATTAAAAAAAAAGAAATTTATCTTAGTAATATATAGGGAGAGTTGTGTTTAGTCATAGCACTATAAATTTACATCTCAACCAAAGGAGTATCTCTATAGTTAGAGGTTACACTTCAAATAGAAAGGTCTCTCACCTTGAAATTTCTTCCAATTCCTTACATAAGAAAGGAATATATTAGGAATCCCAAACTTGTGTTGTTGATCTAAAATCAATATTCATTTAGATTTATTGGTAATTATTCTTTTAAAAAAATTGTTGATTCAGGTTTGCTTGTAATTGATTATTAAAAGTTGAATCTATAAAATAAATGCCAATATTTACAATGGAGAAAACTACTTCAATTAAGGACATATGTAAAAAAACTACTAAAATTCTTCTCTACAAGTAATGTTAAACCAAATAATCATTTGTAAAGTATATAATTAGAAATTTCGTATTAATTTTTTAATAAGTGTAGAGAAATAAATATTTATAACATGTATTTAATTTATTTTTATTTTAAAAATAAATGTTACTAAAGTTTGTTAATTATAAAATGTGTTGAGTTTCTTATAAGTTTTAGATTTGAAACAATAAAAAATAAAAATAAATGTTAGTAAAATTTGTTAATTATAAATTGTGTTGAGTTTCTTATTAATTTAAGTATTAGTATATTATTTTATATATATAGCTATATAGATTAATTTTATAAATTATAAATTTATTTTCATTAGTCAAATTCATATATTTGAGAATTATATACATTTATTTTTAATAGTGCATTTCATTCTACACTATATTCACAAATTTTATTGATGAGAACATTCATTACTTAAACTTCCATAGGATGGTGTTATAATAGAATGTTTGACAATTTTCTAACTCGTTGTGAGATCATGGAATGTCAAGTTAAGATGTCATTGTAGGGCTCAAACTAACTTGAACCTAAAACAAGGAATCTAATTGTTTTAATTGCTATATTTTTTAAGCAAATGAAACAGATGTAGTTCTAATAGTTTATACATTTAAGATTTAAATATAAGAATGTTTCTTTATCAAAGTGGGTGTTATAAAATTTCATAAAATTATAAGATATTTATTTTCTTAATTAACACATAATGTCACTTAATGTAATTCATATTTCTTTTATTTTTTCTTTTTAATATTAACTATAAGGATATCAATAATCAAAAAAGGAACAATAAGAGTTCAAGTGGGAGAGGCCCAGCCTCAGCCACACGAGATCACGAAGAGTTTGAAAGTTAATTACAAAGCATAGAAAGTAACATATTCTGCTAGAGCATCATTATTGTGATCAACCCAAGTGGTCCAGCCCCCAAGGCCTTCCATCCAAACAATGCTTTTCTTGTCTTGGATTTGGTGCAGCATCGCAATCTATTGGTTAGTGGCATTCTTGTTGAAATTAACTTCTTTGGTGAGTTTTTTTAGAGTTTCTTCAAAGTTGGTGAAGTTATCAATGTGATTCCTCCAATCGTATCCTTCTTTCAGCTCATACACAAACATGGTAGTGTGCCCAACTTGAAGGAACTTTCCAAGTTTCTTCATTTCCAAGGTCATGTTCATGTTCACTTGCGAGGAAATTTTAATGTGTGTGAGTTTTTAAAAAAACTTAGTAAGGGATCTAGGTGAGTCTTGATACCTTTCTTCATTCATGATTTTCCAGATCTGCCAAAGAATGTTAGAGGAAAGCATATGCCAAAAAATATTCATATCATTCTTAACATTATCTATAAAATTGGTAACAATTTTAAAAATAGTAACAAACATAGGGTAATAAATACCAAACATGCGGTAGATGATTTTGGAAAAAGTGAAATAAAAAAAAGTGTCTACTAGTTTCCAGACTCCCACAAAAATTGTAGACAAAATTACTGTTATGATCCTTTTTAATAGGAAGTCTATCGAGAAGCAACAACCATTTAAAACACTTAATTTTAGGCTCAATAGTAGACTTCCAAAGTCTGTCAAGATGCTTTTTCCAAATGTTGTCATCAAGGTTAGAGTACCAGAGACAATTGAGATGAGCAGTAATATTATTGTTAGTAGCAATAATTTGATAAATGTTTTTAGCTTTAAGTTTTTCCATAATGGTACCATCTGACCACTTCATTTTAAGAAATCTATTAGAGTCAACATGGCAATTAGTAGGTAGATCTTTGATGGCTTTGACAATCATGTCATAAGTTTTCTTTTGAGGAGGGATATTGTATTTAGAATTGATATCCTCCCAATTGATAAGTCTATCATTCTCAAAGAGAGATATGAATTGAGAAATTCCTAGATTGTTCTAGTGCTTGGCAGAGTAGCCTTGGGAGAGGGTGAGGGGTTTTCTAGCAAGATGAAAATTCCACCAAATGGATCATTCGCCATAGAGGAGATTTTGATCAAAGAACGTTCTATTGGTTATGAATTTCTTAGTATGTTCCCAAGATTTTGAGATAGTCTTAAATATTGAGGATCCTTGAACAAGAATAGGGAAGTCACCTGCAATGATATCACAGAAGGGGATGTTCTTCCAGGTTCTAGATTTTTTAGAGATCCCTCTTTCAATATTGCATCTAATAAGGACCTTCCAAGGTTCTTCGCCCTCCAATGAGTGAAAGATCCATTTGGTAGCTAATGCAGTCCCTTAGGTTCTAAGATCTTTTAGGCCCAATACCCCAAGAAGCTTGTTGGTTTGGCACCAATCCCACTTGACAACATGATGTTTATTGTTACCTTTACCATTAGACTAAAGAAAGTTTCTAATGTTCTTTTGAATCTCAAAAACTTGGTAATTATTCAACATTCAGATAGAAGAGTAGTAAACAATTTAGGAGGATTTTTTTTTTGACAAACCTAGACTCTTTCGACAAGGGAGATGGACTTGTTATGCCACTTATAAAGCTTATTAAAGATCTTATTCTTAACCAAAAGCCACATATCCTTAAGGGAGGGGTCAATGGAAAAGGGGATACCTAGGTAATGCACAATTTTTTGAGGTCCTCCCCAAAGGAAACCAAATTTAGCAAACCAATCAAGGGGTTGATCAGACTAACTGAGGTAGATGGACTTAGTTTGAGAGATATAGGAGCCAGAGATGGAGCAGAAGGTGTTGAGCTTAGTTTGGAGAGCATCAAAATTAGCCTCATTGACTTCAAAGAATAAGGAAGTATCATCAACAAACTGGTAGTTAATAGGATCATCATTATTGGGGAGGTTCATGCTTTTAATGGTAAGGGAGAGGGAATTATCCTTACGAGTGTAAGATAAGGCATTAGAAGCTATAACAAAAAGGGTAGGGTCCAAGGGGTAGCCTTTTCTAATAGATCTACTAAGAGGAAAGGGGGCAGAAAAGGATCCATTGATCCCAACCTGAGCTGAGGTATCTTTGAGAGGGATTTTGATAAAATTATAGAATAGGGGGGTGGGGGGGAGCCAAAAGCTTCAAGCATATTGTGGATTAAGTCCCATTCAATAGGGTCATAAGCCTTTTCAAAATCAAGGAGCAACATAGCAGAGTTTTGATTTGAGTGTTTGGACCAATTCATGGCTTCCCAACTAGTAATTAGATTTTCAAGAATATATATACCTTTGATGAAGCCAATTTGAGTAGAGTTGATAAACTTGGGAAGAATAGATTCAAGCCTCAAAGCCATAATCTTGGCAAGGATTTTAGAAGAGACATTAAGGAGTGTAATAGGTCTCCAAATTTTTAAGAGGGCCTTGTCTCCCTCGTTGGGGATAAGTTTAATAATGCCTCTGTTAATGAGGTAGCCAAGAGTTCCTTTTTCTATGCATCAGAGTATAAATCATAAAGATCCTTACAAATCTAGTCCAAGTTAGATTTATAGAATTCACTTGAAAGACCATCAAGGCTAGGGGCCTTGTCATTCTTCATAATCTTAATAGCCTTTTCAATTTATTCAAGAGAGATATTTTGGCTTTTAGAAGATAACTATCTTGGTTGGATATAATGTTGGGTATAAGCTTTTTATAGCCATGTCTAAGCATCATAACTTCAGTAGAGTCTTATGACGAAAATAAATTATTATAAAAGTTGATAAAAGCTTCTTTTATACCTTCTTCCTGAGAGATTTCTTGGTTGTGTACAAGGATTCTATTAATAGATTCAATAGCTTTTTTTTTTTCAGAAGATTGTAGGAGAATTTAGAACACTTGCCATCATTTTGGATCTAGTGAGCCCAAGATTTGATCTTGGCTCCCTTGATTTTGATTTGTTGGTGGTGCTTGAGGTTGTTCTGAGCCTGAGCAACTTGTGAACATAGATTGATATCTTGGGGATAAGATTGGACATTAGTTTTAGCAGAATGAAGTCTTGCAGAGAGAATTTTTTCAGAGTATCTGTAGTCCTTAGCTTTCTTTTGACCAATGCTCTTAAGAAGGTTATGCCAGGCAAAGATATTATGATTCCATAAGTCAATAGGAGAAAGAGAAAGGATATTTTTTTGGTTAATAATTATTATAAGTTGAATGATTGCAAGAAAATCTTCATTAAGTAGGAGAGAATTGTTAAGAATAAACCTTGGGTTAGCAACCTTTTGAATAACAGGGGCATTGTTAAGTCTAATATGGGAAAAAATGGGATGGTGGCTAGAACAAGAGGTAGGTGAAACCATGACCATATTCCTAATATTATCAAGGAGGAAAGAGAAGGAGGTTTTGTTGGCATAAAATCTATCAAGTTTGGCATAAATTATGGAGAGGCTTTGTTGAAAGTTGCACCATGTGTGCCATATGCCATTGTGATTATTAGAGTTGCCAGTTATGGGGTCAAAAAGGGTCTTAGAAGACTTCAATTTGTTCCAATGAAGTTTTTCTTGATCCTTCCAAGTGCAGGGGAGACCACCAACTTTGTCTTCCTAATCTTCAATCATATTAAAATCACCCCCAAGGATCCAGGGGATATTGGGAAGCTCAAAGAGCCAATCCTAGAGGCTTGCCCATTCTTTGTAGTCATTGAAGGCGTAAATGGAACATATACCAAAAGGGACAAAATTACAAGATAGGGTAGCCCAGACAACCCTATTGTAGGGAGATACCCCTTTGTCTGAAATGTAAGGAGCCCACTTAGGACCAATAAGGAGGCCCACACCCCCTTTGCCTCTGCTGTGGTTGGAGTGGATCTTAATTGCATCCTTCCAAATAAAGTTCAAATTACTTTCAAGAATAAAGTTAGGGGCTTTTAGTTCTTGCATCAGAAGAGAATCCATATGATTAAAAGAATCTAATAAACGCTTAATGACATACTTCTTATCTGGGGATTCAAGACCCCTCACATTCTAGGAAATACAATTAATTTTGAAATTGATGAAAGAGGGGGATGCTTAGGATAATTGGGGCCAACATTAACTAAATTAAAAGAAGGATTGTCATTCTTGTCACTTGTGTTTTTTATTTTTTGAACCTAGGGGTCGACCCCTTTTTTTACTAGGAGAGTAGATTTGTCATCCAATCCTTCATTATCATATCCAGATTGCACTAGAACTTCCATGTCATCAAATTTGGATAGAGGGATTTCTGTGCTACGTGGTGAGGCAATGAGAGATGTGTAGGAGGTAGGATGTTGTATGGAGGAGGTGGAAGATATAATTTCAAAGGTGCAGTCATCATCAAAGACCTTTTGGGTGAAGTTGTGAGGTGAAATCATATCCACTTTATTTTTAGTGGGTTTGATCTTTGGCAGGTAGGAAGTAGAGTCTGGAGTTGACATAATGGCTAATATAGTAGAGATAGGTGAAGCTCTAGGTTTGGAGTTGCAGGGCAGAAGAAAATTGTTCCTTCTATGCTCTTTTTTGACCATAGTTTGGAAACCATGTAGAGGGTCAAGATTCGAGATAGGCTGAGAAGAAAATAATTGTTGGGAGGAGATAATGATGGCCTAGAAATTAGCAGGAGTGGCAAAATAATCAGACAAGGTTGAGGGAGGAGGAGGAGGAGGGGCTTGGGGAATGGATGAGGAAGCTGGGGGTGTAGGGGCCTAAGATTTAGGGGGAGCCTTCCTAGAAAGAATCAGGCAGTCCTTCGTCAGATGCCCTTCGTTTAGGACTATATATATAATAATTTAAAAATTTAAAAATTATCTAAACAAATATATGATACTTTTTAAATATAATATAAGTAATATATTATAATATCATTTTAAAATATTCTTCAAATATTTTTAAAAAATACTTCATAAAAAAAAAATTTCTAAAAAAACATTAATCAATTTTTATAAACATCATATCTTTTATATCAATTACAACTAAATAATGAAAAAATATATAATTAAGCCGAGAGGCTTTCTACAGTGGCAACAATCTTCAATGTAAATATTTTTCATTTTGGAAAAATATTGACTTTCATTTACATGTTAGGAAAACAAAATAGAAATAGACTAAATATAATTATTGCATAGAGGAAATGGAAGTAAATATGAGGTAGATTAGATTCATTTCCTCATGCTTCTTAGGCTCACATAAATATGAGATGATGAAAATTATGAGATTATGAAAATAAATTCCTTGAGAAGGATATCTCTCGGCTTATTTTATATATATATATATATATATATATATATATATATATATATATATAAAAGCTAGTTTCACTTCAAATTATACCTACCAAATACAAGCACATTTGAATTTTATTTATCTACAATAAATTTTATATTACATTTATATTTAAATTTGAATTCTCTTATTATTTTATAATACATTTTTAAAATTATTATTTTATAAATATTTTTTATGCAATTCTTATGATTATTTTAAAAATATTATATTTATAATTAACATCGATATTTTTAACATCCTTACAACAATATAATGAAAAAAAGCTAACTTAAATTGAATATTTAAATATTCACTTAAATTTATTCAAATATATTAAAAAATCAATTAAAATAATATTATATTAAAAATATACCAAAAAAACATAAATTATTCTCTTTGTGTATCAATTGCAAATTAATTAATAACTATTTAAATTTTGTATTCTCTAAAAATTGACCTTTACATTCTCTAAAAATTTTTAGGAATGAAAACTATATAACTTACTTCTCATTTAAAAAAATTGGGGTTGAGACCGCATTGCTTCTGTATTCTAACACACTCAACATTTACGATAAATTTGTTGTGGGCTCCACAGAGCCTTTGCCAGGATTGTGCGAGGGAGTGTTTTAAAACTAGATTCAAATTATACTATAGCTATCACCATCACCATCGAGAGTGAGAGAGGAGTCAGAACGCCAACGGAAAATTGGACCAAAACAGAAACCACTGAGGGACCCACAATAGCCACTCGAAGAGTTAAAGCTTCGAGTGTGTCAGTTAAGCCCAGCCATCATGGGGTTGGCAGACAATTTCTTTATATGGTATACATATCAAATTATTTTGATAAGTCTAGTATATATATGAAAAAAAAAACTTTTTATACAATGTTCAATTTTATAAATATAGATAATTTAAATGACATTTTTAATTTTATAAATATAGATAATTTAAATGACATTTTTAAGTTTATAAAATAAAGATATTGAGAATGAAGATATGTACATATAGATATGTTTATATAGAAAACTAAGTAAATTATTACAAAGAGGCTCACACTATATAATTCACAAATCAAGTAATTAATAAACACAACTTAATATAAATTATGTTATATTTTTTTATTATGTCAATATTTATAAAATTAAACAAATATAGTTCACATTATGACTTGACTTTTCTAAAAGACTATAATTTTATTTTCCTTTTAAATCCACCTATATTTGTATACATGTAAATTATACAACTCAAGTAAAATTTGTAAAATGACTATTATAATTTCTTATAGAGGAAAGGTTAACAGTGACAAAAATTTTTATTTACAAATTAAAATTTTAATTCATATGAAAATCTAATTGTTATTAATGTTTGTGATTTTACAAATTTTATTGGTGATAAAGTTTGATTTCTAAGAAAAAATTATTTTAAGCTTATTTTTTCTATTTATGTAAATGAATCAAAGATATTGAAATATCTATTTGCAAAAATTTCAAAGTGATCAATTGTAATATACATCAAATAGATATTTTTGTTGAGTATTTTCTAAATCTCTTTCGCATTATAGTGTTTCAAAGTTTGTATTAACAAAAATAAATTTCTATTTATAGTTATTCTAAATGAATAATTTATGATAGAGAGTATATATGTCTTTTTGTGTGATTTAAGATATCTAGATTAATTATAGAGTTAAAATTTTTAATTTCTACTTATAATACTAAAATAAAATTCAATACCATTAAAACTCATTTGTATATTACAAAGTAATAATGGAATTATTCTAATTGTTTTTGTATTTTGGCATATTATTATTTGTAGTGAATTAGAGTTAGATTAAGCATGAGAAAAGATTTTCATTCTCTAAACAAATATTTTAAATTCTATAGATGAAATTAAATAATGGTTATTACTTATCTTGAAATGGTGTTACTCTATATATTTTTGGTTCAAGTTCCATCCAATTTTTAAATGTTTGTATCATTGAGTTGAAATAATGTTATTATATATATTTTAGAATAAACATCTATTATTCATATTTCTTTGATGAAGACAAGCACATCTCAATAAGCATTCATATTCTAAAGTTCTAAAGATTGAAGACCAAATAAAATATATGATATATTTTTGAAATTTAAAAAATATGTCATGAATTAGAAGTATTATCTAGTTCACTTACATATATTTCTTAAAGAGAAACAAAGGTCAAGTAGGATTATTTTACTTAGAATGTTTTAGAAACTAGAGCTTGCACCTTTGAAGGGTGCAAGGATAATGCCGATAGTTTGATATATGAGATGATGTTACATTATTTAACTATAGGGTAATTTTTCACTAACCCCGACAAGGTTATATTGATGATGATTTATCTATTTAGTTCTGCTTCATGGATGCACAATAATTACATCTGGTTTCTACTGCTAGTTGATCGAGGCGAGATTCCTCTTTCTTCCATTTAATTGTGTATGGGTTATTTCTCATTTTTACATACCTTTCCAAGGTAAAAGTGGGCTGAATCTAAAGATTAGTTAAGGTTTTTACTCTTGACATAGTTGTAAATGTCATCTCTTGTCTTTCTAGTCTGCCTATGTCAACAGTTGCTTTGTAGAGTGTCAACCCTTGTGATTTATATATGGTAATAGCCTATGACATGGTGAGTGGAGTTGTTTTCATCTTGAATATTATGTAACATTTGACAAAATTGTTCTTGGATGTTGTCATCTCCTGCTTGTTGAAAAATTGTGTGCAAAGTGACAACTATTGTGAATTGATCCCACAATAACTTAGCAATAGAATGTGATGTATAAATAGGTTTGTCCATTATAGGTGATAATTGGACTAAGTAACCAAATAGTAGTATCATTGAAACACTACCAGAATATTCATGTTGTCGATGGGGGAAGGCTTCGCATAGTCTACTATCAACTTTGAGAAGAAACTTTGTCCTATGGAGCTCATCTCATCTATAAGGATATATTTAATATATTTCATTTCTTCCTAAAATGAGGTTAATGCTTGGTTCTATAATGGTTGCATCTCTTTAATAGGTATTTTAAGCCTTGCAAATATTGTCGAAGCATGTATATTAAATGCAGCCACTCCTATTGGTGCTAGCGTGAGTAATTCGCTCTTACTTTGTGATGTAGAGCTAGTCAAAACCTCTCTTATACATGAAATTATGTATGACTTCCCTGTACTTGTAGTGCCCTATACGATCATGTGTAATGGTTTATTAGATCGACATTTTTTTTATGCTCCTTGGTAATTTTGAGTTCTAGTCTTCGTTCTGGTGATAACATTGACATATCATGCCTGGTTATTATTGGTGTAGGTTCACTACACCCATTTATTTATTTTAAATGTATGAAATGTGTAACAATTTCATGTAAATATTGTGCAATTGTACTATGGTCCCATTGATAGTTTCTATCAAATTCATGTCTTCCAAGCATATCAAGGTCATTTAGTGATACAATACTTGTTGGGCCCATTTGAGAGAAAGCTTCCCATTCATTTATGTCCATTATTCCATCTGCATTATTGTCTAATGTCACAAAAAAATTTCTAATAAGATTTTCTATACATAGTAGAACATTATAAAGATACTTTAAAAATCTTTATTATTTTTTCTTCCTTTCAAACCATGTAATGCACCCTATTAAACCTTTCTTTCATTGACATTTGTCTTGTCTTTTCAATAATTTATCTTCTATACAACTTTTGTTGGTATCTTTGCACCCTTTTTCATCTACCATGAACTTGATAGGATCGTGGTCATTATGGCATGTACATGGCTTATCCTCCTCAAAAGGCATGGGTGCTACATGAGCATTGACATTGTTATTAATAAAGTACAAACTATTGTAATGGTTTCCATCATGATATGAGAGATGAAGTGTGGGTATTTATGAGCTATGAATATTGTAGATTTGGGATTCTTGGCCCTTCAAATAGTGCACATGAATGTTAGTTTAAGCCACCATGGAGGCTGCATAAATAATTAGCAATTATTAAAATTTCATAAACTATAATTTTTAAAATCATAAATGATGTGTATGAGTTTGGGAAGTCTGTATGAGTTTGGGAAGTCTCCAAGCATCTGTGCCGATGTTATTTATTTGGCTTTTCCTTCACTATTAATCCACATAATTTCCAAGGTACAACATTATTGGATTTTACCACTCTTGTGTAAACAATTAAGAGAATGCAATAGGAGTCATACTTACTTGAGGCAATTACCAAGGTGTAGCATTATTTTAGTGTAATAATTGGGTAGTCAAATGCTTTAGAAGATACATTAGAAGAAAGATAGGTGTTACCAAGTCACCCTTCTCTACAAAGTTGCCAGTGTGGATCTCCTTGGGGTTTATTTCACAATGTAAGTCTATAGGTGATGATTTGGACATAATAGATTTCCATACTTACCGACACCACATTCTTTTTTATTGGCATAAGATTGCCTAAAAGTACAAACAATTTGAGTGAAGTGTTCTTAGGAGAAATAAATTTCAATTAGAATGAAGTTAGAAATTTTAATAGAATAGAGAATGAAGTTTGTTTGTACAATATCTAAGCAAGTTGGCACATAGAATGAATGTACTTTTTAATTTTGATAGGTAGAGGAAGTGTTGAGATTTTAATGTCAATCAAACCATCCATGGATGGCTTGTTTCTCGTATTCAAAGACATCTGTAGCAATGTAATGATCTTGCATAATCTCTTGCAAATTAACAATCTTTCCTGCCATTGACTATGACAATGATAATCCCTCATTTGCCGCTTTATAATGATTTTTCTACATAGTCCATGAAAGAAGTTTCCAGCATTGTTCATTTGTCTCATGGCTATGTGTCCATTGCTGTTAGAGATCCCATAATCAATATTTCAGCAATCTTAGACAGTATTTACTTCTAAGTCTATGAATGGGATCTTTGAAGAGCCATATTATTAGAAATTGAAAATCCAAGGAAACATATCCTAAATGAAAATCATTTTTATCCTATGTCATGTGTGGATATATTGAAAACAAAATGGTTTAGAGATCCCCTAAAGTAATTACCAAGTTTTATGATGACTGTGTTGTTCATGAAAGGAAATGAATATAAAAAAATTTTCCACAAGGACCATTGTGAAGTTTCTATTGATTAAAATACATGAGATGTGATACATATTACATGAGCAGAGAGTATAAGTCATAATTAAGTATAGATAATTAAATGGGATACATAAAAACATCGCCAGTCTTGTTGAGTCATGATTTGGAATTTTTATAGAAAAATAAAAACATCAATAGTTCTATGGTAGCCCCGAGTTTCCAAATATGCCAAACACATCATCATAATTTTGACCACAAAAGCCATCATTAGTCAATCATTTACTTTCCCAAAATGAAGTGTGTATCTACAGGGATCAAAAGTGGCATATAGGAGGCATCAAAATGTCACAAGCTATGCAACATTGGTTTTTCTTTTAGCCAGTGTAAGACTGCCAAGAAATCTAGACAATTTGGTCAATGATGCTCAAGGAGTGAAGCCTATCGACTTAAATATATATTTTATATTAATAATATACATAGAATTTATTTTTGAAAAAGGTTTTTTGTTATTTCCTATTTCCTCATGAAACTATAACAAATAGCTAAATCAACTCCATTAGGTTTGCCACCTAAATTACATTAGGATTTCAAAAAAAATCAAGAATGCATTAAGCCTTGAATACATAGATAATAATAATAGAAAAAAATACATAAAGAAGTAATGAAGTTTGAACTTGCTAAATAAAACAAAAAATAAAGTGGTATACAAATTTAAATCTAGGTCCACACTAGAAATTGATTTTCATGTAGTAGACCTATGTGGATGCAAACATCCATCGAATAGGAAAAGGAATGCAAAAGAACCCACCTTTTCATTAGACTGAATGAATATTACAAACTAGTTTGAGCATGACACGAGCAACTTCAACAACAATTACAATATCAAACCCTCATGCATTAGGATGCCCTCAGGTTGTCTTTAACAATGTGTGCATATAGTTTTCCATCCAAACAACAAAAATCACCACATCGTAATATTTAGCAACCCCTTAAAAAACCAATGAGCATTACAAATTAGATACTACACATTAGAGGATGACACATCTCATCTTTTGGGTATGCCTAGTCTCCTTATGTGGTGATCTTGGCATCTTTGACTTGGTGAACCATGTTCTTAATATTAGTTAAGATATAATTAGAACTTAATATGTATTTTTGTGTGTGACTTATATGGGATCATATGGAACATGTGCTAGAATACATGATTGATGGGATGTTGTGAGGGGGAGGGGGAGTGAATTAGTATCCTCTTAAACTTTTCCTTTTGAAAAATTTAGTGCTTTCTTTGCTTCCTCTCTTACCCGCTCAACATTAAACATATAAAAAATTTACTTATAACTAAAAGTAAAACATCTAATTCAACATCAACACATTAAATCATAAATTATTTAACATATAACACAAGTATTTGGTATTGGTGAAATTCTTGGCCAAAAGGGAAAATGTGGTGGGGATGGTACCCAAAAACCCATCACTACTGTGGTGAGTGGTTTCTTGATTGGGGCTATAATATTTTCTCCCTTTTGATGACTTACTCGGTTATGAGTGTACAATGAGATCTACAAAGATCTACCTTTTACAAGGATTTTACTACACTCATCAAGTGTGTACTTGGTTAAGAGATTTATATATAAGATTGTTAATTCCACCTTTTTCAAAGATTTAAAAAACTATTACAATGATTAAAAAGTAGCAAGAAATGACCTATAGTAGAAACTTACTTTTCTTGATTAGGTCCCTCTTGTGTTCAATAATTATCACATTCCTATGATAGATCTGCAATTCCTTCTCTATTATGTCCTTAACTTTGATCTTCGACCTCTGTTCTGTATTGTTACTTCAATTTTGTACTCGACAGTATTCACTTCTTCACAAAATAACTGCAAACATACCATCAACAAGAATAACTTAAAAATTTGTTTACAATTGCTCCTTTTATAATATCATTTTGTCATTTTTCAAGTTGACATAATTAGGATTTCTAAACTTTATAGAATAGTCCTCTAATTGTGATCAATAGTTCTAGAATCATTCATTCCTTACATCCCTTTTTATCTATATTTTTATGTGTTTGTGCTATGTTGAATGCATTAATAATCACTTTCTATTCTTTAAGAAAATCTTATGAAATCTTTACCTCGATTCATGTAAACCATTTTTCTTGCTCAATATGCAATGTCACATCAAATTTTGCATAAATTCAAACTTTAATGTCATCTTTATGTCATTTAGTAAATACAATGTTATTTCATGCTGAAACTCAGTGTAGACTTTGCTCGATGCCTTCTGACTTGACTTGGGTGAACCTTCTACTTGTTAGATATATAATAACTCTATTTGAACTTGAGCTCAGGTATAATTGTAGCAATCTGCTATCTCCTTCTTGATAGCTTAGGTATTGGCTGATCCCACAATAGTGGGTCCCACTTTTGTGGCACAAAGAAATTCGAGTCACAATGGAAGAAAAAGCAATTTTCATTTTTCATATGCTCGAGTGAGAATATTTGTATAAAATAGGTCATGTACACGTGAACATAACCACAATTACATGTTCGCATGAACATAGTTTTATGGTGATTTATAGTTTAAAACCCTTGTTTTGCTTTTTCACTATTCATTTTTATGGCGTGCTAGATTTTTCTTGGATGTTGGAGCAAACATATTAGAGTGCTGAGGGAGATGCATAATTTTGTGACATTTTCCTCCAGATTTTGGTCATTTTGCTATTTCAGATATGCTTATATGTGATTATTTGAATATTTTTAATGTTTTTCTATGTTTTCAAAGAATATTTTTATGTTAATTTAATGTTTCTATTGCTTATCAATGTTAGTTAATTATATTATTTTTTTATTTATAATTTTTTTGTATTTTTTAATTATATATTAGTGTTATTAGAAAATATTAGAAAAACATTAGAAATTATTTTTAAAAATTAGTCTAAACTATTACAAAAATATTAATTTAACATTAGCAAAAAAAGAAAAAAATTAGTGTTAAATTAGATAATTATTAGAAATTAAATTAGAAAATATTATATAAAAATATTAGAAAATATTAGAAAAACATTACAAAATATTAAAACCAATAGTCTAGAATATTAGAGAAACATTAGAAAATATTAGTATAACATTAGGAAACAAATTTATAAAAATATTAGTCTTATTAGAAAAATTATAAAAAAACATTACAAAATATTAGAAAATATTTTTAAAACATTAGAAATTATTTTAAAAAATATTATTCTAGAAAATTAGAAAATATTAAAAAATAGTAGTCTAGAATATTAGAAAAATATTAGAAAATATTTTTAAAATGTTAATCTAGAATATTAGAAAAATATAAATATTAGAAAAAAGTATTGAAAAATATTAGAAAATAATTTTAAAAATATTAGTCTAGAAAATTAGAAAATATTAGAAAATATTTTTAATAATATTATTATAGAATATTAGAAAAACACTACAAAATATTAAAAAAATTCGAAAAATATTAGTATAACATTACGAAACAAATTTAGAAAATATTAGTGTTATTAGAAAAGTAATAGAAAATATTAGAAAAACATTAAAAAATATTTCAAAAAACAATAGTCTAGAACATTAGAAAAACATAAGAAAATATTAAGAAAATATTGTTTTAGAACATTAGAAAATTATTAATTTAAAATTAAGAAACAATTTAAAAGAAAAATAGTATTTAACATTAGAAAACACAAAATAATAAGTTAAAAAGTCTAACCCTAACCCTAATTCTATATATAACCCTTGTTCTAATCTTTACCTAGTCCTAAGCCAAACCCTAACTCTAACTCTAGCTCTAACTCAAACTCAAACACTAAATCTAACCCTAATTTTAACACTAATCCAAACCCTAATCATAACTCTATCTCTAACCTCAACGCTAACTCTACCTCTAACTATCACTCGAACCCTAACTCTAATCCTAACTCCAATTATAACCCTAACTAGGTAATGAGCTAACCCTAACTCTAATTCTAACTCAAACTCAAACCCTAACTAGATAACCCTAACCCTAATCCTAGTCCTAATACTATCTCTAATCCTTACCCTAATTGTAATCCTATCTCTAACTCCACCCCCAACCATAACCATAGAACCTTATATATAACCTAGGTAGTTCTGTAACCCTAATTCTAATCTTAATGCTAAGTCTAACTCTAGCTACAATCCTAACTATCTCTAACTCTAACTCTAACTCTAACCCTAATTATAAAGTTGTAATTACATAACAATAACCCTAATTTGCTAACATTAACTATACCCCTATTGTTAACCCTATAACTCTAATTCTAATTCTTAACTCTAATCCTAAGCCAAACCCTAGCTCTAACTAACTCTAACTCTAACTCTAACTCAAACCCTAATGTAACCCTAACCCTAACCCTAAACCTTACTCTATCTCTAACCCTAACCCTTACTCTAATTCCACCTCTAACCCTAACCCTAATGGGCTATATAACCCCAGTTCTGTAAACCAAATTATAATCTTAATTTTATAACTCTAACTCTAACTAGATAGCTTGAATCCTAACTAGCTCTAACTCCAACTCAAACCCTAATTATATAATTATAGTTGTAACCCTAATCGTAAGGCTAACCAAAACTTTAACTATACCCTTAATGTTAACTATAATTCTAATTCTTAACCCTAACCCTAACCCTAACCCAGAGCCAAACCCTAACTCTAACTCTAGCTCTAGAACTAAAACTCAAACCCTAACTCAAACCTTATTCTAACCCTAACCCTAATTCTATCTCTAACCCTAAACCTAACTCTAATTCCACCCCTAACCCTAACCCTAATAGGCTATACATAGCCCTAGTTCTATAACCCTAAATATAATCTTAATTTTATAACTCTAACTCTAACTAGATATCTTGAACCCTAACTAACTCTAACTCTAACTCAAACGCTAAATTTTATATAACACTAATTGTAACCCTAACTATAATGCTAACCCAAACTTTAAATATATCTCTATTGTTAACCATAGAACTATAATTCTAATTCTTAACCCTAAACCTAACCCTAAGCCAAACTCTAACTCTAACTCTGGCCCTAGAGCTCAAGCTCAAACCCTAATCTACCCCTAACCCTAACTCTATCTCTGAACCTAACCCTTACTCTAATTCCACCCCTAACCCTAATCCTAACAGGCTATATAGAACCCTAGGTCTATAACCCTAACTATAATCTTAATTTTATAACTCTAATTCTAATTAGACAGCTTAGACCCTAACTAGCTCCAACTCTAACTCAAAGCTTAATTATATAACTCCAATTGTAACCCTAATCATAAAGCTAACCCAAAATTTAATTATACTAGGCTATTGTTAACCCTAGAACTATCATTTTGATGATTAACCCTAACTATAAATCTATCAAACCCTAATTTAACTCAAACCCTAACCCTAATGAGCTCTCTTTCTCATGTATGATATATTGATGTGTAGATTAGATGATTTATTATTTGTATCTTTTAAATATAAATTTGGGTACTAGACTACATGTATGTATATGTGTATTTACAATATAGATTAGCTTGATCATTGTAGATATGACTTCACATGATCAACTTGCTCATAAACTTGAGTGTGTTGAGGCTCATGTTGTGACTCCTAGAAGTGTAGCTCCTCTTGTAAATCCTATTGTGACTCTTACTACAGCTTGTGGTACAATTCATGGTGCTACTTGTGGTGCCACTCGTGATGGGGCTAATGGTGTGGCTTGTGGTGTGGCTCATCATGGGGCTTATGGTAGGGCTCATGTTGCAGCTCTTGCTATAGGTCCTGGTGTGGCACTTCCACGGATTAATATTTGATGCATTATTTTCATTCATAGAGCAAGAGGTTACTAGATTAGAGTAGTCTATACTTTCCTCTGATGATGGTGTATATAGAGAGATCTATGCAATTGTATGTAGGAGTTTACACTTTATTACTACTAAATTTAGAGCTCATCATTCTTTTATCCCTGATGTATTAGTTGCCATATCTAGGGAGCTTAGAGCTAAGATTTTGGGAGATTCATCTTTTGATGAGGTCAAGAGGGTGGCCCCAAAAGATGGCATCAAACGAGATCTATTTCCATCATATGAGGGTACCCAAGGCAGGATGAGGGGCTACTGAGTGACACGTTGTATAGATCATGTTTTAGTGAGTATGATCTATCCTTATTTCTTTGCCATGCATGGTCATTATCCTAATAATGATTAGACACCTCTTTATTTTACACATTAGTTCTACACTAAGTTTCACATGGAGCTCAAAGTCAACTACTTAGATATTCTAGATTATTATAGACAGGGTCATGGTCAGATTACAGATCATGACTAGTATCGTAGTGCACAATGTTAGCCACCTCTAGATGTCAAACAGTTCATTGGGTAGAGACTTCCTCTAGTTACTCTAGCAGTAGCTCCTATTGCTAATAGAGTTGTGATTGCTTCTCAGAGGGGAGAAATTGATAGTATTGGACACATTGCATCTACAACTGCTAGTATCACATCTAACTCTCTTGGTCAGTATATTCACACTTGACAAAGTCATCCAGGTTGAGCATCTTCAGAGGTATTGAGTATAACTTTAGGCACCTCCCTTGATAAGGAATATAGAGCTGCTAGACTACTATTACTAGGTGATGTTCATGCTCTTTGTGGACAACACACATATGGACCTAGTGCTATATTTTTTAGAGGACTTGTTGCATGGTATCAATTATATTTCTGATACATAGGGGATACTAGTTCTCTTAGTGATGGATACCAATAGACTACATTAGGGCCCCATAGTTCTATAGTCAAAGACCACAGCAGTGAAAGTTGCCACACAACATATCTCAAAATTCTGCATTAGGCTCACAACACTCTATAGATGGCTTAAGCATACTAGTTGGAGATGTTAGGATCACAACTAAGGGTCTTGATTATTTTGGTGAGCAATTATGAGGGAAATCTAAGATTGATACTAGTTAGAGCATGGAATTTTCATTGTACATGGTCATGTTATTCCGATCGACACTGATTCTACACCATTACCTAACCAATTACACATGCCACTTCACTCATCATTACTAGTAGTTGGATATTGTGGCATTAAGGGTGCTTTAGGAGATTGTGGTAGTGAGGGTGCCTTAGGAGATTATGGGGCTGAGGGTGTTTCAATAGCTATTGGAGCCTCAGGAGATTTTTTTGGTGTATTAAGATGAGATTTTGAGACTAGTACTAGAGGTGCATTAATAGATGATATGATAGAGTTTGATGATCATCCTCAAGCTCCTAAGATCTAGGTACATATATAATATTTTTAAATTTAAATATATGAAATTTGAAAATAGTTTAGATATATATTAACAAATTATAATACATTAAATAAATTGTGTACGTACAGGTCACCAAGCACATTATTACATCTAGTGTTGGGTTAGGGCATGCACATCAAAGAGAGGATTCTACTAAGACACCCAACAGTGCTCAGGTACAAGTTTTAAATAGTTTGTAAAGTTATTTATGTTTCAAATTAGATGCATTTTTATTTATGTACAGATGTATATGTCTTTAGATAGTTCTAATGTATATATATTTGTAGGGCTTGGTTGTTGCACCTCGGCCATAGGATGTACATGAGACTTGATCAGAGGGTCATTTTGTTCATATGCATCTCTTGGGGTCCTTCCAGCAGTAATATATATATATATATATATATATATATATATATATATATATATATATATATATATATATATATATATATATATATATATATATATATATATATATATATATATATATATATATATATATATTCGAGACTTCATATATATGTTTACCTATTCTGGAGACTTACATGTACATGTATTTCACTATTTATATTTTACATATATATGTTTATTTGAGACTTACATGCATTTGTTGTTCACACATTTTGGATACATGCATTTTAGTATAGATATTAGATCTAGATATTCATTCTTGAGAAGTACATGTATATTTTTGTACTTTAGTAGATCATTCTCCATGAATTAGATTATATATTATATATTTTATATATATTTTTTATCATTATAAAATTATCAAATTAACTTCTCTTTACCTACTTCAATAGTTAAATATGAAGAAGTTCCAAACTAATCTATAAACCTAATTTATAAATTTTTATCAAAAAAAAAAAAAAAAATCTAGGATGATTGAATTGAACACATTACTTGTTTTTTTTAATTAAATAAAATTAATATTGTACTATTATCATCACTAGCTTATGTTCCAACTCTCTACCCATTTTATCCTTAAACAGTTCAATTATTTTTCATGCCAAGTATATTAATATAGGTGCTTAAAACTACTAAATAAACTGAAATGAATTAGATTATAGATTTTAAACATTATAATTATTTGTAATCATTATAAAATAATCAAGTTAATTTTTCTTTTCCTAATTCAATAATTGAATATTTGGGCATATGCACCGAGTTGTGGTGCCAAAAAGGTGACAAGGAATTTTTTTTTTCCTATTTTAAAAAGCGCGTATGCGCTATGGCTTGGGCAACCCAAGCCATAGTGCGTACGCGCTATAGCGCATACGCGCTTTAAAAAAAAAAAAAGTATAGATGATGGGCTGCAAACCTGCAGCCCATCATTTTCATTAGCATTTTCTTCTACTCCTACAGTGAGCAGCGCGTACGCGAGTTGAAGACTCAACATTTGCACCACCATTTGCCAAAATGCCTCCTCGTCGACAAAATCCAAGACCACAAGTGCACCCACGATGATGCCGTAAGTGATATAAACCTAACTTTGCATTGTTTGATATATTTTTCATATCGTTTTGTAAGTTTTTTATATTCTTTTGTAGGGTTTTTACAAATTTCATTTAGATTTGTTTATTTATTTGAATTTCAATTGATTTTTTATTAGGAAATGTTCATAATCAACCAAAAAATCCACAAGAACATCAAAACCCTCAAGAACCCCAAAACCAAAACCCTCCTCAAGAAGAAGAACAAATTCCACAACCCGAACCAATTGCAAGACCTCCACTAGGCACACAAGAAAATATAAGAAATGAAATAGAGAGAGGCAAAACTGAATTAGAAGGAATCATTTCTCGGTTGAAAGAATCCGGACAAACCAATCCAATGAGGGCTCAATTGGCATCATCCCTCGAATCCATTAACACTCAGATAGCCTCAATTAGTGGTTAGTTAGATATTTGTCGGGCTAAGAGGGATGAACAAAAAAGATTTTATGCAAATAAATTGTCATATGAAGATGTTAGAAAAAAGGAAATACCAAAAGGTAGTATATGTGCATTATTTAGAAAACTCAATGAGTAAAATACTGTTAGAGAGGGTACTAAATGATTCCCCATCCATTGGTGCATACATGATGCTATTAGAAATAATTTTTGGGATAGATGGTGGATGGTTTTTGATGCCCCTCCTTGCAACAATCACGAGGTCCCCATGTATTTTTTGAAGAAATTATATTGTGAGTTTGTCCCCAATTATTTTGATATGTTACACTCCCAGGGTAGAGGTGGGGGGTCATCATTTGAGAGGCCAAGAGCACGTCGTGATCCTAATGTAGTTAGGGCAGCCGTGGTCCATCCACAGCGCGAGCATGTGATTATTCTTTCAGTTGTGAAGGAACATGTAGAAGCTAGCACTCTAGGGACCATTAATGCTTTGACGAAGACCCTCATCCATTCCACGATCCCATTAGTTGAGGGGGAACCTTCTATACATCATGGTCACATGTGCACTTCATGTCGATCCCTATGCACATTTGGCACTCATGTCGGAGATGGTGCAGATGATGGGCTTGTCACTGATCAGTTCCTGAACGAGACATTTGGCATTGCCACACAGGTAAATTACTAATTTGTTCACATTTCATACGTATAGTGAATGATTAATTAATTATGATTTATTGACATTGTTCAAAGTTTAGGGTCAAAGTGTTCCTAGGCCTAGCAGCGATCCTCCAGGCCCATTTTTTGTCCCTTCAACGAGTCCTGAGGTATGTATCAATTTAATCATTTTAATTAATACATATATTTATTACGTAATCATATTAAGGATTGACCAAAAAAATATGCATGTGCATCAGTTCTCCATAGGACCCTCAACCTTTACCACAGATGTAGAGCAGAGACATCATACGAGCTTCACACAAGTACAATTGTTTCATGTTAATTTAATTCATTTGATTATATTTATTCCATGTTTCATGTTAGATATAATGTGTATTGTATGACATGCAGCTCATGATGTCGGACACACCTCCTCATCTGTGATAGTCTGTTGATAGTGGAGTGGCCGCAGCTGTGGCTAGCTCACAACCACTGACGGAGGTATGAAAGAATTTTCTTCTTTTTAGTTGTTGTTTATAATAGTTAATCTCAAAATTTCTAATGTTATTTATAAGTGATTATATTTATTGAATTTTTGTAGGATCTTGTCATGCCTGATCGTCCACGAGCATTTGAGGTGGACTTACAGAGTGACTATTTGTTGGTGGTAAGAAAACAATTGATTTTGTGAGTATATATATTTGATTTCAATGTATAATAAATATTGATTCATATATACTTTCTTTGTATCAGTTGGACCTGGAGAAGAGCCTCAACAAGAGGTCAAGTGAGCGTGTCAGGAGGGTCCCATCATCTCCACTGTCTCCCTCCACACGATGGCAGAGGACGTCGAGAGACTTGTTTCCTTCTCCTCGTGGGAAGGAAAAGATGTAGTTGAGATATTTGATACATATACATATACATATATATATATATATATACATATATATATATATATATGTATATATATATATATATATATACATATATATATATATATACATATATATATATATATACATATATATATATATATACATATATATATATATATACATATATATATATATATATATATATATATATATATATATATATATATATATATATATATATATATATATAAGAGAGAGAGAGAGAGAGAGAGACTTGTTTCCTTCCCCGTGTATATATATAGGTATCTGAGAGACATATTCGATACACATTTGATGTACATATGACATTCTATATTTGATGTATGACATTATTGGTTAATATATGATATGTTTGTTCATATACGACATTATTGGTTATCATAATATATTATGTGTTTGTTAATGTATATGACATTATTGGTTATCATTTTATATTATATGTTTGTTCGTGTATGACGTTAAATTAGATATGTTCGTGTATGACATTAAATTAGATATGTGCATGTATGAAATTAAATTCAATTGCTAGAGAGTTGCCATTATGTCTACCAACTAGTAGATGTTCTTTTTTGCTTTATTAGTATTTCTCAAAAATTGCAAAGAAGCTATTTCTGGTGAATAGTTGTAAACAATTGTGATCATCGACTTCATGTACTCATGGCTTTGGCTGCGAACACTTGTAACTTTGGCTATAAGCATCCATGGCTTTGTCTATGTGCACTAGTGGCTTTGGCTATGAGCATTTATGGCTTTGGTTGTAGGCACAATATAGCCTTGGCTATAGGTTGTCTTTCTTGCTGCATGTCGAAGTTACCTTCAAGAATATCATTAGTCTAAGATCATTACAATTAAAATACTATGACATAATACCTTGGAAATAATAGTCTTTAACCCATTACTTTATTTGTTAAAACATCATGTAGTATCTATTGTAGTCTTTCTACTCAAATATGTTTTCAAAAATACCTAGTATGGCAAAGAAATGTCTATGGAAAGCTTGTCAAATAGGATATTGAAGAACTAAATGTGGATAGTCATTAGTACCCATCAATAAGAACACAAACATCTTTCTCAAGCAAGCCTTATGACATTAGCAAGTAATTTATAAATTTCCTTTGCAAATAACTAGAAGATGCTATGAATCTTAATACAGAGTTAATCACGAACTCATTATTCCATCCAAGAAGCATATATCACCCTAAGCCAATTAACCGACAGGATAAAAATTAATTCAATTTCAACAAAATTTTGAGTATAACAAGCATCTTAGGGATTCTTACAAGAATTAACATGATGTTCACAAGAGCATTACAAGTTCTTGTAATGCTATTTCACATATTGTAATCATATTCAGTTTTGAATGGCCATTTGTGTTACAAGCATAAATGTTCTTTAAGGTCTTTTACTTCTAGACATGAATTTTATTATGAAGCTTTTTTATGATAACCCACTCAATGCATATATTGTTGTTCCACATTATGCTAATTTGACTTTCATTGGTTGATTTGGGTCTAGACATGACGTTATTCAATACCTTTTTTATATATTATTTTTTTGTAGTGAGGTTCTGGCCTGAATGAATGTATTAATCATCAAAGTTGTGAACCTTGGTCGAGATCCTTACAAATATATTTTCAAATTGGACCTCAAATAGTTTTCTTAGTCACCCCCTGTACATAGATACTGAAATTGTAGTTAATTACAAAATTAATACTGAATTAACACAAGTTTAATTGAGAAGTATTATGTACCTCAATAGGCTAGATTATTATTGATCGGGAAGCTTTACCTTAGAGGAGTTGGTTTCCTAAATCTTTAGTGCAATGACAGTCTTATGGAATGTGGAATTAGGTCTACTAGCTAAGGAACGTTCTTTAAAAGGTAGAGGAAACTCAAGACTCACGTGTTTCCAATCAATATAAATGTTTAAATTGCTTCTCTAATTTTTTCTATTTATGATCTTCTTAAAATTTAATTTTCTAAATGCATTGATGGGGAAATAAAGATCTTCTAGGAACTAAAGGCTAATCATGTTTAATACTTACAATTCTTTGTTTTTATCTAATAATTTAAAAAAGATTGTACAAGTGTTTTCAAAGAGCAACACTTGTCACTAACATCATAAGAAGGAATATCCAAGGAGACTTACCACTGATCCCCCACCACCAAATTCAAGAGAAAACAAAATTCCACTACTAAAGAGATAGTAACAATGATCATCCCTAGTCTCTCCCTTATCACAAAATGATTACCATCAAAATTTGCATTTCCAATTGTGTCATGTGCGTTGAAGCGATAGTAACATTTTCACTCTCTTACCTAATGTCTCCCATTTCTGAAACTCCTGGGGAAGGGCAAGGCCATCTTCTCAGTTCTTCAAAATACAACAAGTTCCATTTTTTCACATATTGATAATCGTTGACTTAAAGTATAGTCAAAGTATTGACAGCCCATAGATATGCCTCATCAAAGATCGCAACCCTGTGGCATTTAGTGACCCTTAGGGACATTCTAGTTCAGCGTGCCTGAGAACGTTTGAGCACTAAAGGGGATAGGAAGAGGTTGGGAATAGGGTTTACTCGGCCACCCGGAGCTAATGGAGTAGACAGTTTGATCCCACGATGAAAGATGAGAGAGATTTGGCAGTTGGCAACTTTGTACTGGCCAACACTACAAGTTTCAGCATCACCCGAGATGGCATTGTAGAATGAAAACGGAATATGATCTCCAAAAAGTGAGAGAGGTTATTGTAGGTTTCTGCAACACAGTCCTATAGGAATTGGAATATCATCCATATATTGCACGAGCTTTGAGATATGCATCGTCAAAGATCACAGCCCTGTGACATTTAGTGACCCTTAGGGACATTTTGGTTTGGCATGCCTGAGAATGTTCGAGCACTAAAGGGGAAAAGAAAAGGTTGGGGATAGGGTTTACTCAGCCACCCAAAGCTAATGGAGCAGACAGTTTGATCGCACGATGAAAGATGAGAGAGATTTGGTAGTTGGCAACTTTGTACTGGCCAACACTACAAGTTTCAGCATCACCCGAGATCCCTTACTCTTTCAGCATCAGTTTCAGTTTGATCCCCTACTCTCTCTCACACACTCTCTCCCATCCCCTACTCTCTCTTACACACACTCCCATCTGCCCCTCTCTCTCTCTTGGGCTACTCTCTCTCTCCCCTCTCCCATCCCCTAAACTCTCTCTTTTGCAGATACACACTCCCATCCCCCTCTCTCTCTCCCCTCTTCCATCCCTTACTCTCTAGATCGCTCACACGCACTCCCATCCCTCTCTCTCCTCCTCTCCCACTCCCTCTCCCACCACCTACTATCTCTCTCTCTCAAGTTCTCTCTCTCCCTCTCTACTCTCTCTCTCTCCCATCCCCTACTCTTAATCTCTCTCTCTCCAATCCCCAAATCTCTCTCACACTCTCTCCCATCCCCTACTCTCTCTAACACTCTCTCTCATCCTTTCTCTCTGTCTCTCTCATCTCATACTCTCTCTCTTTACCACCTCCTACTCTCTCTCACACTCTTTCCCATCCTTTCACTCTCTCTCTCCCCCATCCAATTCTCTCTCTCTGCCACCTCCTACTCTCTCTCACACTCTCTCACATCCCCTACTCTCTCTTACACACACTCCCATCTGCCCCTCTCTCCCATCTGCTACTCTCTCTCTCTCTTGGGCTACTCTGTCTCTCCCCTCTCCCATCCCCTAAACTCTCTCTTTTGCAAATACACACTCCCATCCCCCTCTCTCTCTCCTCTCTCCCATCCCTTACTCTCTAGATCGCTCACACGCACTCCCATCCCTCTCTCTCCTCCTCTCCCACTCCCTCTCCCACCACCTACTATCTCTCTATCTCTCTCAAGTTCTCTCTCTCCCTCTCTACTCTCTCTCTCTCTCTCTCCCATCCCCTACTCTTACTCTCTCTCTCTCTCTCCAATCCTCAACTCTCTCTCACACTCTCTCCCATCCCCTACTCTCTCTGACACTCTCTCTCATCCTTTCACTCTGTCTCTCTCATCTCATACTCTCTCTCTTTGCCACCTCCTACTCTCTCTCACACTCTTTCCCATCCTTTCACTCTGTCTCTCCCATCTCGTACTCTCTCTTTGCCACCCCCTACTCTCTCTCACACTCTCACACTCTCTCCTATCCCCTACTCTCTCTCTTTCACACACACACACACACACACACACACACACACACACACACACACACACACACACACACACACTCACTCACTCACACTCCCATCCCCCCTCTCTCTTCTCTCCCATCCCTTACTCTCTAGATTTGTCACACGCACTCCCATCCCTCTCTCTCCTCCTCTCTCACTCCCTCTCCCAGGTCACCTACTATCTCTCTCTCTCAAGTTCTCTCTCTCCCTCTCTACTCTCTCTCTCCCATCCCCTACTCTTACTCTCTCTCTCTCTCCCATTCCCAATTCTCTCTCACACTCTCTCCCATCCCCTAATCTCTCTCACACTCTCTCCCATCCTTTCACTCTGTCTCTCCCATCTCGTACTCTCTCTCTCTCTCTGTCGCCCCCTACTCTCTCTCTCACTCTCTCCCATCCTTTCACTCTATCTCTCCCATCCTTTCACTCTGTCTCTCCCATCCCATACTCTCTCTCTTCCACCCCCTACTCTCTCTCACACTCTCACACTCTCTCCCATCCCCTACTCTCTCTCTTTCAAAGACGCACACACTCTTATCCCCCAACTCTCTTCTCCCATCCCCTACTCTACATCTGTCACACACACTCCCATCCCCCCTATCTCTCTCCCTCTCCCTCTCCTACCGCCTACTAGATCTCTCTCTCTCAAGTTCTCTCCCTCCCTCTCTACTCTCTCTCTCTCTCCCATCCCATCCCTTACTCTCTCTCACTCTCTCTCTCTCTCTCCCCCATCCCTTACTCTCTCTCACACTCCCATCCCCTAATCTCACTCTCTCTCTCCCATCTTGTACGAGCTCTCTCCGCCACCACCTACTCTCTCTCACACTCTCACACTCTCTCCCATCCCCTACTATGTCTCTCTTACACACATTTCCATTCCCCCTCTCTCTCTGTCCCTCTCCCACTCCCTCTCCCACTGCCTACTTTCTCTCCCCCATCCCCTACTCTCTCTCTTTCATAGACACGCACTCCCATCCCCCCCTCTCTCTCTCCTCTCCCATCCCCTACTCTCTAGATTTGTCACACACACTCCCATCCCCCCTCTCTCTCCCTCTCCCACTCCCTCTTGCACCACCTACTATCTCTCTCTCTCTCTCAAGTACTCTCTTTCCGTCTTTACTTTCTCTCTCCCATCCCCTACTCTCACTCTCTCTCTTCCATCCCCTACTCTCTCTCACACTCTCTCCCATCCCCTACTCTCTCTCTCTCACACACACACCCCCATCCTATACAAGCTCTCTCTACCACCCCCTACTCTCTCTCAAACTCTCACACTCTCTCCCATCCCCTACTCTATCTCTCTTATACACATTCCCATTCCCCCCCCCCTCTCTCTCTCTCACTCCCTCTCCCATTGCCTACTCTCTCCCATCCCCAACTCTATCTCTCTTACACACTTCCATTCCCCCTCTCTCTCTCCCTCCCACTCCCTCTCCCATCTCCTACTATCTCTCTCTCTCTCTCACTCTCTCCCTCTCTCTCCCATCCCCTACTCTCACTCTCTCTCTTTGCCACCCCTACTCTCTCTCACACTCTCACACTCTCTCCCATCCCCTACTTTCTCTCTTACACACACTTCCATCCCCCCTCTCTCTCCCTCTCCCATCCCTCTACCATTGCCTAATCTCTTTCTCTTCCATCCAACCTCTCTCTCCCTCTCCCACTCCCTCTGCCATTGCCTACTCTCTTTCTATCCCATCCCCTACTCTCTCTATCTCTCTCCCCCCTCTCTCATTCCCTACTCTCTCTCTTTCACACACACCCATCCCCCCTCTCTCCTCTCCCATCCTCTACTTTTTCTCTCACTCGCTCTCCCTCTCCCACTGCCTACTCTCACTCTCACTCTCTCTCTCTCTCTCTCTCTCTCTCTCTCTCTCTCACTCACTCTCTCCCTCTCTACTCTCTCTCTGCTACCCCCTACCCTCTCTCACATTTTCACACTCTCTCTCTTTCTCTCTTACACACATTTCCATCCCCCATCTCTCTCTCCCTCTCCCACTCCCTCTCCCATTGCCTACTCTCTCTTCCATCCCCTACTCTCTCTCAAGCTACTCTATCTTCCCCCTCTCCCATTCCCTACTCTCTCTCTTTCACACACATGGACTCCCATCCTCCTCTCTCTCGCTCTTCCTCTCCCACTCTGTCTCCCACCACCTAGTCTCTCTCTCCCCCATCCCATACTCTCAATCTCTCTCTCCCAACTTGTACTCTCTCTCACACTTCCTCTCTCTCCCATCCCCTACTTTCAATCTCTCTCCCCCATCCTATACTCTCTCTTTGCCACCTCTACTCTCTCTCTCACACTTCCTCTCTCTTGCATCTTGTACTCTCTTTGCCACCCCTACTCTCTCACATTTCCTCTATCTCCCATCCTATACTCTCTCTGCCACCCCTACTCTTTCTCACTTCCTCTCTCCCCTCTCCCTTCCCCTACTTCCTCTCTATCTCTCTCACACACACACAAACAGCCATTCCCTCACCCCACCCCCCTAGCTCTCTCTTGGTTTTGGTTTGCAATTTAGGTCTCAATAGTGCATGCGCACTACCTCGAATTCAATAGCATTTTAATAGCGCATGCGCGCTATAGGGCGCACGTGCTATTCAAAGCTTTGCATTAAAACCAAGCCTAAGGCTTGGTTTTTCCTTGGAGATTCAACCCAAAGGTTTGGAGTTTATAAACAGATCTGAGATGTGTTTTCCAGCAAATATACAAAAAATGATTGATTTTTCTTGTGTGCTCCCCTTCAAGATTCCTCGTGGTTGGGTATCGATAAGATCAGGTTACATAACATTATAGGTCTCTGTGTTAGCTATCTAACCATATAATTTATTTTTAATTTGAACTATTTTAAGTCTTTCATCTATAATTTCTTTTGAATGTATGTTCATTTTTTGTCAAAAACCACCATGTACTAATTGGGCTGTAGATTTTAGCTCATTCATCGAATTTTGTAACAACTTAGTTTTTTAGAAACTAGACTCCATTCTACACACTTTGAAAAAAAGAAGTTTTGATTTTAGATTAGTTTTCAATCATTTCTAGGGGGAGCACACAGATATTTCACATTTTTGGGATGGGTCTAATTAAAAAATTCATTAAAAAAAAAATACACATTATAAAATTACCCGAAAAATCTAGGATAAACTACATAGTGTTAGGTAACTTTTGACCGGAGTGATTTAAGAATTTCAAAAAAAAAGTTAAAATTTTAGGGGGGCCACACTTTGTACTATGTTATGTTTTTTTGGAATAAACAGTACCACTTTCTGTGGCCCCCTTTTTTGAGGACCTAAAACTAAACCATTTTGAAAAAAAATTAGTAGTTTAGAAACTAGATTCAAAGGACTACGACTTTTGTTTTTGTCATATCTTAAAATTTTGAGCGTAACTATCTTCAAATTCTTGTTGAAGTCCAGAATTTGCTGATTTCAAGAAAAAGGTGTCCACTTATACCCCCCTTTTGGCACCACAACTTTGTGCACTTACCCATTTAGAAGTTCCCATTGGATATATCAAGCCAAACAACTTTAAATTAATTCAAATTATTATAAAATATATCTTAAGAGGAACTAATAGATAAGATAATATTATTAAATTAATATAACATTCATCCCTTCTAATTGTTAAATAAATGAATATTAACAAAATGTCTATATTCAGAGGTCCTAAAATTTGATTTAAATTAAATTAGACCATCTCAAGGCCCATTTCAACCATGATGTACACTTATAACATGTAATATCTTCTCATGATCTTCACTATCTAGTCTCCACTTGACATACAAACTTAAATTTCATTAGATGTAGATAAAGCCCAATATAAATAACTAGGTGGTTGTATTGTAATACCTTGTTGTTAGGTTGATAATCAACAAAGTGTATTCCATGTTGGACTATTTTTTCTTGCTTCAAATATGTTCCCTATATCACAACATATCTTGCAACACAAATTTAAATATTTTAAAATTTGATAGATACAAAGTTACCTAGATATATATATATATATATATATATATATATATATATATATATATATATATGTAGGTGCACATGTATATATAATACCTATGGGGAACAACATTTCATCACTTTCTTCGGGATCATATAAGTTTGTCCTCTTTGCAGTACATTGCGATAAAAAATAATTGACACCTTCATGATTTCTAGGCTCAACAATCACTACAAAGACATCTCTATAGAACAAGTATACATACATGTACATTATATAATAGTTCACTGATAATTAAATAAGAAGTTGAAATTATTTTTTATGATACTTACCCACTTTTACCAATCCAGAGATATGGTTATAATCATCAAAAGTCAATGGAATATTATCAAAAAATTTATCATCTTTATCAAATGTATTGGTAACATCAAGTGGTACCGAAATCCATGCACTAGCATATCCACATGTTTGATTGATGTATTCTTGATAGTCTTCATCAATGCAACTGCCACAAAAACATGAATATTCTCTTGTCTTTAGTGTCCAATTCTGATTATCTTTACTCATGACTGAATGTAAGGAAAATGTGTTTTCTATCCTCTTGCAACCATGCACGTGTTTTCTATTAACACCTGGAAGTTCATTACAAAAATATGGAAAAATTAAATTCAAACTTCAATGAATAAAGATAAAACTTAAAAATGAAATTTCAAAACTTAATTGTATAAGATATAAATAAATGTACACATCCATACCTGTTATCTCCCAAAAGATTCTATATGGTACCTATCAACTCATTATTGATAATGTCCCAACCTCATCTATGCAAAATGTGTATTACATAATTCAACAAAATCATGTGCATTATTTATACAAACTCCCTGATAATTCATTTGATGCAAGCTCTAGCACTGTCATGTTGACCTTTTCCATTCCCACTCTTGAAGAAAATGCATATGTGTTTTATATTCTTAGTATGATGATATCTACTTAATGTATAAAATTTTGTAGATGATTTGAACTATGTGACACATCCATTAGACTAAACATAATGTTTATCAATATATATGTCTCAATTTTTCAAATAAGAAAAAAAATATTGAAGCAATGTTCTACATAGTGAATGTCACGTTCTTTATCATCACTTATATAAAAGTGATATGAACCATTTTAATGACTCTTACCTCAAGTGTACTCTAAACACCATCCAAATCTAACTCTACATATAATAATGACCTTAGAAAAGAAATAATATGATTGAATTCCTTTCTAATGAACAAAGGAATAGTTCTTTGCAGAATAAATGACTAATACAATCATTCCAAGTGGAAAATTATCTCTCAAAGTTTGAAACTATTATGCTTGCCACTTTGCAAAAAATGCATGATGAATATAAGGTTGAATGAAATTCTTAAATATGTCCATAAATGTTACAATAGTTAACTCCACTTCAACATATTCCAACATTTTTGTCTCTTTCCCCAATTTTTTTTCATACTTCACATACTTGTAACCTTTATAATTCATCTTTTTTTGTTACATCAATATTTTCAATTTTTAAAGGAAATAGAGTCAATTCACCACATGTTTCACATGTTCCTTTGATGCAATTGACCAACTAGATCATCTATTTTGTTGCATAGAATGGATGATATAAACTCACTTCACCTACTAGGAGGAGCAAACTGAAAACCACATGTGCCTTCTACAAACTTTCAAAATACCTAATAGTGGAGATCAAACTTAATATGATGATGACATCAACATGTTTCAAACACTTTGTTTGACCTCACAAAATATGGCTTCAATACTTCAAATAATGTTTGCCCAATTTTTACATTAGGATGTTCACTACAAAATGACACATATAACTCATATTGTGTTGTGTCCAACCAATGTTTTGTATGATGTTCATATTGACCAGATGCAATACTATGCCTAATAACATCTCTAGTATTTGATGAAGGATGAGTGTTATCATTCCAACATCGACATCACTTTTCTTGCCATGGACTAATCTTTACATTGAGACTTCTTTCCTATGTTTCTCAAACCCTGTTTAACATTTTCAATCACATGAGTTTGCATGTTACAAAATCTTTTCTTCTTTGATGTTGTATCTATACCTAACAATTTCAATGCCTATTGCAACTTCTTTTGTGTAAGAAAAAGTAAAAGGAACTGAGCTTGTTCAAGTGTTTCAATGTTATCGAATTTATTCATTATTTCTCTTATATTCTTATTCATTGACCTTTTCTTAGACAAACTTAAGGGTTGAACAGTGGCTGCAATTGTTCTCAATTTCTCCACATCTATTTTAAGTAAATGATCTAAATTTTGATGAGAAATTCTATTCTTTATAGATTGAGCAATATTTATGAGTTCATCCATGTCAGTTCCTACACCTGATCTTGACCCTTCTTTGACTTCTATTACTTGAATTTATATAGGGAGAGATCTCTAGCCTTCTCCAATATTCATTGTTTGAGATTCTGCAAGGAAAGATTCTGACCATTCTCCGACTTCTATTACTTGATCTTCTATAAGGAGTGATCTTGAACCTTCTTCAATATTCATTGTTTGAGATTTTGTAGGGAGCAATCATGACCCTTCTCCCATATGCACTTCTTCTACTTTTGTTGGGCCTCCTTCAACATTTTCTTCACCTTCACCTTGTTGATTGTTTACAACAAGATTATAAATGAATCAAATTAGATTAAAAAAAAATATTGATACATAGTTAAATTCAAGACCATGAAAATAAATAAATTTAATATATATAATTACAAACCTTGTTTAATTTGATGAGCCAATGTTTTTTGAAGATCTCCTTGTTTTTTTTTATGATAGCTCTTCCTTGCATGTTTGGTTTGTCTTCCTTTCTTATTTTCCATAAAAACCCCAAAAAATAAAAAAAAATTTGTTGCCTTAAAAGATTCACATTTATTTTATAAAATTCAGCTTCACTTTCAAACTTTTGTCCTCAATGCACAGGTGATGTTAGAAATTATTTTTTTAATATGTTGGGGCAAACATAAGTTTTTTTACATGTTCACATGAACCCATTTAAATAATTTTCTAGTTGCCATAATGTTTTTCTTGTTTGTTCACACAAGCATCTTAATTATGTTTGCACAAACACATGATTTTAAATTTTTTTGGGTTCTTTTCTTAGATTTTTTTTGTTGTTATTGTTTTGACCAGGCCCAAATTGAGATAAAATGATCTCCTACTATAAATCAAAAAATTCCAATTTGTGTTGCTCGGAGCAAGCTCTCCAATGACTATAATTTTAATACATAGTATATTCATTAAGACTTTCAAACACAAGTTTAACTCATTATAGGTTGATTAATGATTGAACACCAACGAACTTCAACACTTTAGGAAAAATTGTAAATTAGGTCAATTTGTTTGAAAAATAACTAGGAAATAGTTTATTGAGATAACTTTCTATTGAAAAATGAAAATTTGATTTATGATATATTGAGTTCAAGTTATCCTTGTCAAAATGAATGTATGTCTAAATTGTGATTAATGTCACTTCATAAACTATACAATATTCAACCAAATTGAATCAAACCAAATGCATCCTCTAGATATTGATGTTAAAATTCTAACATCAAAAAAATTGTCTCATTACCATTTCTAGAAAAAAAAATTATGCTTATCAAGTAGACTGTCACTCTTTAAAATTTGTGATTTTTCGTATGTACCACTTTTTGAAGGAGAAGAGAAATTTGACTTAAATAATTTAAAAATAAAAATAAAAAAATATGGTTAGAAAGTAGGAATAGAGTACTAGAAATCACTAGTTTACATTATCTTTAAATTATTGATAGTTTTAGAGATATAGTCACTCAAATGTGAGGTTTGTTTCAAAAATCTTGATTTTAGTGTCAAAATTGGTCAAAAACTAGCATGCACTATTGTGAGATCACCTTATTACTATAGTGAGTTAGTTACTATGCTCATTTTCACACTAATTAGCCACAAAATACTCTATAGAATTAACATTCTCCCCCTTTGACATTAGTGTAAAAAGTAGTATGAACACAAATCACTTAAGCTTTATACAAAACTCTCCCCCTAAACATATACTTCCTTTTGATATAGGTTTTATATTTTCTTCAAAATCAATTTCAAAAGTGATTCTTTTTGTAGTAATTCAACTCCTTATCTATGTGTATACGTATATAATAAAAAGAACATATACATAGACAAATATATCACATTATTCCCCATTATATAGTATCCCCTTTTTTTGACACCTATGTAAAAATAACATAATAAATAAGAAAATTATTGGGGGTGTAATCCATAATGATCAAGAAAATATTTATGGTGCATCTTTAAAATTGTCATTGTGTTGTTTCAATCAGATTTAATCAAATTTATTGTCTACACTTCAATCAATAGTGCAACTACCAAATCTATCATGTGATGTGCTATTTATAAACTCAAGGCTGCAACTAGTTCTCTAACAATCCTTAGATGTGTTTGTATCACCTCTAGATGTGGTAATAATAAGTCTTGAATTTCATTTATGTCATCTCTTATGTATCTCTCTTCCTATAAACATTAATGTTGTAAAGTAGATAAATACCTTACTTGAGAGTAGTGCATGGAGGATGTACTCAAATTATTCTCTAATTCTTTTGCACAAGCCTTCATATATTGATGTAGAAGCATCCTAGGTTATGATATAGTTATCAAGATTTCACTGTGTAGTTTTTGAGTCAAACTCATTGACCCATGTTTCATGAGTAGTGATTCACCACAAACCTATGACCTCTCTCAACACATTGGAACCAACCAAATGGGTCACTAGGAGCCCTAGGGCCCCTAGAGACATATGTTTTCATGAAATACTCGAGAGGGGTCATAGGTTAACCTATGAACCATCTCGATGCATTGGAACCAACCAAATGGGTCCTTAGGAGCCTTAGGGCCCCTAGGAACATATGTTGTCATGAAAAGCATTGAGAGGGGTTGTAGGTTAACCTATGACCCCTCTCGATGCACTGTAACCAACCAAATGGGTCCCTAGGGGCCCTAGGGCACCTAGGGACATATGTTGTCATGAAATGTATCAAGAGGGGTCGTAAGTTAACGTATGACCCCTTTTGATGCATTGGAACCAACCAAATCGGTCCCTAGGGGCCCTAGGGACCTTAGGGACATATGTTGTCATGAAATGCATCGAAGGGGGTCATAGGTTAACCTATGACCCTTTTCAACACATTGGAACCAACCAAATCTACCCCTACGGACATATGTTATCATGAAATGTGTCAAAACGGGTCATAGGTTAACTTATGACCCCTTTTGATGCATTTGGACCAACCAAATGCATCCCTAGGGGCATATGTTGTTACAAAATATGTTGAGAGGGGTCATAGTTTAACCTATGACCCTTTTTGATTGATTAGAACCAACCAAATCAGTCCCTAGGGGCCCTAAGGCCCCTAGGGACATATGTTGTCATGAAATACATCAAGAGTGGTCATAGGTTAACCTATGACCTCTCTTAATGCATTGGAACCAACCAAATGGATCCCTAGGGGGGCCTAGGGCCCCTAAGAACATATGTTCTAATGAAATGTGTCGAGAGGGGTCATAGGTTAACCTATGACCTCTCTCAACACATTGGAACCAACCAAATGGGTCACTAGGAGCCCTAGGGCCCCTAGGGACATATGTTTTCATGAAATGCATCGAGAGGGGTCATAGGTTAACCTATGACCCATCTCGATGCATTCGAACCAACCAAATGGGTCCCTAGGAGCCCTAGGGCCCCTAGGAGCATATGTTGTCATGAAATGCATTGAGAGGGGTCGTAGGTTAACCTATGACCCCTCTCAATGCACTGTAACCAACTAAATGGGTCCCTAGGGGCCCTAGGGCACTTAGGGACATATGTTGTCATAAAATGTATCAAGAGGGGTCGTAGGTTAACCTATGACCCCTTTCGATGCATTGGAACCAACCAAATGGGTCCGTTGGGGCGCTAGGGCCCTTAGGGACATATATTGTCATGAAATGAATCAAGAGGGGTCATAGGTTAACCTATGACCCCTTTCGATGCTTTCAAACCAACCAAATGCATCATTAGGGGCTCTAGGGACATATGTTGTCATGAAATGTACCAAGAGGGATCATAGGTTAATCTATGACCCATTTCGTTGCATTAAAACCAAACAAATGGGTCCTTAGGGGCCCTAGGGTCCCTAGTGACATATATTGTCATGAAATGCATCGTGAGGGATCATAGGTTAACCTATGACCCATTTGGATGCATTGGAACCATCCAAATGGATCCCCAAGGGCCATAGGGCACCTAGGGACATATGTTGTCATGAAATGCATCAAGAGGGGTCAAAGGTTAACTTATGATCCTTTTTGATGCATTGGAATCAAAGAAATGGGTCCCGAGAGACCGTAGGGTCCCTAGGGACATATGTTGTCATGAATGCATTGAGAGGGGTTATAGGTTGACTTATGACTTCTATCGATGCATTTGAACCAACCAAATGGAGGGACATATGTTGCCATGAAATGCATTGAGAGGGGTCATAAGTTAACCTATGACCCCTTTCAATGCATTGGAACCAACCAAATGGTTCCCTAGGGGCCTTGGGCCCCCTAGGGACAGATGTTGTCATGAAATGCATTGAGAGTGGTCATAGGTTTTCGATAGATTGGAACCAATCAAATGGGTCTCTAGGGGCCCTAGGACCCCTAGGGACCTATGTTGTCATGAAATGTATTGAGAGGGATCATAGGTTAATCTATGAACCCTTTTGATGCATTGGAACCAACCAAGTGGGTTCTTACATGCCATAGGACCTCTAGGGACATATGTTGTCATGAAATGAATTGAGAGGGGTCATAGGTTAACCTATGACCCCTTTCAACGTATTGGAACCAACAAAATGGGTCCCTAGGGGTCCTAGGGCCACTAGGGTCATATGTTTTCATAAAATGCATCGAGAGGGGTCATAGGTTAACCTATGATCCCTTTTGACGCATTGGAATCATATGTTTTGATGAAATGCATCGAGAGGGGTCATAGGTTACCTATTGATGCATTGGAACCAACCAAATGGGTCCTTAGGGCCCCTAGGGTCATATGTTTCCATGAAATGGGTCAAGAGTGGTCATAGGTTAACCTATGACACCTTTCAATGCATTGGAACAAACCAAATGGGTCCCTAGGGGCCCTAGGGTCATATGTTTTCATGAAATGTGTCAAGTTTTCAATGCATTGGAACCAACCAAATGGGTCCCTACGGGCCCTAGGGCCCCTAGGTACATATGTTGTCATTAAATGCACTAAGAGGGATCATATGTTAAGCTGTGACCATTTTCAATGCATTGGAAGCAACCAAATGGGTTCTGAGGGCCCCTATGGACATATTTTGTCATGAAATGCATTGAGAGGGGTCATAGGTTAACTTATGACCCCTTTCAATGCATTGAAACCAGCCAAATGGGTTCCTAGGGGAACTAGGGACCCTAGGGATATATGTTGCTATGAAATGCATTGAGAGGGGTCATAGATTAACCTATGAATCCTTTCGATGCATTAGAACCAATCAAATGGGTCCCTAGGGGCCCTAGGGTCCTTAGGGACATATGTTGTCATGAAATGATTCGAGAGGGGTCATATGTTAACCTATAACCCTTTTCAACACATTGGAACCAACCAAATGGGTCCCTAGGTGTTGTAGAGCCCCTAGGGACATATGTTGTCTTGAAATACATCGAGAGTAGTCATAGGTTAACCTATGACCCTTTTTGATGAATTGGAACCAACCAAATGATTCCTTGGAGCCCTAGGGCTCCTAGGGACATATGTTGTCTTGAAATGCATCAAGAGCGGTCATAGGTTAACCTATGACCCCTTTCGACCCATTGGAACCAACCAAATGCATCCCTAGGGGCCCTAGGGTCCCTAAGGATATATATTGTCATGAAATGCATTGAGAGGGGTCATAAACCTATGACTCCATTTGACGCATTGAAACCAACCAAATGTGTCCCTAGGGGTCCTAAGGACATGTTGACATGAAATGTGTGGAGAGGGGTCATAGGTTAACCTATGACCCCTTTTGATGCATTCAAATAAACCAAATGGATAATAGGTCATAATAATAATAATAATAACAACACACACACACACACACACACACACACTACTATACTATATTTAATAATTATTGTAAAAATTATAGTAATATAATATAATAATCATATATATATATATATATTATATTTGTAGTTCATAATAATAATAATAACAATAATAATATATGTTACTATATTATATTTAATGATAATAGTAAAAATAAGAATAATATAATATAATAATAATATATAATAGGAGACACAATGCGTCATAGTTCCTGCCTAATGCATAATGGTTATAGAGGTGTAGATGAGTGAGAATAAGGTTAAATAGTGTTGAATTAACATTGTGAATGCATTAATTTTTGCCTAGAAATACACTTGTGATATGATAGGATGCCTCATATTTTATTGTTAAATTCTCATCCTAGAAATGCACTTGTGATTTGATAGGATGACTCATATTTTGTTGCTAAGTTCTTGTATTATATTATTATATCTTTGGTCATTTAAACCCAAGAATAAGAGGCCAAAGTCCCCAATATGGTACTAAGCACCTAATATAATACTACAATTAGTACATATGCTTTAGACAAATTTGCACCTTCTACATTGACAACTTTAAATATGTGCAATGAGAAAAGATATCCATACCAATATTTGAATTAAATAACTTGAAGAAGTGATGAAGCATTTGGAGTATCACATTATATGTTTAAGCAAGTTATGCATGCTACTAGAGAACTATAAGTAGTTGGAAAAAGTCCCCCAACTATGTATTATTCTCATCTTGATTATCAAATGGAAGTTACACTATTTTTAATCATTAGATAGAGATATATAGTAGTATAGAACAATAACAACATAAACATATATGCAGAGGAAAAATGATAGATAATATAGATGAGGAAGAGGAAGAGAGATAAAATAGTAAGATAGAGTGATACCGACATAAGTTGTGTGTGTGTGTGTGTGTGTGTGTCTGTGAGAGAGAGAGAGAGAGAGAGAGAGAGAGAGAGAGAGAGAGAGAGAGAATATAATATAATTATTTTTCTTAATAAAACAAATAGTCAAAATAAAATCATGGTTATAATAAAAAATTAAAATATATTATATTTTAATTAATGAAACTAAGAATTTAATTTTTATATTAAAACTCACATTTGTATAAGAAAAAATGAAATGTATTGACATATAAAAATATTTTATAAGTAAAACTAATTGTTTAATTTTACATAGTTAGAGAAGGTTTACTATTTAATGTTTTGTATTTCCAAAATTTTCATAAAATTAAGTAATTTTTAATTATAAAATAATATCTATATAATTTAATATGTACATTTGTAAATAATAAATAGATGTAATACATATAAATTTGATGTTGATGAATAAATATGATGTAATAAATGAGAAATAGAATATAACTATTTAATTTTAATACATAGTTTATAAAAACTTAATAATAATTTATATATCTTTTAGAATTGAATTATTTATTTTTTGTGGTTATTTCATTTAGTATATTTTTTTGATCTAAAATATAATTATGAATTTAATATTAAAATATATATTTAAGTTTTAAATATATTTAATTTAAATGATAAATTTTTAAAATAAAAAATATTAATAATAATAAATGATACAATTTAAAAATTGTAACACTTATCAATTATACATATTACAAACACTATTATAAAATATAATTAAAAAATAATATTGTTTAATTTATTTTTACAAAAGAAAAATAATAATAATAATTTAACTATTTTTATTAAAAAATCAAAGTCTAAAAATAAATTAGAAATTCAAATACAAAGATATAGGGTGAACCCACAATAATGGGTTCCACTTTAGTGGGACGAACAAAAATGAAAAAAATTTCAAAATTTCAAAATTGAGTTTACCATATGTTCGCGCGAACTTTTTTTTAAATCATGTTCGCACAAACATATTTCGTATGTTCGTGCGAACATATGTGATATATATGTTCATGCAAACATGATTTTCATGTTCGCACAAACATAGGTTCACGCGAACATGGTAACCGTGTTCATGCAAATGCCATGTTCGCACGAACATGCAAAATCACAAAATTTTTAACCTTTTTTTCTTTTTTTCCTTTTTTTTTCTCTTTTGACTACCATAATTATAGGAGAATGATCTCCTACTATAAAATTAAAAATGTCAAAATGTGCTTCTTGGAGCAAGCTTTCCAACGACTATAATTTTATTACATAATTTAATCATTAAGACTTTTAAATATGAGTTTAACTCATTATAGGTTCATTACCGATTGAACATCAACCGACTTTGACACCTCGAAAAAATTAGTAAATTAGGTCAAATTTTTTTTGAAAAATATGGAGGCATTGCCTTATTGAGATACCTTTCTATTCAAAAAAAAAAAAATGGTTTATGATAAATTGACTTCAAATTATCTATGTCAAACAAATCGTATGTCTGAATTACAGTTCATGTCACTTCAAAACTTCATAAACTATACAATATTCAACAAAAATAAATCAAACCAAATGCAGACACTGGATATTGATGCTACAAATCGAACGCAGAAAGAATTACTTCATTATCATTTCTAGAAAAAAAGTTATGCGTGTCAAACAGACTGTCACTTTTTAAAATATTGAATTTTATTATGTACCACTTTTTGGAGGAGATTAAAAAAATTGACATAAATAATTTTTTTTCCTAGATTAAAAAATATGGTTACAAAGTAGTAACAAAGTACTCAAAATCACTAGTTTATGTCATCTTGAAATTATTTATAGTTTTGGAGATATAGTCACTTGAACGTGACGTTTGTTGCAAAAATATTGATTTCAGAGTCAAAATTGGTCAAAAAGTGGAACCCATTATTGTGGGATCACCCTATAATATATTGAAATTATATTGCTATTGAGAATTAATATTGATTAGACATGTTGTGTGAGGTGAAAGATAAAATGATTGAAAAAAAAAAAAAAACTTATCAACTTGTCACAAATGTGGAAAAGATAAAGTTGTAATTAATGCATTCATTAATGCATGATGAAATTGTTATAAAATATTTGTATTTTTGTTGAAAAAAAAAAAATTCTCCCCCACCAAAAATAGTATGAACTAATAGAATGAATGAAAAATGTGATTTATAAAATAATAAAAAATTAGAAAAAGATATAAACATTTGAAGTTTTATATAATCTTTTAAATTCGTTGATTTGATTGGTCAGTGCTAATGTTATATTAACACTGACATGAATGCATAAGTATTCTTGCCCATGGCAGGAAGTAATAATAATCATATATAATAATCATATTTGTTCACATTGCCCACAAAATTTGTTCACTTCTTTCCAAAATTTGGGAATCAATTTCAAGTACCCGATTTGATATCAAATACTCGATATGAGATTGGGTACTAAAAAACTAGCATTCTTTTTCCAACATATTCCCTATCACTACAGACCCAACAATCATGTTTTTTGCAGGCCATTTTCATAGATTTGGAGAAAACTGACTTTTTGGGGCCCATATGATCAAAAAAGTTTAGATGATACATGATTAGGTGTTTGATATGTTGACATTCAGTCAAGTTTATTATTAGTGACAACACTTATTCTAATTTTGTATGGCTATCAAGCTCATTGAACAGCCTATAGTGTTTGTCATGCAATTTAGTAGCCACTAAGCATTACAGTTCCTAACAAGCATTCTAGTGGTTACCAAGGGAATTCAGTTAGTGTGAAGTGCAACAGTTCAAATTGAGTAGAATCAGGTAGTGTGAAGTCCAACAATTCAACTTGAGCATTTTAGTGGTTACCAAGCTTTTTAGTTTCTACTGAACTAGTAGTTCATGTAAAGCGAAGTTAGTGTTAACCGAGCTGTATGATGATTAGTGTTTACCAAGTGTAGTCGTGGTAAACAAGTAATTCAATTTATACCAAGATACATAGTATCTACTGAGTCACTAGTGCAGAGTAAGTTTAAGACTACATTGAAGTGGTTAGTATGGACTGAGCTTCTACTTCTACCAAGTGCATGATGATGTTGAGTAATTATAGTGAATGTCGTGTACCAAAACTTCACCAAGTCAGTCTTTAGAGCTCGAGTATCTACATATGTAATTATATAAATTGGATTGATATATATATATATATATATATATATATATATATATATATATATATATATATATATATATATATATGTAATGTATTGTATCATATCCAAGTGTGACATTAATGTGAAATACAAGCATGCGAATGTGAATTAGCAATAGACAAAGTGTATTGTAAGGCCATATTAGTTAAGGAGTAGCAGAGTCATATCTATCACATAAAGGTGATCAGTATTTCAAAGAATCTCTATCACCAATTCAGTTGCAAGTCAAAGATCAATTGTTTCATCCTAATAGGTGAACTAGTCCAAATCCTTTAACAAGGTAGACTTAATAGTCTTTTCTCAAATCTCTTTATTGAGTGCATACTTCATTGTATGTTTGTAAAACCTCTAACAAGGTGGATGTAGCAATCCTAATTGCTCCTAATAGGGCAGATCATCAAAAGTGATCATTGTAAGCCTTAACAAGCCAACTTTATGCTATAGTATTAAAGTTTTGTGGGTATCATCCCTACCCTAGTTTCACTTTCTATTTTGAAGGTTTCTGGGTCACCAAATTATTGTTTTCAAGTGTAATGAATGTTTTATATTTTTAGTTTCTCATGCATCTAGTTAGATCTAATTTGATGAACTAAATGGTAATTAGATTATTACAATTTAGATATGAATTTGGTAAAGTTTTTGAGGTTACTGATTCACCCCTCCCCTCTCACTAACCTAGCTTAGTCTTGAATATTTTTAACAATTGGTATCGGAGCTTTTTGGTTCTTAGGATAAAGTTTGACATTTGAGCAAAGATCAAGGACAATGGAGATATTCAGACTTGACAAAGCCATTGACAATGGAAAGCTAGATCTAGAGATGGCCATTGCACAACTCAAGAAAGCTAAGGATCAACTTTCCTAATCCTTGAAAAGAAGGAAGGAACTTGCAAATCAAATGAATGATCATCAGTACATTAAAGAAAGAAGTGAAGATTTTTTCCATTCAAGAAGTTCAGATGAAGCAAATGATGCAATTAGAGAACTCTCACAAAAGAATGGTTCCTTGCAAGAAGAAGTAAGAAAGGTCAAAAGAGAACAAGAAATTTAGTCAATAAGGCTAGGCTACATGAAATCTTGGAATAGAGGAACAAGATGAAAGAAGAAATGGATGGAAGAAACAATGAGATCCAAAACCAATCCCTTCAACATGTAGATCTTATGGATCAAATCTCCAATACAAATGAGGAAATCATGAGCCAAAGATAGATCAATGAAAGATTAAGAAATGATCTAAATTTGGAAAGACAAATCAATGAAAGAATAAGAAATGAGTTGAGATCTGAAAAGAAAATCAATGAAAGATTGAAAAATGACCTAAATACTAAAAAGAAAATCAATGAAAGAATGATGAAATCCCATGCTCACCAAATCAATCAAAGACCTACTTGTAATCACTATGGTAAGATAGGTCATACATCAAAAAAATGTTGAAGTAATGGTAAAAAAAAATTCAATGGTAAATGCTACAATTGCAATCAGCATGGTCACAAGGTTAGTGATTGAAAAAGGAAACCAAAATTTGAAGGCAAGTGTCACAAATACAAGAAACAAGGTCACAAGGCATCAAATTGTAGAACTAAGTCATTCAATTCAATAGAGAAAATTGTGAAAGCAATATTCAATTGAGACTACAACACTTGGTGTAGATTTCATTATTGTTGAGAATATGGACACATTGGCATGAACTGTGTTAAAGATCACACAAGGAAAAGAGATACCACCATAAGATGTTTCACTTGTAACAAACTTGGTCATCTAGCCAAGAATTACATGAATACAAGAGGAGTTGAAGATTAAAAGAAAGTAAAAGTAGATAACATTTGAAAGCAGATGAGGCAACAATGGATTCCTAAATCTACCAAGGAAGCTAGTTCAAGTAATGATGGTCATGTCCCTCAATAAGTTGGGTGACTCCACCATTTCCAACTAAGTTCTTAAGGAAGAATTGGAACTACATTGTCAAGATCACATCCAAATAGTTCCAATTGAAAGGAAGAAAAGATCCAAATCAATATTCAAGATACAAAAAGGATCATCAAGTGAGATCAGTATCAATTACCATCGAGTTGACTTCTCTACTGAGCAAGGTTGGGTCATAGACTCTAAGAAAAGTTGGAGTAACAAGAAGATGTTTGATTACCGAGTTACAAAACTTTCTTTGAGTAATCAAATGAGTAGTGGATGATAGCCTGTCAATCATACTTTCATGCATAATGTCATCATAGCTACCTTCATACCAAGAATTAATGGAAAAGTTTTAACAAAAAGTAGGAAATTTAATTCATTTTCATCGAGAATTCTAAGTGTTATTGCGAAGTAGTGTAGAGTGATCAAGTGACTTTGAGTGGAATTTATAGCTGAATTCTTCAAAGCTTTTCATAGCTTATCGAGTTACCATGGCATCAAGCAGTAGCAACAAGAAATGAAAGGGTTAGAGATGTTGGTCCAAGGAGTAGAATGGAAAGCACCTAATTTTAAACTTGTGCTGGTGATTGCTGAAACCCTCAACTCAAATGGAGCACAATTGTAGATTCCTCCTAAGGTACTACTCATTAATGACATCTGAACTCATTTCAAGTGTGAAATTTAGGAAATTGGAACCCTAGAAATGGATGATTCCCTAGGAGAATTATGTGTTAATGGTGTTCGTAAACCTAAACATAAGCATCTAGAAGCCAAGGGTTTAACCCACATTCCCCACCTGCCCTGAAGTTTTCAATAAAATGGATCATATACATTCTAAGCTGAGTTCACAATGGTTAGTTATCACTTGAGTAAACAGTTTTGATTACCAAAAAAATGATTCATCATATCACCAGCCTCCCCATGCTCACCAAAGCCAAAACCACCAAAACCCTAGGTCGGGTGGAGTTAGAAAAGAAAAACCTAGCCAAGTGGGACAACAAAAGTATGAAAATTAGTAGTGTAACTAATGCAGAACTATAATTCAGCATACATGTGATAGCTCACAAGATTTACAGTTCTATCCATCTCAGTAGTGTGTCATGTGAAGCTATTGACTTGGCATACAAGGTTGTGAAGAACAATCTATCATATTATCTTGTAGATTTGTTGTTGAAGTAGTTCAAACAAGAACATGGAAAGTATTAGGACTTCCAAAAACAACCCTTGTAAATTCAATTCTTTTTTGACATGTTTATTTTTCTATGTTCAAAAGTTTTTCCCTTTAAAAGGCATAGTAGTATGGAGAAAATATGTGCTAGTATTATATCAGATTAATGAATATATTTATAAAATGGGAGAGAATTTTGTTAGCATAATGGATAACTATTTTGATGTCTTCAAGGAGAAAATGAATAACAGATTCAGGATACCTAGGAAATTGGTTGAAGACTACAAAGATGATGTTTGTTTCATGGTAGACTATGACAGAGTCTACATGCAGGCAGTGAAACCTAGAGTTGTTTGGGTAAAACCTCTTCCCTATGAGGTGAATATAGATGAAGAAAAGGACATAATTTAAGCCTTGATTAATGAATCTATTGATCCAAAGACATCACACTTTGGAACATATGATGAGGCCAAGGCAAGGATAGAGCTTGAAATCAAGCTTCCACAAATGGTTAACAAAGGTAAGAGGAGGATAGCCAAATTGAAAACAAGCACACCTCTTATGTTAACTAAGGGTAAAGGAGAAGATATTGAAAAATTAGAGGATGAAGAGGAGTCATAAAAGGAAGAAGAACTAGTAAAGAAGAAAGGCAAGCTGATCATCACCAAGCCATCCACTATAGTTTTTACAAGGAGATCCAGGAAGAAAGGTAGTGAAATTGTCTTTAGCAAACCTCCTCCCACCTTCCAAGAAAAAATGAAAAAAATTGGAAGAAGGTACAGGTGTAACCAACTTCAAATCCTTGAAGTATGAGACAAGATCAGAGGTTGAGAAGAAACAAGTTGAAGAACTGGTGCTAACCAAAATGAGTAAATGGAAGCATTTTCCAGATCAGATAGCCTCCCAAATCTCTAATGAATTATTAGAACTGGTGCTAACCAAAATAAGAAAATGGAAGTATTTTCTAGATTAGATAGCCTCCCAAATCTCTAATGAATTATTAGAGAAAATAAAGCTAAGATGAGACTTTTCTATGCAAACAACAAAAGATATCTATGCACAAACCCTAATGTAGTTGCTACTGACTATGACATATGCTAAGTTAAAAGAGTCCTTAAAGAAAAATGAAGATAAGATGACTCTTAGATTTAATACTTATTTAATTTTAATATAGGATATAGGGAATGTGGTTAAGAATGCCACAAGCATGTGGAAGAATGTTTATCACTTGCATAAACAAAGTGACTTCCCAGTAGAGGTCAAGGATGATGACAGTGATGATGAGGAAGAAGAAACTTATACTAAGCCAACACATTTTGACAAAGAAGAAGTTAAAGAAGATAAAGAGGAAGAAGCTACTAAGGAAGACAAAGAAGATGATGAGGAGACTGACCCTATGAAGATAGCTGCCGTATTCATTGCCTCACTTGCTCACTCTCCAAGCAAACCAATAGCCATATCAAGCTTAGAGACAACTTCAACAAGTTTAATTGTGACAACTACAGGTACTTCAAACGTCCAATCACTCTTCCTCCCCATAGAACTCAACACATCATTGATAGAAGTGTCTACCACTTCATCTACTAAGCTGCAACCTCCCTCTTCTTTAGCTACCAAGTCATCAAGCATGAGTACAGTGGCTTCTACAATTTTGAGTTCTTTAGTAGTAAGTACTTCAATTTTGGCTACTAGAGTTTTGAATACTTCTGTAAGTACTTCAGTTTTGAATTCAACAAGAATTCTAGTTAATTTTCCATCTGTTCGTACTATATCAATGTTCACTACTAGTCCTACTATCTCTACTATTGTTTCCATTCCAGATTCAAAGGCATTAAGTACAAGGACAGTTGAACCTAAGGCTCAACTAAGTACAAATTTTTTTAGTAGAGGTAAGGATATAGACCTAGATGAGGAGATTGAAATTCCTAAATGAGATTTTGATAATATCACTATGGGTCAAATGAATATTGCTGGTGAACTCCTCCAAAAGAAGGCAAAGCAGAAGAAATTGAGAGAGGAAAGAGATAGGGAATATAAAATTATTGATGATGCCAAGAATATTTTGACTAAGGCGATAGGTGTTGAAGTTGATACTTCTCAACACATTTTGTTACAATTAGAAGAGGCAGTCCAAAAGTTTAATGAGGACTCTAGTGGTCAAGGTAAATTGATTGAGAAAGATGAAAAGAAATTTGATAATAAAGTGCTTGAGCACATTGCTTAGCAAATAACTATCCAACAAGTGAAGCTTTCCTCAATTCTGACCAATCTTGAAACCTCTTGAACCAATGTAACATCACTTTTTGAAAAGTTGTGTGATGTTACCAAGTTTACAAAAGAGATAAAGAGAAAACTAATAAAGATTGATGAAGATCTAAAGGCTAGTGCACAATAGTTGCAACTTGACTCTAGTTCAAGCTCTACACATCATATGAAGATCAAATTCTTGTCAGATATGCAGGCAAAGTTGTTGAGAGAAGAAGCAAGGATTCGGTCTACACTAATAGATATTTAGAATATGATCCTTCTCATCATGGATACAATGCAAAATCATATTTTTTATTCAAAAATATTGATCCATGCAACAACTTCTCCATTGTAGATCAAATGATAGACCTCTCTATAGAAGTGCAAATTACTCTCCATACATGCAAGATTTTGTAAGAGAACTAGGATAAAACTCTAGCACTTATACTTAAGGTACATTTCAAGTTTCTTTCTCATTTTGGTGTCTCCATGTAAATAAGATTTGAATAAATCTTTGGCATTATTTTCAAAAAGGGGGAGAGACACTTAGTATGCTATATATGGGGAGAGACCCTTATTATGCTATGTATAGTAAGATACTATGTATATTATATGGGGGGGAATCGTGCAAAGGGAAAAAGTGTATATAGCAGAGATTTTGCAAATATAGTATACTATATATACTTACAAAGACAAATTTTGAAAAATCTAAAAAAAAGTACACCATACCGAGTTAGTATCACATTGAAATGTATATAAGTTTTGGCTAATAAGTGTTTTTTTCACTAATGCCAAAGGGGGAGATTGTTGACATTTAGTCAAGTTTTTTATTCATGATGACACTTATTTAGATTTTGTATGGTTACTAATCTCATTGAATAGTCTAGTACAGTGTTTTCCATGCATTTCAATAGCCACCAAGCATTACAGTTCCTACCAAGTATTCTAGTGGCTACCAAGGGAATTTAGTTAGTGTGAAGTGCAATAGTTCAAATTGAGTAGAATTAGGTAGTGTGAAGTCCAATAGTTCAACTCGAGCACTTTAGTGGCTACCAGGCTTTGTAGTTTCTACCGAGTTAGTAGTTCATGTAAAGTGAAGTTAATGTTAACCGAGTTGTATGATGATTAGTATTTATTGAGTGCAGTCATGGTAAACAAGCAATTTAGTTTATACGGGGTTACACAGTATCTACTAAGTCACCAGTGCAGACGGAGTTCAAGACTACATTGAAGTGATTGATATGGACCGAGCTTCTACTTCTACCAAGTGCATGATGATGTTGAGTAATGACAGTGGATACCATGTATTAGAACTTCACCAAGTCAGTCTTTAGAACCTGAGTATCTACATATGGGCCAACTTTGTAATATTGGTGTTAACTTGTATATTGGCTGACTTTGTAATTATGTAAATTGGATATATATATATATATATATATATATATATATATATATATATATATATATATAGTATCATATCCAAGTGTAACATTAATGTGAAATAGAAACATGTGAATGTGAATCATCAGTAGATAAAGTGTATTGTAAGGCCATATCAGTAAAGGAGCAACAGAGTCATATCTATCACATAAAGGTGATCAATACTTCAAAGAATCTCTATCACCAATTCAGTTGCAAGTCAAAGATCAATTGTTTCATCCTAATAGGTGAACTAGTCCAAATCCTTTAACAAGGTAGACTTAATAGTCTTTTCTCAAATCTCTTTATTGAGTGCATACTTCATTGTGTGTTTGTAAAACCTCTAACAAGGTGGACCTAGCAGTCCTAATTGCTCCTAATAGGGTAGATCATCAGAAGTGATTATTGTAAGTCTTAACCAACCAACTTTATGCTATAGTATTAAATTTTTGTGGGTATCATCCCCACCCTAGTTTTACTTTCTATTTGGAAGGTTTCTGGGTTACCAAATTATTGTTTTCAAGTGTTATGAATGTTTTATGTTTTTAATTTCTAATGCATTCAATTAGATCTAATTTGATGAACTAAACAGTAATTGGATTATTACAATTAAGATTTGAATTTGTTTAAGTTTTTGAGGTTACTAATTCATCTCTCCCCTCTTAGTAACCTAGCTTAGTCTACAATATTTCCAACACGATATTGTTTTTTGAATGAAGAGCAGTAGTCATCGAAAGGCTGAATGGAAAAGGAAGGTATCAAATGAAGACATTGCAACATATAGGGAAAGGGACAAGCTAAATCACCAAAGGAAGAGATAGGGTATGTTAAATGTGAGTCAAGTTGATGATGTATTGATAGAAGGTGAAATCATAGAGTTAGATAATGAATATGTGCAGTTGGGGAATCAAAATGTACCAATTAATAATGAGAATGCTAGGACTGAAATTTTAGAGAATGAAAATTTGGAGAATGAAATGGTACTAGGTCATAGTGTAAATTGCATGATTGACCATGTCGAAAATGACAATGCACACGAACCATACATATCTCCTAATTATAATTGATATGAAAATTCTAGAATACCAAAATGGATAATTGAAATTGATGAAATGATTATTACCAATTTGGAAAGGAAAAAATTAGAAAGAAACATTTGGTTATGGGCTTCAAGACTATATAAGATATTTTTCAATAACAAGACAACGGTGGAGCAATGTCAAATTTTTATGCACTTATTAAAGATGCAAAAGATGAAACCTATGCTTTCCAAATTGAAGATTTGTGTCAATAAAAAATTAGAAAGAAATGCCATTATTGTGAAGAATATTTTTAGTGCTCTCAATATAATTGGTAAAGATTTTAGTGAGAATGATTAGAGACCTACTCGAAATTACAACCTCTTTGGTAAGTCATTATTTGAGAAAGGGTAGATATATGAGACAAACTTGTATTGAATTGAACCTAAATTATACTCCTTTGAGAAGAGCACTTAGTAGACGAGAAAGAATTGTTGATTCTCTTCAAAATGAAACATGGGCTCTTGGTGGGAGACTTCTAGGTTTTGATAAGAAGCTATCCAATGATGTAAAGGAAGAAATTACAAAATTTTGGTACTCTAGCTCAAGAGTATCACCCAATGCTAAAGAAGTGTTAAAGTTGAGAATTGGCATCAAAGACCACATGCCACATCGTAAACATTATTTGGAGGTAAGTTAAACTATGTTGTTCAAACAATTTAAAGATAGTAATCTAAGATTTCATATATCACAAAGGGCTTTTGAATCTTTGAGTCCATTTTATTATGTGCCACTTAAAATTTGAAATACATGTTCTTGCAAATATCATGTCAAGTTTTCTATCCGCCATGAACTATTACGCTTCATACATTCTACTTTGCATAGTAAGGACATGTTGGAGAATTGTGGTGCTAGTGGTCTTCCAAAATCATCAAGAGACTTGCTAGATTAGTTTTTATGTTGTAGATTTGTTTCTTTTATAGAAATGCTTGCTTAAATGAGAAGTTTTTAGAATGTGGTGGCTTATCCAAGTTTGAAACATATTTCCATGAGGGGTGTGAACAAGATTTTGGGAAGACAATAGTAAAAAAAAATGGTATTTAAAACAGTGAAATACACATTGAAGAGTGGGGGTGAGGGCTCTAGATGTGAATTGGTTGCAAAAGAAATCAATGTGGCTAGTTTTATTTTAGATTTCAAAACAAATATTTTCTACAAGTATGCAAGACATAGTCACAGGTCTTAGTGGTTGGATCAACAATTTTGAATGTGTAAGGAGACTTTTCTCATTGACACTATTATATCAGTTGTTGACTTTGCTAAAGACTACACATTGTAGCCTCAAAATGAGACACAATATCAATATTGCAACTCAATTTAGATTGCTATTTTCATTCACATAACATATAGACATGCCTTTGATAGTGTAGAAGATAATCAGAAGATTATTATAGAGTAACATTTTTATATGAGTGATGATAGATCTCACTCTCACGAGTTTGTGCAACATAGTTTTGAGAATTATTTTGATTTCTTATAGAAGCATGCAATTGCTATGGATAGACATATCATTTGGTTAGATAATTGTATAGGTCAGTTCAAGAATGCTTGTGTTTTTTATAGGTTGTGTAGGATGCACGTAGAGAGGGGGGTGCCTCATATTTGGAGTTTTTTTGAGTTCAACCATGGGAAAGGGGAACATGATGGAGTAGGGGAATGTGTGAAGAGGGCTCTAGTTAAGGAGCAATTGAAGATTTTAGGAGCAGGGCTTCTTGATGCTTGTATTATTGTTGATTGGTGTAGTTCAACATTATCACAAGGGGAGACTCTTGATTTAGTAGTATATAGGTTCTTTTGGTTGGTTGAGGAAGGGTCCATAGGTGATAGAAAAAATTGTGCTCTAGTGAGAGACTCATAAAAAATGTATTCATTCAATAGCTCTAATTCTAGTACATGGATCATTTGGACATGATAGCTAGCTTGTTTTTGTCCTAGTTGTTTTTAGTGTGATTGAGATCACTGTGAGTCAAGTGAATGGGTAAACACATGGGCTCCACATTATCTTACTCCATTGTATATCATACCCTCTATCAGAAATGATGACATGGAAAGTTCACTTGAGCATAACCATCTATCAGATCTCTTTCAGCCAGGACATGTCTTTGCATTGGTTACACCATAAGGGAATGATGGGTAATTAGACTATTGGTTAGCATGTTGTGTAAGAGGTAAAGAAAAGCTTGTAAAACCAATAAAATATGATGATGGATTCACCTATCCTACTAGTCTAGTGGTTTTCATTGGAACATGGCTATGGACATACATGCTTAGAAAGAATGGAATTCCTGCATTTGAAGACTATCAAAAGCACAAAACAATTCTCATATATTCACATCTTATTATAGCAGCAAATGTAAAGTTGTTGAAGCATCAAGGAAGACCGAAAGTAAAAGAGCCTTTTACTATTACTAATGTTGATCATGAAGCTCTATTGAAGACCCTAAAATAGAGAGAGGACCTTATTGGAACACTCAACTAGGTATATTTACTTCTTATGTTATTTTGTTGATAATGATTTAGTGAACTGATGATTATCTTGTTTAATACAATAAGTTACTAATATTTTTTATGATATTGGAATGTAGATACATCATGAAGAGTAGCCATGCATGAAGATAAAAATCTAAATAAGGAACAAAATGAAAAAAAATCTATTCTATTTTTGACACTACAATTTTTGGTAGTTGTGTATTGATGTAATAATGATGAAACACTTAAAATATTATAAATGTAAACTTGTTGATTTAATGTAAGTAACAAAGATGATTTTATTTAATGCAATTTATGTGGAGGGACCTAAAAAATGATGATTTTAATACATAATAAGACCAAAATTGCACTATGGCCAAGGATAAAAACTTGAGAGAGGTAAAAAATAATGTTTTTGCTTAATACTAACCCTAGTGACACCCTTTTTTTGGCTATAGAGGGCATCCATCATTTGTAGCCACCCTGTACTAAAGAGTCTCCATGGTGCTCTAAGTGCATGTCGAGGTCGATCTTCTGAGGGTCTTAAATCAGAGATTGTGGGGGCTATTGATGAAATTTCAAATGTTATATGACATTCATGGTGAGGGCTAAAATAACCTATCTCCTTTTCAAGAGATCAAATTCCATTCAGATTCAACACAACAATCTTGCTCGATGCCAAAACTCACAGTGTGCCTTAGTTCATAGGTGCATCACAACATAATTTTGAAGCCACTAATCTTAGCATCAAATCATCAACACCATTAGCTTTGGATGGGTAGGTTAAACCTAGTGACACCCTTCTTCTAGTAGTAGAGAGCCTCCATCATCCGCAGCTACCCTGTACCAAAGAGTCTTCAAGGTGCTCTAAGTGCATATCAAGGCCAATCTTCTGAGGGTCATAACTTGGAGCGTATGAGTGGTATCAATGAAAATTTGAATGCTACATGATGTTCATGCCAAGGCCTAAAATAACATATCTTATTTTCAAGAGATCACATTCTGTTTGGATTTGGCACAACAATCTTGCTCGATGCCAAAACTTGCAGTGTGCCTCAATTCATAGGTGCATCACAACGTAACTCTAAAACCGCTGATCTTGGCATCAAATCATTAGTGAAATTAGCTTTCAATGGGTGGGTTAACCCTAATGAAACCCTTTCTCTGGTCATGGAGAGCTTCCATCATTTGTAGCCACCCCATATTGAAGAGTCTCCAAGGTGCTCTAATTGTGTATCGAGGTCAATATTCTAAGGGTCATAACTTGGAGCTTGCGAGGGCTATCAATGAAAAATTGAATGCTACATGATGTTAATTCTAAGACCTAAAATAACCTATGTCATTTTTGAGAGATTAGATTTTATTTGGATTTGGCACAGTGATCTCGCTTGATGCCAAAACTTGCAATGTGCCTTAGTTCATAGGTGCATCATAGCGTAACTTTGAAACTGCTAATCTTGACATTGAATCATCAGTACCATTAGCTTTATATGGGTAGGTGAATCCTAGTGACACCCTTGTTCTAGCTATGGAGAGCTTCCATCATGTGTGGCTACCCCGTATTGAAGAGTCTCCAAGGTGCTCTAAGTACGTGTCAAGGTTGATCTTCCAAGGGTTGTAACTTGAAGCTCATGAGGCCTATCAATGAAATGTAAAATATTAAATGATGGTCATCCTAAGATCTAAAATAACCTATCTCATTTTTGAGAGATCACATTTTTTTTGGATTCAGCATAGCTATCTTGCTCAATGCCAAAACTCATAGTGTGCCTTAGTTCATAGGTGCATCATAGCGTAACTATGAGACTGCTAATCTTGGTATCAAATCATCAGTACCATTATCTCTAGATAGGATGGTTAACCCTAGTGACACCCTTGTTCTAGCTACAAAGAGCATCCATCATTCGCAACTACCCCATACTGAAGAGTCTCTAATGTGCTCTAAGTGCATGTCGAGGTTGATCTTTTGAGGGTCATAACTTGGAGCTCATGAGGGCTATTGATGAAAATTTGAATGCTACATGTTGGTCATGCCAAGGCATAAAACAACCTATCTCATATTTTAGAGATCACATTTTGTTTAGATTCGACAGAGAAATCTCACAGTATGCCTTAGTTCATGGTGTATCATAGTGTAACTTTGAAACTGTTGATCTAGGCATCGAATCATCAGCTCCATTAGCTCTAGATGGGTAGGTGAACCCTAGTGACACCATTTTTTTTGCCACAGAGAGCCTCCAACATTCACGGCCACCCCATACCGAAGAGTATCTAAGGTGCTCTAAGTGCATATTGAGGTCAATCTTCTGAGGGTCATAACTCAGAGCTCGTGAGGGCTATTTAAAAAAAATTAAATGCTACATATAAACTATCTCATTTTCAAGAGATCACATTCCATTTGGATTCATCATAGTGATCTCTCTCAATGCCAAAACTTGTAGTGTGCCTCAATTCATAGGTGCATCACAACATAACTTGAAACTGCTGATCTTGGCATCAAATCATTAGCACCATTAGCTATGGATGGGTGGGTGAACCCTAGTGACACCCTTGTTCTAGCTATGGAGAGCTTCCATTATCCACAACCACCCTATACTAAAGAGTCCCCAAGGTGCTCTAAGTGCATATTAAGGTTGATCTTCTGAGGGTTGTAACTCGGAGCTCATGAGGGCTATAAATGAAACATTGAATGCTACATGATAGTCAACCGAGATCTAAATAACCTATCACATTTTTGAGAGATTAGATTCCATTTGGATTTGGCATAGTGATCTTGCTCGATGCCAAAAATTGTAGTGTGCCTCAGTTCATAGGTGCATCATAATGTAACTTTAAAACAAATGATCTTGGCATTGAATCATCAGTTCCATTAGCTCTAGATGGGTGGGTGAACCCTAGTGACACCCTTGTTTTGGTCGTGGAGAGCCTCCATCATTTGTAGCCACTCTAGTACAAGAGCACCTAGGTAGTCTAGTTTGTACCTAGTGCTTCTTTCTTGTCATTTTGGCTTGTGGTTATGCTAGCCACATCACTAGTGGTTTAATAAGACCTGTTAGGTCCTTAGGTAAGTTTAACTTAGTTGCTAAGTGGGTTTTTGCTCCTAGGTTGTTGTTATGCCTATAAGTTGCTCAATAGGTGTTAGGTTGACCAAAGTGGTAGAAAATTTTACCAAGGGTCAAAAACCATCTTGGAATGTCTAAATAAACCTAATAGGACCCCTTACCAATCTTGATGAAATTTTCTAATTAAGAATTTTAAGTTATAGCAAAAATTGCTCAAAATTGTAAAAGTTGTAAAATTGCAAAATTGCAACTTTTGCAAATTTTTCTTGCAAAGTTGAAAATGAGTGCAAAAAGTTAGGGCTTTGAGCATAGAAATACAAGGTTGGAAACACATATATAAGGTGTGAAATGACCTAGCTATGATTGTGATTTTAATGTGCTAACAACAACATCTAGTTGAAATTTGTTTGGGATATTGATTTTTAGTTATTGTAGAGTTGTTGGTTGATCGAAACTCATACATATCAATGTCATGATGCTGATGGAAGCCTTGAATCTTTCTTACATTGTCAAAATATCATGTGAGCTTGGTAAGTTGAATGTGTAGTAAAGTCTCATAATAGCACTTGTTCTCATTTTTCTTTGTAAAGTTGATGTACCAGGGTGAAGGACTTGGATTGCAGAGATTATTTCAAATTAAAAATATATGATAGCATTTCAAATTAAACATTTCATCAAAATTTGTTAATAAAGGTTGTTAAAATTTTATTCACAAATTATTGCATTTGAATCAAATATAAAAAACATGATCAAAATGAATGATATTCCATAAACATGAACAATACACATAATCCATGATAAATTGAACAATACTATAGTAAATTAATATGTATATCATTGTGTACATAAATGAAAAAAATATATATCAAAATACATGTATCCATAGAAAAATTACACAAATATAAATCAAAATATATAGATCCATATACAAAATGTGGCTGATCATGCCATTGGAATGTGTATAATATTAATGTTTCTGTAAACAATGTGGCATATACCATCTCAAAATGTCTCATGATACATCCTATGAAAACTATACTATCCTAGGCTGCTAGTGGATGATCCAAATGCAACCTCTTCACTGCACTAGGTGGATTAGATGCCTCCTACATAATCAAAAAAGGAAAACCCAAAGTTAGACTACTAAACTTATATGATTCTTTGTATCTAGCATTGAAATACTCAAATGCATAATGATATTTTTTTTAATGAAGATTTATAGTATAAATCTTTCATCATAAATAGCTTTCTTGTCAACCTCTTGTAGTGGTCAGGAGTCCTCTCATATGTCCTTGACAATGCTTGAACCTTGCTGATTATGACCTGTGTATGTTCAAATATGTTTGTTAGATGAATCTACAACTTAAACTATAACATTATAATTCATATCATGCTAAATTTATAACATATAATCAAGGATTCAAATTACAACTTTCCTATGTCGACTCCTCCTTAGGATATAATGTCTACAACAACAAAGATACAAAACTCTATCGTCCAACCTCCTTTGTAGTAGGTGTTTCCTATGAGATACAAAATACTAGTTGTTAATATCACAAAAATAAGTTTTGAATTTATTTATGAAAATAAGGAAAATAAAAAATAAATGATACTTATACATAAAATGGGGCTCTCAGTGCAAATGGAAATGCTAGAGCATCTACGACGTGGAATCTACATGGGCTCATCACTAGTAGCCATGCCCTATACAATACAAAATGTAATTAAATTTCATTACCACAAATATTTTACAAGAATGCATCAGTATTTAATCAAATAGAAAGCACCTAATTACCTTCCCCTTGTCAATAGGTCTTGCCTCATGCCCTCCACTCTGTCCACCACTAATAGGTGATACCTACAAGAAGAAAGAAATATTAGAAACCATATATGCTACAATAGAAAATAGAAAAAATAATGAGGACACAACACAATGTATCATATATGTCTCAAGGCCAAATTAAATAGCTAAGAGGATGACATCATCAACCAATCTAAGCTCCTCCTTAGTCATCAACTAAATATGAATAAAGATCACATACATGTATAAGTTAGTAGGGGTTAAAAATTAAAATTACTCTATTATAAAGATTAACTTTAAATTTCATATGTCATAACAAAAAATGTATACATGTACCAACATAGAAGGAGTCCATGCCTCTACATGCCCCTCCTCTCTTGCATCAGGATGTGTAGCCTCTATACACATGTTTGGCATATCCTTGTCAAATATAAATTGATACTTAGAAGGATCACCTATGGGGACACAGACAAATATTCTTGCAGATTATGCAAGTATGGGGCAGACAAACATGTGATGATCTCAGTGATGATGAACTCGTGCTAGCATCATCAATGCGAGGAGGCAACACTGACCTAGCCTAGGATATCAATAGGCTACTCAATCTATGAATGACTCTAATAGTTTGAGAGCTAGCCTCTATAATGATATCAAAATATTGCACTCGAGGAGGGGAGGAGACATCAGTAGGGGGGACAAAAGTGCCAATTTTCTTCCATTGCAAAAAGAGTCTATCCTAAGGAGCTCCTCCTCCTACACCCATGTTGGGCTTCATGTTCTAGTAGTTCACCTTGAGGCCCAACACAAATTATACGTACAAATTTCTAAGGAAATAAAATGACACCTCTAAATTTTTGTGTGAAGGGATGTCAAAAACCATCCACCAATGATCCCAAAAGTTTGCACAAATAGAATAATTTGTGCACCATTTAATTGATAGTTTGGGCTTTGTGCACTTGACTTGTTTACTAGTCTTTGGGTCTACAAAAGGGGTAACCAAATCATCTTTACTTATATTTAGGGTTGCAACCTCATCATAGTCCAATCCATCATCAAACATGGCATGCATTTCATCACTCTAACAAAGAGTGACATTTTGTTCATTGGTAAGTGCTTCAATATTATCCACTATGGTGTTTAACGTGGATAACATAGGAGCCAATGTGGGTATAGTATTATGTGTGGTTTGCAAAGCTCTTAATTTGGCAAGATTTTAAAATATAAAATATTTGATTCGAGGAGGGTTTCAAGGGGGTAGGAGATTGTTTGGTGGATGGTTTGGATGGGGCACTAGATCATTTGGTGGACTAGGGTTACGAAGAACATTATTTCTTGCCTCAGTATCATCATTTTAGTCAGCCATACCTATTAATTCATAAAACATAATTTCTATTTAAAAAAACCTAAATGTTTACAATTTTTATTAAAAAAACCTAATTTTTAAAAAATTCAACTCAAAATAACTAATTTATATAAAATTCATTCAAAACATTTAAAGAAAAACAAAAAAGACTCACTAATATTGTATACCCATTTTGAGATTGGATACCGAAAAGAGGAGCTCTCAAACAACAACAAAATGCAATGTGAAAATAGCGCTCAAGTTTTTTTATTATTTTCTTTTAAAATCAATGTTATAGGTATCAGGTATCTAATATGAAATTGGATATGCAATAAGGCTTGGTCCTAACTTTTTAGCTTTGGTATCAAGATGGGTGGAAAAAAGTCAGAGCAAATTTTGAAATGCTTTTAGACATTTTCAAACTCTAATTTTTTCACATCATCACTTTTTGGCACACCATGATTGTGCACATACCCTTAGCACTCATTGGACCTAAGTGATGTGCATAGAGTTGAAGCACCAACACTTCTTGGGAGGTCACACATCCTAGTACTGCTCCAGCCTAAGCATGCTTAACTAAAAAGTTCCCTCCATGGTTAAACCCAGTTTTCTTGCTACCCCATTTACAAAACCTTCATGAGTGTCATTCCTTATGAACCATTCATTACAAAACCCCTTAATCTCATCAATTGATAAGTAGGAGATAATTTCCACATATGATATTGTTATCAAGATTTAACTATGTAGTTTTTGAGTCAAACTCATTGACCCATGTTTCATGAGTAGTGACTCAACATGAATCCATCTCTCATGAGAATAAATAGAACACTTAGCACTCATTGGATATAGGTGATGCTCACAGAGGTGAAGCACTAGGACTTCCTAAGAGGTCACTCATCCTAGTACTACTCCAACCTGAGTGTGCTTAACTTTAGATTTTCCTCCATGGTTAAAACCACTTTACTTCCAATCCCATTTTCAAAACCTTCACCAAGTGTTGTGCCTTATGAACCATCCACTAAAAATCCCCTTAAGCTCATCAATTGATAAGTAGGAGATAATTTCTATAGAAAGTCAAATTATGATATTGTTATTAGGATTTAAATGTATAGTTTTTGAGTCAAACTCATTAACTTGTGTCTCATGAGTAGTGACTCAACATGAATACATATCTCATGATAATAAATAAAACACTTAGCACTGATTAGATCTAGGTGATGCTTACAGAGGTGAAGCATTGGGACTTCCTGAGAGGTCACCCATCTTAGTACTACTCCAACTTGAGTATGTTTAACTACAAAGTTTCCTCCATGGTTAAACCCACTCTACTTGCAACCCCGTTTGCAAAACCTTCACCAAGTACTCTACCTTATTAACTATTCAATTGATAAGTCCCTTAACCATCCTAGGTTGTTTTCTATTATTCTCATCTTTGTTCATTCTATTTGATTAGAGCTAAGTGCTAGTGGTTTCCAAGTTGTTGTTGCTACCAAGATGTTTAGTGATGGTTGAGTTATTATAGCTAGTGATGGTTGAGTTACTAGAGCTTTCTAGTATTGGTCAAGCTATCTAGTATTGGCCAAGCTATCCAATGTTGGCCAAGTGTTCATTCATGTGCCAAGTGAGCTTGACATTTACTAATGCTTAGTTCCTTTGATTGATTTTGTTTATGATTGCTTCTTAGTTTGAACCAACTTATGTAATTGATTTGGATCATGAATTTAATGTTTAAATCTTATCTTGGGATGTGTGTAGAACATTTTAAGGTTGGCCTTTCTATTATGTAATGATGTAGAAGATTTTGTAAGTCATTTTGGCAAGTATAAATAGGGGTGTTTAGGTTTAGGTTAGGTAAAGAAACTTAGATATTTCAAAACAAATTTCCTAAAGAACAAATTGAAGCTAGATTTTGGATCTTAAAGTTGTATTTTGTATTTGGCCATAATCTAGAATGCCTTATAGCTAGGTATGTATATTGATAATTGGATGAATCAATAAAGTTTTTTTCTTTCTTCTCTCCTTGATGCTATTCTTTGTGTTGTTTTCTCATTTTGTGTTTACTTAGCAAGGTAATTGAATCATTAGGTGTACCTCTAGCCCTAGCTCTTCAATCCCTCTACTTGCATCATATCATCATTTATATTCTACAATTTTTTCTTTATGCCCCTTGTGAGAAATGGTGTGTCACACAACTTTTGAAAGAATAATATAAAAATTTATTCTAATGTCTCCAACACAGTAATAGAATTCGACAAGGTTGCTTTCTTAATTGCTATATCAATGTAAACTTTCTCCAAGACTTTTCTTTAAATTTTCATTTCAATCCTTTCTAATAATAGTAATTGTGCTTCAATATTTGGATCATTCAACTTGTTAACAATGTGATAGTCTACCTGCCAGGCTCTATTCCTAGCCTTTGTTTCCTTGGCTTCGGGCCTTTTTGTTTCTGGCCTTTTGAGGCTATTTTGTTTTTTCTAACTTTTATGCTTTAAGTTGTTTAATGCTGTAAAACTTTGGGTTTTAGGATCCCTGTAAAACCTATTTTCCAAATCAAAAACAATTTGAACTAGTTGATCCGATATGGGCTTTTTCTCATTTAAAACTACATCTAGCACAACTTTGAGAAGTATATCGTTCACATCATGAAGTACCTATTTTTAGAATTATGTTCTTTCATTAATCTTGCTTGTTCCTTCTTCCTTTCACATATCTCAAAATGAATATCCATTTTATCATCATCCAAAGAATTCTAGTATCCCAACTCAGTATAATGATTTCCTTTTCTAGGGTGACTAGGTTGGATTATAATGCATGAGACTCCTTCTTCTTCTTGAGCTTCTTTCCTTTGCTAGTTCTTGGTGAAATATTTTGGGTTCATGGAACTTGGATTTCCAAATTTAGCAATGTGGTATGTGATTCTATTTGTGATTCATTCTCCTACTTGTCTGGTTGATTGGAAGATAACTATGGCACAAATAGTACAAGTGTCATGCTTAGTGATGAATATTTTTCCTCATTATCCTTGGTGTCTTCACTCAATAGCTCCCGCAATTTTAATTTAGGTAGCTTTATGATGTCTATAATAACATGGAATCAATATAGAAACTTGATAATGGACTAAGAAATGTAAGTCCTCTAGTGTTTTGTTCCCATGTTAAAATTAGTTGCCCATTCCCAGTTGTTCCCTTACTCAAAAGTTAGTGGGCTGGTGCTATATCCCATGTAGAAGAAATATTTTCATTATAATCCATGGAGTCTCCTCTAGTATAAACATGTTCATCATCAGTATTATCATCTCCAATACTTTAATCTCCTTCTGCCCCTTTAGTTGGCTAAGCTTGTTTCTCTGTATCTCCTTCACGTTTTTGCTCCTTAGTAGTCACACCAGTGTTTGGTAACATATGTAATGAGCCTATAGGAATATCATTCTCATTTTTATGCTTAGGCTTGGGAAACCCTTTAAATTGTTGCATTACTGGATCAAATCTAGGTATGTAGGCATATTCTAGCTCATTAAGTTTTTTTCCCTTTGTGTCCAACCCTATAGCTACTATGGTATCTTCATCCTTCTTCAATTGCATTGTTGGATCCTCATTTGGAATATCTTCAATTACAACATCATATTGCTTTCCAATAATATCATAAATCATCATGAATAGAATAAAATCTACAATATCTTGTGTATTTTGATACTCATCTTCTTTATCATAAAGTTCAATAGTCTGTTTAGTTACTATTTCATTGAAATCAATAATTTTAGTTGGACCCTTAATGTTATAAACTTGTTTCCATATCATCTCTGAGTCTTCATCCACTAAATGTAATTGTCTAGATAAAACATAAAGAGTTCTACAGTTTTGTACAAATCCATTTTTATGCTTCCCTAGAGCTTCAAATATGTCTTATAGGAAAAAATCTAGCATTTTGTTAGCTAGTGATATGCTCATCATTTCTTTCTTAGCCTTTAGAGAATATTTCATCTACTCTCAATATTTTGATATAGATTATTTGAGATCTAATTCCAATCACCAAGGGGGAATAGTTAACTCTTTTCATCATGATTATCAATGCTTCTTCAACCTTTTTCTTTTCCTTTTCACTCATCAACTCATATTTATAATATTTAAAGTAACTAAATCCTTTACCATTCTTTCTATTCTCGGTTATCTTTTGTATAGTTTTTGGTCTTGTAGGAATAAAAGATTTAGATATTCTCTATTTATCTAACTCTATTTTCTCACTATCATCATCATCTTTGACTATGAATTTTCTTCTCATTTTGGTAGATGTCTTGTCCTTTTTGTTAGATGACTTGGTAATCAGATTTCTCTTTTGAGTTTTTTTCACTTGTGGTGTTGGAGGCTTGGTAATTTTGAGAGAATATGTCTTCAATGGTGTAGCCTTTTGTGTTTCTTGGATTCTAGACCTTGTAGCATTGGGTCTTGTAGGGGTAGAGGCATCCGTCCTTTTCTTGTCTTTTGACCATTATGTCTCAGAAATAATGACAACATTTTCTTTTCCCTCTTCTTCATCTTCATCTTCACCTTTTCATTCAATGATCATCAACGGTTTATTTTCATCTCCTTCACTAAATGCAATTTCTAATTCCTTCATTATTTTCTTTTCTTGTCTTTCCATTTTTTGTATAACAATATTAACAATTTTTTTCTTTTTGGCCATTTCATATATCCCAAGCTTGGGTTCTCTAGGGTTAATAGGTTCATTATGAAAATCTTTAATTTCCTTAATGAACTTATCAATATTGAATTCATAGTACATTGGCTCCAACCATGCAATATTAGGTTTAACTACCTTTACAATAGCATTGTCTGTATCAACTAAGAAATAAATATCATCATGGTACTTATCCACTAGGGATAGAGGTATCATGTATCTATGGTTCATCCTCTCTTTGAAGTTATTGAAATATTCATTCACAACACTCAAAATTGTTACCTAGTATTTGAGTATACTCACTGATTTGGTAGATGAATGTAGTATCAGTTTTCCCATTTACTTCAAAGACACTAGGAAAATAATTTGGCATGTAAAAGAAAATAAATACGTACAGTGAGATAAACTTGCATGCAATTATCTTGGCAACTCAAATAGTCTTCATTTTGTTTGCTAATTGCCTAAACTATAACTTGGTGATGTCATACATGCGACCTTTCTTAACAATATTATTTAACCTATATCAACTACCATGCATGGAACACTATTGTTCCTACTAGATTGAAATATCTTTTATGCCACCATAAACACATCAAATTTAATATACAAATATGTAATAGCATCCACTTTCATTCGTCTGCTCTCCCTTTGGGCCTTTGTGTTTAGCTCAATTTCATTATTGGGAGTCATCCTGATGGTGTTAACCTTGTTAGTGACAAGGTATCTCATAACTATGTGAATAAGGGCACATTCAGAGTCATGGTGGACTAAACTATACCCTTAAGTGATAGTGTAAAATCAACAAATCAGGTTTATGTCAACTTGACATGAAATTTTGAGCTAGTTATGAAGTTCATATTAAAACATTGTAAGACTTGAATCTATACAAAATTTTAATTTAGTTTCTAAGCTACTAGGTCTTATCTAAAAATAATTTAATTTGATTGGTCAAATTTTTTTATTTTAAGGTAGTAGTAAAAAAAATTAGGACAAAAATAAGTAGTATGTGTATATTTGGCTACCTTTATCACAATAATTTTATTTTATTTTAATAAGATTTTAGATATGGGAAGTAGACTCATGCCAGGATGTGATGCATATTTTGAGTATATTTATTCTAAGGAAATAATTAATTATGAATTTTCTATTATAATATTTTTTGGAAAATAGAAGGCTCATATCTGACCACCTTAAATAATTCAAAACATAACCAATTTTAATTTTTTTATTGTACCAGGTGAAGCATATAATGTGACACTTCTTTTGAATTTCAAAAATGTTTTATGATTTGAAAGTTATAGCTATTTTTTTCAACTAGTACATAAATCAACACTTTATAGGTATCTTCATTTAAAAATAAGTAATAATGACTTATTTTGACAACAATTATATCAATGCAAAGTTGAGAACATCCTCAAGAAACCCTTTTTTTTTTCAAAAAATTTAGACACATTAAATGTCATCATATACTTCCTTAAAGTTTGGAAGCCACCTAATGAGAAAAAATCATATATTTTGAGTTGACCAACTAGGCTTGGTAATTACCACACCAAATCAGATACCCAATATATCCCTGCCCAAATGATTTTCTTTGTTTCTTCAATTCAAAATAGTATTCTAGTTACACATAATAAGTAACCATATATTATATATTTAATTATATCATAGCTATTTATAGTGTATAATATATATTTAATTATAATATATAGTATATTATAGTATATATTATAATGTATAATAATTTTATATAGTGTATATATATATATATATATATATGTATGTATGTATGTATGTGTGTATACACATATACTAAATTATAGTATATGCTATACTATAGTAAAATTGATTGTATACTATATATTTAATATGCTATGTATATTTGCTGACAAAATATGTTCCTAGGGGTCCTAGGACCCCTAAGGACCCTAAGGACACATGCCATTTGTTTGAATTGGTAGAAAGGAGTCACAGGGTATTATATGACCCGTTTCAACCCATTTAATGATAACATATGTTCCTAATGGTTTTTTGAGCCCTAGGGACAAATCTCATATGTTCAAATGGGACAAAAGAGTCCGTAGGCTACCCTTTGACCTATTTAATGATAACATATGTTCCTAGGGGTTTTGTGATCCCTAGGGATATATTTCATATGTTAAAATGGGTCAAAAGGGGATATAGGCTGACATATAATTCCTTTCCACCCATTCAATCGTAACATATGTTCTTAGGGGTCCTAGGACCCCTACAAACATATATAATATATTTGAATTAGTTGAAAGGAACACATTTAATGACAACATATGTTCCTAAAGGTCCTACAACCTATAGGGACATATCTCATATGTTCAAATGGGTTGAAATGGGTCATATATACTCTAAGACCACTTTTGACTCATTCATTAACAACATATGTTCCATAAAGTGGGTCAGAATAGGTCATAAGATACCCTATGATCCCTTTCAACCCATTCAAATGAATGAGATATGTCCCTAGGGGTCCTAGGACCCCTAGAGACATATACTATCATGGAATGGGTTGAAAAGGGGATAGATAATATCATTCACTTTTGACCCATCCAAACAAATGAGATATGTTCCTAGGACTCCTAGGGATGTATGTTGTCATTAAATGGCTCAAAAAATGTCATAGGATACCCTATGATCCTTTTTGACACAAAAATAATTGAGATATGTTCCTAGGGGTCCTAGGTGTTGGTATTAGAATGGTTTTGAAATTTGAGTGTCAACACACTTAACCACTTCATACATTGAAGCTGAGTACACTATGTATGCCAAGCCACAGTGTGTGCTGAGTGACTTTAGGTGCCGAGTCACAGTTGATGCCAAGAAAGATAGAATGCAATAGGTGCTGAGAAAAGTAGGATAGCATATGTGTCGAGTAAAACAAAATCAGCATATGAGTTTGTGCCCTCACAAACTCAGATGTAAACCATTTTTGGAGCCAACATAGAAAGGATTTCAAAGATGAATTAGCAGAAGAATACATCTTGTATATTGCCTATGTAATCAACATGCAACCAATTAGAAAAATGGAGAAGGCATGGAACCAATGAGAAAAATACAAGGAATGAGTGGGAATTCAAGATTCAATATGGATCATAGATTCATACCTAACCCTAAGTTTACAAAGTCTTTATAAGGAAACTTAGACTCCATGATTTGTTGTTGATGAAGGGGAGTTAAGGTGGTTGCTAAATAGATAGCAAATTGTAGAACAAAGCAAATAGTAGGGGCATAAAAAACTTAATGAATTCAACAAAAATTTACTCATTCAGTTGATTAGAACAAAGAAGGGGGTACAAACAAATATCAGATCGAGCAAGGATCACATCAGAGTGAGAAAATCAAGTGCCTAAAATTAGCAATTGAAGATTGTAAGCAATCAGGTCAAAGGTTTCTAATACTCTCTAGAAATTGTATTAAATAGTGAAAATCCTATGTTGATAGGTTAGCTTAACAACTATTTTGTAGATCCTTTGAAGAGATGATTAAAATCTTTTAATAGGGTGACACTTCATGTAAAGTGTTTGTAAATCCTTTCACCAGGTCACTGTTGACACTATGTAAAGCCTTTAACAAGGTAGGCCTTTTACAGGGTAGACCATCAGAAGTGGTCAAACAATTATTGCTGCAATAATTTTTGTGGGTATCATCCCCACCCCAGTTTTACCTTCTTACTCCTAGAGGGTTTCTAGGTTACCAAATTTGGTGTTATGTGTGTTGATGCATATGTTTATTCTATATTCATTTAATATGTTTGCATGCATGCAATTTGCTTTCAGTTATTTGTTTTAAAAGGATTGTAAAAAGGTACAAGTGTGGTACTTCTGATTCACAACCCCCCCCCCCCCTCATAAGTACTCTTCCCATTTTGAATATTTCAAAAATTGGTATTAGAGCACTAATTCTCACAAGAAGAAGCCTAACAACTTAGAGAAAAGGTCTAAAGATGGAAGTCTTCAAACTTGGGAAGATCATAGACAATCAGGTAATTGATATGCATCTCACTCTACACAAATTGGAGGAAGCTAGAGAGGAATTGAGAAAATACCTAAAAAGAAGGAAAGATATAGCCATAGCTGAAAATTTGATACAGTAATAGCTGAATTGATGGAGAAAAATAGAGTACAAGTTGAAGAAATCAAGATACTCAAGCTTGAACAAGAATCACAAGCCATAATGCTTTGTGAAGTGATTGAACAAAAGAAGAGAACCATTGAAGACAAGGCCATGATAGAAGATGACAAGAGAAATCTTACCAATAGACTGGAGGAGAAGACAATTGAGTATGAAAGAATCTCAAATATGTAGCTGGACACCTTAAGTCAGATGATGAATGCTCATCATGAGCTAAACATGAAGGATATTGAGATTTCCACCTTGAAAATGCAAAATGAGTAATTGTAGAATGAATTGAAAAGAGAGAAGGAGATAGCAGAAAGATTCAACAAACCCAACAAGGCTATCAAGTACTTTGAGCGACTACTGAAATCGCCAAGGGCTAGTAATGATACTTTAGGACTTGGTTACATTGGCACTGAGCAAAGAGAATCATCTAAGACTACAGAAGAAACAAGTAACAAAGGTAAGAACACTAAACCTACTTATCTTTTTTGTGGTAAAAAGGGACATACTTCTAATGTATGTAGAGCAAGAATAGTCATCAACATAATAAGCCTGCAAATGAAAGCTTTTGTCACAAGTGCAAAAAGAAAGGACATCAAACACATGAATGTAGAACCAAGACCATGAGGACACCAAGATTTGAAGGTCACTACTACAACTGCAAGAAGTATGGACATAGAGCATTTGAATGTAGATCAAAGCCTATGTGGACACCTAATCAGCCTACAAGGAAAAATAACTATGCATACCACTACAACTAGGATTACAACATCAGGTATAGTTGTCATTATTGTCAAGAGTATGGACACATTCTTGAAAATTGCATAAGGACACATTTTAGAGGAAACTATAGTAGATGGTTGAGCCAAACCACATGTTTCAATTGCTTGAAAATTAGCTATATCAGTAGGAATAACCTAACAAATTCAAAAGCACCTAAGATAGAAGCCAACAAAGGAAAAGAGAAGGGTGATGTTGAAAAAATTAGAGGACAAATGAACAAGACCTAGAAAAAGAAAGATGAATGCAACACATCAACTGGAGGGATCACTTCACCCAATAGGTCAAATGATCACATCTCATCCAACTAAGCAAGAATAGGTGTTTAGGACTGATATAACAAGTTATATCATACATCAGTCCGAAGATAAAGAAGTATTGCAAAGAAGAAATCAGCATAAGCAAAGATTTCAAGACAAAAATTGAAGTTTTTGCAAATACTGTCGAACTATCCTTAGATGTCGAGTCGCTATTAGCAACCAAGTTGATAGTTGAAGCCATGTAAAACAAAATCTAGTTGAACTTGAGTTATGTTGAAACCTTCAAGTACCAAGTGTACAACTATTTGTACTAAGCATTTAATGCTAGGTTTGGAAAGGTATAAGATCAAATTTTGTTCATTTTTCACGTCATTCGAACATAGATCAAAGACAAAAAGGAGTGTAGTAGTGATCATACAGAAACCTTGAAGCCGTTTGCATTGATCTCAACAACAATTTAGCATACATTTCGATGATCTAAGGTATTTATCAAGTGAAGAGCTATGCATTGTTAAAGTTTTATATTAAAACCATAGTTTGGTATAATGGCCTCTAATTTAAGAAACCCCAAAGGAAAGGAAAGTCATGAGGTCTAGTTAGTTAGTAATGAGGTAAAAGAACCTGAGTTTAGGCCAATTGCCAAAGTTGCCTATAGAAATGACCTTGCTAGTGAACTATCCATTATTCCACCAAAGGTTGTTATGGTACAAGATGTGTGAAAGTGTTATAACTACAAGATAGGAGTAGTAAGTGATCTTAAAATATTTCAAGCCTATAAAAACTATGTGAAAACAAAATTTTGAAGGATGAATTTTAGATAATCAAGAAGAAGGGTTTAACAAATGCCCTAGTTTATCCTACAGGTTTGAAAACAGAATGGATACGGATTGTTCTTAGTAGAATTCACAATAGATATTTGTGTTTGGAAACAAGACCAATTAAGATTACCAAAAGGATAGTGCATAGGGTTATGGGTTTCCCAACCCTAGAATGACCTAAAACCTTAGGAAGTGACTCCAAAGAGGTAATTGAAAAGAACATAGGGGCTAAATGGAATAAAAGAGGCATGTCAATTGACATGATCATAGAGTCCCTTTTGGACTTTGCTATGAGAATCATTTCTCACAAGTTTTGCTAGTTGGGTAGATTAAATAGTGTACCATTTATTGCTATGTATGTAGCCTATAAGCTTGTGAAGAGAGATCACACATATGATTTCTCAGAATTGATGGTGTAGCAAATAAATGAAAACCTAGGAGCAATAAGAAGATCAAAAGGTGCTCAATGCAAGTTTGGTTTAATTCTTATGTGCATATTCTATTATGTCATGGAAGATTTTCCATCTATCACAAAAGTGAATTGGAATCCAAAAAAAACTATAATCACAAAAATCAATGAGTTCATTGATCAGATGGGTGATAATTTTATGGCCCAAATGACAAGCTATTTTGAGGATTTCAAGAAATCCATGAAACAAAGAGTAAGAATACCAATTTCCCTAGTGGAAAAATATATCAATGAAATATGCTTTTTGGTTGACATTGACTATACCTATATTCAAGCAACAATTCCAAGAGTAAGATGGCTAAGGCCATTGGGTTACATACTTGATGTAGATGAAGCCTTAGTAGCAATCATAGCATTTCTTGCAGAAGAGATTGATAAGGAGGCTCCTCATTTTGGCACATATGATTTTGTCAACTCGAAAGTTGAAATAGAATTGAAGAGAACATATGTAATAAAAAAGAAAGACAAATTAGTGAGGAAGAAAAAAAAGAGCTTTGGTGTAGACATTGAAGAAGAAGTAGGTGCAGAAGAAGAAGGAGTGAGTGAAGAAGAAGAAGAACAAGAGAAAGGCCTAATGGAGTTGATCCATGTCTTAGAAGAAGACAACGAGGAAGGTACATAAGAGGTAGAAGTTGAGTCAAAGAAGAGAAAGGCTAAAACTCAGTCTCTAGCTTAGCCCAAACCCATGAAGGTGACCAAGCTTGCACAAGCCAAGCTAGCACCAGCAACAAGAGCTAGCACATGGGCATCCACACAAAAGGCCATGGAGCAAGTAAAAGAGAAGAAAAAGGCCACTGAACTGACTGATGAAATACGAAAGAAAAGAAGAAGGTAAGTGTCATAGCTAGACACTGATGATGAGGAGAGAACAAAATTAGAGGATATCAGCTGATTTAGAGTGCTAAGCCATCCTCCCAAATCTGCCATAGATAAGATTTGTGAGAATATTAAGAATGCAGATTTGAATGATTTGAAAAATCTTGATTTCAACAAGTTAAGTAGAGAAGAGAAAGATAAATAGAGGAATCAATATATGCCATGATGGTTGAATTTAAGAATACACCTCTAGAGCTAGACAATACCATGCCTAGAGAGCTATATGAGATAATTGAAAAAAAATGGCATTATTGTCTAAAAATGGAAAAGGAGATTAGAGAATCTACCTTAGCACAAGTGATGCCTAACCTAACAAGAGGACACATAACAAAGGCTAACAAGAAATATGATGTCAAATTTGCCTCGAAATATAGAGCCTTCAACATCCTACAAAATAAGATTGAGGATGTAGTAAATAAATCCACACAATTGTGGAAAACAATTCACAAAATAATTGATGACAAGGAAGAGGAAGAAAATAAGGTAGAGGTCAGTGCCAAGGAAAAGAAAACTAAAGATAAGAAAGGAGAGGAAGAGAAGGAGAAGGAAGCAACAACAAGAGCAGAGGAAGAAAAGAAGAAAGAGGAAGAAGATAAGAAAGATGAGGATAAAGAAAAAGGTGAGGAGGAAGAATCACATAAAGGAGGAGACATAGCAATAGCTGAATAACAACAAGAAGAATAGAGTGTGCAAGACACATAAATGCCACCTCCTAGTCCTCATGTAATCTTCACACGTGTAGATACAATAACTATCAAGGATGTTCCTGACAATTCAATCTAGAACATCAATCCCCTAACTATAGAGGATCTCTCAAACATCCTTCACCAATCCACTCTACAGGCACAATTATGCACAAACACTATATTGGTGAGTGTAGATGAGTTACAAAAGATAGTAACATAACCAAAAAGAGACAAGGTGAAACCATAGGAACCACCTTTCACCTATACAACTACTAGCACTAAAATTCTAATGCTCCCACCACCTCCAACAACTGCAATAGCAACAAGTGACACCATTCAGAAGCCAATTGTAGAAGAAGGGAAGTCTAATGAGAAGGAGGAAACATCAATGGAAGAGGAGCATGATGCTATTCAGACATTGGTATAACTACCAAAAATAGTCACTCCCATAGAAACCCCTCAGAAGTTGAGCACTAAAATCATACCTTAGCAAATCTCCACACTAGGCTTGAGTTCAACTAAGGTGTCCAGGGTACTTCACTATGGAGACCCTAAGTTTGATGAAGAGATAATCATTCCTTCTTATGACTCCAAGACCATCACAATGGCGCAAATCAATGAAATGCAAGATGCATTAGACAGAAGGAAGAGATAGGAAATACTCAAAAAAGAGTATAAACATAGGCAAGCACTACATGAGATTAAGGAAATCTTTATGGATGCCTTTAGCTTGTAGTCACTAAATAAGTCAAAGCCTATAATGGAACAATTATCTAAAATAGTTGACCAGGTGACTAGTGAACCCTAGGATACAAGTGTTAAACTTATGGAATGGTCTGAAAGGAAGTTTCAAGGGAAGGTAAATGAGAAAATATCCAATAGTATAACAATTGAACAAGTAGAATTGGCCAAGAAAATTGAAAAGGTCAAAATTGAACTTGAGAACATTTTCTCACTGTGCAAAAAGTTGTGTGATTTTTCCAATTTCACACAAGAGACAAGCCAAAGAACAATAAGCTTGGAGAGAAATCTGAAAATTTCTAGCATGCAATTACCGAGAGATCTAGCTCAAAGTGAGAACCATTTTGCCCAATCACTTCACACAGAGAGAGTTAGTTGTACTTACAAGTGAAGAGGCCAATATACAGGCCAAATTAATATAGATTCAATCCTCCATAACCCCACATTTGGAGGTCCTCCACAAAAAGCAAGTCTATGCTGAAATTGTCTTAAGAAAAGATCCTAATATTTCTACATTAGATGGACTTGTACATCTTGCTGTAGAGACTACCATTCAGCACAAGTCACTAGATATTGCTTTGGAAAATTGGGATACAACCCTAAGAATGATAATGGAGGTAAACAACATATTTTTGGCTAAATATGGTATTACTCCTTCAAACCATTTGACATAAGTATCAAAAAAGGGGGAGATGTAAATAATCAAGGAGATAGGGGGAGAGATAATAATAAGGAAGATATGACTAAGAGGGAGATAAGTCATAATGTGTAGATAGTATAGGGGGGATATGAACAAAATCAGCTATTACAGAAAGAGTAGACAAAATCACTCAGTAGATAAAGAGTATCAAGCACATCTAGCACATAATTTTTGGATACAAGAATGAAATAGCACAATAAGCTCAAGAGAGTTATAATAAGGTATTTTTTTAACAAATTTTGAAATTGTCTACATGTGTAGAATAGATTGGATAGGGTACTCATTTAGTTAATTGTTTTTGACATTCATGTCAAAGGGGGAGATTGTTGTTCTTAGAATGGTTTTGACATTTGAGTGTCAACACACTTAACCGCTTTATACATTGAAGCCAAATACACTATGTATGTTGAACCACAGTGTGTGTTGAGTGACTTTAGGTGCTGAGTCACAGTTGATGCCAAGCAAGATAGAATGCAATAAGTGCTGAGCAAAGTAGGATAGCATATGTGTCAAACACTAGTTGTTCAGTATGTGCCAAGCAACATAGAATCAGCATATGAGTTTGTTCCCTCACAAACTCAAATGTAAACTATTTTTGGAGTCAACATAGAAGGGATTTTGAAGATGAATAAGGATAAGAATGAATCATGTATATTTCCTATGTTATCAGCATGCAAGCAATGGGAAAAATACAAGGAATGAGCATGAATTTAAGATTCAATATGTATTGTAGATTCATACCTAACCCTAAGTCTACAAAGTCTTTGTAAGGAGACTTAAACTCCATGATTTGTTGCTGATTAAGGGAAGTCAAGATGGTTGCTAAATAGATAGAAAATTGCAAAATAGAGTAAATGGTACAAGCATCACAAACTTAATGAATTGAGCAGCAATTTACTCATCTAGTTGATTAGAACAAAGCAAGGGATACAGACTCAGATATCATATCGAGCATGGATCACATCAAAGTGAGAAAATCAAGTGCCTGAAATTAGTAATTGAAGATTGTAAGCAATCAGGTCAAAGGTATCTAATACTCTCTAACAATTGTAGTAGATAGTGAAGATCCTATGTTGATAGGTTAGCTTAACAACTATTTTGTAGACCCTTTGAAAAGGTGATTAAAATCCTTTAATAGGGTGACACTTCATGTAAAGTGTTTGTAAATTATTTAACCAAGTCACTGTTGACATAGTGTAAAGCTTTTAATAAGGCAAGCCTTTCATAGGGCAAACCATCAGAAGTGGTCAAACAATTATTGCTGAAGTAATTTTTGTGGGTATCATCCCCACCCCAGTTTTACCTTCTTATTCCTAGAGGGTTTCTGGGTTACCAAATCTGGTGTTATGTGTGTTGATGCATATGTTTATTCTATGTTCATTTAATATGTTTATGTGCATGCAGTTTGCTTTCAGTTATTTTTTTTAAAAGGATTGTAAAAAGGTACAAGTGCGATACTTCTAATTCACCCCCCATCTCAGAAGTACTCTTCCCATTTTGAATATTTCAACACTAGGACCCCTAGAGATGTATGTTATCCCTATGACCCCTTTTAACTCATTCAAAAAACTGAGATATGTCCTAGGACCCCTAAGGATGTATGTTTTCATGGAATGGGTTGAAGGGTCATATGATACCCTATGATCCCTTTCGACCCATTAAAATGAATGAGATATGATTCTAGGGGTCATAGGACCCATTACTACCCCTAGAGATGTATGTTATCATACAATGAGTCAAAAGGGGTCAGAGGATACCCTATTACTCTTTTTGACCCATTCAAATAAATGAGATATGATATTATGGTTCCTAGGAACCCTACGAATGTATGCTATCATGGAATTGATTGAAGTGGATCATAAGGTACCCTATGACCCATTTCATCATGTTTGACCAACTAAGATATGTCTCTAGGGGTTGTAGGACCCCTAAGGATGTATGTTATCATGGAATGGGTTGAAAGGGGTCATTGGATGCCCTATGACCCATTTCAACCCATTTAAACAAATGGGATATATCCCTAGGCATGATAGGGCCCCTAGAAACATATGTTATTTTCAAATGGATTGAAAGGGATCATAAGATACCTTAGGACCCCTATGGACATATGTTGTCATGAAGTGAGTCAAAAGGGGTCATAGATTACCTATGATCCCTATTAAGCCATTCAATCACATTATATATGTCTTAAGAATGTATATTGTCATGGAATGGGTTGAAATGGGTCATAGAATACCTTGGCTAAAAGTACAAAGTTGTGTCACATTTTAGGCTGACTTATCAGAATGACTAAATTTGAGTATTTCTTTCTAACAATAATTTTTTTTCAAAGATATGATCTAGATAAATTCATTCTAGATAAGTTATATATGGTCTCACACTTTTCCAACTAGAAATGTCTATTAAATACATTTTTAATACTAGTTTGCATCCAATTACTAAAAAATAGAAATTATTTTAGAAAAGTGACATTTCAATAACTCTTACTATTTTTAATGATTTTTTTTTAATAACATATAAACATCATTTTATATATCTCAGAGTCAACAATATTATCATATATAGTTTATAGTGTTTTAATTAGATATAGTATATTGTAATTAAAAAATTCTACAAGTATGTATTTTAACACTCAAAAAGATGTTGGTTTTGAGAAAGAAAAAATATTAAATCATTTAAATAAAAATTAAAAATTATATGATATTCTAGAGGAGAGAATCATCTTCTGGAATGTATAATTTTTCTCTTGGTTAGAATAATTTTTTATGGAAAATGTGGTGGGAGATGAAAACTATCGATTTCACATGAGTTGAAATTTGAATCATTATAAAAGACAAAATATAGGTCTAAAGCTAATTTTTATTTTTGATTGTTCTAGCTATATATTTTATCTATAAAATAGTCAAAGATCAAAGGGAAATAAGTTAAATTCCATATAGTTTTATGGTGGGAACTAGACCCCTAATTATTAGTAGCTAAAAAAAATCTATAAAAATTAGGAAAATTTATCAATTCTTATTCCAAATTATTATTAAAAATTATAATCCTAAACTTCATCCCTTTCTATAGATTTAATTAGTTTACTTCATTTTCAAATTCAAAATAATAATACCAATTTTATGGCATTCAACGTGAACAATTACACTTTTGTTAGCCTTTTCCTTTACAAAATGGTGACACAGGATTGTGCTTTTACCCCCTATAACCACTTTCAACCCTTGCGAACAAATAAAATATGTCCTTATATAATTATTATAATATGTGCTATAATATTACTAAGTTATAATTATAATTACTAAGTTGAATTACTATAGTATATACTATATAATTTAATGTATACTAGAATGCAATATATATAGTAATATATACACTATATATTATACTAAATACATATAGTTTATTATTTTTATATTATATAATTACTATATATGCTAAATTATGTATTGTATACAATAATATATAATATAATATATTACTATCCTATATAGTATACTCTATAAACTCATAATATTAAATCAATGCAAATCTATAATTAAAAAGAGAATTAAATGACAAATTTGTTTATTTGTCTCAATCTATAACAACCAAAAAGACACAAAATTTATCAATGGAATTTTAATCACATAGATCAAGGAGGAGAAAATCTCAACCTCTCTATGTTTGTATCCAAACCTTTTAATTTGCATGGGATTTCTCTAGTATGAGCAAAAAATGATTAGGTACCCGATATAAAGGGTATATGATATAATGAGTATTTGATAAATTGGGTATCTGATTTTCTTAGGTAATGGTTTTTTTTTTCTTTAGTTTTAGGATAGGGGTAAAAAAGTCAACAAAAATTATAAAAGCATTGTTGGATAGTTTGAGACTTTTTTTTTTTCAGATTGCCACTTTTTGGCCCACCATGATTTTGCACATACCCATGACATCCTTGGTTATCTTAACAAGTTCTTCTAACCATATGGACATATCATCTACTCTTCTCAACACAACCCTAATCCAACTTATTTTGAAATCTTGTGGAGAATGTAGGGCATGAACATGTCTGGTGTATTCTAAGTGCTTAAACTGATCTTTTGGTTTTCCATTGATTTATCATAAACTTCATGCAATTCAAGATCTCAAACTTACCCAATTTTGAAATTTTAAAATGGTCATACATCATTGAAAAATAAATCCATAGGCAGTAGTGAAGACAAAACACCTACATTGGCCATTTTTATGGAGAGTTTTAGATACAATTTATGTTAGCATGAATGCTGATGATATTCCTTGGGGGTAGGGGGGGTATCTTGAGCATTACTAGAAAATTTGGGAGAGTAACATGTTGCATTCATGAAAATGTTTGTAATTGATGCCAACATAGTATTGTTTGTGTAAAGACTATGAGAGTAGGAGATAGAGAACAAGGTCATATATATCAAGATTGATGATGAGGTCAAGTGAAATTGAGGATATGTTTTACAGTGTGCCCTAATGACATGGACAAATACATGTGCAGGAAGTTAGAGATATGTAAGATTTATTTATGATTTACAAAAGATAGTGTATAGGTAGAGAACCTAAGAAGTGTTTTATTTTGTTCATATTGTATGTCCTAATAGGGATAGAACCTTGATGAGTGAAGTTAGACCATGATAGTAGACAACCTAACGATGACATGAAAGCCTATGTAAGCTACGAGGTCACATGTGTAAAAAGTTGTAAAGACCATGAGCTGACAATTTTTTGTAATTATGAAAAGATATAATTAATTGTATTATCTTAATGAGGTCCTATTATAATTAATTGGGAAAGCCTCAAGGCTAACACAATGAATTATTTTGAGGACATGGTATAAAGGAAATTTATTTTCCTTGTGATGCAATATATGATATGCAAGTGTAGTTGCAAGTAATATTTGAAGTTGGTAAATATAAGTAAGAGATCAAAGGGATGAATATAATACAAAGTTGGAGATATGGTATTGAGAAATGAGATGTGTTTTGGTGCATTATTGGCAAGGTAAGAGGATAGAGGAAGAGTTTGAGATACTAAAGTTTGTTGCATTTTTATTATTAAAGGAATAATAAATAGGCTAGTTGGATAATGAGTTTGGTGGTCTTGCCCTTGAAGATATTTGGACAGTAGGTCCATCTTCCTTCTATAACTTCTAACATGGTTGACACAACTCCTAATGGAGTTGGAATCTCCTAACAGGGATTCAGAGTCTCCTAACAAGGACTGATATGTACTAAATTTATTTTATTAGATCCTAATTGAGTCGATCCTCTTACAAGGATCTCATATATTATTTTATCAATTGGTGGGTACCATCTCCACCAAGTTTCCCTAGTTAATATCTAGTGTTATTGTGTATTTATATCTTCTTATGGTTGTTGATTATATTAATCACATATTTAAGGTTAACTAAGGTTAATATAAGTTGTATTGATTTGATAAATGATTCACCCCTCTATCTCTGTCATCTTGGAAGACTTTACTTTCTAATAACTAGTATTAGACCATCAAGTTCATAAAGGAAAAGCTCAATATCTTAAGGAGACCAATGGTAGGTCATTTCAGAAAAGAAAATCCTAAGTTTGTTGGAGTTAACTATGATAGCTAGAAAGAGAAGTTGAAGGCTCATCTTTTATGCATGGATCCAAGATATTGGTTGATGAGGAAGAATGAGAAAAAAATTGTGGAAGAAAGAGAACTTGAAGAATGTAGTGAAGGTGAGAGATCTATTCATGTGTAACATGCTTTCTAGAGAAGGACTTTTGTTAGCTCTTCTTAAAAATGAATACAGTTAGGTAAAATCTTTGGCATTTTCTCATGAAATTTAGGAAGATTTGGAATCTATGTTTGAAGGTGATAAGCATGCTAAGAGAATAAAATTACAAAATTGGATATGTTTGTTTCAAAAGGCTATAATAAAGGAAGATGAAATAGTAAGAATTTATATTGGTAGAATATTAGAAGTTGTTGTAGGAATCAAGTCTTGTAATAATAAAATTACAAAATTGGATATGTTTGTTTCAAAAGGCTATAATAAAGGAAGATGAAATAGTAAGAATTTATATTGGTAGAATATTAGAAGTTGTTGTAGGAATCAAGTCTTGTAATGGAACTAAAGATGAAGATGAAATCATATGGAAGATCTTGAAAATTTTGACACCACCATTCAAGAAGACAACATAGATTTTAGAGCAAGTGATACCTTGTACTGAGAAATTCTTCTTGGAAGATTGGAAGCAACATAAGTAATCTTGAATAACTCTCGCTTGTTCTTTTGTTTCTAGTTGTCTTTTGGCTTTTTGTTCTAGCTTTAGGCCTTGGATTTGTCTTTTTTCCTGGTCTTTTCTCAAAACTATACATTTAGCCTGGGCTTTTTGCTTATTATCAGCCTTTGATATTCTACTTTTTGGCTAGGCTTTCATGCTTATTATTAGCCTTTGATCTTCTACTTTTTGGCTAGGCTTTCACGCTTATTATCAGCCTTTTATGTTTTAGCTCTTGGGTTTTAGGTTCCCTGTAAAACTTGTTTATCTAATCAAAAACATAAGTAATCTTGAAATAGTCTAGAGATTTTCCAAGAGTGGAAACTTATTTTACTGTATTAAATGTTAGTCCTTCCTTCTCAAAAAGTGCAAGCACTAGTGGTGATTATGCTAGTAGTAGAAGATTCATATTTGAGGAAGAAAAAAGGATTGAAGATTGGATTTCCTTGCTTGTAAGGAGAGAAAAAGATGGTAATAAAATATTACATCATGACCTTTAGGGCTTGCATTTAAGGGATCAAGTGAACATTCTCAAAGATATCTCAAATATGTTTATTCTTGTAGATTTTCTCATAGTCCCTTAGATCATTTTTTTTAGGGTCACCTACCTTTGTTATCAGATTCAATGGCATCTCAAGACTTGTTTCCAATATTTGTAGCCTAAGAAATACAAATACTAGTCAAAGACATAATATTGGCAATGGGGGTATGGGGAATACAATATCAAAATTAAACCAAAAAATTTCTCATAGATCTTGGAGGTGGAAAAAATCTTATTTTTGAATGAATTTAGTATAGGTTTAAAAAATACAATGGAGTGACATGAAAAGGTCCTACCAAACAGAAGAAAATTAACAATCATAGGATGTCATACGACATGGTCAAAATCTTTACATTTCTATTTACTAAATACAAACTGAACTTGTGAATATATCATGACCAAATAAAATTTAAAATAAAAAGTTATTGAAATATAAATGAATATATTATCTTGAAGGACCTTTAGAAAGTTAGGAATAAAGTAAAATGATTTCAAATAAAGCATGTATATTAAAGAAAAAAAGAAAGAAATCATTGAATAACCACGTTGACATAAAAAGAAGGACAAAGAAAAAACCAAGGTAACATCAAGATTAAAAAAATATATTTTAGTGATGATTTGTTATAAATAATAAAAAGAAAATAATATAGATTTTACCATTAGAAAAATAGAAAATAATAAGCATGTCAAGAATATATTAGAAAATGAAAAGGAAAAATAAATAAAAAAGAAAATAATTATATGGTCATATGGAGTGTGTGCCACCTTATCACATATGAATTGGATTGTTTAGAACATCTGGACATAAGAAATTTTGAGTGATTCATTCCCAAGGGAATATTTAGAGTTGTCTCTTTAAGGTTACTAAGATTATATAGACCAGAATTTGTTAGTTACAAACTAACAGTTGTAGATGATGGATTCTTAAAGTTAGAACATTTGGTCAATTTTCTCAACCTCTATGAAGTGTGAAGACAAACTGCTGATGATTAGGGTGGATTAAAAAGTATAGAAGATGGGATTCTTGCTAGTTTCATGAAGATGCATATGTTAACACTATGAAATGATGTTAGAAACGGTGATAATCCTCCACCTCTATCAAACAAGATGACAACTATGAAGGATCTCAAATGCCTCTACTTAATCAACTTTGCAATGCCAAATTGGTTGTGTGTCTTCTCAAATCTGATGACATTGTATCTAGAAGCAAACCATTGTGCTAAATATCCACCACTTATAGAAGCATTTTCCAACTTAATAGTTTGAGGTTAATGATCAATACATATTGCAAGGCATTGCCACAAGGGTTTTGGAAGCCCAAAGGATTCCCCTAGCTACGCTTTCTTAGAATTTCAGATTTTTACGAGTTAGAGGAGTTGTTAGAAACAAAAATAGAGGAAGGGGCAATGCCAAGTCTTGAGACACTACAAGTATGTTCTTGTCCCAGCATAAAGAGAGTTCCAATTGGATTGGAGCTTCTAAAAAGTTTGAAATATTGCAAGTTTATAGAAACTAGAGTGACTCATTTCTTAAAAGAGAGTGGTGAATTACAAAATAAAATGAAAGCCGCTAATCCCAATCTCATAATTGAGACAAGCTTGTTTGACTACTGAAATGCATAATACATGTATTTTTACAATTTCTCTATATAGTATACATATCAAATTATTTTAATAAGTCTAATTTATATGGACAAAAAATATTTATAAAATATTCAATTTTATAAAATATATATAATTTAAATATTATTTTAAAAGTTTATAACATAAAGATCAATAAGAATAAAAACTTGTATACATAGATATGTTTATATAAAGAACAAAGTAAGTTATTTACAAAGAGGTTTATGGTTACATTTCATGAATCAATCAATGAATAAAGATAATTTAACATAAAACATGTTATACTTTTCCTTTTATTAATACTTATGAAACTTAACTAATGTAGTTTGCATTATAGCTATGATTTTTCTAAAAGCCTATAATATTTGTTCTATTTAAATATATCTATATTTGTAGATATGTAAATTATACATCTCAAGTATAAAATGTCAAAGAACCATTAACATTTTCTTAATGAGAAAAAAGTTAATGTTGACAAAAATTCTTATATGCAAATTGAAATTTTATTTATGTTTGTGATTTCAAACTTTTTATTAGTGATAAATTTGGATTTGGTGTTGAATATAATATGGTGTCTCTATAAGTAAATTTGCAAATAAATTTTATTTTAACCTCTTTTTTTATTTATGTTTATGTAGATGAATCAAGTATATCTAAAACATCTATTTGTATTTTATTTCTAAAAAAGTTAATGCCTACTTTTAATTGAATGTTTTCTAAATCCCATTGCTGTCACTTGAGGATTTTGAAGATTGTATTAACAAAAATAAGGACCTATTTGTAGTTAATGCAAGTGATTTATTTATGATCGAGAGTTGATGTCTCTTTTTTTTTTTTTTTGTGATTTATCATGTCTAGAAAAATCATTGAGTTAGAATTTTCAATTTGTTCTTATAATACTAAAACCAAATTATATACCATGATAATTCATTTGTATATTAAAATGTAAAAATCAAACAATTCTAAATTTTTATGTATTTTCATATATTATTCTTTGTATTGAATTAGAGTTACAATATAATGACAAAATGTTTCCATTATCTAAACAAATATTCTAAAGTCCATACATCAAATTAATAGTGGTTAATACCAAAGGCATACAAACTTTGATATTTATTATTCATCTAATGGGGTTATCAATGTATACAAAGGATAAACAGTTATGATGATAAGTTGTAATGTAAATTTATAGTAACTATCTTATATTTTAAATTATATTAATGCCAATATTCACCCCTTAATACATTGATCCTAAAGACATCAAATCCACCTTAGGTACACCCCCTTAAAGCTTACAAACAAAATCATGTTGAATATATAGTTGGAATACATATTTTGAGAAAATGTTTCTAAAGTAGCAAATCCTGAGCCATGTAAGGCTCTATAAAGCTGTGTTCTGATCCTAAAAAAGGCATATCTTCAAACTATGTTCCTAACATCTCATTCCTACAAAAAAAGTCTTGAATTATTCAAAAATGACCCCTAAGAGATGTAGCTAATCTATATCATTGTGTAGTGACCACAAAAGGGTATAGTTCTTGAGCATGTGCTTTGAAGCTCACTTGACAATGATCCATATTAAGTGTGATATCATGTCCCAAATTTATCTCCAAAATTAGGCTATACAAAAAATTTATTCTTAAAACTTATTAGAATAAAAAATAAAAATAAACATGAAACGTAAAAAATACAAAAATGCTTCTCGTGCAAAACACCATCCCAAAGTGAGAAGCTTGCTTGAGATGATGGAAATTCTTCCATCCTTTTATGCTACCAACCTCCAAATATGAAGTTTCAAAGAACAAAATTGGGATTGATAAGAGAATTATTATCAATTTCTCCATCATCTAATGTATTTACATTATCAATGAAAGCAACATTTCCCTTTTCATCGGATTGATCTTTCAATATTCGTTTAGGAACATCGCTAGCTCTAGTTTTGCAAACCCATGTTGTGCGACACTTTTTCTTACAATAAAAAAATTATTGTCTCTTTTACATTTATTTGACCATTTATTAGTATTTCATGAGTATAATTCCTTTTCAATTAAATCTTCTTCCCTTATAGCTTCTTTTATCCTCTTTTCTTTTTCTAGAAGAGCTAACATCATATCCTCTAGAGTTTTTGAAGTGATTTAGTTGAGTGTAAAAACATCGTTACTATACTTAGAAGATAAGCTACCTAACAAGATAGCCTTAGGATCATCATCCTCAACATGAGACTTAACTTATGAAACTTACCTGATAAGAGATCTTAGGTTACTAATATGATTTGACATTGTGATACCATTCTCAATATTGAAGCTAAACAATTGAAGTTTGAAGGAAAACATTGCATTGATAGCTTTTTCTCCAAATAACTTGTTTAAACTATCCCAAGTATCACTAGAAGATTTATCTAAACCTATATGACAAAGTTCATAATCTACAATAGCAAGGCCAATAATAGCCTTGGTTTTATCATCTCTAGTGTTCCACTCCAACAATCAAATTGCATTCGTAGGTGGTCTTTTGTTGCCACTCAATATTCCCCATAAGTTTTTATTCATCAATTGTATTTGTATTTTGATTCTTCATGTATGAAATTTAAAACTTGAGTATTTATCTACTAAAGTCTCCATTAAAATAAAAACCTTTCACTATGTGGCAATATAAATCGCTTGAATTTTTAAAGAAGATGACTTCAATTTTAGTGCACAAATCAATAAAAACTTGACAATAAAAAACTCCTTTTATACATACTCTTGAATAATGTGTATTTTGTCTCCATAGATCATTTACTTTCTGGAATCTCATATCACCACTACTAATTTATTGAATCCCAACAAGTTCAAACACTTAATAATAAAATATAGCATATTATCAATGTCATGAGAAGGCAAAGAGAACCTATTGACTAGCATGCCATTTTTGATAGAGATGTGTATGGATTGATCTGCTGCCTTATTCTCTTTAAGACTTCTCTTGGGCACCTTAATTTTCATATCAATCATGGATGAGTATGGTGCTTTATTTTGGTATTAGGAAAATACTTGCTAATCAAATTGCTTCCTCCAATCCTATGCAAGCTCCTCTCTACAAAAATAGATTATGTAATGGATGCCAAAACCAAACAATCTCATTACATCTTCTTGGATACCAAATAAGGGCATATAAACTTTGATATTTATTATTCATCTAATGGGGTTATCAATATATATGAAAGGGAGAATATTCTTAACCTAAACAAGAGTCATAATCAAATGGGGAGTAATGTTGAAGAAGTTGAAGTATTTCTACTAATGAAGATATAGACCGCTCACCATTAGTTTGAAGAACCTAAATTGTAAAGTTGTGTTGGTTGATGATGCACACATTTAATTATCTTATGTAATGTATAATCTTATATGCAATGTGTTGTTAGCAGTGCCAAAGGGGGAGAGTATTAGCCACAACTGATATTGTAATCGATGATGTTATTAATGTATGTAAAAGTGTCATATCATTTGTTATATTATAATTGATTTCGAAGTCTTAATGATGGACATTAGGCTAACTGATGAAAGTACCATATCATTTGATTATTAAAGAGGATTTGATTGATGAAGAGGATTTGAAGAAGTTATGATGAAGATAGAGTTTATATGTAAGGTATTCAATGAGTAGTTGAATGAGCTAGAAAATGATTGTGTAATATTGGTTTGATTATCTTACAATCATGCATTGTTGCAATATGTTGAAGATCACAAGCTTAACTAAGTCACAAGGTTAATGAAGGGACATTGTATTTGCCTAGTGACAGCAACATTTCCTGAGAAATTGTAAAGAGGAATGAAGAACATAGTGTTTCCTAGGCGAGTCAATATTAATAGAGTTGTATATTTCCTGAGTAACTTTAGTGTTTACTAAGTGACATCCAAATGAACAAGATTGAGGAAATGCAATTTGAGGATGGCTCTTGATAGAAATTTGGAAAGTTTGAGAAGTTCTATTGTGAGAGTCAAATTTTGTTGCAAGATCAATGATAGAGAAAAATAAAGAAGGATGCGATGAAAGAAATTGAAGAAGGATAAGAATGGACAAAAAATTATATGTAAAGTTATATTTTATATGTGTATAAATTCATTACATGAAGGAATTCTATTATAAACCTAAGATGGATGATTACTATGAAGTGAAAAAAGATGTCCAAGGATTTGGAAGCATTGAGAAGTCTATTTAAGGAGGGGAACATGATAGGTTAGGTTGTTGATCCACTTAGTTTATCACAAAGGGTTATGGAGTTAATCTCATGTTGATATCTAGAAGGTAATTAGGCTAAAATGTTAATAGTTGTTTTGAAAAGTGAAGTTATTAAAGAAGAAATAAGTGTTGAGCTAAATGAATCAAGATGAGTAGAGAGATGAGAAAGGAGTTTTTGGAAGAGAAAATCAATCGAGTAAAAGATAGAGAAAAAGCAAGAACCAAGATCTGATAAAGAAAAGGTAGTTGTTATTCTTATAGATCACTTTATACTATTATTATTTAACGATTGTAGCATAAAATATAGAAAGCACCAAGTGGACCTAACAAGTCTATCAAATCCTATATGGTAAAATCAAGTAGCAGTGTTTGTAAGTCCTTTAAATCAAGCCACTCTTTTTAGTTCTAGATGGGATTGATAAGGTCTAATATTTTGGTGAAATCCTCTAACAAGGTCACCTTAACAAAGTGTATGTTGAAGAATTTGAGAAATACAAATCCACAAAACTCAAAGAACACCTGCGTGCAAGAACCTATCACATGGAAGAAAAGACAAAGAAGAGGCAAGATTTTTTCTGTAAGAATATAAAACATATATTATTGGACTGAAAAGATGAGATGAAATTTACAATTGATCAATCCTTATAGAAGGAGACAAAAATCTAAAAAAGGGAAGCCCTATGAGATAAATGAAATTTATTAATTACTAATTAATTATTAAATAAAAATGCAAGTGCATAGAGAGAAATCTTAAGAAACGAGTAAGGGTAATTTAATGAATGAAATTAATTAACTTTTTACTTTAACACCCCCCTTAAGATGAGAAACAATGCAACTATAAAAAATGCAAAAAAAACAAGGAAACTACAATTCTAAAAGAAAACTTAGGTCCCATAAAAAGGCTTGATGAGGTACACAATCAAAATAAAATCTCTATGAAATAAAGAAATAGATAAAACCCAGTAGAAAAAACCCTAGTCCAAAAAGAGATAGAATAGGATGCACAAATAAAATATCTCAAGAGACTCCCTCAATACCATAAGTACAATGAAACCCCCCATTATAGAAGCCTTGAGCCTCCATAGCCACCCCCCCCCCCCCCCCCATTATTGATTTCGAAGTCTTAATGATGGACATTAGGCTAACTGATGAAAGTACCATATCATTTGATTATTAAAGAGGATTTGATTGATGAAGAGGTTTTGAAGAAGTTATGATGAAGATAGAGTTTATATGTAAGGTATTCAATGAGTAGTTGAATGAGCTAGAAAATGATTGTGTAATATTGGTTTGATTATCTTACAATCATGCATTGTTGCAATATGTTGAAGATCACAAGCTTAACTAAGTCACAAGGTTAATGAAGGGACATTGTATTTGCCTAGTGACAGCAACATTTCCTGAGAAATTGTAAAGAGGAATGAAGAACATAGTGTTTCCTAGGCGAGTCAATATTAATAGAGTTGTATATTTCCTGAGTAACTTTAGTGTTTACTAAGTGACATCCAAATGAACAAGATTGAGGAAATGCAATTTGAGGATGGCTCTTGATAGAAATTTGGAAAGTTTGAGAAGTTCTATTGTGAGAGTCAAATTTTGTTGCAAGATCAATGATAGAGAAAAATAAAGAAGGATGCGATGAAAGAAATTGAAGAAGGATAAGAATGGACAAAAAATTATATGTAAAGTTATATTTTATATGTGTATAAATTCATTACATGAAGGAATTCTATTATAAACCTAAGATGGATGATTACTATGAAGTGAAAAAAGATGTCCAAGGATTTGGAAGCATTGAGAAGTCTATTTAAGGAGGGGAACATGATAGGTTAGGTTGTTGATCCACTTAGTTTATCACAAAGGGTTATGGAGTTAATCTCATGTTGATATCTAGAAGGTAATTATGCTAAAATGTTAATAGTTGTTTTGAAAAGTGAAGTTATTAAAGAAGAAATAAGTGTTGAGCTAAATGAATCAAGATGAGTAGAGAGATGAGAAAGGAGTTTTTGGAAGAGAAAATCAATCAAGTGAGTAAAAGATAGAGAAAAAGCAAGAACCAAGATCTGATAAAGAAAAGGTAGTTGTTATTCTTATAGATCACTTTATACTATTATTATTTAACGATTGTAGCATAAAATATAGAAAGCACCAAGTGGACCTAACAAGTCTATCAAATCCTATATGGTAAAATCAAGTAGCAGTGTTTGTAAGTCCTTTAAATCAAGCCACTCTTTTTAGTTCTAGATGGGATTGATAAGGTCTAATCTTTTGGTGAAATCCTCTAACAAGGTCACCTTAACAAAGTGTATGTTGAAGAATTTGAGAAATACAAATCCACAAAACTCAAAGAACACCTGCGTGCAAGAACCTATCACATAGAAGAAAAGACAAAGAAGAGGCAAGATTTTTTCTCTAAGAATATAAAACATATATTATTGGACTGAAAAGATGAGATGAAATTTACAATTGATCAATCCTTATAGAAGGAGACAAAAATCTCAAAAAGGGAAGCCCTATGAGATAAATGAAATTTATTAATTACTAATTAATTATTAAATAAAAATGCAAGTGCATAGAGAGAAATCTTAAGAAAGGAGTAAGGGTAATTTAATGAATGAAATTAATTAACTTTTTACTTTAACACCCCCCTTAAGATGAGAAACAATGCAACTATAAACAATGCAAAAAAAACAAGGAAACTACAATTCTAAAAGAAAACTTAGGTCCCATAAAAAGGCTTGATGAGGTACACAATCAAAATAAAATCTCTATGAAATAAAGAAATAGAGAAAACCCAGTAGAAAAAACCCTAGTCCAAAAAGAGATAGAATAGGATGCACAAATAAAATATCTCAAGAGACTCCCTCAATACCATAAGTACAATGAAACCCCCCATTATAGAAGCCTTGAGCCTCCATAGCCACCCCCACCCCCCCCCCCCCCCCCCCCACACACATAAGGAATGGAAAACCACCTGTGTCAATAAACATAACAATGTGGCTCCAATTTGAAAGAAACAAAGGCGGTGGGCAAGGAGGGTGAAACTCCTAAATGTAAGATGAAGTTGGAAGTTCTAGCTAATCCTCAAAGAAGAATGCAATAGAATCTTGAAATGGAATCTAAAATGGAGGTGGAATAACAAGTGTGTTGGATCTATCATATGAGAGGAGATGTGTGTCCTCTAATATATCCTCAAAAAATGTAGTAGTTGGCTCAATGATTGGAGCTATAATGATAGGCAATGCTAAACAGTAATCATGTGCAATGGATGGAATTTGAAGAGGAGGAGGTGATGTAGAAGTCAAAACACTGCTCTCACAAACAACACATAAGTTTAAGTGACCTGACTTCACCTCAGTAGTCTCTTGTAAAGAAGAAGAGCGAGTCTTTGATAGTAGAGATGGTGGACCAAAATGAGAGAAGGAATATAGGTAGGAAGATTGATCAACAGTCCCTATAGAAACATTATTTTTTGTCTCACTATTAATGATGTTTACTGAATCTTGTGAAAACTCAACTATCTTCCCTATGCCACTGTGTGAAATCTGATATATAGACAGAATGTTAGACTTGGAAAAAGATGGAATATAAAGTACATCATGAAATGTACCATCATCAATGATAATAGAACCTTTACCACATATAGTTAGAATAGTGCTTTCCCCATCAAAATGTGTAGAGTAGGAGAAGCCTCAAAAGAAAAGAATGAATCTTGAGAAGATGCCATATAGTGTGAAGCATCCAAATGAAGAAGAAGATCTATGAGAAGTAGAAGTAATATCAATGTTACTCTTTTGAAGGAGAGCTATCAAGTATGAAACCTATTTGGCATAGCCATCTAACTTCTTCTCATAAAAATATGACTCATCATGATTGGACTTATTACAATAAGAAAACTTTGGTCTTTCTAGCTTTGGTTTTTATCCCTTAGGAGGTGGTAGGTCTGATGTGATGTGAAGGCTAGAATCAATTTGAGAATCTATAGGATGTGACTTCTATTTCTTCTCCTTCATCCTAGAAGATGGTTGAGCTACCAATGCATACGTCTATGAGATTTGAGAGAATCCAATTAAGAGAGCTTAGCTTGCTCTTGAGTCAAATGATAAAAAAAAACCTCAATGGATGGTATGGTAAATCTAGTACCAAAGGTATCCTTGGTGGAATAGAAGGTAGAAGAAAAACTATAAAAGTTTCCATGAATCTTAGAAAGAATTAAGTAAATGCACTTAGTGTCAATCTTGGTTTTCCCACAACTTTGCAATAAAGAGAGGTAAGCTTTTCCTCAATCTAAAGTGCCCTAAACTCATTCATTGTACCAAACAAGCCATCAAGCTTGGTCTAGATAGCTAGAGGGGTATTGCACCCATCAAGATGAAACTATAGACTATGGGATACCTATAAAGCAATCAACTTGATTACCTCATCCATCTTTTCATGTGTTACATGACCTCAAAAGGCCTCTGTAAAATTGGTTGCATTATGTCTAAAAAAGACCACAACCCTTTTAACTAGAGAAGTCATGTCATCAAGGACTTCTATGTGTGATAGTTATGAGGGCCCAAAAGTTCTAGATAAGAAGGTCTCAACCATTGTTTCAAAATGTGTTGGATTTTTTTTTGAAAATTTTCTAGTTTGCTGATGTAAATAACAAAAACAATAATACAAAACACCCCCCACAATGCAAAAAATTGAACCCAAAAGATAGAAAGCATCATCTAACTTCAAGTAAAAAAGGTACAAAAATTGATTTTTTTTCAAAAAATGCCTTCATAAATGTGTCCATGTCAAATTTTTTTTTCAATAATCTAAGATTTGTCAAAAAATACATTTGTATGCAAAAGATACAACCAAAAATCCACCAATAGGCTTTTAGAACAAAACAAATCAAACACATGACAACTTGGAGACCATCAAATTTTCAGCCAAAATTGATGAAGTTAGCACTTGCACCTTATGGACATCAGTGTATGTGCAAGTCTGTCAATACATGTGTAGTTGCTAATGTAGACATACTTTTTCATGCAAACTATTTAAATTTGTAAACTTTTGCATGCACTTTTTAAAGTTTCAAACTAATGCAAATTCTAAAGCCACTTTTTTAAAAAAGGGGTGTTATTATTTTTAATAAAGAAAATTGTACTTGCATTGGGATGTGTGCTAGGGTTGTACAACTCTAGAATACAAATTGGTTTTTGACTCCCTAGTCAACATTGTCCAAAATTGACAAATTTTATGAAAATAAGGTTTTTGACATCTTTTGTATCCAACCATGATGTCCCTTTGAACTCAAAAAGCTCTGATTTTTAGAGCACCCCTATTTGCAATTTTTTTTAAAAAAATAGCTTGATTTGATCCAACAAACTCTTGTTCCCACTTTCTTTAAAAAGTAAACAAGCTACAATAGATCCAGCTCTGATACCATGAAGGATTTGAGGAATACAAATCCACAAAACTCGAATAACACCTACATGTAAGAACTTGTCACAGAGAAGAAAAGGCAAAGAAGAGGCAATGATTTTTCTCATATTATTAGACTAAAAATATGAGATGAAATTTATAATTGATCAATCCTCATAGAAGGAGATCTAAAACCTAAAATGGAAACCCTAAGAGGTAAGTGATATTTAATAATTATTGATTAATTATTAGATAAAAATGCAAGTGCATAGTAGGAAATCTTAAGAAGGGAGTAAAGGTAATTTAATAAATCAAATAAAATTAACCTTTTACTCATATGTAACCTTTAACAAGGTAATCTCCTAACAAAGATCACTTCAGAAGAGTGAAATTTTTGGGTTACAAGTCCCAAGTGGGTTTTCCCTTAATAGGGTTTCCATGTTAAATATTGGTGTCAAAATTGTGTGAATATTAATTGTGTTTCAAGTTGATTTACATGTGTTTACAATTTACTGTAACTCGATAATAACTAAATTATCACTAGGTAAGTACTAGAAATTTACTCCCAGTTGGTAATGCAAGGAACAATTTGACAAGAATTAAAAAAAAATATTATGTATGAGTTAAGTTTTATGGTGGATATTTTTATCAAACTTATTATTATTGATGTTTATGTTTCTTTGATGGTGATGAAATGTTTGAAGGTACTGTGAGATAACTGGACATAAGCAATTTGCTCCCCCCCCAAGTCATCTAACGCAAGAATAGAAAAAGTGCTAAAATTGAAGATCAAAGGAGAAAATAATATTTTTTAGACAATTTGTTAGCATGAATGTTGATGGTATTCCTTTGGGGGAATACGCTAAGAATTGGTAGAATGCTTGGGAGATTGTTAGCATGATTAATATGTTGTGTTCATGACTGTATTTGTCATTGATGTCAACTTAGTATTGTTTCTATGATGACTAGAATAATAAAAAACAGAGAATGAGTTTGTACAAATTACATATTTATGATTAGGTTATGTGTGATTGAGAACATATTCTACAATGTATCTTAATGATGTGGAGAAGTGCACGTGCAAAGAGTCAGGGTCATGTGATAGTTATTCAAGAGTTATAGAGGATAGAATGCAGAAAAAGTACTTGAGAAGTGGTTTATGATGTTTGGATTATATATCCTAACAAAGATAGAATTGTGATTAGCACTATTAGATAATGATAGTAGAAAGCCTGATGATGATCTCAGTGAGTGTTCAAGGTTAGAAATCACACATGTAAGAAGTTGTAAAGCCTGTGAGCCAATAGTGATTTATAATTATGAAAAGATGTAACATTTTTTAATGTATTAATGTGGTCCTATTATAATTAATTGGGAAAGCCTCAAGGCTATCTCAAGGAATTATTTTGAGGATACGGTATAAAGGAAGGTTAATAAAGTTTGTGTTCCATTTTTTATTAAGAAAGTGACACATGAAGTTGGTAAATGCATGTAAGAGATCCAAGAGATTATTTCAGTGTGAAGCTGGTGATTTGGTATTGAGATCAGAAGAGGATTGCGCTATTGGATTGGAAAAGGAGTTCAAGATCATTCATTTCTATTATTTTGCAAGGAATAATACATAGATCAATTGGATAGTGAGTTCAATGGTCTTGCACCTGAAGCTACTTGGGAAGTGGGTTCTTTGGCCTTCTACAACTCCTAACAGGGTTGGAATCTCATAATGGGGATTCAAAGTCTCTTAATAGGGATTGACATGTACTAAATGTATTTCATTGGCTCCTAACATAGTCCATCCTCTTACAAGGAACTTTAATATTATTACATCATTTTATAGGTACCATTCCCACTGGACTTTTCCCTCTGATCAAGTGTTTCCCTAGCTACCATATATGGTGTTATTGTGTATGTGTATCTTATTATGGTTGTTGATTATATTGTTCACATGGTTAAGGATTAATAATTTTGATAAAAAATTTAATGAGTGGATAGTTGATTCACACCCCCTCCCCTCTTAGTTATCTTGGTGGACTTTACTTTCTAACAGTTAGTATTAGAGCATCAAGTCCTTGAAAGAAAATCTTAGCAACTTAAGGAGATTAATGGTAGGTCACTTTAGAAAAGAAAGTCCTAAATTTGATGGAGTTAACTATGATAGCTAGAAAGAAAAGATGAAGAATTAGTTGGTATGTATGGATCCAAGGTACTAGTTGATGAAAAGTAATGGAAAGAAGATTGTGGATGAAATCCAACTTGATGATTGCAGTAAAGTTGAAAGAGATCTATTTATGTGCAATATACTTTCCAGAGAAGCATTATTGTCATCTCTTCCTAAAAATAAACATAGAAAGGTAAAATACATAGGTGCATCTCACGAAATTTGGAAAGCTTTATAATCTGCATTTGAAGGTGATGTGCATGCTAAATGAATCAGATTACAATATTGGATATATTTATTTTAATATGCTAAGATGATGGAAGATGAATCTATCAGAAGCTATGTTGGTAAAATATCATAAATATTGCAGGAATTCAGTTTTACAATGGGTTTAAAACTAAAGATGAAATTATTTGGAAGATCTTGAAAACTTTGACAACACCATTCGAGCAAACAATGTAGATGATTGAACTAGTAATACCCTATACTAAGAATTTTCCTAGAGAGACTCTACTTGGAAGATTGAAAGCAATAGAAGTGAGCTTGAAGCAATCTAGAGACTTTCCTAGAGTGGAGAAGCCTTTTGGTGCATTAAATGTTCATCCTTCTTTATCAAGAGGTGCAAGCACTAGTGGAAACTATGCTAGGAGCAACAAATCTAGATTTGAGGAGGAGAGAAGAATTGAAGAAAGAATTACCCTACTTATAAGGAGAGAACCAGATGGTAAGAGAATTTTTAAATGTTGGACTTGTAATGAATTTGGTCATTATGCTTCTAAGTTTCCTAAAAGAGAGAAAAAGTATAAGAAGAATTTCAAGTCTATAAGGCCTAAAGATTTTTTTTATGAAAATGAAGATGATGAGTTTGAGGAAAGAGTTCAAAGTGAAAGTGATGATGAATTAGGATTTCTAGCTATAAAAGAAGAAAATCTTGAAAAATAAGTCAGAGAAGAGAAAGCCCTTATTTTGCAAGTTAAAAAGAGAATTGATTGGATTATAGATAATGGTTATTGGCATCATATGACTGAAGAAATAAATAAATATTATAAATTTAGGAATCATGATGGAGGAATGATCATAGTTGGTAATAATGGAGCTTGTCATACCAAGGGAATAAAATCTATTAATGTTGATGGAAAGAATAACATTGATGATGTCTATTCTGTTGATGGATTACAACTTAACCTATTGAGTACTAGATAGTTGGTTGATAAAGGTTAGCGGTTCTAATTCACATAGAAGATAGGCATTATCAAGGATAAAGATGGTAATTGATTGGCACTAGTACAAGATCTAGAGGTAGTGCTTTTAAATTAAATCGTATAGATATTACATGTTTGGCTATAAAAGTGGATAATACTTGGTTATGGAATATAATATTTTTTCATATAAAATTTGATAATATTGTGAATGTTAGTAGTACATTTTTTGTTAGAGATTTACCTAGAATTGTGAAGCCTGCTAATGTTGTGTGAAAGCAATGTTTTATGGCTAAGTAAAAGAAAGCTTCTTTTCATCACAAGAAGTTCACTACCACATAAAAATTAGAGATTGTTCATATAGATTTGAGTGGTCCTACCAGATCAAAAGGATTCTATGGTGAAAAGTACTTTATGATTTCACTAGAATGATGTGGGTAAGATTTCTTAAAGAAATGTCTAAGGAATTTGAAAAGTTTAAGTTGTTTAATAATAGAGTTCAGAATAAATCAGGAGTAAATTATTATTTTTAAGATTAGATAGAGGTGGAGAGATTACCTTGAACTAGTTTAACACCATTTATGAAGTAAATGGAATGAAGAGATAGCTATGAGCACCTAAGACCTTTGAGAAAAACGGGATTGCTAAAAGAAGAAATAGGTATGTAACAAAAGAAAAAAGAGCCATGATGTTCGAGAATGATGTATACAAGACATTTTAGAGAGAACTCATCAATACAATAGTATACACAATGAACAAAATTGTAATTAGAAAAGTTACAAACAAGACTCCTATCAATTATGGTTTAGACATGCACCCTTAGTGAGGTATTTTATAATTTTTGGAAGTGATTGTTACATAAAGAGAGATGATGATATTGGCAAGTTTGATGCAAGAAGTGATGAGTTATTCTTCTATTTTCTATTCAGGATTTATTCATTTTAGGATTTCATTTTCATAACATAGACAAGATTAAATTATTCTTCTATTTTCTATTAGAAATGAGAGAGGAGAGTTCTAACTCCTATTCCATTTTCATCTTTATTGCACAAGTGAGTGACTGTGTATTGTATCTACAATGAAATGATTAAGAATTTATCATAAACCATAAAGATATCACCTACAAGAGATGTTAGGCATATCCACAATGGCATATGCACATAAGTTGATACAAAACTTAAATATCTACCTAGGATCATCCATATATTCATCTACTTATCATATTTATTCATAAAAATTAGCATTATATTAAATTATTTACTACATATAAAAGATCTCAAAAAAATACTATTACATCTCATATCAAAAGAGAATCATACATAAATCCAATGTTTTCGATCATTAATGGAACATATCAAAAGTAAAACATCATATTGAAGCATGTCATGTGAAATTTTTTTTTAAAAAAACATGACACATGATATGAGATTAGATCAAAATATATAATCCTCAAATATGTCAAAAAATGTGTAATGGGGTGATACAATCACAATGTCAAAAATGCATGTTCTATTAGAGCACTATAAGTGTCAAATGTATCAAAATGATACATATGAGGAGTACATATCGATGGAAAAATGATATATTAGAACAAAAAATATAGAAGAGTGAGAGCCAAACTACGCCCCTCTCCCTTTCCATTAGGAGGAAGGGGAGGAAGAGGTGGAACATCAACACCTGTAGGAGGGACACCACCCTCAGAATCCTATGAATATTTGGATAACCTCATAATATGTTTATGCATTATAGTATTTTTATCATAGGGGCTGATGAATCCACTCATCTCCCTTCATTTGTAGATGCCTCGTAAGATCAACAATCTAGTAGTTTCACTCTATAACCCTTGTATCTCTCATAGATACTTGTATGATAAGGCATCCTCCTTTTCGCTAATCCTAAGGACCCTTCTCTCTCTTCTCCTCTTCACCTCCCATATGCTTCTCATCTCCTCCTACCTTTGGCTTCTTTTGTTTCTACTCCTCTCCACCCTAAACATCAACAAGACATAGTCACTTCTCTACCAAGATAATCCCCTCTCCTATCTCTATATCATCACCACCTACAACTCTAGGTGTTACCATATTGCCTTCCACTAACCCTAAAGTCCCAAAATCCACTAGAACTCATTGTTGTGATAGCCTTTGAACATGACCATTTCTACTCACCCTAGGATCTAACCTCACAATAAAAGGTGGGGTCATGATAGGGGAATTCTTTGAACCTATGTGGTTAGATGCACCTCCTGAGAAGTAAGTGCATCCACCTTCTCTAACTCACCACCTCACCTAGTTGGATCTATGAATTGTACAAAGGGACATGTAATAATAGAATCCTTATAACACAGTGTTATGTCTTCATTTGCAACATATGGAAGATAATCCCATCTCATAATAATCATCCTCCTAACATTATCTTTCACTCATACTATATCTAAATGTGGTCCCAAAACCTTCTTCACCTCATTGACAAAGAGATCATATGTAGTGTACTCTTTGGATGTGTCCTACACCTAGAAAAACTATCTCCATACCTTAGTAATTAAGAATCTCTCAATATGCTATGTTGATCTCCCAATTAGTGGATGAGAAAATAATATGTAGAACATCTACAATCTAGCCTCCACTCATGGATTTTTCCCTCTCCAATGCATTCATATGATTGGTATCAAGTCATCAAGCTATCACTTCCAATAGCATGTCATATATAGCCAAAGTTGCATAATCTCTCATGTATATCTCATAATATAAGTTGGGCCCTTCTATCTCTGATTGGAAATATAAGGCCTAGCAATTAGAAGATGCTCCCATGCTCACACACACACACACACACACACACACACACACACAACAGTTCCCATGCTCTTTGCATGATAGTAAATACTTCATGCATCACATGATAAATGTGGCCAACATACACTAACCCCATCTAATCTTTGTAGGCTCCCCTATCATCAACTCTAACATTCTACCCCATCATCATAGAAACCTATGTTGACTCTAATTAGGCATTATAATACATCCAAGGAATAGAGAATGTACACAAAGAAGAGGGTGAGTTAAATCTTATCTTTGGACCATCTCATACCAAGGGATTGTTTTTTCTAGTATCAATTATTCTGAAAGACATGTATAAGTGCCTCAACACTTGGTTGAGTCTCTAAATCATACTTAATGTGGAGTCCATTCATAGGATTCATCAAGATCCATAATATATCCTTTAGTGTAGCAATCATCTCACTAGTTGGTAGATGAAAGGTGTTTGTCTCACTATTGAAATGCTCCATTAAGGAAGTAAGAAGATCATGACTAACCCAAATGTAAGGTATATCACACAGATGAGCTAGGATAAGAATTTTACTATAAGATACCCCAATCTCTAAAAATGGATGTGTTGGTAAATAGATTTGTTCTTTTTAATTATAACTCTTAAATGCCCAAACTTGGAACAATATCTGATTCCAAATAGTTGAAAAGCCACCTATGAATGGATTGGCTCTTCTCTGAATTGATAGGTATAACTCCCTTGAATAGATTTGTAATGAATTATGTTTTCTCCTAAAATTAATTCGGGGTGTGTTCTTGACCCGAGAACAGAAGAGGTAGAACCAAGCAAGACCTAAATAGGATCTAACTTAGGCAAATGAAAATTTTTGAGGATTTAAATAAGTTTATGAATCCACACATCTTATGAATTCACAAAGCTTAACAAAATAATAATTAGTACTTAACTAAGTTAATTTGAACCTGCACTATAATTAACATAAAAAAATGCTAAAGGGATTTATCTTTGAATGAATGATGACACTGCCTATCATATTCATTTGTTGCTTTGAAATAGGGGAGTGAAACATTGTTCTTTCCTCACTTCAATTCAAACAAAAGAGAAAACACAGGACTAAATCTAATAGAACTGGAATAGAAAATAATTGATATAAAATACCACTCAATTGTCTTTACAACATAAAGTACTTCACACCAAATTTTTTTTTGACCTTTTATTAACCTTTTAATCACATACATATACAATTTTGAGATGATTGTTACAATGGAAGTTCAATCGGTTCATCTTCTCAAAAATGACAAATGGAAAGGCACCAATTTGTCATATTACAATAACTACATAATAAAACAAAAAGGAAGGCAAAATGTGAATCACTTTGACTTATTCACCTTTTTTTCTTTTTCTCTATAGGCCTTGGTAGAAACTATGATTGGAATGAGCTCTTCATGCCTAGGCATGTGTATATTAGTATACCTTAAGAAACATTTGAAATGCTCTCTAGCCAACTCCTTCACAACATTTAGTTGATTTTGTAGCTCTTTTTTGGCTATGTGTATGTATCCGCTGAGTGCGAGTTCAGTAACCTTATTTTGACTACTAGAAGATACATTAGACAGACTATTCAAAAATTTGGAAAATTTCTCCTTCACAACACTGATCCCAATGAGTGCTTTTCCTTGGCCACTAGACTATGAGTCTATATGTAATCCCTTCATACGTCCAAATCCTTTTTCTTGTGTCTTCGTCACTTTATCCTCTATTTCTCTAAGCCCTTTCTCTACTGACTAGATCATTTTCATCTTGAATTGCATGCTTTTAAGCCACTCAAACAGAGGTTTATCTCCCTTTTGAAAGATTTTTGCTTTAATTGTTTCATTGGCCTTCATCTAAATGATCATCTTCAAGAGGGAGACACAATCATCACAGTTCACCCTTTCTCTAGGCAGAGTATTGCTATTTGACATGATGTTATCTTTTTCCATTTCCAACCTTAAGATAACATTACCAATTTTCTTTATAATAGTGGCTCCTTCTAATTTGAGCTTCTCAATCCATTCCTTACCAATTTGACCAAAATACCTATCTTCTTGAAGTTGAGAGATGAGAGCCTAAACTTCAACAACAGTAGGATTTTTGGTCACTGATACTCTAGAGATGGCTGCCAATGGAGTGACTAACTATCTGATGAATTTATTCAATTCTTCTATATTGTCAACCTTCATTCTAGTCTTGAATAACTTTAGACTTTCTAATTACCTCTCAATCACCTCATTGGTTGACTTCCAGAAGCCAACTTTGGTGTCATTCCTAGCCTCTCCAAGGTCCATCGAGTGTAGAGTAAAGTAATTAGAAGTCATGTAATCAATCCTTCCTCCTTTTTTGGGCTTAGCTATTTCCATTGTTAGGTACCTTATTTTTGCATCTTGCCCAAGTATGGACAAGATATTTTGCTTCTTAAATTTGGTCAATTCAAATCTAGAATCAACTACAAGGGATATAGTATCTTTAGAAAAAGTGCTTTCATCTTTCCATTTCTTCTTTCTTTCTAGAGTATCCTCCAATGAAGAATCAATACCTATCACTTTAGAGGCCATCCCAAGTGATCCTATACTAAACATCTTCTTCTTAGCTGGAGTGATTGTCACAATACTCAAAGAGAAAGGATTCTTTAGATCTTGGGAGATGAGCTTAGAAGAACTCCAACCTTTATCTACTTCTGGAGCTTCCTTTGCTACTTCATCAAACTCAATAGACTCACTATTAGTACTCTTTCCATCTCCTAAGTCTACTATATGTATTGCAGACCCACTTGGTTGTAGAAGTGTAACACTTACTGGCAGAATGGGACTATGATGAGGAGAGGGAACTGGAGTAGTATGGGGAGAAGGAATTAGAGATAAATGAGGTGATGGAACTAGCATGACATGGGGGGATGAAATTTGGGTGGCCGCATTATCCTTTGGCTCCTCCATCTTCTTTTCTTCAGCACCAGTCTAGGTTCCAATGACTGGGAGGGAACCATCATGACAGGTCTTGGCTATTGGGACATTCTTGTCTAGAGGTTGATTAGATCCACCTAAAGGTTGAGCTGGTCCTTGAGTGGTAGCTACTTTTATGCTTGGTGTAGCACTCTAAGATGAAGTAGGCATTGTAGCTATTGGAGATGCTTGAATGGCTACACCTTTATTCTGGCTTCTTTTGGTTGTCCATTCAACCCACTTCCCTATTCTCTTGATGATCCTAGCCATTAGAATATCTAAATTCTTCTCAACATCTACATAAGGCTCTGAACTGATATAAATTCCCCTTAACTTAGTTAATTATGTATTGCTATACATATTTTGGCCATTGTCTTCCAAGCCTTCTACATCAAAGTTGATGCCATGTGCTTTAATCTACTCCACTATGAGCCTAGCGAAAGCATGATCTCTACTTTCAAGCTCATCTCTATAGTTTTCCCAATAGTCTTCAATAGTGGTAACATGTTTGATCATGCTCCCAATCTGCAACACCTCTCTTGCATATCCATTCAGGTTAAACATAGTTCTCATGACCTCATATGCTTCCAATTGATATTTAGTCTCAAATGCTTTAAGCATATTTTTTGCATTAGAATGAGACTCACAACTATATGCTCCAACCTTTGTAGGGAATTCATACCCTTTCTTCTTCAAGCTTGCACTCAGCACATTCACTTGGATCACCTGCCTCACAATCTCTATCAACATGATCATATCACTCGGACACTTGGGAAACTTCAAAGGAAATCCATTGAAAGCTACATGACAAAAATATCAGAAGGATGAGAACTAGATAAAATAGCTACCAAACTAACTAATAGTTCTCATTACCTCTGGGTTGAACCTCCTCTCTGAGCATCCTTGGAGTTCCCTAAAAATTCTTATTGTAAATATGTCATAAACCTTGATATATTTATCCTAACTATTCTACAATTGCAAACATGGATAGAACTCATAGCTTTTTACATCATTAGGAAAGTTCTCTATTCTAGGAAGACCTAGCCACAATTGTAGAGAAGCTAGCATGTAAATCAGAAAAGAAGACATATAAAAGGTGTTGTAAAACTTCAAAATGCTAAGGGCTCTAGATAGATGCTCACTTACCTCATAGGCCCAATCAACATACCGTGTATCTAAATAGATAACTTGCACTAAAAAGAAATATTGTTCAATAGAATTGAGTCCTTCTACCTCACCTTTAAATTTTTGCAAGAGAACCAAAATGTCTATGATCTCAGGCTTGAGATCAATGCCAAATAATTTTTTAGGAACCCTACTCTTGGTGCCCTATGGCTTTTGAAACCAAGATTGCATAATTTCTTTTCTCCACACCATCTTCTTCAAGGGGAACTCAGACGTTGGTCCTCCTATTATCAACTCAAAAAACTTCTCCCATTCTAGAACTCAAAGATAATTCACCACAGTTTTCCTATCAATAGAGATTAGAACTTTATGGTCAAGCATAAGAATTTTTCTAGTATCTAGGTTGTAGTGGTTTACCCATTCAATAATCAATTTAGAAGCTTGAACTACCACTAGAAACCTAGCTACCTCCACCAACCTTCTTCCTTAGAGCTTCTTAGTTATAGATTGAAATGGCTCTAAGCTTAGCCTCCTTTGAAAATCTTGCATATCATAGAAACATAGCGAGTTATCAATGAAAATTTGCAATGTGGATTTAATTTTGTTAAGTCCATCAAATCTAGCAAATTTGGTTACCATTTTATCTAAGAAAGAAGTAAATCAAAACTTTGAACTTGAAGGAAATGAAGAGGATAGAATTTGCAAGTATAAGAGATTTGAAAATGTTATATAATTCAATAGCATAAAAATTCAAGAAAAAGTAATAATTAGAAAAACTATTATGTTTCCCTCTATATAGAAATCCTAATTCACCCTTTAATCTATAAGATCTCCACCACACAAACAAATTTAAGGATAAATCCGTTGAATTAGTAAATGTGGGAGCCTCTAACAAAAATTTCTATGTTTGTTCATTATTTCCATTAGTCCAACAATAAATTTCTTTCCTTTCATATTTACCTTCTTGTTTTCCATTCAGTTTCAAAAAACTAAGAATAGAGTACTCCATAAGGAAATATCGACTTAGCTAGATTCTATGTAGTATACCTTTCCAAGAGTAGTTAGATTGTTTCTATTAACATCTTGATATGCCTCATGTGTAATTTGTGAATATGATATGTTTAAAAGGTTGATCTCTTTGTGAATGTGGAAAATTGCCCTCATGGGTTGAAAACCTACCAAGGAGAAGGTGATCTTCAATTTTCTACTCAAGCTTTATTTACATTCTAATTCTTGAGTTAACCTTTTCTCTGGGTTCAAATATCAAAAAAGGATTACAAAAGTTGAAAGGGGGTCCACTTCTTTGCATCTTTCCTTCACAATTTCTTTTAGTGGAAAATGGACTTCACGGGTCACAAGCTTGCCAAGGAGAAGTCATTTTAGGTTTTTTGCTTAAGATGATTTCAAGCATCACGATGAATCCCAATTGTTTCTCAAAGTAAAATACTGTAATAAAAAAAAAGATTTTCCATAAAACAACTTATTATCTTCTTATCTTGATCCATGATCTTCATTTGTTAACCATTGTAGGGAATCACCTTCATGGGTTAAAAACTTGCCAAGGAGAAGGCAATATTTGAGTTTTTTGCAAGTGTTATTCCTTCATGAGAAAAGTGAGACAAGTCATGAACAAGTCCATTTTTGTGAATAACTTCATGAAATTCAAGAATCTCCATTGAATTAGGTACTAAGCTACCCATATGACATCAAAAAGAAACCCACCTAGCCATGAAATGTGAGAGAAGGAAAAGATGGGAAATCCAATGGAGAATCTTTTCACCTAAGGAGGAAAGACTAGACCTAGATGTACCTAGACCAAACTAAGACACAAAATTTTCCACTTTTGCAAAATGGGTACAAGATGACAAGTGGGGCAACAACTGGCTCTGATTGAGGACTTGGGCAGAGCATACCCAAGCAAGGAACTCAAAATCTTTGGTTTCACAAAAATAAAAGATGGTGAACACAAAAAAAAAAAAATAGGAAAAGAAAGGCAAGAGGAGTAACTAACTAGGAAACAAAAAAATAAACTAAACTTAAGTACAATAAAATACATGAGTTTCCTATTCTCAATTTGTAATTTGATAAAGCTTTATATCTTAGCTATTATAGGTCAGGGGTAGCACTTCGCCATCATCATAAGCCAATTTGAAAGAATTATTCTCAAATGCTTGATAAATTCTAAATAGACCTTTCCACAAGGTGTCAAACTTCTTATGCATACCTTTTGGAGCACTTTGTTTATCTCAGAGTAACACACTGTCTCCTACCATGAATTTTTGTGGTCTAGCCTTCTTATCAAATAGATCCTTCACCTACATTTATTGTTGTGTGATGTGATCCACTATTTCTTTTCTTTCCTCTTCAAGCTTGCCCAAATACAAAATTCTCTTCTCTAGACCATCTTTATAAATATCATCTTCAATCATTGTTTTGAGTTTGTTTGTAGCCAATTCTAAAGGTAATAGTATATTAGCTTTAATTCCATATACTAATTCAAAAGGAGATATGTCAATTGCTCTTTTAGGTGTCACCCTATCTGCCCACAATGCCTCATGAATTTTCTTGTGCCAAGTCTTTTGATTATCTAAGACTAGTTTCTTAACAATATTTATCAAATTTTTGTTACTAGACTCAGCTTGACCATTTCCTTGTGAGAAATGATTAGATGAATGACTAACCATATTTCCATATTCAAAACAAAAATTAGTAATCTCAATTGAAGAGAAGTAGGTTGCATTATCCATCACTAATTTGATAGGAACACCAAATCTGACCAGTATGTTCTCCTTAATCAATTCACACACTACTTCAGAAGTAGTTTTCTTGGTTGCTTTGGCTTCCACCCACTTAGTGAACTAATCAGTTGCAATTATCATGTATTGGTGGCTAGCATTGGATGTTGGACTAATTGGACCAATAAAATCAAGACTCCATTGTTGAAAGGGTCCTTCAATGATGATAGGCCTTAATGGTAGAGTAGCCAATTGAGGATGCCTAGTGAACATCTTACATTTTTCACACTTTTCCACCTAGGAATAGGCATCTTTGAACATTCCAAGCCAGTAATAGCAATGTCTCAAAATCTTGAAAGCTAAGACTAAGGACAAAAAATGCCCTCCACAAGCTCCATCATGAAATATTTTCAATAACTTGTCTTGCTATTGTTTGTCTACACATCTAAGAAAAGTGCCATCAATAGCCTTTTTAAACAATTTTCCATCCCAAATTATGTACTTAGCTATTTTCAACTTAAGATCTCTTCTTTGTCTTGCATTTAGGCCTTCTAGACATTCTCCATATGTTATTAGATAAGTAATATTTTCAAACCATGAATCATGAAGACCTACTACCAACACTAGTTTCTTTTCTTCTAATTCTTTTGAATCTCCAATGATCTTGTTTTCTAAACCTGCTTTACATAATGCATTACCCCTTACTAGGTTAGCATGCTTAATTTCTATATCATGTTCTTGTGTCTTTGCTATCCATGCTCCTCTAGTATTATATTATACATCCTTTTGTGTCAACATGCTTTTCACTGCTACATCTAAGACATAAATGAAAAAATGTGAATGCAAGATATAGAATTAAAAAAATTGAAGTGCTTTGACTACTACAAAAGCATGCTTCTCTATCTATGAGTATTTCAATTCATGATTTTTCAGGGGTATGCTCAAGAAAGCTATTGGGGCTTCTAGCCCTTCATCATTGTCTTGCATAAGTATTGATGATAAAGTATGTTTAGAAGCATAACAATAAATGAGGAAATCTTGCTTATAATTTGGGTGACTAAACACTGGGGCATTAGCAATAATGGTTTTTATATTTTGAAAGCCTTTCTTTCCTACCTCATTCTATTTGAAATTTGAATTTCCCTTCATCATGTCCATAATTTGTTTAGTGGTTTCTATGAAATTTGGTACAAACCTCCTGAGGAAATTCACTTGCCCAAAAAATGACTTAACCCCTATTTTATTTAAGGGCAAGCTTAATGTTTGGATGGCCTCTACTCATTTGGGATCACTTCTAATGCCCTCTTGAGACACTAAATGACCAAGGAGCTTTCCCTCTGTCACATAGAAAATTGATTTCTTTGGATTGAGTGAGATTCTATGTTCTTGGCATCTTTGTAAGAATTTCCTTAGATCTTCTATGTGATCTTTTCTTTTTTTTGAAAACATGGTGAGGTCATATAGATATATAACTATAATCTAGTCTTTTAGATCAATTTTTTTTTCTCATACATCTTTGGAATGTGGCACCAACATTGATGAGTCCAAAGGGCATTCTATGATATGCAAACATACTCCAAGGAGTGGTAAATGTTGTCTTATGTTGGTCTTTCTCCTCTACCTCAACTTGATTATAACCTAAAAAATTATCAAGCATAGACATCATTTCAAATCCAGCCACTATTTATGGTAAGTAATCCATATTAGGAAGCACAAAATTATCCTTTAGAGATGCCTAGTTCAAATTATGAAAACCAATGTAGATCCTTATTTCTCCATTATTCTTTTTGACTAGTACTATGTTAGCTACCCAGGTGGAGTGATGGATGGGCTAGATGATTCTTGCTTTCAACATTTTATCTACCTCCCAAAAATGGCATCTGTGACCTTAGGATTATAATTCCTTTATTTTTTCTACAAAGGAACTGCATCAAGTTTGAGTGGTATTTGATGTTTTACCTCCCCACCTCGATACCTTTTTAGATCTTCATAACTCCAAGAAAAAACATCCCGATATTCCATGAAAAGTCATTTTGTAGCTTCCTTCTCTTTAGACAAACAACATTTTCAATATTGATAATTTTAGGATCATGGGTGTCCCCAATATTTACCCACTCATACTCTCCAATGGTAGGTCCCCTTTTTGTTCTCTTATGCTTTATGTAGGCATCATGTCTATTAAACAATTTTTATAAGGCTACAAAGTATGGGGGAATGATATTACTTTGCAATTGAACTTTATCATTTTGATTCTTCTCACCATTAGAATTTTCATGATTATGATTCTCAAATTCATGTGTAGAACTAGATTTGTCATTTTCTATGAATAGCTATAAGCTCTTGTCTTTTTTGAAAACTTGACAGGATTCTACATTGTCTAGAATAGAAGCTCGATACACAATTTCAATCTGGTATTTCTTATCCTTGAATTCTGGATGAGGAAGTAGCAAAGAAGTAGAAAATACTAGAGAATCAGCTTTGGTGTTCATCTCCCTTGGCACCACTTCAATAGAAAAGGCATCTAGACCTTCTATTTTATCCCAAAATCTGTTTCTATAGTTCTTTAACTTGTGATTTTTCATGAAATATTGTCCTTTAATTTTTTTGACAATGAGTTCTGCATCACCTTGAGCTCTCAAGATCTTTACTCCTCTTTCTTTTGCTAATATTATCCCTAATAAAAAAGCCTCATACTCTATAGTGTTATTTGTATTCTCAAATTCTAATTTGAAAGCCATGGGTTCAGGTTCTCCCTTAGGGGGTATCAACACTAAACCTGTGCCAGACCCTGAGAAGGCACAACTTCCATCAAATTCAAGCATCTATATGCCTATTGTAGCTTTATCTCTTTTAAGAATTCATTTTCTTTGATCACCATCTCTTTGTTCATCTAGAGCCTCTTCAATAAATAACATGTAGTTGCCAAATTCTAGCTCTTGATAGAGGATCTAGGCTTTAGGATCATCTGATTTAGAACCCTGAATTTTTCCTTTTCTTCGGGTTCTAACTTGAATTTCTTATTTCTGATAGGTATGACTGCTTGGGACTTGTTCAATTTAATTTCTCATCCTAAGTCATGATAGAAACTCCTACTTAAAAGAAGTCCATAGCTTGCTGGAATATCTACTACTAGAATGGTCAATAAGAGTTTCTTCTCTGGATGTGAGGCCAAGGCTACTTGAGCATCTTTGATTTGCCTGATAAAAGGGACTTGTTTGGCATTCATAGAATAACACCTCCCATGCACTTTAGTAAGGTTGAGACCAAGGGCTTTAGCTATGGAATAAAACATCACATTGTCTAATGCACCTAAATCTATTATGTAATTTCTTATCTTGCACCCATTAATATAGAATGAGATATAAAATGGGTCAAGTTTTTGTCTAGGAGATGTTGCTAAAATAGTAGAATCCTCTTGATTAAAGAAGCCAAATTTCAAAGTTTCATCTCCTTTTTCAACAATCACACTATGATTCAAATCTAATGCATTCCCTTTACACCAATCTACCAATCTTTTTAACTTAGAAGGGTGAGATTTCAAATAGTCTATAGGAGAAATTTGAATTTTTGATTCTTCATAGAATTGAATGAAATCAAAAGGTATTTTTTCCTTACCCATCTATGAGGTGCATATTCCTTGATCTATATGAACATTACTTGTCAAAGGATTGGAATCATTCTTGTGAGCATGACTGGAGGATTGATTCTTCAATCTTTGGCCCCAAGTAAGCACTATTTATGAAGTTCCATCAATGATTGCATAACATTCAACTTTTGGTTCAAAATCTAATTCATATTCCAAAAATAAATTTCTAGAGTCACCATTTGAATATGAATCAGACTTTGAAAAATGAGTTGTAGTGCTCAATTCATTGTAGATAATAATTGCATCATATGAGCAGTCTCTAGACAACTCTCACTATCATGATCTGTGGTCAAGTGAAAGACACACATGTTTCCCTTCTTTGGTGCTAATTTAGTTTGCAACCTAGGTTGTGAGCCTACAAGTTGTAGATATTTTCCATCATTGTTCTTTCTCAGAAAATTTTGATAATTCCATTGATAGGAATTACTAAATCTAGGTAATTATCTTTTTATTGCTATCAATTCATTCGACAATTTTTGAATCATTTCATAAAATGATGTAGTATTACTAGAACTTCCTTTAGTTTGAAGTTCTCACTTCCATATTCCTATGAAAATCAAATCATATTCAAATTCAATTGCTTTCTTTTGTGCGTCTTCTAAATCCATGGGATGTGCTCTTCTCAAATCATAATTGACATCTGGAGGCATCACACTAATGAAGAAGGTTTTAAATTACTAGCTGTAGGTCTATTAGTAGTTGGAATTCTGCTAATAATCTTGTTGAACTTGGCAACAAAATCTCTCATACTCATGGTGGATTTCTTTTTAATGGAAGTCAACTATGTTAGCAAGACATGTTCATCTTCCTCATTTTTGGACCTTGTCTCAAACGTCATTCTCATTATATCCCAATCAATTATTGAGCCATCATCTAGATGATAAAACTAGTCTGCTACACTATCTATCAAGGTTTCCACAAATAATCTTATGGCAACATCCTCATGTCCAACACCTAAGATGTGAGTAGTTGTGAAGAAGGCTTTAATATGTTCATCTATAGTAACCTTCCTATCTCTTGAGAATTTTGGGAAATTATTCCTTGAACTAGTTGGGAGGGGATGGTATGTTTTTAGTGTTAATGGTCTTGTTGCTGTGGCCCATGGAGCAACCATGATTTTTCTAGTAGTGTATGATGAGAAATTAACAACTGGGGGAGCAATAATTCCATGCAGGACCAGTGCTTGACAAGTAGAATGTGAAGTACTAGTGTCTTGATTCCTAATAGGGGAAGGTGGTCTACTTTGACTTTTCTTTTCACCTTTCCACTTTGGAATGTCTAAGATGGGAAAACCAAGCTCTATAAGTTTATCGAAAATAGGGTCTTGCCCACCTCGTTCCTTGGTACTTTTGAGGGACCTTTTTTGTTCCAAGGTGCTAAGTTAATTTTTTCTTTGAGTTGCTTATCTCAATTGTCTTTTTTCTCTTTGGATGTCCTTCCTTTTAACAAATCTTTCCAGAGCTTCAACTCTTCTTTCTTCTTCTGACAATATTTGACTAGCATTCCTATAATGTTCAACATTCCTCCTATGTCTCCAAACAAATGTATTTAGGGATGAAATTATGTCTTCTTGATCATCTTGAAAACCAAGATTAGATTGGAGCACTAGAATAATGTTTTCATGAGGTAGTGCCATTTTTCCTCATGACATAGCCTTTTTAGTCAAGCAACTATTCGTATCCCCAGCAGAGTCACCAAAAATCTATTGGTAAATAGATTTGTTCTTTTTAATTATAATTCTTAAATGCCTAAACTTGGAATAATATATAATTACAAATAGTTGAAAAGACACTTATGAATGGATTGTCTCTTCTCTAAATTGATAGGTACAACTCCCTAGAATAGATTTGCAATGAATTATGTTTTCTCCTAAAATTAATTTGAGGTGTGTTCTTGACCTAAGAATAGAAGAGGTAGAACCAAGCCAAACCTAATCAAGATCTAACTTAGGAAAATAAAAATTTCTAAGGATTTAAATCAGTTTATGAATCCACACATCCTATGAATTCATAAAGCTTAACAAAATAAAAACTAGTACTGAACTAAGTTCATTTGAATCTGCACTGTAATTAACAAAAAAAAATACTGAAGGGATTTCTCTTTGAATGAATAATGACACTACCTATCACATTCATTCATTGCTTCAAAACAAGGGAGTGAAACAATGTTCTTTCTTCACTTCAGTTCAAAAAAAGGAGAAAATGCAAGACTAAATCTAACAGAACTAGAATAGAAAATAATTGATATAAAGTACCATTCAATTGTCTTCGCAACATAAAGTACTTCACACCAAAAATTCATTGACATTTTATTAATCTTTTAATTGCATACATATACAATTTTGAGATGACCATTACAATGGAAGTTTAATCGGTTCATCTTCTCAAAAATGACAAATGGCAAGGCACCAATTTGTCATATTACAATAGTTACATAATAAAATAGAAAAAGAGGCAAGATGTGAATCACTTCGACTTCTTCCCCTTTTCTACTTTTTCTCTATAGGCATTGGTGGCAACTATGATTGGGATGAGCTCTTCATGCCTAGGCACATGTATATTGGTATACCTTAAGAGTCATTTGGAATGTTCTCTAGCCAACTCCTTCATAGCATTCAATTAATTTGGTAGTTCTTTTGTGGCCACGTGTATGTATCCACTAAGTGCTTGGAGTTCAGTAACCCTATTTTGACTACTAGAAGATACATTAGATAGACTATTCAAAAACTTGGAAAAGTTCTTCTTCATGACATTAATCCCAATGAGTACTTTTCCTTGGCCACTAGTTTGTGAGTCTATATGTAATCCCTTAATAAGTTCAAATACTTTTTCTTTTGTCTTCTTCACTTTATCTTCTATTTCTCTAAGCCCTTTCTCTATTGAATGGATCATTTTCATCTTGAACTGCATGCTTTGAAGCCACTTGAACATAGTTTGTCTCCCTTCAGGAAGATTTTTTCTTCAACCACTTCCTTGGCCTTCATCTAAATGATCATCTTCAAGAGGGAGACACAATCATCACACTTCACCCTTTCTCTAGCCAGAGCATTGCTATTTGACATGATGTTATTTTTTTCTATTTCCAACCTTAAGATAACATTACCAATTTTCTCTACAATAGCTTCTTCTTATGATTTGAGCTTCTCAATCCATTTTCTTACCAATCTAACCAAAATACTTATCTTCTTGAAGTTGAGAGATGAGGGCCTAAACTTCAACAACAATAGGATTTTTGGTCATTGATACTCAAGAGATGGCTTCCAATGGAGTGACTATCTGTCTAATGAATTTATTCAATTCTTCTATCGTAGCCTTCATTCTAGTCTTGAACAACTTTAGAATTTCTAATTTTTCCTCAATAACCTCATTGGTTGACTTCCAAAATCCAACTTTGGTGTCATGCCTAGCCTCTACAAGGTTCATTGAGTGCAGAGTAAAGTCATCAGTAGTCATGTCTTCAATCCTTCCTCCTTTGTTGGGCTTAGCTATCTCCATTATTAGGTGCCCTATTTCTCTATCTTGCCCAAGTATGGACAAGGTTTTCTCCTTCTTAACTTTGGCCAATGCATATCTAGAACAAATTGCAAGGGATACAATATTTTTGGCATAAGTGCTTTCATCTTTCCTTTTCCTCTTTCTTTCTAGAGTATCCTCCAACCAAGAATCAATACCTATCACTTTGGAGGCTGTCCCAAGTGATTCTATACTAAACATCTTCTTCTTAGCTAGAGTGATTATCACAATAGTTAAAGAGAAAGGATTCTTTAGATTTTAGGAGATGAGCTTAGAAGAAAGCTGACCTTTATCTAATTCTAGAGTTTTCTTTGCTACTTCATTAGACTCAATAGACTCACTACTACTACTCTTTCCATCTCCTAAGTCTAATATTTGTATTGCAGAGCCACTTGGTTGTAGAAGTGTAGCACTTTCTGGTGGAATTAAACTATGATGAGGAGAGGGAACTGGAGTAGTATGGGGAGAAGGAATTGGAGAAACATGAGGTGATGGAACTGGTGTGACATGGGGGGATGGAATTGGGGTGGCCATGCTATCCTTTGGCTCCTCCATCTTCTTTTCTTTAGCACTAGTCTAGGTTCCAATGATTGGGAGGGAACCATCATGACATGTCTTAGCTATGGGGACATTCTTGTTCAAAGTTTGATCACCTCCACTTGAAGGTCAATCTAGTCTTTGAGTGGTAGCTATTATTATTCCTAGTGTAGCACTCTGAGATGAAGTAGGCATTGCAGTTGCTGGAGAAGCTTGAGTGGTTGCACCTTTACTCTTGCTTCTTTTGGTTGTCCATTCAACCCACTTCCCTATTCTCTTGATGATCCTCACCATCATAATATCTAAATTCTCCTCAACATCTACATAAGGCTCTAAAATAATAGGAATTCCCCTTAACTTAGGTAAATATGTATTAGTATACATATTTTGGCCATTGTCTTCCAAGCCTTCTACATTAAAGTTGATGCCATATGTTTTAATCTACTCCACTGTGAGCCTAGTGAAAGCATGATCTTTTCTTTGAAGCTGATCTCTATAGTTCACCCAATAGTCTTCGATAGTGGTAACATGTTTGACCATGCTCCCAATCTGCAACACCTCTCTTGTATATTCATTCGGGTTGAAGATAGGTCTCATGACCTCATATTCTTCTAATTGATATTTAGTCTCAAATGCTTTGAGCATATTTTTGACATCAGAATGAGATGTGCAACTATAAGCTCCAACCTTCATAGGGAATTCATACTCTTTCTTCTTCAGGCTTGCACTCAGCACATTTACCTAGATCGCTTGCCTCACGATCTCTATCAACATGATAATATCACTCAAATACCTGGGTAGCTTCAAAGGAAATCCATCAAAATCTACAAGACACAAATATGAGAATGATGTGAACTAGATAAAATAGCTATTGAATTGAATAATAGCCACCATTTCTTCTAGGCTAAACCTTCTCTTTGGGCATCCTTGGAGTTCCCTACAAATTCTCATTGTAAATGTGTCATTAACCTTGATATATTATACATAATTATTCTACAATTACAAACATGGATAGAACTCATAACTTTTCACATCATTAGGAAAATTCTCTATTCTTTGAAGACCTAGCCAAAATTGTAGAGAAGCTAGCATGTAAATGAAAAAAAAAGACATATAAAAGGTTTTGTAAAACTTCATGGTGCTAAGGGCTCTAGATAGATGCTCACTTACCTCATAGGCCCAATCAACATACTGTGTATTTGAATAGATAATTTGTTCTAGAAAGAAATATTGCTCAACAAAATTGAGTGCTTCTACCTCACCTTTCAATTTGTTCAAGAGAACTAGAATGTCTATAATCTCAAGCTTGAGATTAGTGCCAAATAGAGTTTTAGGAACCTTACTCTTGGCACCCCATGGCTTTCAAAGCTAGGATCACATAATTTATTTTCTGCACACCATCTTCTTCAAGGAGAACTCAAACATTGCTCCTCCTACTATCAACTCAAAAAACTCCTCCCATTCTAGAATTTGAAGACAATTCACCACAGTTGCCTATCAATAGATATTAGAACTATATGGTCAGGCAGAAAAATTTGTCTTCTATTTGGGTTGTAGTGATTTATACATTCAACAATCAATTCAAGAGCTTGAATTGCCACAAAAAACCCAGTTGCTTCCACTATCCCACTTCCTTAGAGCTTCTCAGTTTTAGGATGAATTAGCTCTAGCCTGAGTCTCTGAAAATCTTGCATGTCATAGAAATGGAGTGAGGTATCTATGAAACTCTACAATGTGGATTTGATTCCATTAAGTTTGTCAAATCCAATAAATCTGGTTGCCATTTTATTTGAGGAAGAAGTGAATCAGAACTTTGAACTTGAAGGAAATGCAGAGGATAGAATTTGCAAGTATAAGACATTTGAAAATGTTGTACAATTCAACAACATAACAGTTCAAGAAAAAGATATAATTTGAAAAACTATTATGTTTCCCTGTATAGAGAAATCCTAATTCACCCATTAATCTATAAGATCCACACCACATGAACAAATTTAAGGATAAATCCATTGAATCAATAAAAGTAGGAGCCTCTAATGAAAATTTTAGTGTCTTTTCACTATTTACATTGGCCCAACAGTAACTTTCTTTCCTTTCATATTTACCTTCCCATTTTCCATTCAGTTTTGGAAAATTAAGAATAGAGTACTCTGTAAGGAAATATCCACTTAGCTAGATGTTGTCTAGTATACCTTTCCAAGACTAGTTAGATTGTTTCTATTAACATCTTGAGATGTCTCATGTGTAATTTGCGAATTCAATCTGGTTAAAAGGTTGATCTCTTTGTGAATGCAAAAAATCGGCCTCATGGGTTGAAAACTTACCAAGGAGAAGGTGATCTTCAATTTTTTACTCAAGCTTTATTTACATTCTAACTCTTGAGTTAATATTTTCTCTATGTTTGGAAAATCACAAAAGTACTACAAAAGTTAAAAGGGGGCCCACTTCTTTGCCTCTTTCCTTGACAATTGCTTTTGGCAGAAAATAGACTTCATGGGTCACAAGCCCACTAAGGAGAAGTCATTTTCAGGTTTTCTGCTTAAGATGATTTCAAGCATCACTATGAATCCCAAGTGTTTCTCAAGGTAAAATACTACAATGAAAACAAATATTTTCTATAAAACAACTTTTTATCTTCTTATCTTGATCCATGATCTTCATTTGTTAACTGTTACAGGGAATCACCTTCATGGGTTAAAAACCCATCGAGGAGAAGACAATATTTGATTTTCTACTAGTGTCATTCCTTCATGGGAAAAGTAAGACAAGTGATGAACAAGTCCAATTTTGTAGGTAACTTCATGAAATGCAAGAATCTCCATCGAATTAGGTACTAAGCTACCCATACGACATCAAGGAGAAACCAATCCAGCCATGAAATGCAAGAGAAGGAAAAGATGGGAAATCTGATGGAGAATCTTTTCACCTAAGGATGAAAGACTAGGCCTAGACATACCTAGACCAAACTAAGACAAAATTTTCCACTTTTGCAAAATGGGTACAAGATGAAAAGTAGAGCAACAAGATGAACAAGGCTTTGTGTGGGTGGATATGTATATCTAAAATAAATATGCAAGAAAATCACCTATAAGAAAGATAAATAGAATAAATATTAGTACTTGAGAGATATAATCAATCAAATCTATGGAAAATAGCAAAATAAAAATGTGAGAAGATGCTAAAAATTAAATAAAGACATAGCTATGAAGTCTAAATGCAATAAATTGAATCTACACTAACAAAATCCACTCACTATTTTCATATGAAAAAAATAGAGGGAGAAAGATTGTTCTCATTTCTTGTATGATAATATATAATGTACCATATGAGTAAAAGACCTCGTATTCTCACCAACTAAGATGAAAAAATATAATGTTTATCACATCCTTGAATGATAGATGGGGATGTCCTAGTTGATAAAATATGGAGATTTATATGAGTCTTTGTGTTGATTCTAAAGTATTGTATAATAAAAAACTACAAAACACATGACTAAACAAACATACCAGATGACGAAATGCAAACATGAAATAAAGAACATGAGAAACAACAAAAAATTCAACCAAAATGCAAGAAATTTGCATTAAAAAGGAGGTAATTGACAACTAATAGGAGGCAGATAGTTTTATGATAGATTATGTCACCTTTGGACCTTGAATTGATGAGTATGCATAGGGAGTACAATTTTAGCTCAAAGAATAAACTAAGAAAAGTGAGATGTATCAAATGAATTGAAAGTGACCTTTTGGAGACTTATATAGGTTTTGACCTAATATTCAAAAGTGGTCCAATTGGTGTAAAAATAACCCCTACCTAATTTGATGGTCCTGCATCCATTTGTGTGATCAAAATTGAAATATGGAATATTTAAATAGCTCAAAAACATATTTTAGATTTTTAGGGAACAACCCAATAAACTATTGGTGCAATCAATTGTACAACACAATATTAACCCCAAAAAAACTTCAAATTGAGTTCAAATCAATCTTTCAATCTTTATCATTAAAATTTGTGTTTGGTCAACCAAGGTCAAACTTGGTCAAATATGACAATGAGACATTGCAAAATGTGTTCAAAACCTTAGGAAAATAAAAAAAATTTAGATCTACTCAATCTAACGTCATTTATAATCATCATTCAATCTTATTCTTCAATTAAAATTCTCTAGGCAAGCTTTCTATCATTTTATCTTTCAATTAAGCTCCCAAGGGTGCTAAATGAATGCATCATTGCATTAGCCAAACAACCTATAAACCTAATGTAAAATTAAAGTCATCATTGCTAGGGGTACATAGAAAATTAAGGCATCTCAATTTCATCAAAAACCCATATCAAGTTGAGTACTCTTAGACCTATTTATACTTTCTCTCAACTTCATTAGAATCCATATCAAGTTGGTGTTAATCAATCTTTTTGAATGAGAAATTTCATCAAATTCCATATCAAGTCATTGCCATAGACATCTTGATCAAATCTCTAAAGGTATGCTAGGTTTATTAAAATCCATATCAATCTAATTGTCTTATCAAGACAAGTGTTTAGTTTCATCAAATTCTATATCAAACTGAATATTTTGGGCTTTTATCTCATATTGACCTTCATTCAAACAAGTTTGGAATCAATTTTGTGGCTAAAATAACCTTATACCAATCAAAATCAATGTCAATGCTTAATCAACCTTTGTTTGATCAAGTTGAAAGCAGGTTTATCTCAATTAACCTTAATTTAATCAAGTTCAAAGTTGTTGCTTAATCAAATTTAATTCAATGAAGTGTATAGTTGGTTTATATCAATTGATATTCATTCAATGAAAGATCAAATTCAATTCTTTATATCAATTGAATTTTGTTCAATCAAGTTCAGAATCAATTATTTTTCTCAATTGACTTGCATTCGATCAAGTTCAAAGTAAACTTATCTATCGTATCAACTAATATTTTCTCAATCAAGTCAGGATTTAGTTTCTTTATCATCAACTATTTTTCATCTAATCAAGCTCAGAGCCAATTTTAGCTCGCATCATCTCCTTCAAAGTGGCTTCATTGATCCATATCAAGTTAGTAAGTACTTCAAAACTTATTTGAATAGATGCATTTCTCACAAATCAATTCAAAGAAGGGAAAATTTAATCACCTAAAAATGGTCTTCTAACTTATAGATTTTCCTAATTCAGTTTATGAATAAAAATAATGAAAGTCCTAACCAAAAGGCAACTTTTCTTATACCACTTAATTTTATTTGAGTCTCAAATTTCATAAAATACTTAACTTGCAATAATCATCACAAATATTTTAATTCCTTATTATCAACATGAATTGATAATTAAATCATCTTGTATCAATTAATTTAGTTCAATGTTCCAACACATTACTTAAATTGAACCTATTTTATAATTACATAAAAATAAATAAATTGGATTAACATGAATTGAATATTTCAAAAATATCAATTATTAAATTAGATATTTATAAATTGAGAAAATCTATTTATTTGGGATAAATATTCAATTATCCTCTCAAAAGTTCTACACAATCTTAAATTTGAGGAAAAAAATGAATTTAAATAAATAAAGGTGACTAATCAGTTAGCTCAAAATCAAAAAAAGGAGATTGATTTGTTAACTTAGCTTTCTAATCAGATGGACCGCTCAACTCCTTAAATTACTCCCAATCATGAAAAGGTGATAAGGTTGTAATTGTTCTTAGATATGATTGCTCTATTAACTCTCTTGAGTAATCTATTAACCTTTTTGACTGCATTATTAACTCAATTTTGACTCATTCTAAACTCATTCTTGATTGATCCATTAACTCAATTCTGACTCAACTCTAGTACAAACCTGGGATTTCTATAAAAGGAAGACTATGTTCTCTAATTTGGTATGCATAACTGAAGAGTAAGGACACATTGTTGGAATTTCTTTTGAGACATTTTGCATCAAGTTTGAATATTATTTTTATTTTCTTTATCTTCTTATCATGTAGTCTTATTTTTTCATAATAGATCACTATTCATTCTTCTAGATTCATATTCTATTTGCATTCAAAAACTACAAAAAGATAGCTTAGCTTGCATCCATCCAAAAATCCTTCGTTCTTAATTATATTTATAGTCACTGAAGGCTTTTTATTCTTAGACAGATCATACTCATATTAGATAGAAGAAAATGAGTCATCTTGTTGGATTAATCATGTTTTATTTTTGTGATTCATTTATTTGATTTATCCAACCTATAATGATTCATTGAAGTGTGTTGTCTACAACTACAAGACCACATTTTACACACAAAATTGTATTGGAATTGACTCCTGAAAAGGTCACATCCATTCACAAGGAACTTTTAACTAGTACATCATTTTGTGGGTTTCATCCCTACCTAGGTTTTCCCTCTAATTGTAATATTTTTTTCGCTTCCAACACTTCCAACTATGATGTTACTATCAAGTATTCATTAGATGTGTAATGGTAGAGGTCATACGATAGTATTTTGGTAGACAATGCACACAAGGAAGGTTGTATAGTAGTATCAGAGTGTAATTAGGAGTTGTACAGTAGCAAGAAATAGGTCATATGATAGCAAGAAATAGGTCGTACAGTAGGACTAGAAGTGGTTGTATGGTAGCAAGAGAAGTGGTTGTATAGTAGTTTTAGAAGAGGTCATACAATACTAGTGAGATGATGTATGGTCTGTGTTCATACAATAGTATGATGGATGAGATAGTGATTTTGTATGACAATAGAATAGTATCATATAGTGATGGAGTTGTCCATTCGATGAGGAGATAAGAGGTCATGCTTGACAAGAAGATGCAATGCCTTGCAGTTCTTCATATTCGCTCAAACTATGTCCTCCAAAATGGATTGAAAACTTCATGAAAATGATACAAAAGACACCAAAGTAGATTGAGATAGTCATAGATAGATATAGATATATTCTTAAATAAAATGGTGTTCCACATTTTCTAGATCCAAAGCAAATAAGTATAATGGAAAGAATAGGGTGAGGGTTGATTCCCACCAAAACTGCTAAATCTAAGTAGGGAAGATCTTTCACTTCCAAAATGGTGAACAATAGAGAATCCCAATGGGAATTTGTAGTACAAAGAATAATCCAAATCACATGGTAACAACTACCTATATGCTACACATAAATACTCCTCTAGAGAAAACTCTCAAGGGTTTACAAAAGAGTGTCGATGCGAAAAACACCTACAAATAATTAATAAAAAATGGCACCCATTATTCAATAATTAAAGGTCCAAAAAAATTTGTTTAAATTTTGGGACTATTAATTATTTAAAGTATTTTATTAAAATTGGGGACATTACAAATCCTCACCAGCAAAAGATTTCTTGTCCTCAAGCAATATGCAAACTCTAGGATTCCAAACCTTGCGCAGATGTAGATTGCTATATCTGCTAAAAAGTCAATGCTTCTTCAGGATTACATATGCATAATTGAATTTAATTGAGATGATTATACCACCATTTAGGCTCTATTGTGCCACTCTAATATAAACATTTCTATATCCAAAACCACCAAGATCCTAAGGGAGCCAATCATTGAACACATTGATGTCTAGATCCATAATCTTAATGTAATCATCAATCTCCTTAGGAACTTCACAACACATGTAGATCCTATTATTTTTATGAGGAATCCTTTCACATGGAAAAATTGTAGTCATGCATGACTTAGGCACAACAAAAGGATAAACTCCATATTCAACCAACTATGGTTTCTCCTACAAGGAAAAACCCATAGCATCTACATGAAATTGAACAACCATCGATAGAACTTTTTCAATCAGGGGGCCACTGATAGAACCCAAATTTGCATCAAGATGATCATTGGATGTTGGTTTGATAATATTAGTGTTGGTATATTCCTCTAGAGTCCATTCCTTCATTTTTGACTCAAGTACCAAATATATTCTATCTTTGTGGTAAATAATATTGCCAACCACCTTGTATCTGTCATCTTGCACTTGACCATCCAACAATAGGCATGCAAAAGTATTATTGCAGTACTCTACTAATAAATGTACTTTCCAATTAGCTAAAACATGAGATAAATAATATATGACATCATTGAGTTCCATAATGTGATCCAAGACTAATATCTTAATTCTCCCAAAAAGATGGCATAGTCCCTAGCTCTGATACCACTTAAATGTTATGTTTCTCTTTCAACACTTCCAAATATGAAATGGCTATAAAGTATTCATCACTCATAGACAATGCACACAAGGAAGGTCATATGATAGTGTAGGAGTATAATTGGAAGATTTACATTAGAATTAATAGGCCATACAGTAGGATTAGAAGTGGTTGTATGGTAGCAAGAGAAGTAGTCATATGGTAGCTTTAGAATAGGTCGTACAATACTAGTGGGATGTTGTACAATCTATGTCCATGTAGTAGTATGAGGGATGAGATGGTGAGTCTATACAATAATAGGAGGATACTATATGATGATGGAGTTATGCATTTAGTAAGGAGATGAGAGGGCATGCTTGATGAGGATATGCAGTGCCTTGCAGTTCTTCAAATTTTCTCAAACTAATTCCTCACTAATGGATTGAACACTTCAAGGAAATAATAATAAAAAGCACCAAAGTATATAGAGATAGTGTGAGATAGATATAGATATATTTCGGACTAAAATATTGTTCCAAATTTTAAGAAAAGAAGTACAATGGATAGAATAGGGTGAGGGTTGATTCCCACCAAAACTACAAGAGCCAAGTAGGGAAGATCTTTCACTTCTAAAATGGAAAACAATAGAGAATCTTAATGGGAACTTTTAGTACAAAGAATAATCCAAATCACATAGTAACAACTAACTACATGTTGCACATAAATACTTCTCTAGAGAAAGTTCTTGAGGGTTTACAAAAGAGTGCTGAAAAAGAAAACAACTACAAATAATTAATAAAAATTCACCCCCATTATTAAATAATTAAAGGTGTAAGAATTTGGCTTAGGCCATAATTCACCCAAGAACTAAAGAACTCAACAAAAGCACACAGTAGACCAAAATAGGCAGAGTATGATTAGAATGATGAAATTCATTCAATAATTGGATGCTAGAGTACACTAGGAGTGCTTGATTATAAAGGCCTCAAGAGAGCTTCTAGAATGCATAGAAGTCAGCACCATGACATGTCATACAACCAGGCACATGTCCACCAGATATGGATTATCCTCCATTAAGCACGGGATTAAGTGCGATGATGTGAGGATAAGAATACAATGGTGTAGCACAAAAATCAATGGAGTAGACACCATGTGCTAAATGACAAGTGCTGAAAAATGTGTTGTCATCATAACAACTCAGTGAATGATGCATACTCCTATGTTGTAGACACCATATGCATAATTAGAGTTGTGTAACTCAATGAGAGTTCACAAAATCCTAAGTGTCTCAACTAAAATAATAATAAAATAATGAATTAACCTAAGTAAAACTTAAGTAAGTGTAATAAGTAAATACTTATTTACACCAACACCCCCCCTTAAGTGCAAGTTAGGGGAATGCCCTTAAGCTTACACAATCTAGGATGAAATGCAATATGGGTCCCAGCTACTAGGCCATGTTAGGTACCCATGTACATAATGATATAAAAATCTCCCATCAAGCGGGGAAAGAGGGAAAACCTCATGGGAAAAACCCTCCCCCAAAAAGAGAGATAAAGCAGGATGCATTGATGGATGGAGTTAGCAAGACCCCCCCATTATGACATACATCCAATATATACATAAGAGAATAATGAGAAGAGGAAGAGAGATAGGATGGGCTCCCCGCCCCAAAGAAGAATGTTGAACGGTGACACCTCCAATAAAGAAGCTGATCCAAGACTACAGAATGGTGTTCCTCCCCTTAGGAAGAAACAAGGCCAAGGGTACAGATGAGACGCTTCCGCTATGTGTGGAAGGAATCCCATGGATAAGTGATGTCTCTGAAACCTACTCAACTGGCTAAAGAACCTGTCCCAAAGAACTAACTATCCCTGCAACTGATGAAGAACCCTGCTGCAACCGCTGATCATGAGTATCCACAATCACTTCAACCTATGATGGTTGATCCTGTAGAGAATGAACAAGAGAGTCTGAAACCCTTGTGACAACTGAACAAGGTAATTTTGCATTAAGAAGAAGAGGTAGATCATCAACACTATCTCCCAAATCTATCACTGAACTTGTATCTGGAAGACAGGAAGTACCCTTCTATTCTAGACCTATCATTGTGGCGATATATGCATGTGGACTAAACTGATGAAGTGACCTCTCACTGTATCTGTCGATAGAACTCCACATATCTGAAGCTGTTGAAGCACTATCACTGGTGTCACTATCAGTATCCACACTATATGATCTGTGAAGAGGAGTAGAGGACAAGCTTGGAGAACTTTCCTCAAAATGTACATCCTTCTCCACAAAAATTTGACGTGTCTCAGGATCTAGAAGCCTATATGCCTTCACACCATCTTCATAACCAATGACGGTACAAGGCCAAGATGTCTGTGCCTTGTGACCCTTGGAAGATCTATTTTCCCAAGTAGGACAATCAAAGACTCTGAAGTGTGTCACAATAGGTTTTCTGCCACACCAAGCCTCAAAAGGAGTTTTTCCATCTAAGGCTGGATGAGGAGAATGATTAAGAATGTGAGTGGCACTAGAGATTACTTTGACTTCTAATGATGGATCTAGAGACTTGGCATGAATCATGCAACTTGCCATAGATGTAAGAGTTCAGATCCTCAATGCTACAACATTTGTCTTATGCAGACTGAATGCTGAAGGAATTCGAAGATCAATGCCCTCATGTCTGCAAAAGTCCCTAAGTCTTTTGTTCACATCCATGTTACCATTGTCCATGAAGAGTACTTTGATGGCCTTTCTAGATTGCCATTCTGCATGAGCCTTGAAGTCTAGAAATGCATCCAAAACTTCATTCTTACTATGTAAAAAGTAGACCCAAGTGAACCTTGAAAACTCATCAACTAAGGTATGTATGTAGCGACCTTGGCTAAATGCAAAAGGACCTGCTAATACCATGTGAACCATTTGAAGAACACTTGTTGTTCTAGAAGACTTCCCTCTTTGTAACTTCCCCTCTAGATGCATATCCACTAAATCTAATGAACATTTTCCCTTAGAAAAGTTGATTTGAGTTAGACCTTTCACCATTTGGTATGTGCAAAGTTGCTGAAGATATCCATAGTCAAGATGACCATACCACTCATGCCATAATTGCATGTTTGGATGTGATTGAGTTAAAAAGGCCTTTGAAGGAGTCTTGGGTACAAAATGTGAGAAAGAGTACAACCTCTTGTGATCATTCACTTTCCCTACTGCAACCAAGGAATCATCTTTAAGACTGTGCACTTTGACTGAGTCAAGAAGAAACTCAACTCTGTGTCCATCTCCAAAGTGAGTGACTTGGTAGATTGAGAGGAGATTCAAAATTATGTTTGGAACATAGAGAACCTCTTGAAACTCTCCATTTTCCATTTCTACATTTCCTTTTCATTCAACTTCCATTTTTCTATCATTCCCCATGAAGATGTGTGGTACCTTTGAGTGATTCAATGAAGAAAAATCCTCCTTTGAAGAACCCATGTGATATGAGGCACCTGAGTCAAATATCCATTCTTTTGAAGAGGTTGCATTTTCCATGAGTGCTTTCCCTTTTCCCTTTGAATCTAAAGAAGATCCCTTCTCCTTGTAAGCATTAGGCAATGGAACATTATGTTTGTTCATGATGTTGGTCAATTCATCAATTTTTTTAAGATAACACTCATGCTCTTCATGACCAATTTTCTTGCAACAAGCACACTTCTTCTTCTCCCTATTATTGTCCCCTTTCTTGTTGGAATCTGAGGACTTGCCTTGTTGATTGGATTGAGGTGTTTTCTTTTCTGCATCCTTAGATTTACTCTTCCATTTCTTTTTACCCTTTCCTTTATTTGAAGACTGTCCAGCTAAATGTTGAGAACCCTCATTGGCCACCAATGCTTTGGACTGAGGTGATTTGAGAATCCCCATTTTTTTCAACTTCTTTTCTTCATCATCCAATAGTTTAGCATATTCATCAAAAGTGACTTTCTTGTAGGAAAACCCTAAGGTAGTCTTTGAGGTGTTAAAAGAAGATACAAATGTGGAATATTCAGATGGTATCTTGTTATGGATGAGATAGATCAGTCTGTCATCATTTATAGAACTCCCACAATTAGTAAGCTTTGTCCTTAATTCATTCACCTTAATGATGAAGCCTTGTATTGAGTCATACGACTTAGGATCTAAGGAAACTAGCTCATCTTCTATCTTGAACACATCTTCTTCAGACACTTTACCATAAAGGCTTTCCAGGGTATCCCAAGCTTCCTTGGATGTAGTACATTTTTTGATTTGATACATGATTTTATCATCTACCCCCAAACATATATCACCTAGGGCTTTTCTATCCATGGCTACCCAATTTGAAATTTCACTTGTAAATACATTATCACATACTGGTTTAGGAAGAGTACCATCTACATATTGTGAAACTCCATTATGCATTAAGTGATACAACATTTTGATTGACCATGAAGCATAGTTATGAGGAGTTAATTTAGGAAACCTAAAGTTGCCCATAATGCAGAAAAATGAAAGAAAATTGTAGAAAGGAGAGAACACAACACCAAGAACACCCCCCCTTTTCCCTAAATCAAGAAACCCCCCCAAAAGAGATGCTTTGGGCACTTTATCAGTAGTGCGATTACAATGGGCGACTTGCCAATTTTGGCCTTTGTGGACTTCTAATTTTTCTTGTTACAACTTCTTAATAGAGTTCAAATCTAAAACTTTACAATGTGCTACAATACTAAAGCATTACAAAGCAAAGAAAGGCCCTATTGCTGAAAGTGACAATTTTGTCCATACAACACTATAATCTAATGCCAAATTTGAAAAGTAGACAAAAAAATGCACTTTCAAAAAAAATGGAACTTGTTTTGACTCTAGATGTGCCTGTACGGAGCATTTGAAGTTGCAAAATGAAGACATATCCAGGTACAGTCACCAAAAAATGCAATTTTTGAAAAATTCATGCACCAAAACCAAAAAATAGCTACACCACTAAAAAATTTAGAAAATTTTACCCAATTCCAAACAAAATTGCACCTGATTTGGAGTCCGGATGTGCAAGTTAAGGCCTCTTGAAGTCGAACTGCAAAAATCAAAATCAATTTGGTGATGGGTTGCACCAACAAAATACAGGGTTAAATTTGATGATCATACGATTGTTGCAGCAGTTCTAAAATGGCTTGTGATGATGTCTAGATAGGCGTCAAATTTAGACTCGTGAAATGATGATGTCAGCCAAAAAACCTGTTGGCTGATGTGGCAAGACCGTACCATACAGAAATGTATGGATCCGTACAATGTGTACAAAAAAATCTAACATAGTAGGGGTACGGATGCTAATTGTGATCCATGTAACTACTGGTGTGGTCGGTGACTTGTTCATGAATCAGATGCTCACTTGGATCCACAGTGTCATGACGTGTCTGCTAATGTGTGCAGGCTGCGAATAGTGTGATGCTGCGTGGTGGTTGCAGACGTGGCAGCGAACAGGGAATGGAAGCCCACCATGTGGACTGCGGTGTCAGATTTTTTGCTGTCAAGAATGGAAGTAGCAATCACCAGAGGGAACAATTTTGTCACCTGTAGTTTAAATTACTTTGTTTAAAATGTGGGTATTATCCCACATTCGTGGGAAAATAGGGAAACTAGTTGTTTAAAAAAACACTGTCGCAGCCATTGTAAATAGAGATGCTTGGCCTGGAGATGTGGTTTGCCATGCCACCGGTGAAAGGATTTGTGATTGCTGAGCTCTGCCTGGTCGGTATGAATGGTCACTGGGTTATGTGATTAGCTTGTCAAAATTTTAGGCCGCCAAATGGTGGTGTGAAGGAGTCTTCCGGCATGATTTGCCGCAAATGTTGTAAAATTGAATTCGACCGCTAGATATAGTGAAGGCCAAAAATGATATTACAAAGCTCAAAACCTTGCACTAAATAAATAATAACCACCAACAATACGGATCTGGGATTTGATCGCCCGGATCTATAAAAAAAATTTCTCTGGTTGGGCTATAAAAAATTCTAAAAATACAAATTCGAAAAATACCCAGAAATAATAGATCTGAAAATATAAATAACCAAATAGAATTAGATCATACCCAATTGCAAATCGGTGCCTTCGGGTGCCAGTTTGTAAATTTTTTTTGCCTCACGATCAACTTTTTCCCAATATAGGCGAGTTTATAGTCAATCTTCACTGATTCAGTGCTTCGAACACAATGGAGAGGTCAAATCTAGCTCTAGATGCTCCTAATTTCTATGGATACTCTAGAATCGAGGTGCTGAAGCATGAACGGTCTTGAACGGCTATGTGATGAGAATCCTCCTCAACTCTGATACAATGTAAGAATTTGGCTTAGGCCAAAATTCACCCAAGAACTAAAGAACTCAACACAAGCACACAGTAGACCAAAATAGGCAGAGTATGATGAGAATGATGATATTCATTCAATAATTGGATGCTAGAGTACACTAGGAGTGCTTGATTATAAAAGCCTTAAGAGAGCTTCTAGAATGCATAGAAGTTAGCACCATGACATGTCATACAACTAGGCACATGTCCACCATATATGGATTATCCTCCATTAAGCACAGGATTAAGTGTGATGATGTGAGGATAAGAGTACAACGGTGTAGCATGAAAATCAATGGAGTAGACAACATGTGCTAAATGAGGAGTGCGGAAAACTGTGTTGTCATCATAACAACTCAATGAATGATGCATACTCCTATGTTGTAGACACCATGTGCATAATTAGAGTTGCATAACTCAATGAGAGTTCAAAAAATCCTAAGTGTCTCAACTAAAATAATAATAAAATAATGCAATATAATTAAATAATGCATTAACCTAAGTAAAACTTAAGTAAGTGTAATAAGTAAATACTTATTTACACCAACAAAAGGTCTAAATAATATTATTTAAATTTTGGGACAGCTAATTATTTAAATAATTTTATTAGAATTGGAGATATTAAACTAATCAAGGATTTCCCTAGTTAACAAATCATTATGTTATTGTGTATGTTTTATCTCTTAGAATTTCCCTCTATTTTGATTATTGAAGTCATATTTAATAAGTTGAATTCAAGTTTATTTCATACAAAAATAATTCACCCTCCCCCCTCAATTGTGTTATTAGAATTCACTTTCTAACATAATCTACCTAGAAAACCATGATTTTGATATTGGTTGTGCAAAAAGGAGCTTTTTGTACCTTTTCCAACCTAAGTGTTCAAAAAGTATCTAAATCATACCTAGAAGACGTATCATTCATAGATCTACATTATTGTTCAAATCGTGAAACCCTCATGGATTCAATCCTATTGAAAGATTTTTTCAAAACTTTGGAACTTTCATGATACAAAAAACTCTCCAAGTTGAGATATGTCCAAAGAATATTCAACTTTCAAAGGTGAAGTTAAAATGAAGTATCAATATGACAAAGAACTGGTTCATAGTGTTCCATCTCAAGTTTCATCCTCATGCGGTGGAATTAGAGATATAGAGATTGACCATATCAATATGCTAAATTTTCTACAAATAATAGAGACATCCTATTAGAAAAACATGCTTCAAATCAAAAGATGCAACATTCATTGGGTCTCCACTTTCTTAATGTCTTCCCTATAACTTGATTTTTTATGAAATTGTGCTCACTATTTTGATCCACAAATAAAATCAATCAAGGATGTTGATGGGAGAGTTTTTCTAATTTTACATCTAGACATTATTGAGAAGGTTTTCAAATTATTAACAAATCAAGAATGCATAGATCTTACAAAGGAGAATTCACAAAAAATGTGGAATGATCAAAAACTTGATTACATCAAGTTTTCTAATGAAAATTGGTCAATCAGAAAGAGAATCATTTTTATAAATGGTCAAAGGTGATGTACAAGGCTAATTTTTATTATGAAGTTAAATTATATGTTATTTGGATGGTTAAATTCACCTACTAGATTCTAGAAAGAAGAGAACAATCTATTAGGGAGAAATCATTATCAAAACAATATGAAAGTAGATGGTTCATGTGAAGAGTGCTCTCTCTCTCTCTCTCTCTCTCTCTCTCTCTCTCTCTCTCTCTCTCTCTCTCTCTCTCTCTCTCTCTCTCTCTCTCTCTCAACAAGAATTCCTACCTTGTCTACATTACTACTATTATGGGGAATTTTTCTAGACTCTCTACCAAGGGAGACATGGCCTTAGTTTTTATTTGGAACTATTATGAACAATTGAACCTTACTCAAAGAAAATACCATTATAGAAGGGTACAAGACACACTTAATGAATATTTTAAATGTCTTTGTAACAAGGAGTTGGCAAAGAAAAGTGTATTAGATGAGGTGTGGAAGAAGGTCAACCATTATGAGTGTTTCTTCTTGAAATTCCCAAATTTCACATATGTGTGGGTTAGTTTCTTTGAGGGTAAACCTTATACTCTACCAAGGTGTCCTATTTATAGGTTCATCCTCATGGAATTGGCCACAAAAATCATGGTTGTGTAAGCAAGCTAGACTACTCATCATATGTCAATATTTGGGATCTCCTCTAAAAATCCTCTACAAATTGATAAGTACGTTATAACCATGCTTCCTAAGATCAAGTGTATGGAGAATGGACTTTACCTGACCAAACTAAAGAAGTTTAAATCCTGGACTTATTTTGACTAGAGGGGTATGGATTCAAAGATGAAAAGAACATTCACCCATGTTCATCACATGAGAGATGGTTGGATTGATCTCCGATGTGAGATCAAAATGTTCAAGATGGATTATTGTTGGCTCACCTTGCAGCAAATAATATATTTGCACTTAGTCCATATTTTGAAGAGGTTGAGGATAATGATCTAATTTTTATCTAGAATACCATAATAGTTAGATTGAGAAGTTCCCTCCTACTCCTAGATCCAGTGGAAACAAAAGGAGTCTATTTTTATATTTGAAATATTTCAAGCCATTCTAATGAATACAAATGTATGAATAAAAGGGAGGGTTTTGAAAAGAATAAAGATGAAAGATGGTATGGATTGTAACCATTTTGGTCCAATGAATAGAAAATCATAAGTTGAAGCAAGAAAGATGGTTCCTCTACCTTAGGACCACACAAAGGACTAAAACTAGAGATTAAAGGAAAAAATAGTATTTTTCAAACATCTTATTCTTCTCCAGATTCACCAATAGTACAAGATTCATATGAAGAAGAATAGGTGGTTAGTATTTAAGCCCCATAGTGGTTGAATGTTAAATAGTCATTGACCTATCTACAATTTTACTACTAGAAAAATAAAGAATAAATAGAATATTAAGAATATATTAGAAGACACCCCACCCCCCCTCCAAAAAAAAAGAAAAAGATAGAATTTAGATAGCCACATGCGGTGTGCACAATCTTATCAAATTTAACTGAAAATTTTATGTACAAACTTGATTTTGATATGCCTCTAGGTAAATAGTGTCAATGAACATTGAATAAGATTTACCTTGTTAAGGTTTGATTTAACTAAAATGAATAGATCATAACAAACAAATATGAAGTGATTTTGTAGTAAATATAGTAGTTATGCATTAATTAATATCTTATTAGTGTATTTTGATGGGCACCAATAATTATTTAAAGATTTAAATAATAGATTTTATCCAATTAAGTACTTGTAATCAACTTAAGAAATGTTATTATTATAACTAATGGAATTATATTATTTGAGACATTAAGAATTATTACTAGTACTAGTCAAATATGTTCAATTATAATTATTTTCCTTCTAAATATATATTTTTATTACTAGTATTTTAAATTTAAAATATTTAATTAAATAATACAAATTGTATTTATTAATAATGAATATAAATTAGATTAATATCTAACCCAAAATTTTAGGAAAATCCAAATAATGGAAGACAATAATCACTTTGAACTATAATGATTTAAGTTTAGCATTAATTAAGTACAATTGAAAAAACAATATGATGAAATTGTGGGAGAAGTGAAAGCATATGAATCTAAAGTAGCTTTCCAAGGGGAAAAGTTTGAAGTTGGTATGAAGAAGAAAAGTATTTAAGAATAGTTGTAATTTGTAATTGTTTATCATTCGGTTGCAGATGACTTAAACATCACACACTAAGACTTGATTCTTCGGCTAAAAGTGTTAAATAGTCAAAGTTGAATTATTTTTCCAAACTTAATTTCTTCTCAACAGCCCATAGAAATATCTAGATAAGTAGGGTAGGCCTAGGTCCTATCCCCTATCCCATCTATATATAGAGTGGGGCTATATATATAGTTGACAGGCCCAACCCATATCCCAGAGAGGCCATTGGCCTTATTGTGTGATGTTTAAGAATGACCATTTGTTTTCTTAGGTGTAAGGCTAATACTAAAGATAAACCTTTAGTAAGAACAAAAAAGCACTTGGACATGAGAAGAACTCAGAAAGTGAAAGTAGTTGGAACAAATCAAATATGATGGCCCTACCCATCTTTTCTAAAGCTAAATTTGATGTTGGAAAACAATCTAAAGCTATAATCATTCTTTAATTATAATTAAATTAGATTTGATTAGAATAACTTTGAAAAATGTAGCAGTTAAAAAGGAAAAGAGAATGATCTTAAAGAAAAAGCCATTAGAATAACTTCGGCTCTAGGAAATTTGGGTATCCTTCCTAACATGTTCTCTCTGCACTCTTATAAATTTACATTTCACCTTCCCATACTCCTTTTCACTGTAGTTTAATCTATTCTTGTGGGGTTTAAGTTGGTCCATTGTTTAATACTAAGCTTTAGTTCCTCATTTGTTGATGAGATATTAGGTTTTCATAGCTCATAGTTGTGTTTGGGAATTTTTTTAAATTGCATTTGAGGGTGTTGTTGTTTTAGAGGGCTTTGATTTCATGGTTAATTGTTGAGAGGGACAAATATTGTTGAGGTTTTTGTCCCTCTCTAAAGAGAGTTCTAGTTGGATTCGAGCTCCTCAAAAGTTTAGAAAAATGCATGTTTGCAAGAACTAGATTGACACATTTGTTGCAATAGGGTAGGAAATTAAAAAATAAAATGAAAGCCAACAAACCAAATCTCATAATTAAGATTGAATTCTAAGTGGGGTTGTGGGGTTTGGCTACTGAAATGCAGATTAAATATATTTTAATAATATCTTTACACTTTGTAGATATCAAATTATTAGTTCCTGCCAAAGGTAGGATACTATTGCTTTCATTCAATTCAATTAACCAATCAACTTATAGACTTTTAAAGATTAAAATAAACTTCAAATATTTATATCTTTTTCTAATTTTTCATTATTTTATAAAACACAATTTTCGTACATTCTATTGGACCATACTATTTTTGTCAAAGAGAAAATTCAAAATTTTCAACAAAAATACAAATATTTTCTAACAAGTCTATCATGCATTGATAAATGCATTAGTTACAACTTATCTTTTCCACATTTGTGACAAGTGGATTAGATTTTCAAAAAAAATCATTTTTATCTTCCACCTCACAAATGAATGTCTAATCAATATTAATTATCATAATCTATTTTTCTTACCAAGTTAAAATATAGAGTTAAATGTTTTATATTTATTATTTTAAATATATTCATTAGTTTTACATTGATGTTTTATTTTGTCAATTTTAAAATGTTATTACTTTAAGTTTACACTATATTTTACTAGCTATTATTTTACAATCTTACTCTAATTGTTTTTTATACCATTTTACAAATTATGAAACTAATACTACCCCTCAAACTTACTAGATATTTTGGTAGTTTGAATTAAGTAATCAACAATTAATTTTTTTAAATCACATATTTCAACTTATAACTAAATTGTTAGAAATGAGTAGTTCATTCATATAATATAGTTTCTATTATTATTTATATATTTCTTAAAATAATATAATTATTAATATTTTTAAAATTATCTTCAACTCTCTTTATCATTCTACCTTTACTTGTCCTTATAATAACATATAATTATGTCTTTTAGCTCTCTTCATATCCTACATTTTTATCTATAAATCTCTATTTTCCTTCCTTTCCAATTATTGGTAGGAACTTTGATGCATTGTGTCTCTTGTTTTAATAGGTCTAGATTATAATAAAGTAAAATATTTATGAAATCTTCAATTTTATAAATATAGAAGTTTAAATGTTATTTTGAAGTTTATAAATAAAGATCAATAGTAATAAAAATGTGTATATAAAGATATGTTTATATAGAAAACAAAGAAAATTATTTACAAAGAGGTTCACTAGTACAATTTATGAATCAATGAACAAGTAAAGACAAATTAATGCAAATCATGTTTACTTTTTCTTATGTTAATACTTATAAAATTTAGCTAATGTAGTTTCCATTATGATTATGATTTTTCTAAAAGATGATATTATTTTTTGCCTATAAATCTATCTATATTTGTAGATATGTAAATTATACATCTCAAGTAAACAATTTAAAAGAACTATTATAATTTTCTTAAAGGAAAAAAGATAACATTGACAAAAAAAATTATATGGAAATTGAAATTAATGTATATGAAAATTGAAATTTTATTAATATTTATGATTTTAAAAACTTTATTGGTGATAAAGTTGGTTTTTTGTTGAATCTAATATACATTCAAGATTTTCTAGAACTTAATTGTGTCAAATTTTTCAGCATCAACATTTCGGATCACACACAATGATCCATCATCAGGATGAGGAGTACAAGAGAATAGAGAAATAAAGTAAACTAAAAGGTGATAATATAACCTTATTTCTCTATTTTCTTGCACTCCTCATCCTGATGATGGATCATTATGTGTGATCTGAAACATTGATGCTAAAAAATTTGACACAATCAAGTTCCATAAAATCTTGGATGTATTACTAATGGATTGTGGAAATCAAATGACATGAATATAATATAGTCAAGTGTTTCGTTAAGTGAATTTGAAAGGATTTTTTATTTTAACCTCATTTTTTATTGTCTATTTAGATGAATCAAGGATATTCAAAACATTTTTTTAAAATTTTTTTTGTTAAAAAATCTAGTGTACATGCCTAAATGGTTAGATATGCGATATGATGTATCAAATAGATATTTTTATTGAATATTTTACTATTGTATATCATTAAACAAAAAATAATTGGAAATCATACAACCGATGAACAAAACCAAACATGACAGAATTTTAACCCTAAACATACTTTGGAAACAATATCAAAACATTATACATCAGATACAACTTGAAAAATATAACAAGTTTATGAATTGAGAGAAAACTAATCCTTGTTTGATAACTCTTCATTGGAGCCTAGTGTGGTAAAGTGAATGGGAGAGTCTGGGGGAGGCAACTACATACTTGAGGAGGCATCATGGAAATTCACCCTATGTTCAACTTAGATCTTCTGAAGCAACCCAACCAAGGTGATATCAAAGTCATCCTTTTTTTGGACCATGGTTTATCCATATGCTAGTTTTTTTCTTTGCATCATGACATTTCCATCCTATAGTAGCTAGAGGAACTTGCTCTCCTTGAGTTTGAAGATGGTTGTCACTTGTAATGAAATATTAGCCCTCATGAATCTCATTTGAGACTCCATAAGAAACCTGCTCTTATCCTGAAAAATCATTATTCCTTGATTTCAAAATGTACCAAAGGATATAGGTAGATAAAATAGAGCAAAAAGTATTAAATTCCTTAGTGCACATCAAAATGTGTCTAGATAAAATACTGCTCATAGAGAAGTTACCATCAAGAGTAAAACCAAATTAATGTCATCCATACTTCCTTAGCAAAGACATAGCCAAATAACACTTGAGAGATAGATTTTGAATGGTTGTGAATTGAACAAGCATTGGGGATAGGGTCAACAAGTTTTAAAAAGGGATTTTGTGGAAGAAGACCCTCCAAAGAAAGAAACAAACTTTAGGCTCAATGGGTTTGTGTCAGAGGTGAGAGATCATTTTCTTCTAGGCCTCTAAATTTAGTAAAAGGTTCCAAATAGATTGGATGTGGTCAATAATGGTAGAGCTAGAAGTAAGGAGGGAGTATATGATTTTTCCTTGACTAGGTGCAAGGGTGTGGAATCCAACCATCTCAATTGAGAAAATAAGGAGGAGGAGGTGCAACAAGTAGGATTAATAGAGAGGTTGCAAAGTACTTTTTTGATTAGGTAATAGGTCCTCCAATGAGAATGCAACATGTCAAATTTATTGGAAATATCTTCTCATGATATGAAAGTGTCATTAGCAAGGATCTATTGAAACTAAGAGATTTCCAATGCATTCCACTTTTTGGTTAAGCATCCTTAAATAAGAGCCAAAGATTTATCTCTAGCCTTAAGATTCCACCATATAGAATCTTGTTTGCATAAAATGTTACCTCGCTCGGTTCTAACACCACCATCTCCAATTAACAACATGAATCTTATAATATCCTTTACCATTGGACTAGAGGTAATTCCTAATATTTTTTGAATGAAATCAAACTGATTTACTTTGAAAACTCATATAGATGAGAAGTAGATTGAGTAAAAAGACAAATATTTTTGGCAAACTTGGAGTTTCCGTCCTCTGGTTAAATAGTGAGAGTTTCATTTATTGAGTTTAGATATGACCCTTTCTTAAGTATTTTATGATCTATTTGGGACCTCCCCATCTAAAATCATATCTTTTGCACCAAATAGGGGGCTGGTCATCCTAGCCAAGGAGAATATATTTAGCCACATAAAAATGACTAATCAAAGCTTCATAGAATACCTCTAGTTTAGACATTAAGTCTATCATATTATTATCCTCTAGAAAAAATAAAATTGTTTTGTCATCAATGAATTAGACAATGATAAGTTGTTCATTGTTAGGTAGGGATAGGCCTCTTACCCTTGGATAATGGAGTTATCTCTCAATAGGTAGTACAAGGAATAGGCTACAATAATAAATAAGGTAGGAACAAGTGGGAAACCATGTCTAATAGACATGGAAATGTTTTAAAAAAACTCAAAACATTTGCCATTAACCATGACATATGTTTTGGCATCTTCCATAAGAGTGGAGACCATGAGAGAGAGAAATTACTAGGAAATCCTATAGCATTAAGCATCATCTTGATGAAACCCCATTTAGTTTTGATCATGTAAGATTTTTCATAATCCAACATAAGAATCCTTGTATTTTTAGGGATTCCCAACATGTAATTAAGTTTTCCAGGAGGTACCTACCTTTGGCAAAGCCTGTCTGAGTGGGTGAGATAATGTTAGGAGGGATATTCACAAGTCTAGCAACCCAAATTTCAGCCAATATCTTATAAGATACATTAAGAAGAGTTATTGGCCTCCAATCCTTGATAAGAGACCTATAACCTCCTTTGGGAATCAATTTTATAAGACCAACATGAATATCTTGCCCCAAGGAGCCATTTTGAAAGGCCCATTGTTAAACATCTAGGAGCTCATCACAAATCCAACTAATCATAATTTTCTTATATAATTCAATAGGAAGACCATCAGATCCAGGGGGCTTTTCATTCTTTAAGCTCATGATGGATGTTTTGATTTCTTCAATAGTAATAGTCTTATCAAGGAGTTATGCCTTAGTAATTGAGACCTTTTTGGGGATAATAGCCTCAATACGTCTTCTTGCCTCTTCCACTCTACCCCAAATATCTTCTACGGATAAAAAGGTTGTAATAATTAGAGAAGGAAGACAAAATGTCCTCCACAATATCTAAGTTCCTGCCTCCTTTGTTGATATTGGAAACATTTTTCGTAGTTTCCTTATGTTTGAGCACCTAGAAAAAAAGTATAGTTTCCTTATCTCCAAGATATAACCAATTTAATATAGCCCTTACTCGAGCACCTTGGCCATTTTGTGTTTGAGGGGATCTTAACTAAAGTCTGTGTTGTCTAATGTAGAGTCTAATTAGGCCCCAAGTGGGAGATTGTTAGTTTGTTGTAATGTATTTAATGTTTGTAGGGTAGCAGTGAGCTAAGTTTCTAGGTTTATAGAAGGTGAATTATTTATCCATTATAGAGGCAGAGTATGTTGCTACTATAGAGGCCGCCAAGGAGATGATATTGTTAGAGTAATTAGTTGTTTACACTTATTAATTAGATCATCTTGATTTAATTAATTAAGTTACCTATTACTCTTGTTTTCTTAAGCTATCTTGTAGGTGCATATAATTAATATTTTATTAATTATATTGTGCAACCTAGCATTTTTAGGCTTTAGGGTTTCGTGATTCCTTTTATAAAGGATTCACCTCTTTGTATTTTTTCAAGAATTCATTTAATCAATTTGGGAATACAATTTCTCTCATCTTGTTGAGTTCTTCTGCTATGCTTTTTTCTTCTTTTTCTGGTTTCTCTTTAGCAGGTTATTTGCATGCAGGTGATCTTGGCAATCTGTGAAGTTGGTTTTCACAACTTCTACATGGTATCAGAGCCTCCTTGTTGCTTCTCTGTTGAATAATTTTTGAAGCCGCGATTTGGAGTTAGAAACCCTAGCTTTTTTGAGGTTTTTTCTTCAATCGGGAGGAAGAGCAATTTTTCAGAGCACTTTGGGCCCAAACGGATGCTGCCATTGGATCTGGAAGGCCGTTTACAGTTAGGATTCATATAAAGCTTGTCAATTTTGGAGACAGAGCTCCGGGAGACAATTTTTTTTTTTGCTTGCAAGCCCTGCCGTATGACTGTATGGACGATATGCGCATTAATTTTATTTTTAAAAATAATAATCTACGGGGGCACCACCGCGATAGCACCTAACGGCCATCGTAGGGTTTCCCACCCACTGCTGTGCTTCATCCTTCCTCCTTTGTAGCACTTTGTAGGTTTGCTGCCACGAGTTTCCTCTGCCAGCACTGTGCCATCTTTGACTAGGCAAAACTGCTGGCAGAGCCTCTACAGCGGCCTAGCTGCCGCCCATAGCCCACCTTGACAATGCCCCTCCTACTCCTCTGCTATTGCTCCTTCGAAATCCTCTGCTCTGCCACTGGTTTTTCTCACCTCCATCGCATACTATTTTGCCGCTTGCGCAGAGCTCCACCAGCTCAATCTGATAGCGTAGCAGTGACAACTTTTTTGCACAGTTAGCATGCAATCTGCACGTGACATGTGGCATAGGCACCGTGTGGCACTTTTCCACGTGGCCCCTACCAGGTCAGTCGCCTGCCACGTGGCATCCACATGGCCTCTTTTTTTGTTGTGATGACCACGTGGCCTTCAATTTTTTTCTAGCAATTTTTTGACATCAGCATGACATCAGCATAATGTCAGTGCATCATCCTTCTTGCACCTCTCTAGGGTCATTTTGGACCTACTTGTATTTTTTGGCCATAACTTGAGCATATAGACGTATTTTTTCGATTTGAAAGAAGCGTCGAAAAGCTGGTTCCGAGATGAAAACAATGGTGTAGTAGTTTTTTGGTTCTGATGCAAGTTTGCTTCCTATTTTTGTAGTTAAAGTCTGAAGTTTAGTTTTTCTATTTTTTGAAAACGTGATATTTTTGGAAAGCTGGTTCTGTCTACTTTTTAGAAATAGTGTAATTTCTTCCAAATTCTACCCCATGCACTTTCTATCATATTTTTGGCATTTTTGCTCTATGATGGATATCTTGGGTATTTTAGGTCTAGGGATCATTTTCTCAACATGGGATCTCTTATTTTGGGCTGTACTATCTTTTGTATCAATTTTTTTCCTATTTTGATCATTGTTGATATTCATTGTAAGCATCTTTATGCAAACACATTGAGATAAAGTGCCACTCTTGCATTTCAAGATCCTTTTCATCATTGTGGTTTGTTCTACTCGCACTATTTTATAAAGTGCCATGGGGGGGGATAGTTGTTTGCCTATTTTGTGCCCTCTTCCTTTTTTTTCCTCATGTAGTGTTGGTGACACATGTCTTTATAGGTTTCTATACCTCACTCTCAATGTGTTTGGTTCCTGTATTGTAGGAGATCTTGGTCCATCTTTTCATTTGCCTATCACCTCACCCTGTCTACATTAAGGGGGGTTATATTGTTGGTTCTAATGCTTCCTTGGTTTGATGGTTCATTGGAGTGAGCTATGTATTCAGTATTTGATCCTATATACTAGGTGATTACAGTGGCTAGCTACCTATGCTTTTCGGTGAGATGGATCACCTAACATATAGACAGTCTTAGTTTGTTCCTTCTATTTCCATGGAGGATCTTCAGATCAGTAGTTTCTTTCTGATAGAGTTTGTAGCTTCTTCTGCTTCAGTGGTTTTCTTCATGATCATTATTTGTTCCTATCTTCTAGAACATTCTTTGCTATCTCTTTTTGGAGAGGGATTTTTCACACTGGGTTTTCTCCTTTGTCTCCAGTTTACAGAGATTTCCTTGTTATACTTGGGTACTTGATCAGGCCTTGTTGCCGGGACCCTTCATTTCCCGCTTTCTTAGTTGTGCTAGGTTAGCTTACCTCCTGAGCTTCACTTAAGGGGGGGGTGTTAGAGTAATTAGTTGTTCACACTTATTAATTAGATCATCTTGATTTAATTAATTAAGTTTCCTAATACTCTTGTTTTCTTAAGCTATCTTGTAGGTGCATATAATTAATATTTTATTAATTATATTGTGCAACCTAGCTTTTTTAGGCTTTAGGGTTTTGTGATTCCTTTTATAAAAGATTCAACTCTTTGTATTTTTTCAAGCATTCATTCAATCAATTTGGGAATATAGTTTCTCTCATCTTGTTGAGTTCTTCTACTCTACTTTTTCCTTCTTTTTCTAGTTTCTCTTCAGCAGGTTATTTGCATGCAGGTGATCTTGGCAATATGTGAAGTTGGTTTTCACAACTTCTACAGATATGGCTTTAGTTATTCTTAGAAGAATTGGGACATCCACAACAAGATAATTTTTTGTTTATAGATAGCCAAAGTGTTATTCATCTTGCAAAGAATTTACTTTGCATTCAAAGACAAAACACATACAATTGCGGTATCATTTCATTCAACAAATTTTGGATGATGGGTAGTTAAAGTTGGACAATGTACATACAAATGAAAATCCAATAGATATTTTTAAAAAGTTAGTGACAAGGGAGAAGTTGAATTCCTCTTTAGCTTTGATTGGTCTTCTAGACTAAATAGAATAAAAGAACAATTGATTCTAGGATGGTTTGATCTAGTGGGAGCCCCATGTGGTAGTGGTATTGCTATAGGATCAGTCTCCAAGTGGGAGATTGTTGTCTAGTGTGGAGTCTGATTAGTTCCCAAGTGGGAGATTGTTAGTTTGTGGTGATTGATAAGGGAAGTATTGTACTTACTCCATAGTTTTTTCCATAAAAAGGGCTTAGGGTTAGGGATTTTTTCCATAAGGTGTGGTGCAAAAATTGCTTCTTGTGGTAGTACTGAGTTGTAAGGAATTATAGATTGTAAGTAGGTTGTAATCATTGGATCATAATAATACTAGACCAGTTGTTTGGTGGATGTAGCCTAGGGATTGAGTGAATCAAATTAAATCTTGGTGTCTTATGTTCTCTTCTGTACAATTTATTATTTTAGGACATTGGTTATATTTGTGTGTAATTGTTATTTTTGTCTATGTTTAATCCTAATAGTTTGGATTTTGCAAGGTCATCAATAATTTGTAAGTTGGTTGGATATTCTTATAATTTATCCTTTGCTTCATATAAGGCATTGGTTAGAGATAGTTCTACAACTCATGCATCTTTGGCCCATATTTTGCCCACAACCTTAGAGATTTCTTCCCAAGACCAAGCATTTTGGACCTATCTTTTAATATGGTTAGAAAGCATTCTCATAGACTTATTGAACCAGTGAATGACATTCATGGTAATCAAGACATCCTCATCTTGGAGGAGAGAGGTCTTAAGGGAGAAGCCTTTAGGTTTTCTTCTTGGGGTTCTTTGGAGATCCACCTTAGTGATAATTACTTTAATAGAGTGGTGGTCTAATAGGGTAAAGGGCATGACTATCACAAGGTTATCATCATCTAGCTAAAGAAAACCAAAGATGTCCTTATTGCCATAAAATCTATCAAGCCTAGAGAATATTCTTGTCACACTTTTTTGTTAATTAGACTAGGAGAAGTAAATCCCTCTTGAATTGGTTTTCATGCCCTCAAGTAGGTCAATAAGGTCAAGTTTGAAAATCATTATGTTCCAATATAATTTCTCATGGCCTTTCCATTCAAACTTGTTACCACCCATTTTATCCTTAACCCTTGTGATCATGTTATAGTCATCAACAATAACTCAAGGAATATTGGGGAGCTCAATAAACCATTTCCAAATTTGAATCCTATCATTGTGATCATTAGGAGTATAAATGGAGTAGAGGCCAAATTCCAAGGAATCCTTTTTCAACATTTCCTATGCTACCGTTTGACATGGTGAGAAACCCTAATTGATCATAATTTTCTTACAATTAGGACCTTAAAGAATACAAGAACCATCTTTACCTCTTGGATGACTCATGGAAAGAGCATTGATATCTTTATAAATGCACCAAGTATAATTTCCAATGCAAAGCTAGTTGACTTCACTTCTTGAAGCATCAGGATATCATTTCCTTTATTGGAGTGTGGGAATCTCTTAACCATGTATTTCCTATTTGAGGACTCCAACCCTCTTACATTCTAGGAGGAAATTTTAACATTTATCTAAGTTGTTGGGTAGATGAATCAATGGGGGACTTGAATTCTTTAAAACAATTGGGTAGACTACTCTTTTTTTTTTAGAGGGCCTTGGGTTTCCACTAGAGAGAGGTGGTTTTCCTCTTTTCTTCTTAACATATTCAGCTCCTTTTAGCTACATGGAGTCAACTTTCCTTGATTTTCCCTCTTTCTTTTTTCTTTTTTACATTAAACTAAAAATTGGGATCCACTAGCATCTCCAACATGATAACCAACTTCTCTACAACCCCATAGGGTTCTATGGAACCATCACCTACTCGTATAAATTATGTTCTCCTTACCTTCCTTAACGGTTCATAATGGAACTCTTGCACTTAGAAAAATACAACCATTGGTTTAAAGGTGGAGGTAAGGGAGGTGGTGTTAGGATGACAACCATAGTAAAATCATTAATGTTATCCTTGAAGATAGTTGAGTCGGGCCTCAAAACCTCACAAGATATCTCTTTCTCTAGAGAGGAATCAAGAGTTCCAAGGGAAGTCTGAGGAAGCACAAGGGGAGAAGTCAGGTGAGGTGATGATGGGGGATCAAGACCTATTGGGGGAATAAAGAAAGTCCTACAAGTTAGGGACTTGGGTTGAGTCTTCTTGATTAACTCAATTTTTTTGTTAATTATGAGGAGTGAGCTGATGGGCATCTAGATGCTTGTTGTTTTGAAGTTCAATGGCTGATCCAAGAGCAAAATCAAGCTTACAAACATTAGGAAGGGAATCAAATTCTTTGTCCAAGTCTATGTGTTCAAGAGGGTTAGTAGATTTGTTGATAAATTGATGCTTTAGCCCATCTAAGGAGCTACAATTTTTTTATGCTTCTTTGAGCCCATGGGAGTGGTTAGGGATTTCTACAAAACTTGGCAAAAATTGATTGGTCTTGCATTTGGACAATGGTAGAAGCTAGTGTAGGGGACAATTTCTATATTGAGGGTTTTGATCAAGGAGGGGGTTTCTTTCCAGCAAGGAGAGGGCATTGCTTCCTTTGGTGACCTTCTATTTTACAAAAGTAACAGGTGTTCAAACCTCCCTTATAAGAAATCGAAAAAGTGATAATATTATCACCTATAACAAGTTCAATTCTCTATAGAGCTTCTAAACTAGGGTAAATGGATAACATAATCCTAATATCTGAATTAGGGATTGGAGTGTTAGAGTGCTCAACCCTTATGACCCTTCGTATTAGTTCCAAAAGGTGAGGTATGAAAGACCAAACATATGGAGGAAAATTACCAATTGAAACCAATATTGGGCTCACAAAGGAAAAAAATTCATAAGTAGACACTTCATCAAACTAGGGGATAGCCCTAAAATCACATCCACCAAATTTCCAAAATTATTTTTCCAAAACCTCTTTTTGGGCTTTAGGGTTAGCAAAAATAATGATGAAGAGTCCTTTTTGGATCTATTGGTGTTTTAAAATGTTAGGTTTCAAATTATCCCAATGAGAACAAAATACATCTATGGGCAGATACTTCCCATCTATAACATACTCTTTTAGACACCAAGCCAACTATAAGGCTAGAGCCTTCTACTTTAGGCTCTACAAAACCTAGGCAGGTGGATCTATAGATTCTTGATATGGTACCAGTGTTAAAAGCATACAATTGAATCTAGAAAAAAGTAGATAAAACCATTATTTCTCCTATACTCATGCAATGATAAATATATGTAGTAGCAAATTATAAATCCTCTAAAATCTACAAGCTAAGTGAGGGAAATTCTTTTCAGCTATTCAACATTAAAGGGAAAAGATTTTTATTAAGGATGTTGAATATCAACACAACCTAGACATGAACAACATACACTTTCATCTTGTAGCTGATCAATGCCTTATCTATTGGGCAATTCCACAAACCCCTAATACATATCCCTAAAAATGACTGATATATCTCATACATCAAGACTTCCTAATCTATCCATTCACTTTGTGAGTTAGACACCTGAATATTTCTAAATCTCATACTCAATCTATCCCTCCATGAGCCCACAACCCTATGATGATAAACTAAGAATTTACATGACTCCTTGAATCATAAGAGAAATGTATCAACATATACACCAATAAATTGGATGTGATTGAAAATAATGCTCTTTGTTCACACAACACAAAAGATCGCAAAAAACATGAATAGGAGACAAGATTTAGATTGAAGATTAACTTGTTGTTGCACTTTTATTCATTTTCTTGAAACAAATACAATAAGATGTATGAAATTGAAACATAAAGCTGCCTAACAGATCTAAAGTATTTTTTTTAATTACTTGTTGTTCATTACATGAGAAATGATGAAGAATGGTGGAATCATAGCTCTGGATGCAACAATGTGGTCTCACAAACAAACTGGAACCAATCAGATACCATAGCAATGAGAAATTTCTGCAAAACTAAAACCCTTACAATGAGAGAGAAAAATGAAGATATAGAAAATGAATAAAATCCTAGATCTAATCTAGAAGTGACACATGTCCACTTGAATCTTCAACCAAAATAAGAAAGAAATCTCATCATTATGTGTGACAAACTTTGAAATATCTCTTCCTAACTGATGATAAACTTTATCCTTACAAAAACATTAGGTATGCATCTGAAATGTTGATAAAACCCTCATTAAACTAATTTGGAAGTGAAAATATCCATCCGTAACTACATCCCTAATCACTCTGGTGTTCCTCTAGTTCACCATTTTGCCAAAGATCAAATCTAAACTGCTATACTTGAATGTGGTTCAAAAATGACCATCTGGTACAAAACTTTGAATAACTTGAACCATTGGCTTCTTGTATGAAAAAAAAACCTCGAATATGAAAAGTTCATTCATTCTCGATTCCAATGGTATATGATAGTGTTATGTTGACACTTTGGAGATGCCTAGAATTTTAGTTTAAAAACCAGACTCCTGAATAGGCTTTCTAGAAATTTAAAAATCCGTAAAGTCCTAAAGTCAAAACTTTAGGTTATAGCCCTATTGAATTAAAAATATTTTGCATGCTCAAAATTGGAAAAGACACAAAATATAAATATTTTCCAACCATAGCTTTTATGTCCATATTTCCATCTAGGTCAAACCTGTTTGACATTCTTGTGCCACGTGGCAGCACACCATTGATTAGTTGTGCACTATCATCTACCACCGGGGTGGCAGATGATCTATATCTGACTGTTGTCTTTAGGCATTATGCATAGATGAGATACACAGGGAAGGTCATTTAAATCTAGTGGTCTTGAACTGCATTGGATCTAATCGATACAGAGACTCCAATAGCTCGGATGGCCCTATGCTCTAATTAAAACCTCAGACTACACTCTGGATCCCATGGCTCCCAGAAGTTTTTCATGATTATAAAGAATGCACAAGACTTCAAAATACCACAAACCCTTAATTTTTTACTGAGATAGTTCCAACAAACTCTAACAACGGAAAAGTGTAACATCTACACCGTCTAAACCAATTATTTGAACCTCAACTCTCAGTGGTCTATGCATTCAACTCCTCTCTCTACGATTTAAAAATGTGTGACTCCTTCTTAGTTACATCTTGGAAAAGCTTGGGTTGATTCCTTGGGAGCAGCTGCTGTGCTAAAGCCTCAGAGCTCAAATCTTCCGTATTACCTCCTCCTAGCCTTGTCAGTAGCAGCAACAGCTGCCTCATCTAAAGCATCTTACTTTTCTCCAACTTTCGCTTGCATCTAATTTTATCCTCTTTCTTCTCAGTCTTGGAGCTTCTCTTCTTTTTCCATGGTGTAAAACTTGTCTTGTTTCTTCCTTCATAGCCATGTTGCATCTTTCTGATTTATGACATTTGGGCAATATCTCCACACTGCTTACATTCAGAGTCAACGTCTGAAGCATTGCGGATACTGTCACAACCATTCATTCATTCGTTGTTCTTGTAAACTTTGCATTGCTACTAATGGGCCTATAAAGTTATTATTTGGAGTTCATACAGAAAGTCATAAATCGGAAGAGATTTCGTCAGTAAATAAATAAATCATCTGCTTTAATTATAAAAAGCACATCATTAATATTGTTTCTCAGAGAGCAGATATTGATGACTTTATGTACTTGTTTCATACTCTTCTCAGAAAAAAACACACTTGTAACCTATTTCTAACATTATGCTCTTTCAAACACTTCTTTGCCACATCTTTACTCCTTCCAATTGGAAATCTCCTAAAGTAAATCTCGCATTCCTGCAAATTCAATGTAGCTCCACCCCCTGAGAACAAGTTTTCCTTTCTATCCTGTCCATTACCCTCCTTAGATTGACTCCTCTGAGCTTTCAAATTTGTCGACTTACTAGTTCCATTCCAGGTGAGATTGAGAACATATCAAGTTTGAGATTTCTAGACATCTCTGAAAATTTTGATCTGGAGAAGAAGCAATCAAGTCCCTAGATGTGGAATTTGCGAGGGCTAGAGCACCTTGGACTGATCTTTTTGAATCTCACAAGTGATGTGAAGGGGAATAGGTCTTCATGCATTGCCTCTCAATGAAGGTAGGATATGATCTTCATTTTTTTCCTTCATTATTTATCATGGTTAACACTATCAATCATGAATCGAAAACATTTTTCAATTGTCACAACTAATGCAAGCCTTTGAAACCATTTGGTATATTCCCCCTCCTCCATTTCTTGTCATGCAGGTACATTCACACATCAATTCAACCTTGAATAATGATAATATGTACCTACTAAAATATTTCATGCTCATAATTACCATAAATTCCTTTGATCATTTTGAAATCACTTGGGCCCAAAATGGATCCGGCTAAAAAAAATTTCGAACTCAAACACCTAAATTCTCAAAATGACCTAATGAACACTTGGTATTGATCGAGATTGAATTTGACCACTAATTGACCATTCAAAATTGAGTTCACCTCATTTTGCAAATAGTGACTTTTCTGCCAGGGAAGCCTATAGGCCAGCTTTAAAAATTAACTGAAACACCTAATTGAGCTCTGAAATTAGAAACACTGATTCTCTGTTCCATATTCTCTTACCCCATTAGATATAATCTCATGATGAATTTGGGTCAAAATATATTGACCATCAAAGCTGCCTACTTAGAATTGCTTGCAAGCAAACATGTTAGAAAACCATAAATTGTATTAGGTTTTAGCTTTGAAAATAGGTCAAACTGACACTTGGGGGCACGAAAACTGGGGCATTAGTTCAATCTCACAAGGTGAGTATAAATATATAATTAGGGCTCATGATGAATAACTGGGTGCATTTGGAAAGTAGTCAAAGTGGGCTACTTGGATTTGCAAGACTGGAAACAATTGCAAGAAAATGATTTTTGCAAACAAAATGGACCTGGGAAAATGTGCAGACAAATTTGTCAAAACTTACAAACTATCACACTTAAAGAATTTTCAAAGAAAAAAAAATAGTACAATCTATTTGGTTCAAGAAATAATGGATTCAGAGTTATGACATCCTAAACAGGGGTACTAATCAATTTGCATTTTATGACACCAACAAAACTTTAGAAATTGCATTTTGAATCTCGTTAAAAAATGAGATGGATTTGTCATAGGCTCAAATATGAAAAATAACAAGTTGTTGATCTCTAAAATGCAATGCAAAAGAAATTTTCTGACTTTGGTCAACTAGGTCAAAGTTATAACTGGTCAAATAAAGCCTCCCAAAATTTTGAATAATTAGCATTAGCATGACAATAGTAAACAACCAACTTTGAGGGATTTAAAACATAGTCAAAACATGTCAAAACAACTTGAAATAAAATATATAGGTTCTTTGAAATCTGTCCTAAACACCACCAAACCAGTGGGTCATGAAACATTACTAGGTGCAAGATATTCAAATGCAAACTAGGCTAACACTAGGGCAAAAATGCAGAACTGAATATTGCTCAAAATGAGACTTAACAGAATGACAATTTATCTTCATGAGACACATGGATATGCTAAATGCAAGGTGTTAGAAACATTAAACACCTTTTAGGCCTCAAAAGAATAGGTAAGTACATGCATTGAAAGTGCTCATATGGGCTCAAAATGATTCAAAAGTTTGAAATGGTACTCAAATCAAGAATGCAATTTTGAGTCCCAATAGGATCATTCTACAGAAAGAGTAATGATACCCTATTTTTTGTTGCCAAACTTTTTGCAACCAATCATTGAGAAAATTTCTTTATGGTAACATATTTATATGTAGTATAGAAAAGAAAATTGTAATACTTTATAATCTATTCATTTCCTTATTAAATTCATAAACCATTTGGGAGTTCAGTTTGATGACAACCTAGGGAAGGGTGGGTATCTCATCTCTAGACTATTTGCTAGTTGATTTTGTTGTAGGGTAGATGGTTTATTTGATCAATCTTGTTGTGTTTAGAATTGTTCTACCATTTTTAATATGGGGGGACTCCTTTTGTCCATGTCTACTTCATTCCTCACTCTTGTAACACCATCACTATCCTAACTATGCGAAGGAGAGGAATATGGTCTTGTTTATTCACCAATTGTGACTTTTGAAGACTAGTTTCCACTATTATGAAGGGAGGAAGTGTTATTAACTCCAACACTAGTCCATTGGTGTCCTGAGGAGAGGGATTCCATTAATGCTCCTTTGATTGTATGAGGGTTTCATGTCATGGTAGCATAGCCCTTCCACCACCCTACTCTTTTTATTAAATATTTTCTAAATTTCATTTTTGTAAATTGAGGGTTTCAAAGTTTATATTAACAAACTAAGGATCTATTTGTAGTTATTGTGAATGATTTATTTATTATGGAGACTTGATAAGTTATATTAATACAAAAAAATTATGATTTATAATGTCTAGATAAATCATAAAGTTGCAATTTTTAGATTTTTCTTATAATACTAGAACAAAATTATATACCATGAAAGGAAAGAGCCTAGAACACAATGGTTGATTGCAAGCCTCTCATCTAGGAGGTCTTAGGTTCAAGTATACTTGATCTTAACACATAAGCATAATTAATATCAACAAATAATAATAAATAAATGATAAATAATGTAGGTTTCAACTCATTACCTATTGCTTGTTTGTTTCCATATTTTATTCTTTGTATCAAAAATCAACTAGAATCCCATGAGAGGAGATCTCCATTCTCTAAAAAAATATACTAAATTTCATACATAAAATTAAATAATGATAATTACTTATCTTGAGTGGTTCAAATTCAGTATATTTTTAAAAATTTAATAACATTGAATTCAAATAATGTTACTATAAAACTTTTAATGGATATCTATTATTTGAATATTTCTTTGATGAAAAAAGCACACTCCAATGATAAAACTTTTAAATTAGAATTATTTTGGTTTATTTACACATGTTTTCTAAATAGATACAATGTTGAAGTGGGATTTTTTTACATGGGATATTTTTTAAAATATTTATTTTAGGGTTCATATCAAGGAGAAAGAAGAAACGACACTCTACAAGTGGGGCATTTAGATGATAGACCCATATTTGCAAGGCCTACATGTAATTCTTAGGAGAGAATTTGTGCTTGTCCTTCATTTCGTATCTATTACTTTATCTTTTTCTCTCATTAGTTCTTTATTTTCTTCAGCGCATTTTTTTTTTCATTGCTTGGTGTCATCTAGGGATAGATTGATGAGATATCTTCTATGGCTTTTAGACCTATATTGAATTTAATAATAATGGTTCTTCATTGCAAGATAATGAGACTGATATTATGTAGGTATTGAGAAATGTAGAGGTAATCCTAGAAAATATTTCAATAAAAATGGGAAACCATCTTATAAATTTGTGGTGATAGATCAAAGTATTATTGAATTTCCTCCTACTTTCTTTAATGGAGATTGTATTCAAGCACTTTCCCAAGGAGATAATGGAGGAAAATATATCAAAACCAATGGAAATCAATTAACAATGATAGATTTCCACAATCCATTTGTAAAGTATTCAGTTTTTTGGATTTGATTGTGTGTGTTTATTTATCATCAACATTTCAGATCGCACTACATGATCCATCATCAGGATGAGAAAGTGCAGGATAGTAAGATATGCATATCTTACTATCCTGCACTTTCTCATCCTGATGATGGATCATGTAGTGCGATCTGAAATGTTGATGATAAATAAACACACACAATCGAATTCAAAAAATTGAGTACTTTGCAATGGAAATCAATTGGGAAGTAGGGCTACACTATCTCATCCTGATGATGGATCATGTAGTGTGATCCAAAAAGTTGATGATAAATAAACACACAGAATCAAATCCAGAAAACTCAGTACTTTACAATGGAAATCAATTAGGAAGTAGGGCATCCTTGAAAGTGAAGACCCCAAAGGGGGAGAAAAGGGTAAGCCCCTGGGTATGTGCAGGATCATGGTGTGCCAAAAAGTGGCAATCTAAAAAATTTGTCATTCTAAAATATCTCAAACCATTTCAAAATCTATTTCAACTTTTTTCCCACCCACCTTGATACTAAATGAAAATAATTAATATCTTTATAAGGTTTACTATATTTTTTGATACCAAACCTATATGGTCAACTTTAAAAACATCCTAAAAATGTGCTTTTGGCCTGTTTTTATGTGATTTTTACTTCAAACATGTAGCTAATGAATTTTTTTTTCACAAAAATTTGATGAAATGAAAAGGATTTCTTAATAATGTTCTTATCTTTCCATAAATGTAAGGTTTGTCATATTATGAGTTTAGTAAGTAATTATTACTTATTTTCTAATGGAGTTACATATAAAGTGTTGAATGACACACTACTTGAAAAACAACTATAACTTTCAAATGGTACAACATTTTTTAAATCCAAAAGATGCATCACATTCTATGTTTCTTCTACTATAAGGAAAAAAATGAAAAATTGAGTTTTACAGAGTTTTGAATTAGTTAAGGTAGTCAAACATGAAAGTTTTTTATTCCAAAAATAGTAAAGTAAAAAATTAATTAATTATTATTTATTTAGAATAAAAATACCCAAAAATATGTGTCACATCCAGAAATGAGTCTACTACTTATATCTAGAATATTATTTAAAAATATTATCATTTGATTTTGATTAAGGTGGTCAGACATACGTATACTTATTATTTTTGTTCTGAAATTTTTGTAATATTACACTAAAATTCAAAATTTTGACCAATCAATTTTTATTTTTTTGAGATAAGTCCTAGTAGTTTAGAAACTAGATTCAATTTTCTTGAGATTATTTTCTCTCAAATTTTTGATATGAAGTTAATAGAAAGTAGAAAATTGTACATCAAGTTGACATAACCCTAATTTTCTGAATTTTTATTGCCACTTAAGGGCATGGTTTGGTTGACCATGATCCTGCAGATACCCACCCTTCTAAATATTTCATTGTCCCTAAATGAGGACATGCAAAGGACCATCAAAACTAAACAAAGTCACATATGAAATTTTTCAAGAACTTTTGTTTGCATGAATAATAATATGTTTCATGCAATAACTATTTGTATGATTTGTTTCATAATGTTTTTGGAAAAAATTGGGCATATTTTTCAGATTTTTGTTGCATGATTCAAATTTTTTTTTTTGAAAAATCATAACATGCAAGAATACGTCCTTAACAAATCCTTATGGAGTGTATTAAAAACCCTATTTAGGGATTTCTTATGGTCTAATAAAGGTAATTTTGAAATTTTCATTGTTAGGTCCTCCCCGCATTGGATTGAAATCAATAAATTATAGCTAGAATTTTATCTTGTCTTTTCTCATAACCTCAAACTATTAAGGCTAGTATTGCAAGTTGAGGAGTCAAAAGTCACCCTCCAAAATCTCAATGCATGCATTCTTACTCCCTAGATCTAGAATTAGATTTCTGAAATGTTATTTCTCTTCACATTGAAGGTGAATTTTTTCATGGAATATTTCCTTTCTTGGGAACCTAGGTGCTTATTTTCACTATAAATTGAATAGCCATACCCACAAATAATGTTTGACCCTTAAAAATAGTTAGAAGACATTTGAAACATTTTTCAATAATGTTAATTGTTTTCCTTCTAAATTCCACCATTTGATGTGGTGGTGAAACAAATTCTGTGAAAGAAGTTCTTAAAAAGAATCCTTTCAAGAAGGTTAATTATAATGCAACTCTTGATAATATTAATAAAATTTTGAACTTTAATAATGACCTAATTTATTTTTTTCTCTTTCCAATCCATTATTTGATGAATATTTTAAGATGGTTCCCATGGTTGGTGAAAAACATGATCATGATGTGTTATCTTCTAATCGTCAATTAGCAAGTCCTCCCCCATTTCAAATATCATTAATATATATGTTCCTACTAAAAGGAAGAATGCCCAAAAATTCACGTTGCAAACCTGTCACAAAATCTACCAAAATGGTATGTGTAGGATCATGGTAGGCCAACTATAGCCTTAAGTGGCAATAAAAAATTGGGATATCAATGTTAGTCAACTTGATTCTAAATCTTGAACTAGTTATGAACCTTGTATTAAAACTTTGTAAGAATAGAATCTATACTTCAATTAAATGTAGTTTCTGAAATACTATCCCTTTTCTAATAAGAAAATAAATTAATTGGTCAAAATTTTGAATTTCAATGTAAATGTACAAAATAATTTAGGGGAAAACAAGTAGGTGTACATCTCACCACTTTAATCACAATCAAACGATAATTTTTATTTTAAGATTTTAAATATAAGAAGTAGACTCATACTCGGATGTGATGCATATTTTTTTGAAATTTTATTCCAATGAAATAATTAATTTTAAATTTTCTGCTATAACATTTTTGGAATAAAACAACTCTTATGTCTGACCACTTTTACTTATTCAAAACTATACAAAATTAAAATTTGTTTTTTTCGTCATAGTAGGAAAATTCTAGAATGTAACACATATTTCAAATTTTTAGAAGGTTATATTGTTTTATAGTTATAACTTTTTTCAACACTTTATTGGTAACTACTTTAAGAAATAAGTAATAATTACTTACTTAAAAATCATAGTTTGACAACAATAATATCAATAGAAAGTTGATAATTTTTTTAAGAAACACTTTTAATTTCATCAAATTTAGATGAAAGCTTCTTCTTTTTTCATATTGCCACTTTTTGGCCTATCATATGTCGAAGTCTTAATTGGAAAACTAAGATACTAAGAGGGGGATGAATCAGGAACTATTACACTTAAACCTTTTTATAGAACTTTAGTGCATTCACCATATTTCCCATTTCATATCTTATGCATGCATAACATAACTTTTAAAATCAAATTATAGTATTATGTAGATCTCTATCAATCACATATACAAAATGTAAAAACACAATACAAAGATTTGGTTACCTAGAAACCCTCCAAGGTGAAGGTAAAACTAGGGTGGGGATGACACCTGCAAAGCTTCACTACTGTAGTAATAAAGTTTACATGTTAGGACTACAATGTTTGATCATATTTGGTGATCTACCCTGTGAGGGGTTTCCCCTATTAAATATTGTTAAGACTATTAGGTCTTACCTTATGAGAGGATTTTACGCTTACAAAAAAGTAAGGACTCGATTGAGAGATTTATAAAAAATAATTAAGACCACTTTGTTAAGAGATTATCATTGACTCAATCTATTACAAGTGATTTAGCACTTGACTCTTGGTCTACTCCTGATAAGCTAGTTTCAAATCTCCTCTCTTCAATCTAATCTCTAATATGATATAGCTTCACTATCCTTCATTGCTTTGACAAGGTTGCTTGCTTTGTTCTGCAATAAAAAAATGTTGTTGCCTCTTCTGCAATGTTCAAACTATCACACTTGATCTACTCTATGATCATACGAATTCCTTATTCCCTTCTCATCATCATCATAAATTAGACAGGTTTTGATCTTCTCTATTTAAATATTTCATAAAGAGTTTCCTAGATGCTTCCTTATTTTTCCTCTTCATTTTTTTGGTTGATCACAACACATAGGGATCTATGATCCACATCATAAAACATGTAATAACCTCTATAACAACCTCTACAAATATTAAATATCTTGTCCATGTAGGCTTGAAAAGGTTTAACCCAAATTTTGCATTGTTCCTAACTTGAATGTCAATTATGTGTTACTCAACACTTACTGTCTCTGATACCCAACATTCACTATACACGTTACTAATGCTTGGTCTCTACTGTGCTTGACACCTTCTGTGTAACTCAGCTTCAATGTTCATTGACTACTCACCAATCTTTAGGCTCAACTTATACTGAAAATACACAACGACCAAAGAATTTATGAGCTTCTATAGAGCTTGACATTTCATATATTTATTTACAAGTCTTTATATAACTTAGCCTATATAGAGTAGCTCAGTCGTAGTGATGACCTTCTAACTCTACCTAGTATAGGACTAATTGTTTGATACTAATAGACAATAATAGTTAGAGATTCCAACATCATGATCCTACACATACCAAAAACATCTTTGGAACTATGTAATGTCCCATTTGAGCCTATGATTTCCTTATGGGAAGAGATGGGTAAAAAATGTTTTTCTATTATTAATCCAAAAGAAGTGAATATTGAGGCTAGTGGAAATTTCATAGAGATGCTTACTAAATAATCCATTAGAAAGGAAAATTAATTGAAAGACTTTGTGTATCTAGTCTTCAACATTCTCACTCAAAAATGCCAAAATGTTTTAATAGGCTCTAGAAGAGAAAGATAATTCTAAATTAATTGTTAATGATGATGAACATCCATAGTTGGAATGCTTGAGATCTATAAATGCTAGATAGAAAATATATTGTTAGAAAATGGTACAGTGAGCTTAAATAAAAGGATAATATATGCCTATAAGAAATTTAATTTGTTGGCTATCATGCATATAATATCTTAAAAATTTTTTGGGATAAGGCTTTATTTTTTTATACCAATCTCAATAGAGGGAAAGGAGGAACTTCTTTTCTTATTATCCCCCAATGTTCTAGCAAAGTTGTCAAAATAGTAACTTCTCCTTATTAGATAGCCTAATGGGTGTTGTTCAATTTCCATAATAAACTAATAGGTGTTTGCAGTATTTATGTTTTCAATGACTAAAACCTCAAGTGTGGTGGAATCTTCATCAAACTAAGTCTATTGTTGACTTGGGGGAGGGGTGGTACTTAAAAGAATATCATTAATCGATCCCCAAAAAGGTATGGATATTTATTTAAAATTTGCATTGAAAGATGTGATGGGATGACTAGACCTTTCTAAGTTAAGATAAAGAATTTATGAGAGACGATGAAGTAAAAAGTATTAAAAGTCAAACACTTTAACTAGTATAAAAAAAGCTATAATGATTAGTAGCTTTAAATGGTGGAAAGTGTTGTTAACCATTGGGAGAAGTGCAATGACTATTTTCAAGCATAAATTATTATAATGATTTAGAATAACTAAGATGTGGGGGAGAATCAATAATCCTTAATTCTAGATGTACCAATTCAACTTTTAATCACTTCAAATAGATTAATCAATCACAAATACCCACTCAGTCTCTATAGCATATTATTAGCAACTTAATATTTCATGTAATATCTTAACTCTTTGTCTCTATAAGTGCCTACTACCACTAAATAAACTATTGTAAAATATAGCATGCATAATAATAACATCTACACATAAAAATAACACTTTTGACATCAAGAATTAATGTGGAAACCCAATTTGAGAAAAACCATCAAGTAACATGCTACCATTTTATTGATTATCTTGCAAACATGGGTTGTGATGATTGATTTTATGATGCAATTTATCCAGTACAAGCTTTTAATAATAATGCATATTTGCACAAATTGATTGTTGATGATAAGAAAGCTTGCATTCATCAAGAGTGATCTGGGTTGTATAATCACTAATTTATGACAAGAAGGTTGTTTGTTGATTCAAGACACACATATTGTCATATTATGATACATTTCTACATCTTGGTTTTGATGGTCTGTCCTCCCATTTCCCATAAATCTACTAAGTTCTAATTTTATTGACATTCAGATTGTATTATTTGATGTGTTACTGATTTATCTAGATGTGTATGTGCAAATTTATATGCTCTCTATATCATAGTTATTCTTGTCATTGAGATGTGCTGAATTTTGGAATCAAAATGGATTTCTCATTCACAAAGTGGCTATTATGTATCTCATGTAACTTGATTCATGGGGACCTACTACCATGGCTATAGATATGGAGAAATAATTAGTTATTGATGGAATTTGGAGTTGTGGAGGAGTGACAGTCCAAAGTGGAGCTACTTACCTTGGGTTTTTGGATATCATTTTGTGTTTTTTTGGTTCCCAACTTTGAATGTATATGATTTTATCTTTTTGGTTGGGAAATTATAAATCAAGGTTCTCCTCTAGTAAATGTAATGATGAGGATTTTGAGTTTCCTTTCCTTATTCTTTCCTAGATGAGTCTTTGAATTAGTAATTATAAATATATATATATGTATGTATGTATGTATGTATGTATGTATATATGTATGTATATATGTATGTATATAGTGGATAGCCTACTTTTTCTTTAAAAAAAATGTCCTACCATTTTTTCACTCTTCTAAAGTAAGCTTGGTTAAGAGCCAACCCTGTTAAACATTATACAACACACTATTAAATGTGACCTTGTTAAAGGATTCAATTTCCCTGCTAGGAGTGGCCTTGTTAAAGGACTTTAGAACATTCTATTAGAATGTCACCTTGATTAATTTAAGATTTACAAAATGACTATTAGGTCAGCCTTGATTAAAGAATTTTTGGACTAATACAATGGTTACAATTTAACAATAGGTTTGATCTATAAAGTACAACTCACTTTGCAAATTCGTATCTCCATTCACTCATTTGTTGGTTCATTGACTGGTCTTCATTAACATCTCCATCACTAATCTTCTTGACACTACCTCAAGAAATCACACTTGTAAACTCTTCACACTTCACCTATATTTTTCTCATCTTCATTAAGACCATCAATTAAACACAGACCAACCCTAATATTCATTTTTTATGCCTACTTAAATAGGAAATTTTGATCTTTTTCTTCTTAAACATCACCATTGATCTAAGGGTTAGGTCAGATTCATAGGATCCTTCCATCTTTTTGTTCTCCTTCTTCTAGAAAATTTAGATCAAATCCTATCCTTTGATCACATAAAAAACTCTCCTTGTGAATTAAATATGCCAACTCATCAATCCTTATCTTCCACACACTTTGAATAATTCAAAATTCCATCTTTGTTGGCTTGAAGTTTTTTTTTTTTTTTCAAACTCTAACCTTTACTATCACTCAACAATCACTGTGTTTTTTTGCTCAGTCATTACTATGTAACTCATCACACACTATAATTTTTCACTCAACATCAACATGCTCACTCATCCATTACTACAACCTCTCACAACTACACTTCTTCATAATTTTTTTTGACAATAACTAACACTCAGCTTGAACTATTTCACTTGGCTTCTACTAAGTTCTTTAATCTTCTACTTTAGCTCCTTCATTGATTGTACAATATTGATACTCAATCAAGCTTATCCTTTTGAATTGTCTCAACTCTTATATTCATCCAACCATCTTCTTTATTTCATGTATTTATTGAACAAAACATTATCTTGTTAAGGAATAATGTATCAAGTGCCCATTGTATTTCTATGATACTTAACACATCTCAACTCAACATTTCAATAGGTCATTGCATGATCTTTTCTTTTCAATTCCTCTTCATTAATCAAACATTATGACACTCTATGCTACTATTAAATATCTCTCTAGTAGATTTGACACCTTGTCTTAACTATAAGTTTAACATTGATGACAACGTAACAATTTCTCTAATTATAGCTTCAAACAATCTCCCTCTTTGGCATTATTGGCAACACCAGCCATACTTCACTTATTTTACTAGTTACCATGCAATCTAAGAATCTTCAATACTATATATTGTCTACTCCCTATTTTTTTCATCTCTCTTTCTTAGTTTCATTTTGATTCTCATTCAATCATTTTTAGGATGTTCCCACGTTCAATCATTTTTTTCATCTCTCTTTCTTAGTTTCATTTTTCTTTGTAGCAACCTCAACATATCTCAACCTCTTTACAAAAATCATTCTCTCTTGCATAACTTCTCCCTCTTTCTCATACATTCTCATCTATTAAATTGGTCAATTTTGTATTTTAACTTAGTTTTACACTTCTCCCTCTATAACTTGTATGGTAACTTAAACATCCTAAACTCTACCTCTTTAGAAATAATGCCAAAGCCATACCAGAATATATCATCTACATATCATTTCTTTGACTTGCACAACATTCTCATATCAACATTAGCTTCTTGTAGCTACTTGTACCCATATGTTAGTGTCTTACTTCTCACACATTTTATAGCTTTAGGTAGATCCTAAAGTGTGACCTCTCACATCAATTTGTAAGAATATTTTTCTCACAATAATTGATGCAATGAAACATCTCTACTTAGTTTTGTTTAGGTAGCAAATGATCCCTAACTTACCTCTTAGATACTCAAAAGAATCCTTAAGTAGTGTCTTAGTGAATATGTCCAACAATCTATTATATCTTGAAGAGGAAATTCTCACAAAGGATTCTCTAATGCTAGATAAAATATCCTTGCTTGAATACTTGAAAAATGCTTGAATGCTTGAACTCCTTGAAAGAAAAAGTCTCAAAATATTCATTAGAGAGTAGAGCTTGAGTGCATGAACAATAATTGATATGAGATATGGATGAGATATGAAAATAAAACCTCCAAGTCTCCTCTTATATGAGTTTTTGAGTGACAAAACATTATAGCTTGACTGGGTAATGGTCATTAACTAATTAAACCCTTGAGGACTTTTAGGCCCCAAGATCCAAAACTAGTAGGGACTAGATCAACTTGGGTCAACCTAGTCTAGGACTATGTCAACCTAATAGGACTAGGTTGACCTAGTTGAGGAGGACATGTCATGGGTACCACAGAGAGCCAAGGTAGATACCAGAGAGATGAGGTGGAAAGATGGAAGAGATAAGAGTAAAATGAGGAAAATGAGGGTGAGCATGAGCATATCCATGGTTTGAAGATGGAATCATCAAGAGGAGGGATCTCAATGGTCTTAAAAGGAAAGTACATCCATTTTAATATGATATATATTAAGCCCCAACTTTAGTAGGAGTATGAGTTGACTCAAACTCATAGTAAAGTAGATCAAGAGAAAAATAGCAAATCTTATTATGACCAAAGAGGAAAGAAATTATGAAGCCCCCAGAGTCTTATCATATCTAGAATCAAAAGGGGTGTAGTTTCTTTCCCAATAAGGTTTGTGTGCCTTATTATGAACCATGCAAGAAAAAAGATCAAGGAAAGAACTAGGGGAAAAGCTTTATGGAAAAAAGGGGATGACATTGAATAGTATATAAAGTGTGTGTGGCATGCTAGTCAACCCATCAGAGAAGATCCAAAAGGTCTAGAAAGTGTGTATGACATGCTAGTCAGTCCATCAAGGGATTCAACTTCAATGGAACTCCATGTCCCAAAAGGAATAATCAAAAGGTGATCTAGGCATAAGAATGTGTGTGTCCAAGTATGGGATCAAGAATGGGCTTCCCAGACTATTAGTAGTCAAAAGAAGGGTTACACACAAGGATGAAGCCTCCTAAACTATCAAAGTTTGAAGAGAGATTCCGAAGAAGACCAAGCCTAGAAACTTAAAAGGAAAAAGGAAAAAGAGAAAGGATAATAGGCATGAAATAATAAGACATAGGTTTGGGCATACCTTAGAAATCATACCAAGCACTAAGGCTGAAGTAATCCCATCTATACACAAAATTTTTATTTGTATTCCATTGAAAAAGGATGAGAAAAGTGTATGCCCCTTCATTAAAGAAATTGCAAATGTCTTAACAAGAGAAATAGCTTTAATGTAAGCATACATGCATCCAAAAAATAACATTTCCATTATGAGATGCCCTCAAGGGAAGAAAAATATCAAGGGAAACGTGCACAATAAAAGATAAGGTACAAAAAGGGATCTACTAGAACTAAGGGATTATGATCCAAATTATATTAGCTAGGACCCAAAGGAAGAAGGGTTCTAATACTAAATCTGGGTTCTAAATAGGAATACAATACAAAGAAATACACTCTCTTAGGCCCTTGATAGGATAATTTGAATATGAAATTGAACTAATTACTTCATAAAGTAAATCTAAATGCTATGTGAGTACAATTATCCCAATTAAGATAAAAATCTAGGGTGAAGATATGAAATGAAATGAAATTGTAAAAGACTCACCTTGAAATGCATAGAGGAAGATACTTTTTTGCTTAAAAACTTTTGGATCTAAGTCTATCATAAAAAATTTTCCATGAGTCTTGGAATGAATGATGAAAGGAACAAAATCCAAAAATTTCCCTGGAATTTGAGACTAAAGGAATAGGTCAACATGGAAGGACATCCTACAACCAGTTTGACATAGTTCACAGGTCTAAAACGAATGAATCCAAAAAGCTTGCAAACTATAGGTTCTTGATCTAAAATTATTTTTCATTCCCAACCTACAAATCACCATAGAAAGAAATGTTTGGGAGTTGGGGTTTGATGAGAGCTTTCCCTGACCAAGTCCAAGATTGAGAAATTAACTATAAATGAGAAATGTAAATGTAAAGGACTATAAAGAAGAAAATAAATTTTAGGATTCACCTTTCTCATGTGTATGTAATGTAAATATTGAATTAGGAATGTACGATATCCCAAAACTTTGTAATGGATGTATAATAAGTCTATTATGGTGCCATGGATATGGATATGTATCAATGGAGAGGATGAATGCTTCAATATGGATCTCCTCCCTTGATGGCTAGCAATATTCTGGATCTTGAAGAGGAAATGCTCACAAAGGATCCTATAATACTAGCTAATTTTTTTTTTCTTTCATGCTTGAATTCTTGAACCCTTGAATGCAAAAGGCTTAAAATATTCACTAAAGAACAGATCTTGAGTATATGAACAATAATTGAGATGAGATATGAAAATGAATCCTCCAAGTCTTCTTATATATGATTTTTTGAGTGGGTAAACAATACAGGCTGACAAGGTAATGATCATTAACTAATTAAAGCATCTAGGACTTTTGCACCCCAAGATTTGAAACTAGAAGGGACTAGGTCAACCTAGGAGGACTAGGTTGACTTGGTCTAGGATGATAGGTCCTGGGTGCCACAAATAGCCAAGGAAGATACTAGAGAGATGAGGTGGAAAGATGGAAGAGATAAGAGGAAAAGGAGGAAAAGAAGAGTGGGCAAGAGCATATCCATGGTTCAAAGAGGGAACCATTAAGAGGAGGGAGCTCAATGGTCTGAAAAGAAAAGTGCATCTATTTTAATATGGTACATTAAGCCCCCACTTTAGTGGGATTATGAGTTTCCTCAAACTCACAGTAAAGTAGATCAAGAAAAAAAAAAGAGCGGATCTTATTATGACCAAAGAGGAAATAAATCATGAAGCCCCCAATAAACTTGAGTCTTATAACATCTAGAGTCAAAATAAGAGAGATAAGCCCTACAAAAAAAGGGGTGTGGTTCTTTCCCTTTAAGGATTGTGTTCCTTATTGTAAACCACACAAGAAAAAGAAACAAGAAAAGAACTAGGCGAAAAGGTTTTTGCAAAAAATGGGATGGTGTTGAATAGTCTAGAAAGTGTGTGTGGCATGTTAGTCAACCCATTAGAGAAGAACCAAATGGTCTAGCAAGTGTGTGTGACATGCTAGTCAATCCATTGGGGGATTTAATTTCAAGGGAACTCCATTTGCCAAAAAGAAGAATCAAAAGACGATCTAGGCATAATAATGTGTGTGTCCTTATGGGATCAAGATTAAGATTCCCAAACTGTTAGTAATCAAAAGAAGGGTTGAAAACAAGGATCAAGCCTCCCAAATTGTTAGAATTTGGAGAGAGATCCTAGAAGAAGATGAAGCCTAGAAACTAAAAATGAAAATGGAAAAGAGGGAGGATAAAAGGCATGAAATAATAATGCATAGATTTGGGCATACCTTAGAAATCATACCATGTACTAAGGCTAAAGTAATCCCAGCTATACATAGAATCTGTATTTGTATTCCACGGAATAAGGATGGGTAGAGTGTATGCCCCTTCATTAAGGTAATTGCAAACTCCTTAACAAGAGAAATAGATTTACAGTAATCATACATGCATCCACAAAATAGTGTCTCCATTATGAGATGCCCGCAAGATAAAAAAATATATCAAGGGAAATGAGCACAAAAAAGAGAAGGTATAAAAAAAGATCTACTAGAACTAAGGGGTCAGTAAGATCATATGTAATGTTATATCAAGCATGAAAATATCATCATTCCAAAAAGGAAGTAGAACTATGATACAATGGAGGAAAAGGCATAAAAGAAAGATGGAGAAGAGTCTTTCTGGGCCAATGACATGGAGACCAAAAGAATCAGTGCTACCATATCATAAGAAACCAAGAATACTAAACAATACCACTAGCATGAATAATAAAATATGCATAAAATAGAATAGAATGACATAAGAAGAGAGATACAAATAGAATAATGTGGATGACAATGAGGTTACTTTATCCCCTTGTGCTCAACAAAGAAACAAGAATTGTCTAAAGCAATAAAATAAAATAAAATTTAGAGGCACAAAACATGAACACTAAAAACTACCATTGTGGATGGAGTTCAAATCAATCATTCCACATTCCCCTACATCTTATTCCAAAATTATAGGGAAAGGATAGTAACTTGTGAGAGGAAACATATCCATAATAGTAGGAATCACAACGAGTTCTAAGAAATTAGGATGTTGAGAGTCACTATGCTCATTACTAGGATTGATTGTAAGCTCCATGAAAAAATATTAGGTAAGCAACTATCTATAAAAATTAAATCATCATCACTACTATCATCTAAAGTATCCTCCATATCTAGATTAAGAGAATCTAAAATATGAATAAAATAATCATGTTTATCCAAATAAATAGTGTTACCTTGTAGAACCTCCTCCAAAGATGCACATATGGTGTGATTAAAGGAAGGTAAAATTTGAGATAAAGATGTAGGTTGAGAAAAAAGAGAATGAGCTTGAGCCTTAGCTCTAGCTTGACAATTCTTGTGATGTTGACACACATGTTGATTACAAACAGTTTAACAAGGGATAGTAGAAGGATTAGGATCAACTATCATAGGTTCCATATAAGGAACATCAATAGGTTGAAATGCAATAGTAGAAGGAACAAATGTAGAAGAGAAAACACATGAAAATGAAGTAGGCAAGATAGGTGGAGGTAAACAATCCTTAGGAAGACTAAGCTCCATAATCTTAGATACATTATGTTGTTCATAGTTTCTATAAAGATGATCAAGATGAGTAGGCAATATTTTAGGACAAGGTGACCAATAAAGGTCAATCTCAACAAAATATTTAGGACATGATGCTTTATAAAGAGAACATTAATAGTAACAATGTCTCCATCATGAGGAAATTTGAGACATGTATGAATAGGAGAAGCAACAACTCACATGGTAGAAATCCATGGAGAAGTAAAAATAATTTTCTCTAAAATAGTAATAGAATCTTGAGGTCGGTAAAGAAAAACATTACAAGTTTGAATCCATATAAGATTTGAATCATAAGTATCTCTATATAACCCTTTATTAAAAAGGTATTCTTCAGTGATAACATTCATAGTAGAGGAAGTACCAATCAAAGTACCATGAGAAGGAATATGAGCCCCTCTAGCAACAATGTAAAGAGGACCATTAGGTATCTTAAACACATAAGAATGATTAACAATAGTAATAGGTGGTGTTTGTTGAGGATTAGGTGGATAAGAAATCAGAGTTTGAGACTCTAAATCAACATGATTAACCACATGATTCACTTCTTTGATCTTCTCATTATAAAAATGTGGCAATCAGAAGAAGAAGGTTGATTAATTAAATTCAATAAGTGTGAAGGAAAAGGATGATTAGGAAACATAGTAGACTTATTTGTATAAGACACTTGAGTATCAAAAAAAATAGCCTTAGAACCAATAAGGTATTGAATAGTGTTCTTCAGACCATAATGCTTTTGAGTATCATGACCCAGTTGATGATGATATTGACAAAAAGTATTAGAGTTAAAAGACTTAGGCAGAGGTTTACTCGAATCAATAGGATGAATATGAGGAGGATTAAGAACATGAGCCTAAATAAACTTATTTTTAACCTCAAAAAAAGGCTCAAATAATTTAGTATATTGATGATGAGGATGAAATACAGAGGAAAATGTAGTTGTACCTCAAGATGTAGTGGCCACTTGATCACCATTTACATGTGAAGATTCAATTTTGATAAAATGGTTAGATTTAGAGAACTTGTTTGAATTTTTGATGGCATCAATCTTAACATTAGAAATGGGATCCATCAATTTAGGGCTCTTGAGTTGACTCACTTATAACTAGTAATGGTGAAGCAGTGCACATTGGTGTGAAAAGGTGGTATACTTGCAAGGAGAATCTTATCCCTAATGTCTTTTTGTAGATTAGAAATAAAAATGTGTTGAATATCATTATTAGGTATAGGATAAGAAATCTAAGCATACAAATATCTAAATCTACCAATAAATCTAGTAACTTTGTTTTTAACATCCTGCTTACAATGCATTAAATTAGTTAAAAAAAATTGTGGACCCATATAATTCTAAAACTATTGAATGAAAGCATTAGCAAGATTTTTAAAAGAATCAATATAATAAGGAGGTAGAGCGAAATACCATTGCAAGGATCAATCCTAAAAGGTGTATGGGAACAACTTCTCCATAAGCCTATAACCGCAAGAAAAATCACTACATATAGTTTGGAAAGTTTTAACATGAATCATGAGATCTTCCTTGCCATTATAAGTCTCAAGATGAGGTACCTCAACATGTTTCAAAATAAAAACACAAAGGATATCTAAGGAAAGGGGATTCACTACATCACATGCAAGAATGTTATACTTAGATTGTGTTAAATGAGCAAGTTGTTGTTGTAAAGTAGAGATAGTTTGAACCAAGGTACTAATAGTAGGATCAAAAGATACACTAGTAACCATAGGTATACTAGATGGATTAGGAAAGGTATAAGAAGCAAAAGGAATATGTAAAGATGTTAGTAGAGGATGAGAAGGAATGAGTAAAGGGTTCAAATAAGTAAAAGGAACTACACTATATAGAGGAAATGAAGAAGGAATGGAAGTAAAAGGAACACTCACAATAAGTGAAAAACTAAAAAGACAAACATGTCAAGGAGTGGAAACCTATGTAGAATTAGTCATAAGAGGTGAAGCATAGGTAGTTTTTCTGGAAAGAATGGTAGAAATTAGGATATAAGGTTCAACGGTTGTGGAAAGAGGAGGACACTACAACATTTGGGGTCAAATTATGATGACAATTTGTGATGGTGGTCTAATTTGTGGTGGTTTTCATTTTTTTTTAAAATTTTCCCCACATCATTGCAATATTGATGTAAGTATCATAATTGTAACACCCACATAAGTATAAATAAAATTTTTAAATTTTTTTAAAAATAGCATAACTCACTACCCATTTATTTTGATTGTGGAGAGTTGTGCATGAAAGAAGGTGGAGAGCTTTGAACATCATCATGCCCTTGTGCTTGGTCCATTTTTCTCTTGTGATATATCTCTGCATTTCATTTCCATGACCTTGCTCTGCAATTATTTTGTTGTGATCTCTAAATTTCATTATTGTGCCTTTTCTCTATGATTTGGATGTTGTTCCCTTGTGATCTCTATTTTTTTTGTCATGCCCTTGTTCTGTAATTTGGTTGTCATGCCCTTGTCATCTTTGTGTTTCTTTTTTGTGCCCTTTGTTAGAATTCTTTAGAATAACTAAGAGGCGGGGTGAACCAGTTATTCAAGGTCTAGATGTCCTAATAAAACATTTCACTTAGCTTAGTGAACCCATTAATCATTCATATCTATGCATGCATCCAAGCTTATCACTAAAACTTGCAAGTTACTACTAAATCAACATTCAACAATAAAAACATAAACCATGAAAATTCATCCACATGCTTGACATAGTGATTTAATGTCAAAACCCAATTTGGGAAAAACTACTAGTAACATACTACTCCCTTTTACTCTTTTGAACTGACGCCTTGTGAAAGGCCAACCCTAGTAAAGGTTACAACGCACACTATTAAATGTGACCCAATTAAGGGATTTAAATCACCCTATAAGAAGTGAGCATGGTTAAAGGACTTTAGAACATTCACTTGGAATGTCACCCTGTTAAAGGATTTTCAAATGATTGTTAAGTCAACCTTAGTCCAAAGGATTCTACCCTAACTGATACAATTGTTAGAGATTAATAGTAGAGCTTTGATCTAATACAACTTATAACTTATCTTGTAGATTCTAGATCACAATTTAGTCCTTAATTTGCATGACTTTCATTCTTTGCAACCTAGATAGCTTGTTCACCCTTCAAGTAGTTGTCTCCTTAAGCCTTCTTGCTTGGTATCCCAATGCAATCACTTTTGTGGTCACTTGACAAATCAAAGCCCTTAACTCTCTATCTTTGTTCTTACTTGGTCTTTTCTGACCTTCTCAATATCTTCCCCTTAATTCCACACTCTTAGACTTACTTGAATCATGACTAGACATTCCTTAAATAGGAAATTAGAATACTTTTCTTGCTTTATTTTCCATCATCCAATTTAGGGTTTTGGATGCATTAGTTAGGATTCAATGTATCTAACCCATATCTTGTCTCTTCTAGAAACTTCTCCTAGAATCCATTTGAATTTTCCTAAAAATGGTTTAACTCGAATTTTCTACCACCAGCACATCAACCTTATCTTCCACCTAGTTCACAAACTTCAAGAAAATAAACTTTTTGACTTAGATGCTCAACATTATTAATATTCTGATGCTCATCACATACTATGTTACTCAAAATCAACTGTGAGTTTACTTGGCATCAACTATGATTTACTAATACTTGGTAACTATTGTATTTTTCTCGTCACCAACTGTGTTACTCATCACACACTAGATTTTTCTTTTACTCAACTCTAACTAATTTTTTTCTTGGCTTGCACTAACTTTTCTCAACACCTACTATCAACATGGTCAAGCTTTGTGGAGAGTCTTAGTATTACTTGTTCTTCTAGAGTTTCTATGTGTAGCCAAATTTTGTAGCTTTAAGTATATTATCAATACATCATTTCACCATTGTCTTAAATAATCCTTGTACTTCATTACATAATCATAACTCAACCTTTCCTCTAGGTACTATTGTTACATCTTATTGATTAAGTCCTCTTCATCAATCAACTAAGTGATAGTACTTGGATCTTATAAGCAATTGTGTTACCAAAAAATAGTTGGTTTGACATTAGTGACAAAATAATGACTGAAACATATGTTCTAATTCAACAATGTCCCTTCTTTAATAATGATCTTTTTCAATTAGATCTCAATAATCTCCCTCTTTGGCATTGATGGAAAACCAAACTAATCAACCAAGTCACCTGAATGATAAACATTTTATTTGACCAAATTGACTAGGTTAAAATAGTAAGATAATGCCAAAAATAAATCTTGTATCAAAATTGTTCCTTCCATTAGCAACTTCTGATTAGGTTGCAAAACTCTTTCTTATGACCCCCTCTGAATTTCTTTTCTTATAGCCCCCTCTTACAAGATTGATTAGAATGTCTTCTTTGATCAATATCATCAGTAATTATGTCCCTTTTTGGTACACTTTCTCTTTTCCCCCTCTTTGATCTATCACTCTGATTGGGTTCTGCTATGTATTCTTATGCTATTACTCCCTTAGCTCTTGATCACTTTTGCTATTTCTCTTTTTCTCTATAACTCCCTCTTAGCTTTTGATTAGTTTTTTCTATTTCTCCCTCTTTGACAATAATTCCAAAGACATTTCACCTCAACATGTAGATATAGAATTTGCAATATCTCCAATTTCTCCCTTTGTCACCTTGCTTGTAATTGTTTTGGGGTTTTATCACTTTGATTACTTCAAATAATACCTAAAGTAAGACCCTTTGCATCAATTTGTGACATTTGGCAATCAATCTATTTGATGTAGGGTAGTTCTTGTGTTACTTAAACAACCTTTGATAGGGGTATCACCCCTAACTTACCTTTGAGATATTCATATGCATCCTTAGGTACTGGTTTTGTGAAGATGTTAGCAATTTGTTCCTTTGAATTTACATACTCCATTTTTACTTCTTTGTCTTCAACTAGCTCTCTTACATAATGATAGTTGATTGCAATGTGCTTTCTTTTGGTGTGCATCACTGGATTCTTTGATATATTTATAGCACTAGTGTTGTCACAATAAAGTATCACAGGTTCGGTTACTTCTTCCTTCATACCTTTGAGTAGATGCTTGATCCATACAATGTTTGTGTAGTTTATAGTAGCAGCAACATATTTAGCTTCAGCTGTGGATTGTGAGGTACAATTTTGTTTTTTACTACATGTAACTAGTCTCTTGCCTAAGAAGAGTTATCCTCCATTGGTGCTCTTTTAGTCATCTATATTGCCTTCCTAATCAGTGTCAGTAGAGGATCTTAAATCAAAATTTTCATTCTTCTTGTATTATAGACCAAAATCTTCTATTCCTTTCAAGTATCTCATTATTCTTTTTACTACCATTAAATGATTTTCTCTAGGATTTGAAAAAAATCTTGCAACTATCCCAATAGATAATGCAATATCAGGTCTACTATGGACAACATATTGCAACTTACCAATCATTTACCTATATAGTGTTTGATTCACTTTAGCAGAACCATTATTCTTTGAGAGTTTATGTCCTATTACCATGGGTATACTTACTAGTTTTGAATCTTCCAGTCCAAATGTTTTCAATATTTCCTTGATGTATTTTTATTGTGTGACAAATATGACATACTTCAATTCACAAAATTATAGCCCCACAAAGAATTTGATCTCACCAAACATTGACATTTCAAATTCATTTTTCATCTGATTAGCAATATCCTTGCATAAAGCATCTTGTCCTCCAAATATTATATCATCAACAAAGATTTTAGATAATAGAATGTTTTTACCTTTTTCTACCTTAATGTATAGATTGTTGTTATCATTAGTTCTTTCAAATCCAATCTTCACAAGATACTTATGGAGTCTTTCATATCATGTTCTTGGTGCTTGTTTCAAACCATAAAGAGCTTTTTGTAATTTACATACCATATCCTTGTTGTTGTCATCAACAAATACTTCTAGTTGTTCTATGTAGACTTCTTCTTCTAGTATTCCATTCAAAAATGTAGACTTAACATCCATATGATAAATTTTGAGTCCTTTGTAGCTAGCATATGCAAGTAGAGTTCTTACTCCTTCCATTCTTACAATAGGGGCAAATGTTTCACCATAGTCTATTCTTTCCTCTTGTGAATATCCTTTGCAAACTAGTCTTTCTTTGTTCCTTGTGATTTCGCTATTTTCATCTAACTTATTCCTAAATACCCACTTGGTACCCATCACATTTTTGTCATCTAGTCTTGGAACTAAACTCCAAGTTTTTTTTTCTCTATCTACTCAATTTCTTCTACCATTGTTTCATATCAATCATCATCTTCTAGTGCATCTTTTACTATCTTGGGTTCATTCTTGCTTAGTAAGAACCATTCATTCCTCAGTCTATTCCTTGTCATTGGTCTAGCATCTTTGTTTTCAATGATTTGATTAGTGGGATGATGTCTTCTAACATATTTGGATAGTCTTGGCTCAGCTCTTATTTCTTCACTTTTTCTTTCAACTTTACAGTCACTATGTATATTTCCATCAAGTATCTCAACATCTCTTTCATGTATATTGAATCTAGAATCAAAATGTGCAATTTTATCATTTTGCAACTGACCATGTAAATGTAGCTCAGTTCTTGAATTCAATTCAGCATTTATTGGTTGTGACTTAGCAGTTACTGAAACTTGTTGTTGGTTCCCAAATTGATTGACAACTTTTTCTTTAGTAGGCATTCCTTCATAGAAGTATACAAATGATTTGTATTCTTTTTTCCTTTTGATGGGTTCAGCATCATGAACTTCTATGTTTTCATCAAATTTTACATTTTCACTTTCCACAATTTTGTTAGTGTTAGTATTTAAACACTTGTGTACTTTACTTCTTGTGGAGTAGCTAAGGAATATACCTTCATCACTTTTTGCATCAAAATTACCACTTCTAACATCTTTAAGAATGTAACATTTTCTCCCAAATACCTTAAAGTATTTTGCATTGGGTGAGAAACCATACCATAATTCAAAAAGTGTTGAATTAGTACCTTTCTTGACTTGCACTTGGTTCAGGGTATAGACTATTGTACTTATAGCTTCTCTCCAATATTTTAGAGCAACATTCTTTTCCATCATAAGTGTTTTGACATAGTCCATTATTGACCTATTATTTCTTTTAGTAATTCAATTCTATAGAGGGGTCCTAGGTGCAGAGGTTTGTCTTTTGATTCCTCTATCGTTATAGAATATTTCAAACTCTTTTGATGTGATCAAATTTCATGTCATCAAATTTACCTCTGAGGCTTTTTGATTTGGCTCTTTGAACATTTTTGTCTCCTCCATAGATGATTTTTAGGGCATCCCACATCTTCTTTGCAGTCTTATACCCCTTGATGTCATCAAATTTTGCATAGTTGAGAGCAGAGGAAATCTCCAACATTGCTTGATTTTGTTCTTTCTTCTTCTTCATATCTTTAGTGGTAAGAACTCCAATTAGATCATCATGTTCCATTGAGATGGTGGATTGTGCATGATCTCCTATTCCTCTAAGATGTAGCTTCATTAGCCTTTGCCACATAGGGGGGTTATCTCTGTTAAGCTTGGGTACTTCTCTCTTTGACATCTTGATCTTTGTGCTTCTAGTACCTTCAAACTAGTTCTATCAGCAAATAGCCCTAATACCAATTGTTAGAACTCTTTAGAAAAACTAAGAGTGGGGGGTGAATCAGTTATTCAAGGTCCAGATGTCTCAATAAAACATTTCACTTAGCTTAGTGTACCCATTAAACATTCATATCTATTCATGCATCCAACCTTATCACTAAAATTGGTAGGTTACTATTAAATAAACATTCAACAATGAAAACATAAACCATGAAAATTCATGTACACACTTGACCTAGTGATTTAATGTGAAAACCCAATTTGGGAAAAACTACTAGTAACATGCTACTCCTTTTTACTCTTTTGAAGTGATGCCCTGTGAAAGGCCAACCTTGTTAAAGGTTATAATGCACACTATTAAATGTGACTTGGTTAAGGGATTTCAATCACCCTATTACAAGTGAGCCTAGTTAAATGACTTTAAAACATTCACTTGGAATGTCACCTTGTTAAAGGATTTTTAAATGATAGTTAAGTCAATCTTAGTCCAAAAGATTTTACCCTAACTGATACAATTGTTAGAGAGTAATAATAGAGATTTGATCTAATAATACTTACAACTTATCTTGCAGATTCTAGATTACAATTCAGTCCTCAAATTTCTTGGCTTTCATTATTTGTAGCTCAGACAACTTGTTCACCCTTCAATCTTTTATCTCCTTAAGCCTTCTTGCTTGGTATGCCAATGTAGTCACTTCTGTGGTCACTTGATGAAGTAGATCCCTTAACTCTTTGTCTCTATTCTTACTTGGTCTTTTCTAACCTTCTCAATATCTTCCCCTTAATTCCACACTCTCAAAGTTACTTGCTTCATGACCAAACATTCCTTAAATAGGAAATCAAAATACTTTTCCTACTCTATTTTCCATTGTCCAATTTAGGGTTTTGGATGAATTAGGTAGGATTCAATGTATCTACCCCATATCTTGTCTCTTCTAGAAACTTCTCCTAGAATCCATTTGAATTCACCTAAAAATGGTTTGCCTCAAATTTTGTACCACTAGCTCATCAACCTTATCTTCCACCCAATTCACAGACTTCAAGAATACAAACTTGTCAACTTAGATTTGGTGAATCTTTGACTTTTCTAATAATGCAATAGCTCAACACATACTAGATTACTTGGCATCAACAGTGAGTTCACTTGACATCAACTATGATTTACTTATGCTCAACACCTATTGTGCTTTTCTCAATACCAATTGTGTTACTCAGCACACACTAGATTTTCCTTTTAGTAGGCTCCAACTAATTTTATACTTGGCTTGCACTAACTTTGCTCCGCACCTACTATCAATGTGGTCAAGCTTTGTAGATAGGTTTAGTATTACTTGTTCTTCTAGAGTTTCTAAGTGTAGCCAACCTTTTTAGCTTTAAGTATATTATCAATACATCATTTCACCATTGTCTTAACTGATCCTTGTACTTCATTATATTATCATAACTCAACCTTTTCTTTAGGTACTATTGTTACATCGTATTAATTAAATTCTCTTCATTAATCAACTAAGTGATAGTACTTGGATCTTATAAGAAATTGTCTTACCAAAAAATAGCAGGTTTGACATCAATGACAAAAGAATGATTGAAACATATGTTCCACTTTAATAATCTCCCTTCTTTAATAATGATCTTTTTCAATCAGATCTCAATACCTTTGCTCTACAATTTTGGTATCGTGCTCTTGCTCTATGATTTTTTTTCCATGTTGTACCCTTGTTCTATGATTTCATTGTCATGTTGTGCCCTTGATTTGTGATCTTATTTCCATGCCCTAGATCTATGATTTTCTTCAAGGTTATGTAAATTATGGTTTATTTTCCTTCTAAATATGTATCTCTTTATATCTCATTTTGAACATGTATATTTAGAGATCTTTCTTAGGGTTCTTATTACATCTTAACACAATAGAAAAATTGATCCAGTTGCATACGTATTCTAGAATCCAAATAATAAAACAAGAAAACTCACTCAACCCGTCCTAAGTGACTTGCCTCAAGATCCTCCACAAAAATAATGTAAACCAAGAAAAATGGGCAGAATTTGCAAGAAATTTTACAAAAACATATCATAGCAGATATTTTTAGAAGGTAACTAACCATAACTAGTTAAATGGATCTAGCTGCTGATTAGCTAGGTTGATTACAAACTCCTGTAGAACTATCATTAGATTGGGTACAATAAAATGAACAATCAGTTGTTCCCAACTAGCAGGATCATATACATTTTCCAAGGTGATAAAATTGCATATCCAAATAATAAAACAATAAAACTCACTCAACCCATGCTAAGTGACTTACCTAAAGATCCTCCGCAAAAATAAAGTAGACTAGGAAAAATGGGCAAAGTTTGCAAGAAATTTTACAAAAACTTATAATTTTAATATGAAGTTTTCCCCCTCTTTTTTAGCATAATGTCATCCAATTACTTATAATTTTAGCCTTCATATCTGATTATCATTTTATATTATCATAGATTTGCATAATTTTAACAACATTATGCATTGCTTTTGGAATCAAGACAAAAAGTACTTAGAGGACAACCTTTTTGAATGAATTTATCAAGAATGGATGAAAGTAACTTTAGTTATGTAGTAGTTTTTCCTTTTCAAACTTAGGTTTAGTTCAATACAAAAAGTAATAAATTGAGATGTCCAAAAGTATTTATAAAATGTCCTGCTATGGAAAACATAGATTTTAAAGTTGTATTCAAAAATTCTTTTAAGATTGTGCCACCTTTATGTTTGTGAGTTTGGATATGAAAACTCAGTTTGAATTTTTATTTTTTATTATAACACAATCCCTCACAAAATAATAGCTTTAAATGTTAATAACATATTCAAATAAATAAATCGACAAAAAGATAGAAAAGAATAAAATAACTTGTAAATGAACAAGCATAGAAGTGGTAATTTATTTTGTATTGTCTATCAGACTAACTTATTAAATGATATTGTTGATAGTTATTAGATTTTTTAAGACAATAGTCAACAACTACTTCTTTTTGGTTTTTTTGATCGATAATATATTTTGTATTATTATTGGATCAGAAGTTCATAATCACATTGCTTTTTCCATTATTTCTCTTGGCATATTCTTCTTTTCATTACACCAGTCTCAAAAATATATGTATGGATGTATATATAATAATGAATAATAATAATGATTTCATGCATGTCAAAATAATAACTAACATTACCAATGGATCATATAATAATGAAGTAATCAACCTAATTAATCAACTACAACAATTTAACTGATATTTCCAGTGTCATAGTACGTTCAAATGCATTTTCTTGTAAAAGATTAATTTTATTGAACAATTGTAAACTCTTAGAAAGTGCATTGTTGTTTTCATGTATATATGTATATATGTATGTATGTATGTATGCATATTGATGCAAGAGCATCCTAGGGTAGTGGGTCATCCCACAGGTTGGAGGAATTTTGATGGATTTGACTAGACCTATTTGGGTCTTGGGTAATTAATTTTGATATATTTAATAACTATTGTAAGCCTTTAACAACATTTGGTATTTAATTTCTACTACAAGCTGACTTGTGGCTCTTCAAGTATTTAATCTTAGGGATATTTAATTTGTAGCTTACTAGACCAACTTGTGGCTTAGTTGGGTATAAGTAGGGGTTGAGGTGAATTATTTAGTCATTATTCATTCATTCAAGGGAGGAGAGAGTGTGGAGAGTAGCTAGAGAGTGAGTTTTTATTGAGTCTATGGATAGAGCACCAAATGTGAGGCAGTTTGTACTAGGATTGTGATTATTCACCCATCTTGGAAAAGAGGAGGTAGTAGAGGAGAAAATTTTGGAAAGGGCTAGTAGTTGAGGCCTTGGAAACAAGGAGATTACTTCGTAGGCTTGTGAGTACTAGTTAGATCTTCCTTGGAGGTTTCTACCTAATGTAGGAGCATCTTGGGTTGCCTTGTTATCTTGCTCATTTTTGTTTATTCTGCAAGTTGGTGCCTAGAAATTCCTTCATGCACCTAGCAATTCCTTCATGTGCCGAGTTACCTAGTGTATGCCGAGTGTCAGCATTTGGACGTGATTTATGTGAGCCAACTTGTGGGATTTATTTCAATCACAACATTTATGTTAAGATCTTTTCTTAGGATGTGCCTAGATTGATGTTGGATTGGCCTTCCTCTTATGTAATATTCTAGAATAATATGTAAGCCATTTTGGTAAGTATATATAGAGTTTTTAGGCTTAGAGTTAGGAAAGTTTTTGGGAAGGAGAATTTTGGAGAGCAGATCTAAAAGTGAAAATTTTTTGTTGGATCTTTGAATGTGAATGTATTTGTAATTGGCCATAACCTAGAAGGCCTTATAGCTAGGCATGTATGAAGATGTTTTGATGAATCAATAAAAGTATTTCTCTCTTCTTCCTCCTTTGGTTGTTGTTCCTTTGTTTGATTTCATTGTGTTAACTCTTGTAGGGTGGTTTAGATAGTTGGGCAAGCCTTTGGCCCTAATTATTTATCCTTCACCTACGTCAGTTGGTATCAAAGACTGAGGTTCATTCTTATGGAGATTGGATCGTGTAAAACCCTAATTTGGATTTTGTTGTAGGGTTGTAGATCCATGGATTTGACCTATACCTTTTAGAAGGTTATGACCTTCAAGAACTTAATTTGTAAAGATGGTTCATGGTAGAGGAAATAATGTTGATAATGCTATATGGGATCAACTGAGACAAATTACATCTAGATTAGATGATGTGGAGATGGCCTAGAGGAGACGAGCACATCTTGATGATGTAAGTGATGATGAAGCAATAGTACCAAACCATAATCTAGAACCTAAAGAAGGTCAAGATGAGGAAAGATTTTTGTGAATGTTGTCTAGAGAAAATTCAAATCCTATTGTAGAAGTTGTTCCTTATGATGGAAAATTGGATATCAATGTTGTGTTGGATTGGATCTCTAATATAGAGAAGTTCTTTGAGTATGTAAACACTTCTAATAATAGAAAGGTGAATATTGTAGTCACCAAGTTGAAAGGTCATGCATCACTATGGTGGAAGCACTTGCAAACTGATAGACACAGGAGAGGAAAGGAGAGGATCAGAACTTGGCCAAAGATGGTGAACAAGGTAAAGGACAAATTCCCCCCTACTGATTACCAAGTTAGCTTGTTGAGAAAGATGCAAAATTTGAAACAAAAGGACATGACTATGAAAGAATATATCGAGGAATTGTATAAATTGGACATTAGATCTGGACATGTGGATGATGATGTTAAGAAAATTGCAAGGTACATTAATGGGTTGAGATATGGAATACAAGATGAAATAAGTTTTGTGAAGTTGGAAAGTGTAGAAGAAGCATATCAATATGCCTTAAAAGCTGAGGATGTCTTGACAAAGAAGCATGAATAAAGACAAAGAGGTAGAGGTGGTACATTCTAGAGAGGCAGAGATAGATCTTATGGTGAAGGTGGTAGATCTGACAATTTTATGTAGGCTAAAGGTGAATCTAAATGGAAGAATGATGATAGAGGCAAGATTGAATGGAAAAGTGGTAATTCTTACCGAGGAGGCACTAATTCTTATCAAGGAAGAGGTAATTCTTATTCTAGAGGTGGATTTCATGGTAATTATTTCAAATGTGGTAAAGAGGGACATAGATATTTTGAATATAGATCCTCTAAAAGTGCGCAAGGTAACAAAAATGTTGTGTTTCAAGGAGATGATGAGGGTTCACCAAGTGGACCTGAGGCTAGAGAAAATCTAATGGTGAGAAGAACCTTATGTAATAAGGGAAGTGATGAGGAACCCGTTTTAAGGAGAAATCTTTTCAAGACAAGATGTAAGATGGCTAAAAAATGCTGGAAAGTGATCATTAACAATAGAAGTTCTACAAATCTAGCATTAGAAGATCTAGTTACCAAATTATAGTTGCAGAGGCTGAAACATCCCAAAACTTATTATGTTTCATGGATCAAAGATGAGCAAAAGATGTGGGTAAGTGAACAATACCTTGTGAAGTTCAAAATTGGACATTACTTTGATGAATTTTTGTGTGATATTATACCCATGGATTGTTGTCATATTTTGTTGGGTAGACCTTGGCAATATGATAGATATGTTGTACATGATGAAAGATTGAGTCAATATACTCTTTAGGTAAATGGGAAGAAACAAACAATTTTTCCTTTGATTGAAAGTCCAGATGAGGTTGGTTGTATTGCAATAAAAGTTTGCATGGTTAATGGAAAGCAATTTCAAAAGGAAATGAAAAAGAATCAAGTCTATTTTTCCATAGTTCCTAGAGGACTGAGTGTTGGTAGTAATGACTGAGTAGTAGAAGTTGGTAATGAAAAAATGATAGCAAAAATTGTAGAATTGCTTAATGAGTACAAATATATTGTTGCTAATGATATTCTTGATGTTTTACCTTCAGTAAGAAGTATAAGTCATTGTATGGATCTAATTCCTAGAGCTAGTTTGCCAAACAAAGCACCATATAGATTGATACCTACAACGATTGAAGAACTTAACAATCAAGTGCATGAGTTGTTGTAGAAAGTTTTGGTTAGAGAAAGCTTGAGTCCATGTTCTATACCTATTGTATTGACACCTAAATAGAATGGAGAATGGAGAATGTGTACTAATTCCAGAGCTATTAACAAGATCACAGTGAAATATAGGTTTCCTATGCCAAGGATGGATGACATAATGGATTGCTTGAGTGGAGCAAAGTATTTTAGCAAGATTGATTTGAAGAGTGGCTATCATTAGATTAGAATTAGAGAAGGTGATGAATGGAAGACTACTTTCAAGACAAAAGATGGTTTCTATGAATGGTTGGTTATGCATTTTGGTTTGACTAATGGACCTAGTACTTTCATGAGGTTGATAAATGAAGTTCTGAAAAGATTCTTGGGTAAGTTTGTGATTTTTTATTTGGATGATATTTTGATATTTAGAAAGACTAAGGAATAGCATCTTGAGCATATTAGACAAGTATTGTAGAGGTTGAAAGAGGAAAAGTTGCTAAATAATCTTAAAAAGTTCTTTCATGCAAGAGGAAATTGTGTATTTAGGATTTGTGATTTTAGTTGATGGTTTGAAGATGGATCTTGAGAAGGCTAAAGCAATTTTGGAATGGCCTACACCTAAGAATGTGGGTGAGGTAAGATCATTTCATGGTTTGGCTAGTTTTTATAGAATGTTTATAAAGAATTTCAGTCCTATTTGTAAGGCTATGACTAATACAATGAGGGGAGATAAAAATGACTTCAAGTGGACACATAGAGCTAATAAGAGTTTTGAGACTTTGAAACAAAAGCTTTCTGAATTACGTATATTGGCTTTAACTGATTTCAACAAATTATTTCAAGAAGGTAATTTTGTTGCTTTCTTTAGTGAAAATTTGAATGATGCTAAAAGGAAATATTTTGTGTATGATCAAGAAGTTTATGCTATTGTCCAAGCATTAAAGAAGTGGAGACATTATTTGATCCCTAAAGAGTTTGTACTATATACTAATCATAAAGCATCAACATTAATTGAATCAAAGACATATGAAGTGGGTTGAGTACTTACAAAGTTTTACATTTGTGATCAAACATAAGAGTGGATTTACTAATAGAGATGTTGCATTGAGTAGAAGATGCTCTTTGTTGACTAAAATAAAGGTTGAAGTTCTTGATTTTGATAAAATGAAAGAGTTGTATGATGCTAATTTTTATTTTTCTGAGGCATGGAGAGAGTGTAGAGCACCAATTCTAACAAATCACATAAGTAAGTATGATGAGTATTTCATTCAAGAAGGTATGTTGTTCAAAGGTATTTAGTTGTGTATTCCTCAAAGTTTTATGAGGTTGAATTTGATTAAGGAAAAGCATTGTGGTGGATTAGGTAGACATTTTTGAATTGATAAGACATTGAGTTTGCTAAAAGAGAAGTATTATTGGCCACAAATGTATAAGAATGTTTAGAAATTTGTAAAGAGTTGTGGACTTTGTCAAGTTACAAAAGGGATGAGTCAAAATATTGGTTTGTATACACCTATTACTATTCTTGAGAAACCTTGGACTGACATCAGTATGGATTTTGTTCTTGGATTGCCTAAGACAGTGAAAGGTTATGATTCCATATTTGTTGTAGTGGATATATTTTCTAAGATGGCTCATTTCATACCATGTAAGAAGACATCAAATGATGAGAATGTTGCTAAACTTTTCTTTAAAAAGATTGTGAGATTGCATGGAGTACCAAGAAGTTTTTTTTTTGACAAAGATAGTAAGTTTGTTGGATATTTTTGGAAGACTTTGTTGAAGAAGATGGGTACTGAGATAAAGTTTAGTTCTACATTCCATCCACAGATAGATGGATAGACAAAGGTTTTGAATAGAAGCTTGGGTAATTTGCTAAGACGTTTAGTTGGGAATAAGCCAAGTAATTGGGAGATGTTATTGGCACAAGTTGAATTTTCATATAATAATTCTATGAATAGGAGTACAAGGAAGACACCTTTTGAGATTGTTGTTGTAATGTATCCTAGAGGTATATTAGATTTGAGAGATATTGCTGGTGAAGAAAAGAAAAGTGCTACGGGAGAAGAATTTTTTGATTTTATGGAGTATTTGCATAAGGAAGTGAAGTTGAGATTGGAATAAAGTAATCAGAAGTATAAGGAGAATGCTGATCAGTCTAGAAGACACCATAATTTTTAAGTTGGTGATGAGGTGATGATTCATCTAAAGAAAGGAAGATTCTCAGTTGGAACATATAGTAAGCTAAAGATGAAGAAATTTGGACCTTGTAAGATCTTGAAGAAGTTTGACAATGGTAATGCTTGTGAAGTTGAGTTACCTAATGACATGGATATATCTCCTATATTCAATATGGCTAATTTGTATAAGTATCATGAGTTAGAGGATAAATTTATTGTATCAGATGATTATCCTAAGAAGTAAATTAAAGAAGTTGAATAGATATTGGATCAAAGAGTTGGCAAGAGCACAAGAGGAAAAGATTACTATGAAAATTTGGTGAAGTGGAAGAACAGACCTATTGAAGATGCTTCATGGGTTTCTCAATTTGAGTTGGATTCAGCTTAGATTGTGACATCTCAATGATTCAAGAGAATCATTTCTTTCAACCCTATTTGTCTGATGTAGGAGCATCTTGGGCTGCCTTGTTATCCTACTCATTTTTTTTCATTCTACAAGTTGGTACCTAGCAATTCCTTCATGTGCCTAGCAATTCCTTCATGTGCTGAGTTACCCTAGCAATTCCTTCATGTGTTGAGTTCCTGTAGAAATTCCTTCATGTGTCAAGTTACCCAACGTATGCTAAGTGACTCTTCATGTGCCGAGTTATCCATTGTATGTCGAGTGTCAACATTTGGATGTGATTTCTATGAGCCAACTTGCAAGATCTATTTTGATTGCGACATTTATGTTAAGATCTTTTCCTGGGATGTGTCCAGACCATTGTTGGGTCGACCTTCCTCTTATGCAATATTCTCTAAGAATAATTTGTACACCATTTTGGCAAGTATATATAGAGTGTTTAGGCTTAGAGTTAGGCAAGTTTTTGGGAAGAAGAATTCTGGAGAGCAAAACTAAAAGTGCGAATTTGCAGTTGGATCTTTGAATTTGAATGTATTTGTAATTGGTCATAACCTAGAAGGCCTTATAGCTAGGCATGCATGATGATTTTTTGATGAATCAATAAAATTATTTCTTTCTTCTTCTTCCTTTGGTTTTTGTTCCTTGTGTTTGCTTATGTTGTGTTAACTCTTGCATGGGTGGTTTGGATAGCTGGGTAAGCCTTTGGGCCTAGCTATTCATCCTTTGCCTGCATCACTACTAGAGTGTGGATCTAGACTAGCTAGGGTTTGGATGGGATCTTGTAGAACAACTATTTTCTTTATATTTGGCTGTAATTAGGAAGGCCTTATATCCTAACACATTTCATGTAATCAATTGTTTTATGAATAAAGAGTTGTGATTTGATATCAGATCCTACATTGTTTTTGTGTTTCCACTATATGGTTATTTGCTGGGGCTAGGACATCTCCTTTGGGGATTCTCCTACCTTGCACTGCATCATATATATACAGAGAGATCTTGTGGATTTTGGATAATGGATTATAAACAAAAAGGAAAAGAAAAAATGGCATTAATCAGTCCCCTTTTTTTATTGATTGTGGAGAGTTGTGCATGAGAGAGGGTGGAAAGCTTTGAACAAGAGTGGAGACCTTTGAACGTTGGTCGAGATCAATGGAGATCTAGGATTTTGTTTCCATTCTCTTGTGATCTCAATGCCCTTGCTTTAAAATTTTCTTCAAGGGGAGAAGAAGTACCTATGTAAATGTTCTTTTCTTTTCCTTCTAAACAAGTATCTCTTGTTCATATACAATAGCTTGCGTCAGATTCAAGGATAATTGATTATGATGATTGTATGGATATGTACATGCATGTATGTAAATTAGTTCACCATATGAACTACTTTACATGCATCCATACACACTTACATAGTACTTGTGTTAAATTGAATTAATCATTCACGTCTTGAATTCACACAAGCAATTATTCTTGCATTCAATCAAATTTATTCATACCAAACTAAGTATGCATAAATGTGTACTTACAGATTATATTATCTCTTGGTGATTGAGTAAAGATCTGTTGGTAAACAGATTTGTCACAGTAGAATTGGCCCAACAGAGTGTGTGGCAAACTGTTCACAACAGCTGGATAGGTCCTTGATATGCGGCCTTCCTCTGTGTTTAGAGGGGCAGCTCCCTCGTATGATATAATTTTGAAGCTTTTCAAATAGATGTAAAATTAAAATTGAAAGGGGAGAAAGCTCATGATGATGAATGCACCACATGACTTCAAGCCTTTCCCAAACTACTAAATCAAAATCGCTAACAACAACAATCAAGATCTACGCTTGAAAACTATTACTAGCACAATGTTGATCCATAGATTCATAAACATCTACACCATACCGTGAGAATGCTCACTACAAAGAGAATCAACATTCTAAAAAATTTAGATTTAGAATCAGAGAACTCAAATTGCATGTTCCTTTACTTTCTTGTACCAAGAACTTAAGAGGAATTTCTAATTATAAAGACAAATCTATACATACTTTCCAAATATCATCTTCTAATCAAAATTTCTGCATAGTGTTCCCTTTTTCTAAAGCCAAAAAGAGTCCCCCCTTTACAAAGCCAAAAGATGTCCTTATATAGACATAGAGGTTAATAACTACCTCTTCGTGGTTAATAACCACCTCCAAAATATGTAATTTTGGAAGGTTAATTAACCTCAAGAAAATTAACCTATACAAGGAAACTCGTAAAAACCAAAACTTTAGCTAGAGTTCCTAAAAATGTTTGCATATACAATCACTAATTCTTCTAGCTACTAGCCCTATCTATCCGAACACAATTGATCTATCTCAGAAAGCCCTGTAAGCATCTCGGATGAGCATCATTGATTCATAGTTCAAAATGAACACGTTTTCCATCCTGAGTTTGGCTGTGAGGTATCTATCTTGGATTTCTTCTAACTCTTGTCGATAGGCTGAAATGTTACAATCTCCCAGCGTGACTGCAACCAGGCTAAGCTTCATCATAGTTTTAGCATCTGATACATGGTTCTCTATTTCTGAATGAATCTGAACACTAAAGGAATCAAGGAGAAACTGACAATCAACATGCTAAAGATCACTTACTAGCACCCCACCTGTGATAGTAGAGATTAATTCATCTGTACTTTTTGTTTTTAGGTTCTCCAAAGAAGTTATTAACTTTTCAAATTCAGTGATCCCTTTGTTGATGTTTATCATCTTCCAACAAACACTTTTACTCCAGATGTGTATTTGGTTGTCATTTGGATCAGCAATAATTTTCTCAAGGAGTAGGGTGCTCGTATCCAACTTGGCCATTTCTTTTAATTCATCAGCTACTTTTTGCCAGTTGGATTTATGTTCTTTGCTATTTTCCAGCTCCTTAGAAATTTCCTGTATCTGCGTGATGGCTTTCCCATATATCTTTTTTACTCCAGTTATAAGTTTTGAAGCATCTTCTATCATCCCGTTTATCCAAGCCTCGATCATCATACTATGCAACTTTTGTTGGTCGATTCTTTGAACAACAGTATGATCTAAAATACCATCAAGACCTATTAGAACTGGCAGAGTGGCCACGACTTGGGTATTAGAAGGATTGCTGATTAAATTAATATAAGCTACCATCATCTGAACTTGTTCTTTGAGTTGCTCTTTGGCTCTTTTCTCTTTCTTCGCCCTTTGAAACATCTGAGTGGAAATCAGTTCAAAATTTTGAAACTCTCTTTCCGCATTAGGAGGACCAAGGTCAACCTTTTCTAGAATGAAATCTGATTCAGATGCTTCATCAACATTCTTTTCAACTATAGGCTTGGCTAATTCCACACATAAATTGCTTGAAGTTTTATCAATAGCTAACCTGGACATCACCTTGGTCTTTTTCACCTTAGGAGGCTTCTGAAGAATGCTAGAGATCATATCAAATGGAGGTGGAACCATTTGTACAACTTTATTCCTCTTTTGAAGACTATCCTGGAACCACGAATGTGTAATTTTTGAAGCTTGTACATCACCTGTTACATTTTCAGCAACCATCATTAAGTCTTTTGAATTAGATAATGGGTTATCTAACTGTGTGATGTCTATTATTGACATCTCGGGAGGAAGGAGACTCAAATTAGGAATCACTGTATCATGAGGGGATGCAACAGGGACATGCGATTCAACAATTTGAGGAGTTCTTTGATCTTTTTCACTGAATTCATTCCATTCTTGATTCATTCTACCTTTCATTCTTGTCCTTTTTCTTTTGACTGTAAACCTATCCTGCTGATTCAAATCTTCTTCCTGATCTTGAGCACCTATATCCAGTTGTTGTGTCATCTCACTAGAAGTTGCCTCTATCGCTATTCAAGACGATTCCCCTATATTATTTCTCTTCTCTTTATTTTGAGATCCGCCAGTTGCTTTTTCGGCTCTGACTTTACTGATCCAGTCTCTTGTTCTTTTAAGAACATAGGAAGACCTCTCCTTCAAGCTTTTCAATTTAGGAATTGACCAATCAATAGGGGGGAGCTCTAGCAATTCAATCTGCTCATAATAGTAAGGATCAACCAAGGAAACCTCATCGTCATCTATGCCTATCACATCAATGTCCAACTTGATGTCTATTACCTGTCGTACTATAAGCCGCATCCAATCTCTCTTCCTGACTTCGAAGTCATTTTCACAATCCTCCCAAAATTCTTCTAGAGCCGGGAAGTGACCAAGACTGGAATTTAACTTTAATTCATTCACTGCATAGCCCTTATTATCATAAGGGAAACGCATCATGTAAGGATGCAAATTTATTGTGGCAATAGATCTTTCAATGTTCCTGGCATCTGATGCAGTGTCACAACTATAATATCCGATGCCGATAGGAAAAGTTATTTCATCTGTCCTCCTGTTCCTGCAAAGTTTATTGATTTGATTAATTTTCCTGCACATTTCAATTAAGATTAGTTTATCATCAACGAATCTTGGTAACATCAGCGGACACCCATCATAGGTAGCTAACCAGATATAAGTGAACTTCGAGAATTGTATGAAAATGCTTCCATACTTTTGTACTTTCATCGCTACTTCTGGTGAAATCCTGAGCCCAATGTTCCCCTGAATTTCTCTTATAGTTAGCATAGTGAATGCATCATTCACTCTTCTGAAATGGTGCAGGCTATTATCATACTGAATTTGAGGAAGATGATTATAAATGATGGTTGTGTCATCATAACTGCCCTGCCGGTTAAGTCCTGGCCAACTTTTGGCACTTGCAATAGCATAGAAAAGATATGAAGTCATATAAAAGTAGTCATTTTCTTGAAGTCCCATGAGCTGTCTATGCAGCGAGTCACTGATAATTTCAGCCCAATCAATGTATTGTTTTCCTTCACAAACCATATTAATGAATAGAAACATCCAACCTTTGAACTCGTGTGAATCCTGAAGACCAACGATCCTGCTCAACAAGGTGACCATGTTCACCACATCTTCTTTCAGTGATGATCTGTGAATGGATTTGCCTAATTGAGATTTGCCTCTTCTGGGTTGGAAGAACCACGATCTTGCCACAGTATTTAAACATTGGGTTTGATTGGCAGTAAAATATTCCTTGGCAGTTGTCAGGTTAATGCTAGCATATTGCATCCTAGTGGGCAATCGAAAAATGAGAGCAATAGAGGCAGGGTCCAGATGGACAATTGTTTCATTGTTCGGTGAAAGAACTTCTCTAGTGCTAGGATGATAAGCCTTCATGCATTCCAACACTAATTCTGGGCACTGTACAGAAATGGGATGCCCGCCTGCTTGGGCCAAGCTAGTTTCCAATATTTTTCCAGCTAATGGAGTCTTTTCTTCATTTACAAGAGATGACCAGAAGTCTTGAAGGCAGATACTTCCTAAAATGGTATCACCGATATCTGGAAGCATACTTCTTAAAATAGGAGCATAATCCGACCTTTGGTACTTGTACTTCATGGTTTAATTTCCAATTTTTCTTTCAAATATGGTGGATATCTTCAACCCCACACTGCACCCTTTATTTCTAGCTGAATTTGGGTGACGTAATCAGTGAGGCTTCCATGGCTACAGGTTAGGAACGAGCATTTCATTTTGTCAAACATTTGCGTGCTTCCCTAGCACTCTATATATTCTATTTGTGCCCACCACCTTTTTTTTATCTTGACATTACGTCAAACAAATTAGGGGCGATCTCGGGAGGTGCTTGCATTCCTCGTTACATGTCCATGGATCGGTATTTTGTCTTCACCAATACCGAGCTAGATAATTATCAATTTATGTTTGTAGATGAGCGCTGTCCACAAATTATACTTTAAAGAACTTTAGGAAATTTGAAACATTGCGGGTTGAGTCAGTATGTTATGTTTTGAGTTTGCGGCTAGTACCGTACCCACATAATTTTAGACTCAACAAAGGCAGTATAATTTTGGGTTTTAATATCATATCTACTACTCACCAAAAATGCACTTGATTCTTCAACGTATCCTTCCCATTTAGTAAGAAATTGACTTGAGGTGGAGTTACAAGACAAGTAGATGTCTCCAAATCATCAGAGCGAACTACAAACAATCATATTTTTCTCATGTGGGGTAGGTCTTTTGGCAATATGAAATTTAGTTGCAAGAACTTTGTAGCCTTTCTTAACTTTGAGAGAAATTGTAATGCCCACCAAGCTCAACCATGGATAAAACCGAGGAATAATACTTGACATGATGCTCATAGCATTGTGTGCATCAGAAAGTCATCTCCCCCATACTTGTGAAGTAACTTGTTAACTCCTTAGATATTGTCAGAAGTTCATCTATATCTGTAACACCAAACCAACCATTTCTACAAGCATTCTTGATAGATGGCATAAGTCCCATTATTGCTGGCTGAAGTTGAGTGTCCTTTTCCCTTTCAAAAACCTATTTCACTAATTGAGGTAAATCACGTACCATAGCTGGAACTTGATTATAGACAACTGCAAAATCGATTGCCCTCTGAATTAGTTTCTCCATGCTTGGATTGGAAATTTCATATAGCTTGCCAGTATTGGAGAAGATGAGGAGAGCCACCTCTGCATCACATTCGGTATTATTGGCATTTCTTCAAACATTTGGTGTACTACTACCATTGTCCCAAGTTTCTTATGATTTATCACTTGTATTGCTTAATGAGCTGGATAATTTATCATTATCGCTGCACCCACTCTAGATATCAGCACTGGTATCCCTGAGATCAAAATCATTTCCATCACTTTCTTCTCCTAGTGATACTCACTCCTTGTGGATACTTTTGTGTTTTGCCACAACATTGTTGGAAGTGGGTAATGTGGGAGCATCTGTGCTAACATATCTATGAGCTCTCCTCTGTGAAGGCTTCTCTCTGCACACAAACATCGACCATAGGTAGACGGAGTCTCATAGAGAAATATATACGCTCTTGCCACATCTCTCACATCCACATAAATGTGTGTTGCATCAACATATGTCTTGGATGACCTAGTTAAGTATTTCAAAACATGAGCAGTGCTTCCATTAATATCGGGCTAGAGAAAAGGACTTGATACAATACAGGGATGGATTCTTATCAATACAATGCAATATACTGACACTGATTTCTCTTGCCAACGTGTTTGCATAGCAATACCAATTCAACATATGGGTTAATCACTACATTATTTTGGGTTACATCTCTGGATTGAGCCTATTGTGCATTCTTCAATCTCACAAAACAACCCGAAAGCCTTGAAAGTATATCACAATGAGAAAAACCAAAACTGTCGCAAGCAGATTGGTCACATTTGGAAGGTTCTGCCTATAAAATGCCTCTCTGAGTGCTCAGACCTTTCCATTCGAGTTATTGACAAATGGAACAATGCAACCATAACTCCCTCAAATTCAGTACCCCGTCCACTATTGATTGTCATGTGACTATTGACAACAAACATTCACACACTGCGGGAGCCTTGCAGTTGCAATGGTCTATGCTATCTGCACAATCCGTCTTGTTATTTGGAGGGTCTCACTTTAATTGAAACTAGTTTGATGTCTATTGATCACCTTTACTATTCATTCAGGAACTCAAATATGCAGTGAAGAAACTCCCCATTATTTATACAATTTAAGTTGCCTTTCACTACTCATGGTGAATTATCAGGGACTCCCATTTGATTCATTTCCATTGTTGCCCATCACTTTCATCTACATATTTGAGTTTTCATGAAAGAGCTTTGAACAGGTTAATAACTACCTTATAGAGGTTAATAAAAATGCATTTTTAATGGCTATTGTTAACCTTGTGGGAGGTTAGGAAAAACACGTTTTTAGTGGTTAACATTAACCTTTTTAAAGGTTAGGAAAAACATGTTTTTGGTGGCTAACATTAACCTTTTCTTTGGAGGTTAAGAAAAATGTATTTTTAGTGGCTAACATCAACCTATTGAGAAGTTAAAGGTTAAGAAATACGTGTTTGAGTGGCGATCATTAACCTTTTATAACTTGGGGCTCAGAAGTTGGGTTTCAATGATCTCAAGTGCTATGTGGAACCGCTAACAAGCCAGGGACATGGAGGCTTAAAGACTTGCAAATTTCACAGATAGAATGATCAATTTAAGGCTTAAAACCAGGCAAGTTTTAAATATTAACCATGGCTCGTAGAATTGAAACAAATTCTATAGTCAGGCAACAAGATCTCATGCATAATATCATCTAGGTAATGATCAGATGCATCAACATTAAGTTATAATAGGATTAAGTATATGATCCATTTATGTTACTTCATACTTGTTTTATTGAACATTTTGTTTAACATAATTAGTAATACTAGAAATACATAGCTACAACTAGTACTCTTGTTTATTTTATTTAATCATATAAATTTGAGACTATTATTTTTCCTAAAATTAGACATTATATGTGTTATCAGTAAAAACACAAATATAGATGTCTGATAGTTATCTTTTTCAATTTCAAGATCTTCATATTCAATGTGAAGAGTTTCCACTACTGGACAGTGGAATGGCCACAATGTGGAGCCATATAGCTCATGGCTTTTTCCACCAAATTATATTTTCATTATTTTTTTTTCCTTCAAAAATAATTTTTTTTCATGAATATTATATTTTTGTCCTTCAAAAATATTATAGGTGAATGTTCTTCTAACTTTCTACAACTTGGCCGATCAACCATTCACACAATCATCTTCCTCCTACCCCATCATTTAATCTTCTATAAGCCTCTCTCCTCTAAAGACCCAATACATGGAGGCATTATCATCATTAGTAGACTCACTATCCTCAAAAAAATTCAATTGAAACTATTCATACCAAAATAAGTTTGTAGAAATCTGTACTTACAAATCATATTATCTCTTGGTGATTGAGTAAAGATCAAATACAAATTTTCAAGATGATTAAATTACATATGCAAATGTATGTATGTATGTGTATATGTGTGTATGTATGTATGTATATTTATGTATGCATGTGTGTATGTATGAATGAATGTATGTATCTCTGCATCTTGTAGTTGTGCCCTTATGATCACCTGTTGGGGGAAATATAAAGAGATACATGTTTAGAAGGAAAATAAAAGAACATTTACTTAGGTACCTCTTCTCCCCTTGAAGAAAATAATAGAGAAAATACAACTACATTTGGGCCACACCACAAATTACACTGTCATCAGAATTTGACCCCAAATGTCATAGTGTTGCAAATGGCACATAGATCACAAGGGCACGACACAAAATATGAAATCACAGAGCAAGGGCATAGAGATCACAAGGGAATGACAAAAAAATGTAGAGATCACAAGGGCATGACAATAAAATCTTAGATCTCCATTGATCTCCACCAAGGGAATGACAATGAAATGTAGAGATCATAAGGGCACAAAAATGAAATGTAGTGATTACAAGGGCAAGAAAATGAAATCTCCGCCAACATATAGAGCTCTTCACCCTCTTTTGCACATAGCTCTCCAGAATTGAAACAAATGGGGAATGATTTATGTCATGTTTTTTTTTTTTTTTTTTGTTTATATCTAAAATCAACTTCACATTGTGTTGTAACTCTGTCATAGATGTTTGATCCTTGATAGCTTTCATTTAACCATTTCAACATTCAATTTTTCAAGTTTTCTCTTCATTATATAGTCCTTTCCACCCTAAAAACCACTTTGTTACTTTGTTAAAATTAGGAATTGAACAAAGAAAAAGATAAAACAAAGCCCATATTCTAGAATCCAAATAATAAAATAATAAAACTCACTAAACCTATGCTAAGTGAATTAGCTCAAGATCCTACACAAAAATAATACAGACAAAGAAAAATGGGCAGAGTTCACAAGAAATTTTATAAAAACATATCATAGTAGATATTTTTAGAAAGAAACAAGTCATAACCTAGTTAAATTGGTCTAGTTGTTGATCAGCTGGGTTGACTATAAATTCTTATAGAACTATCATCAGATTAGGTACAATAAAATGAACAATTATCTATTCTCAGCTAGTAGGATCAAATACAATTTTCCAAGGTGATAAAATTCCATATGCAGATGTGTGTGTGTGTGTGTGTGTGTGTGTGTGTGTGTGTGTGTGTGTGTGTGTGTGTGTGTGTGTGTGTGTGTGTGTGTGTGTGTGTGTGTGTGATGTCCCCTTCTAGCTAGAGACATCACTTTAGTTGGTGATTAGCCTATCAGAGACCCTCGTAGGCTAATAAGATTGGATAGAGGGTCACCTTGGTGTGGAGATCCTCCAAGGACCAGAGCAGAGTACTCTTCTGGGTTGCCAGAGTTTGTTTATGATGAGTTTTCCTTTGAGTTTGGCTTGGTCAGGCTAGTTTTAGCAATTTTGGAGTTATAAAGATAGACCCCTGCTATTTTTAGAAAAGGGGTATGGTCATATGCAGTTCTATCATGTTAGCTCCCAGTCCAAACGACATTCAAAAATGTTGAGTAATAATGGAGATATTAATGTTTATTTAGTTAAAATAAACATTATTAGTTTTGAGCCTATATTGTTAAGTTATAATATATAACTTAAGTGAGGATCATGATATCATAAAAGGGGCCATCGTTTTAATTAATTGTGGGTCCAAGCTTATGGAAAAATTAAAAGGGGTTTTTTAAGTTTTAATGTAATAACATTTTTTATGTTATTATTATATCTTTTATGCCACATTGAGCATGGAGACTCATTTTGGAGTTGAGGAGTCCTTATAAACAAACCTTGTCTTCCTTCAAGAGCAGGTTATGAGAAGTACTTAAAAACTTTGCCTTGTGAAATTTCTTGAAGTTGTGGCAACAAGGGTTTCTACAAGTTTGAGAAGAATTCAGACTGTGGAGGACGTAGTATCTTTAGAGTTGATGCAATTTGAGAGTGTGAAATATCACTTGAATTTTTCCTATGAGTTGACTTCATTCTGGAGTCAATATTGTGTTTAGTAGGAAAGAATTGGATGAATCTGTTACAGGTTGGACGGGGTTATAACAGCAGCTACAGTGTTATGAACAGTACAGCGCTACAGTGAATTAAAAATCAGAGATTTAATATTGTAGTTTTTGATAGGCACTGCCCAACGAGGAAGCAACCAGCAGCGTGGTTGCGTATCGGAGACAAAAATTAGGTTTTTTTCAACTATTAATGATGATGTTTTTAATGTATGCTTCCAGCAATAAGTATTGTATAAACATTAGGAGCCATCTAAATAAATGAATTTGATTAGCATTATAATCAGATTTGAGTTATAATTTGAGGTAGATTAGTTTTCAATATTTGTATTTTCTTTTCATCAACTCAAAAACCCAAAAACAGCTTAAAACATTCAAAAACAAACCAAAAACAATTATTACACCAGGGAAACAAACAGTGATCAGCGTAGAGCCTATTTGGGGTTCTTACATTGGTATCAGAGCCTCATTCTTGTCATCCTGAGGGTTTGGGGAGTCATATGCAGCCACTGGAAATTGGACCACACAGGTACCATACTCGTAGGAGAGCTCTGATTGAAAGAGAACAGTTACAGGAAACAGGAAATATGGAAGAGAGGCATGATGGTAGTCCACCTAGAAACAGGAGGAATAATGATGATCAGGATACCAGAGAATTCTACCATGCTATGGTTACAGGGCAGCAGCAGATGGCATAGGCATTATAGGCACTCACTACTATGGTAGAAAGGATGAACCCACCTGTTAGACAAAATGGGGAGCCAGGAGAACAGGGAGATAACAGGAGTGCTACAGGTAATCAGAGATCACAACGAACCCATTCTAGAACAGCTGATAGGCCTACACACCCTACATTTGTTCCGGAGGAGCCAGAAGAAGCTCCGGTAGAGGAGGCGACAGGAGACCCCATATTCACAGATGCACTAATGGCTGCAAATGATGAATGGGAATTATTAGCTCCATAGGTTCGGGAGAGGATGACCTTTGAATGCTTTGTAAATCAGAGGAGAGAGCATTACAGGTCACTCAGACAAGATAGGAGGCCTAGAGGTCAAAATAGTGAGCTGAAGAGGGCTACAGGCAAGCTTACTATGCCTACATTTGATGGGAGTGGTAAGATGAAAGCTCAAGCTTGGATTCATAAGCTTGACACATTTTTGGCACTGAGGCCAATGACAGAGATTGAAGCTATCAAATATGCCACCTTGCATTTGGAGGGAATAGCACATGATTGGTGGTACCATGGTATGGTAACACTTCAGCATAACCAAGTGACAGAATACCAGGACTTCGTGGATAGGTTGGTTGAAAGATTTGACAAAAAAGATCTAGAGATTTACTTCCGGGACTTAGCACAGCTGAAACAAACAGGCAACTTGGAGTATTTCATTGGTGAATTTCAGTAGTTGGCAGTCATGGTGCCAAACATTTCAGAGCATAGATTGATAGTTCTTTTCATTGAGGGCCTATCCGAACCACTGAGAGGTTGGATAAAGGCATTTGATCCTATTTCTTTACAGGAAGCGATGAAAAAGGAAAGAAGTATGGAACATGCAGTCCCAACAAACAAATTTCAGTCCAAAGGAGCATCTTCTAGTAAGGATAACAAACCATTTTATAAAAAACCAGAGAGGACTGATTTTTAAAATGATTCTAAAGATAAAACTCGAGCACCTTTTGACAGGGAAACATTAAACGATTTGAGGAAGAAAAAATTATGTTTCTACTGTAAGGGACCCTATGATGCAAACCATGATTGTCCTCTTAGGCCAAAGGGAAAAGCTAACAGAGTTATGTGGGCATACTATGAGGAATCAGAATCAGATAATTCAAATCAGCAGTCTGATATAGAGGAAATAGATAGTGAAAAAGAGGAAGACAAGGCTGAAAACTTGTCTAAAATGGAGTCCAAGGATGGGGAAGGAGATGGGAAACTTAGGGAAGCTCGTCTCACTAGTATTAAGCAAGAAGGGTCATTCCGAATGAGAGGAGTACTTGCTTGACAGCGAGTCATAACCTTAGTTGATACAGGTGCCACTCATAATTTCATTGATGCTAGGATGGTGGAGAAGCGTGGCATACAAACAGAGGAGTTTGGGGGAATTAGAGTGAGGGTAGCGGATGGCTATGTCCTCAAATGTGATCGTAGGATCACTGGACTCCCATTGAAAGTTAATAATTATGACTTTAAGGCATATTTTTATGTTGTACCTATGGGAGATACAGATATAGTTCTTGGGATGAGTTGGTTGCACGATATTGGTGAGTTCACTCTTAACCTCAAGGAGATGGAGATGAGGTTTAAAGTGAATGGGAAGACACATATTCTTAAGGCAATCAAGGACAGTGATCTCAGGATGGTCTCTTTTCGTAGAATGGCTAGATTGATTCAACATGATCAGGTAGAGTGGGTAGCAGAGTGCATGTTGATGCCATCACAGGAGGGACAACATAAGATTGAATATCCTCCTGATATTTAAGAGCTTAGAGTTAAACACTCTAAGGTGTTCAGTGACATTCCACCAGGTAGACCACCAGACAGAGGTATTGAGCACATCATTGAGTTAGAGGAGGGGGCTAAGCCCATCATGATTACACCTTACAGGCATCCGAAGAGGTTGAAGGATGAAATTGAGAAAACCATAAAGGAGTTACTTGCTATGGGCCACATTAGACCAAGTAAGTCTCCTTTTGCTTCTTCAGTCGTGTTAGTAAAGAAGAAGGATGGAACATTGAGGATGTGCATTGATTATAGAGTGCTTAATAGGAAGACGATTAAAAACAGATACCCCATTCCCAAGATCGATGAGTTGATAGATGAGCTTCATGGAGCTTGCTTCTTGTCAAAGATAGATTTGAGATCAGGTTATCACCAGATCAGAGTTAGAGAGCAGGATATCGAGAAGACAACCTTTAGATGTCATTCTGGCCATTTTGAGTTTGTAGTTATGCCATTTGGGCTAACTAACGCACCTGCTACTTTTCAGGCAACAATGAATAGGGTTTTCCATCCTTAGTTGAGGAGATTTGTACTTGTCTTCTTCGATGATATCTTGGTATATAGTAGATCTTGGGAGGAGCACTTGGTTCACCTAGACACGGTGCTGGGTATATTGGACAGAGAATCCTTGTATGCAAAGGAGTCAAAGTGTGATTTGGGCATGACAAAGTTGTTGTACTTGGGTCACATCATCAGTGCAGAGGGCGTGTGCATGGATCCTGAAAAGATTCATGCCATTGTGGAGTGGCCTTCACCGGTGAACCTTATATAGTTGAGGGGCTTTCTAGGACTATGTAGTTTCTACAGAAGGTTTGTGGATGGATATTCTAGGCATGCGGCACCCTTGACAGATTTGATGAGAAAGGGAGCTTTCTTGTGGACTCTTGAGGCATAGGAGTGTTTTGAGAAATTTAAGGGGTTGATGACTTCTTGTCCAGTGTTAGCATTACCAGATTTCAGCAAACCTTTTGAGCTACATTGTGATGCTTCTGGAGAGGGCATTGGAGCGGTGCTTATGCAGGAGAAGCACCCTATTGCTTATGAGAGCAAGAAATTGAGAGGGCCAGAGTGGAGCTTCAGCATATATGATAAGGAGATGTTAGCCATTATGCATGCTTTGGCCAAATTCAGGCAATATTTGGTAGGTAGCAAATTTTGTATCAAAACCGACCATAATAGCCTAAGACACTTTTTGGGGCAGCGAGATCTCAATGATAGGTAGCAAAGGTGGGTGAGCAAGTTACAGTCCTATGACTTTGACATTACATATTTTAAGGGGACACAGAATGTAGTTGCTGATGCCTTATCACGTAGGCCCCATTTGAGCTTATTGACAGACATATCGGAGGATTGGAGACACTTGATCCTTGCAGAGTATGCAAAGGACACTTGGGCAGCTGGATTCATAGATGGGACTATTCAGGATAGCAGATAAACCCTTGTGAATGAGCTCATCATTTACAAAGGACGAATATTTTTGGTCCCAGGATCAGTAGTGAGGAGGGTGGTTTGGAAATCTTTTCATGATTCACCTATGGCAGGACATCCTAGTTTCTACAAGACATAACAACAGATTAGAGAGCGATTCACATGGAAAGGGCTCAAAGTAGAGGTACTTCAATATGTTAGGGAGTGTCCCACTTGCCAGTAGAATAAGCAAGAACACTCCTATCCAGCTGGTTTACTTTAGCCACTTCCGATTCCTGATAGGAAGTGGGAGTGTTTGTCTATGGACTTCATCACAGGACTGCCTAGAGCCCAAGGCAGAGACTGCATATATGTGGTTGTGGATCGCCTTACGAAGTTTACACACTTATTTCCAATCACTGCTACATACACTGCTACACAGGTGGCAGATTTGTTCTTCAAAGAGATATTCAGATTACATGGCTTACCTCGGAGCATTGTAAGTGACAGAGACAGTAGGTTTATGAGTCACTTTTGGCAGGAGCTATTTAGGTTGTGTGCGACAAAGCTCACTCTGAGTACTAGCTACCACCCTCAGACAGATGGTCAAATAGAGATAGTAAACAAATGGGTGGAGGGATATCTCAGAAATTATATAGCAGGGCAACAGAGGGCATGGGTAAAGTGGATTTATCTTTGTGAGTATTGCTACAATACCACTTATCACATGTCTATTCAGATGTCACCCTTTATGGCCCTGTATGGGTATGAGGCACCCAATTTTATGGATCTGCTTTTGAGTGACAGTAGAGTGCCCAGTGCAGGTGATTTGTTACAGGAGAGTCAAGACCTTGTTAAGACTCTCAAGGATAATCTAACTAAGGCACAAAATCAGCAAAAGCAGTATGCAGATCAGAAGAGGACTGAGCGGACTTTTGAGGTTGGAGACATGGTGTATCTTATGTTGCAGCCTTACTGTCAATCCACTCTCAAGAAGAGTGGTGTCGAGAAACTCAAGCCATGATACTATGGTCCATTTAGGATTATCAGGAAAGTGGGAGAGGTGGCTTATGAGTTAGACTTGCCGACAGAGAGCAAGGTGCACAATTTTTTTCATGTGTCACGCCTCAAAAAGGCACTAGGGCATCATATTGTGCCTTCTACCGTACTACCACCCCTGGATGATGAGGGAAAACTTGTTTTGATACCGGAGGCTATCATTGATTTTAGAGAGAGGAACTTGAGGAAACGTACCATCTGAGAATATTTGGTGAAGTGGAAGGATTTGCCGGTAGAGGATGCTACTTGGGAGAGTGAGGAGATTTTACAGCATCCAGAGTTGAGATTGCTTGAGGACAAGAAATTTCAAGGAGGGCGGACTGTGATGTCCCCTTCTAGCTAGAGACATTACTTTAGCTGGTGATTAGCCTATCAGAGACCCTCGTAGGCTAATAAGATTGGATAGAGGGTCACCTTGGTGTGGAGATCCTCCAAGGACCAGAGCAGAGTACTCTTCTGGGTTGCCAGAGTTTGTTTATGATGAGTTTTCCTTTGAGTTTGGCTTGGTCAGGCTATTTTTAGCAGTTTTGGAGTTATAAAGATAGACCCCTACTATTTTTAGAAAAGGGGTATGGTCATATGCAGTTCTATCATGTTAGCTCCCAGTCCAAACGACATTCAAAAATGTTGAGTAATAATGGAGATATTAATGTTTATTTAGTTAAACTAAACATTATTAGTTTTGAGCCTATATTGTTAAGTTATAATATATAACTTAAGTGAGGATCATGATATCATAAAAGGGGCCATCGTTTCAATTAATTGTGGGTCCAAGCTTATGGAAAAATTAAAAGGGGTTTTCTAAGTTTTAATGTAATAACATTTTTTATGTTATTATTATATCTTTTATCCCACATTGAGCGTGGAGACTCATTTTGGAGTTGAGGAGTCCTTATAAACAAACCTTGTCTTCCTTTAAGAGCAGGTTATGAGAAGTACTTAAAAACTTTGCCTTGTGAAATTTCTTGAAGTTGTGGCAACAAGGGTTTCTACAAGTTTGAGAAGAATTCAGACTGTGGAGGACGTAGTATCTTCAGAGTTGATGCAATTTGAGAGTGTGAAATATCACTTGAATTTTGCCTATGAGTTGACTTCATTCTGGAGTCAATATTGTGTTTAGTAGGAAAGAATTGGATGAATCTGTTACAGGTTGGATGGGGTTATAACAGCAGCTACAGTGCTGTGAACAGTACAGCGCTACAGTGAATTAAAAATCAGAGATTTAATATTGCAGTTTTTGATAGGCGCTGCCCAACGAGGAAGCAACCAGTAGCGTGGTTGCGTATCGGAGACAAAAATTAGGTTTTTTTCAACTATTAATGATGATGTTTTTAATGTATGCTTCCAGCAATAAGTATTGTACAAACATTAGGAGCCATCTGAATAAATGAATTTGATTAGCATTATAATCAGATTTGAGTTATAATTTGAGGTAGATTAGTTTTCAATATTTGTATTTTCTTTTCATCAACTCAAAAACCCAAAAACAGCTTAAAACATTAAAAAAAAAACCAAAAACAATTATTACACCAGGGAAACAAACAGTGATCAGCGTAGAGCCTATTTGGGGTTCTTACAGTGTGTGTGTGTGTGTGGGTGTGGGTGTGGGTGTGGGTGTGTGTGTGTGTGTGTGTGTGTGTGTGTGTGTGTGTGTGTGTGTGTGTGTGTGTGTGTGTGTGTGAATAGAGAGATCAACAAAATAATAATAAAACTCACTCAACGAGTAGCATGGCCATGGGTATTGTCACAAGATTTTAAACATAACTATATAGGGAATAAGTTAGGATGTATATAGGTTAACCTTACATTAACTATAAAATTAAACACAAAGGTTGCACTAGGGTATTATAGTTTTGTAATTATAGAAAACTACTTGATTCGCTTGAGTGGGTGTATGATGACAAAGAGTTGTATTAAGTGAGTAAAGATCAACAGTGGTTATAGGAATATAGCTACATCAAAATAATTAGAAACCATAACTACATATTCATTAGAGTGAGTAGTTCAAGGGTCTTGATCCTATGGATACGGGTATGTAGGCAAACTGGTAGGCAAAGTATGTTGCCAGTGTGTAGATGCCTTGGACATAGTTAGGTAGCCTTGGACATAGTTAGGTAGCACTTATCCATGTATGTATGTATATATGCATTTATGTACATCTTTTTCAATTTTGATATTTCTCTTTTTTCTTGACTCAGTCAAAAAATAAATTTTCAAGACACATACTGACTAGTTGGAGATTGAGCCAAAAAAATTGTAAGAAAAATTGTGCCAAAAGAGCTAAAAAAAATGATTAGTGCATGATAATCATCTTTTTATGCTCTTTTGGGAATAGTTGATTTTACATTTTATGATCTTAATGAGAACACAATTCCAAACTGATTAGGTAGGTGATCCAAAATTAAATCATAATTGGTTGAGGCATGTTTAAATACCTTATTTCACATGTTATTGAATGTTATGTGTTTATATGCTACTATTAATGAATGTTAAAGGATTAACTAATGTTAGATCTTATTAAATTTTCATGCTTTCCAACACCACTTCTCTTCCTCTATATCCTACACAAATAAAAAATGTCGTGTCCAACATTGAAACCATATGATAAATGGGAATAGCACATACTTGATCCATAACCTAGTTAAATTGGTCTAGTTTTTTATTAGCTAGGTTGGTTACAAATTCCTATAGAACTCTTATCATATTAGGTACAATAAAAGGAACAATCAGTAGTTCCTAGCTAGCGAGATCAAATACAATTTTTTGAGGTGATAAAATTGCATATGTAGATGCATCACTTGAATGCCAGGTATGAAGCATAGTACCCAATTTATAATGAATGGTTTGATATAAAGGCTCCATACACTACCCCAAAAATGGAAGCCAAGGATGTAACCATGCATGTATTGGCACACTCTCCCTATGAGGATCCCAAGTATCTACTATTGCTACTACAATGAAAATAAAATGCAGATTCAATACATATTTTACTATAGGCCATATGGAGGATTGCATAAAAAAAAAGAAAAAAGAAAATAAAACATGGCATTAATCATTCCCCATTTTTTGAATGTAAATTCCATAATCACAAGGTTCATTCCCTTGTAGAAGCCTCTATGACAATGACATTACCTCTAAAATATGCAAAGGATGTAGATGTATGTATGTATGTATATATGTATGTATGCATGTATGTACATATGTATGTATGTATATATGTATGTATATATGTATGTATGCATGTATGTACATATGTATGTATGTATATATGTATGTATATATGTATGCATGCATGTATGCATGTATATATGATGTGTGTTAATTTCATATTCTAGAATCCAAATAATAAAATTCACTCAACTTGTGCTAAGTGACATACCTCAAGATTGTGCACAAAAATAACACAAATTAGAAAAAATGGGTAGAGTTCACAAGAAATTTTGCAAAAACATATAATAGAAAATATTTTTAGAAAGAAACAAGCCATAACCTAGTTAAATTGGTCTAGTTGTTGATTAGTTGGGTTGATTAAAAATTCCCCTTTCTTCTAGACTATGAAATGATGCTCTTCTTTGGTGAGTTGTAACACTAATAAATGTTTTTAGAAGCTCTAGCCAGTGTTGAAATGTGGTTGGAGAGCTATGAACATTGTCATGCCCTTGTGATCAGTGCATTTGGTTGCTGTGCCTTCATGATTTTTGCATTTTTTTGTTTTGCCCTTACTCTATGATTTCAATGTCATGTCGTGCCTTTGCTCTATGATTTCATTATCATGTTGTGCCCTTGTGATCTACGTGCCCTTGCTTTGTGACTTTCTTCAAGGGGCATACATATGCAAACAAATTTATTTTCCTTGTAAATATGTATATCTTTATATTTCCTTCTCAACATGTATCTATTTATATAGTCAGAGAGATCTCTTTTAAGGTTCTTATTACATATTGCATCACTTTATAAAAAATGATCCAGCTACATATATAGTCCAGAATCCAAATAATAAAACAATAAAACTCACTCAACCCATGTTAAGTGACTTACCTCAAGATCCTGCACAAAAATGGCCATGAAAAATGGGTAGAGTTTGCAAGAAATTTTACAAAAACATATTATAGCAGATATTTTTAGAAAGACACAAGCCATAACCTATTTAAATTGGTCTAGTTCCTAATTAGCTAGGTTGATTACAAATTCCTATAGAACATCAGCATTATTTTATTATTAAGTATCTTTCATCATTCTCATGGAAAGAGCCATCATTATAGTACTGGCCAAGGCATTAGGGAATAAGAGTTTTCCTATAATAGCCCTGCTTTTCCTTCTCTTTCCTTTCACTGGGGGAAGAAAAAGCATAACTTATTTCACTCAATTCCTTGTATTCAACCACATGTTGATGGTGAAGATGGGTATTGTGAAACTACCATCTTTTTTTCTTAGGGTCCATTTGGTTTGTGGAAGATGACAGGAATTTGCTTTTTCAAAATTCGGATTTGAAAATTTGTGTGTTTGTTTCAAAATCTGCAAAATGGAATTAGCATACACGACTTCCAATTTTGCCTCAAAACCAAGTTTTCCAAATTCCTTCTAGTAGCCAGGAATTAAAAATCAAAACCTAGTTTTCTTTTTTAAGGAGTGTAAAAACAATAGATTGGACTACTTTTTGAAATTTTCCTTCAACTCCAAGCTTACGCACTTCACACGCATCTTATGAGTGAAACACACAATTTCAATAAAATCCCAAAAATCAGAATGAAGATATGCAAAACCTTGATTTGGCCAAACCAAGGTTTGTATAAATTCGATATTTTTAAATTCCACGAACCAAATGGACCCTTAGTGTGAATACTTCACTAGTAATAACATGGATCTAAAAAATCTTCCTAGTTCAGATCAATCAACAAGACCTTAGTCACCATTTTGTTGTGTAGATAGAAAAGAAGAAGAGTGCATTTCAAGATTTTATTAGCAAATTCAGTTGTAATGCCAGGTTTCCTTTGTACAATATAATGAAATTCTTGCTAGGGGTTCTAGATAAAAATAGCGCGAAATATTTGTGTTTTATGTTTTCTTTATGTAAGCCAAAATAAGGTGTAGCATTGAAATGTGGGTCTCTCTTTATAGTAAGTTCTTCCATTTTCAAACCAAGCTCTAGTATTTCATTTGGAATGTAATTTAATATTTAGAAATCTAGTGCATCTATTAGTCCTAAATGGATTTATCCATTACCAACTAAAGGATAGAATAGATTTTTGTTATGATGAATATAGATGAGTTGCAAGTGTTATATATTTCTTTATTCTTTGAGTGTGCAAGCTAGTGTGGGGTTTTTATTGTACTCTCTATCCTTTGAATATCACATAGTGACCTTTTTTTCCTATTGTTCATTTTGGTAAATTCTTGTGAGCTTATGGGCCTATTTTACTAAGAAAAAATTGGTTTTTTTAAAAATAAAAAATATATTTGAATGGTTTTTAATATCAGGAGTGCTAGAGTAGGTTGGGGAGATGTAGCCTTGGGGTTTTTTGTAACTCCAAAAAGGGTATAAAAATCCCTATTTTGTTTGCTAGGTCCAATAGAGAAAATCGAGTTGCTATCCCAAAAGCATAAAAAGGCTATAAGGGCAATTAGGCCTATTGAGAGCAATTTTGCAAAACAAAAGTTGGAGAAGTAAACCAATTGTGAAAACCTCATCATTAGGTGTTCCTTGAAGTTTATAAGGTGCTATTTGGAAAAAAGTGGTTGGATAGAGTCCAGTTCTCAAATTTTCCCATTTTTCCATTATTACTTCCTAGAGCCTTGAATAGGGAAAGTTATCAAATAGATTTGTGAAGTTTGGGCAGAAGTTTGATCAATGTTATAGCAAGTTAAAGAGAGTCTTTGAAGACCCTTAGAAATATGGGAAAGGTAAGGGTTACCTTATAATGTCTTATTGTTGGGAATCCACCAAGATTTTAGTGTGAGCACTCTGCATCAATGTACCCTTATGATCACTGCATTTCTTTGTCATTCCCTTGTGATCTTTGCATCTCATTGTTGTGGCCTTATGATATCGCTATATGTATGTATGTATTTATGTGTTTATGTGTATATGTGTGTGTGTGCGTGCGCGCGCGTGTGCATGCGTGCGTGCGTGCGTGCGTGCGTGTGTGTGTGTGTGTGTGTGTGTGTGTGTGTGTGTGTGTGTGTGTGTGTGTGTGTGTGTGTGTGTGTGTGTGTGTGTGTGTGTGTGTGTGTGTGCGTGCATGTGCATATATGTATGTAGGTATGTATTTATGTATATAGACAAAGAGATCTAGGTACAATAGAAATCACTCAATAGGTAGCATGACCACAAATGCTATGATAATGCCTATTGGTAAATACATTCCTCTTTTTCTCTCTAATTTTTCATGTGTTTATTTAACTTGAACTATTATTTCTTAGGGACATTTTCTAATATTGGATGTAGGAGGTGAGGAGGACATTATTGGATGTACTCATGTGATGAATTTCTTGTGAGAAATGAAGATGGACTTCCCCTAAGAGTAGCAAGAGGCAATGAGGACATTCCAGGTACTTTAAAGATTGATCCTTTCTTAAATATTTTAGATGTTAACAAGGAATTTAGACTTTTTTTTTTTTTTTTGCGGGGGGGGAGGAGGGGCAGGGGGAAAATGAGCTTCCATCTTCACATGGTTGGCCCTGATTAGTAAAGAATATTAAACTATTCTCAAAATGAAGTGAAGCTCAAAATTAACCTATGATTGTGTGAATCTCTTAGTTTTAGGCAATGTAGAAGGACACCATAGTTCAATATGCAATGTCATCAATTCATATGCCGACATCAGGAAAAGCTAAAAAAATACAACATGTTTGCATATGTTTTTGAAGTTTTTAATTAGGTATTTTAAGTTATAGACCATTACAAAAATTGTTCATGATGGTCTATAATTTTAAAAACTTAATAGACCTATTAAATAAATGTAATTGTGTTGTGTTTTATCATCTCTACCTACTATCCATGCATTTGAACACATCTACACATACATTCTCGATTTAGAGTGGTAGAATATTATTTTGGATGCCATGGAAAAATGACATGCACCAGAAGATGGGAAAATGATGTCACTTTTGTAGGTCCAAAACCTTTTTTTTTACTTTAAAGATTGATCCTTTCTTAAATATTTTAGATTTTAATGGGGAATTTATATGTTGGAGGGGGGGGGGGGGGGGGGGGGTGGGTGTGTGTGTGTGGGGTGGGGGGGGGGGAGGGGGTGGATGGGTGGGTTGGGGCCAAATGAGCTTTCGCCTATGTGCTAAAATGTTGACATGCTTATAGTATAGACCATTATATCCAATATTGCTCAAGAATGACATCTCAAATGGAAATCCACACTCTATTAATGGAGTGCAAGGGTTTGTAATGGAGGTCCTCAATTTGAACTAATTTGTACCCATGTAAGTACACCATAAAATGAGAGATTAAAAGAGGAAAATAAAGAGTGCTAGTCTCCATGATCATCAAATATGCATGCAAATGAAGATGCAACCTAATCTAATTGATAAAAATGCAAAGTAATGCAAAAAAGGAAATCTAATCTATGAAAGTAATTATGACTCTAAGCTAATATGAAAAATGTAAGGATGAAGCATGATGATGGAAGCCATAGATGCATGAGAGAATAAGACAAGAAGAGAGAAGTTGCGATGAAGCTCCAATGGCCAAACCCTAAGGCTCAAACTCCTCCAAAATGGCTCCACAAACTTGCAACATAACAATACTATAAAAACTAACATCTATCGAAATGAGTAGAGGGTTCCTTACATAGTCAATTATGGAGGTGGGCAGCTTCTCATAGCCAATATGGGATAATAAGACTTGATCCATGTGAGAGAAAATTCTACCAATGAGAATAGAGGAGTGTTCTACAAGAAAGTGGAAAGAGAATATTGAGGAATCCCCACTTAGAAATATGTGAATTTAAGTGTAGAGAAAAAGGAATTATTTATTTGTTTTTATTTAGTTTATTTTCTTTTTTCATTGTAAAGAGAGATTTAAGTGGGGATTTTTAAAAATTAAAAGTGAGCAAGTTCTTTCAATTAAGTAGGAGCTATTTTATTTAATTAAAAGATAAGTTTTCTTTTAATTAAATAAGACTTAGAACAAGATGATCAAACCTTAGGAAATATTGAAATGATTAAATTAATTACAATTTGATCAAGAAAAATTATTTGAATTGATTTAATAAAATATTGCAATGCATTGATTTAGGAAATTGATAAATTGAAGAATGAGGGCCCATAGTCTAGGTGACCATTTTAGGGTGCATACATTTGCCACTCTTTGACTAATGTGTGATCATTTTGGGAACACATGTAGTCAAAGAATGCAATTGAAGTGTGAGCTCAATTTGGGATCACAAAACAACACAATGTGTGGTCAACTTAGGAACACATCAAGACAAAGAATACAAATTTTTATAAAAAAATTGTCTTGATAAAGACAAGGATATCTTGAGTGAAACAAATATTGATAAAACTGAATCAAGGATTGAAGTTTGATAGGCACTACCTCCTCATGATTAAAAACAAAATGAGATAGAGGAGAAACAAAAAATTGATAAATTTGATCAAATTGAAATAAAGCTAAGGTTCTTGATGTAAGATGAAAGATATAAGGATCACAAAACCAAGGTAGATCATCAAGCATGAAAGATTATGCCCCAAATTTGAATTAGAAGAAAAGAAGTGGGGTGAAAGAAAATGGAAGATAAAAGTTTGGAAGAGGTGGCCTCAAAATTAATCAACTGTTTAAGATAGAAAATTTTGATTGAGATTACAAAAGAAGCTAAGGAAATGAAGATCAAGACATGACCATAGTTGATTAAAAGTCCACAAGAAAGATGAAGGAAAACCCTCTCAAACTCGTAGTGCTACCTAAAAATGCAAAGTAACATGAAGTCTAACAATGAAAGCTACATGAAAATACAAAGGTGTATTTACAGTAGAGAAGCCATAACATAGGATTGTGGGTTCATCATTCATGAAAGAATGTGAAGGAACTTATTTTCATCATTGGGCCATTATTAATGGACATCAGAAAATTACATAATCATCACTAGTCACAAGCATGACTATAAAGATATGAATGTGATTGATATCAGATTGGAATGTGGAAAGATTCTAACATAAGCATCAAAGATATAAAGGTCAAGATGACTTCGGTGCTAGTTTACCCAATTCAAAGTAGCAAAACCATGCTCATATTAAGGCACAGAGGCTAGGATGACCACAAGAATGGTTTTGTATAAATAGTCAAAGATAATGCCTCAAATCTCCTAAGTGTTTCATTAAGGGGACAACAAGAGACACTCTAGAGTTTTAAAACCACACCCACAAGCAGAAAGAAAATAAAAAATATGCCCCATGTCCCAAGTCCTCTAGTCCATAACATCCTTGAGAAACTATTAGGGAGGGAAAACTCAATGAAAATCAATAAAAATAGCACACAAATAAAAAATCAAGACATAGATCAAGCATTAAGTGCTTTTGTTTAAAAATTTAAGTCTATTAATTGATATTGAGTTCTAAGGATAAGAATTGAATTCTTGCAAGTAGGTAAGATCACATGACAAAACTAGGTAGGACCAAACCATTAAGTGTTGAAAAACACTCGATGTCAAGGTTGTATTGAAAAATATAGTTGGGGTGGTGTTAAAAAATATCATTTGTGAGGTGTTCTAAAGACTAACACATCTAAGAGACCAAAGCTAATAGAGTTATTCCCCCTAGAAAAAGACAAAGACCAATTCCAAACCAAGGAAACAAGGACAACGAATGATGAGAAATACCAAGTGTTGAGGATACACTCTAAGAAACAGGGGTTTAAAGGCCTCAAGTAGCATCATTTCCAATTTTTCACCACTTGGATTTTACTACAATTTGTTTTTCTTTTTTTCTTTTTTCTTTTCTTTTCTTTTTTTGTATTTTTGGAATATAATTTTTTTTTTTGGAGATATGTCAAAGTGCCTATTGCTAGGTTTTCACTAAGATGATCATCTTTCCAAGAAACTTTCTTGATTTTTAGAATTTTTGACAATATATATATTTTTTAGATTTTTGAAATATATCATTTATTTGGATTTTTCAAATATACTTTTTTTTGGATATTTTGTAATATATCATTTTTTTGGATCTTTTTAGGATTATAAGTATGTTCAAAGGGTGCCCATGGACATCATGGATAGAACTTCTTAAGGTGCAAGAAATTGATAGGATCAGGGAGCTGCTCTCCCTCTTCTATAGATAGTAAATAAGTACTGGATCCAAAAGATGTTGTAATGATGTAAGCTCAAAGACAATTAGGTTGAAATTTTCCTTTTTGATCTCTTTATTGTTGATTCTTAGGATTTTCAAGTAGGACAAGATCTCCCACCTAGAATTCTTTAGGGAAAACCTTTTTGTTGAAGACTTTAGACATATGCTTTTGATAAACCCTCATATGGTCAAAGGATACTTTACATTTCTCATCTAGAAGTTCCAACTCTTAAAGTCTCATGGTATGGTAGTCTTCATCTGTAACTAAACCTTTGAGTGAAATTCAAAGTGAAGGAATCTCAACCTCAACATGTAACACTACTTTAGTGCCATATATGAGGGAAAAAGGAGTAGCCTTGGAGTATGAATGCTCATTCTATATGCCTACAAAGCCAGATTTATCTAAAAATGCCAATCTCTATCACTCTTATGAACTGTTCTATGTAGGATCTTCAAAATGGCCTTATTTGATGCTTCTACTTGACCATTTCCTTAGAAAAAGTAAATGGAGGACCAATGTTGTTTGATCTTGAATTTCTTGAAGAGTTGTTTAAGATCCTTATTTTTAAATTGGCCTTTGTTGTTGGTAATAATCTTGGAAGGAAATTTATATCGCCAAATGATATGGTTTAGAATGAATAAAAAGACTATTTTGCTTGAGGCAATAGAAAGTGGGACAACTTCTACCCATTTAGTAAAGTAATCAATAGCAATGATAATAAACTTGTATCCACCTAATGAGTTGGGATGAATCTTCCCAAAAAGATCAAAGGCCCATCATTGAAATGACCAATGGGAAATAGAAGGAATGAGCTCCCTACCTAGAGCATGTATTAGGTTTTTGACACTTTTCACATGTCTCTACAAAAGCTACTACATCAATCTACATCATGGGCTAATAGTATCTTGCCCCAAGAAAATTTTGGGCAATGGAAAGACCATTGGAATGTCCCTCACAGATGCCCTCATGGATGTCAACTAATGTTTGATTAGATTCTTCCTTTTCTTAGCATCTAAGAAGCGTTCCATCTAGACCCCTCCTATACAAATCACTAGAGATAAGGGAATGGTGAGAAGTATTTTAGATAAGGTTTTTCCATTCATATTGGTTAAAGGTTTTAGGTATAATACGATCACAAAGGTATGAATAAATGGTACCATAACAGGATGACTCATGACCAATGAGGGTGAAAATTAACATGACTTTATTAGGAATCATAGATAGAGTGATGTAGCTCTTCCACCAGGAATTCAAATATAGATTCATGTTTCTTAAACTAAAGAAGTCAAGGAACTGTAGCCATGGCATCAACTGCTCTTTTTTTATTTTGTGGATTTTTTGAAATGTGACAAATGTGAAGTATCGTCTCAAGGAATCAACCATTTTCTTGTAAGGTGATAGGTTCTCATTATTTGTTAGATATTCATCATTGACTTGGTCGATTATTAGCTATGAATCCCCATAGATTTTTAACCCTGTGATTCTCCATTCTATGGATTTGTCTAGTTCAATAAGAACTAAAGATCTATCATGAAAGTATCTAGGGAGATGATCAAGTACCTCATCCTTAGGCACCTCAAAGAGGTTTACTCTTGTATACATCCTTTAATTTTTACTTTTTTTGGTTTTGACACCATTAAAAAGTTATTTTTTCATCAAAACTCTTATTCTAATTCTTTTCTTTTCTTTCTATTTTGTGACTAAGGTACTTGATGTCTATTTCTCTCATGTAAGTAGCCAATTTACCAATGGAAGAGACTACAGGTTCAATGGCATTCAATTAACAGGCTATCTCATAATCATTTGAAGATGTTAAGAGCTCATGTTCTTGATAGGTTTGGGACCAATCAATAAGGTTGGGATGAACAAGGGGTAAATCAATGACTAGTTCAAGGTTGTGAATGTGAATGGTTTCATCTCTGGTGACCAAAAATTTAGAGTCCATCAAGTAACTTCCTAAGCTACCCAAATCAAGATTCTTCTTAATAAGCGAAGAATCATCCACTAACTCAACACGTGAGTTCAAATCCTCTAATCCTACACATTACCCATTAGCTACCTCAGTTGAGAACTATAAGAGTGGATGACATCAACATCCCTATCAATTATGAAAGGCTCTAAGAAGGAATCCTATTCATACTCATGTGAACTCATTTCTCAACTTCTACTAGGGTGCTTATACCATGAAGGCTTGGGATGCCTTAATGTGGAAGATTGACTATCATCAAGGGTAACACCTTCGATTTTGATTAAACTCTCTAAACTTGATTCATTTTGTTCCACAATTGCAACTGTCTCTTGAGTGACTACAATATCTAAATTTTCCCAAAGGAGACTAGTGGAAGGAACCCAATATTCACACATATCTTTCTAATTTTTTAAAGTAGGTACATATTCCTATTCATCTTCACTATCTAACTTCTCAAGAACAGGAGTAGTGTTCTTATCATGATTTGCAAATGCTTGGCCAACTGTCTCCTTAGACTTGCGCCCAAAAAGACCATGATCAAGAGGTTCAGCTTTAGCATCCAATCTATTACTAAGAGGGCCATGTCCAGGATAAACATCTTTTTGACAAAAGTATACCTTCTCCCATAGGCCTTAGGAGAGGGAGATAAATTCTCATTGTGCATATATTTCTCTTCTCTATAAATCCAGTCTCTAACAGCTACGTCCTCTTTCTCATCTTGAATTATCACTAATGATTGTACAAATGTGTCAAATAATGTCATAGCTAAAGAGGAAGGTCTCATTTCTTGTCAAGGTTTTCCATACGACCTAGCTAAAATATGTAATGCTACGAGGGATTCAATTTGATACCCTCCCATTCCAAGGTCTATTGATTTGAACTTGTCTCTACATTCAACTAAAGCTACATCAAAATCACCTTCTTCTCTATTGAGGGGAACATTAGTACTTGTTGAAATCAAGTTAATAGATAAAGTATTATCCCTAGGTATACAAATATTTGTTCCATTGTAAGGGAACTTAACACATTGATGATAGGTAGATGGTTCCATGGTATACTAAGTAATATGTTGTATGCAAGGGGGTCAATGTCAACTATTTTCAAAATAAAATAGCTTTCTTAACAGGGCCAATCCTAATAGGAAGGATGACCAACCCCTTATAACTTCTTTGTGCCTCATCATAGGCTTTGATAGTGATCTTTCTTTTAGTATCTATGACTTTTTCAAAATAACCCAACATCTTAAGAAGACTCAAAGAAAAAATATTAAGCTTGACACCCCCATATATTAGCATGTTCCTAACATGAGTTTTGTGAATCATGACTTCAATATGGAGAGCAAGATTATATGGGTGACTCAAATATTTATCATCTTCATCTCAAAAGGTGAGGTAACAAGGGCTAGCAATATGATTAACCATGTTCTAGAATTGATCAACATCCAAATTTTTGACAAAATTCACTATGCATAAAGCATCCTTAAGGACTTGCTTATGTCTTGGAGAGAACTCTAAGAGCTCAAAGATTAAAATCTAGGCTAGAGTTCTTTGCAACTGATTGACAAGACTATAGCTTGATTTAGGATTGACTACAGGTTTTGAGGTAACGTTATTAGATATCACTTTCTTTGGCTTACTTGGTTGACTTGAATTGTGTCCTCTAATAACAAGGGGACCTTGACTTTGTGTGATAGCATTGATACTTTGGGATGACACTCTAAAGTGAGGACCCCTTAGCACTAAGATATTTTTTCCATCAAAGATAGGAGAGTCCTTGTCTTGATTATAACCATAAGGGTCTTTATTTCTCATCATGTTGACATTCTCTTCTACTACTTCAAGTATGTTTACAACATTCTCTACATTCACGTAGGTGTAATTGATCTCAGTTTTAGAGGTTTCCCCCTTATCATGCTTGGGAAAAGGTTCTTTAAAGGCCATGTGATTATCATTTGTGTTAAATCCATCCACTTGAATCTTATCATTCTTAATAAGATCCTAAATAATATGCTTGAGTTTCCCACAATTTTCAAAATTATGTCCAATTCCATTGTGAAACATGCAATAGACTCTCTCATCCCAACACCATGGCTTAACCTCAAGTATACAAAACTGTGTGATCAAAAGGATGCACCGAGTTGTGAACAATAAGCTTTGTCAATATCTTATTATACAATTCACCAAATGTTGCAAAATTTCACCTTTCTCCCTTTGGCGTATCTTGGTATCTTGGCTTACTTCCTTGTTGATTAGTCTAACCAATTGAAGAACACCTTGATCATTAGATTTGGAGGAGTCCACAACTCCATCATGACCACTTGCTTATTTCTATTCCAATATGAATTATTTTCATTATCTTTGCTATGTTACTTTTGATTTAGAGTTTCATCTTAGAAAACCTAGGAGGAAATTAATCACTCGACTAACTTACATCAAGGGGCACATACACCTTTAGGATCAATTTTCAACTTATCCCAAATTTTTGATCAATAGAGTTTACTTAATATTAATACATAAACTAGCATGTGACAGTAACTTCAATGACCTCCTATAGAAAAATTTAGTTTCCTACACGAACTTAATCTAAACTGACTAGACCCTTCCACACTTCAATTGAAATATATGCACAAATTTTATCAACTTTGAATGTAAAAATGAATGCCAAATTTGAATACAACTGATTACCCAACGAAATAAATCCATTTTTGGATTTACACCAGCTTTCTACATGTGTTTCTTTAAAACTCAATAACAAACAAATCATCGAACACAACATTCTCTATCATTTCCAAATTTGCAAATTTATGGTTCGAACCAACCTTTACCAACATCACACATTAGTTATGTGATTTTAGTATCTCAGTAAATACATAAAGATATTCACCAAACTCAGAGGTTGACTTTTGCATGGCCACAAGAAAGGTAAAACAAACTAGCAAAACAAATGCAGCATAAAAACATATACTACATGGCTCCCCTGTGATCCCAAAAATAAGATCATAAAGAGTTTAATAGACTACCATCCACTAATGTGATTCTCAAAACAACAAATATTTGCATTCATCTATTTAGAAAATTGGATTTCCTATAACAATTTTCAAAACAACAATTTTAATTTTGATTTTACACAAATCAATATGTTATTGTTCTAAAACAAGACCATCAATATGAATTTAGAATTTAGAATATCAGTTTAGGAAAGAAAACAAGCAAAATCACACATTGAAAACATAGGCTCACAAAATAAGAAAAAAAACTCCAAACTTTATATTCCTCTACTATGCATCTAATCCCTATAGACACCTAAAAATCCTTTAGAAAATAAAGTATTTTCATTTTCTGAAAAAATTCCCTGATGACATCATCATTAATTTATTTATTTATTTTTATGCCATTAAATCCCTTTATCTTAATTAAAAATATTTAATTAAGGAATCCCTCCCAAAAATGTTTAAATCTTATTTAAATATTATTTTCTTATTTATTAATTATTTAATTAATAAATTGACCAAAAATCCCAAAATAAATAATTGATTTATTTTTTGCCCAAAACCTGGCCAATTTCCTTAAGACCACTAACCTCTTCCAAAATCTTCTAATCCTTCTTTAATTTCAATTAAAGGCTAATCCCATCATTTCCTACCCCTAATCCCAACTCAAAATATTTAATTAAGATTAAATATTAATCCTCATGTTTATTAAAAATATTTTAATAAATATCTCCTCAACCCAAACCCTTGAAATAAATAAAATTTTATTTATTTCCTAAAAACCTTATTTATCCTCATCCTAAGAAGTCCTAGACTATTCTAGAAGATGTCAAATCCTTATCTTTGATTCTAATCCTAATCCCCCCTCTAACCTTGTCACATTCTCTAAACAAGGTTAATCAAACTCCTAAGCTAATCTTAATCCCTCTTCTAATCATGTGCACAACTTAAGCAAGGGTTAAGACTTGCTAACCCAAGCCAAAGTCAACAATCTCATCCTCCTCCCAACCATCTCTATTTATAACCCAACCCAAAGTCAACAAACTCATCCTCCTCCCAACCATCTCTATTTATGACCCAACCATCTCTATTTGACCCAACCATCCCTCTTTATGGCTCAACCTCCCTCATTACTCCTTTGACCAACCCATATCCTACCCTCTCACACCCAATCACCCTGTGACATTTGTCACTTCCCTATTGGCTCCAAACAAGCACAATCCATGTGCTTTTCTTTGAGTGCATCTTGACCCTTCCTCACCATCTTGTCGTCCTTGCATCCTGACCGTCCATCCTTCCATTCCTTGGCCTATAAATAGAAGCCTCTTCCTTCACTAAAATCATCCACTTTTGAAGCAAACTTATAATGCTATTTTGAGAGCCTAAAAACTACTAAAATACTATTATAATGATGAAACCCCTTCATACCTTCATTGTTGAATCATTCATCCACACTCATATTTGATTATCACTCATCCATTTGGAGCTTGAGCACATCGTGAGCATACATCTGCTGTCCATCAGGGACATAGCTTCGTCATCATGAGAAGCACTTGAGGAGTTTACCATCTTTGGTCTACTTTCCTCAATTTTGTCTTCTTTGGTCCTATCTTAAGTGTTTAGCTTCCTTAGTATTGTTAATGCTTTTTATAGATTAGTGTGCATTTTACTCTACTAAAATAGGTGATACAATCCCTAGTTATATTCAAAAAAAATTCTTTTTAATACTTTCATATCTCTTATTTAGGAAGATGAAACATCATCCAAAAATGAAGAATCATTTTTCAAATCATGAGGAATCAAAAAAATGATGCCAACTTCCTATAGCTTTCGATTGTTTAGCTGGCTTAATTATTAAACACACAAAATAAACTTAAAGAAAATAGACTCAACATAAAACTAAAATTAATTTTGTCCTAAGTGGCTATATTGAATCACTCATGCCTTTATGCCACCACAACATAGGAATTTATTGCAAACATTAAAATTTAAAACACTCTTAAAACATGACATTAATTTTTTGCATAACTTCATGTAACATATTTAATCCTGTTAGTTCTTGTAGCAGAATATGTTTGGTCTGCCACTGCAACATACTCCCCTATAGAATGAATGTCAAATCCTCTTGAGATGAGGTGTTGTAGTGATGAACCATGCTTGCTGATTTTTTTCTCATCCATCTAAATATCTTCTTTTGTAGGTATGTTCTTCCATTTAACTAAGTACTAACTATATTTTCTCCTTTGAGTCTTCTTAGAAAGACATGCAAAAATAGATATTAGAAAAGAAAAACATTTCTTCATCTTTACTTTAGGCTTATACTCATCTTCTAGTTTCAATCTTGTATTTTCTTGGCCATGAATCCCTCAGATTTGTCTTTCCTTCTTCTTAATCTTTGGTTTGTCTGTGTTTTGTGACATGAAAAATATTTTTTGTTGATCACTAGTTTCTAGTAACAACTTTATCACAAGTAAGACCTCTACTACTGCATACATTTGTAACTCCACCAAATACACTTTCCAATAAAATTTATCTTTCTTGTCCTCCCAAACATGTCATATCTCCATACATAGAGAATACACAAATACTTGATCCATTTCACAGTCCATAACCAACTTTTCCATACTCTCTTCTCTTGGAACCAAATCAAATTTCTTAATGTAAATTTCTTCAGCCTTGTCATAAACATAATCAAAATTTATTACCTTGTCATAAACATATTCATAATTTGTTACCTTGCCATAAACATATTCAGCCTCCTCATTTTTTCCCATAACATCATTTGATATTTCTTCTTTGGAAACTTCTTCATATTGAGTCTCCATACTACCACCATTCCTTTTCCATTCTCCCATGATGGTTGTAAACTCTTCCCATAAATTAGATTCTTCTCCATGACTTGCTGCTACACATTATTTATCTTCATGCTCATGCCATTCCTCTTGGCATTTCACTTCACCATTTTCCTCCAAAATCTTGTTCATAGGAGTACCTTTGAGCATTGCACTCATCTCTATTTTCAAAGGACACATTAATTTTCCGACCATAACTTTATCACAGTCAAATTCTATAGGAATGACCTCTTTACAACTCTCATCGATATTGATGTGTTGCACTTCTTCTTGTTGCACTTTGTGCTCCTATTGCATTTGTATTCTTTCCCTTCCAAAGGACAACTGAGATCTATCATTATTGAGATTTATGTCCCAACTTCATATACATTTGCACTCTATATGGATGCCTTCTCCACAGTTTCATTATCCTCTACTAAATCTTCTTTCACTTCCTCTTCAACTTCATAAAGTATTGGAAATGCTATCTTATCAATAAGTCCTAAACTTCTCAATTCCTTCCATGTTTCATCATCCTTCAATGGAAAAAAAACCATCTTATTTCCATCCTTGTTGATGGTATATCTATTATCTCTATAATCATACATGGTTGACTGATGATGGGCCACACCACCCGTACCAACTCACAACCAAAAATGCAACAAGATGGAGATAGAGAGATGACAAAAAAAATGCTTCATAAAGCATCCATTAATACTTGAAATCCACTAGAAGAGATTACATTTGAAGAGCTTACAATTTGAGAACTTCTATTAGAAGAGCTTCCATTTCTTGAACTTGATTACAAATGATAATAGGCCTTTCTTAAATAGGCACTTCTAACCCAAGACATTACAAACACAAGCAATGTGGGATAAAAGGTAAATACAACTACCTTTAAATAAATATTAAATTCCCACCCAAATACAACTAAGCACCCAACAAATATTAAATACATGATTTAAGGATCTTTTCAAAAAATTCTAAATTGCCACCTATACACCTTGATTAATGGAATGATAGCTATTTTTATTATTTTTCTTTTTTTACGCCACCTATGCGCCTCGAAAATAGAAATCTCCTTTTCCTTTCTTTTCTCCTTTTTATTTTTTTATTATTTCTCCTCTAATTTTCGTCACTTTCTCTCTCCTCCAGAATTTTTTTTTTTTTTCCTCTCTTTTTTTTTTTTTTTTTCTAATAATTTAATTTTCCCATGTAAGATGCTCCTGCATCAGACTCCCTTGGTAGATAGAAAAGTGTGTCCCACACTTTGATGTCAAAAGAGAGATATAGAACCATCTTCATCTTCACCACAAGCTTCCACCTCAACAGGACAAGAAAACTAACATGCAAATCTTCAACATTTTTTTTTGCTCTGATGCAGGAGCATCTTACATGGGAAAATTAAATTATTAGAAAAAAAAAAAAAAAAAAAAAAAGAGGAAAAATAAAATAAAATAAAATAAAAAATTCTGGAGGAGAGAGAAAGTGACAAAAATTAGAGGAGAAATAATAAAAAAATAAAAAGGAGAAAAGAAAGGAAAAGGAGATTTCTATTTTCGAGGCGCATAGGTGGCGTAAAAAGAAAAATAATAAAAATAGCTGTCATTCCATTAATCAAGGTGTATAGGTGGCAATTTAGAATTTTTTGGAAAGATCCTTAAATCATGTATTTAATATTTGTTGGGTGCTTAGTTGTATTTGGGTGGGAATTTAATATTTATTTAAAGGTAGTTGTATTTACCTTTTATCCCACATTGCTTGTGTTTGTAATGTCTTAGGTTAGAAGTGCCTATTTAAGAAAGGCCTATTATCATTTGTAATCAAGTTCAAGAAATGGAAGCTCTTCTAATAGAAGTTCTCGAATTGTAAGCTCTTCAAATGTAATCTCTTCTAGTGGGTTTCAAGTATTAATGGATGCTTTATGAAGCATTTTTTTTGTCATCTCTCTATCTCCATCTTGTTGCATTTTTGGTTGTGAGTTGGTATGGGTGGTATTGGCCCCGTCATCAGTGGTATCAGAGCAGGAGTTCCTGAGAGTGCAGATAGATCGCCGAACGTGAGGCAGTTTGCACCAGGACCTTGAGTTGGGTGAAGTTTGTGAAAAAGTTCTTGATTGTGTAGACAGAGCGCCGACTGTGAGGCAGTTTGCACGAGGTTCTTGTTTTGGACAAGATTTGTCTTCTGAAGACTTGATTATGGAGAAGAGAAAGAAGAAGATGACTTTTGTGATTGGATGGATTCTGAGGATTCCTCGACTTGAGAAATTTAGAGCACGAAATCAACAATCATTGCTAGTTGATTTGCAGAAGCAAGTGAATGAATTAGAAGCTGAGTTGCGGAAACAAAGAGCATGTCACTAGAAAAGAGATGTCGATAATTCTTTGGATGTGGAAAAGGAAGATGATCCAGTGGAAGAGCAAGCGGATGAAGAGAAAATTATTTGCGAACCAGAAGTTGAAGAAGACGAACAAGAAGAGGAAGAGCATGAAGGGGACAAGATTTATGAACCTAAAATAGATCAAGATGATTCGAAGATTGCAATGGAGGAAAAGTATAGTGCCTTCGTTGGAGATCAAGCAAGTGGAATAGTTACATGCATTGTTGATGACATGAAAGAGGCAAGCAAAGATGAATGTGTCAAACAGTTAAATTCTTATGAATCATGGGATGTTGTCTTTGATATGAGTTTAAAAGATATTGATGATTTTTTGCATGAGGATCTTGTTAGTCATGTGTGGTATGCAAAGGAAGATTGGTATGGTGTTGCTGGATTTATTACAGGTGTGATTAATATAACAAGATTGAATGAGGATGAGATTTATTCTTGGATAGAGTTCATTGCAAAGGAGAAATTTCAGCATCGGATACTTGTTCCAGCTATGTGTTGGAGGAAGAGGAAAAAAATTATGTCAACAATGGCTATTTCATTTTGTGACTCCATACTCACAAAATTTTTCCTACCATGGGAGTCGGATGCAGGAGCATCATGCATCAGCAAAAAAAAATGTGAAAGATTTGCATGTTAGTTTTCTTGTCCTGTTGAGGTGGAAGCTTGTGGTGAAGATGAAGATGGTTCTATATCTCTCTTTTAACATCAAAGTGTGGGACACACTTTTCTATCTACCAAGGGAGTTTGATGCAGGAGCATCTTACATGGGAAAATTAAATTATTAGAAAAAAAAAAAAAAAAAAAAAAGAGGAAAAAAAAAAAAAAAAAAAAAATTCTGGAGGAGAGAGAAAGTGACGAAAATTAGAGGAGAAATAATAAAAAAATAAAAAGGAGAAAAGAAAGGAAAAGGAGATTTCTATTTTCGAGGCGCATAGGTGGCGTAAAAAGAAAAATAATAAAAATAGTTGTCATTCCATTAATCAAGGTGTATAGGTGGCAATTTAGAATTTTTTAGAAAGATCCTTAAATCATGTATTTAATATTTGTTGGGTGCTTAGTTGTATTTGGGTGGGAATTTAATATTTATTTAAAGGTAGTTGTATTTACCTTTTATCCCACATTGCTTGTGTTTGTAATGTCTTGGGTTAGAAGTGCCTATTTAAGAAAGGCCTATTATCATTTGTAATCAAGTTCAAGAAATGGAAGCTCTTCTAATAGAAGTTCTCGAATTGTAAGCTCTTCAAATGTAATCTCTTCTAGTGGATTTCAAGTATTAATGGATGCTTTATGAAGCATTTTTTTTGTCATCTCTCTATCTCCATCTTGTTGCATTTTTGGTTGTGACTTGGTACGGGTGGTGTGGCCCGTCATCAGACACCATATTGACCTATCATATTGCCATGCTCTTCCCAAAATTAAGTGACAATCTTTTAAAGGCATAATATCACATTCAATCCAGTATCAAAATATGGTCCAATATTAAAAGAAACATATGCCTTTTCAAAGACATCAATCCATTGTTCATCTCCTAACCCATATGCTCTATAAGGTAGATCATGAGGTACTCTTGGAAGATTCAGTTTCTCAACCATTTCTACTGAGATTATATTTTCAAAGGAACCACGATCAAGTATAACTTTATATACCTCATTCTTGTACTTGCACTTTTTTTGGAATATAGAATGTCTTTGGTTTTAGCTGTGTCTTTCTGCTTCTTCTTCCATTATGTTTTCAACTCTCATCTTTCAATATGAAAAATTAAATTAACAAGGATCTACTAACTTTAGCTCTAATACCAAAGAATGATGCAGAGCCTTACCTTAGAAAACTTAGGAGGAAGTTAATCACTCAACTAAGTCGCATCAAGGGGCACATACACCTTCAAGATCAATTTTTAATTTATTCCAAATTTTTGACCAATTGATTTTACTTAATATAAATACATAAACTGGCATGTGATAGGAACTTCTCTGACCTCCTCTAGGAACATTTGGTTTCCTACACCAACTTAATATAAGTCGACCAAACCCTTCCTCATTTCAATTGAAAGATATAGACAAATTGTATCACCTTCAAATGTAAAACTAAATGAAAAATTTGAATACAACCAATTACCCAACAACTTAAATCCATTTTCAGATTTACACCACCTTTCTACATGCATTGCTTTAGAACCCAATAACAGAGAAATCACCAAACATGACATTCTCTGTCATTTCCAAATCTGCAAATTTATGGTCCGAACTAGCCTTTACCAACATCACATATCAGTTATGTGATTTCAACATCTAATTGAATACATAAATATATTCACCAAACTCAGAGGTTGTCTTCCACACGGCCACAAGAAGGGTAAAACAAACTAGCAATTTAACAAATGTAAAATAGAAACATATAATACATGGCTCCTCTGCGATCCCATAAAATAGATCACAAAGAGTCTAATAGACTACCATCCACTAGTGTGACTCTCAAAACAACAAATATTTACATTCAACTATTTAGAAAATCAGATTTTCTATAACAAATTTCAAAGCAGAAATTTTAATTTGGATTCAACATAGATCAATATGTTGTTCTAAAACAAGAGCATCAATATGAATTTAGAATATTAGTTTAGGAAAGAAAATAAGGAAAATCACATAGTGAAAATGCAGACTCGAAAAATCAAACGAAAACAAAAAAAAAAGCTCCAAACTTTCTATTCGTTTGCTATGCATCTGATCCCCAGTTACATTCAAAAACCTACCTTTTCAATAGTTTCCTATCTCTAATGTAGAAAGATGAAACATCATCCAAAAATAAAGAATTATTTTTAAAATCATGAGGAATCATAAAATTTTTGCCAACTTCTTGTAGTTGTCGATTATTTAGTTGGCTTAATTATTAAACACACAAAACAAACTTAAAGAAAACTGACTCAAGATAAAACTGAAATTAACTTTGTCCTAAGTTGTTATAATTGGACAGTTTATCAAATCATTCCTACCTTTATACCACCACAACATAGGACTTCATTACAAACATTAAAATTTAAAATATTCTTAAAACATGACATTAATTTTCTACATAACTTCATGTAACATCTTTAATCTTGTTAGTTCCTATAGCAGAATCAGTCTGGTTTGCCACTGCAGCAACTTTGACCATTATTGTTTTTATTTCCATGTTTGGCCAAAATTCCTTGTTCTTTCAAAACATCATCAATTCTAAATGTTCTTTTAGCCATCATGTCAAAAGACTCAAAAACCATCTTCTTAACTTCATACCACATTGCAGGAATCACGTTGCTAATAATTATTTCAATCTTCTCTTTTTCTGGTATAGTCCTAGAGTAGCAAGAGCATTATCATCTCCATCTTTAAAATAAAGTGGCAAAGGATTTTCCTTAATTTTTCTTCATGTTACACAAGTCCAATAGGGTGACAGATCTTGAAAGGTTGTACGCAAAGTGTTGAACAAATATTTGAACAAGCTCTTTGAAAGTATTAATAAGAGGAGTTATGTTGGTGAACCATTCCATTGCTTGACACTTAATAATCCTTGGAAATAATCTCATATGGTATGAGTCTTCATGATTAAATTTAAATCTCATGGTATAAAACTAATGTGCATGATCACTTGGATCCCTATTCTCATCATACTTGTCATATTGGGGGATCTCAGCCTTTCTAGGAAATTATTTCATATCAACACTCTTATCAAAAGGGTTAGGAAAAATTGAATCAAGTGAGAAGGAAATCTTAGGTTCCATGAACTTTTCCATTGTACTCTTCACTTGATTAAACTGGTCCTCCAAAGATGGATCTTGCCTCCTAATTTTTTTGACTACATAGTTGTAAAGAACTTTAGTGCCCTTATCAATTATATTCTTTAGGAATATGTCTTTGTTTTGATATATATACTTCTCTACACACTCTTAGAAATAAGGGTCTTGTTGCATTCTCATGAAATCATGAGAGTCATGGTCAAAATTTGAACTACCTCCTCCATATTCTGAACCATGGTGAGCAAGTTGCAAATTTTTTCTTGAAATCCTAGGAGGTGTTGATCTCCTATAATGATCATTTCTTGAAGCCCCTCTTTCTCTAGGACTAGGAGATTGTGAAGGTGTTCTTGAATGTCTTCCACTTGGTGGAGTCTTAGGAGGGGTGGATGGAGGAGAGTTCTTTCTGCCACCAACACACATGTTGTTAAATTGACCATTAAGTTGTTGAGCAAAGAGTCTATCTTGCTCCTCTTGGAAATTTTTCCTTTCTGTTTCTAACAAAGCTTTTATTTCTTCTTCCATACTTTTAAATTTCTTTGCCTTTGTAGTTTGTTCCTCTAAGAAGGCTTTCTTTTCATTCTCGAGTGTCTTCAGTCTATCACTTGTGTATATTTCAAATGATTTGAGTGGTGAACTTGGATTTGATTGTCTAAACAAGTTTTTGGTATATGTTGCATTCAAGTGAGCACTAAGAGGCTTATCATCTTGGTCATCATGTTGTAATTGACTTTCTCTATAAACTCACCTCTTATCCCTTTTGATCCTTTGGTGTGCATCCATATATCTAGTTGAGATAAAGGGTGAGGCTAGTCAAATTTCATAATAGGAACTACCAGAAAAATAGTATCTCAATGTTTTTCAAATATGTCATCAAGGCGTTCATCCATTTCTTATCTCTCTCTCATCAAGTCATTGTGTAACTCATATCCATATCTAAGTGAGAAGGTGCTAAGGGTGTACTCAACTCAATAATGTTACTCTTGGGATCAAACCAAACTTTTGAGTTGTTCTTGGGTGATTGATCAAATATGGGTTCTTTTCCCTTACATCTTTGGCAAGTTTGAACTAAGGGTAATTGGATATAGACTACTTGATGTGGCTTTCCTTGATCTATTTGATATCTTGTTATACCAAGCATGAAATAAAAGAAACTAGGTGATAGGATGACCCTAATAAATGTTGGTACCAAACTAGGATATTAAATGTACTCACTTGTCTAAAAGAGAGATGATTAGATAGAATATTTACAATAGGCAGAAAACAACATTCCCATAGAGATGCCCACTACTTTGGGTGAATACCATAGCACATATGGATCAGGGGGATGATTTACTCAAATTATAATTAATTGAAATTGAATTTGAATGGAAGTGAATGGACAAGTGATTACTAAGAATCTCCAAGCATGTTATCAAAGAATCCAAAGGTTTATCTTCTCAACAAGGATAGTTTCTAACTCGTCGACTCCAAGCAAGGTCACTCATAAAATCAAAGATTACTAATTTAAGAGGTCAAAACACAATAATCCAAGGTGCAAATAAGCTTTGAACAACAAGGTAAGTGACCTAATCTGACCAAGGTCAATCAAGAAGGACTAAAAATGACAAGATAACAAATCGAGAAAGGTTTCAACTTAGGAACTCATTTTTCTTGTTCATTTCAATTGACCAACTAGATGCATCAATAGATTTTTATCATAAATAAGACACACAAGACAACACTCAGGGAGTTCAAGAAAATGTATACAAGTAATGGGAAAGGGACAAAGAAAACTCGTGCATAAACAAGGCTAGTATCTTAGTATGAATCTAATCCCTAAGAACTTCTACTATGTACGTTCTCAAAATGTTTTCCAATCATGCACATAGTCAAGACTAGAAAATAAAATTTGGGCTGCACTATGGTTCTTAGTAATGGTCAACTCTGCAACTCTTGCAATCTCAAGTGGGAAAAATCAAATCCCAGGGCACTAGGGTTTTGACACATTCTAAAAATTTAATCAATCGGAGATGTTGAGGAAATATGACAGGCCAACAAAAGACTACACCCATGGAGATTACTTCCACAATGACATTTATATAGTAGGTGTTGCTACCATGACAAAAGTGGCTACTATTGCTTGAGGTTCCATCCACATGTTTTACCCAATAAAGAGAGTATCCACTACGGTTAACCCTCTCTAATAAAGGAAGACTCACAAAATCAAACCACATGGGGACTTAGTTCAGATTCAAGGGTTCCAAGTTATTGATGTGTCCAAAAGGGAATAAAGCATACTCCTCTAGCCTCTTCACCTCACCCAAATATAGAAAATTGATTCATTAACACACTAATTTGAAATCACTTCAGTAAGGTTTGGAAAGCTAACAACAGTCACCACCAATCTCAAGAGAGAAAGTACCAGTAAATGTCGAAGACAAACCAATCAAGATAATGAAATAATATCAAATCCTTCCCTACCTAAAAGGATATCTATCATCAAGAAGAGCTTCACATGTAAGGCAAGTGAATGAAGCACACTCTGTCAAGACACCACAAATAGTGTTCATAGGGTCTATTTACAATGTGAAACATGTATGCAAGAAAGGAAATCTAGGTCCAATTTTAGAGCACCAATCAAAATGTAAATCATGAAAGCATGTAAAACACTCAAGCCAAACACATGAGAGGCTCACTTTTAATCCCAAAGTCCAAAAGTTATAGAGATGTATAAGAAGACCTCAAATCCAAAGTAGTGTGCATGTATCACTCCACTAATCTAATGAACCAAACAAACAATCCAAGAAAACAAGCAAACCAATACAAGATAGATGTCTTATGCAAACCCTAAGGTTAGATCTCAAAATCTTATTTTTATAAGTAATAATAACCATCAAATAACCCAAATGAAAACTCACATCATGCATTGAACCATGTGAAAATTAAATGCAAGTGAATCATTAAATGCCCTTTTTTAATTTTGATTTTTGACCTAGTCAACAAGATTGGAGCTATATGTAATGAATTCAGACCCAAAACCTTAAATATAGAGACCCTTTTTAAAAAATAGAAACCTTTCCAAAAATGTCATAATTTCATAAAAATATGATCATTTATTCCTTAGGGACCCATTTTACCAAAACAGACCAATTTTTATAAATCAAGTGTTTGAGCCTTCATATGAGCTCTAAACTCAAAACCCAAAGAAACAACCCATATAGAATTCAAAGACCTTTCCAAAAATGTAGACTTTTTAAAAAAAATTGCTAATTTGCACCCAAATATGATTGTTCATTAAAAATAAAGAAAAAATTATTCAAAAAACATGACTTACCTTGGAAAAATCTAAAATTTAAACTAAAGCTTCTCTAGTATGTCACAAACCTATAAAAAATATTTTAGATCAAAACACCATGTTGTTTGGGAGATATGATTAGATCTTTAAAATCGAGGGTTTTTCATCTCCAAACAAATCTGCACAAGGGGGTTAGCTCCAAAAATAGCCAAAACTAGCATATAAAGGTGGGTTGCCACTCAGTGGGTGCCAAAAAATGTGTGCTAAAATGTTGACACACTTCTATGAATCATTATATCGAAGATTGCTCAAGAATGAGATCTAAAATGACAATTCATAGCTCTTTATTCATGGAGTGTAAGGGTTTGTAATGGAGGCCCTCAATTTGACCTAGTTTGTGCCCATGCAAGTACACTATAAAATGAGAGATTCAAAGAGGAAAAGAAAGAGTGCTAGTCTCCATGATCATAAAATATGCGTGCAAACGAAGATGCAAGCTAATCTAAATGATACCAATCCAAAGCAATGCAAGAAAGAAATTTTTATCTATGAAAGGTAATAATAATGCAAGATTAATGTATGAAATCAAATATGACTCTAAGCTTATATGAAAATGCAAAGATGAAGCTTGATGATGGAAGTCATGGATGCATGAGAGAAGAAGACAAGAAGAGAGAAGTTCCAATGGAGCTCCAATGTCCAAACCCTAAGGCTTAAATCCTAATGCTCAAACTCCTTCTCCAAAGTCATTCTCCAAACCTACAACATAACAATACTATAGAAACTAACATCTATCCAAATGAGGAGGGAGCTTCTTATATAGTCAATTGTAGAGGTGGGAGGCTTCTCAAAACCAATATGGGATAATAAGGCTTGATTTCTGTGAGACAAAATTCCACCAATGAGAAAAGTGGAGTGTTTCACAAGAAAGTGGAAAGAGGAAATTAAGAAATCTCACTTAGAAATATGTGCATTTAAGCATAGAGAAAAAGGATATATTTATTTATTTTTACTTAATTTATTTCTTTTTTTCATCATAAAGAGAGATTTAAGTGGGGATTTTATTTAATTAAAAGGGAGCAAGTTCTTTTAATTTTTCTTTTAATTAAATATGACTTAGAATAAGGTGATCAAACCTTAGGAAATATTGAAATAATTAAATAAATTAGAATTTGATCAAGGAAAATGATTTGAATTGATTTAATAAAATATTGCAATGAATTAATTGAGTAAATTTATAAATTGATTTAGGAAATTGATAAATTGAAGACTGGGGGCCCATAGTCGAGGCCCCCATTTTAGGGTGCATACACCACCTTCATGAAGTTGGCCTCGATTAGTAGAGAATATTGAACTATTGTTGAAACTAAGTGAAGCTCAATATTAACATGTAATTTCTTGAAAATATTAGCCTATGATTGCATGATATCTATTTAATGTTTTTTGCCAATTTTTTTTACTAATACAACACGTTGTCGCAATTGGGACGTCTAGCCATCGATCCCACAAAATTCATGCCATAGGCCCATCTCAATTGCAATAGATGTTGTTGATGGCTTGTTGTAAGAGCCATAGAATTTTTTTCACATAGCTATCACAATTGAGATGGTGTATTTGACATATTTACAGCACCCATGGCTAGTATGTAAGTCCAATTTATAAAACTTGTGGTCATCGCAATTGCAATGGTCACCCTTTCCATTGCAATTTGCACCAGAAAAAGTTTGATGTCTATGTGACAAGAGTCAACTCCTCTTGCTCTTAGTTTGCTGATGGGTGATTGTTGTAATTAGACTTCCTTCCGTCACAATTTGACCCCATATGTAGTAGTGGGGTATCCTAACTCTTAAGCACATTATGTCAAAGACTTAGCATGCATATTAATAAGGTGAGATATACCATGCAAGAGAGAAAAGTTAGTGTCATTGTTATTAACAAGCTTCTTAAGAGCTTCAAAAATAGAAATGATATCAAGATTCTAATTTTCTTGAGCAGACCAAGTTTCCAATTTATCAAATTCACTAGAAAGCTTATCAGCTTGTGAAGGAGGACCTCTCAAAGCAACATCCTCATCATGAGATGAGTGAGAATAATTATGCTCCATAATAGGATTAAGATCGTGAGAAAAAATGTGAGAACCATCAAGAAAACCCATGAGTCTATGACTTCACCTAACGAGAATGCTAGGACTTTGTGTTATTAAGCTCAAAAAAAGGAGAGCTCGCAAAAGGAAAATCTGACTTCTAGAGAATTGGTCTCTCACTTTTGATTGATCCACTGGCAGAAGGGATGGCTTGCTTACATCTTCTTATCAAGGTGGTTCACTCACCGGGCTATCAATTAATGCCTTCCCATTCAATTATACTATAGGGTAGTCCTCGGTAGCAAACTAGTTGATCCAATTCTATAATTACTTATAGTTGAGATCTAACCAAAGAAAAGAACACACAATATAAGAGCAAAAGATATGAAAAATAATCTAACACCAAAAAGATAGGGGGTTCATGTTGGGCTAACCAAAATGTTATGTGGTGAAATAGAAGCACATTAATAGGATGTAGGGCTCCTCTTTATAGAGAATTGAGCCATTCAAATATGTGTGTGAGGGAAAGAGGGGAACTTCTAAGTATGATTACACTTATGATCCAAATTAAATTAGCTAGGACCCAATGGAAGAAGGGTGCTAATACTAAATTTGGGTTGTAAAGAGGAATGCAATACCAAGAAATACACTCTCTTAGGCCCTTCATAGGCTAATGTGAATATGAAATTGAACTAATTTCTTAAGAAATGTGAATATAGATGCTATATGAGTACAACTAGCCCAATTAAGATACAAATCTAGGGTAAAGATGTAAAATGAAATGAAATCTAAAAGACTCACCTTGAAATGAATAGAGAAAGATATGTTTTCTCTTAATAACTTGTAGATCTGAATCTTTTATGAACTTCCACCCGCAAATCCTAGAATGAAATGATGAAAGGAATACAACCTAGAAATCTGCCTAAAATCAGAGACTAAAGAAATACAGTGACATGGAAGGATGTCCTACAACTAAGTTGACATAGTCTGTGGCTCCAAAACTGATGACTCCATAAAGCTTACGAATAGTAGGTTCTAGATCTACAATTCTTTCACTCCTACCCTACAAATCGCCACAAAAAGAGAGATTTGGGGGTTGGGGTTTGATGAGGGCTTACCTTGGTTAATCCCTAGGTTAAGGAATTAACCATAAATAAGAAATGTAAAAGTAACAAACTATAAAGAACAATATAAAGTTTAGGGCTTATCTTTCCAATGTGTATGTAGTGTGTATGTAATACAGATCTTGAATTAGGAATGTAGGATATCTCCACACTTTGCAATGGATCTTCATAACTTCATCATGGTTCCATGGATATGGATATGCATTAATGAAGAGGATGAATGCTTCAATTCAAATCCCCTCCCTTGATGGCCAACAAAATGCTATATCTTGGAGAGGAAATGCTCACAAAAGATTCTCTAATGTAATAAAATATCATTTCTTCAATGCTTGAAAAATGTTTGAATGTTTTAACTCCTTGCATGCAAAAGGTTGAAAATATTCACTAGAGAGAAGAGCTTGAGTGCATGAACAATAATTGTGATGAGATATGGAAATGAAGCCTCCAAGTCTCCTTATATATGAGTTTTCGAGCAGGAAAACAATACAAGCCAACTAGGTAATTATCATTAACTAATTAAACCCCTGAGGACTTTTGGGCCCTGAGATCCAAAACTGTCAGGGACTAGGTCAACCTAGGTCAACCTAGTCCATGACAATGTTGACTTGGGTCGACCTAGTCCAGGACAATGTCGACCTACATCGACCTAGTTCAAGACTATGTCAGCCTAGGTGGACCAAGTCAACCATGTGTCGACAGGGTCTTAGTGCCAAAGAGAGCTACTGAAGATACGCTGGAAAGGTGGAAGAGAGAAGAGGAAAATGAGGAAAAGAAGAGTGAGCATGAGCATATTCATGGTTCGAAGAGGGAATCATGAAGAGGAGGGAGCTCAGTAGTCTTAAAAGGAAAGTGCATCCATTTTAAGATGGTACAATATGTAGGTTACAATTTTGACAATTTTTTTTTATAGATCTATGGAAGATAGACTAAGACACATGTTTCCATATTTTGAATCAGTGAAAAAAACTAGTCAAGAAAGTGTCACTCTAGTGATTGAAACATTTTTATTGAAATTTTGAGAGAATGATCCACAAAGCATCATGATCTATAATGTACACATTAAAGTTATTGAAATAACGTTAAGTGTAGAGTGCCTTACTCTCTAAACTAGCACTTTCATGCCTAGTCTTCGATGACAATGTCTTTTTTGCATACCCTTTCTAGATCTGGTCTCAAATTTTGCATCATAGTTTGGTATCATTTTGTTAAGGCTAAATATCATTAATTTCATATCATTTTACCTATTTCTTACATCATTTAAATTATCTTATCATATCCAATGACATCAATCACAAAGAGAACAATTAATTAAAGAAGAAATCTCTTCTGAGAGACTATTATTAGACATAATTATTACTCTCCAATGAACTTGAGAGGGGTTAGAAATGATTCCTAGTTTACATGTTTAGATTAGTGAACATTGTTTTAGTTTTTTATAATATTTAGTTATTGTATTCTATTATTATTTATTTTATTTATGTATTCGTATAAATCTAGTGTGCCTTTTTGTTGTAACTTCTCCTCAAGGAAACAAGTCTAATCATCAATGACATCTTTAATGTCATGGTTAACTCTATTTATGTGTAACATTGATTATGCTTGTATATTAACTATATTGTATCATTGTTCTATTCATTAGATTAGGGTTCATCATAAAATGAGAGGGCACATGATAAATTTGACATGTGATTTCCATTTAAAATAATGTATTGCCCATTGTAAAGTAGTACATTTATTTGATAGAGTAGTGAGGTGGTCATATGAGCAGTAGTTTTTTTTGGAGCTACCACGAATATCCTTGACATTTGATTTGTTCTCTATAATGATCAAATCTCAATTCATTACCTTAAATCAAATTTATTTATCATTGTAATTTAAACAATTATTTCAAATGTTATATTTACTTTTAAAACAATATATTTTGATTTATGTCAAACATTTTCAAAATGTAGTTGAAAATATATATTATTTTTATAGAACAACATGATATTGACCATAAATATCATACAAGTTCATAGCATGATTGTAATTAATTATAAAAAAGAAATATTATCTATCAACAATTGAAGATCACTTTCAATATGAATTAAAAATCAAATAACTAGAATTAATCACTCCAAAACCAACTCCAAGTATTGATTTTGATGATAGATTAGAATGTATGACCAAAATATTCATACAAAAAAATATACACAATCCAAACCAGAAACATCACTAAACCAATTTTAATTTTAAAAATTCATTTAAAAAGTGGTTATAAGACCTTGAAAATAAGATTTATAATATATTATGAACAAAAATCAACAAATTAATACAAAATAAGAAATGCTCTTGGTTTCCCACAAACTCAGTAGGGAAAGAGTTGTGGCCCCGTAGCTGTAGTAAGAAGCCTCTATTATTCCTCGGCATCCAAAAGAATCAAATAAATTTAGTCTCCAATGGGAAATATCTATGAATGAATAGTTTCTTATACCTCAAATATAGGCAACGGCCAATATTTAAGAGATGTTGTGTCAGGTGAAGTCGTCAAGATGAATGGTGAGAAGAGCTTTAACGGGTCTATGATCCGACGCCTTTATATGGTCGATAGAGTCATAGTCTTGCACCTCGGCTTTCACATTTGTTGCACGATTTACCTTATACAGTACTCTATCAGTCCACGATGGAACTCTTTCCAATAGACTTTGCAATTTGAATAGAGTTTCAATGAAATGGGTTGAAGATATACATTGAAATTTTGATATGATTAATTATGATTGGCATTTGGTTGATGAATGAAGTAAATCAGGCGGCTGGGATCTACCTTGTTTCTACTGTTCTTGTTTCTCTTCTAACATATATTGCTTCAGGTGAGTGGGATCCACCTTATCTCTAATGTTCTTGTTTTCCTTGTTTCTAATGATGTTTTATTCTAAATGATTATTTATTTGGACTCTTGAGTTGTGTAAATATGTAGCAAGCTATTTTATTCAAGATTGTGATAGTTTCTGTTGCAATATGAGTTTATATAATGATGTTTTATTCTAAACTGATTATCTATTCAATTTCATTTGTAACACTATTTTATAGAACTTATGTTTATCCATCTAGATAAAATGGATACAACACCTTAGCACTGGTATCATAATTGTCAGTTACGATACCATATTTGTCGGTAGGTCTGAAAGAAAGTGGGCCTTCACAAAATCCACGGAATATCTCTCCTCTTTCTGCTTCTCTAGAAAGTTGATCTTTGGCTCTCAGGAGCTGTATAAACATTCGGACATTCAAATTTATAAACCGGTTGATGTAAAAAAAAACTGATTAATTAGTTGTGGGCATGCATAGAGAGAATTGTTATGATATAGGTTACCTTTTGCAGGTTTTGATTAATGAGAAAACTGACTGATTTTCTGCTGCCTTCGATTCTGTAGTTGAGATAAAGCCAAATCACTACGTTGGACTGAGCAACGGCAGGAGATAAAGCAGTTATATCATAGTCTGGAGTTTTCCATGCAGGAGAGAGACTGTTTATTCGGTTTGGACTTCTCTTTGCTTTGTTGAAAATGGTTTGGCAAATCCGTTGGTACTGAACATTTCGCTCCAGGACGTTGTTCTCGTGAGCTGCGCCAAAATGAATGAAATGAGCAAACTGCGTTATAATTAAAATGGATTATATTTAAATTTCGAACGGCTATGAATAAGCAGTCGTTATAGATTACGTCTATGTCTCGTAAGATCTTAAACAGTATATCAAATTTTAATGATTTTTAAAAAAAATATGTGATGTGATATTTTTTCGAGTACAAAGATTAACCAAAAAAAGATCATTTGATATTGACAATGGGATACTTCATTTTTCAATCATTTACTTTGACTATAACAATATTTGTACAAATGATCTAAATGCTCATGTACAAATAATACAAATAATACATTATGAATATCAGTATAGTTGCACGACTATTCTAACTATTCATTATTTATTCAATTAGCAAGTAGACAAGTGGAGAGCTAGTGACATAGGTGAAAGGACCTATTAGTTGAATAAGTTATTTTTCTTCGTTTACTATATTTTATATTTATAAAATTTTACTAATAGTTCTAAGTTAAAAATTAATTATGATATTCATAATTAAATAAAATGTGATCTAAAAAGCAGCATATCATGTGATACTACATCAACACACTTACAAAAATGACTTAATGTAGAAGCATTAGTCTTGCTTTTACAGATCTTTATGAACACCTTAATAAATGTGGGATTGAAATCATAAGAATAACCCCTACTACAATCTACTTTGCATTCAAGTGAGAAACAATAATTAACTAGTCATTAAAAAAACAGTATAAAACTTCAGACTGCAAGAATAGTGTTAACTATATATTGACCAAGTTTAATAGACACTCGGAAAAAAAAAAAACCCACCATTATTTTTTTTCCTCTTCCTCTCCACACATTTAACCCCCGAAAGTTATCTAATAAATTTTAACTTTCGAAAAGTGAATGGACGGTGGTTAAAGTTAGACAATTCTGCCATTGAGGACTTTTCTTCTCTCGCATTGCCTTTTAAACTTGAGATTGAGTTGGAATCCAATGCATTGAAGGTTATAACGTAGAATATTTGGTGTTCGTAGCACTATATTGAGTGGTACAACTGTATGCACAATCTTATAGATAGGATAGAATAGCAGTCACTCCGAATTTTCCTGCCAATCAAATGTGAGCCCCAGAATCAACAGTCATCATGGTTAACGATAGGTGCGTTTGGTCGGGGGAAACGGTCAATTTTACTAAAGCATAAATAAGGCAACTCCATATGCAAAAACTTGTGGTTCACATTATAGCTTTAAGCTTGTAAAGGTATATCTAACGGTTGGGTGACTGGTGGGGCAATTGAATTTATTAGTCTATGCTTCATTCATAGTAGTATCTTACAAAAAGGAATGAATGGTATACTTAGTACTCATCTCATCCAAGTGATGTTCACATAAGTGAAGCATAAGGCCTTCCTGGTAGGTCACCATCCCTAAACTTCTCCAATTCAAATGTTCTTAGTCATATAATTTCTCCTAATGTTATGCTCATTAGCTTGCTACTCCATTTGCATGGTAAGTGGACTAGCAAGCTAAATGGCCTTAAACTTTGCGAAACTCCAAGTGTAAATGACTTAAATTAGAGTTGTACTTGGATAGGTGACCTCCTCAAAAGGTCTATTGCATCACTTCTGTGAGAATGCATCATCTAAGATACAATGAATGTCAAGTGCACCATTCATCCTCACAAGAATTGAGTTACTGTAAACCACTACTTATATAATATGTGTCAATAAATTTGACTCAAGAATTCATAATTGAATTCTAATAACAATATCATAAACTTAAAATATATTACTAAAATTGTGATTTTATTTTTATATAATTCCTCCAATTTATTTACACAAATTAACAAGTTATTGAGAGAACATCCTGAGCAAGACAAAACTCATTGATATAAGATGTATGAATGTAACTCCTTGAATGCTCAACAGTGGGCTGCTGTTAGACAGAGGGCAGAAAGTATTTACTTACGAGATAGATGACATGAAATCAAAAGAAAGGAAGTATCTCTGTATTTGAAAGCCATGCCCACCGCCCCCTTGTGTCGTCTTACAACGCCTCCCAATCCCCCTAATGCAACCTTGTCAATCCTAACGTCTGCACATTCTCTCACCACAAGAAACAATTTAGCACTGGCCCATAGGAACCCAATTTACTCTTCTTTTACTAATGATCTTAGAAAAATCATGAGATTCACCTTTTATAGCAAGCTGTATAACATTCCTTGCAAATAAGAATAGCTGCAGAGAAACCATGATAGAAGCAGCAATCAAGCTGCATCCATTTAAACAAAAAGAATTTCATTAGGCAATGATTTGATTAGATAATGAAACTATTTTTATGGCATATGTTGGTTGTGGAAGACTCTTTTTTATTTGCACAATTTACATGGTAGGGAAGCTTTGCCTAGTGCACTGTACATTATAGAAATTCCATTAGCTTAATATCACAGTTGAGTCTAAATTATTTGATAAATTGAGAAACCGACCTGTAGTTTCCTCCCAATGCATTGAGAATCATTCCATGGACAAGAACAACCATACAATTATTACACGAGTATCAAATTAATGAAACAGCAGCTCTCTTCATTTAAATTATCCTATGGTCTTTTAGTTTTCCCTGTTATAAAACTTTGGTCTAGCAGTAAGATGAACAAATCAGAGGGAAAAGATGCCCTAGGTTGAAAATCATATGTAATGAAATTTCACACATGGGCTTAAATCTACCAAGTTGAATCGGAGAAAGCAAACAAGTGAACCAGTTATAGTGTAAAAGAGGTAAGTTTTAAATTGAATAATATTGGCTTTAAAGAGGAATGCTATCGAAGCCTTGAAATGAAGTTTCTATGAAGAGTAAGTAGATTTCCACAATTCATTAAATCAATATCCAGATAGAGAAAAGTCATGCAGGTTTACAAAACAGCTTATGAATGCAATTCTTAAGCACCTAAAACTTACAATGTTTTGACATACTAGATAACCACAAATATGTGATGGTAAATCAAATATCAAACATAAAGGGGAAAATGGTGAAATTCTCATTGTCAAAGCTAAGAACAACCGGAAAAAGGAAGTATTTTTTTCATTTTGGGAGCTTACATATTAGATGTTTTTAATCTATAATTGCATTTTGAAGAAACTCAAACACCATACCTTCCCATTCATATTCCAGGTGACAACATGCACACAAAGATCTAAGACATTGGCAGCAGTATTCTCAAATAACTTACAAACCTTTCTTTTAGTTCTTCTTATTCCCCAACTGTAAATCTTCTCCTACTCACTAAGACTCCTTTCCAAAAAGAAGAGGGGGTGTTGGTGTAAATAGATATTTACTATTTACACTTTACTTAAGTTTACTTAGGTTACTGCATTATTTATTATTTATTTTTATGAGACACTTAGGAGTTTGTGTACCTTTTTGAGTTGTTATGTAGACAACACAGTTATTCGCACTCCCTTTTTAGCACATGTTGTTTGCAACACTAATTTGCGTGCTACACCATTGTAGGTTTATATTGAATACTATATAGTTATTTTGATCATATTTTGGTCTATTTTGTGCTTATGTTTGAGTTCCTTGGTCTTGGGTGAATTTTGCCTTAAGAAAAATTCTTACAATAATTACTAATTAATTATTGAATATGAATGCAAAAGGTGCATCAAGTGAAATCTTAAGAAGGGAGAAAAAGTAATTTAATTACTAAAATTAAATAAATATTTTTTTTTAACACCCCCCTTAAGATGAGCAACAATGTAGCTACAAATGATGCAATGCTGAAAAAAAAAACTTGGGTCTTGCCAACAAAGCTTGATGAGGTACCCAATCACAATCAAATCTCTATCAAATGAAGAAATAGAGAAAACCTAGTGGGAAAAAATCTACTCCAAAAAGAGATAGAAAAAGGATGGACAAATGAAACATCTCAAGAAAATCTTTTAAGACCATAAGTAGAATGATAGCTTCCATGATAGAAGCTTGAGACTACATAGCCCCCTAGAATGGCAGAACTCTTATGTCAATGGACATACCTATGTGGTTCCAATCTGAAGGAAACAAAGGTAGTGAACAAGGACAATAAAATTGATGTATGTAAGGTGCAGCTGGAAGTCCTAGTTGATGCTCAAAGGAGAAAGGATGAGAATACTGAAATGGAATCTCCAATGAAGGTGAAATAATAGGTGTGTTGAATCTATTATTTGAGAGGAGATGTGTGTCCTCTGATATATCCTCAACAACTTTTGTAGGTGGCTCAATGACTGTAGCTACAATAGTAGGCATTGCTAAAGGGTAGTCATGTAAAAGAGATGGAATCTGAATAGGAGGTGGAGGTGTAGAAGTGACAACACTAGTCTTAGGAACAACACATAAGTTCAAGCAACCTGACTTCACCTCAATAGACTCTTGTGAAAAAAAAGAGTGAGTCTTAAATAGTGGAGATGGTGAACCAAAATGTGAGAATGAATATAGATGGGAAGCATAATCAACAATCCCTATAGCAATAATATTTCCTATCTCACTATCTCTGATGTGCACTGAGTCCTGTGCAAACTCAATTGTCTTCCCTATCCCATTATGTGTAATCTGATAAATAGAGATAAGGTTAGAGGACAAAGATGGAACATGAAGTACATCATGAAATGTACCATCATCAATTTCAATAGAACCTTTCCCACATATAATCATAAAAATGTTGTTTCCCATCAAAATGCATGGAGTAGGAGAAGCCTCAAAAGAAGAGAACAAATTCTGAGAAGATGCCATATGGTGTGAAGCACCTGAATCTAGTAACCATCTAGAAGAATTAGAAATTGTGGTTACACAAAGTGCATGACCATTTCCTATATCTTTACCATCTAACTAAAATGATGATGATGAAGAAGGCATGAGAAAAGTAGAAGGTGTATATGAGAAATATGTTAGCAAAGGAATACTAATCTATTAAAAGAACAAATCATTAACTAACAAAATTACTATAACATATAAGAGAGACCAAAAGAGAAACCCTCAAATGAGAATATGAGCCATGAAATGGCTCTTTCAATGAGATTATTCTCTTGATGTATGGATGAGTCTAATGGATTAGTTTGGTAGGATTATGGGATGTATGCTCAAGCTTCAAACTAGCTTCAATGGAGATTTTTGTAATTTTTGGTGTGGATGTATGAGATTGGTATAAAACTTGGTCTTAAAATGGCATTATAACTTTAGCTCAAAAGTTGTGATGAAATGGCTTGGGAGGGGATTCAATTTATAGGCCAAGTGCTTGAGGGATGGAGGGTTAAGATGTAAGGAGAGATGCAAGCTTAAGGAGGGCTAGGATGCACTCAAACGAGAGCACATGGATTGTGCTTGTTTAGCACCAACCAAGGAGAGACACATGTCACAAGGTGAGTGGATGGAGGCAAGGAGATGTATGAGTCAACAAAGGAGGCTCAAGGGATAATATCTTCATAAAGACCCTTCATAATGGCTTGTAAGAGCAATGAATGAGCTTGTAAGAGTCTTTATGGCTTGGTGGTTGGGATATTTTGGAGGGAGTTGAGATTGTTAACTTTGCTTGGCTTAGAAAAGTCTTAAGCTTGCTTAGGGAATGTGACAACATTAGGGGGTGGATTAGGCTTGGGTTTAGGATTAGATTAGGCTTGTTACAGATATGCAAGTGGATGGCATTCATGAGGGTGGGTGAGTTAGTGGCTAAGCTTGGTTAGTATGGGTGGATGGGGTGGATTAGGCTAAAAAGAGGGTTTAGGGATAAGTTAGGGGCTTATTAGATTTGAGGATTTTATTTATCAAAAAAATTTATTTGATAAATGGGGATTTTAGAATTAGATAGAAGAAAATGATTTAATTGATAAATAATAGGTTATTTGATTTATCAATTAGGACTATAGATGATTAATTAAATTAATCAGCTAGGGGATGACAAATGATTAATTAAATAGGAATTTAATTAATGATGCCTTTAGGGATAACTAAATAGGATTACCAAAGCGGTGTAATCAAATTTAGGTGTCTACATTCTGCCCCTCTTTGACATAGTGTCGAGACAACACTATTTCAAAGAAGATTGAATGAAAAAGACATGAGAAAGATGTTTTAGCAACAAGGTTGCCCCAATCTCGGATAAGAAGAGGAGAGACTAGATGTAGAGATGCCCCCTCAAGAAGGCGACAGGGAGAGAAAGCAAGGCTTGACGGCTTCTTGAAAAATCCAAGAATTTGAGATGAGTAGGGAGACTCAAATTGGCAAAGAGAAGGGGTTGAATTAGCTCAAACTCTCACTAAGTGAGAATGATAAAGGGAGAATCAGAGGCACAAGAGGAAGCAAGCTTAAAACTTTCGAGATTGGGGGAAGGATGAAGGAGCAGAGCGCTATAAAAAGAAATCTAGGATAGGAAGATGGATGATGGGATGATAAAGCTAATGCAATAGGATTTCAAAGAGTCAGATTGGTGGAAGATGGCTTTCGGAGATCCCTAGGACTAGGATTGTGGATCTCGAAAGATGACGCTTGGTGGATCCCTAAAACTAGGATTGTGGATCCCTAAAGCTAAAGGTGAGGAGTGACTCAAAGAGATACTGACGCATAAGCTAGGGTAGGAGAGTCGGATGTTGGATATGGTTGGGGGATAATGGAGATGAAAGGAAACCATTGAAGCTTTTTGAGTGGGGGGATACTTCAAAGAAAAGTACCACCATGTAGTTGAGCACTAGATTTGCTATAGGACTATTGGTTAATTGCCAAGGTTACCAAGAACATCAAGGCTTTTCACTAACTGTCTAGAGGACTGACGAACTGACTCAAAACAAACATGCAAGGATTGCCCCAGCATCACACATGAATCCCAGAGGAAGTAGAGCAGAATCGCCACTAGGTAACCCACAAGTAGAAAAGAAAAACAAAGAAAAGACCTGATCAAGACCTTATGGATTGCCCCATTCGCAGCATACCATGATATGGAAGATCATGGCAACCTTGAGGAGGGAACAAAAAGATTGCTTGGAAAAGATACTTCAATACCCAAAAGGGAAGAGTCCAAATAAAAAGAAAGAAAAAATCCAAAAGAGAATCGTTTGCCAATGAGATGGGTAGGACGAGGTATTAACGGACCAAGATCAGACATGAGAAAAGTTATATCCTACAAGGATCTATCAGAGAGCACGTAAGTAGATGGATCTGGATGATGTGTCTGGCAAGCTGAACTAAGAAGGATAACACTTTGGTGGTAGAAGATCTAGCTAAAGGATGCATTGGAATAGCTAACCAAGGGTTGTGCGATGTGTGCAAGATGCTGATCAAGGAGGAACTAACACGAAAGCTGGATAGACACAATGGTACTAAGCTAAAGAGGATGTACAAGCTGACAGACCAAGATATGTTAGAAATGTACAAGGTTGTTCATGTTTGGGTTTTGTGAAATGGAAATGTTTGTGAAGGGTGAGATGTCTGCAATAGTTGATAGGTGGATAGGTAGATGGTTTGCGAAAAGCTTAAGTGAAAATGGGATTCTTTGTGTGCATGTGATAGGATACAAGCTAGGATACAAGAGTATTTATAAGCTAGAATATGGTACAAGCTTTGGACAAGATGTGGATATACAAGGTATGGTACAAGATTTACAAGGTATAATACAAGCTCTGATACAAGATTTACAAGTTGAGGTACAAGAGTTACAAGTTGAGGTACAAGATTTACAAGCTCTACAGGAGGTATTTACGAGCTCCATTAGATTTTGAATATTTGGTTGGAACACCAAAGGAACAAGCAGGTGTGTTATGGGATGGTGGGTAAATGGATGAGGGATAGGATAGTGATAGATAATGGATTAGTATTAGTACACAAGGTGCCTGAATCACCAGGTTTTCACCAAGGTACCTATCCAAGGCACTTGAATTGCCAAGTTTTCACCATTGGACGCTTATTTCTCTTTACTATTTTTTTTATTTTTTTGTATTTTTCAAAAGCTGGGTATACCAAGGATCTTCGAGCATAGAACTTCTTGAGATGAATGATGTTAGTAGGATCATTCAAGAGTTCTCCTTCTGGTGTAGATAGCTGATAGACTCCGGAGCCAAAGGATGTAGTGACAATATAAGGACCAAGCCATGTAGGTTCAAACTTGCCTTTCTTTTCTTGATCTGCTTGGACTTTCATGTTTTCTTTGAGGACCATGTCACCTGGCTAAAAGTGTCGTGGAAGCACCTTCTTGTTGAAATTCCTTTTGAGATGAGTTTGATAGACTATGAGATGATCATAGGCTTGTTGTCACTTCTCGTCTAAGAGATCTAGCTGGGTGAGCCGAGCTACTCTGTATTCTTCATCTAATATTTGCCCTTGCAAAGATATGCGCAAGGAGGGAAGTTTAACCTCTATAGGTAGTACCGCTTCGACACCATAGACTAGGGAGTATCTAGTTGTGCCGGTGGATGTATAGAAGGAGGTTCGATAGGCCCATAGGGCCGGAATCATTGACAACTTTCTTTAGGATTTTGAGGAGGGTTTTGTTAGTTGCCTCTACCTGGCCATTACCTTGTGGAAAATATGGGCTAGAAAAGAAGTGATGGATGTAGAGTGAAGTGCATAATTCTTCCATCTTGAGATTTTCAAAATTACCTCCGTGGTCGATGAAGATGGTGGATGGGATGCCGAAGTGGCAAACAATGTGGTACAAGATGAACTTGGAGACCTAAACTCCTGTAGCTAAGACTAAGGGGACTTCTTCCACCCACTTAGTGAAATAGTCTATAGCTATTATTATCCATTTATGTCCATCAGATGAGAGAGATGTGATAGTTCCAACTAGATCAAGGCCCCAATAAGCGAAAGTCCAAGGTGGTGCAATAGGCTGTAGATCCTGTGTTGGATCATGCACAAGATTTGCATGTTGTTGACATGGGAGACACTTTCTAACAAAGTCACATGAGTATTCTTCAATGGTAGGCCAATAGTAGCTTGCTCTAAGGATTTGTCGCGCTAGGACAATACCACTCGTGTGGGCATCGCAAAGTTCGAAGTGTACTTCTTTTAACACCATTGCGGCCTCATTTTGGTCTAAACATCGAGAGAGAGTATCATGATAACCCCGACGATATAGGGTATTGGCTATGATAACATAGCAGGATGATTTTTGGATGAGGTTCTGGCATTGGGTACGTGTGAGGTGAGGGGATATGATACCATCATTAAGGTAAGTGTCAATCTCATGGTACCAAGGGGATTGGGGACCAACCAAGATACAAACACGGTTTGAATCCTCATTCGCATAGGCAGGTGTGAGGAGCTGCTCGACTAAAAACTCATACTGTGTAGCTACTTGGGGAATTTCCAAGAGCGAGCCGATAGTAGCCATAACATCTGCTACTTTGTTCTGTATTCGAGGCACTTGTGTAAACTGAAGCTTTGTAAAATACTGGGTTAGCTGATCAACTAGCTCTTTGTAGGGTAATAGCTTTTCATCTTTGGTTTGATATTCATTTAGGGCTTTCTTGATGATGAGCTAAGAATCACCAAAGATTTGTAACTTAGCAATGTTCCATTCTGCAGCTATCTTTAATCCTGCTATGAGAGCCTCATATTCAGCTATATTATTGGTGCTAGGAAATTGTACCTTGAAGGCTTTTGGAATGTAATCCCCTTGAGGTGTGACCAACAATATTCCTTCCCTTGATCCATGAGATGTGTATGAGCCATCAAAATAAAGTTTCCATGGGGGCTCTTCTTCAATTAGACAGATATGCGCATTTGGAAATTCTGTGATCAAAGGATATGCATCTATTAGAGGTGCATCAACTAGATGATCTGCTATAGCTTGCCCTTTGATTACATTTCTATCCACATACTGGATGTCAAATTCGCTAAGGAGCATAACCCATTTGGCCAAACGACCTGTAAGTGTTGTTCTGGAGAGCATATACTTGAGAGGGTCGATCTTGGAGACTAGTTGGATGGTATGACTTAGCATGTAGTGGCAAAGCTTTTGAGTTGAGAAAACAACTGCCAAAAAAGCTTTTTCCATAGGAGTATAATTGAGTTCATAACCAACTAGGGTTCTATTGATGTAGTAGATGGCTCTTTCTCTACCATAGTCATCAAGCTATGCTAGAAGTGCCCCTAGAGTAGTAGGCATTGCTGATATGTACAAGATCAAGGGATGACCAGGAACTGGTGGAACCAAGATAGGGGGATTGGTGAGATACTGCTTGAGCTGATCAAAGTTGTGCTAACATAAAGGATCCCACTTGAAGTTCTCATCCTTCTTCAGTAAATGTGAAAATGGTGTACACTTATCTGCAAGCTGGGAGATGAAGCACTGGACAGATTGAAGCTTTCCCTGAAGAGAGAAAAGCTGTCGCAGTGTCTAGGGAGGAGGCATGTCTAAGATAGCCTTGACCTTCTTGGGGTCGATCTCTATACCTCATTTAGAAACTATAAAGCCTAGAAGCTTGCCAAATGTGACCCCAAAGACACACTTCTTGGGATTCAGCATGAGATGATATTTAGCTAACCTATCAAAGACTTTCTCCAGGTCAGCAAGATGATCCATGAAGATATGAGATTTGACCAAGATATCATCAATATAATCCTCCAAAATGATATGGATGAGATCATGAAAAATGGTTGTCATAGCTCTTTGATAGGTAGCCCCAGCATTCTTTAGGCCAAAAGGCATCATGTTGTAACAAAAGGTTCCCCAAGGGGTAGTGAATGCTATCGTATGTTGATCCTCTTCTACAATCTTGATTTGATTATACCCAGAAAATCCATCCATGAGGGACAAAATTTCATGTCCAACTGTAAGATCTACAATCATATCTATGTTGGGGAAGGTAAAATCATCTTTTGGACAAGCTTTGTTAAGATCTCTGAAATCAGTGCAGATTCTGATGTCACTAGAAGGTTTAGTGATGGGGACCATGTTGGAGATCCACTTTGAGTAGTCGATAGGTCAGATTACCTTAGCAGCTAACATTCTTTCTAATTTAGCTTTGACCAGTAATGCCACCTTGGGGTGCATTATTCTAAGCTTTTGTCTAACGGGCTTGATATTTGGATCGACTACAAGATGATGAACTACAAGCTTTGGATCAAGTCCTGGCATGTCCTGATATGACCATGAAAATTGGCCAATGTTCTCTCTTAAGACCTCAAAGAGGAGATCAGCTTGGTCTTGTGATAGGGATGCAACAATGTGAACAAGTCTGGGGATCTCTGAAGAACCAATGTTGACTTCTCTAGTATCCTCAATTAGAATAGAAGACACCTCTGGTCGATTATCTTGAGGAGATAATGCTAAATCCTCATGTTCTGCTTGTGGCTTTGGATGTTCTTGTTGAGGGGTTCTCTTCACTGCCTTAGCTAGTCTCGTATTCACCTTTTTTCTAGTTTTGGGTGTATCGAAACTAAGTTGGGGATTTTCTCCAAAATACCCCTTGGGATCTAGCTTGTAGATATAGGCAGAATCTGGCTTTGTTTACTTATGAGGAGTTTCGGCTCCCATGAATCTCAGAAGCACTTCCTCTGATGTGAACTCATCAATGTGTATGATGCTTGGTTGGTACCAATCTATGAGTTGTGGATGGGCAAGTGGTAGGTCAATGAAATGGATGGATAGTTCTTGGAGAACAGAGTCTCCAAGGGAGATTTGGTCTGGGATATCATCGTAGGCTCTCTTTTCAACTTCCTCGGGAATTTCTTCAATTTTGATAAGGTTGCAGTGAATGTTCAAAAAAGTGTGACCATCTGTATTGGTGCCCCCAGTTGTGGGTGTGCCAAAACCAAGACCTGACTTCGATTCCCACTTGTGTGTGTCGATGGGGCACTGCATGCCTCTTTGTTCTAGTCCTAGACCACCATCTTGATAGTTCCATTTATCAGTGATGAGCTTATGTTCTTGGGGATACTTCTGGCTGAAGTGATCAAGGCATGCTTGATTTCTTTGAGGTGCATCCTTATGTAACCAATTGTTGATATTTGGAGTGAGCTCCTCATGAAGAGGGATTTTTGAGGATACAAAGGTTGTTGGGCCAAACTGTTTGTATCGAGGAGGTGGAATCTCCTTAGCTTTGTGATATGTCAGTCATCCATGGGCATGTGGATCAAGTGGGAGTGCCCTAACAAAAAATGCATCTGATAGACTATACTCTCCACAGCCTTTGTTATTGATCTTCACGATCGACAGGCTGGAGGCGAGGATGGTTTCTGGGTCATTACAAGTGTGGGATGAGCTGGCGATGGATGTGCCGATATTAATTCTAGGGCAATGGTTTGTATATGAAGCTTCAACCGCATTGCAGTAAGCAAAGGGTTCTGGATCAGCATGGATGGTTACCTTAGTGCTTTGATGCAAAAATTTGACGCACTAATGGTAAGTGGATGGAATGGCTTTCATGGCATGAATCCATGGGCGACCGAGGAGGATGTTAAATGGTAGGTTTAGATCAATAACATGGCAGATTGTCTCTTGGATGACTGGGCCAATGTTGATTGGTAGCAAAATAGTTCCTTTTGTGGTTCTTTCCAAGTTGTCATAAGCTTTGATGGTGATAACCTCACTAATAATATCTGCCTCAGTATACCCAGCTTGTTTTATGAATTTTAGGGTGCAAATATTTAAGGCTGATCCATTATCTATCATTACTCTTTTTACGACGAAATTGGATACCATGATGGCTATGTGAAGCGAAAGGGTGTGATCTGGCTCGACCACGGGTATGTCGGTGGGTTTGAATGATAGGGCACATGAGGAGGATAGGTGTCCAACAAGATTATGAAAATTAGTAGCGTTGATATTTGAAGGGACACGGGATTCTACAAGAGCACTGTCAAGGATGTTCTTGTACACAGCACTAGTGTGAAGAAGGTCTAAAATGGAGATTTGGGTTGGCATGTTCCCAAGGTGTTACAAGATATTGTATTGGCTTTTTGATGGAGCTGATGGTGCTGGTGAAATGGGTGGGCCTGCGATGTTAAATTGCACTCTTCGAGTGGTGACTGCACACTCATTGTTTGGTCTTTGGATATTGATAACATTAACAGAAGGCTCTTTCTCAAATATACAACCTATGAGGCTACCATAGTCTATATAGGATGAAGTGTGGTCATTGTTCTTCCCATGCTGTTGGTTTGGCTGGCGATTGTTGGTGTTTTTGTTGTTGGCTTGGACAGGTGCTTTTCCAAGATTTTGGTTGTTGTGAGGAGGAAAAGCATTTTGATAGATTTGTAAGCTTGCATTGGGAGAGGTTTGGGCGCCAACAGTGAATTTCTTTCTGATCAATGAGGTCCTGCACATAATCCTTCAGTTTCATGCATCTGAGGGTAGTGTGACCTTTTACCCTATGAAATTTGCAGTACTCATTGTCTTTGTACCATGCAACTTTGGATTGGCTTGGGTCGATTTGCTGGGTAGGAGGAAATTTGATGAGGTTTTCTTTGACTAATTTCTCAAAAATGACATCCAATGGCTCACCAAGGGGTGTATAATTTCTAGGTGTAGGTTGGAGTCTGGGCTTTTGTCCTGCAGCTACATTGATGGCATTAGCTTGATTGCTAGACCCTTGAAAGTTGGGTCTTGGATTGTGGTTTTTATAGCTTTGGTTATTCTGATGTTGGTAGTTGATAGCTTGCTGATTGTTTGGTTGATATGGTGGGTTGGATTGGTTTTGAGAAGGACCAACAATATTCACATGTCTGGTGTTAGTGATGCCATCTATTGCAACATGCTTGTTTTTGTTCCAATACCTAGACTTGTCATTGGAATGTGATTGATTTTGGTTGGCTTCCTTGTAAATCTTGACCACACCATCTTTAATGAGTCCTTGCTCAAGTATCATTCCTTTCTCTTTGATATCTTTTTAGGTCTACAAACAGTTCATGGTCATGTGGTGAGCTAAGCTAGGATGGGCATTATCAATAAACATTTTCACCAAATGGTGCTCTGGCAAGGTGTAAGATATGCAGGTGGTAAGGGTTTGCCATCTTTGCAGATATACGAGAAGGCTTTCTCCACCTTTTTTCTTAGTGTGGACAAGATCAACTACTGATAGCTCTGTTTCAACAAGATGGGCATATTGGGCTACAAATGCCTCAGAAAATTCAGAATTTTTTTAAATTGTGCCATAGGGGATTCTATAAAACCATTCAAGAGCTGGTCCGGCCAAGCTTTTGGGAAAGACATGCAAGAGGAAGATGTCATCGTATGCCACTTCTTGGCAGTGCATGTAAAATTCTTTGATATGTGTGACAGGATCTCCTTTTCCTTTGAATTTTTCAAACTTGGGTGTCTCAAAATGCTTGGGAAATGGTGTCATGGTAATGGCTCTATCAAATGGGTAAGGACACACATTCTCAAACTTGAAGGTTTTTGGATCATTTCCCTCTTAGATGTTCTTCACAACTGTTTTGATGGCTTCCCATTTTGAATTAATGGGTGATGGCTAGGGTGCCCCCAATGTAGGAGTGCCCTGAGGTAGATATGTGTTAGATGGGGCAATAGAATATGGATGGCTTTGAGATATGGGCTGGTAGGGATTGTACATAGCTTGGGAAACTAAAAGGTGGATGATGGGTTGCTGAGGTGGAGGTGGCACATATTGCTGCATGTGCTGCAAGGCTTGTTGCTAGTATGGGATTTGAGGTTGGAATTGAGGAACATAGGTTGGCTGTGGCATAAATGGTTTGCTTTGTGGAGGTAAGGTATAAGATGGGTGTGAAGCTTGGGGAAAGGATTGGGGAGCTTGTGGAACTTGACTTTGGATTTGAGGAGTTTGACCAATATATATGGGTTGTGCCCCCATTTGGGAAGGTATCTGCATGGCAAAGGAGGCCAAGTAATTGGTGGTTGGTGGTGGTGGGTTTCCTCCTAAAAGTGGCATAGAAAAATAGTTGGTAATAGGAGGTAATGGATTAGTTGGTGGTGGGAATTGAAAGCTTGGAAATGGAATTGATGGGGTTTTATAGATTGGTGGCTAGATTCGAAAGTTTGGTAGATTGGTGGCAGGAGCTTGGGTCACTTGAGAGCTTGGTAGAACATTGGTAGTAGCTGGTGGGGTTTGATAGCTTTGTGGAGTGAGGGTAGTAGCTTGTGGATTTGTGGCTGATGGCATTGAGCTCCAAGGACCTAGTGAAAATGATGGGATTGTCTTCTGAGCTGAGGTAAACAAGCCGAGGGTGATGAAGGGTTGGTTACTTGGCCCCATGGGTGGCATCCCGGTTGTGTATTGCTAAGGTTGGCCAAAGATACTAGCACTGATTTGGGAGATGGGTGGATTTGGAAGGCTGGGTTGGAGAGTAGTAGTAGCAATAGTGAAGGGAGTGAATGATGAGGTATTTTGGGCAAAGGAAGTTTGGGTGGAGTGGTATGGACCAATGGTGGAGTGGTGGTGGCTGGATTGGCTTTTGGAAGGGAGATTTCAACTTGAGTGGAGGCTGGTATGTTTGGGTCTGTTGGATCATATGGGGTGGGTTGAGGCTCTTCTTTTGGCACATATTGAGGATAATTTGAATCATAAGAGCCTATGGGTGGTGGGAGTTGCTCAAACAAGGGTTAAGATGGATTTGATAAGGGGGGAGGTCTTCCAAAGTCGAAGGCTCCAATGTTGTCCCTTCAAAAGTTAGCCATGATTGTTTTCTTATTTTTGTCTATAATGGCGTTCACCAATACTGCATTTCTTGGTTGGTTCATGAAAGCTTCAATGTCAGTAGGTGATGGTATAGCGTTCTCTAGGCTGAAGGATGGTTGAGTGCTCAAGGAGAGCGATGCTGTTGGATCCAAATGATAGGGCTCCATTGTTTCCTTCTTCTTCTTGCCTAAGTGAGTGACGGGTAGTATGAAAATGCAGAATGTTCCTAGGGATGAGATACAACAATGCTAATGGATGCAAAAGGGGGGAAGGCTTATCTATGCAAATGATTTCCTAGGTTGAGGCAAAGCTATATGACAAAACCTAAGGAGGATTGGGTTGGGGATTTTAACTTCAAAGATATGTTGCCAAAGCATGAAAGGTCTACTTTCCTATGTGCAAGCTTGGTGATGATTGTGTCAACTTAAGGATAGACTGATGATCCTTTAGGAAGAACACGAGATTGACCACTTGTGGATCCCAACCTTTAGCTTAAGGTGATGAGGGATAACAAGTGACAAAGCTAGAATACCCCAGACAAAGCTCTATCAAAGGGATAACCTTGGTGAGGCTGGTGGATTTGGAAGATGTTAGGAATGGCAAACTTTTGGCAAAGTGACAACAATTTTTAAGGCTTGGATGTGAATTTTTTGGATTGCTAGCTAGATGGTTTGGTTCTAAATAAGATGGATGAGCTAAAATGCTTAAGAGGATGACTAAGGATGGCTGGCTTACTGACAAGGATGACTCTAAAGTTGAGCTTATGCAAGAAGATGCAGAGAAACAAAGGGGTCTAATCATAGAAATCATGCCTAGTTGGTAGGGCATAAACATTATTAACTCCTGGATGTTGGTTAAGTTGGATGGTGCGATCTAACCAGGCATCTTGAAGGGCTTCATCAGCAACTTTGTCCTCTTCTTTGTGGAGTTTGGAAATTCGAGGGCTTGGTGTTAGTTCTTTTCTCTTGCCTGAAAGTTTTTGGTATGCTTGAGATGGTTTGAGTTTGAGTTTGTGAAACTTATGTTTGGGTTTGGGTTGTTCTGACATAAATTCCTGAATCTGCTTGGTTTTGAGAGATCTCGATTGTTTTGCTTTGACTTGTTCAACTTCTAGAATAGGCAGTGACTACGCTAAGTGTGCCCTAAGCTAGGATTGACCAAGTTTGGAAAACATTCATTCAACAAATAAAAAATCAAGCAATAGATAGGAACAACCAGATAGAAGTTTTTGATTCTCAGAATGTGATACTTGTGCCAAGGAGTGTGTATGTTTTACAAATATTTTGATCAGTCACTTCAAACACATTAACATCCTAGATGGTTGTCTGCAAGGCTGACAACTGGTTTAGCTAGGGAGTCCTCGATATACCCAAGGTATGTGAGGCCCAAATCTGTAGATGAAACCAAAACAATGTCACACAGCCGAGAGGAGTGGTAACCCACTTCTCCTCTTTCACTTCTCAAAAGTATAAAGTTCCTTGAGGCTTAGCCTGAGTGACAAAATCTTGATTCCAAGAGAGGTGTCTTTAGATTCACCTCCCGATCTTTATACTTTGTCGGAATGCTAGAGTTGAGGTCATCCAAGGGGTGATGAAATCCCCAAGTAGGCCTCCTCAAAAAAGAAACAAGGTTTTGGATCCTAATCTTATGCACCCAAGATGGCCTCAAAAGATGACAAGGGGAGAGAAGACTTGGATGACCTTGGGCTAAAAGACAAGATTCTTTTCCAACTGACACTTAAGTTTTCTGATCTAGACTTTGCAAGCACTCATGTTTAAAAGACAATGTTCAATTCCAACTTTGAAATGCGCCAACAAAGAAAAATTGATCGAAGAATGCGAACAAGAAGAAGAGTTAGGGTCAACAAGAAAGTAAACCTGTGCGCTCGAAGGCCCTCCACATCAAGTATCGATTAATTTCTTTTAAAGCATTCAAGGGTTGGTGTGATTTTATTTTAAGCCCAAAACAAAGATGTGTGAAACTCGATTGTCAAGCGTGCACCCAGAGGCCCTCCACGTCAATAGTTGTTCAATTTTAGTGCCCAAATGAAGTGTTAGCGAACCTAATGTGCATTCAAGAAATTTTCTAAGTTAGAAAAACTAATAAAAATACAAGTGAAGTTTTATCTTTGTGGAGCACTTAACACCCTCTTAGGTGGACCTAATCCCCATAGATGGCGCTGAGATTGCAACCAATGGTTAAATTGATGGGTGATTAAAGAGGGTGAGTCCAACTACAAACTCACTTAAAGTGTCTTTATTTGATTTTTATAATTTAGGAAGTTTCTAGAATGTAGATTCTTTTTATGTCCCAAAAGATGAAGTGTGATGATATTGCAATGGTTAGTTGATCTTTTGAATTCAAGATTAGATTTGTTGTTTTAATCATGCATTCAAGAAAAATTGACTTTTATCCATAGCATTCAAGAGTGTGTTTTGAACAACATACATTCAAAGAAATATGTGTTTAACCATTCAAGTTCATTCCACGAAAAAATTAAAAAACATGATTAAGCTTGTTGCTCCAACCTAAAATGAGACAAAAAAACAAATTGATTAGTCACCCAAAATCTTCCAAAATGAAAGCTTAACTATGGGAAAAAAAATTTAACTTTTTTTGTTCTTTTTTCTAGGTGTAAAAATGCTTTAAAAAATCTCTATTCTATGGAACCACCAAAAGTTAAAATTTGATTTATACTCTTTTTTTTTTTTATATATAACTACAAAGTGCAAAATAAAGATGTTAAAACAGAAATGCAACAAAGACAGGCGGAGACGATAGTTCATTAGGCGGGGATGCCAAACTGCGAAGATGCTGATCTACGGAGATGCTGATCTACGAAGACAACAAAGAAAGAGGTGAAGATGATAGTTCAGTTTGGTGGTGCAGGAAATAAGAAACTGGGCAGAGACACTGAACTGCGGAGACGCTGATCTGCGGAGATGATAGTTTAGGTTGGCGGCAGCGAAGACGACAGTTTAGGTTGCAGAGACGACTATTTAGGTTGGTAGCGGCGGAGATGATAAAAGACTAGAGGTAGCAGTAAAGACGACAGAGGACTAGAGGTGGCGGCAGAGATGATAGAGTAGCTTGTAGAGATGATAGTTCACCAAGCGCAAACGCCAATCTACGGAGACACTGATCTGTGGAGATGACACTGCACTAACAGAATAGAAATGCAGAGATTTTTCCAAAAAAAATTAATTTTTTGGTTATTTTCAGATTTTTAGAGGGTATATCTTCCTAAGTGCATTTTTTAACCTGCAAAAACAAGCAAAACACCTTACAACCCACTCAAACAACAACAAACATTAGATGGTTAGTTTATAAGAAAAAAACATAGGGTAAAATAGATGAATGAATGACCCATAGTGGGGTCCCACCGGGCGTGCCAAAATGTATATGAGTAATATGTTAGCAAAGGAATACTAATCTATTAAAAGAACAAGGCATTAACTAACAAAAGTACAATAACATATAAGAGAGACCAAAAGAGAAACCCTCAAATGAGAATATGAGCCATGAAATGGCTCTCTCAATGAGATTATTCTCTTGATGTATGGATGAGCCTAATGGATTAGTTTGGTAGGATTATGGGATGTATGCTCAATCTTCAAACTAGCTTCAATGGAGATTTTTGAGATTTTTGGTGTGGATGTATGAGATTGGTATAAAACTTGGTCTTAAAATGACATTATAACTTTTGCTCAAAAGTTGTCATGAAATGGCTTGGGAGGGGATTCAATTTATAGGCCAAGGGCTTGAGGGATGGAGGGTTAAGATGCAAGAAGAGATGAAAGCTTAAGGAGGGCTAGGATGCACTCAAAGGGGAGCACATGGATTGTGCTTGTTTAGCACCAACCAGGGAGTGACACATGTCACAAGATGAGTGGATGGAGGCAAGGGGATGGACGAGTAAACAAAGGAGGCTCAAAGGATAATATCTTCATAAAGACCCTTCATAATGGCTTGTAAGAGCAATGAATTGGCTTGTAAGAGTCTTTATGGCTTGGTGGTTGGGATATTTTTGAGGGAGTTGAGATTGTTGACTTTGCTTGGCTTAGGAAAGTCTTAAGCTTGCTTAGGGAATGTGACAACATTAGGGGGTGGATTAGGCTTGGGTTTAGGATTAGATTAGGCTTGTTAGAGATATGCAAGTGGATGTCATTCATGAGGGTGGGTGAGTTAGTGGCTAGGCTTGGTTTGTATGGGTTGATGGGGTGGATTAGGCTAAAAAAAGGGTTTAGGGATAAGTTAGGGGCTTATTATATTTGAGGGTTTTATTTATCAAATAGATTTATTTGATAAATGGGGATTTTGGAATTAGATAGAAGAAAAGGATTTAATTGATAAATAATAGGTTATTTGATTTATCAATTAGGACTATAGATGATTAATTAAATTAATCAGCTAGGGGATGGAAAAGGATTAATTAAATAGGAATTTAATTAATGATGCCTTTAGGGATAACTAAATAGGATTACCAAAGTAGTGTACTCAAATTTAGGTGTCTACAGAAGGAATATCAGTGTTTCTCTTCTGAAGGAGAGCTATCAAATCTATAACCTGTTTGACATAGCCATCTAACTTCTTCTCATAGCAATGTGCTTCAAAATGATTAGGCTTATTACAACAGGCACACTTTGGTCTTTCTGGAATTAATTTACCTCCTTAGGATGAGGTGGCATTTATGGACAATGAGTGAGCTAGAATCAATTTGAGACTTTGTAGATAGATATTTTTGAGTCTTCTCCTTTGTCCTCTAAGCTACCAATGCATGAGTCTATGAACCTATGAGAGAATCCAAATGAGAGAGCTTAGCTTGCTCACGAGTCAAAGGATTACAAGAAACCTCAAAGGATGGCATGGTAAATCTATTATTGAAAGCATCTTTGGTGGAATAGAAGGTAGAAGCAAAAATGTGAAAGTTTCCATGAAGCTTAGAAAGAACCAAGTAGATACATTCAATGTCAGTCTTTGTCTTTCCATAACCCTACAATAAGGATCTTTGTTGATTGAACTTCATCATGAAGTCCTCAAAGGAAGGAAAAGAATCCGATATAAGTGAGGTAAGCTCTACCTCAATTTGAAGTGCCTTGAACTCATTCATTATATCAAATAAGCCTTCAAGCTTGTCCACATAATGAAAGGGGTATTGCACCCATCCCGATGAAACTATAGACTATCTGAGACCTGTAAGGCAATCAATCTAATTTCCTCATCCATCTTGTTCCTATGTTGCATGTCCTCAAAAGGTCTTTGTAAAACTGGCTACACAACATCTAAATAGGAAAGAAGAGGAGTCATTGAGGTCTTCCAAATGTGGTAATTGTGAAGGATTAGAAGTTCTAGAGAAGAAGAGATCTCTGCCATTGTTTTAGAAGGGTTTTTTTCAAGTTTTCTAATATACTAATATAATAATAGAAAATAATATAAAAATGGCCCCTACAATGCAATAAACTAAACCCTAGCTTACAAATAGAATGTGTAAATGAGAGAAGAGAAAAAAAGATTTAGAAATGAATCACAAATACTTAGTACAAAATACTAGTGAAATGACAAAGAATCTGGAAAGTGCTCAAGAAGATCTTTCTGATGCTTTTTTTGAAACATAAAATGGAGCTATAACAAAAATTTATTGCCCCCCAGAAGATAGAGGTCATCAACAAACTTCAAGCACCAAAATAGGTATCAAACTAGAAAAAAATTCCAATAATTCTTGCTGCATCATCTCCATTTTAGAACCAATTTTTTGATGCTTCTTTCATATCAGAAAAAGACTCTCGTATACTCAAGATATCTTAAAAAAACTAATAAGCCCCTCATTAAGCATAAAAAAGAATTTATTTTAAAATAAATAAATAAATAAATCTCCACCACCCTCCGAGTGGAGCAGTGGTGGCAAGAGAGCGACAGAGCAACTAGTGGAGGAGCAGCGGTGGCTGTAGAGTAGAGCCACTAGTGGCGGTGAGGTCATGGTGTAGTAGAGTGGAGGTGCGAGAGGTGGAGCATCTGTGACCAAAGTAGCACCAAAAACTGGTGGCTGGTAAAGGTGAATGCGTGTGGGAGAAAGAAAAAATGGCACTAGTGCAATAGTGGGCCCGAAAAGGGCCTATGGGCCAAAAAATGCTTTCAAGTGCCCTTTCCTGTACTAGTTAAAATTATTTTTGAAAAAATATTTCCTCATAATGCATGTGGGAAGTCATACACCCTGTTGGGAAAAATATTTTTGCTTCCCAGATCAATGTTGTCTAAAATGGAAAAAATTGATATGGAAATAGGGGTTTTGACATCGTTTGGATCCAATCATGAGGTCCTAGCCTTAAAATGCTATGAAAATTAGTGATCGCCCTATTTTTACTAGAGATACCTGAAAAACTTCAATTTGTTCTAACAAAACCTTGTTCTCATTTTTCTCCAAGTATCAAACAAGCTACAACACATCTGGCTTTGATACCATGAAGGATTTGAACAATACAAATCCACAAAATTCGAAGAATACTTGCATGTGAAAACCTATCATAGAGAAGAAAAAGGAAAGAGTAGGCAAGGGTTCACTCGAAAAACTTATACAAATGTATTCTTAGAAAAATAAAAGATACAAGATAATTACAAAAGATCAATCCTTATAGAAGAAGATCGGAATCCAAAAAGGGTAACCTCAAAGGTAAATGCTATTTAATAATTACTAATTAATTATTAATTATAAATGAAAAAGGTGCATAAAGTGAAATCTTAAGAAGGGAGAAAAAGTAATTTAATCAATGAAATTAAATTAACCTTTTTCTCTAACATATCTCACATCTTCAACTTGTAATATGAAACCAAGAGGTTGGACAATTTGGGCAATGAAATGCCAAAACTCTAGTTGGAGATTTTTTAACTTCAATCCAATGTGGCTTAGAACAAGCCACAACCTATTCAACTTTACATTTGGTCAACCATAGAAGGTTTCTAATAGAGATGTACCCACATTACAATAATTCTTTTTCAAAACTCTTTATTACATTCCATGAGTTTTGAAGAAAACCACAACTAACCCTTTTTGGATAATTCTACAAAAACTAATTATTTGAATTCCTAACTTTCTTCCCCAAATGTTAGCAATCCAATCATTAAAAAACTTTCAAGAAGGTAAGGAATCTTTATATAAACAAACAAAGAAGATAGCAATGTCTTTCAACCTCATCTGCTCTTTTCTAATGGCCAAAATCATATCTTCGTTAAGAGAGAGTTTTAAAGTCATGGGAAGTGAACTTACTCTCTTGAATTGTTTCTAGTCATTGCTCCTTTAGATACTCCCCCACCCAATCCACCTCCATTGGTTGTCGGTCCTCTCAAAACACCTTCTTCCTCACAAAAGACTCCATTAAAAGATGTTGATGGTGGACATTCAAGCCTAGATTTTTTAGACAAAGCTACCTTAAACGAGTGCTTGGTATCTCCTTTACCATTAAATGATATTTCCTTAACATGGCTATTGTTGTAATCATTTTTCAGACTACCCTTATCAATCTCCATCCCCAATTCAGAATGATCATTATCCTTCAAACCTCCTGAGTTGCACATGGGTGAACAAGACTAAGAGTTGAGAAGGCTCGACTCCATAGGCATGATATCAAAAACCCTACCTAGCACTCAAGGCACCAAAAAGACTCGAATACACAGAGGGGTGTAAAATAAATGATATTAAGGACATCACAAAGTCATGCAAACATCTAGAAAAAGAAAAGACTTAAAGTCACATAAAGCACTAGAAAGGAGCCATCATGTTCTGTGCTAGGTATGACTGCCAGGAATGGATGCCTCACTGTAATTGTACAATTGCAGAGCCCCAAAACTTGATCCCCTTATACTTGTAATCAACTTTAATTATTTTAAAGTTATAACTAATAAAATTATATTATTTAAGATATTCTACATTAAATTAACAAGTACTACTCGTATTCATAGAATATGTTCAATTATAATTCTTTTTGTTCTAAATAATTTTTTATCATTATCAATATTTGTAAATTTAAAATATTTAACTTAAAAATATAAATTACAATTGATAATAACACATAAATTACATTTAACATGATAAAAGTAAATAGTTGACCCATGATTTATAAAAAAAATACAATTAATGGAAGGGACATCACTTCGAATTATAACGATTTAAGTTTAGCACAATTGGAAAAAGAATATGATGAAGTTGAGGGAGAAGTGAAAGCATAAGAATCCGGAGCAGCTTTTGAGGGAACAAAGTTTGAAGTTGGTATGAAGAAGAAAAGTATTTAAGAATAACTTTAATTATTTGTCATTCGTTGCTTAGGCCCAAGGCCAAGGCTAAAGCCAATGCTCTAGCTGGAACCAAAAACAAGTTGAACATGAGAACAACTCGAAAGTGAAAGCAGTTGGAACAATCAAATGTGATGGCCTACTCATCTTCTCTAAAGCAAAGGATAAAGTGGGGAAAAAAGCTATAATCATTCTTTAATTAAAGTAAATGCGATCAAAATAACTTTGAAAAATGCAAGGGTGAAAAAGAAAAGGAGAATAATTAAAGTAAAAGCCATTGGAATAACTTCGGCTCTCAGAAATTTGGGTACCTTTCCTTACATGTTGTCTCTACAATCTTATAAATTTACATTTCGCCTTCCCATGTGTAAATAAACCAAGAATGCAAAAGAAAATACAGAATAGAAAAAACGCATAAACATAGAGTTTATCGTGGTTCACCACAAATCGTGGCTACGTCCACACTGAGAGCAGAGGAATTATATTAATGAGAAAAACCAATTTAGTTTACAATACATGCGATCAGCATTTATAGATCACAAATGATTAGCTGAAGAGACAAAATAAATGGAGGGAAAAACACAAGCGTCTGTTGGCCTTCACAATTCAACAAATCTCCCACCTGAAGACAACAGATACGCTAGCTAATCATCCATTCCCCTGCTCTACATGCTGAATTACTTCTTTTTAACAAGGCCAAGAGAAGTCCTGGCACATTCAAACTTCTCCTTGGCAACAACCTTTGTCAACATGTCCGTCGGATTGATCTTGGTATCAATTTTGGCAACCTTCAGCTTTCCTTCTGCTACCACATAACGAACATAGTGAGCATGCTTGTCAATATGTTTGGAGCGTCGCTGAGAGGAATGATTGTGAACCATAAAAATTGCACTGTGACTATCTGAAAAGAAAACATAATCATCTTGTTGCCAATGTAAATCACTGAATAAGCATTGCAATCAAATCATCTCTCTAGCCCCTTCGGAAAGAGCCAAGTATTCGGCTTCAGTAGAAGAAAGTGCAACACAATGTTGCAGTCTTGAGGCCCAACTAATTGCAGCCCCAGAAAATGTGAAAGCATAACCAGTAGTAGACCTGCACTTTTCTCGATCTCCGACAAGATCTGAGTCACTGAATCCTTGTAGTTGAGTATGATTTCTACCAAAGCACAATGCATAATCGAAAGTACCCTTGAGATACCGCAATATCCATTTCACTGCTTCCCAATGAGGTTTCCCGGGATTGCTCATGTATCTATTAACTACTCCCACCGCATGAGAAATGTTAGGATGTGTAGAAACCATAGCATATATTAAGCTACCAACCACTGATTTATAAGGAACATTAATCATAAAATCCTTCTCATCTTGTGTTTCGGGACACAATTCAGAACTGAGGTGGAAATGAGAAGCAAGAGGAATAGGAACCTGTTTAGCTTCAGCCATGCCAAACCATTCTACAACTTTGTCAATATATGATTTTTGTGACAAGGTCAATACCTTTTTCTGTCTATCCCTAGTGATATTCATCCCAAGAATCTTTTTGGCTACTCCTAAATCTTTCATGGAAAATCGAGAAGCTAACTCTTTCTTTAGCTGGCAAATTATTTGAGGAGAAGTACCAGCAACTAGCATGTCATCAACATAAAGTAATAGAATAAAAAACTCACCATTAGGAAGTCTTTTGTAGTAGACACAAGGATCTGATTCGCATCAGGTGAAGTTATGTTCAGCCATGAACCGATCAAACTTAATGTACCATTGTCTTGGAACTTGTTTGAGCCCATACAAACCCCACTTCAGCCGACAATAGAGATGTTCTTTCCCCTTTTGAACAAAGCCTTCAGGTTGTTCCATGTACAATTCTTCATTGATGTCACCATGTAGAAAAGCTATCTTGACATCAAGTTGTTCGAGCTCAAGATCCCAAATGGCTACCAATCCCAAAACTGCCCGGATTGTAGTCATTCGAACAACAGGTGAGAAAATCTCTTCAAAATCTAAGCCCTTTTTCTAAGCATATCCTTTGACGAAAAGTCGAGCACAATACCTCTTTCTTCTGCCATCTTCTTCTTTCACCTTATATACCCAACAGTTTTTCAGAGCTTTCTGGTTGGGTGGAAGTGGAACTAAGTCCCATGTTTTATTTATTTTAAGAGAGTTAATCTCTTCTTCCATTGCAATCATCCACTGATTTTTATCAGTACTTTTGCAAGCATCTTTGAAATTAGCTAGCTCTACTTCATCAAAGATTAAAATCTCAGGGTCTGCCTCCTCAGAATAAAGAAGCTCATAATCTGAATACTTTGCAGGCATTTTCTTCTGCCTTGTAGACATTCTCAATTCAATTGTATAATCCTTTATTTTATCTTGACAAGAACTATTTGCAGAAGGGACCAGTTCATATGGTGAGCCTGTGATTGAGATTCTTCTCTTATTTGCTACTGCCAAGGGAGGGGAATTCCCACTATCACAACCTAGGATGTGAGTAGAAAAACTAGAGGTGTGTGGAGGTAAAGGCATAGCTACAAAGGTTTTTGAAACCATGTTTCCATCCCCAAAGTTGCAGTTGTTTTGACTGCCAATTCCCAATGGTGAAGCAATCTCAACTGGAGTGCTAGGCAATAGTCCATCAACATGTTCAAACACAGTATGATAATTCTATTGTCTACCGCTCGGGCCAAAGGAAGTAACACTTACGTTCTACTCACAAGATGTGTTCTGTCCTTTTGTGGTAGCCAAATCTAATCCAAGCTGCTGTAATTGGCCTCCATGAGAAGAGATTCCCCTTCCCTCATGCTCTACTATTGTTTGGTTCCCTGTCATGGATTGATGAAGAGTATTATATGAACCAGAATTTGAAATATATGGAGGAGCCCATGTGTTGTGTTGACAATTGAAGCCCCCAAACCCACAGACATGCTGCTCATCACTGTGACCTACGTCAAGCTCGTGGAGTCCAGTATGCTTTGTCGCTGTTTGGTGACGGCCAAAACCTGAAATTGGTGAAGAAGAAGCCCAATTTTTATGTTGACTATGCTGCCTGCTTCCTAATTCATAGTTTCCATCCATCATGCCACTGTCGGAATGAGTTAGACGAATACCAATGTTTTTCCAATTACGTGGGAGAGTCAACTGAGATCCAACACACCTGTCATGATTTAATGTTTCTTCTATCCGAAGCTCTCCATCTATTGCTGACTGGGATATGCCATCAGGTCTAGTATGTTTTGATTCAGCTTGATTTCGGGTATGATCAAGGTTGTGATTACCATTCTTATTGCCAACATTCTCATCCTGTGTCTTAGACCCGAATGGGTTTATTGCACCATGGTTAATATCCAATGTAATGTTGTTGGAACCATCATAAAAATGTTCTTTGTGTGAAGAAGTATTGTTTGGTGGCAGTGAGGTTTCCTCAAATAGTTCTCCAGACTACTGATTAGCATGATAAAGATCCATGCTATCGGAGATAGAGGATGAAGACAAAGCAGGATTTGATGCCAAAACAGAGGTAGGAGTGGAAATGATGGGCTGAGACAGTGACTGTGAGTTTAATGAAGAATTATTCTCATTAAATAAAGGCATAGGAATAAAATCTTCAACAACTCTTTCCTGTGGTGTTGATTGAAGAGCTGAAAACTTTGTTTCATTAAATACCACATCTCAAATCCATACAATCTTCTTTGCAACAGGATCCCATAATCGAAAACCATACTGATCTTGACCATAGCACAGAAAGATACATTCCTATGATTTTGAATCCAGCTTGCTCCTTTTTCTTTAGGAACATGAACAAACGCTTGACACCCGTACACTCGAAGATGTGAGTAGGAAATCCTTCTACCCAGCCATTCCTCCTCTGGAATTCCAAAGTCCAAACAAGATGAAGGACTTTGATTAATCAAGTATACTATTGTATTGCAGGCTTCCACTCAGAATTCTTTGCCTAAACTAGCATTAGATTGCATACATCAAACTTTCTCAAGTATAGTTTGATTTAATCTTTCCACTACCCCATTTTCTTGAGGGGTGAATGGCACAACTTTCACCCGTTGAATACCATGATCTGCACAAAAGTTATCAAACTCCAAGGAACAAAATTCACCTCCATTATCTGATTTTAAACATTTAATTTTGTGCCTACTCTGATTTTCAACAAGAGCTTTAAAAATTTTGAATTTTGAGAAGACTTCAGACTTTCTAGACATCATATAAACCCAAACCTTTCTAGTACAATCATCAAGAAAGGAAACAAAGAAATTTGTGCCTCCATGGGAGGTTACCTCTGTTCGACCAAAGACATCTAAGTGCACCAACTCCAATGGTGTCATCTTCTTGTCATGGCCATGCTTCAAAAAACTAACATGTTTTTGTTTCCCACGAAGACAATGTTCACAGAATTCTAAATCTGCTGATTGGAGACCTGGAAGTTGCTTTCTATTAAGCATAACCTGTAGGCCCTTCTTGCTCATGTGGCCTAATCTTTGATGCCAAACTGCGGCATCGCTGTCCGCAACAATCATCACAGCTCCTACCTCATCATTAGTTTCTACAACATATAGATTGCCAACTTTATCCCCTTTGGCAATAATCATGGAACCCTTGGTAATTTTCCATGTGTCTGTGAGGAGTGTAAGAAAACCTTGAGCATATAACTGACTGATTGAAATCAAATTTCTTTTTAATTTGGGAACATACCTCACATCTGGAAGCAATAATTGAGCGCCTCCTTTAATTGATAACAAAATATCCCCCTTTCCTATGATTTCACAAGGCTTGTTATCACCCATAAAAAACATTCCCAAATTTACCTTCCTTGTAGTTTGTGAAGGCTTCGCTACAAGAAGATGCATGAAATGAAGCCCGGGAGTCAATTACCCATGAATTCAAAATTGTTTCACTTGACGCAAGAACCAAAACACCATCACCGGGATCATGAATGATGTTTGCTCCATTGTCCAAAAATTTTTCTTGAGTTCTTTTATATTTTCTGCAGTCCTTTTTGACATGACCAACCTTTCCACAAAACCAACAACTGTTTTGTCTACCTCGAGACTGCAACCTTCTAGTTGATTGTGATCTTTGGTTGTTGTTATTATTGTTGCCTCTATGCTGAGTTCTTCCTCTATTTTCCGAACTAACCATTGTTAGTGCATCGCCGGATGAAGACTCTTTATTAGTTCTCCTCATGTCTTCAGTAAGCAACGTAGAGGCTACCTCATCATAGACTAGCTTGTTTTTGCCGGTTACGAAAGTGCTAATTGCTATTACCACACCATCACAACTATTCGGTAAGGAACATAACAAAATTACCGCCTTGTTTTCGTCATCTTGAGGCATACCAATGGAGTGTGCTTGACATAAAAGAGTATTTAACTTATTTATGTGATTCGACATCGTTGTTCCTTCCTTCATCTTCAATTTGTAAAGCTTCTTCATGATGAAAATTTTGTTTGCAGCAGATGCCGTTTGATACATGCTATGAAGTTTGTCCCATACGTCCTTTGTTGATGTTTCATTGTTCACATTGAACAACACATTCACAGATAGCAAAAGAAAAATCTCTGCCATTGCCTTCTCATTAGTTTTAGTCCAATCTTCATCTGACATGGTGGTAGGCTTCTTTGCTTTACCTTCAATTGCTATTGCAAGATCATGCTTGACCAAAAGTGATCGCATCTGTACCTTCCACAAACTAAAATTCTTCCCCGAGAATTTTTGCACTCTTGTTTCCTCCATGACTTCGGAATTCGGTCACCGAAATCGATTACAGCTCTAATACGAATTGTAAATCAACCAAGAATGCGAAAAAAAATACAGAACAGCAAAAACGCATAAACACAGAGTTTATCGTGGTTCACCACAAATTATGGCTACATCCACACTGAGAGCAGCGGAATTATATTAATGAGAAAAACCAATTTAGTTTACAATACATGCGATCAGCATTTATAGATCACAAATGATCAGCTGAAAAAACAAAATAAATGGAGAGAAAAACACAAGTGTCTGTTGGCCTTCACAATTCAACACCATGCTCTCATTCACTGCAGCTTAATCCATTCTTGCTCCAGTTTCTCATTTATTGAAGAGATATCAGGTTGTCACAGTTCATAGCTGTGTTTGAGAGTCTTTTTTTTAAATTGTATTTAGAGTGCTGCCGATTTAGAGTGCTTCAATATCCTAGCTAACTGTTGAAACTTGAAAGGATTGAATAGAAGATGGCATCTGCTTTGGTTAATGTTGTTGTTGGAAAGCTTGGTGGGATGTTGATAGAAGAGATAAACAAGGAGATTTCACTGTTCTGCAACTTCAGCAATGATTTGGAATGGCTGAAGAAGAAGCTGACAAGCATAAGAGGCTACCTCAGAGATGCAGATGCACAGAGTGCACACAGTGAGCCCGTGAGAAGCTGGCTGCTGGATGTTGCAGAGCTGACATGGGATGCGGAAGACATAGTGGACGAATGTGCTCTTGAATTCAAAGGTACCGATACTGAAATATTCCCCCAATGATCTTGTGTCGCCTGTGTTAATTTCAATTATTCTCAAATAGCCTTTCGCGATGAAATGGCACGTCGGCTGAGAAACTTGAAAGAAAGGATGAGGTCCATCATGGCAGATGTGGCGGAGTTGAAACTTGTTGAGGATCTCATTCATCCAGACCAATTACCCTCAGCAAGTACATCTGGTGGGAATGTAAATTGGAGGGGAGCAAGCCTTATTCAGAGCGGGGCAAGAGCAGTGGCCATTGACTCCAAAGTCCAAGAAGTCGTTCATCTTCTGGATGACAGAGCTCCCCCTCCTATCATTGCCGTCATTGGTATGGGCGGCGCCGGGAAGACATTTCTCATGCAAAATGTTTTCAGCAGAGTGAAGGATAAGTTTGGCATGTCTGTGTGGCTTACTGTTTCTCAGACTTATTCCCTTAGAAGGTTGCAAGCTAACTTGGCCTCCGAAATAAAAGGTTTGGATGATGTTGTTGATGGGAAAGTGAGTGAGGTGCAAGCAGCCAAATTGATTCATGAGAAACTTTTAGAAATCAAAATTTGTCTTGTGGTGCTGGATAATGTGTGCAGGGCAACTAGGCAGGATGACTTGATCTATAAACTTGGCCTTCCAATGGGGAATAAAATGATGGCAGTACACAATGCAAAGTTGTGGTGACAACAAGAAGCAGATTTGTGTGCCGCGACCTGGACGCCCGTGTTTATTAGATGCAGCTTTTGTCAGAAGAAGAGAGTTGGGAGCTCTTTTGTGCTCATGCGTTCCCTGACTGCCCTCAAAATCAGCCGCCAAAGCCATTTGAGTCGATTGCTCGCGAAATTGAAAGGGAATGTGGGAGATTGCCCTTGGCCGTTAAATTAGTGGGAGCGTCTCTCAAAAGCAAGAGATTGACGAGCGATTGGCAATCCAAAATGAGGCAGCTCAGCGTATTATCTCATGCTGAGGATCCAGTCATGCAGATTCTCAAGTTCAGTTATGATTCTCTCCCTCCTCATCTTAAGCCCTGTTTTGCATGTATTTCTTTCTTTGCCGAGTACGAGGAAATACATTCCGAATATCTCATAAATCTGTGGGCAGCAGAAGGACATATTCCTCAAGGAGATGACACGCTAGATATTGGATTGGATTATATATGTCATCTCCACTGTCTCTGTTTGCTCGAGAGACAACCTTTCCATTATTCTGATATTGCTCTTTATTGTGGTAAGGTAGATACAAGGTACAAAATACATGATCGAGTGCTTGATTTGGCCATGAGTATATCAAGAGAGAGTAAATGTGCATTTAGTGCAGAGGAAGCCTTGAAGAGAGGTCCAACTAGGGTTTTAGTGGTCAAGAAAGGCATAGGCGATGATGATGTAGATGGAATGGCAAGAAACAGGGCCTACTTTGCATCACGTCTTCGCACTTTATCCCTCTCTCTCTCAAAACAAGGGCATTCATAATATTCCAACAACCTTGCTTAGCGGTGCCAGAGTAGTGCGCATTCTTGACCTGAGTAATACAGACATCTCATCACTGCCCGCTTGTGTTGAAAATTTGAAGCTCCTTAGATTTTTGAATTTGATTAGGACAAAAATTGCTAAGGTTCCAGCATGTGTACGAAGTAACAAGAGTCTTCGTTTTCTTGATATTTCCCACTGCTCTAGTCTAAACAAATTGCCAAGCTGGATTGTCTACAACATCTGGACATAACAAGTTTACAGGGATTCATTCCCAAGGTAATATCAAGAGTTGTCTCTTTAAAGGTACCTAGATCATTTGTAAGTAGATCATCTATAGGGGGATATTATAGCTACGATTTGTCACCTCAAGATGATGGATTCTTAATGCTGGAACATTTGGTCAATTTGGTCAACCTCCATGAAGCGCATATAGATATTGATCAGGATGCTCAATTGAAAAGTATAGAAGATGGGATCCTTGCCAGCTTGGTGAAGGTGCGTATTCTGACACTACGCCAAAGTCTTATATGGCAATATGATGATAGTTATCCATGTCCACCTCTATCAGAGAAGATGACAGCTATGAAACATCTTGAAGTCTTTTTCGTAGTCAACTTTGCATTGCCAGATTGGATATGTGCCTTCTCAAATCTAATGACATTATATTTAAGTGCAAACCATTGTGCTGAATATCCACCACTAGAAACATTGCCCAACTTAATAAGTTTGACTTTAATGCACAATGCAAATTGCAAGGTATTGCCAAAAGGGTTAGGGGATTCCCGCAGCTATGCTATCTTCAAATTTTAGGCTTTGGTCAGTTAGAAGAGTTGTTAGAAATAGAGATAGAGGAAGGAGCAATGCCACACCTGGAGACACTACAAGTAAGCTCGTGTTTCAATCTAAAGAGAGTTTCAGGTGGACTGGAGCTGCTGAAAAGTTTGAAAGAATTGTGATTTCTCTGCAACTCGAGTGAGACATTTCTTTAATGAAGGTGAGGAATTATGAAATAAAATGAAAGGTAATAACCCCAATCGCCTTATTGGGGTGTTTTGAGGCCATTCTTTATTCAGTATACATATCAAATTATTTTCATAAGTCAAGTATATATGAAAAAAAAAACTATTTATACAATGGTCAATTTTATAAGTATAGATAATTTGTAAAATGACTATTATAATTTCTTATAGAAAAGGGTCAACACTAACAAAAATTCTTATTTACAAATTAAAATTTTATTTTATATGTAAATTTAATTATATTTAATATTTGTGATCTTAAAAAAATTAGTGATAAAGTTGGATTTGTTCTTGAATGTAATGTAGTCAAATGTTTTCATAGATGAATTTGCAAGAAAAAAATATTTTAAGCTTATTTTTCCTATTTATGCACATGAATCAAGGGTATTAAAATATCTATTTGTAAAAATGTCAAAGTGTTAGTTATTAGATCGATCGTAAGATGCATTAAATAGATATTTTTGTTGAGTATTTTATAAATCTCTTTGGCATTACTTGAGTGTTTCAATTCTTGCATTAAAATAAATACTTTTCCATTTATAGTTATTCTAAATGATTTAGTTATGATAGAGAGTAGATCATACGTCCTTTTTTTGTGATTTAAGATATCTAGATCAATTATAGAGTTACAATTTTTAATTTTTACTTATAATACTAAAAAAAATTTAAAACCATTAGAATTCATTTGTATATTACTAAGTAAACATGGAATTATTCTAATTGTTTTTGTATTTTGATATATTATTGTTTGTATTGAATCAGAGTTAGAGTCAAGCATGACAAAATATTTTCATTCTCTAAAAAACATTATATATTCCATAGATGGAATTAAATGATGGTTATTACTTATCTTGAAATGACGTTATTCTATATTCTTTTGGTTCAAGTTCAATCAATTTTTTAAATGTTTGTATCATTGAGTTCAAATAATAATATTATGATTTTTTTAACGAAAATGTATTATTCATATTTCTTCATGAAGACAAGCATATTTCATTAAGTATTCGTATTCCAAAGTTCTAAAGATTGAAGACCAAATAAAATATATGATATATTTTTGACAATTTAAAAAAGTCACAAATTAAAATAATTATAGTTCATTTACATATATTTCTTAAATAGAAACAAAGATCAAGTAGGACTTCTTACCTAGAATGTTTTAGAAAATAAATATTTTAGATTAATAGTAGACATATAATTTATTTGTGAAAAATGTTGTTATTTTATTTCTTGTTTCCCCATAAAACTATGAACAATAGCTAGATCAACTCCATTAGGTTTGCAACCCAAATTATATTAGGATTTAAAATAATAATAATTAAGAAGGCATTAAGCCTTGAATATATAGATAATAATTATAGAAAAAAATTCATAAAGAAGTAATGAAGTTTGAACTTGCTAAATAAAATGAAAAATGAAGGGGTATACAAATTTAAACAGAAGTCTACACTAGAAATTATTTTCATTTAGTAGACCCATGTGGATGAAAACATCCCACAAATAGGTAAAAGCATGCATAGATTTTAGCTAGCACACAAAAGTGCCCACTTTTTCATAAAAGTGAATGAATATTGCAAACTAGTTTGAGCCTAACATGAGAAACTTCAACAACAATTACAATATCAAACCGTCATGCATTAGGATGACTTCAGGTTGTCTTTAATAACCAATACACAAAATTTTCCACCCAAACAACAACAACAATGACCACATCCTAATATTCAACAACCTCTTCAAAAACTAGTGATCATCACAAGTTAACTACTACACATTAGAGGATGCTACATCTCATCTTTTGGGTATGCAAAATCTCCTCCTTATGTGGCAATCTTTGCATATTTGACTTGGTCAACCATGTTCTTAATATTAGTTAAGATATAATTAAAACTAAATATGCATTTTTTTGTGTGACTTATATGGGATCATATGACACGTCCTAGAATACATAATTGATAGGATGATGAGAGGGGGAGGGGGAGAGCATCAATATCCTCTTGAACTTTTCCTTTTGACAAATTTAGTGCTTTCTTTGCTTCCTCTATTACCCAATTGACACTAAACATATAAAATATTACTTATAAATGAAAGTAAAACATCTTATTCAACATCAACACATAAGCTCATAAAATTTAATACATTACACAAGTATTTGGTATCTCTAAAACTCTTGGTCAAAAGGAAAAATGTGATGGGGATGGTACCCAAAAACCCATCACTACTGCAATGAGAGGTTACTTGATTAGGGCTACAATATTTCCCCCCTTCGACTGACTTACTCGGTTGGGAATATACAATGAGATCTATAATGATCTACCTTTTACAAGGATTTTACTACATTCATCAAGTGTGTACTTAGTTAAAAGATTTATATATAAGATTGTTAATTCTATCTTTTTCAAAGATTTGAAAAACTACTACATTGGCAACAAGAGTCTTCATTTTCTTGATATTATGGTTTCAAACTATTAGCTAAAGAGGATGGATTCTTAAAGCTGGAACATTTGGTCAATTTGGTCAACCTTCATGAAGTATGCATAGATATTGATCATGATGCTCAATTGGAAAGTATAGAAGATGGGATCCTTGCCAACTTGGTGAAGATGTGTATTTTGACACTAGACCAAAGTGTTAGATATGATGATAGTCCTCCACCTCTATTAGAGAAGATGACAACTATGAAAGATCTTGAAGTCCTTTCCTTAGTTAAATTTGCATTGGCAAATTGGATATGTGCCCTCTCAAAACTGATGAAATTATATTTACAAGGAAACAAATGTGCTAAATATCCACTACTAGAAACATGCCCCCAACTTAATAAGTTTGAGTTTAATGAAAAATGCAAATTGTAAGGTATTGTCAAAAGAGTTTTGTAAGCCAAGGGGATTCCCATAGATATGCATTCCTTGAATTTCAAAGTGTTACAAGTTAGAAGATTTTTTAGAAATAGAAATAGAGGAAGGAGCAATGTCACGCCTCTAGACACTACAAATAAGCTAGTGTTCCAATCTAAGGAGAGTTCTAGGTGGATTGGAGTTGCTGAAAAGTTTGAAAGAATGCATTTTTAAAGTTTGGAAAGTGGGAAATTATGGAATAAAATATAAGCCAATAACCCCAATCTCATAATTAGGACACTATGAGGTCATGGGATTGATAGCCAATTCCTTTATATAGTATATATATCAAATTGTGTTGATAAGTCTACTATGTATGGAAAACAAAAATATTTATATACAATTTTTAATTTTATAAATATAAATTTAAATGGCATCTTTAAATTATAAAATGAAGATATTGAGAATGAAGATATGTATATATAGATATGTTTATATAGAAAACTAAGTAAATTATTTACAAAGAGGTTCGCACTGTATAATTCACAATTCAAGTAACGAATATAGACAACTTAATGTAAATTATGTTAGGAATTTTTCTTGTGTTAATATTTATAACATTAAACTAATATAGTTCACATTATGACTTGACTTTTCTAAAAGACTACAATATTTTTTTCCCTTTAAATCCACCTATATTTGTATACATGTAACTTATACACCTCAAGTAAAATTTCTAAAATAATTATTATAATTTTCATAGATAGAAAAAGTTAACATTAACAAAAATTCTTATCTGTAAATGAAAATTTTAATTTATATGTAAATTTAATTGTTATTAATGTTTGTGATTTTAAGATTTTTATTGGTGTTAAAGTTGGATTTGATGTTGAATGTAATATAGTCAAGTGTTTTTATAAGTGAATTTGCAAGAAAAATATATTTGAAGGTTATTTTTTATGATGTACATGACTCAAAGTATCTATTTGTAAAAATTTTAAAGTGTAAGTTATTAGCTTGATTGTAAGTTAAATCAACTAGATATTTTTGTTGAGTATTTTAAAAATCTCTTTGATGTTACTTGAGTGTTTCAAAGTTTGTATTGACACAAATACATTTCTATTTCTAGTTATTCCAAATGATTTATTTATGATGGAGAGTAGATATGTAATTTTTTTTTTATGATTTAAGATATCTAGATTAGTTGTAGAGTCAGAATTTTTATTTTTTACTTAGAATACTAAAAAAAAAAAAAATACCATTAAAATTCATTTGTATGTTACAAGGTAATAATGGAATTATTCTAATAGTTTTTGTATTTTCATATATTAATAATTGTATTGAATTAGAGTTAGAGTCAAGCATGAGAAAATATTTTCATTGTCTAAACAAACATTTTATATTTTATAGATGAAATTAAATAATGGTTATTACTTATCTTCAAATGATGTCATTGTATATATTTTTGGTTCAAGTTTGTAACCAATTTTTAAATGTTTCTATCATCAAGTTCAAATAATGTTATTATAAGACTTTTTAATGAAATCTACTTTTCATATTTCTTCGATGAAGACAAGCACATTTCAATAAACATTCATATTCCAAAGTTCTAAAGATTAAAGACCAAATAAAATATATGATTTATTTTTGAAATTTGAAAAAAAAGTCATGAATTAGAATTGTTATAGTTCATTTATATAATTTTCTTAAATAGAAACAAAGATCAAGTAGGATTTTTTACCTAGAATGTTTTATAAAATATATATTTTAAATTAATAATAGACATATAATTTATTTGTGAAAAAGGTTTCTATTTTATTTCTTTTTTCCTCATAAAACTATAAACAATAGCTACATCAACTCCATTGGATTTTCAACCTAAATTACATAAGGTATTTTTAAAAAAAATCAAGAAGACACTAAGCCTTGCATATATAGATAATAATAAGAGACAAAAAATACATAAAGAAGTAATGAAGTTTGAACTTGCTAAATAAAACAAAAGATAAAGGGGTATAAAAATTTAAATTAAGGTCCATACTAGAAATTGATTTTCATGTAGTAGACCCATCCCACAAATAGGCAAAAGCATGCAGAGATTCTAGCCAACATGCAAAAGCGACCAGCTTTTCACTAGATTGAATGAATATTACAAACCACTTTGAGCATAAAATGAGCAACTTCAACAATAATTACAATATCAAACCCCTCAGGCATTGAGATGACCTCAGGTTGTCTTTATGAACCAATACACATACAATTTTCCACCTAAACAACAACAACAATGACCACATCCTAATATTTAACAACCCTTCAAAAACTAGTGATCATTAAAAATTGGATACTACACATTAGAGGATGTCAGGTCTCATCTTTTGGGTATGCCTAGTCTCTTCCCTATGTGGTGATCTTGGCATCTTTGACTTAGTCAACCATATTCTTAATAGTAGTTAAGATATACTTAAAACTAAATATGTATTTTTTGTGACTTATATGGGATCATATGACAGATGTGCTAGAATACATTATTGATAGGATGTTGAGAGGGGGAGGGGGAGTGAATCCACATCCTCTTAAACTTTTCATTTTGACAAGTTTAGTGCTTTCTTTTCTTCCTCTGTTACTCGATCAACATTAAACATATAAAAATTTTCTTATAAATGAAAGTAAAACATCTAATTCAACATCAACAGATAAAATCATAAAATTTAACACATTACACAAGTATTTGGTATCGATGGAACTCTTGGTTAGGAGGACAAATGTGGTAGGGATGGTATCCAAAAACCCATCACTACTGCAGTGGGAGGTTGCTTGATTAGGGCTACACTATTTTTTCCATTCTAATGACTTACTCGGTTAGGAGTATACAATGATATCTGCAAGGATCTACATTTTATAATGATTTTACTACACTCATTAAGTGTGTACTCGGTTAAGATATTTATATATAAGGATGTTAACTCCAACTTTTTCAAAGAATTAAACAAATGTACTATAGTGATAAAAAAGTAGCAAGAAATGATCTATAGTGGAAACTTACTTTTCTTGATTAGGTCCCTCTTGTGTTCAATACTTATCACCTTCCTATGATAACTTTGCAATTCCTTCTCTATTGTATCCTTAACTCTAGTCTTTGACCTCTATTCTGTATTGTTACTTCAATTTCTTACTTGAAAATATTCATTTCTTCACAAAATAACCTCAAACATATGATCAACAAAAAAAACTAAAAACTATTTGCAACTACTCCTTTTGTAATATTATTTTGTCATTTTGTAACTTGCCTCATTAGGGTTTCTAAGTTTTTTAAGAAAGTCCTTTGATTGTGATCAACAATTCTAGAATCATTCCTTCCTTCCTTCCATTTTTATCTTTATTTTCATTTGTTTGTGTTATGTTGAATGCATCAACAATCACTTTCCATTCTTTAAATCTTATCAAATCTTTTCCATGGTTCATTTAAACCATTTTTCTTGCTTGGTATAGTCATGTCACATCAAATTTTATGTAAATTCAAAATTTGATGTCATCTCTATGTCATTCAGTAAATACAATATTATTTCATTTTGATACTTAGTGTATAATTTGCTTAGTGCCTTATGACTTGACTTCGGTGAAGCTTCTACTTGGTAGATATATAACCACTCTATTTGAACTTGAGCTCAAATATAACTATAATGGTCTATCATCTCCTCCTTCATAGCTTAGGTACTATAGTGACTCAGTTACTATGAACATTTTCACACTAATTGGCAATAAAATACTTTATAGAATTAACATTCTGCCCCTTTAACATTAGTGTCAAAAGTAATATGTACACAGATTAGTTGAGCTTTAAACTAAACTCTCCCCCTAAACATATACTTCCTCTCTATATAGCTTTAACATTTTTTTTCAAAATCAAATTTAAAAATGATTTTATTTTTGTAGTAAGTCAACTCCTTATATCTATGTGAATACATATATAATACAAAAATAAATATACAAATACAAATATAATACATTATTCTTAGGGTGCATGTCTAGGTTGTGAAGCAGGCAAGCATCCCAAAGAGAAATATGACAAGGGGAAGTCTTGGAAAGTTACTATTGTTCTTGAATTGGTTCATGGTGATTAGTTGGCCCATTTCCAATACCATCTTTTGGCAAGGCTTGCTATGTTCTCACCTTTATTGATGACTTTTCACACTACACTTGGGTCTTCTTTCTTGCTCATAAGAGTGGAGTATTTGATAAGTTTATCACCTTCAAAGCTCGAGCTGAGAAGAAATCAAGGAAAGCCATCAAGACATTATGAACAGATAACGGTAGGGAATATGTCAACTCCAGGATCATATACTTTTGCACTCATAAGAGTATTGATCTTCAACATTTAGTTACATACATGCCACAATAGAATGGTGTTGCTAAAAGCAAGAATAGAACCCTTAAGAAGATGACCACTTGTATGCTTCAACATAAGTCTCTAGATCAAGTGTTTTGGGTAGAAGCCATGTATTGTTCCAATTACATCCAAAACAGAAGTGCCCATAAGGCCTTAGGTGGAATTACACTTTTTGATGCTTGGTGTGGTATAAAACTAAGTGTAAAGCACTTTAAAGTTTTTGGTTGTCCAGCATGGGAAAGGATACCTCCACAAAAATGAAAGGCATTGGAATCTCAAAGAAAACCTTGTATATCTGTTGGATATCCTGACCATCTTAATGCATACAAACTAATGGATCCAGAGACACATGAAATCTTTTTTGAGAAGAGTGTTCACTTTGAAGAAACTTGTCCATGTTTGGCTTCTTCAACTCCTCCTTCTTCCTCTTTCATGGAAAGTGATAATAGTGATGATAGTGACTAAAAAGATGACATTCCTACAACTTTGACTCATAGGACACTACCTTCATAGGGTCCAAAAATAGTTGAGGGCATTCCTTCTTTTTCTACTAAACCTTGTTGGGCATAGCAAACCCTTGATTTGGAAGGTTCATTAGTGGGGAATCCTTCAGATACTCGGAGGACAAGGTTACATCACAAATCATTTCCACATGATTATATTACCATTTCTTTAGATCCACAGTCATTTAAGGAAGCATTAGGGATTCCTAAATGGGACAAGGCCATGGAGGAAGAATATAACTCTTTGATGAAAAACAACACTTGGGACTTAGTTCCCCTTCCCAAGGGAAGAAAGTTGGTTTGATGTAAGTGGATCTAACGAACCAAATTTTTTGTGGATGGAAGTGTGGCTAAGCAAAAGGCAAGACTAGTTGCCAAAGGTTTCTCTCAAGTTCTTGGTATTGATTAAATTGAGACTTTTGCATTGGTCACCAAGATGAACTCCATTCACTTGACACTAGCTATTGTTGCAACTCATAGTTGGGTTGTACATTAGATGGATGTGAAGAGTGCATTTTTCAATGGTGATCTTCATGAGGAGATTTATATGGAGCAGCCACAAGGGTTCATATAGGATTCTACTATGGTTTGCAGATTAAAGAAGTCTATCTATGATCTCAAGCAAGCTCCTCAGGCTTGGTATGACAAGATGGATTGCTTCTTAGTCTTGGCAAGATTCAATAGGTGCCATTCTAATTCAAATGTCTACATTCTTTAGAGGGATGACTCACACTGGATACTCCTGCTTTATGTAGATGACTTGATCATTACAGGAAGTACTTCATCCATCATTGCTACTGTCAAGACCTCTTTGCAGGATAGATTTGCTATGAAAGACTTAGGTTTACTATATTATTTCCTTAGTTTTGAGATCACATAGTCTTCAACAAGGATCACACTTTCTCAACCCAAGTATGCTCTTGACTTTCTTTCTCGATTTCACATGAGTGACTACAAGCCTTCTCCTACTCCCTTTCTTTCAAGTGTCAAATTAGAGGCCAAGTATACCACTCCACTTATTGATGCTACATTGTATAGACAGTTAGTTAGGAGTCTCATCTACTTGACATATATACATCCTAACATAGCTTTTATAGTTGGCATGGTTTCTTGCTTCATGCAAGAGCCAAATGAGCTTCATTGGAAGGCCACCAAGCACATTTTGCACTACATATAGTGTACACACACACATGGGATACACTATGTAGTAGGTACATGACTTCAACTAGTTGGATATATAGACTCATACTATGCAGGGGATCTTGATTCTTGCAAGTCTACTTCAGGGTATATGTTTCACCTTGGTTCTAGCCCCATTTTTTGGCAGAGTAAGAAGCAAAACATCATTACTCTTTCTTCAACTAAGGCTGAGTATTGAGGAACTGTCAATGCAGCTACAGAGGCTATTTGGTTATAGCATATCTTGAAGTAGTTTTGATTTGATCTACCTAAACCCATAGTCATACTTGTGACAATCAAAGTGTTATTAAGATTTGAAAATATCCAATTCAGCATCAGTAGACCAAACATAGTCAGGTTCATATGCACTACATCAAAGAGTTGATACATGAGAAAATCATTGCATTACGATATTGTAGCCCTTCACTGAGGTCATATATATTCATTTGTAAGATCTCTTGGGAGTGCATAATTTTTCAGAAAGGGGAGTCCCTTGAATTCTCTTTTCTTTCTTTTGGGAGGGATCTTTTCCTCATTTGAGGTCTTTTTCTCTCTCATTTTCTTTGTTATACTTATCTCTCCTTTTGGAGGAGGGTTTTTCCCATGAGGTTTTCGCTCTTTCTCTATTTTATGAGAGATTTCATTGCATCACATTGTATGTAGAGCATTGCTTCTATACATGGGTACCTAACATGGCCTCGTAGATGGGACCCATCATGTATTTTGTAAGCTTAAGTGCATTTTCCTAAGTTGCACTTAAGGGGGGGTGTTGGTGTAAATAAGTATTCACTATTTAGACTTTACTTAAGTTTGCTTAGGTTAATGCATTATTTTATTACTTATTAGTTAGTCACCTAGGAGTATGTATACCCATTTGAGTTGTCTTGTTAACAACATAGGAGTTAGCAACTATTTTATGCACATGGTGTCTACAACACAAGGGTTAGCATCTAATTTAAGCACATGGTGCCTACAACATCTCTACAATACTTATCCTCTCATTGATGCACATACATTCATGCACAATGGAGTATAATCCACTTTTGGTGGACATGTGCTTAGTTGTCATGCTTATCTCCTAGTTCATTCTAGAGACATTCTAGATGCATCTTAGAGGTCTTTATATACAAGCACTCCTAGTGTGTATTGTACAATACAGAGCATTCTCATTTTTGTTATACTGATCATACTTTGGTCCATTTTTGTGCTAATGGTTGAGCCTCTTGATATTGGTTTTATTTTTTCCCTAAGGCAAATTCTTATAGATGCTTTTTTTGACTATTGGGTATGTTCACCATTGTAGATTTTCCTCTTGGGTTGCATACATAGAAGGGACAAATTGCCAAATAAATGTATCCAAGACCATGTTGAAGCATGATGGAGGTGGCACAAACATTTTAGGGGAAGATTATCATTGATTGATTGGGTTTCTATAGTTTCACATTGAATGTATATGCTATGTGTGTGTCTAGGGAAGAATCGCTCATCTCTAGCCCCATACCAGCTATAATGAAAGCCTCCTTATCACAATGTGAGAAATTTGGAGCTTCACATGTGAAGAATACTAAGTGTAGAAGGAAAACTATTATGTTTCACAACATCCCATCAACATGCACATATCCAGATTAAGGAATGGAGTGGCTTAATGTGCGCACGAGGCCCTACAATTATGTCAAAAAGAAAAAATAGAGAAATAGTTTTCTCCCACATTCATTGTGTTTGGACATTTCAAACTCTTTATAAGTCCAATGCTAAATATGTTAAGTGTCTAACAAGATAGGGGCCTTTTGGAAATCCCTGAGGTTCAAATGTGGAACCCAGGGCTAATGGTGAATACGATGAAATTTTGAACAACACACTTGACATGGCATGATGATGTGGAATTTTGACCAACTAGATGATGCCAAGTGGCAACTGAGGAGTAAACCAAAAATGGACACATGTTGTTGGACAAGAAAATTGCAAGCAAACACATGGCATGAAGTAATTGAGGTCTAAGATGACATGGAAGAGGTAGAGATCGAGGCTCTAGATTTTTCCACATGGTGAGATCTGATGGTTGGTGCTTTCTCGCATTTTGAAGCTGGTTGACCATTAGGCAATTTGGGGAAGCACTTAGTTGACACATGAAAGAAAGCTTAGCTCGATGGTGACATGGAAAGAAAGACTTCTGACCAATAAGAGATTACCACATGGCAATGATGTGGCGAGGGGCCAAGAAGTGATAACATGGCACAGCTGATCATGCAAGGAGAGGTAATGAAATATTGTCATGTGCTAGACTAGTGGACTAGTTAGAGGGTGCCACATGGCATGCTGTAGTAGGTGACCAACCAATGGTAAGGCAAAATTTATCAACTAGGTCAAACTTGAGTTGACCTAAAATGCATAAACGGAGGAAAATTTATGGGGTTTAGGAAATAATAATTTTTATTATTTCTTTCTAGTTTCAACATATAGGCATTTTAAATGTTTTACAATTATAACCTAAAGTGTGAACTTTAGAGAATATTTAAATTTTTGCATGAAAATGTGAACTAGAAGGCCATTCCAGGAGCCTATTTTTCAATTTGATCCCCTAGGTATTTTCATTATGACAACATAGACTATTATATATCATCAGAACTACGAGAGAGAATTTTTTTTCATATTTGTGGTTTTTTCTAGATAGGAAGCGATTGGGTATTTGATAGGGTTGTTGGTTGTTTGAGAAGGATATTTCAAGAGAATGATGTCTCTATGAACATTGATATTTGATTCACAAAGTGATAGGATAGATTTGATATCTTGATATATGGAATATGTCATTGGTATCATAGATGTATGTGTATAATTTTTGAAATTGACCCATAGATAAGGCACTGATTAGTGACAAGATCAACTTTTTTTAACTGTTGCATATTTGGAGATTTTCTCAAATCAAAACTATAATCATCCATTTCCCTTTTCATTTAAGAGTTAAAAGAATGCTCTCACTTAGTTTATCAATTTCTTAGTCATGTTATTAGCTATTTCATGTCTACCATCTTTGCATACGTACATAAGATAAAGTTTTTATCTACTTTGTTTTAGATTTAGTCTATGCTTTGAATATTGGTACCATATGAAGAATCTATAGGTCCACCCACCTAGGTTTTTTAGAGTCTGAAGTAGAAGAAGGGTCTAGCTTTATAGCTGGTCCAGTGTTTGAAAGGATATGTTGTATATGAGAAGTAGCTGCCCCTAGATATGTTTTTTTCTCATTAGGATAATTTGAAACTGTTACATTTCAAAAAACCAATAGATACATAGGAGAATCCTTTTGTAGTATTTGGTCAATCCATTGTTGGCAATATTAGTGCTTACTCTAGCTCTAATGAAGAAGAAGAGAAAAAGAAGAAGACACTAGAGGAGGGAAAGAAAAGGAAAGAGGAAGATGAAAGAAAGAGGACCGAGCTAAAGATCAGGAAGAATTCAAATGAAGACACTAAACTCAAGCAGAAATGGAAGATTATGATGCAAGAATCAACATTCTTGTCCAATCTGAAACATGTGGAGTCAAAGATAGGAAAAATAGTGTTCCAACATGAGGTAAACATACCTTATGTAGCTCCAACAATTGTATAATTGTAGAATCAACAACCAATCCATCAGTAGTAGCAGTAGTGACATCAAATGATGAAGATCAGAAAGGCTTGATGAGCACATTAATTAAGTTGTTTGAGAAGAATAAATTAGTAGAGTCTTTGGAGAAGACATTAATTGAAGTCTTGGAAAGAATACAGAAGATAGTTACTACAACTATAGCTATTCTAGATTTGCAGTCGAAGGCCATGGAGTTGGTGAAAACCTTTGATAAGAAACTCACAACTTTAGTAGATGTAGCTTCAATACAAGCTGAGGTAAGACATGATGCAACACTATTCAACATAGTGTGCACCAATGTGCCTAATGATCTGAAGGCACTTGATGGAAACATCAAGGGATTGAGAAAGCATATTGATGAATGGAAAATATTGTATGGACAATGTGCATAGTCATACAAGTACCTTGTAGACTTTGAGAGACATATAAAAGGTAAATTAAGTGAACTTGAATCACTCATTGTCAAGTTACAACTCCTAGAATCTAGTATTGAAGACTATGGAGCAAAAGTGGAGAAGATACATGGTATGATTAGAGACTTGGAATCTGATAAAGAGAAAGTAGCAAGGAGATTCTCTAGTCTTAGAGAAATTTCCTCATCAAAAGTTAGCATTTTGTAGAGGCAACTTGAGGAATGTCTTATAAATAAGGCTTCCTATAACAAGTTTTCTTATATTGACTTGAGTGTAGTTGAAGTGGCATCCTATGCACTTTGCGCACTAATCATTATCTCAGAGATAGTAAAGGAGAAATATAAGATAGAGATAAAAAGAATAAAGGTTGTTTATGTAGGCTATTTTTTTAGATTAACAGGTTGACTAGCAACAGAAGACCTAAAGTTTTGTGGATACAATTTTTGACATCTTTGCCATTGATGTCAAAGGGGGGGTATTATGTATAGAAGGAAAATTATAGATGTATATGTATATGTAGGGGGGGCTTATGTATGTGGGTAAAAGCACAAACCTGTGTCATCCTTTTTTAAAGGAAAAAGGCCAACAAAAGAATAATTGTTCACCTTCAATGACATAAAATTGGTATTATTATTTTGAATTTGGAAATGAAGTAAACTAATGAAATGTGTAGAAATGGCAAGAATCATGATGAAAGCAAAAAGACTTCCAACCGAATATTGGGGAGAGGTTGTAGCAAAAATAATATATTTGATCAACAGGTGTCCTACAAAATCAATTCATGACAAGATACCTCTTGAGGCTTGGTCAAGAAACAAATGGATAGTTGAGCACTTGAGAGTGTTCATATGTGTAGCATATGTGCATGTGCCTAAGGAACAAAGGAAAAAGTTGGATGACAAAGGTGTGAAGTGCATCTTCACAAGGTATATCTTAGAATCAAAAGCTTATAGATTGTATGATCCAATTAACAAGAAGATCATCATTTCAAGAGATGTGGAGTTTCTTGAAAGTCAATCATGGGATGGCTTGTTAGATGAATCCTCAAACACTTCAAGTAAAGTACCTACTATTGAACAGGAAGAAGATGACATTAGTGATCAGCAATAAGATGGAGTAGCAAACATAGATTATAGACAAAGAAAAAAAGGCAAACAACCCTTAACATGCTGAGCAACAGATCCAAGCACTTCAAGACAACCCCAAGCTAGTATGCAAAATAGCAGTAGTAGTAACACTAAAAATTTAGATCCCACTCTTGCCTCCCTATTGCCAAGATTGACCAAGAGTTTAAGGGAGATATACCAAGATGAAAGGTATGAGGAAGATTATGATGAGAGTGTAAATTTTGCATTATTTTCTCATAGTAATCAAATTTATTTTGAGGAAGTTGTGAATGGAGAGAAATGGTGTAATGCCACAAATGAGGAAATAGATGCTATTGAAAAGAATGAGACATTGGAGTTAACTACTTTTCCTCCCAAGAAACAAGTTATCAGAGTAAAATGGGTCTACAAGACTAAGTGCAAAGCTGAAGGAAAAATAGATAGGCATAAGGCATGTTTAGTGGTTAAGGGGTACAAGCAGCAATATGACAAAGATTATGATGAGACATATGCCCGAGTTGCAAGAATGAAAACTATGCATGTTATCATAGCAATTATAGCCCAGCACAAATGGAAGGTATGTCAAATGGATGTGAAGTCCACCTTCTTGAATGGTGTATTGAAGGAAGAAATATATGTGGAGTAGCCACCTGGTTATGAAGTTGCAGGTGAAGAACAAAAAGTGTATAGATTGAAGACAACTCTTTATGAGCTCAAGCAAGCTCCAAGGGTATGGTACAACATGATTGACTCATATTTGATGAGAAATGGATTTAGCAAAAGTGATGGTGAGCTCACTCTCTATATCAAGGAAACAAATGGTAATGTGTTGATTGTTGTCTTGTATGTAGATGATTTAATTTTCACTGTAAATGATAATTTCCCAATTGGTGAGTTTAAAGAGGCCATGAAAAATGAATTTGAAATGACAACCTAAGTCTCTTGAAGTATGTTCTAGGCATAGAAGTAAAAAAAATGAATGACGACATCTTCATCTCTCAAGAAAAATATGCAAGGCAGATCTTGGAGAGATTCAAAATGAAAAATAGTAGTGTAGCCCCAACAACAACAATAGTAGGTCTAAAATTGAGTAAGAAAGATTGTAGCAAAAGTGTGAATCCAACACTATACAAGAGTATGGTTGGAAGCTTGATATATTTAACTGCAACTAGGCCAGACATAATGCATGTAGTAAGTTTGATTTCTAGATTTATGGAAATACCAAAGGATTCCCATTGGCAAGTGGAAAAGAGGGTCCTAAGGTATGTGAATGGTACTAAGGGATTTGGGATTTTGTATATTGCAGTAAATGATTTCAAGTCAGTTGGTTACATAGATAGTGATTGGGCTAAAAGTTTAGATGATAGGAAGAGCATTTTTGAATACATGTTCCATATGGGATTGGGTGCAATTTCATAGTCATCTAAGAAGCAACCTATTGTTGCTTAGTCTACAACAGAGGCTGAATACATAGCAGCAAATGCAGTAGCAGACCAAGCTATTTGGTTAAGAAGAATCTTGACAAATTTGAATGAAAGACAAGAGGATGAATCCACAATCTATTGTGACAACATCTTCTCAATTGTATTGTCCAAGAATCCAATCTTCCATGGGAGAAGAAAGCATTTAGAGATAAAATATCACTTCATCAGAAAGTTGGTGGAGAACGAGGATATCAAAATGGAATTTTGTAAGTCTAAGCAGTAGCTAGCAGACATTTTCACTAAGCCTTTAGGCATTGGAACTTTTGTACACCTAAGAGAGTGTCTCGGTGTAGTTGATTTGGATCAGAAGTGATCCTTGTTTGTTTGGCTTAGGACAAAGCGAGAGTGTTGAAATATTAAATACTGTAGTTGATTGCCCCTAGAGCCAAATGCCCACCTACTGCTTGATGACTTGTAGAACAATTAGAAACAATGAATGCAGGTAGGTGAGTTTTTCAAATTTTGAAAAGAGGGGGAAAACATTTTGGAAGAAAGACAAAAGGAATGAATCTGGTTCATTCATTTATTTTAGCAAATTAGAGTTGAAAAGAGTTGTAGAGTAGAGCAGAGAAGGAAGAAAAAGAAGTTGGTCAACAGATCTAGTTGTCAGAGTTTAGAAGATAGAAGGAAGTTTGTTCTCATGTTTGCAATTGCACGTGTTTCCTCTGTTCATTCTATAATATTTTTGTTTATTGGATTCAACCTATGAAGTAGTGATTGCTCCAAACATTGTTGTATGCAGCCATTAGAGCTATATGTTTAAAAGTTTAAAGTTTTAGGTTTTATCAGTTTGAAGATTTTAGGGTTTTTTTTGGTTGAAGTCAAATGCTCCTAGATTTTGTAATAGTTTTATAATATTTGAATAAAAGCAAGCAAGAAAGCATACTAAATCTATTATTCCTCTTCTATTCTTCATTGCATAATATATTGCATTTGATAAGTTCATTGTTGAAGTCTTCATCCTTTGGCTCTCTGCATTTTAATGGTAGTTTGTCACTCTGCTCACTTTGTCTAGTCTTAGACTAAGTTCCATCTCTATAGTTATTGCTGAGCTCACTTGAAATTCTCTTCTATTGAGCACCACTTTGAAGTGGTTGGCGAGCTCACTCAGTATTGCTTGTGCTGAGTTGCCCTAGTGCCGAGTTCACTTGGCTTACTCTTATGCTGAGCTAACTTAGCACCTACTGCCTATCACTTAGCATCCATTCGTACCAAGCAAAACTACCACTCAACACCTTCACATGTCGATATTTTTTTTAGGTTTTTTATTTGATTTATTTTTAATATCTAGTTGATGTTGTTGTTGAAAAGCTTGGTGAAATGTTGATAGAAGAGATAAACAAGGAGATTTCACTATTCTACAACTTTAGAAATGATTTTCAATGGTTGAAGAAGAAGCTGACAAGCATAAGAGGCTACCTTAGAGATGTAGATGCACCAAGTGCACACAATGAGCCTGTGAGAAGCTGGCTACTGGATGTTGTAGAGCTAGCATGGGACACAGAGGACTTAGTGGATGAATGTGCTCTTCAAATCAAAGGTACAAATGCTAAAATGCCCCAATCATCTTGTGTAGCTTGTGTTAATTTCAATTATTCTCAAATAAAATTTTGCTATAAAATGGCACGTTGGTTGAGAGACATGAAAGAAAGGATGAGGTCCATCATGGTAGATGCGACAGAGTTGAAACTTTTTGGGGATCTCATTCATCAAGACTAATTACCCTCAACAAGTACATCTGGTGGGAATATAAAGTGGAGGGGAGCAAGCCTTATTGAAAGTGGGGCAAGACTAGTGGCCATTAACTCCAAAGTTGATGAGGTCCTCCATCTTTTGGATGACATAGTTTCCTCTCCTGTCATTGTGGTTGTCGGTATGGGTAGGGTTGAGAAGACATTTCTGATGCAAAATGTTTTCAGTAGAGTGAAGGATAAGTTTGAGAAGTTTGCATGCCTAACTACTTCTTAGACTTATTCCCCTAGAAGGTTGCAAGCTGACTTGGCCTCTAAAATAAAAGATTTGAATAAGGTTGTTGATGGGAAAGTGAGTGAGGTGCAAGTAGCCAAATTGATTCATGACAAACTTTTAGCAAGCAAAAGTTGTCTTGTGGTGCTAGATGATGTGTGGAGGGCAACTAGGTAGGATGACCTGATCTATGCACTTGGCATTCCAATGGGGAATAATAAAAATCACCTGTGTTTATGAGATGTAGATTTTGTCAGAAGAAGAGAGTTGTGAGCTCTTTTGTGCTCATACATTCATTGACTGCCCTCAAAATCAGCCACCAAAGCCATTTGAGTCAATTGATTGCAAAATTGAAAGGGAATGTAGGAGATTTCCCTTGGCCATTAAAATAGTGGGAGCATCTCTCAAGGGAAAGAGATCATTGTCAGGAAATTGGCAAACCAAAATGAGGCAACTCATAGCATTATCTCATGTTAAGGATCCAGTCATGCAGATTCTCAAGTTGAATTACGTTTCTCTTCCTCCTTATCTTAAGCCCTGTTTTGCATTTCTTTCTTTCTTTGCTTTGGATGAGGCAATACATTCAATCTCATAAATTTGTGGGCATCAGAAGGACATATTCCTCAAAGAGATGACATGCTAGATATTGGATGGGATTATATATGTCATCTCCATAGTCTCTATTTTCTCTAGAGACAATCTATCCATTTTCCTAATTTTTTTCTTTATCATAGTAAGGTAGAAAAAAGGTACAAATTACGTGATCTAGTGCTTGATTGGGCCATCAGTATATCAAGAGAGAGTATATGTGTGTTTAGTGCAATTGAAGCCTTGACAAGAGGTCCAACCAGGGTTTTAGTGGTCAAAAAAAGCATAGGCAATGATGATGTAGATGTAATGGCAAGAAACAAGGCCTACTCTACATCACGTCTTCACACTTTATCTCTCTCTCAAAATAGGGACATTCATAATATACCAAAAAACCTTGCTTAGCAGTGCTAGAGTAGTGCACATTCTTGACCTGAGTAATATAAAAATCTCGTCACTGACTACTTGTGTTGAAAATTTGAAGCTCCTTAGATTTTTGAATTTGAGTAGGATAAAAATTACTGAAGTTCTAGCATGTGTAAGAAGTAACAAGAGTCTTCATTTTCTGGATATTTCTGGGTGCTCTCATCTAAAAGAATTACCAAACTAGATTGTCTACAACATCTGGAATATTGAGAGTTGTCTCTTTAAGGGTACTTAGATCATTTGTACCTAGATCATTTCGACCGAGATTAGATGGCTACAAACTATCAACTAAAGATGATGGATTCTTAAAGCTGGAACATTTGGTAAATTTGGTCAACCTCTATGAAATGCACATAGATATTGATCACAATGCTGAATTGAAAAGTATAGAAGATGGGAACCTCGCCAGCTTGGTGAAGATGCATATTCTAACACTAGGCCAAAGTGTTAGCTATGACAATAGTTTTCCACCTCTATAAGAGAAGATGATAGCTATGAAAGATTTTGAAGTCCTTTCCTTAGCCAACTTTGCATTGCTAGATTGGATATGTTCCTTCTCAAATATGATGAAATTGTATTTAGAAGGAAACCATTGTGCTAAATATCCACCACTAGAAATATTGCCAAACTTATTAAGTTTGAGTTTAGTGCGCAATGCAAATTGTAAGGTATTGCCAAAAGGGTTTTGGAAACCAAGGGGATTCTCGTAGCTATGCTCTTTTTGAATTTTAGACTTTTACAACTTAGATGAGTTATCAGAAATAGAGACACTACAAGTAGTGTTAATTATTGTTAGTTGGACAGCTGTTATTTTTGACTCAGAAATAGCAGTAGTATTTATGGGTAGCTTGGACAGCTATTCATCCTTATCTATGTATAGCAGCATTAGTTATGGGTAGTTTGTACAGTTGTTTGTCCACTTGCCAAGAATTAGTAAATAGTTGTTTCAAGGATAATTATTTACTAATTTTAGTGATTCCCTTTTGGATGCTTTGCAACCAATTCTATTATTGGCTGTCGAGTTGTCTTGATCTTAGCCTTTGGTTTGATTTAATCTTGGTTGTTGGTTTTTCCAATAGCATAGTATAAAAAGGGGTCATTGGGTCATTTGGAAATACGAGTTTTGGAGAAGCATTTTGTAGTGATAGCAAATTACCTTGCAGTGTTAGCAAGGGTGCAGTGTTAGTGTGGGGATAGCAGTGGGGAATATCAGCGGGAGAAATTAGGAGGTTGTCGGAGTTCTGCCAGTGAGAGGCAAGGAATTTTGTATCTCTTGATTTGTTGAAGTTCAATATAATTCCTCATTTGTAGAACTAATTTTCCCTTAGCGATTTATCCAAGGACAATTTGTTCGAAAATATTGTGTTCATTGTGTTTTTCATTTCTTTCCATATTATATAAGTGAAGTTGCAGTTGTGTTATTTTTCAATATTGGTTGAGAATTTGTTTTCATAAGTTTAATAATCATTTAAGATAGGAGATTGATAATCAGTGATTGCAATAGTTGATTTTTTACATGGTATCAGAGCGTTGTTAAGGGTAGAAGAGTTTTTCCCCAGGAAAGAAATTTTGATCTCTTTAGATTTATTATTGCTTTTAATCCCTTGAGATGGCTTCAACTAGTTTGAGAGATCAGGATAGATTGGATGGTGCCTCAAATTTTGGTGTTTGGAAGGCCATAATTTATTTATTGTTGGAAGAGAATGGTATCAAGAATTATGCTACTAGTGTTGTACCTGTACCAATGGATGCAACCCAGCTTGCAGCATATAGAAAGGATGATGCCAAAGCAAGGAGGATTATCCTTGATGGTGTCAAGGATCATATTGTTCCACATATTGCAAAGCTAGATACGGCGAAGAAGATGTGAGACACCATTCAAAATCTATACCAGAATGCTACCACCAACAGGAAGTTGATTCTTAGAGAGAAGCTAAAGAATACTCGAATGAATCAGGGAGAAGACATCACAAGTTACCTCACTAGGCTCAAACTTGTCAAGGATGAGTTAGCCATTGTTGGAGATAGCCCTAGTGATGACGAGCTAGTGAGAATAGCCCTAAATGGGTTTACTAAAAAATGGAGTGTCTTTGTTCAAGTTGTCAGTAGATGAGACACTTTACCAAGTTAGGATTGACTATGGACTGATTTCACTTAGGAGGAGTTTAGACTAAGTCTTGTCAATGGGGCCAACAAGAGTCAAACAAATGAGGTGGAACAAGAGAATGTTGCCCTAGCAGGTAAAGGGAAAGCAAAGAAGGGATCTAGCAAAGGATCAAATTCACAAAGTGAGAAGAAGAAGAAGGACCTTTCTAAGATCAAATGCTTTGGATGTCACAAGTTTGGCCACTATGTCAGTGATTGCCCAAAGAGGAAGAAGGGTAAGAAGCAAGTGGTAGCTTCAACAAGTACGGAAGAACTCTCCAATAGAATGGAAGATGAGTTTGCACTCATAGCTTATATGGTTAGCTCAACCTTATAGTGTGTTTGGTATATAGATAGTGGGGCATCATTTCATATGGCAGGAGTTAGAGAGTACTTCTCCAATTACAAGGAGGAGGACACCAACATCCAGATTTCTATGGGAAACTTGTCCAAATTCAACCCTGTTAGGAAAGGGACCGTTCAGTTTTACAGGGAGAATGGAAAGATAATTTGACTTCATGATGTGTTATATGTGCCAAGCTTAGGTATGAATTTGATTTTTGTATCTGTTCTTCAAGATAGGGGGTATAATGTACTCTTTAGAGGGACAAATGTGTTGATTAAGCACACGGATTGGAAATCACCCATAACTATTGGAGTTAGGAGTGGTCACCTTTATAGATTACAGTTTGATACTCCTAAGGCACTCATGAGCAACAATAATCATAGAGATCTTGGAGAGCTATGGCATAAGAGGATGGGCCATATTCATCATGGAGTACTTAGATTGCTTCATGAGACGGTGATAGGTGTTTTAGAGGTGAGCATAGAGCATGATGATGTATGTAAAGGATGTGTGTTGGGGAAGTTTGTGAAAGCATCTTTTCCAAAGAGTGACACCAGATCTAAGGGTGTTCTTGATCTAGTACATTCAAATGTTTGTGGACCAATATCGACAAAATCTCTTAGAGGATATGAGTACTATGTTACTTTTATTGATGATTTCTCTAGAAAGACCTGGATATACTTCTTGAAGACTAAGGATGAGGTTTTCAGTCGATTCCAAGAGTTCAAGGCTCTTGTCGAGAATTTGACAAGAAAGAAGATAAAGGTTCTTCGGTCAGCCAATGGAGGCAAGTACAAAGGAAATGTCTTCCAGGAGTTCTATACTAGAGAAGGAATCAAGAGAGAATGGATTGTTCCTTACAATCCACAGCAGAATGGAGTTGTTGAGAGGAAGAACCGTTCTATATTGGAGGCAGCAAGAGCTATGCTACATGACAAGGACATGCCCCGTTACTTATGAGTAGAAGCGTGTAATACAATAGTCTACATTCAGAATAGAGTTCCACACAAGGTGCTAGGGAAGATGACACCAGAGGAGGGTTTCACAGGGAAGAAGCCAGATGTTAGTCACTTCAGGATATTCGAGAGTTTGGCATATTGCCATATTCCTAGAGATACATGTACAATGGTAGATCAGACTGTAGAGAGGAGGTACTTTGTTGGGTACAGTGAGACCTCAAAAGTATATAGGATTTTCATTCCAAGGACTAAAAGAATTATTGTCAGATGGGATGTCAAGTTCGTGGAGGACAAGGCATTCAGGAGATCCCAGGATTTGCCAGCAGATGATCAGAGTGAGCAGCCAATAGAAGCTCCAAGACCAAGTCAAGGGTAGCAAAGCTCAAGTACAGTTACTAGTACGAGTGTAGACTCAGTTAGTGAAGATTCACAGAGTATGGAGCAACAGGTGCAATAAGAAATGCATCTAGAAGACTTAGAGGTTGACATTTCATCCTCTACAGTTGGCAGCGGGCAAAGGGATACTCAAGAGTTTATGGCAGCTCCTAGGAAGAGTACTAGACAGTGAAGACAACTAGCCAAGTTCAATGACTATGTGGCATTAGTTAGTCAGTTGGTAGATAGTGAGCCTTCTAGCTATCAGGAAGCTATAGAACATCAGGTATGGTGAGATGCTATGGTTGAGAAATATTCTTCAATAATGCAAAATGATGTGTGGGAGGTAGTACCTAGACCAACAAATAGGGCTGTAGTTGGATCACGCTGGATCTATAAGATAAAGCACGGTGCAGATGGTAGCATCGAGAAATACAAGGCAAGGTTTGTGGAAAAGGGGTTCTCTCAGAAGGAGGGAATAGACTATGAGGAGACATTTGCTCCAGTTGCCAAGTATACTTCTATACAAGCTATAATCTCACTTGCAACACAAATGCGATGGCAGATCCATCAAATGGATGTTAAGACCACATTTCTTAATGGTGAGTTGAAGGAGGAGGTATACATAGAACAACCAGAAGGCTTTGTAGCACACAGCAAAGAGACCCACGTGTACAGATTGAAGAAAGCATTGTACAGACTCAAGCAACCTCCTAGAGCATGGTATGAGTGCATTGATACATATTTGCAGAAAATAGGCTTTGTGAAGAGTGAAGCAAATGCTAACCTCTACTACTTGGTGGTTGGGGGTGAGATTGTCATTCTTGTTCTTTATGTGGATGACTTGTTTCTTACAGGTTCACTAGGGCTCATAGTGGATTGCAAGGGAAACCTTGTAGAAGAGTTCAAGATGAAGGATTTAGGACTTATGCACTACTTTCTAGGCATGGAAGTGTGGCAGACAGATGGGGAGATTTTCTTTGGTCAAAGAAAATATTGCATTGAAATCTTGAAGAAATTCGGGATGGAGGATTGCAAAGCCATGTCTACACCCATGATTACGAATTGGAGGAAGGTAGATACATCTAATGGAGAAAGATGTAAATCTCAGTTTGTATAGACAGTTGATTGGTTCGCTTATGTATTTGGTCAACACTAGGCCAGATATAGCATTTAGCAGTTAACTCTCTTAGTCAGTTCATGGTTGAACCAAAGAGAATGCATTGGATAGTGGCTAAGCATGTGCTACATTACTTGCGTGGTATAGTCGAGTATGGGATCTGATATGTTCGAGGTGAAGGTATCAAGTTGATAGGCTATACTGATGCAAATTGGGCAGGAAGTACAATGAACAAAATGAGCACTTCAGGGTGTTGTTTCAGTTTGGGGTCAAGAGTTGTATCTTGGTTTAGCAAGAAGCAGAAGTCTATGGCTCTAAGTTTAGCAGAAGCAGAATACATAGCAACTAGCATGGCCACATGTGAAGCTATATGGCTTCAAAAGTTGTTAGTACCCTTGTTTGGTCAAAAGGTTGAGACTACTGTGATACATTGTGACAATCAGAGTTGCATCAAGTTGTCTAAGAATCTAGTGTTTCATGATAGGTCTAAACATATAGATATCACATATCACTTCATTAGGGATTGTGTACAATGAGGTATTGTTCGACTACAATACATACCTACAGATGAGTAGGTAGTAGACATTCTGACGAAGGCTTTAGGAAAGGCCAAATTTATCTTCTTTAGAGATAAGATGGGTGTCATGCAGAACAGCTTCCTCGCTAAGAGGGAGTGTTAATTATTGTTAGTTGGACAACTATTATTTCTGACCCGAAAATAGCAGTAGTATTTATGGGTAGCTTGGACAGCTATTTGTCCTTATCTATGTATAGCAGCATTAGTTATGGGTAGTTTGGATAGTTGTTCGTCCACTTGCCAAGAATTAGTAAATAGTTGTTGCAAGGATAATTATTTACTAATTTTAGTGATTCCCTTTTGGACACCTTGCAACCAATTCTATTATTGGCTGTCGAGTTGTCTTGATCTCAGCTGTTGGTTTGATTTAATCTCAGTCATTAGTTTTTCCAATAGGGTAGTATAAAAAGGGGTCATTGGGTCATTTGGAAATACAAGTTTTGGAGAAGCATTTTGCAGTGATAGAAAATTGTCTTGCAGTGTTAGCAAGGGCACAATGTTACCATGGGGATAGCAGTGGGGAATATTAGCAGGAGAAATTAGGAGGTTGTCGAAGTTCTGCCAGTGAGAGGAAAGGAATTTTGTATCTCTTGATTTGATGAAGTTTAATATAATTTCTCATTTGTAGAACTAGTTTTCCCTGAGGAGTTTATCCAGGGACAATTTGTTTAAAAATATTGTGTTCATTGTATTGTTCATTTCTTTCCATATTATATAAGTGAAGTTGCAGTTATGTTATTTTTCAATATTAGCTGAGAATTTGTTTTCATAAGTTTAATAATCATTTAAGATAGGAGATTGATAATCAGTGACTGCAATAATTGATTTTTCACAAGTAGGCTAGTGTTCCAATCTAAAGAGAGTTTTGGATGGATTGGAGCTGCTGAAAAGTTTGAAAGAATGCACGTTTCATAACACTGAAGTGATACATTTCTTCAAAAAAGGTGAGGAATTATGTAATAAAATAAAAGCCAATAACCTTAATCTCCTTATTAGGGTGTTTTAAGGTTGTGGGGTTGGCAAACAATTTCTTTATATAGTATACATATCAAATTATTTTGATAAGTCTCGTATATATATGAAAAAAAAAAACATTTTATACACTGTTTAATTTTATAAATATAGATAACTTAAATGAAATTTTTAAGTTTATAAAATAAAGATATTGAAAATGAAGATATGTTTTAGAAGTAGTCAAACCCATGTGGCTGGTTAGTTACAACAAAACTGCCAGTCTGTCATACTTCCAGCCATTGACTGTTAGTGCTGTCAAAATAATACCAGATCCTCTGCAATGTATGAGGAAGTTAGTTTATTTTCAACATGAATTGAGGGAAGCTCTACAAACCTATAGGTGTTGGAAGTCTCTATAAATAGAGAGAAATTGTAACACATTGTGTGCAGTCAGATTAATGAAATAATTTTGTTATCTACTGTCACCATGTTTCTTTATAGTTTTAATTTTGAATATGGTATTAGAGCTGTTAGATTTTTGGGCTGTGCTGTTGGGTCCTGATGTTTATCATGCCAAGCGCTGTTGTGTCTTGATGTTATTAGAGCAAGGTTTAGCCAAGTTCAGCTGGAGATTTATTTAGAAATTCAGCTAGAAATATTGCTAGAGGGTTTTGTTGAAGGAAAATATATTGCTGGAAATGGTTTGTTTGTAGGGCTGATATTTTTTTTTGGAGTGATATTTGGTTGAAGGGCTGTTATGTTGCTGGAATATTGCTAGATTTGTTTGAAGGCTAATTTTTTTGCTAACATGGGTTCTTCAAATGAAGTTTTGCCTATCTTTGATGGAAGTGGTTTTGCAGATTGGAAGATTGCAGTCAAGAATGCTCTAAGAGAGAAGGCTTTATGGAGGTTAGTAAATAAAGAAATTGGGGAACCTCACCAAACTGATAGAGAAAAGGAGTTGTGGAAATGCAAGTTGGAGCAAGCTAGAGATGATATGTTGTTGTCAAATGAAAAGAAAGGCTGATCATTGAAGTCAATGTTTGCAATATGAAGATCAAAATAGTGATGGTTGTAGCAAGAGTTGCACTATCAGTTGTACCTGACACCTCAAAAGTTTTTACTAAATTGATGAACCATGTATCTGAAAAATATTCTTAGAGAACTAGCGAGCACAACGGCTGGGTACCCATGTGACTCGGTAGATGGATTATTTTTCATATGGACTCAATATTAGTATGCTAGAGAAATTTTTTAAATTGGTTTATCTATCATTGGATCAATGGTTTTGTGAAGTTTGACAGGTTTGTCGTAATCCAAAACCACTTGTTTAAGTAAATCTATTGAACGGTTTGTGGTAACCCAAAACCACTTATTTAGGTGAAAAACCTAAAAGTCTTGAAGGGTTTGTGGTAAACCAAAACCACTTGTTTGGGTGAAAGATCCTAAAGCATTTTTTTCCAAAGAGTTTGTGGTAAGCTAAAACCACTTAACAAGAGAAATGAATTTTCTATGTTGTAAATGGGTACCTCAAAAGGCTTAATGCTGGGACCTATCATGTTTAAATTTCTTATTGTAATTTCTCCCACTGAAAGAGTCTTTAGTGGTAGAAATTAAGGGAGGATGTTAGAAGTAGTCAAACCCATGTGGCTGGTTAGTTACAACAAAACTGTCAGTCTGTCATACTTCCAGCCATTGACTATTAGTGCTGTCAAAATAATACCAGATCCTCTGCAATGTATGAGGAAGTTAGTTTATTTTCAACATGAATTGAGGGAAGCTCTACAAACCTATAGGTGTTGGAAGTCTCTATAAATAGAGAGAAATTGTAACACATTGTGTGCATTCAGATTAATGAAATAATTTTGTTATCTGCTGTCACCATGTTTCTTTATAATTTTAATTTTCAATGATATGTATAAATAGATAAATTTATATAAAAAATTAAGTCAATTATTCACTTGCATAATGCTCATACTTGTGTCCCCTGTGTTAATTTCAATTATTGTCAAGTAGCCTTTCGCTATAAAATGGCACGTCGGCTGAGAGACGTGAAAGATAGGACGGGGTCCATCATGGCAGATGCGGCGGAGTTGAAATTTGTTGGGGATCTCATTCATCCAGACCAATTACCCTCAGCAAGTACATCTGGTGGGAATGTAAAGTGGAGGGGAGCAAGCCTCATTGAGAGCGAGGCAAGACCAGTGGCCATTGACTCCAAAGTCCAAAAAGTCGTTCATCTTCTGGAAGATACAGCCGCCTCTCCTATCGTTGCCGTCGTTGGTATGGGCGGCTCCGGGAAAACATTTCTCATGAAAAATGTTTTCAGCAGAGTGAAGGATAAGTTTGAGAAGTCTGTGTGGCTTACTGTCTCTCAGACTTATTCCCTTAGAAGGCTGCAAGCTGACTTGGCCTCCGAAATAAAAGATTTGAATGAGATTGTTGATGGGAAAGTGAGTGAGGTCCAAGCAGCCAAATTGATTCATGACAAACTTTTAGCAAGCAAAACTTGTCTTGTGGTGCTGGATGATGTGTGGAGGGCAACTGGGCAGGATGACTTGATCTATGCACTTGGCCTTCCAATGGGGAATAATAATAATTGCAGTACACAATGCAGAGTTGTGGTGACAACAAGAAGCAGATTTGAGTGCCGCGATCTGGACGCCCGTGTTTATGAGATGCAGCTTTTGTCAGAAGAAGAGAGTTGGGAGCTCTTTTGTGCTCATGCGTTCCCTGACTGCCCTCAAAATCAGCCGCCAAAGCCATTTGAGTCGATGGCTCGCGAAATTGAAAGGGAATGTGGGAGATTGCCCTTGGCCGTTAAAATATTGGGAGCGTCTCTCAAAGGCAAGAGATTGACAAGCGATCCAAAATGAGGCAGCTCAGAGCATTATCTCATGCTGAGGATCCAGTCATGCAGATTCTCAAGTTGAGTCATGATTCTCTCCCTCCTCATCTTAAGCAGTGTTTTCATTTCTTTCTTTCTTTGCTGAGGACGAGCAAATACATTCCGAATATCTCATAAATCTGTGGGCAGCAGAAGGACATATTCCTCAAGGAGATGACACGCTAGATATTGGATGGGACTATATATATGTCATCTCCATAGTCTCTGTTTGCTCGAGAGACAACCTTTCCATTATTATGATAATGATTTTTGTGGTACTAAGGTAGATACAAGGTGCAAATTACATGATCTAGTGCTTGATTTGGCCATGAGTATATCAAGAGAGAGTAAATGTGCATTTAGTGCAGAGGAAGCCTTGAAGAGAGGTCCAACCAGGGTTTTAATGGTCAAGAAAAGAGTAGGGGATGATGATGTAGATGCAATGGCAAGTGATAGGGCATATTGTGCATCATGTCTTCACACTTTATCTCTCTTAAAACAGCGGCATTCATAATATTCTAACAACTTTGCTTAGCGGTGTCAGAGTAGTGCGCATTTTTTACTTGAGTAATACAGATATCTCATCACTGCCTGCTTGTGTTGAAAATTTGAAGCTCCTTAGATTTTCGAATTTGAGTTGGACAAACATTATTGAGGTTCCAGCATGTGTAAGAAGTAACAAGAGTCTTCGTTTTCTTGATATTTCTTGGTGCTTTAGTCTAAAAGAATTGCCAAACTGGATTGGTGAACTGGACTATCTACAACATCTGGACATAACTGAATTGTATCCATTCCCAAGGGAATATCGAGAGTTGTCTCTTTAAGGGTACTTAGGTCATCTAGCTGCATTAACCTATCAGTTGAAGACGATTGACTCTTAAAGCTGGAACATTTGGTCAATTTGGTCAACCTTTGTGAAGTGCACATACGTATTTATCACGATGCTCAATTGAAAAGTATAGAATATGGGATCCTTGCCAGCTTGGTGAAGATGCGTATTTTGAAACTATACCATAGTCTTAGATATGGCTATGATAGTCCTCCACCTCTATTAGAGAAGATGACAGCTATGAAAGATCTTCAAGTCCTTTCGTTAGTCAACTTTGCATTGCCAGATTGGATATGTGCCTTCTCAAATCTGATGACATTGTATTTAGACGGAAACCATTGTGCTGAATATCCACCACTAGAAACATTGCCCAACTTAATATGTTTGCGTTTAATGCACAACGCAAATTGCAAGGTATTGCCAAAAGGGTTTTGGAAACCAAGGGTATTCCCGCAGCTATGCTTTCTTCAAATTTATTTTTTTGATGAGTTAGAAGAGTTGTCAGAAACAGAGATAGAGGAAGGAGCAATGCAACACCCAGAGACACTACAAGTAAGCTGGTGTTCCAATCTAAAGAGAGTTCTGAGTGGATTGAAGCTGCTGAAAAGTTTGAAACAATGCACGTTTCACATTTCAGTACACTGGAGTGACACATTTCTTTGAAAAAGGTGGGGAATAATCTAATAAAATGAAAGCCAATAACCCTAATCTCATAATTAGGACATAATGAGGTTGTGGGGTTGGCAGACAATTTCTTTATATAGTATACATATCAAATTATTTTGATAAGTCTAGTATATATATGAAAAAATAATTTTTTTAATAGAATGTTCAAATTTATAAATATAGATAATTTAAATGACATTTTAAAGTTTATAAAATAAAGATATTGAGAATGAAGATATGTATATATAGATACATTTATATAGAAAACTAAGTAAATTATTTACAAAGAGGTTCACACTATATAATCCATAAAATCAAGTAATTAATAAACACAACTTAATGTAAATAATGTTATATTTTTTCTTATGTTAATATTTATAAAATTAAACTAATCTAGTTCTCATTATGACTTGACTTTTCTAAAATACTATGATATTATTTTCCTTTTAAATCCACCTATATTTTTATACATGTAAATTAGACACCTCAAGTAAAATTTGTAAAATAATTATTATAATTTTTAATAGAGAAAAAGTTAACATTGACAAAAAAATTTATTTACAAATTAAAATTAAAATTTATATGCAAATCTAATTTTATTAATGTTTGTGATATTACAAATTTTATTGGTGATAAAGTTTGATTTCTAAGAAAAAAATATTTTATAATTTTTTTTTTTGTTTATGCAAATGAATCAAGGATATTGAAATATCTATTTGCAAAAATTTCAAAGTGATCGATGGTATGATACATCAAATAGATTTTTTTTTGTGTATTTTCTAAATCTCTTTCACGTTAGAGTGTTTCAAAGTTTGCATTAACACAAATAAATTTCTATTTATAGTTATTCTAAATGAATAATTTATGATAGAGAGTAGATATTTCTTTTTGTGTGATCTAAGATATCTAGATATTTTCATGTTAATTTAATGTTTGTATTGCGTTATTAATCTTAGTTAATTATATTAATTTTTTGTTTATAATTTTTTAATATTTTTTAATTATATATTAGTGTTATTAGAAAATACATTAGAAAATATTAGAAATTATTAAAAAAAATTAGTCTAGAATATTAGAAAATTATTAATTTAACATTAGGAAACAAATATAGAAAATAATAGTGTTAAATTAGATAAATATTAGAAATTACTTTAGAAAATATTTTAAAATGTTAATCTAGAATATTAGAAATATGTTAGTATAACATTAGGAAATTTTTTAAGAAAAATATTTTTCTTATTAGAAAATTATTTAAAATATATATTAGAAAATATTAGAAAAACATAAGAAAATATTTTTTAAAATATTAGTCTAAAAAATTAGAAAATGTTTGAAAAATATAAGAAAATATTTTAAAAACATTACAAAATATTAGAAAAACATTAAGAAAATTTTAAAAATAATAGTCTAGAATATTTGAATTTTTTTAGAAAATATTTAAAATATGTTAATTTAGAATATTAGAAAAATATTAGCATAACATTAACGAAACAAATTTAGAAAAATATTAGAAAAAAATTAGCAAATATTAGAAAAAATTACAAAATATTAGAAAAACATTTGAAAATATTTTTTAAAATATTAGAATAGAAAAATATAAAATACTATAAATTATTCGCAAATAATAAAAAATATTATTATACAATAGGAGAAAATATTAGAAAAAAATTATAAAATATTAAAAAAAAATTATCACTAATATTAGAAAAATATTTTATAATATTATGAAACAAATTTAGAAAATATTTGTTCTATTAGAAAAATATTAGAAAAAAAATAGAAAAAATGATAGAAAATTTTAGAAAATATTAATTTTTTTACTACAATATTATAAAATATTAAAAAAGCATAAGAAAATTAAAAAAAAATTATTCTAGAATATTTGAAAATTATTAATTTAAGATTAGGAAGAAAATTTAGAAAACAATTAGTATTTAATATTAGAAAACATAAAATAATAAGTTTAAAAGTCTAACCCTAACCCTAACCCCATATATAACCATTGTTCTAATCTTAACCCTAACCCTAGACGAAACCCTAACTCTAACTCTAGCTTAAGCTCAAACTCAAACTCGAACCCTAACTCTAACCCTAATTTTAACCCTAACCCTAACCCTAATCATAACTCTATCACTGACCCTAACCTAAACTGTAACTCTAACTATAACTCGAAACATAGCTCTAATCCTAACTCTAATTGTAACCTAACTAGGTAATGAGCTAACCCTAACTCTAATTTTAACTCAAACTCAAACCCTAACTAGATAACCCTAACCCTAACCCTAACCCTAGTCCTAACTCTATCTCTAATCATAACAATAATCATAATCTTATCTCTAATTCCACCCCTAACCCTAACCTTAGAACCCTATATATAACCTAGGTAGTTCTATAACCCTAATTCTAATCCTAATTATAACTCTAACTCTAGCTCAAACCTTAACTAGCTCTAACTCTAACTTGAACCCTAATTATAAAGTTGTAATTACATAATAATAACCCTAATTTGCTAACCCAAACTTTAACTATACCCCTATTGTTAACCCTAGAACTCTAATTTTAATTATTAACCCTAACCATAAGCCAAACCTAACTTTAACTAACTCTAACTCTAACTCTAACTCTAACTCTAACTCTAACTCTAACCCTAACTCTAACCCTAATCTAACTAGGTAACCCTAACCCTTACTCTAATTCCACCCCTAACCCTAACCCTAACGTTCTATATATAACCCTAGTTATATAACCTAATTATAATCTTAATTTTATAACTCTAACTCTAACTTCATAGCTTGAACCCTAACTAGCTCTAACTCTAACATGAATCCTAATTATATAACTGTAATTGCAACCCTAACTATAATGCTAACCCAAACTTTAACTCTATCACTAATGTTAACCCTAGAACTATAATTCTAATTCTTAGCCCTAACCCTAACCCTAGCCCTAAGACAAAGCCTAACTCTAATTCTAGGTCTAAAACTCAAACTCAAGCCCTAACTCTAACCCTAATCTAAGCCTAACCCTAACTCTACCTCTAACCTAAAACCTAACACTAATTCCACCCCTAACCCTAACGAGCTATATATAGCCCTAGTTTTGTAACCTTAATTATAATCTTAATTTTATAACTCTAACTCTAACTAGATATCTTGAACCCTAACTACCTCTAACTCTAACTTGAACCCTAATTATATAACTCTAATTGTAACCCTAACCGTAATGCTAACACAAACTTTAACTATATCCCTATTGTTAACCTTAGAACTATAATTCTAATTATTAACCCTAACTCTAACCCTAAACCAAATCCTAAATCTAACTCTAGCTCTAGAACTCAAACTCAAACCCTAATCTAACCCTAACTTAATCTCTAACCCTAACCCTAACTTTGATCCACCCTTAACCTTAACCCTAACAGGCTATATATATAACCCTAGTTCTATAACCCTAACTATAATCTTAATTTTATAACTCTAAGTCTAGTTGGATAGCTTGGACCCTAACTAGCTCTAACTCTAACTCGAACCCTAATTATATAACTCTTATTATAACCCTAACCATAAAGCTAACCCAAACTTTAACTTTACCAAACTATTGTTAACCCTAGAACTATAATGCTAATTCTTAACCCTAATTATAAATCTAACCCTAACTCTAAACCTAATCTACCACAAACTATAACTCAAACTCTAATCTAGTTCAAACCCTAACCCTAATGAGCTCTCTTTCTCATGTATGATATATTGATGTGAAGATTAGATGATTTATGATTTGTATCTTTTAAATATAAATTTGTGTACTAGATTACATACATGTTATGTGCATTTACAATATATATTAGCTCGATCATTGCATGTATGACTTCACCTGATCAGCCTCAGTGTATTGAGGCTCTTGTTGTGACTCCTACTAGTGCAGCTCCTATTGTGGCTCGTATTGTGACTCATGGTGTAGTTTGTGGTGTTGCTTGTGGTGCCACTGATGATGGGGCTCATGGTGTGGCTCGTTGTAGGGCTCGTGGTGGGGCTCGTGCTACACCACTTGGTGCAACTCCTACTGAAAGTCCTATTGTGGCTCTTGCTATGACACCTCCATGGATTGATATTGATGCACTATTTTCATTCGTAGAGTAGAAGGTTACTAGATTAAAGCAATCTATACTCTCCTCCAATGATGGTGTATATAGATAGATCTGTGCAACCATATGTAAGAGTTTACAAGATTTTAGTACTAGATTTAGAGAACATCATTCTTTTACCCTTGATGTATCAGTTTCCATATCTAGGGAGCTTAGAGCTGATATTTTGGGAGATGCATCTTTCGATGAGGTCACCAAAAGGAGCTCAAAAGAAGAGAGCTTGAAAAAGGAGACCAAGTTTCCTAGTCAATGGGAGCCAAGTTACTCGGCTCAAACACAAGCCAAGTAATGCAGGGAGAAACAAAAATGTTCCAGAAAATGCATAAAAGAGTTAATGGTTTCTCTTCTTCTTTCCAAAACTACTAACATGCATAACGAAAAGTACCAATGGAGACAAGATCACAAAAAAATAGATTTGAGACTTTCAAGTATGCTTGCTTGTTTCCTATTAACTAAGTCAAATTGATACAAATATGGAGAGTAAACTATAAACCCTAGAAGAACAAAGTATCTAAATACTTAAATCAGACTTACAACAACTTATGGTTGGATACAATAAGCCTGAAGAAAACACTACTCATACAAGACAAAACTTCAGTTCTACAAAACTCAGAAGGTTAGTCACTCATGGTGCTATTACACTTTGATGAATTGGTTTTTCTACTGCTGCTCTATTGAACTTGTTTGACTCTTAAAATGTCTAGATCTAACTTATAGCATAAAGGAGCATTCCCCCCTTTTGTCTTTTGTTGTCCACACAAAATCTCCCTCCCATTTTCAAATTCAAACTAACCTACCATATTTAATGTTTCTGACTATTGCAGTTATAAAGTATTTTGATGGGTAGATGTATTCAAGTGTAACGCCCCACTTGGGAACCCAAGAGAAATAAACCTAACATGTTACAATGTTTACCGAACTATTTTTAAAAAAAAAGTTTAAACATCATCAAGATAACATTAATGTGGAAGCAATAAGAACATACACATCAAATACACATTTGAAATTATAAATACAGTTTCAATTCCTCAAGGGTTCCTTCATGTTGAGTCACATTTAATAATTTAAATCAATTAGTTTAAGTTCCAAGTACAATGTCTCAAGATCATAAAGAAATAATAGATACATAATCGCATAAGCAAAGCATAAGTATATCTAATATAATGAAAGTACATCCACTAAATAACATCCACTACACATGTTGCAGGGTATTTGAAAATAGATACAATAAATCAGAATACATGATAACATATATACATCATCTGAAAAGAAGTCTCTAAGATAAGAAATAAGAATGATAAAGGTACATCTTCTGCAATGAACATCCAATAGCTGGCAATATGAGGGGAACCCAAATGGTAAGAAGACACTACCTCCCGACCACGTGGTTACCTAGTCAAGCTTCCACTCCCATCGTGCAGGGAAGATAATGAACAATCCACATACGGCTAATCAAACATAAAACATTCCTATGCAAGGTACCCCCTAATAGCCAAAACTACCTCAAAGGTAACACATGCTACTCAAGAAGATAAAATAATCCAAAAGTAAGAACTCTCAATCCAATACCAACTCCACATAACCAAACATAATACACGAACCAAGTATAACCCAAATACCAAGATCATAAGATAAAGTCAATGAAAGATAATCAGCTCAAGTCAAAAGCCACATGTCAAAAGTACAATATCCATGAATCACCAATCATCATCAATGAAATTAATAACCACAATAAACACATCCAACAATAAGTACACCACATCCAACAATAAGTACACCATCAGAGGTACACAAAACCTACAGAGAAAACTCAGGCTACATACTAGGGATTGTCATCACATGGCTACTTGAGTTACCCTAGACTGATCTCTTAATAGACCTCGGACCCTCAAGCGTTGAGTTACCTTGGACTGGTTACTCTGAACCCTGGACCCTCAACATGACACATGTGGAAACGAAAAAGCCCTCTCAAAAAGACGAGACAATCATCCCATTCCCATCCTTAGTCTATACAAGCACTCAAGGCATGGGTGGATCAAATATCTCTAACTTATCTGTTTAGTGTGTTTCCCCCCAAACAATTTTTAATTACTAGATTATCACTTATTACATAAATTTCATTAGGTTACCCTGGCACTGACCACTTTGGGTCCCGGACCCCTATTGCAAGCCACTCCCAAGTCACGTACCTAGACAACCTCTCCTAAGCACATAAAAAACACAGTTGTGTCCCATACCACAACACTCATAATGATCAAACTCGGTTCCTTAATAGGCAACCTGATAATAAATGCTCCACAAGTAAATCTCATAAATATAATCTCAATTTGAATCACAAAACACATCATGACATCCAGCCACATAAATAGTATAAAATAAATTTAGAAAAACCTTTGGTGTACATCCTAAACTGATCAACAACTAATCGACTCCAAAATCCAAAAGCATAGATAGTACAAGAAACATCACAATTTCATAGTTAAAATACATAATTGGATTACAAGTAAAGTTTTAGTGTATGTTACAAGTTATAAGATTCTCCATTTATTCCATCCAATAACCCATTCATTTATTTAGTTAATAACGACTTATTGATTTTAAATAGAATAACTATAATTTTATAAAAAATCAATATTGTTAATTATTAACAATAACAATTAAGTAAGTTTTAAACTCCATTAAATTAACTTCCATTCTTAATTAAATTAAATTAAATTATCTTAATTAAATCAATTAATAATTATATCCATACTCACATAAATTAACAATTAGCATTATAAATTACTTATTAGTAATAAACAATTATTAAACAAAACTATTGAAAAAGAAGAATTTTTAATTAATAATATTTATTAATTATTAAATTTATTAAATTAGTATTTGTAAATTAATTAATAAATATTAATAAACATTATAAATCAAAATAATAATTAAAAGTTTATATATATTTAAAAAGACTATTAACATAGTACTTTAATGAAAATATTAATAAAATATTAATAAAACTTTAAAAGTATCCTATTTATAGTAATAGGCCGCCGATCCAAATATGGTTAAGTGGGGCACATTTTTTTTTAAATTTAATTTGTTTGTTGTTAAAAACTTTTATAAAATTAATGTTAATCAATATTAAAATCAAACTCTCTAACACTCATAAATTGGAAGAAGGTGATTAGCTGTATTTTTTCTACCAATAGCCGCCAACTTATTAATGGTGCCACGTGATTTAAAATTACAGGCAACCACACTCGTATGCACGGCTTTAACAACCACGTAGAAGGTAAGGGGTCATTTTTTAATATATGTTTTTTTTTTACAATTTTTTTTCATAAATTAAAACTTTTAAAACAAACACCCCCATTGCAATTGCATATAAATATATGTATCATATTATTTTTAGATTTATCTAAAGTTCAACATAAATTATATATTATCACCCTTTTAACATATGTATTTTAATTTTAATTTTATTAAAAATTAATAAAATTAATTCAAACATTATTGTTTTATTATATATATTTTTAACAATATTTACAAATTTAGTCTAATAGGATAAACAAGTTTAGCCAATCAAATTTCTAATTTAAAATTTTCTTTTAAATCTCAAACCTTTCCTAGATTTAACTACGATTTTCTTTCACCTGTAGAAGAGGTTTCGGATGGAATTATTTTTCTTTCAATCTAATCATACATACAAGATACAATACAATTATCCTAGATACAGAACACGAAGCGATAGATTCATGCAAGAAAACCTAGAGAAATTGATTTCAGCAAACACGAAGAAGACAGGATCATCTAAAATTCTAATTGGATGAATGAAAACTCAAGAACTTACCTGGTTCTGATGCTAAACTCTAACAGCTAGATGAAAATTTCTACTGCAAGCAAAATCCTTTGAACCACGAAAAAATTTCCTTCTTTTCCAAACCCTCCGAGCTGCTCTCCAAAACTTGTGTGTGCCTTGAAACCTGTGTCTCCCATAATGACCCGAAAAAAAATGCTCTAATATAGAATCTAATTACCTTTTTAGGGTTTCTATCACCACCAATCTAAAATTATAATTATTTTATTTAATTAATTCTTTCATGCACAATTAATTTTTTTTTAATTAAAATATTATTTTATTATTCCTTTCATGCACTTTAAGTGAATTATTAAATTATTTTATTTAATTTCCACTTGACTTCGCTTTAATTAATTTATTAACTTTTTAAATCTCATGCGCACTTTAAAATATCTTTATAAGTTCACATATTTTATCTTTTTAATTAATTTCATATATTTTAATCTCATGCACGCAACATGCGAACTTAAATCTTTTTCATAAATTAATATCTTTTCACTTCTTAATTTATTTTTGAGCATTTAATTTGATAAATATTTATTAACTTAAATAACAATAATATTTAGCACTTATTTAAAAATGAACTCTAAATATATTATTAGTTAATTAAATAAATACTATCACGTTCTAAATTTATTCTTAAAACTTTTATCTTCAAATTCAATTCTTTTTACTTAATTAATTTCTCAATTAATTAAATATAATTAAATATTTGAAATGCCATAATAATTTTCCATTAAATTAAATCATTAATTTAATCTTTTAATTAGACTTAATTAATAGAAATTCATCAAAGACTCATAAAACAACAGATGCACAAAATACTCATGGGTCTTAAAAAGGGTAGACAGTCTATTATGAGTCCTCCTTGCAGGACAAGTATTATAGGCTATGGCTAGGATTGGACTTGATCATTATCTTCCCATTCTCACCATTTGAGTATTTGTAATAGGGCTTGCTCAACCTAGCAATTCAGGAAAGTTGATGCCCGATACTTGCATCCTGCATAAAAGACGAGCATGTACATGTATCTAATATATATATATATATATATATATATATATATATATATATATATATATATATATATATATATATATATATATATATATATATATATATATATATATATATATATATATATATATATATATATAAACTAAATAGGCAATGGCAGGGAGTGGTTCATCGTGTAGATCTCGACTTGCAGGTGACTACGACTCCCTCCCTTAACCACATCAAACACGCCACACAGAAAGATAAAATAAACATGCACACCATACACATGCAAGTATGGGGTAAGTATCATAAAAATCACAAGTCTAATATCAAATGCGTACATATAATAATGCATCTCTATCAATACAACATAATTATCATTAAAGACATCATGTTAACATTTTTATAAAAGAAACCACATTTACTAATTAGGAATCATCAAAACATCATTAACAACATGTGAAATGAAAACAACTAAGAAATTATAATAGATATGTTTGTAATTCAAGACATGAAATAATATCAGAATATTATAAATCCAGTATCTCTAAAACTGATATATGCATAAAATTGGCCTAAGAGAATTTGACAATGACAACAGAAATGCGATCTAGGGGCAGGCACTACATGGAGGCTCACCAGACAACATCAAACAATTAATATTCCAACATTGAGGTGATAAATTTTTAGTTATATTTAGTGATCATTTCAAATATTTCACAAGATTTTATGTTTTTTTGTAGGTCATGCTCAAAGATAATTTTTAGTTTTTAGTGCCCAAGGTATTTATTCAATTTTCACATAGGTAAGCATGCATGTCAATAGAATATTATCAACTACACCTTCCACCTAATCTAGGGTAGGAGTTGGCTATACAAAAGATAAATTTCTCCTCTCCAAGCACCATGCATAGTCCATTCTCTCATTTTCCATATCATACATGCTTTTCCCATCACTTATGTATTATAGGGTGTTTGTAGTCATGCCACCTTTCCAAAATCATCCATTATGTAATTTATGTTTATTAGTATTGTAGTTACAAAATGATGGAGCATGATTTATATTTTATTCAAAATAATATGTCTTCTTATATAAACATATTCAAGTCAACTAATTCTATTTATTTAACTCTACATTGGTTTAATTAAATACACAATTTAGAATATTCTTATTGGCTCATTTTCAATAGGAATAGATTAAAAATAATGTGTTTTACACTTACACAATAAGTTAAAATAATGTTATTGATGTATAAATTTGTTAAATGTCTAATTTTAGATATATATATATATATATATATATATATATTTTAATGTAAATTTAAAAGCATTAGAAATGAAAAAAATGATAAAGAAGTTGAATAGTTTGAACTTGAAGTTGAGAAGTTGCTATAGTTGCCACTTTTCCTGGACTAGCTAAGCATCACTATCATCAAAATCCTCCTCATTTATTACATAGGACATTTCATTGTTCATTGTTTTTTCTTCAGATTCACTATCAGTGTTAGTATGCATGTCAAAGTCAACATCATCTTCATTGCTTCCAATATTAAGACATGAACCATTGCCACTACCACTGCCACTGCCACTGCCACTACCATTGTCACTACCGCCACTACTGCCACTGCCACTGCCACTTGGGTTTGAAATGTTGGCTATCCCTCTTCTTTGACATTGGTTTCTCCAAATGTTGAAAGCCCTATCATAAGGGAAACTATCTACCTCATACCTAGAATTATAGAGCCTCAAAAAATTATCCAAATTTTTTTCTAATTTGTTTCTAACCTTTGACTTTGGGAAGCCCAAAGTATTGAAAACTCTCTCATCCTCCACTGAACCCAATATCATTGTCAAAGATAAATCAATAAGCTTAAAATATTCTAGTATCAACTCTCTCAATTGATTGTTGTCACCAAGGTTTTTCCAAAGCTTTCTTACCACTCCCTCTTCATTTGGGTTCTCCATAAGATCATATTGTTCCCTAATTATGTTTGCAAAAGAATATGATTGATCTGTCAGTTGAGATTCATCTAAAATTCCATTTATATAGTTACTTCATTGATTACTTTATGTTTGCAAAAATGCTGAATCAAAGTCCTCATCCTTCTTCAAAAATTAGTTAGATAGTTTAGAGACCAATATTGTGGAAAAATAATTGAAATTGCTTCGAGCAATTCTTCTAAAGTGAATCTAAATCTAATTTCTAATGGAAGATTGTAGAAAACTCGCTTGATAGTGTTAAGCACGAAGTCTTTGATCATCTTGTTGTCTTCACTTGTAACACATGAAAGAACCTTCTCTGGTTCCGATTCTACTTTGCTTCCTACTTTGTTTGGGTTGGAGTTGGGGTTGACACATGCATAGTACTGCATTGGTATGTCAACTCCATGTACCCTAGCACATACCTCATCATTTACACCAATATGTAAAAAGTTTGTAGGATTGTTCAAATCTGTGATTTCTATCCACTTTGGAAATTTTGATTCATCTAATGGTAGTAATTGATATAGAGTATCTAGGCTATTACATTTTATTTTATGCATCGTATTATATTCTATTTGTACATAGCTCTTTGTTGAACCTTTTTTATAAATTTTTTTATGTCCTATAGCATGGGGAGAATAGCTGTTAAAGTTAAGAGTATCTTAACATTAGTTAGACTTGAATATAGCCGAGGGAATCTATCTCACATAGAGTGGATTAGTCCAAGCAATGATGGATATTCAAAGATTACTCGATGCACTAGTCCATCCAAAGAGATCCATCTAGTATCATTGTCTTTAAAAAGCTTTCTCCCATTAGTAAGTCCTTGAGCAAAGTGTTGAAATTCTCAGACCCATTTTGGACTTCGATAAAAGTATTGGTAAATCTCTTTGATTAGAGATTCCAGTTTACTTACACAACCAAAATAGTGTAGGGTGTCAAATCATTCTTGATCTTTTTGCAAAGACTGCCTTTATGACCTTGCATAACTGAAGCTCCATCTGCTCCAACACACACCAACTTTTTGTCAATCTCCATGTTATCCAAACCTCCACCCTCAATTAGAGTACTCTTTAATAAATCATATAAATTTTCAGCTTTCACACCACAACTTAATTTAGTAACAAATAGTAGAAAGGGTTGATGACAAAGATTGTTTACATTATAAACATGCATGTACACCTAGGAAGTATTATCAATTGTTGTAACTTCATCTAGAGAAAATGCAATAAAATTTGAATGCTTTATTTTTTCCTTCATATCTTCTTTTTCAACCTATGCAAGACATCAAGCCCATTCCCACCTACTATTTACTGACTAGTGACTATTTGGATAGTTTCAAACTTTAAAAAAGCACAATAAGGTAGTAATTGAAGGGTAGTTCATCATAGGACATCCTCTACACAAAATATAAAAGACCACACTTAATTGAACTAATTTTCTCATATTTTGCACTTCCATTTCTTTCCTAATGAAATCTTCAATGGAAACTTTTCCTACAAAATGCTTCTCCCATAATTGCTAGTGTAACTCATATATTTTGGCATTCCTGATATGTAGATAGTTGTCCTTTGTTTTCCAAGTTACCATGGATTTTTCAACTCCACCTATAGTTTTCTTTTTTTAAACCTTACATACGTTCTTTTCTATGGTATCAAGTTTAAGCTGCAACCTCTTCTCCTTTTTTGTTAAATCTTTGTGCAAATCTTACATCTACATTCTACAAGAGGTTCACCATCAATTGGATTGGCCACTAGTTTAATGAACTAGTACTTTTCCACTCATTATAATTGAAAATTCCTTTTGGAGAAATCATAATGAGATTGATTTTTCTTTGATTCCAATTTTCTTTTCCCCTTTTGTGCATGAACATGATTTATGGAATCACTTTTGGTTTTCTCATCCAACTAGTCTAGAACTAACTCCAACTCTATAATATTAGTTTGTGACTCCCTACTCAAGGGAAGTGCCTCCAAATCGTGTTCAATTTTTTTCTTGACTAAGATATTAGGTTCAACAACTTGAACTTCTTCAATATGGTCTGAGTCTCCAACTTGTGATGAATCTCCTTTTTCAATAAGCATTGGAGATCCTACTTGTGAATCTTGTAGGTTGTCAACATTTCCACCACCCAAATATGCCGATATAGTTTTGTGTTTTGGTAATGGTGGCCTCTCTTGGCTTTCAAGGATCCTACCAAAACCCTTGTTACCTTCTTGTTTGAAATTGCAAACCAATAAAGGCTGCAAAAATTAAATTGACTTATTTGTTGAACAAAAGACTTAAATAGTGATGAGTCAAAGACTATGAACAATGGCAATAGACTACTTAGAGTTTTAGACTACATATAATAACAATAATATGATTCATTCTCAAAAAAGGGTACTACTACTAAGGTACTATAGTCTATGGTACTATTCAATATAATTCGCAAACCTATAGGCTATCTTAGCATGTGAGATGCCCAGTCACCAGTGGACACTAGATAATAAAACTAAAAAAATAACAAGTACCACTGTCGACATAAAAAATATTTAAAAATCACTTTCCTTTTAGGAAAACTAGGGTCCACAAGTCAATGGGCAATGTAATTGGCACTTTGAAACTTCGGCAACAATAAGAAATGCTAGTCTCCAGGCTAGAAAAGAGCAAATTGTGTAGAATAATAATATTTTATAGTCCAATCTAGGTTGGAAAGTTATGCAAGATTAACACGTGGGAATGCCAAATGTAGGAAAAATGCATTGTCCTATGCAAGCCCATAGTAGGAAACAATTGGCTAAATGGGGCTAGTGGTCGACACACATTAGGAAAATGGTAGGCGATGCCCAACCCAAGGGAAAGTTATTTAGTTGTAGTAATGGCAAAAGAACGTGTGCCAATAAGAAATAACATGAAAAGGATGGCGAAATGTTTCAAATAAATGTATCTAAAATGCATATTGCAGTGGTGATTGGACCAATATTTTTGACCAATCATGTGATAACTAATGGGCAACTACCACGGGCGTTGGACCCAAATTTGATAAATATTTGGTAACACAGTTGACCTACATTACATGTGCTATTCACAAAATGGCGATCGACCCATGAGATGGGATTGCCAAATGGTGAAGATTCACAACTAAAGTAATCTCTAGGTTTGCTTTGAAAATTATACAAATGTATTCTTAGAAAAAGAAAAGATACAAGATAATTACAAAAGGTCAATCCTTATAGAAGGAGTTTGAAACTTGAAAAGAGTATCCTAAAATGTACAAAGGGTAACCTAAAAGGTAAATGCTATTTAATAATTACTAATAATTATTAAATATGAATGCAAAAGGTGCATAAAGTGAAATCTTAAGAAGGGAGAAAAGGTAATTTAATTAATGAAATTAAATTAACCTTTTTCTCTATCGCCCCCCTTAGATGAGAAACAATGCAGCTACAAATGTTGTAATGCTAAATGCAAACTTGGGTCCCAACATCAAGGCTTGATGAGTATCCAATCACAATCAAATCTCTATGAAATGAACAAATAGAAAAAATCCAATGGGAAAAACTCTACTCCAAAAAGAGATAGGAAATGAAAGAACAAATGAAACATCTCAAGAGAATCTCTTAAGACCATAATTACCATGATAGCCTCCATGATAGAAGCTTGAGATTCCATAGCCCCCCTAGAATGGCAGAACTTTTGTGTTGATGAACATACCAATGTGGCTCCAATCTGAAGGAAACAAAGGCCGTGGACAAGGATGATAAAACTAATGTATGTAAGGTGCAGTTGAAAGTCTTAGTTGATGCTCAAAGGAGAAAGCATGAGAATCATGAAATGGAATCTCAAATGAAAGTGGACTAACAGGTGTGTTGAATCTATCATCTGAGAGGAGATGTGTGTCCTCTAATATATCCTCAAAAACTACTATAGGTGGCTTGATGACTGGAGCTATGATAGTGGGCAATGTTGAAGAGTAATCCTATGCAAGAGATGGAATCTGAATAGGAGGTGGAGGTGTAGAAGTCATAGCACTGATCTTAGGAATAACACATAAGTTCAAGCAATCTGAATTCACCTCAATAAACTCTCATGAAAAAAAATAGTGAGTCTCCGATAGTGGAGATGGTGGACCAAAATGTGAGAAGGAATATAGATGGGAAGCATGATCAACAATCCCTATAGCAATAATATTTCCTATCTCACTATCTCTAATATAAATTGGATGTTATGCAAACTCATATATCTACCCTATCCCACTATGTGTCATCTAATAAATAGAGAGAAGGTTAGAGGACAAAGATGGAACACAAAGTACATCATGAAATGCACCATCATCAATGTCAATAGAACCTTTCTCACATACAGTCATAATAGTTTTGTTCCCCATCAAAATGTATGGAGTAGGAGAAACCTTAGAGGAAGAGAACAAATCCTGAGAAGATATCATATGGTGTGAAGCATTTGAATCTAGTAACCATCTAGAAGAATTAGGAACAGAGGTTGCACATAGTGTATGACCCTTTCGTATATCTTTACCATCTGACTGAAATGATGATGATGAAGAAGGCCTAAGAGAAGTAGAAGGAATATCAATGTTTCACTTTTGAAGGAGAGTTATCAAATATGAAACCTGTTTGGCATAGTCATCTAACTTCTTTTGATAGCAATGTGTTTCATCATGATTAGGTTTATTACAATAAGCACACTTTGGTCTTTCTGGCATTGATTTACTCCCCTTAAGATGAGGTGGCCTTGATGGATTGTGAGTGCTAGAATCAATATGAGACTTTGTAGATAGAGGTTTTTGAGTCTTCTTGTTCATCCCTATAGATGTCTAAGCTACCAGTGCATGAGTCTATGAGCTTGTGAAAGAATCCAAATGAGAGAACTTAGCTTGTTCTTCAGTCAAATGATCACAAAAAATGTCAAAGGATGGCATGGTAAATCCATTACCTAAAGCATCTTTGGTGGAATAGAAGGTAGAAGCAAAAATTTGAAAGTTTCCACGAAGCTTAGAAAGAACCAAGTAGATACACTCAATGTCAGTTTTCATCTTTCCACAGCCTTGCAATAAGGATCTTTGTTGATTAAACTTCATCAAGAAGTCCTCAATGGAAGGAAAAGAATTTGATATAAATGAGGTAAGCTCTGCCTTAATTTGAAGTTCCTTGAACTCATTCATTGTACCAAATAAGCCTTCAAGCTTGGTCCACATAGCTAGAGGGGTATTGCACTATTTCAAATAAAACTGTAGACTATTTGAGACCTGAAAGGAAATCAATCCAGTCACCTCATCCATCATGTTCCTATGATGCATTTCCTTGAAAGGTCTCCATAAAGCTGGCTACACAACATCTAAACAGGAGTGCAACCCTTTTGACTGAAGAAGGCTAGTCATCAAGATCTTCAAGTGTAGTGATTGTGAGGGGTTAGAAGTTATAGACAAGAAGGGGTCTTAGCCATTATTTTATAAAGTTTTTTGATATACTAATATAACAATAGAAAATAATATAAAAATGGCCCCCATGATGCAATAAACCGAACCCTAGCTTACAAATAGAATGTATAAATGAGAGAAAAGAAAAGGAAACTTCATATATGAATCACAAATAACTGGTACAAAATATTGGCAAAACGATAGAGAATATGGAAAGTTCTTGAGAAGATCTTTTTGACATTTTCTTCAAAACACAAAATGGAGATATAACGAAGAAGTTATGCCCCTAGAAGATAGAGGTCATCAAGAAAATTCAAGCACTAAAGTAGGTATCAAATTGGAAAAAAGATCCCAAAAATTCCTACCAGTTTTTTGACATTTCTATCGGATTGGAAAAAGACTCTCATATACTCAAGATATCTCAAGAAAACTAACAGGCCTCCTGTTGAGCATAAAAAAAAATTTATAATTTAAAAAAAAAAAAAATCTCAACAACCCTTGGAGCAGAGCACTAGTGGTGGCCCGGCGGTAGGAAGGTAGCAGATTTTTTGGTGGAGGAGTAGTGGTGGTTGCAGGGCAGAGCCACTGGCACTGGCGGGGCTATGGTGCAATTGAGTAGAGGCATGAGAGGTGGAGTAGCATGCAAAATTGGTGGCCAACATAGATGAACATGGCTGGTAGAAAGAAAAAATGGCGTCAATGTAGCATTGGGCTAGAAAAGGGCCTAGAAGCTAAAAAAACCCTACGCGGGCACCCTTTCTTGTATATTTTTTATTCTTTAAAAAAAAATCACCTCGTAATGCATGTAGGAGGCCGTACGACCCTCTGGGCAATTTTTTTCTCTCAGATCAAAATTGTCCAAAGTGGACAAATTTTATATGGGAATAGGGTTTTGATGCTTTCTAGATCCAAATGTGAGGTCCGTTTGGCCTCAAACTGCTCTGAAAGTTAGTGAACCCTCCATTTGCACAAGAGATGCTTGAGAAACTCCAGATCTATTCTGACAAAACCTCATTCTCCTTTTTCTCCAAATATCGAACAAACTATAGCATATCCAGCTCTGATACCATGAAGGATTTGATCAATACAAATTCACAAAGCTTGACAAATACCTACATGTAAAAACCTGTAACAGAGAAGAAAAAGAAAAGAGGAGGAAAGGGTTTGCTCTAAAAATTATGCAAATGTATTCTCAGAAAAAGAAAAGATACAAGATAATTACAAAAGATCAATCCTTATAGAAGGAGATCGAAAATGGTAACCTAAAAGGTAAATGCTATTTAATAATTACTAATTAATTATTAAATATGAATCCAAAATGTGCATAAAGTGAAATCCTAAGAAGGTAGAAAAGGTAATTTAACTAATGAAATTAAACTAACATTTTTCTCTAACATATCTCACCTCTTCAACTTGTAATACAAAACCAAGAGGTTGGACAATTTGGGCAATGAAATGCCAAAACTCTGGCTGGAGATTTTTTAATTTCAATCCAAGGTGGGGTGTTGCAAGCCACAACCTATTATTCAACTTTACATTTGGTTGACCATTGAAAGGCTCTAAATAGAGATGTACCCACTTTCCAATAATCCTTTGAAGAACTCTTTCTTACATTCCATGAGTTTTGAAGAAAACCACAAATAACCTTTTTTGGATCATTCTACAAAAACTAATTATTTGAATTCCTAACTTACTTTCCCAAATGTTAGCAAGCCAATCATCAAAAAACTTTTGAGAAGGTTAGGAATCTTTATTTAAAAAAATAAAGAAGATAGCAATGTCTTTCAACCTCATCTACTCTTTCCTAATGGCCAAAACCATATCTTCATTAGGAGAGAGTTTTAAAGTCATAAGGAGTGAACTTACTATCTCAGTTGTTTCTAGTCATTGCTCCTTCAAATACTCCCCCACCCAATCCACCTCCATCAATTGTGGGTCCTCTCGAAACACCTTCTTTCTCGCAAAAAAAATCCATTAAAAGATGTTGATGGTGGACATTTAGGCCTAGATTGTTCAGACAACGCTGCCTTAAACTAGGGCCTGGTATCTCCTTTACCATTAAATGATATTGCCTTAACATGGCTATAGTTGCAATCATTTTTTAGACTACCCTTATCAATCTCCATGCCTGATTTAGAATGATCATTATCCTTCAAACCTCTTGAGTTGCACATAGGGTAACAAGATTGAGAGTTGAGAAGGGTCGACTCCATAGTCATGATATCAAAAACCCTACCTAGCACTCAAGGCACCAAAAAGACTTGAACACACATAGGGATTTAAAATAAATGATATTAAGGACACCACAAAGTCACACAAACATCTAGAATAAAAGACTTAAAGTTCCTTTTTATAAAGGACTATAAAGGAGCCATAGTGTTTTGCGCTATGTACGACTGCCAACAATGGTTTCGTCATTGTAATTGTACAATTGTAGAGCCCCAAAACCTGATCCCCTTATACTTGTAATCAACTTAATTTTTTTTATTAATATTATAACTAATAAAATTATATTATTTAAGATATTCTAAATTAAATTAACAAGTACTACTAGTATTAATAGAATATGTTTAGTTATAATTCTTTTTGTTCTAAATTTTTTTTATCACTATCAATATTTGCAAATTTAAAATATTTAATTAAAAAATATAAATTACCGTTGATAATAACACATATAAGTTACATTTAACATGATAAAAGTAAATAGCTGACCCATAATTTGAAAATAAATAAAATAAATAATGGAAGGCAGATCACTTCGGATTATAATGATTCAAGTTTAGCACAATGGAAAAAAGAATATGATGAAGTTGAGGGAGAAGTGAAAGCATAATAATCTGGAGTAGTTTCGAGGGAACAAAGGTTAAAATTTGTATGAAGAATAGAAGTATTTAAGAATAACTTTAGGGCTTGTTTGGCAACGGGAATACAAGTGGAATAGGCATATGTATATTCTTAAAATTTTGAATTTTCTGTTTGGATGCACCAAATTGGAATTGGAATAGGAATAAAATTGGAAAACGTATTCCAATTTTGGCCCAAAAATGAGGATTTGTTAATCCACCAAAATAGATGGAATAGGAATACGTATTCGTATTCCAATTTTATTTATTTCAGAAAACATAAATTTTGAGTCCGTGTATTTTGCATCAAATTTTGGGTGAACCAAACAAGAACAGAAATATGTAACTCCATTTTCTATTCAAGAATAAGTATTCCAGAATAGATATTCCTATTCCCATTTTTATACTCCCACAACCAAACAGACCCTTAGTTATTTGTCATTCGTTGCTTAAGCCCAAGGCTACGGCTAAAGCTAATGCTCTAGCTGGAACGGAAAAGAAGTTGGACATGAGAACAACTCGAAAGTGAAAGCAGTTGGAACAATCGAATGTGATGGCCTACTCATCTTCTCTAAAGCAAAGGCTAAAGTGGGGAAACAAGCTATAATCATTTTTATTAAAGTAAATGCGATCAGAATAACTTTGAAAAATACGAGAGTTAAAAGGAAAAAGAGAATGATTAAAGTAAAAGCCATTAGAATAACTTCGGCTCTCAGAAATCTGGGTACCTTTTCTTACATGTTGTCTCTGCAATCTTATAAATTTACATTTCGCCTTCCCATGCTCTCATTCACTGCAGCTTAATCTATTCTTGCTTCAGTTTTTCATTTATCTAAGAGATATCAAGTTGTCACAGTTCATAGCTGTGTTTGAGAGTATTTATTTAGAGTGCTGCCGATTTAGAGTGCTTCAATATCTTAGTTGATTGTTGAAACATGAAAGGATTGAATAGAAGATGGCATCTGCTTTGGTTGATGTTGTTGTTGAAAAGCTTGGCGGGATGTTGATAGAAGAGATAAACAAGGAGATTTCACTATTCTGCAACTTCAGAAATGATTTTCAATGGCTGAAGAAGAAGCTGACAAGCATAAGAGGCTACCTCAGAGATGCAGATGCACAGAGTGCACACAGCGAGCCCGTAAGAAGCTGGCTGCCGGATGTTGCAGAGCTGGCATGGGATGCGATCCATCATGGCAGATGCGGCGGAGTTGAAACTTGTTGGGGATCTCATTCATCCAGACCAATTACCCTCAGCAAGTACATCTGGTGGGAGTGTAAATTGGAGGGGAGCAAGCCTTATTCAGAGCGGGGCAAGACTAGTGGCCATTGACTCCAAAGTCCAAGAAGTTGTTCATCTTCTGGAAGACACAGCTGCCTCTCCTATCATTGCTGTCGTCGGTATGGGCGGCGGCGGGAAGACATTTCTGATGTAAAATGTTTCAGCAGAGTGAAGGATAAGTTTTAGAAGTCTGCGTGGCTTAATGTTTCTCAGACTTATTCCCTTAGAAGGTTGCAAGCTGACTTGGCCTCCGAGATAAAAGATTTGAATAAGGTTGTTGATGGGAAAGTGAGCGAGGTGCAAGCCAAACTTTTAGCAAGCAAAACTTGTCTTGTGGTGCTGGATGATGTGTGGAGGGCAACTGGGCAGGATGACTTGATCTATGCACTTGGCCTTCCAATGGGGAATAATAATAATCGCAGTACACAATGCAAAGTTGTGGTAACAACAAGAAGCAGATTTGTGTGCAGCGACCTGAACGCCCGTGTTTATGAGATGCAGCTTTTGTCAGAAGAAGAGAGTTGGGGGCTCTTTTGTGCTCATGCGTTCCCTAACTGCGCTCAAAATCAGCCGTCAAAGCCATTTGAGTCGATTGCTCGCGAAATTGAAAGGGAATGTCGGAGATTGCCCTTGGCCGTTAAATTAGTGGGAGCGTCTCTCAAAGGCAGGAGATTGATAAGCGATTGGCAAACCAAAATGAGGCAGCTCAGAGCATTATCTCATGTTGAGGATCCAGTCATGCAGATTCTCAAGTTGAGTTATGATTCTCTCCCTCCTCATCTTAAGCCTTGTTTTGCATTTCTTTCTTTCTTTGCCGAGGACGAGATAATACATTCCGAATATCTCATAAATCTGTGGGCAGCAGAAGGACATATTCCTCACGGAGATGACACGCTAGATACTGGATGGGATTATATATGTCATCTCCACAGTCTCTCTTTGCTCAAGAGACAACCTTTTGATTATTCTAATATTACTCTTTATCGTAGTAATGTAGATAAAGGTACAAATTACATGATCTAGTGCTTGATCTGGCCATGAGTATATCAAGAAGGAGTAAATGTGCATTTAGTGCAGAGGAAGCCTTGAAGAGAGGTCCAACCAAGGTTTTAATGGTCAAGAAAAGAATAGGGGATGCTGATGTATATGCAATGGCAAGTGATAGGGCATATTGTGCATCATGTCTCCGCACTTTATCTCTCTCTCAAAACGGGGGCATTCATAATATTCCAACAACCTTGCTTAACGGTGCCAGAGTAGTGCACATTCTTGACCTGAGTAATACAAGCATCTCGTCACTGCCTGCTTGTGTTGAAAATTTGAAGCTCATTAGATTTTTGAATTTGAGTAGGACGAAGATTACTGAGGTTCCAACATGTGTGAGAAGTAACAAGGGTCGTCATTTTCTTGATATTTCTTTTTGCTCTAGTCTAAAAGAATTGCCAAATTGGATTGGTGAACTGGATTGTCTACAACATCTGGACATAAAAGGTGTCTGGGCTATATCCATTCCCAAGGGAATATTGAGAGTTGTCTCTTTAAGGGTACTTAAGATCATTTGGCTACATTAAACTATTAGCTGAAGACGATGGATTCTTAAAGCTGGAACATTTGGTCAATTTGGTCAACATCTGTGAAGTGCACATACATATTGATCACGATTCTCAATTGAAAAGTATAGAAGATGGGATCCTTGCCAGCTTGGTGAAGATGCGTATTCTGACACTAGGCCAAAGTGTTAGCTATGATGATAGTCATCCACCCCTATTAGAGAAGATGACAGCTATGAAAGATCTTGAGGTCCTTTCCTTACTCAACTTTGCATTGCCAGATTGGATATGTGTCTTCTCAAATCTAATGACAAGGAAACAATTGTTCTAAATATCCACCACTAGAAACATTGCCCTATGAAAAATTAACTATTGCAGTCACTGATTATTAATCTTGTATCATAAATGATTATTAAACTGCTGAAAACAAATTCCTAGCTAATATCGAAAAAATAACACAACTACAACTTCACTTATAAAATACGGAAAGAAAAGTGCGACATAATGAACACAATATTTTTGTACAAATTATCGTTGGAAAAAACCCTAGGGGAAAACTAGTTCTACAAATGAGGAATTATATTAAACTTAGGCAAATCAAGATATACAAAATTCCTTGCCTCTCATTGGCAGAAGTTTGACAACCTCCTAATTTATCCCACTGATATTCCCCACTGCTATTACCATGCTAACACTATGCCCTTGCTAACACTGCAAGACTGTTTGCTAACAGGACACACTTACAAAGTCATTTGCTAGCACTGCAAATGTTTCTCCAAACTTCTTGTTCTCCAAATGCCCCTTAGATCCCCTTTTATACTACTCTCGTTGGTAAACCAATGGCCAAGATCGATTTACAATTGACAACTGAGATATAAAATAACTTACCAACCCTAACAAAATTGGTTTCTAGTTGCTTCTAAAAGAAGTCAATATGTAATAAATAATTGTCCTTACTCTAACCAGTTTGTTAGGAAAAACAATTATATACTAAATAATAGCATATGGAGGAACAACTGTCCAAGCTACCAAAACTAACACTCCCTCTTAGCGAGGAAGCTGTTCTGCATCACACCCAACTTACTATGAAGAAGATTAATTTTGTCTTCCCCAATGCCTTAGTCAGAATTTCTACTACCTACTCCTTTGTAGGTATGTACTATAGCTGAACAACTCCCTGTTGTACACAATCTCTAATGAAGTGATAGTTGATGTCTATATGTTTAGACCTATCATGAAACACTAGATTCTTAGACAACTTAATGCAACTCTAATTATCATGATGTATCATAGTAGTCTCAATCTTTTGACCAAACAAAGCTACTAACAACTTTTGTAAGAACCCCAAATAGGCTCTACGTTGTTCACTGTTTGTTTCCCTGGGTGTAATGATTGTTTTTGGTTTGTTTTTGAATGTTTTAAGCTATTTTTGGGTTTTTGAGTTGATGAAAAGAAAATACAAATATTGAAAACTAATCTTACCTAAAATTATAACTCAAATCTGGTTATAATGCTAATCAAATTCATTTATTCGGATGGCTCCTAATGTATGTACAATACTTATTGCTGGAAGAATACATTAAAAATATCATCATTAATAGTTGAAAAAAACCTGATTTTTGTCTCCAATATGCAACCATGCTGCTGGTTGCTTCCTCCTTGGGCAGCACCTATCAAAAACTGCAATATTAAATCTCTGATTTTTAATTCACTCTAGCGCTATACTGTTCACAGCACTGTAGCTGTTGTTATAACCCCTTCCAACCTGTAAACAGATTCATCCACTTTTTTCCTACTAAAACACAATATTGACTCCAGAATGAAGTCAACTCACAGGAAAAATTCAAGTGATATTTCACACCCTCAAATTGCATCAAATTTGAAGATACTACGTTCTCCATAGTCTGAATTCTTCTCACTTGTAGAAACCCTTGTTGCCACAACTTCAAGAAATTTCACAAGGCAAAGTTTTTAAGCAATTCTCATAACCTGCTCTTGAAGGAAGACAAGGTTTGTTTATAAGGACTCCTCAACTCCAGAATGAGTTTGCATGCTCAATGTGGGATAAAAGATATAATAATAACATAAAAAATGTTATTACATTAAAAGTTAGAAAAACCCTTTTAATTTTTCCATAAGCTTGGACCCACAATTAATTGAAACGATGGCCCCTTTTATGATATCATGACCCTCACTTAAGTTATATATTATAACTTAACAATATAGGCTCAAAACCAATAATGTTTATTTTAACTAAATAAACATTAATATCTCCATTATTACTCAACATTTTTGAATGTCATTTGGACTGGGAGCTAACATGATAGAACTGCATATGACCATACCCCTTTTCTAAAAATAGCAGGGGTCTATCTTTATAACTCCAAAACTGCTAAAAATAGCCTAACCAAGCCAAACTCAAAGGAAAACTCATCATAAACAAACTCTGGCAACCCAGAAGAGTACTCTGCTCCGGTCCTTGGAGGATCTCCACACCAAGGTGACCCTCTATCCAATCTTATTAGCCTACGAGGGTCTCTGATAGGCTAATCACCAGCTAAAGTGATGTCTCTAGCTAGAAGGGGACATCACAACTTTCAAAGCCATATAGCTTCACATGTCACCATGCTAACTACTATACACTCCACTTTTGTTGAACTCAAAGCCACAGACTTTTGCTTCCTACTAAACCAAAAAAAACTCCTGATCCCAAGCTGAAACAACACTCTGAAGTGCTCATTTTTTTCATTGTACTTCCTACCCAATCTACATTAGTATAGCCTATTAACTTGATACTTTCACCTCAAACATATCTATCCCATACTCAATTGTACCATGTAAGTAACATAGTACATGCTTGGCCGTTGTCCAATGCATTCTCCTTGGTTCAACCATGAACTGACTAAGAGATTTAACTGCAAATGCTATATCTGGCCTAGTGTTGACAAAATACATAAGCGAACCAATCAATTGTCTGTATAAAGTGGGATCTACATCCTTCTCTTTAGATGTATCTACCTTCATTTAATTTGTGATTATGGGTGTAGACATGGCTTTGCAATCCTCCATCCCAAATTTCTTCAAGATTTCAATTTAGTATTTCCCTTGACCAAGGAAAATCTCCCCATCTATTTTCCACACTTCCATGCTTAGAAAGTAGTGCATAAGTCTCAAATCCTTCATCTCAAACTCTTTTGCAAGGTTCCTCTTGCAGTCCACTATGAGCCCTAGTGAACTTGTAAGAAATAGTTCATCCACATAAAGAACAAGAATGAGAATCTTACCCCCAATCACTAAGTAGTAGAGGTTAGCATCCACTTCATTCTTTATAAAGCCTATTTTCTGCAAGTATGTATCAATGTACTCATACCATACTCTAGGAGCATTCTTGAGTCCATACAATACTTTCTTCAATCTGCACACATGGGTCTCTTTGTTGTGTGCTACAAAGCCTTCTAGTTGTTCTATGTATACCTCCTCCTTCAACTCACCATGAAGGAATGTTGTCTTGACATCTATTTGATAGATTTTCCATCCCATCTATGCTGCAAGTGAGATTATAGCTCGTATGGAAGTATAGCTAGAAACTAGAGAAAATGTCTCCTCATAGTCTATTCCCTCCTTCTAAGAGAACCCCTTTTCCATGAACCTCACCTTGTATTTCTCAATGCTACCATCTGCACCATGCTTTACCTTATAGATCCAACGTGATCCAACAACTACTCTATCTCTTGGTCTAGGAACTACCTCCTACACATCATTCTGCATTATTGAGGAATATTCCTCAACCATAGCATCTCGCCATACCTAATGTTATATAGCTTCCTGATAGCTAGAAGCCTCACTATCTACCAACTGACAAACTAATGCCACATAGTCATTGAACTTTTCTGGTTGTCTCCACTATCTAGTACTCTTCCTAGGAGCTCCCGTAAACTCCTAAGTATCTCTTTGTGTATCTAGAACCTCATGTTTCTTGCTACCAACTATAGAGGATAAAATGTCAACCTCTAAGTCCTCTAGATGCATTTCCTGTTGCACCTATTGCTCCATACTCTGTGAATCTTCACTACCTGAGTCTACACTTGTACTGGTAACTATACTTGAGCTTTGCTGCCCCTGACTTGTTCTTGGAGCTTTTGTTGGCTTCTCACTCTAATCATCTACTAGAAAATCTCTAGATCTCCTAAATGCCTTGTCCTCCATGAACTTGACATCACATTTGACAACAATTCTTTTAGTCTTTGGAATGAAAATCATCTATGTCTTTGAGGTCTCACTGTACCCAACAGAGTACCCCCTCTCTGTAGTTTGATCTAACTTTGTATGTGTATCTACAAGAATATGACAATATGTGAAACTCTAGAATATCCTAAAGTAACCATCTGGCTTCTTCCTTGTGAAAGCCTCCTCTAGTGTCATCTTCCCTAGAACCTTATGTGGAAGTCTATTCTAGATGTAGACTATTGTATTACACACCTTTGCCCATAAGTAATAGGGAATGTCCTATTCATGTAGCATAGCTCTTGCTGCCTCTGATATAGAATGGTTCTTCCTCTCAAAAACTCCATTCTAGTGTGGATTGTAAGGAATGGTCCATTCTCTCTTGATTCCTTCTTTGGTATAGAAATCTTGGAAGACATTTCTTTTGTACTCGCCTCCATTGTCTGAATGAAGAACCTTTATCTTCTTTCCTGTTGAATTCTCCACAAGAGGCTTGAACTCTTAGAATCGATTGAAAACCTCATCCTTACTCTTCAAGAAGTATATCCAAGTCTTTTTGGAGAAATCATCAATAAAAGTAACATAGTACTCATATCCTTTGAGAGATTTTATCGACATTGGTCCACAAACATCTGAATATACTAGATCAAGAACACCTTGAGATCTATTGTCACTTCTTGGAAAATATGCTTTCGTAAACTTCCACAACACACATCCCTTATATACTTCATCATGCTTTGTGCTCACCTCAGGAACACCTGTCACCATCTCACAAAGTAATCTAAGTGCTCCATGATGAATATGGACCATCCTCATATGCCATAGCTCTCCAAGATCTCTAGGATTACTACTACTCATGAGTGCCTTAGGAGTATCAAATTGTAACCTATAAAGGTGACCACTCCTAACTCCAATAGTTATGGCTATAGTCGATCTCAACTCAGTAAAGTATCTCGCCTACTGACAACTTGAACAAAGACACTCCATTGTTTAGTAAACCCATTTAGGGCTATTCTCACTAGCTCATCATCACTAGGGCTATCTCCAATAGTTGCTAACTCATCCTTGACAATTTTGAGCCTAGTGGGGTAACTTGTGATGTCTTCTCCCTAGTTCATTCAAGTATTCTTTAGCTTCTCTCTGATAATCAACTTCCTATTGGGGGTAGCATTCTGGTACAAATTTAGAATGACATCCCACATCTACTTCACCGTATTTAGTTCTATAATATGTGGAACAATATGATCCTTAACACCATCAAGGATAATCCTCCTTGCCTTGGCATCATCCTTCTTATATACTGCAAGCTATGTTGCATCCATTGGTATAGGTATATCACTGGTAGCATAATTCTTGATACCATTCTCTTCCAACAATAAAGAAATTCTAGCCTTCAAGACACCAAAATTTGAGGCACCATCCAATCTATCCTGATCTCTCAAACCAACTAAATCCATCTCAAGGGATTAAAGCAATAATAAATTTAAAGAGATCAATATTTCTTTCCTAAGAAAAAACTCTTCTACCCTTAAGAATGCTCTGATAACATGTGAAAAAATTAACTATTGCAGCAACTGATTATTAATCTCCTATCACAAATGATTATTAAACTATTGAAAACAAATTCCTAGCTAATATCAAAAAATAACACAATCAGAACTTCCCTTTTAAAATATGGAAAGAAAAGCGCAACACAATGAACACAATATTTTTGGACAAATTGTCCTTGAAAAAACCCCTAAGGGAAAACTAGTTCTATAGATGAGAAATTATATTAAACTTCTTTAAATGAAAAGATATAGAATTCCTTGTCTCTCACTAGCAGAACTCTGACAACCTCCTAATTTTTCTTGCTAATATTCCCCACTATTATTCCCATGCTAACACTACAAGATTGTTTGCTAACATTGCAAACTTACAAACTCATTTGCTAGCACTGCAAATGTTTCTCCAAACTTCTTGTTCTCCAAATGCCCCCTAGACCCCCTTTTATACTACTCTCATGGGTAAACCAACAACCAAGATCGATTTACAATCAATGGCTCAGATATAAAACAACTTACCAACCCTAACAAAATTGGTTTCTAGTTGCTTCTAATAGAAGTCAATTATTTAATAAATAATTTTCCTTACTCTAACCAATTTGTTAGCAAAAACAATTATATACTAAATAATAGCATATGGATGAACAACAGTCCAATCTTCCAAAACTAACATGCCCAACTTAATAAGTTTGAGTTTACTATACAATGCAAATTGCAAGGTATTATCAAAAGGGTTTTGAAAAACCAAGAGATTCCCGTAGCTATACTCTCTTCAAATTTGGGCCTTTGATTAGTTGGAAGAGTTGTTAGAAAGAAAGATGAAGGAAGGAGCAATGCCATGCTTGGAGACACTAGAAATAAGACGGTGTTTCAATCTAAAGAGAGTTCTCGGTGGATTGGAATTGCTGAAAAGTTTGAAAGAATGCACGTTTCAGTACACTGGAGTGACGCATTTCTTCGAAAAAGGTGGGGAATTATGTAATAAAATGAAATCCAATAACCCAACTCTCATAATTAGGACATAGTGAGGTCATGGGGTTCATAGATAATTTCTTTATATAGTATACATATCAAATGATTTTGATAAGTCTAGTACATATATGAAAAAAAAAAACTTTTTATACACTATTGAATTTTATAAATATAGATAATTTAAATGACATTTTTAAGTTTATAAAATAAAGATATTGAGAATGAAGATATGTATATATAGAAAATGAAGTAAATTATTTACAAAGAGGTTCACATTATATAATTCACAAATCAATTAATCAATAAGCACAATTTAATGTAAATTATGTTATATTTTTTCTTATGTCAATATTTATAAAATTAAACTAATATAGTTCACATTATGACTTGACTTTTCTAAAAGACTATAATATTATTATCCTTTTAAATCCACCTAAATTTGTATACATGTGAATTAGACAACTCAAGAAAAATTTGTAAAATGACTATTATAATTTCTTATAGAGAAAAAGTTGACATTGACAAAAATTCTTATTTCCAAATTAAAATTTTAATTTATGTGCAAATCTAATTGTTATTAATGTTTATGATTTTACAAATTTTATTGGTGATAAAGTTTGATTTCTAAGAAAAAAATATTTTAAACTTATTTTTTCTATTAATGTAAATGAATCAAAGATATTGAAATATCTATTTGCAAAAATTTCAAAGTGATTGATCATAAGATACATCAAATAGATATTTTTGTTGAGTATTTTCTAAATCTCTTTCATGTTAGAGTTTTTCAAAGTTTGTATCAACACAAATAAATTTCTATTAATAGTTATTCTAAATGAATAATTTATGATAGAGGGTACATATTTCTTTTTGTGTGATTTAAGATATCTAGATTAATTATAGAGTTAGAATTTTTAATTTCTACTTATAATACTTAAATAAAGTTAAATAAATTAAAATTCATTTGTATATTACAAAGTAATAATGTAATTATTCTAATTGTTTTTGTATTTTGGAATATTATTATTTGTAGTGAATTAGAGTTATATTCAAGCATCAGAAAATATTTTCATTCTCTAAACAAACATTTTAAATTCTATAGATGAAATTAAATAATGGTTATTACTTATCTTGAAAAGGTGTTAGTCTATATATTTTTGGTTCAAGTTCAATCCAATTTTAAATGTTTGTATCATTGAGCTCAAATAATGTTATTATATATATATTTAAATAAACATCTATTTTTCATATTTCTTCGATGAAGACAAGCACATTTCAATAAGCATTAATATTCTAAATTTCTAAAGATTGAAGACCAGATAAAATATATTATATATTTTTAAAATTTTAAAAAAGGTCACAAATTAGAAGTATTATAGTTCATTTACATATATTTCTTAAATAGAAACAAAGGTCAAGTAGGATTTTTTTACCTAGAATTTTTTAGAAAATATTTTAGATTAATAATAGACATAGAATTTGTTTGTGAAAAAGGTTTTTTTTTAATTTCTTGTTTCCTCATAAAACTATAAACAATAGCTAGATCAACTCCATTAGGTTTGCAACCTAAATTACATTAGGATTTTTAAAAAATATATCAGGAATGCAGTAAGCCTTGAATATATAGATAATAATAATAGAACAAAAATACATAAAGAAGTAATGAAGTTTGAACTTGCTAAATAAAACAAAAAATAAAGTGGTATACAAATTTAAATCTAGGTCCATACTAGAAATTGATTTTCATGTAGTAGACCTATTTGGATGCAAACATCCATCAAATAGGAAAAAGCATGCAAAAGCACCTACCTTTTCATTAGACTAAATGAATGTTACAAACCATTTTGAGCATGATATGAGCAACTTCAACAAAAATTACACTATCAAACCTCTGATGCATTAGGATGACCTCAAGTTGTCTTTAAGAAACAATGTGTGGATGCAATTTTCCACCCAAGCAACAACAACAACAATCACCACATCCTAATATTTAGCAACCCCTTAAAAAATAGTGACATTACAAATTGGATACTACACATTAGAGGATGACACATCTCATCTTTTGGGTATGCCCAGTCTCCTCCTTATGTGGTGATCTTGGCATCTTTGACTTGGTGAACGATGTTCTTAATATTAGTAAAGATATAATTAAAACTAAATATGTATTTTTGTGTGTGACATATATGGGATCATATGAAACATATGCTAGAATACATGATTGATAGGATGTTGTGAGGGGGAGGGGAAGTGAATTAGTATCCTCTTAAACTTTCCCTTTTCACAAATTTAATGCTTTTTTTGCTTCCTCTGTTACCTGATCAACAATAAACATATTAAAAATTACTTCTAGCTGAAAGTAAAACATCTAATCCAACATAAACACATTAAATAATAATTTATTTAACGCATAACACAAGTATTTGGTATCAGTGAAACTGTTGGATAGAAGGGAAAATGTGGTGGGGATGGTACCCAAAAACCCATCACTATTGTAGTGAGTGGTTGCTTGATTAGGGCTACATTTCTCCCTTCTGATGACTTACTCGGTTATGAGTATACAATGAGATCTACAAAGATCTACCTTTTACAACCTAATTTTACTACACTCATCAATTATGAAAGAGATGAAAAGGGGCCAAATGTTAAAAAAAAATAGAGGGAAGGAAAAAAAAAAAAAAAAACAAGTGTGTGCATAGTTAATGGGATTCTGAAAAGGAACATATGAGAATAAAGTGTAAATAAAGAGAATGTTGACATGAAGATAATACCATAGAAAAAAGATTTGATGCTGCATACATACAAAAAAAGTTTATTTGCTAAGAAAACACAACTTGTGAAAATCGTAACGAGAGCATATTATTGGAACCTATAAGAAGCAAATGTGAACCAACTTTTAAACTTTTGAAGATAATTGAGCAGACTATTGCAGGAAGAATTTTTTTATTGGTAATGCATTATGTATGTCAAAAATCTATCGTAGGAAGACTTCACTTTCCTCAAGCACTATGTTGATTGTATAAGCTATAGAAAATATTTTCATTTAACTTTTCCTTCAATACTATCGATTGTGATGATGTGTATCATCTTAATAGTGACATTTGGGCACCATTTTCTATCAAAAACCCAAATCACAACCATTCTCAAAAGGAACAAATAGTGTAAGAGTTGATTTAGGCAGTGAGACATACTCAAATATATGATCTTGTCCTTTCCTTGTTTAATGTTATTTGTGTTTTGTATAACCTACAAAAACACAGTTGTCACAATTATTAAGTGAATTAATATAACTATCAATTGATTATTTCAAATTATATTTAAAATCTGTGAAAGAGGTGATGAAATAATAGTTTTAATAGTAAAAGAAATTAAACAAAACATAAAAAATAATAAAAAGACAAACCTCAATCTTTCAAACTAGGTCTATGGATGTCCAATGCTTTGTTGAAAGTGGAGAATAGATAATATGGACTAAATAAAAGAGTTTTGTGTATAGTGGAAAGAAGTCATTGAAATAATGAACACCAGAAAGTAGAACATGGTGACGATGATAGAGTATGGTGAGATGAGATTAAACAAGCACTTGCAACTATTGTAACTTGTTATTTTCATCTTAAAATAACATATAAAATCTAATTTCAAAAGCATGAAGGATCTACAAATTATAAGATGATCTACGCGGTACATTATAATGTTGGTTTATAGAGAAATATTTGGCCATAATCTATAAAATAAGAAACTGTAAACACTTTTTAAACCAATAAAAACAACACTATTTAGTAATATCAACCCTATTAATAATCATGATGTTTTTCTTTTGCATTTTATGTCGTATTTATTTATTAAATTGAAAGCATGTGCTATTAACATAAATATACTTTACTATTAAAAATGCATTGTTCAGAATATAAAATACTTATACAAAGAATATATCAATATGTGTTCAAAAAATTTAAATGATAATTAATCAAATATAAATATTCTTCTACATCCTTTCTAAACTTTTTCAGTATTTTCTAAGTAGTTCTAATTGAACATGAAAATAGGTTGCTTATAATAAAATAAATTATTTAATTTCCCTTTTTATCAAAGTAATATAATTCTTCTAACATTCATATTTTGTTTATAATAATGGTAATAATTTAATCCTTTGGAATGCCCTAAACTAATATTTTCTACATGTAGAAATTGGTAAATTGTAATTTCAAAGCTCAGCTACATAACCCCTATATAAAAAGTGGAAAATAAAATTATCAAAGAAATATTTTATATACAAACTAATAAATTATGATCTCAAAAGCTACATGACCTCTAAATAAAAAGTGGAAAGAAAAATTATTATCTTTGAATGAATACTCTTTTAGAACATTTTAAAAGTTAGTTTATTTTGCTAGAGATGAAAATTATGGAGCGGAGAAAAACATTGACTAGTGTTAAATATTAAACATGAAATTAGAATACTAACACATTTTCATAGTATATATCCATAAATTCACATATAACTTGCATATAAGAGTCTAATTAAGCCAACCAATATAAACATAGAAAAATAATTAAGAAAAATTATAAAGTTAAAAAATTAATATTTATATATAATTTTTTAAAATTGAGATTAGTAAATCGAAGTTAATTTAATAACACATTAATGTAGGGAATACAAAATATACTACAATAGTACTTAGCCTACCGACAAGTACTAATAACCTAAAATAGTAACATGCTAAGTTAACCTAATATATAATCTAATATATTAAAAATATTTTTAAAAAGTAGTTAAAATACTATATGATGAGAAATAGCTAATATGTATAATTCACATGTGTTGAAAATATTTCAAATTAGATTGTTATTTTATTATTGGTAAGAGGTTGAAGTCAAGGTTAATTATTATTATTTGTTGTGATTAATTATTTCAATTATTAAGTAAGCTTGGATAGTAGATTCAATCCAAGACCTCCCAATTAAGAGGCTCACAATTTACCTTTGTATTATAAGCTCTTGCCATTTCAAATTAGATATTAAACAAATTATATATATATTTTAATAACTATACTTAATATATAATAATTTGAATTGTTTTTAAGAAGATCTTAGTGGAAATGAGTAAATTAACAAAATTATATATTTAGTTCTTAGTTAAATATTTTGAATATAGTAATTTGAATTGATATTAATGCTAAGTCATCCGGAATGGGTTTATGTGGCTGCAAATGCTCATCGATATAACAAGGAATGTGATAGTAAGAAATGCCATACTGAGAGCACATGAATGACAAGAAAAGTATGGAAGGTATGGATAATGGACTATGCATGGTGATTAACCTATAAAAATTCATCGACTGCATAGGTGGCTCTGGATTGGAGCTCCTAAAAACTCTAAAATATTGCATATTTCTAAAAGTTGGACTGGCACATTTGTTTAAAGAGGATGAGAAATTATGAGATAATATGAAATTTAGTGACCCCATTGTCATTATTGAGGCATGGCATTGGGGTAGTGCAATGGCGTGTATTTTACAATTTATTTATATAGTGTAGATATCATATTATTTTTATATGTTTAGTTTATATTAAATAATAAATATTTATAAATTATTCAATTTTATAAATACAGATAAATTGAATGGTAAATTTTCAAGTTTATAAATAAAGAGATATTGATAATGAAGATGGTATATATAGATATGCTTATGTAGAAAATAAATTCATAGAGGTTCACAAAGTATAATTAATAAATCAATTAATAAGTAAAGATAATCTAATGTAAATGTTGTCATATCTTTTCTAATGTTAATATTTATGAAATTTAACTAATGTAGTACACATTATGACCTGACTTTTCTAAAAGACAATAATAGTTTTTTCCTTCAAATCCACCTATATTGGTAGTTATACATATTAAATAAAGATTATAAAAGAAATATTATAATTTCCTTTATATGTTATTATAGTCCTATATTAAATGTTTTTTCTCTCACTAAAAATTGAAGGGAAAAAGGGTAATGTTGACAAAAAAATCTTAATGTATACGTACATTCATATGTAATTAATGTTTGTGATTTCAAGATTTTTATTGGTGATAAAGTTAAGTTTCTTGTTGAATATGACATGGTCAAGTGTTTCCATATTTCCAAGAACAAAATATTTTAATCTCATTTTAAAATTGTTTATGTGTCTAAAATATCTATTTGTAAAACAATAATATAAATTGTTAAGATTGTTAGATCTATGATATAATACATTAGATTTTTTTTTTATTGAATATTTTCTAAACATCATCATTGTTATACCATGAAAGAAAAGATCCTACAACACAATGGTAAATTGTAACCCTTCATTTTATAGGTATTAGGTTCAAATCTACTTGCACTTAACACATTATAATAACTAATGTAAACAAATAATAATAACGAAAAGTATATGATGAATAATACATGTAAATTCTCACTCATAAAATAATAAATATCAAAGTATACTCTACGCGAAATAAAATAATGATTAGAATTATCTTGGAATGGCTTCTAATTTTATGTATTTCCTAGTTCAAATTCAATCAAAATACTCCGATGAGCATTCACATTTGTAGATTTCTACAGATTGAAGGTCAAATAATTTTTTTAATATAGTTATGTAAATTGAAAAATTGTCATGAATTAGGATTATTTTGGTTCATTTATATATGTTTTCTAAATAGCTAAAGTGTTGAAGAGGGATATTTTACATTAGATATTTTAGAAAGTATTTTTATATTTATAATAGGCACAATTTGTTTGTGAAAATGGTTATAGTTTTATTACTTTTTTGTTGAAAAAACTATATTGCTAGAATTTTGTTTCTTTTCAGATTTTTTTTTAACATTTAAACCATGATTAAGGATAATTAGAAAGAGTTGCCCAATTAGAAGTGATTTATGCCAAACAAATGAAAAAAAATTATATGCAACTACTAATAATGAAAATGACTTATCAAGCTCCACATGAGAATTCAACTAAGAAAATGATTGAGGTAACTATGAGGAAAATCATGGAAGAAGGCTAGATGACACTAGAGGAAGCATCATTTGTAAGAAAAACAATGGTAGGCATAACGAAGAGTGGAAAAGGTAGTCTCATGCTTATAACTCTACTAGCAAGAGGAGGTCCCTTGCCAGCACATCCATTGATACAAGGCTTAATAGTTGTTCAGACACAAGCAACAACATCAACTATAACATATGTCTTAGTCTCACAAGAACAACCACATAGAAAACCAATAACTCCCTTATTGGAATCTAGTGAGGAGGAAGAAGAAGTGAATACCATAAAATTCAAGAGGAAATATGCTAGAATAACAAAAATAAAATAAGATCCAATACTAATCCCCAAGCATAAAAATAGTTAAGAAGATGGAAGTTGAGCTAGGAAAGAGACAAAAAGTCTTGATAACTTATGAAGGGAAGAAGATGCGTGGACAAGTAGAGATCCTTGAATGTACATAGCCAATTAAAGAATACAAAGCAAAACCAAAGGGTGAGACCAAAGAAAAAAAAACCTTGAAAACCAAAGATAGAAAAGTTGAATAGTGTAATCACAAATGAAGGTAATTTTGTCTAGTTAAGAAAATTCTATGACTTGTATGGTAGTTTAGATAAACAAGAACTAGAGAATGCAATGATACCTCATATGATACTAGCCAAGAAGAAGTTTGAGGACATAAATGGATAGATTCCCAAAGATCTATATGAGAGACTAGTCAATAGAAAGAAGAAAGTGCAAGAAGAGGACAAACAAATCAAATAAAATATGGTTAGAAAGTTATGTGTAGTGGACAATGAGGAGAATTTGAAAAGCTTACTACAATGTCTTGAGCCTTTTCCAATGAACAAGACAAGGATAATTCTAATTATGGGGGGTATTTATTAAGAGATAAATGAAGAAACACAAGAATCTTTAGTGAAAATGATGAAGAACTTCAAACCATCCAACCCTCAAAGAGCAACAATGCCTACAATAGAAATAGTTCCACACGTAACTATAGTTGTGGATACCATGCAAATAAATAGTATGAATATCACAATTGATAGTGTATAGGATGCTTTTAAGGGTTATGGAGAAAACATTGACAATTTGGTGAGTTATGTAAGCTCTGAAGATGAAAAAGTAGAAGAAAAGGAGAAAAAGAAAAATAAAAGAGGAAAGGAAGAGGAAGAGGAAAGAATAAGGTAAGAAATAGGAAGAAAGAATAAAAGAGAAGAAACAACAAAGAATATGGAAAAAGAGAGAAATTATAAGTTGGAAGAGAAGAAGAAGAAGGAAGAAGAATAGAAAAATAAAAATAAAGAAGAGCAGAAAAAGAAGAAGGAATAAAAAGAGAAGAAAAATAAGGAAGAGGAAGAAAAGAAAAAGGAAGAAGAAGACAAGAAAGTAAAGGCAAGTGAATCTAGTTCTTCTAGGTCACCACTTGAATCTACATTTTTAATTTTGTTAGGGAGTAAGTCTGATGGTGATGATCAACTTGAACTAATCTCATCACTCAACAAGTTATTTGAGAAGAACAAACTAGTGAAGAGTTTATAGAGTGCCTTAACAGAAGTGACAGAGAAATTATAGAGTGTCATATCTAATAAAGTGACTAAATTTGAGCCTCAAGATAGAGAAAAAGCAATAATCAAGGCTTTTGACACTAAATTCATGCATTTATCCAAAGTGGTATCTACTAAAGTAGAAACCCTACATGGTGCAAAAATATTTAGAAAAATATGTGAAAACACTAAAGCAGATTCGAAAAAGCTTGATGAGAAGATCAAGGAGTTAAGAAAATGTTTGATATAAGGAAAGATAGTATATGGTAAATATGTCCCAACATATGCATTTATCAAATATATTTAAGAATCCCTCAGGTTTAGATCGTAGATTTGCAAGGGAGAATCAGAAAAATAAATAATGAAATTGGGCTATTAGAGCTATAGAATGAAATATAATTAAATATATTTGCATTGTCAAGGGAGCACCTTACTCTAAAAATTGACCTTCTACAAAGAGGCTTATTAGCTAAGGCATCTTATGATAAGTTTTCTTACACAAAGTGTAGTGCTTGCCCTAGTTTACATATTTCTAGATACATGGTTGCTATCATTACCAAACTTTGTTAGGGTAGTTTTATGTTGATGGTTAGTAGCACTATTTTAAGACTATCAGATATTGTGTTACAAATTTAGTTGATATATGATGTGATTGTTTAGACTCTACATTTCATGTATGCATGATGATTATTAAATTATTCTAAGTTATCAATGATGTTTAACTAAATGGATTATTTTATGTGTGTGTTGTTTTATGGATACTTACCCCATACTGCATGTGTATGGTGTGCATGTTTGTTCTCCTTATGTATGGCATTTCTGATGTGGTTAAGGAAGGGAGTCATAGTCACCTGCTAGTCGAGATCTACACAATGTACCACTTCCTGCCATTGCCTGTTTAGCTTAGCATATATATATATATATATATATATATATATATATATATATATATATATATGGATGGATTTTATGCAAGTTGTAGGTACCAGGTATCGATTGCTTTGAATTGTCAGGATGAGCTTACCCTATCGCACTATCTCAATGGTAAGAGAGGGGAGATAAATTCTCAAGTCCAAATCCTAAACCCTTAAACCATTTTCCCTAGCAAGGTAGGACAAGTATCTGAGATGTTTTACCTTCTGAATATGTCAGATGACATAATTCATGATTTTAACCCCTTAGACTAATTTTGTATGGATTGTTCTATGATGGGTTTTCATATTTTATCTTGGAGGTCTATGGTGAATTTTCTATTAATTAAGTCTAAAATTAAAAGATTCAATTAATGATTCAATTTGGGAAAAATTAAAATAATGTTATGATATTTCGATATCTTGATTTTAATTAATTAAATGGGAAATAAATTAAGAGAATTAAATAAAAGAAATTAAAATTAATAATAATAAAAATAAAAATAAAATAATAAATAAATAATAATAATAAAATAATCATAATAATAATAATAATAATAAAAGAATTAAAAAATAAAAGTTATAAGTCTACCTTGGAGTAAGCACACTTCTTGAATGCATATATGTCTACAATGCAAGAGTGAGCACACAAATTAAGCACATGGTGTCTACAACCTTGTGACTCATCTAGAAGGTTGGAAAAGGCTCGTGCTTAGTTGTCAATGCTTATCTTATCTTTTGGTTGTTTCTAGAGACATTCTAGGTGCTTCTTGAGAGGTCTTTATATTCAAGCACTCCTAGAAGCTTAGGGAGCATGTTTGAGCGGATCCACTAATGATGGAGAAGGAAGGGGCTTGCTCTACAAATTTTGAAGAGAAGTGAATTAGCATCAGTGTCTAGGTAGACACTCGTGATTTTTGCATATGTTATTTCACTTTTTCCACTTCCTGTCTTCTTCATGTCTTCTGAATGCTTTCTGAGGAATTCTTGAAATGAATGTTTTAGTTGTATGCATTTTCGATTGTGAATATTTAATTTTTTGTATGGAAATTAAAACACCACATGCATATAGCTCTCTTCAGTAGATTTGAAAAATTTATTGGGCTAGGGTTTAAATGTTACGAATGAATTTGTTAGAAGGAACAAATAGATAAATTCAAAGTGGATACATTACTTTCATACCTTAGATTTGATCTTGATATATATATGTATATATATGTAAATTCATTTAATACATATGGTTGTGCAGCTTTTATAATTTAAATTGTAAATAAAAGAATATATATATCCATATTTATCAATTCTGAAAACGTTTAATTGAAAAAACATTTATAAAAAAGATTTATATGAGAAAAAAATTTGATGAAACGTTTTATTTTCTTTTAAGAAAATAAATTTAAATGTCAAAAACATTATTGAAAAAAAACATTTATTAAAAAAAATTGTTTATAAAAAATTAAATGGGAGGGATGAACCCGTACCCCATGGGCCTGCATGTGGCAGAGTACCTACCGTCGTAGGCACTCCAACGACAGGGGTACTCTGTACCCGCTATCAGTGTAGACCTGTAACAGTAGGGTACTACATACCCACGACATGCTTGTGTTTCGTAGTTGGGTATTTTATTATTATTATTTTAAAATTAATATGTGTTATTAAGTTAACAATTATTATTAAATATTAACAATTTTTAAATATTAATTATTATATCTTAATAATTTTTAATTATTATATATTAATAATTTTTACTTAATTTTTTAATGATAGATATCAATTAATAATGTAGTTATTAGTGTTAAGGGTATTTTTTTAATATAAATTAATATTGTAAATCGAGTTATTTGAAGGCAATAAATGATAATTCCTCCTAGAGTGATTTAGAGAAATTGATCTTTTAAAAGGAGGGATCATTTTCAATATACTGATTATGTAAAATACTCCTAGAACATTTTAGAAAAATTGACTCAATGAATTGGGGGGGTGGGGGGAATCTTTATCCTATTGAAGCTAAAACAAGAGTTAGTTATAAGGAAGATGAGCAATTTTCCTTCACTTGATATCTAAATCTAAAATGAAAACTGAAACCCCACACTTAATTCAACTATGAGATTTCAATGAAACAAAACATGTGCTTGCAATTTATGTTTTCTCTATGCTATCTATTTGGGGGTTTTGGGCTGACTAGTTTGTTGACTAGTTATAGGACATCTACTATAGGCTCATGGGTTATGATTTGTGATGTCGTGATGATGCCTTTTGATCTCGATCCTTTTAAAACCAAACCATGGTTATGAGATGGCATGCTCTATGGTGCGTGTGGTTTACTGATTGATAATTTTTCCAGTCTTCTTGTGTAAGCTATGATTTATGTAACCATTTATGAGTTATTGATTAGTTGTATTTGGATTACTTTCTAGTCACCATGATGGGACTAAAGTGTTTATTTGATCTTGATGATGTCATGTTGAGACATGTATGACTTGACCATTTTGGAAGTCTTTGAACAATGTTATTATGAAATAATTTCTACTTGCTCGATGAGAACCAATGGACACTATCATTTGTCATTGATGCTTTTCAATTGCTCGTAGAGAACTGATATGTTATTATGATATTTATGATGCCTTTCAGTTGCTTGTATAGGATTGAGGTAATTTTGTGATCTTGTGATTTCATGAGCTTAGGGTAGAATATCTACATGTAGTGTCTGGAAGTGGCTTGCAATGGGGGTCGAGGCCCTAAGTGGCTGCTAGGGTAACTCATTGTAAGTTGTTTAATAAGTGAAAATATTATGCTTAATACTGACTTAAATGAACCTAATAAGATAAAAAAAAATTCTCACCCATGTCTCGAGTGCTAGTATAGACTAGGATGGGAGCAGAGAGAACACTTGGTTGTGACCTTTCATTCCGTAGTATGCCTCAACAGTACAAGAGGATACTAGTGGCCGCATAGGTATCACTAGGAGGCTGGGGTCTATTGAGAAACTACTAGGGCAACTCTAGCATGATCCATGTGATGACACTTTCCTACTTACATGGTAGGTTTCCTACGTGTCTTGTGTGCCTCTAGGATTAGATGTCAGTTTATGTTGGAACCTTTGAGTTAGTATACTTTTAGGATTCTTGGACTTAGAGAGTACTTGTGCTATGTGAATTGATAACCTATTTGGGACTTGAGATTATCTCCTCAATGTAGTGGGAGTGGACTATTTAGGTTCCACACGGTCGAGTGGTAATGCTTTTTCACTCTTACCATTTGAGATCCGTCTAAGACACCATGGCTGAAGCATTCTTTGATGGCATCTATCTTCATTCTATTCTTGGATTACGATGATGGACATGTATCCTTATATTGATGATTAGCATATGATAGATGATGTTATCTTATGCCTTATTTTGCATGATTAGATTTCTTATGCATATGTTGTAGCATGTTAGATTTTTTTTGCATATGATGTAGTATGATTTAGAAGTGACATTCCTACTATGATAATACTAATGATCTCTTCGATAACTTGGGATGTTATGCACAGAGGGATGGCTAGGGTACATGATGGTCTAATGATGCTATTTATGGTTGGAAGGAACTATGCACTTAGATAATTATGTGTTGTGTTTATGATTTATGGTCAACTTTTACAATAGATGTTTATATCTTCTATGATGATGTATCATGTATGAAATGTGGTTTCATTTACTTTATTGCATCATGGATTAGAATAGGATGATGATGTACTTTATTTTCACACATGTATATTTTTAATGTCTTTCATACCCTATGATGTGTATAGTGGATGATTGAGCATTCGTAAATGTAATTTACTATGTGACGTTTGGAACAAAGTATATTGTTTTAAGAACATTGGACTTTTTATTATTAACGTTGGACTTTTTATTATTATTTCATGTGGATGTGGTATTAGATGGAATTAATGTTAGTTAATTTAAATGTGATTCAATGTTAAGGGATCCTTAAGGAATGTAACCTATTATGTATGTTTATGTATACTTTCAGTTGAATGATTTTACTGCTTCTGCTACTATGTGTATGTTGTGAATGGTTTAACTTTTATGTTTCAAAAAAAAAATGCTACCCAACTTACTAAAACTTTAGGTTAATTCTTTTAGATCCCTTGGTGGGGTGTTACATTTGTTATCAGAGCTCGAGTTTTTACATTGGGAGCTCTGGGTGTTTTGGAACAAAGCAAGGACTTTGAACTATTATGTGTATCTCTTTCAAACTTGAAACTAGGTGAACTAAAAAAAAATCTAAAAACTATTACTTGCATGTGTTTCACATTGCAACACTTAGCTTTCAAAACTAAAAATTCTACTTAAACTTAAACATAGGCAAAACTGAAATTGAACTTAGTCTATTTGTAAAACATGTGCCCTTTTATGCTATACAGTAGCATTCATTATGGTTGTAATAATATTTTGCATCTTGGATATTGTTGTAGGATGCTATTTGGGACAAGGTCTTCAGTTAGAGGTCATGGTAGAGGCCATGGAAGAGGCTGTAGACATGGAAGAGCTATCACTATTCATGAGTCTATCCATGGAGGGCCTGCTTAAGAAGAGAGCGAGGGAGAGCACATTAGTGAGCAGTAGGAAGAGAGCCTTAGAGGGGACCAACCTGAGTTTGAGGAGGTTAACTTGAGACAGATGATGTAGACCATTCTTGATCACCTACCTCCTATTCATGATCAGCATAGAGCACATCAGTCAGAACATGAGCATAGATCTAGGTCTAGGAGCCCTTAAAGGGATCACCATAGATCCATTGTATCTACTCAAATGAAGGACCTTTCAAGATCCAAGGTTAGGCCCTTTAATGGGTAGAATTATAGATATGTGGCTAAATAGTGGCTTATTTCTTGTGAAAGGATTTTTGCCATGCAGGACTTTGACAGTAATTTTAAGGCAAGATTCACCATTACCAACTTAGAGAATTTTGGGGCCACTTGGTGGACAATTGAGGAAAAGAAGTTGGTCATAGATATGAATAGTGTCACTTGGGAGCTATTCTTAGAGAGTTTCCATGAGCAATTCCTACCAAAAGAATGGAAGCAACAAAGGGCAAATGAGTTCCATAATCTTAGGCAGTATTCTATGACTGTAATGAAGTATGAGCACAAATTCTATGAGCTCATGTCCTTTTCAGGATTCAGTGACAACTCAACTTAGTTGACACAAAACATTATTAGAGGTTTGAACAACCATATAATTGGGGGTTGTCAAGGTATTTGAGCCTAAAACCCTCAAGGATGCAGTACGACAAGCCATCCTTGTAGAAAAAAGTGTCAACCTTGGATAGGGAGGTTTTGTGGGAGCACCTACAGCATCATGATCTAAGGGCAAACATAAATTAGGTGGAAATAGGAAGCCTCCTTTTTCTAAGGGGAAACAGTATCAGCAATAGTCTGAGTAGACATAGAAGTAGAATGGATTGTACCCTTAGGTTGAAGGTGGTGGTGGAGGTTCTAACTCCAAGAAAAATTGCAATACTCAATGCAATAAATGAAATCAGCACACTCAACCTACTTAGAGTAGTCAGTCTTTTGTTAACAGGGATAGCCACCAGTAGTCAAATGCACCACCTATAGGGAGAGGATATGGCAGAAGTATAGGATGTTTTATGTGTGGCCAAGTTGGACATTTTGCAGCTCGTTGTCCATAGCGAGCACCTCAGTATTTAGGCCCTAGGCCAATAACATCAGAACCTATAGTTGGAGATGTAGGTAGAGCTCATAGAGTGTTTGCAATGGTAGATCACTATAAGGAAGACCATCAAGGGATAGTGGTAGAAACCATAGGAGCTATTTGAGGTACACCTCTTTTAGTGTTGTTTGATTCAAGTGCTACAGATTCTTTTATTTCTCCATCTCTAGTTGCTAAGTGTAAGTTGGATGCAGTGAAGCAAGATCATGGTTGGCAAGTGGAACTAGCCTCAGGCATTAAGGTCTCCACAAATTCTATAGTTCATAAGTGTGGGCTTAGCATAGGAGGATTTGATACTACAATTGATCTTTGGGTTATACCTCTTGGTTCCTATGATGTGATTTTAGGAATGGATTGGCTTGGCTCTCATAGAGCTAGAATAGATTGTAGGAAGAAGATTATCATGTGTCAAGATGACCAAGAGAAGGATGTGAAGATTGTCGGGATACCGAGGCCTTATATCTCTATGGATGATTTTTTCTATACAATTGAAGTAGAGTTTCCATAAGGGATGTTAGATATTTGTGATTACATTAAATGAGCTTGATGAGGAAGATCTTGTGGGAGAGACTTTATATCACCCAATTTTACAGGAGTATGCAGATGTTTTTTTAAGTGAGATTCCAAGCATGCCCCCGAAAAGGGACATCAATTTCAGCATTGACCTAATTCCAGGAGTAGAGCCTATCTCTAAAGATCCTTATCATATGACTACATAGGAGCTGGGTGAGTTGCATCTTTAGCTAGAGGAACTTTTGGACAAAGGGAGCATTCGACCTAGTGTGTCACCATGGGGAGCTCTAGTGCTCTTTGTAAAAAAGAAAGATGGTTCTTTGTGCCTTTGTATTGATTATAGATAGCTAAATAAGGTGACAATAAAGAACAAGTATCCTCTACCAAGGATCGATCACTTATTTGATCAAATCAAGGGAGCCACATCATTCTCCAAAATTGACCTTAAGTCAGGATACCATCAGCTTAGCATAAAGGAAGCTAACATTCACAAAACCACCTTCTAAAATCACTATGGACACTATGAGTTCATAGTGGTACCTTTTGGGCTGACAAATGCTCTATCAGTTTTCAGGAGCTTGATGAATGGGGTGTTTTGATCTTATCTTGATAGGTTTGTGCTTATGTTCCTTGATGATCGATTGATATGTTCTAGGTCTCAGAAAGAGCATGAGGAACACTTGCGATTAGTTTTAAAATTCTTGAGAGATAATCAACTTTATGCCAATGCGGCTAAGTATGAATTCTTCAAATCAGAGATTCAATATTTAGGGCATGTCATTTTAGTAGATGGTATTTCTATGGACCCTGCAAAGATCCAAGCAATAATAGATTGGCCTACACTGACTAATGTGTCAAAGATTCGTAGTTTCATGGGTCTAGCAGTTATTATTGCATATTTGTCCAAAACTTCTCCAGAATAGCGCATCTTATCACTTCCCTTCAGAGGAAAGGAAAGAAATTTATATGGATGGAGAAATGCAAGGAAGCATTTCAAAAGCTCAAAGAGCTTTTGACTAGTGTACCAATCTTAGCAATACCTAATTGGAAAGGTGATTTCATGGTATGTACAGATGCTTCCCTTGAAGGGATTGGAGCAGTTTTGATGTAGAATGGATGGATGATTGCACATGAATCATGCAAGCTCAAGGATCATGAGCTAAATTATCCCACACATGATCTTGAGTTAGTAGTGGTAGTTCATGCTTTGAAAAGGTGGAGAAATTTCTTGTTGGAGCACAGATTTGAATTACATAGTGATCATCGCAGTCTTCAGTACATTTTCACTCAACCTAATTTGAATGCTCGGCAAAGGCAATGGATGAAATTTCTATGTGTGTATGACTTTGAAGTAAAGTACATTCAAGGAAAGAAGAATGTGGTGGTATATGCTTTAAGTTGCAAGAGACATGTGATATCATCTATGACTCTTAGTGTTGATTTGAGGAGTCAGATTCTTCAAGCACTTCCTATAGATTCTTAGTACTAGGAGGTGTACAAAGAAATAGATTCAAGAAGACCTTTGGAGGGTAAGTTTTTAGGCTATGTCCTAGAGTTAGATGGTCTTTTGAGACATTCAAGAAGGACTTATGTGCCACTACTAGATGTGCTTGGCACCTTGATTCTAGCAGAGGCCCATTATGCACCTTATTCAGCACATCCAGGTGTCAAGAAGATGTATGCTAATTTGCAACATTTACTCTATTGGTCTGGGATGAAGCGTGACATTTCTGATTATGTGGATAGCTATCTTGAGTGTCAGAGAGTCAAGGCAAAACACCAACATCTGATAGGACTCTTGCAACTAAATCTCATTCCTTCATGGAAGTGGGGCATCATCTCTATGGACTTTATAGTAGGATTACCTATGACTGCTTGCCGTCATGTTTCTATCATGGTCACCGTTGATCGATTGACTAAGGTGGCACATTTTTCACCAACTAGGTCTTCCTAGATACTAGCTTCTATAGCTAATGTCTTCATGCATGACATTGTGAGACTACATGGTATTCCCTGAAAGATAATTTAAGATATGGATCCTATATTCACATCTGCATTCTGGACATCGTTGTAGCATGAGCTTGGAGCACAATTAAATTTCAGTTTGACATATCACCCATAGATAGATGGTCATATAGAGAGATTGAATAAGGTTCTAGAAGATATGTTAAGGATGTATATGATGGATAGGTAGACATATTGGGAGGACTATCTTTACCTAGTGGAGTTTGCTTACAATAACAGGTATCATAGTTCTATTGATATGGCACCATTCCAAGCTTTATATGGACGTCATTTTTGTACACCTTTGAGTTGGGATAGTCTTGAGGATTTCATATTATTAGGTCTTGAAATGCTTCATGATATGGAGCAACAGGTAGTGCATATCCATGAGCAATTGACTACGGCACAGGATAGGTAGAAAAAGTATGCTGATGCGCATAGGATAGAAAAGAAGTTTACTGTGGGGCATATGCACTGAGTTGTGTTGCCAAAAAGGTGCCAAATTTTTTTTCTCTCTATTTTCAATAGTGCGTATGTGCTATAGCGTGTATGTGCTATAGTGCATACACACTATAGCGGGTACGTGCTATTAACAAAATAATTTTTTTTATATATGATGGGTTGCATACCCATAGCCCATCATTTTCAACAGTGTTTTTTCCCTTTTCCTACAGAGAAATGCATAGTGAGTTGGAGTTTCAACATTTTTGCACCATCCATTGCCAATATGCCTCCTCGTTGACAAAATTAGAGATCACAAGCATAGCCCCACTAACACCATATGTGATCTAAACTTAACTTTGCATTGTTTGATATGTTTTTCATACTGTTTTGTAGGGTTTTTACAATTTTCATTTAGATTTGTTTATTTATTTGGATTTCAATTTTTTTTTATTAGGAAATGTCCATAATCAACCAAAAAATCCATAAGAACCTCAAAACCCTCAACAACCTCAAAACCAAAACCCTCCTCAGGAAGAACAAAAAATTTCACAACACGAACCGATTGCAAGACCTCCACCAAGCACACAAGAAATATAATAAATGGAATTTTGAGAGGCAAAACTAAATTAGAAGGTCTCATTGCTTGGTTGAAAGAATCTGAAAAAACCAATCCAATGAGGGCTCAATTGGCATCATCCCTCAAATCCATTAAGACCCAAATAGCCTCAGTTAGTGGTCAGTTAGATATTTGGAGCGTTAAGAGGGATGAAAAAAAATAATTTTATGCAAATAAATTGTCATATGAAGATGTTAAAAAAAAAAAAAAAAATACCAAAAGGTAGTTTATGTGCATTATTTAGAAAACCAAGTGAGAAAAATACTATTAGAGAGGGTACTAAATGATTCCCCATCCATTGGTGCATACACGATGCTATTAGAAATAATTTTTGGGATAGATGGTGGATGGTTTTTGATGCCCCTCCTTTCAAAAATCATGAGGTCCCCATGTATTTTTTGAAGAAATTATACTGTGAGTTTATCCTTGGGGAGATCCCTAATTATTTTGATATATTAGACTCCTAGGGAAGAGGTGAGGGGTCATCATTTGAGAGGCCGAGAGCACGTTGTGACCCTAATGTAGTTAGCACACCTGTGGTTAAGCCACAATGTGAGCGTGTGACTATTCCTTCCGTTGTGAAGGAACATGTAGAGGCCAGCACTCTAGGGAGAATTAATGCTTTAACATAGACCCTCATCCATTCCATGAGCCCATTAGTTGAGGGGGATCCTTCTATGCATCATGGTCACATATGCACTTCATGCAGATCCCTATGCACATTTGGCACTCATGTTGGAGATGGTGCGGATGATGGGCTCATCACTGATCAGTTCTTGAATGACACATTTGGCATTGACACACAGGTAAATTACAATTATAATTTAGTAATTTGATCACATTTCATATGTATAGTGAATGATTAATTAATTAATATTTATTGACATTGTTCAAAATTTAGGGTTAGACTATTGCTAGGCCTAGCAACGATCCTCTAGGCCCATTTTTTGTCCCCTCCATGAGTCTAGAGGTATGTATCGATTTAGTCATTTTAATTAATACATATATATATATATATATATATATATATATATATATATATATATATATATATATATATATATATATATATATATATATATATATATATATATATATATATATATATATATATATATATATATATATATATATATATATATATATATATATATATATATATATATATATATATATATATATATATAACGTAATCATATTAAAGATTGACAAAAAAAATTATGCATGTGCATCAGTTCTCCATAGGACCCTAGACCTTTACTACAAACTCAGAGCATAGACATCGTACAAGCTTTGTACAGGTATAGTTGTTTCATGTTAATTTAATTCATTTGATTATATTTATTTCATGTTTCATGTTACATGTAACATTTGTTGTATGACATGCAGCTCATGACGTTGGACACACCTCCTCATCTCTGACAGTCTATTGATAGTGGAGTGGCCACAGCTATGGCTAGCTCACAGCCATTGACAGAGGTATGAAATAATTTTCTTCATTTTAGTTGTTTTTTATAATAGTTAGTCTCAAAATTTCTAATGTTATTTATAAGTGATTACATTTATTGAATTGTTGTAGGGTCTCCTCACTCCTGGTCATCCACAAGCCTTTAAGGTGGACTTATAGAGTGACTATTTGATAGTGGTAATAAAATAATGGATTTTGTGTGTACATATATTTGATTTCAACGTATAATAAATATTGATTCATATCTACCTTCTTTTTATCAGTTGGAGTTGGAGAAGAGCCTCAACAAGAGGATGAGTGAGTGTGTCAGGAGGACACCATCATCTCCACCGTCTCCCTCTACACGACAAAAGAAGATGTTGAGAGACTTGTTTCCTTCCCCTTGTGGGAAGGAAAAGATATAGTTAATCTAGACATGTATATATATAGGTATCAGTGGACATATTCGATACACATTTGATGTATGTGACATTATTTGACTTCTGACATTATTGGTTAATATATGATATGTTTGTTCATATATGACATTGTTGGTTATCATTATATATTATGTGTTTGTTAATGTACATGAAATTATTGGTTATCATTTTATATTATATGTTTGTTCATGTATGACATTAAATTAGATATGTTCGTGTATGACATTAAATTAAATATGTGCATATATGACATTAAATTAGATATGTTTATGTATGACATTAAATTCAATACCTAATCTATTCAAAACTTTGATAAAATATTGATTAGCAATAAACTTTATCACTGTTTAAGCATAAGTTAATGATTTGCAATATGTCATTGTCATATGATTTATGATCTTGTTCATGTTTAAAGTTTTCCTTCTCTATCATTTTTTTATCAAGTTTAATTCAATACCTAAGTAGTTTGAATTTTTGATACAATATTGATTGGCAATAAACTGTATCAGTCAAGAACAATTAGGACCTCCTCGAAATAAACTTTATTAGGCAATATTCGTGGACCTCTTGACAATTGGTCACCTAAATGAGAACCGTGAGATTTATTAGGAACTCCATGAAAGAAATCAATAGTTTGAAATTACTCTATCCAACAAAATTGGATCAAAAGTTCTCTAAACATTTATGTTAAAAATATGATCAAAATTTGATCACAAGTGGTCACAAAGTTTGCGTAGAAGAAAAAATCATTGTTACAAAAAGAATATAGACAAGAAGAAAAAACACAATTAGCTTGTTGAGATTCAATACATAACCACCATTCTTTATCATCAATTAAGAAATGTTAGAGATAGTAGAGAAAAGATGGATTATTTCCAAAATAAAGTCATTTTAAAAATCATAAATGTAACATAATCATTGATAGTTTTATGTGTTTTCATACATTAATGATTGTAACATAACCACAAGTTGATTGGAATGTGTTGTCATTATTCTATAGTAACTAGATTAAGGTAAAAATAAAATTTTAATAAATACTTGTGATGTATAAGAAAGAGAGATATCTCACATGAGAGGGGGACAAATCTAAGATGACACATAAGATACTTGTAAGAGGGAGCTATACTTGTTAACGAATTTACAATGCATGTTATGGAAAATCATAGAGCATCTTTAAAAGGAAATAAAAGAGTATGACAAGTGGAATGAACATGTTTTTTTGTACACTTGTATTCAAATTTGGGTGTCGATTTTCTAATGAAGGATTCAAGCACTTCAATTTGGTAGTTTTGGCTCATGTTATCCTTGTATCTCACTCTATCTTGTATCTCACTCTTTCTTATTTCCGCCCCTCTTTATATTTCTTTTTTTCCCATATCTATGTAGCCATCTATCCTCTTCATCTCCCCCTCACTAATGTAGAGATGTTGAGCAAGAAGTGAGGTTTAAGCACTTTCTTCTTCATAATCTACCTACAATGTGGTATTTTGATGCATTCATTAGGTTTTAATATTATGGTTTTTGTGAGAGCAATGTTATCATTACAAAGAGATTCACATCTTGAAGGTGAGTGCAATGTACCCTTTTCAAACATAATCAATTTGAGAATGATTAGGCTTTTTTGAGTTTTTTTGTAGACAAATTTGGTAGACAAGGGAGAACTCCAAATTAGAGAGGACAAGGTTGATTGAGCAATGATTTGTTCATGGACAATGTCAACCTTGAATTTGCATAAGGTTACTATTTAAATTAAGTTTACATTTCAACACAAATTATTCCTAGACCTTTTTCAAAACTCTGGATGGGGCTAAATAAGAATGCTAATAACTTTTGAAAGATAATGCCTAGATTTAATGTAATAAAATTTCTTGTTTTTGAAGTTGGCATAAAAAGTTACAAGTCAATTTTGAAGGTCTTAAAGACTCCTAAACAACTCGAAAGTGTTTGTAATTAGTGTAGTGGGGTATAGCTTGATAAAGGGCATCATGAGCTTTGGAATGCTTCTAACAATTCCTCAATCAAAATCTTGGCTCAAAAGCTCTTTAACTCAATCCTCAATCAAACTCTTGGTTTAATGGATTATACCACTATATCAATTTATACGTATGATATTCTTCGTAAGTACATATGAAGTGATACAATCAACATATTCCTTTAGTTAAATTTAGATAGGAGAATGGCCCCAAATTTACCTTTGATATCAACATACCAGATCTTAAGTCTTCCTATCAATTGCTTTGTAATTGCATTATTCTTACATTGTTGGAAACAAGAGCAGAATGAAGGATCTCTGATATTTTCTAGAGGAAGGGTATCTAAGTTTTATATATGTTTCATGCGAGAATAAAGGGTATCCAAAACATCCCTTTCTTCAAAGAGTCTTTTGGGAAAAACAAAAGTTATTGATCAATTTTTCTTGTTGCTGTCACAAAATTGGAAAAACTTGCATTGACAACATTTTGGTACATTGAGCATTTTGGCTTAGAAGGTATTGAAACTAAAAGGTATTGATTGGAACAAGTTAGATATGCCAAAATAAACCTATTGATGCCGTGAAACCTTTTAGAGTTGACTATTGGAACAAGTTAGATATGCCAAAATAAACCTATTGATGCCGTGAAACCTTTTAGAGTTGACTATTTGTAGATTTTACCCATCAAGACCTAAAAGAGTCTCTTAGAACACTTCTACACTTTTTCTCATTTTGGGTTGTTGAAAGGGCTCATCATACTTTTTTATTCATTAGAAGGGGATAGGAAAATTTTGGGGATAGGTTTTACCCAGCCACTTGGAGCTAACGGAGCAAACAATTCAATCCCACAACAAAAGGTGAGAGAGATTTGGCAGTTAACAACTTTGTACTGGCCAATATTGCAAGTTTCAGCATCACTTGAGATGGCATTGTAAAATAAAAAATAGAGTGTGATCTCCAAAAAGTGAGAGATGTTATTGTAGGTCTTTGCAACACGATCTTGTAGGAATTAGAATTGCATCCATACCTCACATGAGATCTGAGATATGCCCTATTAAAGATCGCAGCCCTATGGCATTTAGTGACCCTTAGGGACATTCCGATTCGGCATGCCCGAGAAATTTCAAGCACTGAAGGGGACAAGATGAGGTTGAGGATAGGGTTTACCCAACCACTTGAAGCTAATGGAGTATATAGTTTGATCCCACAACGAAAGGTGAGAGAGATTTGGCAGTTGGCAACTTTGTACTGGCCAATACTACAAGTTTTAGCATCACTCGAGATGGCATCGTAAAATTAAAATAGAGTGTGATCTCCAAAAAGTGAGAGATGTTATTGTAGATCTCCCCAAAATAGTCCTATAGGAATTGGAATCACATCCATACATTGCACAAGCTTCGAGATATACCCCATCAAAGATCGCAACCCTATGAAATTTAGTGACCCTTAGGGACATTTTGGTTCGGCGTACTTGAGAATGTTCAAGCGCTAAAGGGGAAAAGACAAGGTTGGTGATAGGGTTTACCTAGCTACCTGGAGCTAACAGAGTAGACAGTTTGATCTCACGATGAAAGGTGAGAGAGATTTGGCAGTTGGCAACTTTTTAGTAGCCAACATTGTAAGTTTCAACATCCCGAGATTGAATTGTAAAATAAAAATGGAGTGTGATCTCCAAAAAGTGAGATAGGTTATTGTAGGTCTCTGCAACATGGTCCTGTAAGAACTAGAATTTCATCCATACCTCACACGAGCTCTAAGATATGCCCCATCAAATATCACAGCCCTATGGCATTTAGTGACCCTTAGGGACATTTCGGTTCAGCATGCCTGAGAACTTTTGATTGTTGAAGGGGATAGGATGAGTTTAGGGATAGGGTTTACCTAGCCACTTAGAGCTAATAGAGTAGATAGTTTGATATCACGATGAAAGGTGAGAGAGATTTGAAAGTTGGCAACTTTGTACTAGCCAATACCACAAGTTTCAACATCACCTGAGATGGCATGGTAAAATAAAAATGGAGTGTGATCTCCAAAAAGTGAGAGAGGTTATTGTAGGTCTCCACAACATGGTCTTGTAAGAATTAGAATTGCATCCATACCTTGCACAAGCTCCAAGATATGCCTCATCAAAGATCGCAGCCCTATGGTATTTAGTGACCTTTAGGGACATTTCGGTTCAGGGTGCCCAAGAATGTTTGAGTGCTGAAGGGGATAGGATGAGGTTGAGGACAGGGTTTACCTAGCCACTCAGAGCTAATGGAGTAGATAGTTTGATCCCATGATGAAAGGTGAGAGAGATTTGGTAGTTGGCAACTTTGTACTGGCCAATACTACAAGTTTCAACATCACTCGAGATGGCATCATAAAACGAAAATGGAGTGTGATCTCCAAAAAGTGAGAGAGGTTATTGTAGGTCTCCCCAACATGGTCTTGTAGGAACTAGAATCACATCCATACCTTGCACAAGCTCCAAGATATACCCCATCAAAGATCATAGCCCTGTGGCATTTATTGATCCTTAGGGACATTCTGGTTCAGCGTGCCCAAGAATGTTTGAGTGCTGAAGGGGATAGGATGAGGTTGAGGATAGGGTTTACTTGATCACCTAGAGCTAATGGAGCAAACAGTTCAATTCCATGATGAAAGGTGAGAGAGATTTGGTAGTTGGCAACTTTGTATTGGCCAATACTGCAAGTTTCAGCATCACCGGAGATGGCATCGTAAAATGAAAATGGAGTGTGATCTCCAAAAAGTGAGAGAGATTATTGTAGATCTCCACAAAACAATCCTATAGGAATTGGAATTGGAACCATACCTTGCACGATCTCTGAGATAGGTCCTGTCAAAGATCACTGCTCTATGGCATTTAGTGACCCTTAGGGACATTCTGGTTTGGTGTGCCCGAGAACATTCGAGCACTGAAGGGGATAGGATGAGGTTGACGATATGGTTTACCTGGCCACCCAGAGCTAATGGAGTAGATAGTTTGATCCCATAATGAAAGGTGAGAGAGATTTGGCAGTTGGCAACTTTGTACTGACCAATACTACAAGTTTCAACATCACCCGAGATGGAATTGTAAAATGAAAATGGAGTGTGATCTCCAAAAAGTGAGAGAGTTTATTGAAGGTCTCTGCAACACAGTCCTGTAGGAGCTAGAATTGCATCCATACCTCACATGAGCTCTGAGATATGCCCCAGCAAAGATTGCAGGCCTATGGCATTTAGTGACCCTTAGGGACATTCTAGTTTGGCGTGCTCGAGAACATTCAAGAGCTGAAGGGGATAGGAGGACATTGAGGATAGGGTTAATCAAGCCACCCAGAGCTAATGGAGCAAACAATTTGATCCCACAACCCTTTTTCCACTAAGTTGCAAATTTGAGCAACTTTTACAACTTTCAACAATACAACTTTGCACAAAAAGTGCAATTTTTACATTTTTCACTTGATTCCAATTCTATGACTTAGAAAAGTTTTGGCAATAGTAAAACCTCAAAGGAATATGGAATATAGATAGTTTTATGGTTATTTCCTAAAATTTGTTAATGCAACTTTGCAGTTTTTGCACTTTTTGGAATTTCAACTAACCACCAACCTAAATGAATCCTAATCATTCTAAATAATTATTATAGACTCAAAACCACTAAACCAACCTACAAAAGTGCAAAAAATTGCAAAATGCAAAAAGTTACTAAAGAGCAATTTTTGCAAATAATAGTTGTCAAATTGAACATGAGGTTGTATGGTGTTCCAACCATCCAAATGGAAGTTATAAATACTTTAAGGCATGTACTTAGGATCCCAACATGTGGAAAAGGTCATTATACAGATGGTGGATAGCATTGGTCCATAAAAAACTCAGATTTTATGCCTTTTTTATTATTTTTTCAATTCTGTGCAACTTGTAAAGATTGGTGGTGGTACAAGTCTTATATGGTTGGATAGAGGGTTGATTTAGGATTCCATTTCAATTTTTTTGAGGTCTTTATCTTGTATAGAAACAATGTTATATCAATTTTAGTGTAGGTAGGTTAGATTTACTTCAAATTTGAGAGTTTTAGCAAGATGGAATCCTAACTTGCAAACCCACTGTGGGATTTCAATGTTGCTTTGTTGAAAATAAGTTAGGATAGGGTTCTTTGAGATAGAAGAGGTTCAAGGCTGTAGGAGCATGGCATCTATTTTTACTAGCAAGCCCTAGATTGAGCATAATCTTATGTCCAGTCTAGATTTGAAGGAAAAAGAAGGATCAGGCTTCTCAACTAATTAATCTGACCCAAGTGGAGGGTATAGAAGGAAAATTTTAATATATAGAAGAGATCCAAGGGGTTGAACCAAGTTTTTGATCCCATTTGTTTATGTTTTCCTTGTAACCCAGCCTAAACTGGCTATTTAGGACTATGACACAAAGTGGGCATAACTTGATCTTGGAGCTGAGTTGTTGGTTAATTTTTTGGAATCTCTTAGGTGATGTCAAAGAGTTTTAAAAAATGCAAAAATAGTAGGGGTTCCTTTTTATGGTTTGGGAGTTTGACCGTTAAAACTAGAAATTGTCCTAGTAGGAAGTGTTGGTAGCAGTTTTGAAATTTGATTGTTGAGTGTTGAGAAACCTCAAGTTTGAGATTTTTCTTGTTGGTTTGAGTCTATAATAACCATTTCCATCTGAAAAGTTGAGTGTTGAAACCATTTAAGAAGTATTTTCCTTTGTAGGCCTATTGGTGGCAGGGATTTCCTAAGTGTTGATCCAAGTTGTTTAAGTACCCTAAGTTTGAGCGTCAGGCTTATGAAGTGGAGTCCACTTGAAGGGTAGAGTCTCCTTGTATTAGAAGCCCATTGGATCCTTAGTCCTTGGTGTCTTCAATGAATGTATCTTCATAGAATGACCTTGGTGCCCCTACACCATTAAGCGATGATGATGAACATGAGTAAAATTATGAGATTTGTGCCTACATGTTACAATGAAAAAGTCATATCTATTTTGAAATTAAGAACTAAAAAACAAGTTTCAAGAGAAGCTTAGGCTATGATGCAAGAGCATCATATGCTTATTAGAGGTACATTGGAGGTCCAACTCATCATAGAGGTTATGGAGAATCTCCTAGAGTCAATTGGGCAATCCTTCAACCAATCATGGCATTTGAAAGCATAAAAAAATTATAATGTTGTATGATGTCTTGATGGATTTCAATGTTGTAAAAGTTGTAATTGAGCCATTGAATAGGATCTAGGGATTTTATAGGGTAGGAGAGTCCTTTGATAGGGTCCTATAGGTTATCATAACCTTAGCATGTCATTTGATAAGTTAAAAGATTCAGAAAGGTCTTTAAAAACATAGTTTAATAGTTAAAAAATTTAAATCTTGAATGTAATGGCTACATGGGCATTTTGGAGGGAAACTCCATAGTTTAAATTTTATAAAGGAATAGGAAGTGAAACTGGTTGGAGTTGGTTAAGGGGGTTAGTTTCTATCTCCCAAGTCTATAAATATTTGTTTTGTATGGACTATAAACATAGGTTATACGGATTGTCTCAGAAAAATAGAAGAAAAGTGCTTCATTTCAAGAGTAATTTGAAGATCTCTTTGATTTGTGAGTGCTTTCATGTATTGGAATTATTGGTAACATCTTAGCAGACATGTTTTGAGATTCTTTACTCAGTTTAACATTCAAACTTGAAGTTTTGTTCATCAAATTTCTATACTGTTGGCTGTAGCAATTTTATTTCTAAGCATTTTGACAATTTTTTGCATCTAATCATGGTCGTTCCATGAAATGCTCACTTTTTCTTCATGGAATTCCATTTATCTAACTTCTAAAAATATTTCTAACCATGAAATGAAGATCTAACTTGAGATTGGTGGCCACCAAATCAAATAAAGTTGTGAAAACAAGGGTTATTTGGAGGGGACAGTCAATTAGGAAGAGATTTTCCTTAAGGAGGGTAGTGTTTGTGAGTTGATTCATGTTTATGGTGATAAAACATAGATGTCTAAATTTTTAACTAGTCCAAGAAGGATTGGCACGTGCGAGATTGGTGATGCCCTAGGAATAAGGGTTTTGAGAAGGTGAATTGGGGCTTTTGGGGTTAGGGAAACCATAGACTGAAATTGAGAGTGCATTTGTCTAATTGAAGTCATTTTAGGATCCTATGCAAATTTTTAAGTCCATACATTGAGTATTTCTATATGTTGCTTTGTAAATGCACTATTGCTTCATTGATGAAAATAGCGGTAGTGTGTTGAATCTCAGATATTTTCTAAAGGAGTTGCATCTAAGTCTTACATATATTTTAGAAAAGGATAAAGGGTATCTAGAAAGGTCATTTATTCAAGTATTCATTTGAAAAAATCAAAAGTTATCCATCATTTTGTCTTTTTTCTGTCATAGACTTGTGAAAATGCATTGACAACATTTGGGTGAATTATGCATTTTGGCTTGCAGGGTATGGAAACTGAAAGGTGTTGATGGGAACATGCTAGATAGGCTAGAAAAAATCTATTAAAGCCTAAAAACATCCTAGAGTTGACTATTTGTGGGATTTTCCCATCAGGACCTAGAAGGGTCACTTGGCACATTGTTACAAATTTGCTCATTTTGAGTTGACCTAAAAATTCCATTTTGAAATCTTCCACCTCTTCCACCTTATGTTTTCTCATCTTTTTAAAACTTATACTTAGTCTTTAGGGTACTAATAATCTTATGTTATGTTTTGAAACTTAACTTATTTAATCTTATCTTGTATTGAAGCTCTATAAAAGTATTCAAATACATTTCATGCCATTTAACTTCATCATCTCTATAACCCTATATCTGATATCTAATAAATAAATTTCCTTAGTATAGTTTTTCATATGAAGATATTTTTTTGAGAGACAAGGATAATGAAACTACTAGATTTAGAAATTTAGTTACAATGAGCCTATAACATGCAGTTTTACATGTTAGGCATACAACTCTAACTTCAAATTCAAATCTCTTATCCTTGAAGTTCTGAGATCTAGTCTTGTTACTAATTTCATAATATTTTCTTGATTAAGGATAACTACCTAAATTTATATAATTATGTGACCAACACATCAACATAATAAATATTAAATTTCCAAATGCTAAGAAAATGTATAACAAATATAGGCCAAGAACCAAATAATGTGGATCTATTTCCATGAGATGTGAAATTATTGGAAAGCCAAGATTCAAGTCCACATAAGGTCAATAACATCAATATATGTTCCATTATATATGCTTCATCGATCAAAAACTTCCTTCATGAGATTGGGAAACACGTAATGGGCATGAACCATGAAGAATAGTTGTGATATGATAAGAATTACCAATAACTTGAGTATAAAGAGTAGAGAAAGGTACAAAGCTATTGAAAGGTTCAACATACTATCCAAAACATGACCCTATGTGTATAATAATTAAGAACACAAATTTAACGTATACAATAAGAAATATAGAGACTATAAAAGGAAACTATAGAAAAACATACTTTTGATTGATGCAAGATTTCCAAGATCCCAAGTTGCCCCTCAATCAACTCTAGATCTCTTGCTAGTGATACTTGTATAAATTTTTTAAATATACATGTGCATTGAAAACATTTTATTATTTAAAAATATAGTTTTGAATTAATATTGCAAGGAGAGGGTTCTAAATACAAAGATAAATATCGCATTACAACATTGAGACTAAGCACAAAATTGGGCCAATACAGGCAGGTGCAATTCCTAGCATCATCTAACAAAAATATCAAAAACATGCACTAGAGTCATAAACACAAGATAGCTACTAGTACTACTATCAAAAATATCTATAATAATGTCTATATCTTCAAAAAACTTATTAAGACTAAAATCTAGAATACTCTATCTACCTAATAGTAGGAATGATGTCCTTTGAATTCTTAAGCATGTTATGTTGGAAATGATTGAAAAGATCATGAGGAAAGTTGTTAGAATGATCATATGGAACTGGTAAAGAATGTTCTCAATCATTGTTCTGTCATTGATGTCAAACTTGCTACTTGCAAGAATGACAATTGCTTTAGTGATCCAAATACTATCAGTTAGTTGATTGACAAGAAGGAGGCAATCAATAAGATGTAACTAGTACACCAAGAGAAAGGTTGAAGTTATGATGTCGTAATGAAGTACAAGGATCAGCTAAGCCATTGATGAAAAAGTGTGTTGATGACATACTATAAGACATAGAGAATGGGCACACTGAAACATATCAAAGATGTAAGGTTTTTAGCTAAGACATCTATAAAGACTAACTAAAGTTCATTAGAGAGAGGGAGCCAAGCAAGCTAGTAGGTGCCAAACAGATTCCTAGTTGAAGCCGAGCAAGTTCAACTTCAAGTGCCGAGTAAACTTTAGATGCCGAGTGATACAAAATTTATCAAGTGTCGAGTAAACTTCAGATGCTGAGTGATACAAAATTTATCAAGTGCCAAGTGAACTTCAAGTGCCGAGTGATACAGTATTATTTAGGTGTCGAGCTATCTAGGAAATAGATGTCGAGCATAAGAAAACCAATAGTGTCGAGTAACATAGAGGTGCCGAGCACTAGTAAATCAATAATGTCGAGTTGCTGCATTATTTTCAAAATTGAAGATTTGCCAGATCTAAGCCAACAAGGTTGTTATCTAGAAGTTTGTAAATCAAATGGAAGATAAGAATGATGAGCTGATGGCATAGGACACCATGTAGAACATTTTTAAAAGATACAACTGATGAAGTTTTTAATAAGAACAAGATATGGGATAGATACATTATATTCTACCTAATCCATTTGAAATCCTAAATTGGAGAGGGAGAATTGAGCGGAAAAGGCAAATCAGATTTCTATTTAAGGAGACATAAGTTCATGAAGAAGAGATAGAGAGAGGCAGTCAAGCATGAAAGCATAAAATGCTGAAGGAGGTGCTAAGGAGGAAAGTGAGCATAGTTACTCTGTTTCAATAAGAAGACCCCAGATATGGATGCATTGGTATGATGAGTAGGAAGACTCAAGGAGACTAAGCTTGAGAAGAAGACAAGCAGTTAGAGCTAAAGTGTTTAAAGCCAAGCAAAAGGATAGAACTAAAGTGTGATCTGAAATCTGCAAAGTATGTTGTAAGTTGTATCAGATCAAAAAGCCATTATTGTTACTCTCTAGCAATTGTAACAGATAGTTTAAATCCTATGGACTTAGGTTGGTTTAATAGCCATGAGGTAAATCCTTTAATAGGGTGACATTCCAAGTGAATGTTCAAAAGTCCTTTAACCAGGCCCATTCCTAACAGTTTGGTGAAATCCTCTAACAAGGTCACATTTAACAGTGTGTTGTAAGCCTTTAATAGGGAAAGCTTTTAATAGGGCATCACTTTAGAAGACTGAAAATCAAGTAGCATGTTACTGGTGGTTTTTCCCAAATTGGGTTTCCACATAAATCATTGTGTCATGTGTTGATCTTTCATGTTTTATCTCTGCATGTTGATTTACTGTAACTTGCTAATATGGTTGATTTAAGTTTGGATGGATGAAAAGTGTATGGATTAAAATACTAGAAAAAAAGTATTATTAGGGCATTTGGACCTTGAATAACTGATTCAGCCCCCCCCCCCCCGCCCCCCCTCTCAATTATTCTAAAGAATTCTAACAATTGGTATCAGAGCTAAACTGTTGATTCAGTTTAAAGGGACTATAAGCAGAAAAGATCAAAATGCCTAAGAGAGAAGTTCCCAAGCTCAAAAAAGTCAACTTTGTTGCATGGAAAAGTTTGATGAAGCTACATCTTGGATCCATAGGAGATTATGCTCAAAATTCAATTGTCACTGAACATGTAGATCCAATTGGTACTCTTATTGCAAAAGACATGAAAAAAAAGTAGGAACATAATCAGACAATGCTGGAGATTGCCTCTGCACTCAACTATGCTGAATTTGATGATATCAAAGGATGCGACACTGCATTCAAAATGTGGAAAGCCCTATCAGAAATCTATGGAGGAGATCATAGTGTACACAGAGTAAAAAATGAAAGTCTCAGAGGAAAGTTTGATGATATGAAAATGGAGGAAAATGCGAATGCTGCTCAATATGGCGCAAGAATAAAGGAAGTGGTAAGTGCAATAAGATGCTTGAGTGGTCAATTGGATGAAGATACTATTAATAGTAAGTTCTTAAGAACCTTACTCCCTATCTATGCTATTAGAGTATCAACAATACAAGAACTAAGATGTGTACCAGGAAACAATCTAAGTTTTGAAGGTATAATAGGCAGACTCACTACATTTGAGTTATCTAACTTTGACAACTACAGACCTAAGAATGTTGAATCTTCATTTAAGGCCAAGCTATCACTGAAAGATACTGAACAGGTGAAATCAAAAAAAAGAAGAAAAATGAAATATGTATCCAGTGATAGTAGCACTGATGAGGAAGATGTGGAACAATTGGAAACATTGCTTGCTAGAAGATTTCATAGATGAAAAGGAAAATTCAAAGGTAAGATGCCTATCATTTTTTTCAATTGCAATGAAGTAGGTCATATTGCTGCTAGATGTACACAGAAAAAGGATTACAAGGCAACAAAAACAAATTCAGAAGAGATGATGATAGGAGAGATTACAAAGACAAAGGTAAGAAGTGTTATATTGTTGAAGAAAATTCTAATGATAATGATGATGAAGTTGTTTATGTAGTCATGAAGGACCAATCTGATGAAGAAGAGCCCACAACACTGGTAACATGTATGAACAAGAATGATAGGTGGATCATAGATAGTGGATGCTCACATCACATGACAGGAGACAAAAGTAAGTTTGTTAAGTTTACTCAGTATGATGGAAATAGTGTTAGATTTGGTAATGATGCTCCATGTCAAATCAAAGGAAAAGGTTCCATTAAGCTCACAGAGAAAATTTCATGTGATAATGCATACTATGTTGAAGGATTAAACTACAATTTGATGAGTGTCTCACAGTTAGGTAATATAGGATGCAAAGTAGAATTTGGAAACAAAACTGGAAAAATCTATGATACTGATGGTAAACTTATAGGAAAAGGAGATCAAACAAGGAGTAATCTATTTTACCTTGATATGGATGATGTTTCTTGTTTTATTGCAAAATTTGATGATGAATGGTTATGGCATAGAAGGCTATGTCATGTCAACTTTGAAAATCTGGTCAAGATTAGTAAAATGAAGAAAGTCAGAGGTTTACCAAAACTGAAGAAGCCTGATAATATCATGTGCAAACAATGTCAGCTAGGAAAGATGGTAAAGTCAAGTTTCAAAAGCAAAAACTATACATCCAAAGAAGTACTTGAACTAGTTCATACTGACTTATGTGGTCCAATGGAAGTACAAAGCTATAAAGGAGATAAGTACATAATGTTGTTTGTTGATGACTATTCCAGGATGATGACTGTTATGTTCTTAAAGAAAAAATCTAATGCTTTTCAAATGTTTAAGTGGTATGTGGCTAGAGTTGAAAAGGAAACAAGAAAGAGCTTGAAATGTCTAAGATCAGGCAGAGGTGGTGAATTCACATCAAATGAATTCAAGATATTTTGTAATGATGAAGGAATCAAAAGAAAAACGTCAGCTCCTAGAACTCCCCCACAAAATGGAATTGCTGAAAGAAGAAATAGATCTGTGATTGACTGTGCCAGAACATTAATTATGGAAAAGATTGTTGCTCTAAAATACTGGAGAGAAGCTATAAGTGTAGTTGTTCATACACTAAACCGAGTACAAGTCAAGAAAGGTACAAATACAACACCTTTTGAATTATGGTATGGTCACTCACCCAATGTAAAATATTTCAAAGTATTTGGTTGCAAATGCTTTATCCTTAAAGATGCTAGAAATGGAAAATTTGATGAAAAAAGTGATGAAGGCATATTCCTTGCTTATTCCACTAGAAGGCATACAAGTGTTTGAATACTAACACTAATAAAATTGTGGAAAGTACAAATGTAAACTTTGATGAACATATAGAAGTCCAAGCTAAAGAACTAAAAAGAATGGATGAATATAGAACCTTTGTGTATTCTTATGAAGGAATGACTGATGAGGATGATGTCAACCAAATTGAAACTCAACAACAAGTTTTAGTTTCAACCGACTCACAACCAGTGAATGCCGAGTTGCATTCAGAAGCTAAGTTGCATAATGAAGGAAATGATTATGAAGTCAGTACATATGAAAGAGATGAAGAACAACCTAAAAGCTAAGTACATAGTGATCTTGAATAAGGAAATATCAAACATGCAAAAAAGGACAGAACCAAGATTATCCAAATATGTAAAAAGACATCACCCTGCTAAACAGATAATTGGTGACAAAGATGCAAGACTAATGACAAGGAACAGACTAAGACATGAATCATGTTTGATTAGCAAATCTGAACCTAAGATAGTATATGGTGCATTACAAGATGATGACTGGTATAAAGCTATGGAAGAAGAGATTGATCAAATAAAGAAGAAGAAAACTTGGAGTTTGGTTCCTAGACCAATTGACAAGAATATGATTGACACCAAATGGGTATTCAGAAACAAGATAGATGAGAATGGTGAGATTACTAGAAACAAAGCTAGACTAGTATGCAAGGGTTATGCTCAAGAAGAAGGACTAGACTATGGGGAAACATTTGCCCTTGTTTCGAGAATGGAAGGTGTAAGAACTTTACTTGCATATGCTACATATAAAGATTTTAAAGTCTATCAGATGGATGTAAAGTCTGCTTTTTAAAATGGTATACTAGAAGAAGAAGTCTACATTGAACAACCGGAAGGATTTGTTGATGAGAACAATAGGGATATGGTTTGTAAGCTACATAAAGCACTCTATGGTTTGAAACAAGCACCTAGAGCATGGTATGAGAGACTTCACAAGCATCTAGTGCAAATAGGATTTGAAAGAACTGATGATAACATCAACATGTACATCAAATTAGAAGAAGGTAAGGATATTATTGTATCTAAAATCTTTGTGGATGATATAGTGTTTGGTGGAAAGGAAGTGCTTTGCAAAGGTTTTGCTGACAAAATGAAACATGAATTTGAAATGTCTATGTTTGGAGAAATCAATTTTTTTGTTGGATTACAAGTACATCAACTAAAACATGGTATATTTGTGACACAATCAAAGTACATCAAAGAGATTATTAAAACATTTGGATTGGAGGAGTCCAAACCAGTTAGCACACCAATGGCAATAGGGAATAAGCTATCCAAAAATGATGAATCAGCTGAAGTCAATCAAACAATGTACAGATCCATGATTGGAAAACTACAATATGTTGTACATAGTAGACCAAACATAGCATTAGTAGTTGGAATAGTGGCTAGATTCTCTGCTAATCCCAAAGAAAATCATCTCATAGCAGTAAAAAGAATAATGAGATATCTTAAAGGAACTGATAACTTTGGTCTATACTATAAGAAGAATGGAAAATTTGAGCTCAATGCATATACAGATGTAGATTGGAGAGGCAACATTGATGATAGAAAAAGCACAAGTGGAGGTGCATTATTTCTAGGCAAAAGGCTAGTTACCTGGACTAGCAAGAAACAAACATGCACATCCTAGTCCACTACAAAATTAGAATATGTGGTAGTAGCAATCAATTGCGTAAACATTGTGTGGCTCACACATCTATTAAAAGGAATGAAAGAAGAGGTAACAAAACCTATGATATTGTATTGTAATAACACAAGTGCTATAAACATATCCAAAAATATAATAATGCATGCAAAAATCAAGCACATCGCAATTAAGTATCATTATGTCAGAGAACTGGTAGAAGACAAACAAGTAACGTTGGAATACATTCACACAAAGGAACAAACTGCAGATATCTTCACGAAACCATTGCCAAAGGATGCTTATGAATATCTTAGAGGCAAGTTGGGGGTAATACCCCTAACTCAAGCAGTTTAAAGAAATAAGAAAGCTACCCTGCATCACCAGCAATAAATCATTGAAATATCAGAAGAATGATGCAAAAGATGACAGCAGGAGTAGAAACTCCAAATCAGTCACAAGCATGGTGACTGAGGGAGAAAAACAACAAGAAGCCAAAGCTTATATTTTGCATGATAAAGATGCTACATCTTTGGCATTTATGTCAAAGAGGGAGAAATATGCAGAAACTTAATCAATACAATGCAAGAGGGAGATATATGAGATCAATAGTAAAGATGTAGCAGCAATGCAGCAGCCAAGAAAAGTAGTAAACAACATATACAATCTTAGTGGTAACTAAGTTGAACAATTGATTAGTTTGGTTTTGCCATCAATGCCAAAGAGGGAGATTGTTGGAAATGATTGAAAAGATCATGAGGAAAGTTGTTAGAATGATCATATGGAACTGGAAAAGAATGTTCTCAATCATTGTTCTGTCATTGATGTCAAACTTGCTACTTGTAGGAATGACAATTGCTTTAGTGATCCAAATACTATGAGTTAGTTGATTGACAAGAAGGAGGCAATCAAGAAGATGTAACTAGTACACCAAGAGAAAGGTTGAAGTTATGATGTTCTAATGAAGTACAAGGATTAGCTAAGCCATTGATAAAAAGTGTGTTGATGACATACTATAAGACATAGAGAATGGGCACACTGAAACATATCAAAGATGTAAGGTTTTTAGCTAAGACATCTATATAGCCTAACTAAAGTTCATTAGAGAGAGGAAGTCGAGCAAGCTAGTAGGTGCCAAACAGATTCTTAGTTAAAGCTGAGCAAGTTCAACTTCAAGTGCTGAGTAAACTTTAGATGCCGAGTGATACAAAATTTATCAAGTGTCGACTAAACTTTAGATGCCGAGTGATATAGAATTTATCAAGTGCCGAGTGATACAGTTTTATTTAGGTGCCGAGCAATCCAGGAAATAGATGTCGAGCATCAGAAAACCAATAGTGTCGAGTAACATAGAGGTGCCAAGCACCAGTAAATCAATAATGTCGAGTTGCTGCATTATTTTAAAAATTGAAGATTCACTAGATCTAAGCCGACAAGGTTGTTATCTAGAATTTTGAAAATTAAATGGAAGATAAGAATGATGAGCTGATGGCATAGAACACCATGTAGAACATTTTTAAAAGATACAACTGAAGAATTTTTTAATAAGAACAAGATATGGGATAGATACATTGTATTCTACCTAATCCATTTGAAACCCTAAAATTGGAGAGGGAGAATTGAGCGAAAAAGGCAAATCAGATTTCTATTTAAGGAGACATAAGTTCATGAAGAAGAGATAGAGAGAGGCGATCAAGCGTGAAAGCATAAAATGTTGAAGGAGGTGCTAAGGAGGAAAGAGAGAATAGTTACTCTGTTTCAATAAGAAGACCCCAGATATGGATGCATTGGTATGATGAATAGGAAGACTCAAGGAAACTAAGCTTGAGAAGAAGACAAGTAGTTAGAGTTGAAGCAATTAAAGCCAAGCAAAAGGATAGAACTGAAGTGTGATCTAAAATCTGCAAAGTATGTTGTAAGTTGTATCAGATCAAAAAGCCATTATTGTTACTCTCTAGCAATTGTAACAGATAGTTTAAATCCTATGGACTTAGTTTGGTTTAATAGCCATGAGGTAAATCCTTTAACAAGGTGACATTCCAAGTGAATGTTCAAAAGTCCTTTAACCAGGCCCATTCCTAACAGTTTGGTGAAATTCTCTAACAAGGTCACATTTAATAGTGTAAGAGATGAGTTGCTGAGAGTGTGCAAGGAGTTGGAACATGTTATATGGGATGTTTTGAGATGATAGAAGGTGTTGGGGTCATGGTATGAAGCCAAGGACGAGTTTTGGTATGTTGGAGGCACCAGGGTACACTAAGTGCATGGTGAACAATGTGAGTGTTTAGAAGAAAAAATGAAGATTTGGGTTATAACCTCTTAGACATGTTTATAGGAAGATGTTACCAATTCAGAGACCTCCTCTTGAACCCTAGTAGAGTCTAATTCCTTGGGTAGATTCCAAGAATACAAGAGAATCCTAGAGTTGAGTTGTGGTTCCTAGGGGAATATAGGAGAGCTTTGCATCAAACACACACACACTTTTTGTATAGTCACGAATATTGTGATCATTCATGAACTTGAACAACACCATGTTAGAAACAGTGTTGTGAAAAAGGACTAAAAAATAGAGGGAAATGGCCATCAAATATGCATGATTTAAATAGCTACATTATCCATAGAGAGAAGTATATCTGTCACTGCCCCATTATCATCAGATCAAGACCTATTTTCCTTCTTACTTTTTGATGATTGTGATCCTTTGTAATTCCAAGCATAAGATGATTAACATACAATGGTACTTTAACAAAGAACGATAATAAATATTGAGGATGTGAATTGATAATACCATTTCGTAGATGATTTTGGCATCTCACCCTTTATCACTTGTGCGTCAACTTTATTAGCCCTCTTCTTTGGTGACCTACAATGAAGAATTAGCATTGTAAAAAATCTAAGATAATATTAATCCACTAAAATTAGAGAATGACAAAAATTTAATTTGGCTTCTCATTAAGAATTATCCATTTGTAGAAATCCTTGCTTTTTAAGTTATATGATAACCCTTGCTTGATGAGTATTCAAAACTTCTCCCACTGTATCCCTGCTTTTGCTAATTTGAAGTTTTTGGTTACATGCACACAATCATGAATTTACATCACAAAGCATTCACATTCTAACAATATTCATGTTCTTTCATTAAATTTTGATCTAAACAAAAAAATTTAAACTTTCACTTATTCAAATGACTAATCTAAAAATGGGTCATATTAAAGAATCTAATATAAATTCAAATAATGTATCTAGATTCTAAACAAATCAAAAATAAATCTCATCACTTACACATCATTACAATACGGTCCACCTTAGTCATGTGGATAGTCTTGGGGAAGAAGTTGTAAAATTGTATTTGGATCTAGTTGATCTCTCTCTCTCTCTCTCTCTCTCTCTCTCTCTCTCTCTCTCTCTCTCCAATATAATGAGCCAACTAGATTTGCTTGACATTTTAATGTCTCAAGTATTGCCTCATGGTCTGACTTGTGAACTTTTCAAAGAACCTTATTATGTGGTTTTCAACCATATTTTATCAAGTGGACATTTGATGCAACAACAAGGTTTGAATAATGAAGAATCTTCCTCTCTGTTTGCCAATCCTCTAATAACCACAAGTTAGGGTTCTTCATAGAATATCATCTAAGCCATGTGCTTGTTACAACCACCGTACTGACATGGTACTCTAAACCTTCACCATCTATAACTGAGTGATCCAATTTTTGTTTGGCTTCAACACAATGACACAAATAATGATTTGTCCCTTCTTCATTGTCTTCAGGTGCGATAACAACAAAAACATGGCTTACAGTAACAAATGTACAAAATGAGGTCATTAATTGAGAAAATACTTGGGTAAAAGTTATAAAGTTACATATTAAAATTATAAATATATATAAATATATATATTACTAGGTTGCACTAGATTTGACAAGTGGTCAAAGTCAATAGACGAATCTATCTCTACCATTTCTAGTGCTTGTGGGGGATGATAGGTGTCAGTTGGGTCCAAAACCTATATATCCCATTTGTCCACCCATTCAGTTGACTCACAGTCATCTCAATTTTACTCTGCACATGATAGAAAATAGCATGCCATTTTTCGTGTGTGGATACTCTATGAACCTACATCAAAGCTTCTAAAAAAATGTAACTCACTAGATCCTGTTAGTGTGCAACAATCTTGATATGGTGCAATGTTAGTATTATCTATCAAATAAAAAAATCTATGAACCATAGACTCAACTTCCTTACCTAGACTCATTGTAGCATTACACCATTGGATGATGGATTTTGCATCTATCAATATTGCTCCATCTTTGTACTTTAGTTCTTCATGAACTAAGGCTTTTTTAATGCATGTGTCTACACCATCGTGCACTCCCTTACCATGACAAGCCTCTGCGAAATTCTACATTTATTGAATTCTACACAACCTGTGCATCCTGCTCAACCAATAGAACATTCGTGCATTCTTAAATTGAGATGCGCAATTATTTGACCAAATAATGTGCTGACGATATGTTATGCCCCTATTAGCCAAATCACCATAAAATAGTTGAAAACAACCATGTATGAACTCCGTAGAATGTGATCAATCATTTCTGATGTAAAAATAGTACTCCCTCAAAATCTTTCTATCATCCTTTGTACTTGTAGGTGAATGCATGAATATTATGTGAACAAATATGAAAACCTATTGAGAAGTATAATACTTTTATTGCACCTCATTTTGTGGTTGTAGTGTGTAGTTCTCCACAAAATCTACAACTGAAACAATGGTATCTAGTGAAAACGTATCCTTGCACAAACTTGAATTGCAAATCTAGCCATCGAGCTCTATGGGTATGCCTTGCATACTCATAAATAATCTTTTCATGAAAAATCTTCACAAACTCATACACTAGAATCTTTTCAATGACTAAATCACATATTTTACCATGTTTCCCATCTTTTAGAGCATATGTCACTGTCTTAAATTTTTCATAATCTACTATTTCATTTCCAATTGCATGTGTGCTATCCAAATGTTGACAAGTTGATTAAAGTTGCAAAGAACCACAAAATAAGCACGTACCATCCAAGCATGATTTCTTGTAAAATTGTTGGCCATCCCTTATTTCATATAAAATGTTGGATATGAATTCTCTTGAAGATCTTGGCGGCTCATTCATGTCACAATCCTACAAAACAAACTGAGAATGCAAAACTACGCATATATGCCTAAAAAAATCAAAATGGTTAGAAAATTCAATATGTATCCTACAACAAGAAGTTGTGCATATTTGATTTATCTTCACATAAAAAGGTTTACCCATCTCAAAAAATCTTTGACTTATTCGAATTTGAAGATACATACAAATAAATTTTGCAAAAAATTGTGTTTGAGTTGAGTCCAAAAAATGTTTCGCATGTGGGTTGTGATTTTGGCTACCAATCCTCCTTCTTACAACATCTCTTTGATTAAGGGAAACATGTGTCCATAACTCATTTTTTGTTGGATCTTCCAATCTCTCATGCCTTAGCACGACTCTCCTTAGAGTACATCTATCAATTTTTAATGTTTTGCTTATCTTTCTCATGAGTTGAGCTTTCTTCATTTGGCTACTTACTATTATCAATGTAAGTACTCGGGTGATCCCACAATAATAGGTTCCACTTTTTGACCAATTTTGACATTGAAATCAATATTTTTGCAACAAATGTCACGTTCAAGTGACTATATCTTGAAAAATATAAATAATTTCAAGATGACATAAACTAATGATTTTGAGTACTCTATTCCTACTTTGTAACCATATTTTTTAATCTAAAAAAATAAATTATTTATGTCAATTTTTTTATCTCCTTTGAAAAGTGGTACATAATAAAATTCAATATTTTAAAAGAGTGACAGTCCATTTGACACACATAACTTTTTTTCTAAAAATTATAATGAAGTAATTCTTTCGGTTTTAGATTTGTAACATCAATATCCAGAGGATGCATTTGGTTTGATTCATTTTGGTTGAATATTGTATAGTTTATGATGTTTTGAAGTGACACAAATCGTAATTCAGACATACATTCCATTTGACACAGAAAATTTGAAGTCAATTTATCATAAACCTTTTTTTTTTTTTTTTTTTTGAATAGAAAGGTATCTCAATAAGCTAATTTCTACATTTTTTTTTAAAAAATTGACTTAATTTACTAATTTTTCTGAGGTGTCGATGTTGGTTGATGTTCAATTGGTAATGAACCTATGATCAATTAAACTCATATTTGAAAGCCTTAATGATTAAAATATGTATTACAATTATAGTCGTTAGAAAGCTTGCTCTGAGCAACACATTTTGAAATTTTTTATTTTACAATATGAGATCATTTATCTACAATTATGAGTGTCAAAAGAGAAAAAAAAAAATTTAAGAAAAAAAGGGCCCAAAAAAATGTAATTTTGTATGTTCGTGCAAGTTTGCACGAACATAATGTTTGCACGAACATATGACCCAAAAAAATTGGGTGAAAAGATGTTTTAAAATGTTGGAAGTTGATGTTTCATATGTTTGTGCCAACATATTTATCACGTATGTTCAGACGAACATGATTTAAAAAAAGTTCGCACGAACATATGGTAAACTCAATTTCTCATTTTGCAATTTTTTTCATTTTTGTTCGTCCTGGCTAAAGTGGAACCCATTATTGTGGGTTCACCCACTCGTCTTGTGATATTACTATCTTTGGTGCATGATTTAGAACCCACTTTGTCGTAAGCAATCATTAGATTCTTTACAATATTTTTTCATTTGAATCGTCCATCATTCTTAGTCCAAGAATCTTCATGTTAGGCCTAAATTTCAAATTCCTCGTCATTTCAACAAATAATTGGCATTGATCAATAATATTTAATTCTTAAAAAAAAAATCCCCACATACGATTAAATTTTCTTTGACAAGTATGCTTGCTAATCTTGTCGGGCATTGATTTCAAAATGTTAGTATCAATATCAATCAAATATTTTGGTCTTCTAAAATGAATTCTAGAAGGTGTTATAATCTCTTCCATTCCCTCAATATTTTGAACATCAATATAAGGTCGAGTGTATTGTGTACCTTGAACCAAAGATGATGTGCCTTGACAATAAGATGCAAAAGGTGGAATATCACCTACTTGATGTGTTGATGTTGTGCTTTCAACATGATATGATGGAGTGTGTATATCATCAGATCTACAAATCAGTGTCTCTTCAACATGAGAGGATGATATGACTTCAACATTGGAATATGGTGTAGTGGACAATATGACTCCAACATTGGAAGATGGTGTAGTGGATGATATGACTCCAACATTGGAAGATAGTGTAGCAAATGATATGACTCCAATATTGGAAGATGGTGTAGCTTCACAATTCAATTGTCTTCTTTAGCATAGCAGTCTCATTCATTCTCTTTGTCTTTCCAATTCTTCCTCTTTGTTTCTTTGTACCAGTGGTTCTTGATGCTCTTTGAAAGTCAATTCTTCATTATTGCTTTGCAATTTTCTTTGCTCACGTAGTAATTTCATTTTATCTCTTTTAATTGTCAAATCTCTCTCTTTATCTTCATTTGTTTGAGTTTTTGGTTTCTTCCTTGGCATGATGATGATTTCTACATGTCAAATTATTCAAACATCTGAATTACTTAAAATGTGTAAATTAAAAATTATTCAAGTACATATAAAAATTATAATTATTTGAATGGATACACAATATATATCAAACAACTTGTCAAATTTCTAACCATTTCGAAATAACATTTCATTCAAATATACAAATTTCAATGAATTCACTATATATTAAACAACATGACAAATTATAATCAAATTTGTATCTATATATCAACAAACAATATTTAAAATAGATTGCACTAACCTTTTCTATACAAGGAATATTCAAAAAGTCTTCAAATCACATATCCAATGATTGAATTTGGTGTTTGGTAGCTTCCAAAAGTGTTGAAATAGTGTTTGTTATGTTGAAACCTATGATTTCTGTCGAAATAACAGAGTGCATAACAGACCAAAAGTAGAGAATGAATGAAATGGGCCCCAAAGTTACTTTTTTTACATTTTTAGGTGATTTCACATAGTGTGTACGCACTATAGCACATATGCACTATAAAGCATGTATGCACCATAGTGTGTATGCCCTATGTGGAAACACATCACTCTCCATCTTCCCTACTCTCTATCCTCCCTACTCTCTCTCCCATATCCTACCCTCTCTCTCTTCCTACTCTCTCTCCCCTCTCCCATCCCTTACACTCTCTCCCCCCTCTCCCATCCTTTACTCTCTCTCTCTCTCTCTCTCTCTCTCTCTCTCTCTCTCTCTCTCTCTCTCTCTCTCTCCCTCACTCACTCTCCCTCTCCCACTACCTACTCTCTCTACCTCTCTCACCCTCTGTCATCCCCCATCCCCTACTCTTTAGATCTCTCACATACACTCTTATACCCCCACTCTCTTATCTCTGATCCCCTACTCTCTACATCTCTCACACACACTCCCATCCGCCCATCTCTTTTCCTCTCCCTCTCCTACCACCTACTATATCACTCTCTCTTGAGTTCTCTCTTTCCCTCTCTACTCTCTCTCTCTCTCTCTCTCTCTCTCTCTCTCCCATCCCTTACTCTCACTCTCTCTCTCTCCCATCCCCTACTCTCTCTCACACTCTTCCATCCCATAATATCACTCTCCCTCTCTTCCATCCTATATGAGCTCTCTTTGCCACCACCTAGTCACTCTCACACTCTCTCTCCCATCCCCTACTCTATCTCTCTTACACACATACTCCCATCCCCCCCTCTCTCCCTCTCCTACTCCGTCTCCCATTGCCTACTTTCTCTCCCCCATCCTCTACTCTCTCTCTCTTCTCTCCCATCCCCTACTCTCACACTCTCACACTCTCTCCCATCCCCTACTTTGTCTCTCTTACACACATTCCCATTCCCCCCCCCTCTCTCTCTCTCTCCCACCACCTATTTTCTCTCCCCCATCACCATACTCTCTCTCTCTCTCTCTCTGCCACCCACTACTCTCTCTCTCTTTCACAGACACACACACACACACACTCTTATCCCCCCACTCTCTTCTCTCCCATCCCCCTATCTCTCTCCCTCTCCCTCTCCCACTCCCTCTCCTACTGCCTACTATCTCTCTCTCTCTCAAGTTCTCTCTCTCCCTCTCTACTCTCTCTCTCTCCCATCCTATATGAGCTCTCTCTACTACTACCTACTCACTCTCACACTCTCTCCCATCCCCTACTCTGTCTGTCTTACACACACTCCCATCCCCCCCCTCTCTCTCTCCCTCTCCCACTCCCTCTCCCACCACCTACTTTCTCTCCCCCATCCCCTACTCTGTCTCTCTTACACACACACACCCATCCCCCCTCTCTTTCTCCCTCTCCTACTGCCTACTTTCTCTCCCCCATTGTTGTACTCTCTCTCTACCACCCCCTAATCTCTCTCACACTCTCACACTCTCTCTCATCCCCTATACTCTCTCACACACTGTCTCCCATTCCCTACTCTATCTCTTTCATAGACACACACACTCTTATCCCCCCACTCTTCTTCTCTCCCATCCCCTACTCTCTACATCTATCACACACACTCCCATCCCCCTATCTCTCTCCCTCTCCCTCTCCCACTCCCTCTCTTACTGCCTACTATCTCTCTCTCTCTCTCTCTCTCAAGTTCTCTCTCTTCCTCTCTACTCTCTCTCTCTCACATCCCTTACTCTCACTCTCTTTCTCCCATCCCCTACTCTCTCTCACACTCTCCCATCCCCTAATCTCACTCTCTGTCTCTCTCTCTCCCATCTTGCATGAGCTCTCTCTGCCACCACCTACTCTCTCTCACACTCTCACACTCTCTCCCATCCCCTACTTTGTCTCTCTCTCTCACACACACTCCCATCCCCCCTCTCTTTATCCCCTCTCCCATCCCCTACTCTCTAGATTTGTCACACACACTCCCATCCCCCCTCTCTCTCCCTCTCCCACTCCCTCTTGCACTGCCTACTATCTCTCTCTCTCTCTCTCTCTCAAGTACTCTCTCTCCCTCTCTAATTTCTCTCTCCCATCCCCTACTCTCACTCTCTCTCACACTCTCTCCCATCCCCTACTCTCTCTCTCTCTCTTGCACCCATCCCATATGAGCTCTCTCTACCACCTCCTACTCTCTCTCAAACTCTCACACTCTCTCCCATCCCCTACTTTATCTCTCTTATAAATAAATACACATTCTCATTCCCTCCATCTCTCTCTCTCTCGCAATCCCTCTCCCACTGCCTACTCTCTCCCATCCCCTACTCTATCTCTCTTACACACTTCCATTCCACCTCTCTCTCCCTCCCACTCCCTATCCCACTATCTACTATCTCTCTCTCTCTCTCACTCTCACTTTCTCCCATCCCTCAACCATTGCCTACTCTCTCTATCTCTCTCTCCCCTCTCTCATTCCCTATTCTCTCTCTTTCACACACACACACCCATCCCCCCTCTCTCCTCTCCCATCCCCTACTTTTTCTATCACTCACTCTCCCTCTCCCACTCCCTCTCCCACTGCCTACTCTCTCACTCTCACTCTCTCTCTCTCTCTCTCTCTCTCTCTCTCTCTCTCTCTCTCTCTCTCTCTCCCACTCTCTCTCTCTCTCACTATCACTCCCACTCTCTCTCTTTGACTCTCTCTCTCTCTCTCTCTCTCTCTCTCTCTCTCTCTCTCTCTCTCTCTCTCTCTCTCTCTCTCTACTACCCCCTACTCTCTCTTACATTTTCACAGTCTCTCTTATCGCCTACTCTCTCTCTCTTTCTCTCTTACACACATTTCTATCCCCACTCTCTCTCCCTCTCCCATCGCCTACTCTCTCTTCCATCCCCTACTCCCTCTCTCTCTCTCTCTCTCTCTCTCTCTCTCTCGCTACTCTATCTTCCCCCTCTCCCATTCCATACTCTCTCTCTTTCACACACATGCACTCCCATCCTCCTATCTCTCGCTCTTCCTCTCCCACTTTGTCTCCCACTACCTACTCTCTCTATCACTTTGTCTCTCTCTCACTCACACATAGACATTCCCCTGACCCCCCACCCACCCCAGCCCCCCCCCCCCCCCCCCACCCAGCTCTCTTTTGGCCTTGGTTTACAATTTAGGCCTCAATAGTGCATACGCCCTATAGCACGCATGCGCTGCTGAGAATTCAATGCTTCCAATAGCATCTGCGTGCTATTAAAAGCTTTGCATTAAACCCAAGCCTAAGGCTTGGTTTTTCCTTGGAGATCCAACCCAAAGGTTTGGAGTTTATAAATAGCTCTGAGACGTGTTTTTTAGCAAACATACCAAAAATGATTGATTTTTCTTGTGTGCTCCCCTTCAAGATTCCTCATGGTTGGGTATCGATAAGATCAGGTTACATAGCATTATAGGTCTCTGTGTTAGCTATCTAACCATATAATTTATTTTTAATTTGAACTATTTCAAGCCTTTCATCTATAATTTCTTTTCAATGCATGTTTATTTTTTGTCAAAAACCACCATGTACTAATTGGGCTATAGATTTTAGCTCGTTCATCAAATTTTGCAACAACTTAGTTTTTTAGAAACTAGACTCCATTCTACACACTTTGAAAAAAAAAGTTATTGATTTTAGATTAGTTTTCAATTATTTGTAGGGGGAGCACATAAATATTTCATGTTTTTGGGATACGTCTAGTTAAAAAATTCATTAAAAAAAAAACACATTATAAAATTGCCCAAAAAAATTGGGATAAACTACATAGTGTTAAGTAACTTTTGACCAGAGTGATTAAAGAATTTCAAAAAAAAAGTTAAAATTTTAAGGGGGCCACACTTTGTACTATGTTATTTTTTTTAGACTAAACAATACCACTTTTTGTGGCCCTCTTTTTTGAGGACCTAAAACTAAACCATTTTGAAAAAAAATTAGTACTTTAGAAACTAGATTCAAAGGACTACGACTTTTGGTTTTGTCATATTTTAAAATTTTGAGTGCAACTATCTTCAAATTCTTGTTGAAGTTCAAAATTTGTAGATTTTAGGAAAAAGGTGTCCACTTATACTCCCTTTTGGCACCACGACTTGGTGCACTTACCTTATGGGACACAAGGTATTCTTGAGAGTGCGTTCGTGGAAGAGTCTGATTTGATATGAAAAGGGTTCAAAGCTAGCACCTCGTTTTGTGGGACCATTCAAGATTCTTGAGAGGATTGGCCTAGTTGCTTATCTCCTTGCTTTACCACCCAGCCTAGCTCACATTCATGATGTTTCCAATGTTTCAGTACTTAGGCAGTATATCCATGATGTAGTACATGTTTGTGATTGGAATGCATTGTAGGTAGAGGAAAGGCAGTTGGCTTTGGAGCCGATTCATATTCTGGAGTAGTGGGAGTTGATCCTCAAGGGTCAAACCATAGAGAAAGTAAGGGTCCAATGGGACCCTACTGATGAATATTTAGCTACATGGGAGCATGTAGCTAGATTAATGGATTTATATCCCTACTTTTTTGTTGGCTTCTAGGAGTAAGCCTAATCCTAAGGGGGTGGATGTAGTGCTTCCCCTAGTTTACATATATCTAGATACATGGTTGCTATTATTGCTCAACTTTGTTAGGTCAGTTTTATGTTGATGGTTAGTAGCATTATTTTAAGACTATCAAATATTGTGTTACAGATTCACTTGATAAATGATGTGATTGTTTAGACTCTACATTTCATGTATGCATGATGATTATTACATTATTCTTAGTTATTGATTATGCTTAGCTAAATGGATTATTATATGTGTGTATGTTGTTTCATGGATACTTACCCTATACTGCATGTGTATGATGTGCGTGTTTTTTCTCCTTATGTATGGCATTTCTATTGTGGTTAAGGAAGGGAGTTGTAGTCACTTGCTAGTTGGGATCTACATGATGCACCACTTCCTACCATTGCCTATTTAGCTTGGCGCATATATATATATATAGTATTTACATGCATGGATTTTATGCAAGTTGCAGGTATCGAGTATTGACTTCCCTGAATTGTTAGGATGAGCATACCCTATCGCACTATCTCAATTGTAAGAGAGGGGAGATAAATTCTCAAATCCAAATCCTAAACCCTTAAACCATTTGCCCTAGAAAGGTAGGACAAGTATCTGAGATGTTTTACCTTTTGAATGCATTGGATGAGGTAATTTGTGATTTTAACTCCTTAGACTGATTTTGTATGGATTGTTCTATGATGGGTTTTCATATTTTATCTTGGAGGTCTATGGTGAATTTTCTACTAATTAAGTTTAAAATTAAAAGATTTAAATAATGATTCAATTTGGGAAAAATTAATATAATGTTATGATATTTCAATATCTTGTTTTTAATTAATTAAATGGGAAATAAATTGAGTAAGAGAATTAAATAAAAGAAATTAAAATTAATAATAATAACAATAACAATAAAATAATAAATAAATAATAATAAAATAATAATAATGAAAGAATTAAAAACTAAAAGTTATAAGTCTACCTTGGAGTAAGCAAACTTCTTTAATGCACGTATGTCTACAACGCATGAATTAGCGCACAAATTAAGCACATGGTGTCTACAACCTTGTGACTCATCTAGAAGGTTGGAAAAGGCTCCTGCTTAGTTGTCAATGCTTATCTTTTGGTTGTTTCTAGAGACATTCTAGGTGCTTCCTGAGAGGTCTTTATATTCAGGCACTCCTAGAAGCTCGAGGAGCATGTTTGGGTGGATTCTCGAACGTTAGAGAAGGAAGGGGCTTGTTTTGCAAATTTTGAGGAGAAGTGAATTAGCATCAGTGTCCAAGTAGACACTCATGATTTTTGCATATGTTATTTCTTTTTTTCCACCTCCTATCTTCTTCGTGTCTTCTGAATGCTTTCTAAGGAATTCTTGAAATGAATGTTTCAATTGTATGCATTTTCGATTGTGAATATTTAACTTTCTGTATGGAAATTAAAACACCACATGCGTATAGCTCTCTTCAGTAGATCTGAGAAATTTATTGGGCTAGGGTTTAAATGTTACGAATGAATTTTCTTAGAAGGAACAAATAGATAAATTCAGAGCAGATACATTGCATTCATACCTTAGATTTTGATCTTGATATATATATATATATGTATGTATGTATGTATGTATGTATGTATGTATGTATGTATGTATGTAAAGATGTTTAATACATATGGTTGTGCAACTCTCATAATTTAAATTGTAAATAAAAGAATATATATATCCATATTTATCAATTCTAAAAATGTTTAATTGAAAAAACGTTTATAAAAATGATTTATATGAGAGAACAATTTGATGAAACATTTAATTTTCTTTATAAAAAAAAAATTTAATGTCAAAAACATTATTGAAAAAAAATGTTTATAAAAAAATTTTTTTAAAAAAAATTAAATCAGAGGGAGGAACCCGTACCCCGTGGGCTTGTGCATGGTAGAGTACCTGTCGTTGCAGGCATTGTGATGACAGGGGTACTTTGTACCCACTTTCGGCATAGACCTAGGACAACAAAGGTACCGTGTACCTGTGGTAGGCCTGCATTTTGCAGGTGAGTATTTTATTATGTTTTTTTTAAAAATTAATATGTGTTATTAAGTTAAGAGTTATTGTTATTAAATATTAAATTTTTTAAAATATTAATTATTATATATTAATAATTTTTAATTATTATATATTAATAATTTTTAGTTAATTTGTTAATGATAGATATCAATTAATAATGTAGTTATTAGTGTTAAGGGTTTTTTTAAAAATATAAATTAATATTGTAAATCAAGTTATTTGAAGGCAATAAATGATAATTCCTCCTAGAGTAATTTAGAGAAATTGATCTTTTAAAAGGACGGATCATTTTCAATATAGTGATTATGTAAAATACTCCTAGAACATTTTAGAAAAATTGATTCAATGAATTAGGGTGGGGGGGATGGTTTGTGAATCTTTAACCTATTAAAGCTAAAACATGGGTTAGTTATAAGGAACATGAACAATGTTCCTTCACTCAATATCTAAATCTAAAATGAAAACTAAAACCCCACACTTAATTGAACTATGAGATTTCAATAAAACAAAAACATGGGCTTGCAATTTGTGTTTTCTCTATGCTATCTATATGGGGGTTTTGGGTTGACTAGTTTGTTGACCAGTTATAGGATGTCTACTAGAGGCTTAGGGGTTATGATTTGTGATGTCGCGATGATGTCTTTTGATCTTGATCTTTTTAAAATGCAACCATGGTTATGAGATGGTATGCTCTATGGTGTGTGTGGTTTACTAATTGATAATGTTTCCAGTCTTTTTGTGTAAGATGTGATTTATGTAACCATTTATGAGTTATCAATCAGTTGTATTTGGATTACTTTCTAGCCACCTTGATGGGACTAAAGTGTTTATCTAATCTTGATGATGTCATGTTGAGACATGTATGACTTGACCATTTTGGAAGTCTTTCAACAATGTTATTATGAAATAATTTCTAGTTGCTTGATGAGAACCGATGGACACTATGATTTGTCATTGATAGTTTTCAATTGTTTGTAGCGAACTGATATGTTATTATGATCTTTATGATGCCTTTCAGTTGCTTGTATAGGACTGAGGTAATTCTGTGATCTTGTGATTTCATGAGCTTAGGGCAGGATATCTACATGTAGTGTCAGGAAGTGGCTTGCAATGGGGGTCAGGGCCCTAAGTGGCTTCCAGGGTAACTCATTGTAAGTTGTTTAATAAGTGAAAATATTGCACTTAATACTGACTTAAATGAACCTTATAAGATAATTTTTTTTTCTTGCCCATGCCTTGAGTGCTAGTATAGACTAGGATGGGAGTAGAGAGAATGCTTGGTTGTGACCTTACATTCAGTAGTATGCCTCGTCACTACGAGAGGGTGCTTGTGGCTGCATAGGGATGACTAGGGGGCCAGCATCTATTAAGAGACTACCAAGGTAACTCTAGCATGATCCATGTGATGAAACTTTCCCACTTACATGGTAGGTTTCCTACATGTCTTGTGTGCCTCTAGGATTATATGTCAGTTTATGTTGGAACCTTTGAGTTATTATATTTTTAATGTCTTTCATACCCTGTGATGTGTATAGTGGATGATTAAGCATTCTGAAAAGTAATTTACTATGGGACATTTGGAACAAAGTATATTTTTTTAAGAATGTTGGAATTTTTATTATTATTTCATGTGGATGTGGTATTAGATGGAATTAATATTAGTTTATTTAAATGTGATTCAACATTAAGGGATCCTTAAGGAATGTAACCTATTATGTATGTTTATGTATATTTTCAGTTGAATGGTGTTACTACTTCTGCTACTATGTGTATGTTGTGAATGGTTTAACTTTTATGTTTAAAAAAAAAATTGCTACCCAACTTAGTGAAACTTTAGGTTAGCTCTTTTGGATCCCTTGGTGGGGTGTTACATAGAGTTGGAAGTAGTAGAAATTTCTTCAAATGTATTATGTGTAGTACTTCGCATTTCATATGCAGTAAAGGACAAATGGTATATGTAATTTTCTATTTTAAAGAGAAACTTTGGTGGTTGTATCTCACAAATATCCATTTAACATCCATGAAGGTAAATGAATTAGTAAAATTTTGACATGTATATAAGCTTTTCTTTTGACACCTTTTTATTGATATCAAAGAAGGAGAGATAAGAAAAAATTGTATGTGTGTGTGTGTGTGTGTGAGGGGGAGCAGTGGAGAAATTTTAATAAGAATGAAGAATTATAATCAAAGGGGGAGTTATAATGTAACTAGCTGATATAAGGAAAATATGGTATATAGGTATATATGATGATCTACAATTTTAAATTTTTTGACATTTCGAAAAGATAAGATTTATAACCTGAGTCTATGTTTTCTGAATGGATTGAAATATTTTGGAGCCAAAAATAGACAACTAAAAATTATCAAATACCTTGTCACAAAGAGGAACACTAGTCCATCTTTTACCTTTTTTGATTTTTGATTTAGAAATATTGTTTCTGATGAAAAAAATTCAAGGTTCCTCCCTTTAAAGGTCTTAAATAATCCATTTGGAAGAAAATGGAATGCCTTGAGTTGTCAAATATTTAATGTCCAATTCACCATTTTCCTTAGGTAGACAACACCACTTCCATTTGACACAATGCCTTCTTTTGTTGCCTATCCCATTGGATCACAAGAATTCTCTCATAATCCTTTCCAAGCTAGAAGTTTAATAATTAGCAAACAACCAAGCATAAGAGACATAAATATGATGTGAAAATAATATTTTTTGGACCACTTGCACTCTACTAGCCAAAGAGAGGAGATGTGTTTGCCACTTTTAGTATTTCTTCTCAATTTTGGAAAATATTTGATTCCACATATCGTTAAGAGATGGATTAATAGAGAATGATATTCCCAAATATATAATAATGCCCATTTTCCCTAACCATTTCCATCCTTTGTTCATAATCCACTTTGAGGTGGGGAGACCACCCAAGGATGGAAGACTAATGTGGAGCTACTTTAGCCCCATAGACCATAAAAAATAAATGGATCTTATGGATCATGTTATCAAAATTGCCTTCCTCCAATTCTATAACCAAAGCACTTTCATCTCCAAATTGAGCATTAAGAAAAGTCTCCTGATTGGGAAGAGTGATCCTTCTAACTATAGGCCCTAATTGTGGAAAGATGAGAATATAAAATAGGGTATCCACTGCTATGAAAAATTTGGAAGGTGCAATTGGGTAACCCTTCCTAATAAATATTTGTAGAATAATACTACCAATGAGTTCACCATTTATATAAATGGCAATAGAAGAATCCTTGATAAGAATATCAATCCACTTGTAGAAATAGGGAGGAAAACCAAAAGCATGCAACATACCCCTAACAAAGGGCCATTCAATTTGGTCATAAGATTTTTAAAAATCTAATAGAATCATTATTGGATTTTTCTCGTTATTCCTATGTTGATGCATAGCTTTCTAAATTTTAATCAGATTCTCAAGAATAAGCCTCCCCTTTATGAAACTTGTTTGAGTTGGGGATATACATTAATTAAATATACCTCAAATTCTTCTAGCAAGGACCTTAGCCACAATCTTTTATGATAAATTTGATAGTGTAATGTATCTCCAATTCCTAAATTGAGATTTGTCTCCACCTTTAGGTAATAACTTGATGACTCCTTCGTTATCATCAACACCTAGTGACCCTAGTTTGAAGGCATCTTAAAACGATTCTAAGAGCTCGAAAGAAATCCATTCTACATTATGTTTATAGAATTTAGTTGGGAGGCCATCAAGGCCAGGTGATTTATCATTATCAAGAGAGAGAATTGTAGCTACAATTTCTTCAAGTGTTATAGGCATTTCAAGTTTCTTAGCCTCATTATTTGAGGTCTTCTTTGGGATAAGCTTGTAGCATTTCCCTAAATCAATTTTTTTATTCTAATTGAACTTTGAGGTAAAGAGATCCTTACAAAATCTGAAGAAGGCATCCTTAATACAATTAGGGTCATTAGTAATGTCACCACTAATTTTTATATTCTTAATCAATTCTCTTTTCTATTTGTCTCTAATGATATTAAAAATATACTTGGTCCCTCTTTCACCATCCTTCATCTAGTTCATCCCAGCTCTAGTCTTCTGACCTTTTATTTTGTATTGTTGATAATTTCTTAATTAACATTTAACCTCTACTACCTTCTTTTCTAACTAAGAATCACAACCCTTAAATTGTAATTCTTTTTTAGTAGAGTTCAAGATACTTTATAGCAATCATTCCTCATTTCTATCAATAGCTTGTTTCTTTCCAATGATATGATACAACTTCCTCTAGGATTCCACTTAAACATTTGACATATCCATGGGTTGCATCTTTGGATTGAAAAGTTTACAAAGATTGGTCATCATTTTAATGACCTCATCATTATTCTCATCTTTGAGAAAGGAAGTTATTGAGTTTGAAACTTGTATTTTTCTTCTTCTTCCTACTGTCAAAAATATTATCCATAAAGTCCCTAGCATAGTTTGGGTGTTGATCTGGCTTAGTAGAGGTAGAGACACATATAGGGGCAAAGGGTTAGAAATTCTAAACTTCCTCTTGAAATTAGACAAAAAATAATACTGATTTCCTTTCCAATAGTGTCAATTCCCCCCACTTTTATCCAATTTATTTTCCACCATATTGAAATCTTGAAGAAATATTTGATGTTCTTTGGCTAAATTATTAGATAACTATTCCCAAAATGCAATATAGTCCCTATAATCATTAGACACACATATATAATGATTTTAATTAAGACTTCATTATGCAAAGGCTAACCCACAAGGCTTTGTGACAAGGAGAGGAACCACTTGAGGTGATCTTATCATCCCATTATGGTCCAACCATAATAACATTTCCACCTTTGCCTCTAAGATGGTTACAATAAAAACTATAGATTGGTCCCATAATTTTTTTAAAATGGTATAAGCTTGGAAACCCACAATCTTAATTTCCTGCAAGAAAATAATATCATTATCTTTAAGATTGTTACACAATTTTCAAGCCATATATTCATTTTAAACATCTCTAAATCTCTCACATTGTAACTATGTATGTGTGTCATTTAGATTGTAGAGATTTATTGTTATTGTATAATCCATTAAAATAATCTGAAATATCTTTACCAGATTTCCTACTATCATTAGAGAGAGTGTGTCTTTAAATCATTTTCCTCTTTTCCTTATCATTTTATATTGGTAACTTTAGTAAATGGTTCCTCATTCATGGATTCACCTACATTATCATTGTTCTTATGAACCACTATAGATTGTAGCACTCCAGTTAGAATATTATCTCTACTCAGAGGTTCAGTGATATTTTCCCTTATACTCTCAGCTCTTTCATTAATGACATTAAGAGAAAGTTGTCGAGTATTGAGATTGGGTGGGAGTGAAGCTTTACTTTTCTCCTTAGCCTTACCATTATTAACATTAAGAATATGGTTGACAATTAGTTAGGGAACTAGGGATGCTAGAGCTTGGGGCTAGCATCATTTCAAAATCATTTTCAAAAAAAGGGTTATTTAGGCTAATATACTTACCATTATCAATAGTATCCTTGAAATTGTATTGTTAGACAAGCCTCCATTATAATTCTCAAGATAATCGTTATTAACAACCATAACCTCATCTGAAGAAGGGTTATCCAACTTAGAATCACTAACCTTAGAATTTTGCAGATTAGAATCATTCTTCCTATTAGGTTGGTTTGAATTTTCACCTTCTTTAGGGTTAGCTTTAATATTACTATTGAATTTAGATTTTTTTAGGCTACTAGGAGCCATACACTCCTTTTGGTGTGCCCATTCTTTTTGCAATGTATTACTATTGAATTTAGAGTTTTTTAGGCTACTAGGAGCCATACACTCCTTTTGGTATGCCAATTCCTTTTTGCAATGTAAGTATGACCTTAAATTCCTTAGAAGAGAAACTTTTCAAAAAACTTTTCTTCTTCTAAGTCCATCAAAATGAACTCGGGAAATTTAATATCAGGTGCTAGGGAAAGTAGAATGCTAGCACTAAGATATGATAATGTATATCTTGAAGGATTTGAGCAATATAAATCCATAAAGCCTGACGAATACCTACATGTAAAAGCCTGTCATAGAGAACAAAAAGACAAGAGGAGGAAAGGGTTTTATTTGAATATTATACAAATGTATTCTTAGAAAAAGAAAAGTTACAAGATAATTACAAAATATCAATCCTTATAGAAGGAGATTGAAACCTGAAAAGGGTATGCTAAAAGGTACAAAGGGTAACCTAAAAGGTAAGTGCTATTTAAGAATTACTAATTAATTTTTAAATATGAATGCAAAAGGTGCATGAATTAAAATCTTAAGAAGGGAGAAAAGGTAATTTAATTAATGAAATTAAATTAACCTTTTTCTCTAACAACCCCTTAAGATGAGCAACAATGTAGCTACAAATGATGCAATGCTGAAAGCAAACTTGAGTCTTGCCAATAAGGCCTGATGAGGTACCCAATCACAATCAAATCTCTATGAAACAAAGAAATAGAGAAAACCTAGTGGGAAAAATACCACTCCAAAAAGAGATAGAAATAGGATGAACAAATGAAACATCTCAAGAGAATCTCTTAAGACCATAAGTATAATAACAACCTCCATGATAGAAGCTTGAGACTCCATAGCCCCCCTAGAATGGTAGAACTCTTATGTTGAGCATACCAATGTGGCTCCAATCTGAAGGAAACAAAGGTAATGGACAAGGATGATAAAACCAATGTATGTAAAGTGCAGATGGAAGTCCTAGCTAATGCTCAAAGGAGAAAGCATGAGAATACTAAAATAGAATCTCCAATGAAGTTGGAATAATAAGTATATTGAATCTATCATCTGAGAGGAGATGTGTCTCCTCTAATATATCCTCAATAAGTATCATAGGTGGCTCGATGATAGGAGTTGCAATAGTAGGCAATAATGAAGGGTAATCTTGTGTAAGAGATGGAATTTGAATAGGAGGTGGAGGTGTAGAAGTCACAACACTAGTTTTAGGAGAAACACACAACTTCAAGAAAGCTGACTTCACCTCAGTAGACTCTTGTAAAAAAAGAGAATGAGTCTTTGATAGTGGAGATGGTGGAACAAAATGTGAGAAAGAATATAGATTGGAAGCATGATCAACAATTGCTATAGCAATAATATTTCCTATCTCACTATCTCTGATGTGCACTGAATCTCGTGCAAACTCAACTGTCTTCCCTGTCCCACTGTGTGTAATATGATAAATAGAGAGAAGGTCAGAGGAAAAAGATGGAACACAAAGTACATCATTAACTGTACCATCATTAATGTCAATAGAACCTTTTCCACATACAATAATAATAATGTTGTTTCCATCAAAATATGTGGAGTAGGAAAAGCCTCATGTAAAGCACCTAAATTCAGTAACCATCAAAACGAATTAGGAATAGTGGTTGCACATAGTGCATGACCCTTTCCTATATCTTTACCATCTGACTAAAATGATGACGATGAAGAAGGCTTGAGATAAGTAAAATGAATATTAATGTTTCTCTTCTGAAGGAGAGCTATCAAATTTTAAACTTGTTTGGCACATCCATCTAACTTCTTCTCATGGTAGTGTGCTTCATCATGATTAGGCTTATTACAATAATCATACTTTGATCTTTCTGGCATTAATTTACCCCCCCTTAGGATGAGGTGGCCTTGATGGACTATGAGTGCTAGAATCAATATGAGACTTTGTAGATAGAGATTTTTGAGTCTTCTCCTTCATCCTTGTAGATCTCCGAGCTACCAATGTATGAGTCTGTGAGCCTATGGAAGAATCCAAATGAGAGAGCTTCTCAAGTCAAATGATCACAAAAAACCTCAAAGGATGGCATGATAAATCTATTACCCAAAGCATCTTTGGTGGAATAGAAGGTAGAAGCAAAAATCTAAAAGTTTCCATGAAGCTTAGAAAGAACCAACCAAATACACTCAATGTCAATCTTCATCTTTCCAAATCCCTTCAATAAGGATCTTTGTTGATTAAACTTCATCAAGAAGTTCTCAATGGAAGGAAAAGAATTTGATATAAGTGAGGTAAGCTCTACCTCAATCTAAAGTGCCCTGAACTCATTCACTATACCAAATAAGGCTTCAAGCTTGGTCCACAAAGCTAGAGGAGTATTGCACCCATCCAGATGAAATTGTAGACTATTTGAGACCTATAAGGAAATCAATCCAATTGCCTCATCCATTTTGTTCCTATGCTGCATGTCCTCAAAAGGTCTCTGTAAAATTGGCTACACAACATCTAAATAAGACCACACCCATTTTGACTGGAGAAGCCAAGTCATCAAGGTCTTCCAAGTGTGGTAATTGTGAGGGGTCAAAAGTTCTAGAGAAGAAGAGGTCTTAGCCATTGTTTTAAAAAGTTTTTTTTCAAGCTTTCCAATATGCTAATATAATAACATAAAATAATATAAAAATTCCCCCCACAATGTAATAAATTGAACTCCAACTTACAAATAGAATGCATAAATCAGAGAAAGCAAAAAAATTCAGATATGAATAAAAAAAACTTGGTACAACATAATAGTTAAATGAAAGAGAATCTAGAAAGTTCTTGAGAAGATCTTTTTGATGTTTTTTTTTGAAATAGAAAATGGATCTATAATGAAGAAGTTATGCCCAGAAGATAGAGGTCATCAAAAAAATTCAAGCGCCAAAAAAGGTATCAAACTAGAAAACAATCCTAAAAATTCTTGGTCCATCATCTCTATCTTGAAACTAGTTTTCTAGCACTTCTTTCATATCAGAAAAAGACCGTTGTATACTTAAGATATCTCAAAAAAATATTAGGCCCCCTACTGAGCATAAAAAGAATTTATTTTAAAAAAATTAAAAAAATGTCAACCACCCTTCGAGTGAAGCGATGGTGGCAGCCTAGTGGTAGGAGGGAAGCAGAGCTACTAGTGGAGGAGTAGAAATGGCTATATGGTCAAGCCACTGATGGTGGCGGGGCCATGGTGCAATGGACTGGAGGTGCGAGAGTTGGAGCGACCACTATCGGAGCTATGTTGGAAATTGGCTGCTAGCAAACGTGAATGTGGCTCAGAGAAAGAAAAAATGGCACTGGTGTAGTAGTAGGATGGAAAAGGGCATGTGGGCTAGAAAATGCCTGCACACACCCTTTTTTGGATTTTTTAATTCTTTGAAAAAATTTATCACCTCATAACGTGTGTAGGAGCCATACAACCTATTGTACAAAATATTTTTTTCCTTTCAGATCAACATTGTCCAAAATGGACAAACTTTAAATGGACATAAGGGTTTTGATGTCTTCTAGATCCAATCATGAGGTCCATTTGGCCTTAAACTACTTCAAAAATTAGTGATCCCTCTATTTTCATAAAAGATACTTGAAGAACTCTAGATCTATTTTGACAAAATCTTATTCTCATTTTTCTCCAAATACTGAACAAGCTATAGCAGATCTAGCCCTAATACCATGAAGGATTTGAGCAATACAAATCCACAAAGCCCAACGAATACCTGGATGTAAAAACCTATCATAGAGAAGAAAAATACAAGAGGAGGCAAGGGTTTGCTCTGAAAATTATACAAATGCATTCTCAAAAAGAGAAAAGATATAGGATAATTACAAAAGATCAATCCTTATAGAAGGAGATTAAAACCCAAAAATGATGACCTAAAAGGTAAATGCTATTTAATAATTACTAATTAATTATTAAATATGAATGCAAAAGGTGCATAAAGTGAAATGTTAAGAAGGGAGAAAAGGTAATTTAATTAATGAAATTAAGCTAACATTTTTCTCTAACATATCTCACATCTTCAACTTGTAATACAAAACCAGGAGCTTGGACAATTTGGGTATTGAAATGCCAAAAATTTGGTTGGAGATTTTTTAACTGAACAATCTAATGTGGGCTGAAGCGAGCCACAACTTGTTCAACTTTACATTTAATTGACCATTGAAAGGATCTAAACACAGATGTACCCACATTCTAATAATTCTTTTTTAGAAATCTTTCTTACATTCCATTCGTTTTGAAGAAAACCACAAATAACTCTTTTTGGATCATTCTACGAAAACTAATTATTTGAATTCCTAACTTTCTTCCCCAAATGTTAGCAATCCAATCATCAAATTTTTTTTGAGAAGGTAAGGAATCTTTATATATATATAAAAGTAGATAGCAATGTTTTTCAACCTCATCTGCTCTTCCCTAATGGCCAAAACCATATCTATATTAGGAGAGTTTTAAATTCATGGGGAGAAAACATACTATCTTGGTTGTTTTTGGTCATTTCTCCTTCCAATACTCCCCCATCCAATCCACCTCCATCAGTTGTGGGTCCTCTTGAAACACCTTCTTTCTCACAAAAAACTCCATTGAAAGATGTAGATGGTGGACATTCAAGCCTAGATTGTTCAGAAACATTGTCTTAAATGAGGGTCTAGTATCTAATTTACCATTAAATGATATTTCCTTAACATGGCTTTTGTTGCAATCATTTTTCAGACTAGCCTTATCAATCTCCATCCCTAATTCAGAATGGTCATTATCCTTCAAACCTCCTGAGTTGCATGTAGGTGAACAAGACTAAGAATTGAGAAGGCTTGACTCCATAGGCATGATATCAAAAACCCTACCTAGCACTCAAGGCACCAAAAAGACTTGAACACACACAAGGATGTAAAATAAATGATATTAAGGACACCACAGAGTCATGCAAACATCTAGGGAAAAAAACTTAAAGTCATGTAAAGGACTAGAAAGGAGCCATTGTGTTCTGTACCTAGTATGAGTGCCATTGATGGATGCCTCACTATAATCATATAGTTGTAGAGCCCAAAAAATTGACCCCCTTGTAATAAACTTTAATTATTTTAATATTATAACTAATAAAATTATATTATTTAAGATATTCTACATTAAATTAACAAGTAATACTAGTATAAATAGAATATGTTCAATTATAATTCTTTTTGTTATAAATAATTTTTTTTATCACTATCAATATTTGTAAATTTAAAATATTTAATTAAAAATATAAATTATAGTTGATAATGTCACATATAAATTACATTTAACACGATAAACATAAGTAGCTGACCCAATAATTTGAAAAAAAGAATACAATTAATGGAAAGCACATCACTTTGAATTATAATGATTAAAGTTTAGCACAATTGAGAAAAGAATATGATAAAGTTGAGGAAGAAATGAAAGCATAAGAATTCGAAGAAGCTTTCGAGGGAAGAAAGGTTGAAGTTGGTATGAAGAAAAAAAGTATTTAAGAACAACTTTAATTATTTTTCATTTCTTGCTTAAGCCCAAGGCTAAGGCTAAAGCTAATGCTCTAGCTAGAACCATAAAGAAGTTGGACATGAGAACAACTCGAATGTGAAAGTAGTTGGAACAAATTGAATGTGATGGCCCTACTCATCTTCTCAAAGGATAAAGTTGGGAAACAAGCTATTATCATTCTTTTATTAAAATAAATGAGATGAGAATAACTTTGGAAAATGCAAGGGTAAAAGAAAAAAAGAGAATGATTAAAGTAAAAGCCATTATAATAACTTTGAAAAATGTGAGGCTAGAAAAGAAAAAGAGAATGATTAAAGTAAAAGCCATTTGAATAACTTTGAAAAATGTGAGGGTAGAAAAGAAAAAGAGAATGATTAAAGTAAATGCCATTAGAATAACTTCGGCTCTCACTAATCTAGGTACCTTTCCTTACATGTTGTCTCTACAATCATATAAATTTACATTTTGTCTTCCCATGCTCTCATTCACTACAACTTAATTCATTCTTGCTTAATTTATAAGCATATTAAGAATATATTACAAAATTTTATGTACAAACTTGATTTTGATATGCCTCTAGTAAATAGTGTCAATGAACATTGAATAAGATTTACCTTCTTCAAGTTTGATTTAAGATATAACTAGAATGAATAGATCATAGAAAACAAATATGAAGTTGTTTTGTAGTTAATACAGTTGTTATGCATTAACCAATAACTTTTTAAAGATTTAAATAAAATATTTTATCCAATTAAGTACTTGTAATCAACTTTAGAAATTTTAATATTATAACTAATAGAATTATATTATTTAAGAATAACTTTAATTATTTGTCGATCATTGCTTAAGCCCAAGGCTAAGGCTAAAGCTAATGCTCTAGCTAGAACCATAAAGAAGTTGGAAATGAGAACAACTCGAACATGAAAGCAGTTGGAATGAATTGAATCTGATGGCCCTACTCATCTTCTCAAAGGATAAAGTGGGGAAACAAGCTATTATCATTCTTTGATTAAATTAAATGAGATTAGAATAACTTTGGAAAACGCGAGGGTAAAAGAGAAAAAGAGAATGATTAAAGTAAAAGCCATTAGAATAACTTTGAAAAATGCGAGGGTAGAAAAGAAAAAGAGAATGATTAAAGTAAAAGCCATTTGAATAACTTTGAAAAATGCGAGGGTAGAAAAGAAAAAGAGAATGATTAAAGTAAAATCCATTAAAATAACTTTGAAAAATGTGAGGGTAGAAAAGAAAAAGAGAATGATTAAAATAAAAGGCATTAGAATAACTTTGGTTCTCACTAATCTAGGTACCTTTCCTTATATGTTGTCTCTGCAATCATATAAATTTACATTTTTCCTTCCCATGCTCTCATTCACTACAACTTAATCTATTCTTGCTTAATTTATAAGCATATTAAGAATATATTACAAAATTTTATGTACAAACTCAATTTTGATATGCCTCTAGTAAATAGTCTCAATGAACATTGAATAAGATTTACCTTCTTAAGGTTTGATTTAAGATATAACTAAAATGAATAGATCATAGCAAACAAATATGAAGTGGTTTTGTGGTTAATATATTGGTTATGCATTAACCAATATCTTATTAGTGCATTTTGATGGGCACCAATAATTTTTAAAGATTTAAATAATATATTTTTTCTAATTAAGTACTTGTAATTGACTTTAGCAATTTTAATATTATAACTAATAGAATTATATTATTTAAGATATTCTACATAAAATTAAGAAGTATTACTAGTAATAGTAAAATATGCTCAATAATAAATCTTTTCCTTCTTCTTCTTTTTTTTATCACCAATATTTTTAAATTTAAAATATTTAATTAAAAAATAAAAATTATACTTATTAATAACAAATATAAATTAAATTAATATCTAACCCAACTTTTTCAAAAAGAATCCAAATAATGAAAGGCATCAATAACTTCTAAAAATTATAATGATTTAAGTTTAGCACAATTTAAGTACAATTTAGAAAAGAATATGATGAGGTTGTGGGAGAAATGAAAGCATAATAATCTGAAGTAGCTTTCTAGTGAAAAAAAGGTTGAAGCTGGTATTATTTTCATTTGGTTGTAGATGGCTTAAAAATCACACACTGAGACTTGATTCCTAGGCTAAAAGTGTTAAATAGTCAAAGTTGACTTATTTTTCCAAGCTTAATTTCTTCTTAATAGCCCACAAGGTGGGGAGGAGGCCCCAACTATTTCCATAGGTCCCTTCCCCTACTCTCATAGCCAGATAGATCTAGTTGGTAGGGTAGGCCTAGGCCTTATACCTAATCCCCTCTCTATATATAGAGCACAACTATATATATAGTTGGTAGGCCCAACCCATATCCTTGGGAGCCTTTTAGCATGTGATGTTTAAGAATGACCTTTCATTTGCTAAAGCCTAAGGCTAAGATTGAAGGTTTAGCTTTAGCTAGAACTAAAAAGTAGTTGGACATGATAAGGTCTCCAAAGTGAAAGTAGTTGGAACAAATCGAATGTGATGGCCCATGAGAAGCTAGCTTCTAGACGTTGCAGAGATCAAATGGGAAATGAATTTTACTAATATCCATGAGACTAAAGGTCTATGGGACCAAAAGGAGATCCACTAAATATTTTGTTGGGATTTCTCTAGGTTGTCTCTTCTTTTGTGGAGTTGTATTAGCAAGGCGACCATCTTGTGAAGTCTTCACCCCTCAAAAAGCTCTTTTATACAATTTACTTGTTTCATGTCCATGAATTGGACCCAGATGTCTTCATATGTCATACACTCTTTGATATAGTGCCATTCTATCTCCACTACCCACTTGTTGCAAAACCTATAAATTCTCTCCTCCCACCTTTCTTTAGGGATCTTCCATCTGTTGGTTTTCTACCTCAAGTGATGTGAGCTGGACCTCAATTGAGCAATCAAGATTCTTGCCTTTCCTCCAATGTTGGCTCCTAGGTACTCTTTGTCACCGTGCTTGCAAATATGGTCAAATTTTATAAATTTGAAATTTTTCTTTCCTTTACTTTATAAGTTTTTCTTGTAAATGAAATTTATTGAACTTGTTGAAAATGATATTATTGAGGAGCAAGATTTCATGGATGAGGAGCTTAATAGGTTGGAGCTCACAAAGATGGAGGATTTGTCGAAAATGGTAGGCAACTTGGATAATGCTAAAGGAAAGTGGGTTTGTCCCTTACATGAAGGCCATAACTACTTCTATTTTTGATGTAACTCGTTAAGGGGTCTGTTTGGTTGTCTACTAGTTTTCTGCTGCTAGTTTTGCCAAGGGCCAACCCCCTTGTTTTGGTTGCTTTATATCAGAAACATTGCAATATATTATTAAATGAGTTGCCAATATGATTATGTTTAGAATGTAAACATTTAAGTAATACAAATTTTAGCAAACTATAAGACAAATATAATTAAAATAACTCACAATTTGTATTTATATCCATATAATTTAATATTAGTATAGAATTCAAATGATAAGATAAATTGTTTAACCTTAAAAAGAAAATATTATTAATCATTAAAAAAAAAGATTATTATTTTACTCATTATAGAATATATTGTTCTTGTATGATTTTACTCATTATTCAAATGTATATACTTTTAATTGATTGTATACACTAGTTAATATCCCTCTAATATTAAGTATAAAATAATCTTAGCCTTTAATAATTATAAAATAATTATATTATATTTTAACCTTCAATAACCATGTTTGACAAATTGAAGTATTAGAAAACTTAATATGATGAAATTAAGATAAATATTTAGGAAAAAAAAAAAAAAAAACCTATTTCCATATAATCCTATTATTTATCATTCCTAAAATATCGGGTAGAGCTTCCAAAAAATTCGCTCCTATAAAACCCCAAATGTATGAGCTAATCAAATTCAAGTAAATTTTTTTAAAGAATTATAGAAATGAAAATTTTCACATCTTAACATTACAAAAAACAAAATTAAAAATTAAAAAGAAAATTATTTACACCTAACTGGTTGAGATAGAAAAGATTAATCACTAATTATAGAGAAGTGACTACAATATTATATTGGGACAAATACAAAAAGCATCTTATAAAGATTATTTGAAATAAACATAGATTAAAAGGGTGAGTAATATTGATAAAAAGTAAAAATATCTTTAAAACATGACATGACTTAAAGTATAGATTAAATACAAAAATATATAAATTAATAGATATTATTGATATAATGTAAAAATTACTTTCAAACAATTGTCACGTTTACTACAAACTATAAGAATTAGGCATATTAGAAATTAAAATAAAAAATATATTACTAAACATAGACAATAACTTGAGAATCATCTATATAACAATCAATTAACAAGAATCAAACTAATTTTGATAAAATATTTTTAAATATTTTTTATTTAATAATAAATATTATATGAACTATATCATTAATTAAAACTTAGCTTACTGAAATGCTGAATATAGATCTATCATAATACTCAACATTCTTACCAAAACAAAGTCCCTTTCATTAAGATAAAAATTGCAAAAATTAGAGATAAACAGTCCCAGAAAAAATGTTGCTGACACATAAATAACAAATGTATTGCCAGGATGATTCTAGATATGTATATACAACACAGGAAAAGAAAAATTAGTAACCAGTGATATTGACATAATGTGTCGGTCATATGAATGTAGTTTTCATCATCGACGAAATATTCTTCGATATATGAACTATATCATATGAACTATATCATTAATTAAAACTTAGCTTACTGAAATGCTGAATATAGATCTATCATAATACTCAACATTCTTACCAAAACAAAGATAAGTCCCTTTCATTAAGATAAAAATTGCAAAAATTAGAGATAAACAGTCCCAGAAAAAATGTTGCTGACACATAAATAACAAATGTATTGCCAGGATGATTCTAGATATGTAACCAGTGATAAGAAAAATTAGTAACCAGTGATATTGACATAATGTGTCGGTCATATGAATGTAGTTTTCATATCGACAAAATATTCTTCGATATATGAACTATATCATATGAACTATATCATTAATTAAAACTTAGCTTACTGAAATGCTGAATATAGATCTATCATAATACTCAACATTCTTACCAAAACAAAGATAAGTCCCTTTCATTAAGATAAAAATCTCAACATTCTTACCAAAACAAAGATAAGTCCCTTTCATTAAGATAAAAATTGCAAAAATTAGAGATAAACAGTCCCAGAAAAAATGTTGCTGACACATAAATAACAAATGTATTGCCAGGATGATTCTAAATATGTATATACAACACAGGAAAAGAAAAATTAGTAACCAGTGATATTGACATAATGTGTCGGTCATATGAATGTAGTTTTCATCATCGACGAAATATTCTTCGATATATAAAACAAAACATAGTGGAAAATCACAGGTAAATCACTTCAAAAAGATCAAATACGTGATGTGTACGTACAGCACTCACACATGGATCACCACACTAACAATAATATTATAAAAATGAAATGGAAGTAATAGAAGGAGTCTAATATTTCAGTAATGTCTCGTGAATCACTCCACAGCCACGCTTTTAATAGTGATTTTCTTTACATATGACGTAAAGCTAAAGGTAAAGTCGTGAATTATTGATAAGCATTAATCCAGAAGCGATAAAGAACAGAATTTGGTCATTGGAAGTCTTGGAATCTTTCCTCAACAGTTCTGTGTGCACTGCTTTAAAATTACATGTTCCCCTCACCTACTCTGCAATCAATCGGTCTCTTTGGGTTCAAGTTAGTGATCAATTGCCAAGTTCAACGTTTGAGTTTCTCAGTTGTTAAGAGACACAAATTTCATGGTTCATGATAGTCTCTTGGTGTGTTCTAATATACTGTAGGCTATACTTGTATCTGAGGGCATTTCTGATTCTATCTCGCATTCAAGAATCAAGAGTGCTTCAATATCTTAAATTCTGTTCAAAGGATTCAACAAAATATGGCATCTGCTTTGGTTGATGTTGTTGTTGAAAAGCTTGGCGGGATGTTGATAGAACAGATAAACAAGGAGATTTCACTTTTCTGCAACTTCAGAAATGATTTTGAATGGCTGAAAAGGAAGCTGACAAGCATAAGAGGCTACCTGAGAGATGCAGATGCACAGAGTGCACACAGCGAGCCCGTGAGAAGCTGGCTGCTGGATGTTGCAGAGCTGGCATGGGATGCGGAGGACATAGTGGACGAATGTGCTCTTCAATTCAAAGGTACTTGTAATGAAATCCCCCAATCATCTTGTGTAACCTGTTATTTCAATTATTCTCAAATAGCCTTTCGCTATAAAATGGCACGTCGGCTAAGAGACGTGAAAGAAAGGATGAGGTCCATCATGGCAGATGCGGCGGAGTTGAAACTTGTTGGGGATCTCATTCATCGAGACCAGTTACCCTCAGCAAGTAGATCTGGTGGGAATGTAAAGTGGAGGGGAGCAAGCCTTATTCAGAGCGGATCACCAGTGGCCATTGACTCCAAAGTCCAAGAAGTCGTTCATCTTCTGGATGACACAGCCGCCTCTCCTATCATTGCGGTCGTCGGTATGGGCGGCGCCGGGAAGACATTTCTGATGCAAAATGTTTTCAGCAGAGTGAAGCATAAGTTTGAGAAGTCTGCGTGGCTCACTGTTTCTCAGACTTATTCCCTTAGAAGGTTGCAAGCTGACTTGGCCTCCGAAATAAAAGATTTGAATGAGGTTGTTGATGGGAAAGTGAGTGAGGTGCAAGCAGCCAAATTGATTCATGACAAACTTTTAGCAAGCAAAAGTTGTCTTGTGGTGCTGGATGATGTGTGGAGGGCAACTGGGCAGGATGACTTGATCTATGCACTTGGCCTTCCAATGGGGAATAATAATAATCGCAGTACACAATGCAAAGTTGTGGTAACAACAAGAAGCAGATTTGTGTGCAGCGACCTGAACGCCCGTGTTTATGAGATGCAGCTTTTGTCAGAAGAAGAGAGTTGGGAGCTCTTTTGTGCTCATGCGTTCCCTGACTGCCATCAAAATCAGCCGCCAAAGCCATTTGAGTCGATTGCTCGCGAAATTGAAAGGGAATGTGGGAGATTGCCCTTGGCCGTTAAATTAGTGGGAGCGTCTCTCAAAGGCAGGATATTGACAAGCGATTGGCAAACCAAAGTGAGGCAGCTCAGAGCATTATCTCATGTTGAGGATCCAGTCATGCAGATTCTCAAGTTGAGTTATGATTCTCTCCCTCCTCATCTTAAGCCCTGTTTTGCATTTCTTTCTTTCTTTGCTGAGGACGAGGAAATACATTCCGAATATCTCATAAATCTGTGGGCAGCAGAGGGACATATTCCTCAAGGAGATGACACGCTAGATATTGGATGGGATTATATATGTCATCTCCACAGTCTCTGTTTGCTCGAGAGCCAACCTTTCTATTATTCTGATGTTGTTTTTTATCGTAGTAAGGTAGATACAAGGTACAAATTACATGATCTAGTGCTTGACTTGGCCATGAGTATATCAAGAGAGAGTAAATGTGCATTTAGTGCAGAGGAAGCCTTGAAGAGAGGTCCAACCAGGGTTTTAATGGTCAAGAAAAGAATAGGGGATGATGATGTAGATGCAATGGCAAGTGATAGGGCATATTGTGCATCACGTGTTCGCACTTTATCTCTCTCTCAAAACAGCGGCATTCATAATATTCCAACAACCTTGCTTAGCGGTGCCAAACTAGTGCGCATTCTTGACCTAAGTAATACAACCATCTCGTCATTGCCTGCTTGTGTTGAAAATTTGAAGCTCCTTAGATTTTTGAATTTGAGCTGGACAAACATTACTGAGGTTCCAGCATGTGTAAGAAGTAACAAGAGTCTTCGTTTTCTCGATATTTCTCGGTGCTCTAGGCTAAAAGAATTGCCAAATTGGATTGGTGAATTGGATTGTCTACAACATCTGGACATATCAGGTTTCGAGGGATCCATTCCCAAGGGAATATCAAGAGTTGTCTCTTTGAGGGTACTTAGATCACTTGTATTTAGACCATCTCTACCAGGATATGATGGCTACAAACTGTCAGTTGAAGACGATGGATTCTTAAAGCTAGAACATTTGGTCAATTTTCTCAACCTCCGTGAAGTGCACATATATATTGATGACGATGCTCAATTGAAAAGTATAGAAGATGGGATCCTTTCTAGCTTGGTGAAGATGCGTATTCTGACACTACGCAAAAGTGTCAAATATGGTGATAGTTGTCCACCTCTATCAGAGAAGATGACAGCTATGAAAGATCTTGAAGTCCTTTCCTTAGCCAACTTTGCATTGCCAGATTGGATATGTGCCTTCTCAAATCTGATGAAATTATATTTAAGTGGAGATCATTGCGCTGAATATCCACCACTAGAAACATTGCCCAACTTAATGAGTTTGAGTTTAGTGCACAATGCAAATTGCAAGGTATTGCCAAAAGGGTTTTGGAAACCAAGGGGATTCCCGCAACTATGCTTTCTTCAAATTTGGTTCTTTGATCAGTTAGAGGAGTTGTCAGCTACAAAGATAGAGGAAGGAACAATGCCACGCCTGGAGACACTAGAAGTAAGCTGGTGTTCCAATCTAAAGAGGGTTCCGGGTGGATTGGAACTACTAAAAAATTTGAAAGAATGCACGTTTCGTGAAACTGGAGTGACACATCTCTTCAAAAAAGGTGGGGAATTATGTAATAAGATGAAAGCCAATAACCCCAATCTCATAATTGGGGCATAGTGAGGTCCTAGGTTGGCAGACAATTCTTTATATAGTATACATATCAAATTATTTTGATAAGTCTAGTATCTATATGAAAAAAAAAACTTTTTATACAATATTTAATTTTTATAAATATAGATAATTTAAATGACATTTTAAAGTTTATAAAATAAAGATATTTTTTCTATTAGATATAGAGAGATCAAAAAAATGTTACACAGAACTCCGAACACTACAAAAGAGGCAAATCCTCAAACTGAAGCCATTGTAGCAAAAGATCAGCTAGAGAACATCAAAGAACAAGAAAAACCAAACAGCACAAGGCTAGTACAAGATATCATAGTACAGATCAACCCAAGTAGTCCAACTGAGTGGGCCTTCCATTCAAACAATAGTCTTTTGTTCCTGAATCTGGGACAACATAAAGATATTCTCCTTCCTGGCATTATGGTTCCTCTTAATAGCTTGGATCATCTTCCAACACATGTGCTCAAATATCCATAGATTATCCATAATCCTTCGCCATTGATAACCATACTTAAGATCATGAACAAAGAAAGAAGCCTTCCCATCTTTAAGAAACCAACTTAATTTGTCCTTTTCAATCACCATGATATTTTGCACCTACAAGAAGATTTTAAAATGTGTGATTTTTTGAAAAAATTTAGTAAGAACCCTTGGCTTACTTTGGTACTTTTTCTCACTCCCATATTTCCAAATTTTCCAAAGAATGTTAGAGGACAGCATATTCCAGAGGAAATTAGCATCCTTACTAATTCCATTAATATGACCAGTAATAATTTCAATGATGCTCACAGTAATGGGATAGTAATATCAAATAAATTCCAAATTTCTTTAGCTAAAAGACAATCAAATAAGATATGTCTACCTATTTCAGGTAACCTGCAAATATTACAAATATCAGAATGTTGATTATCTCTTCTAATAGGAAGTCTATCAATTAACAACAACCATTTAAAACATTGAATTTTAGGCTCACAAGGACCTTTCCAAATAGAGTTCAACAACTTATTCCAAACTTTAATATCAAAAGAACAACACCAAAGTTTATTGACATATGCAAGAATATCCACATTATGAGCAATAACCTTATAAATATTCTTAGCTTTAAGCTTATCTAAAACAACTCCGTCAGGCCACTTACATTTAATGTATCTAAAAGAGTCCACATGAAAAAGAGAAAGAATATCCTTGGAAGCTTGAGAAATTAAATTATAGGTTTTCTTCTAAGACTGAGGTAAATTAAATCTAATCTTGAGATCTTCTCAAGGGATAAGAGAATCATGTTCAAAGATATCAACAAATTGAGAAATACCAGCTTTAGCCTAGGACTTGGTAGAACACCCCTGGTAGAGGGCTAGGGGCTTGTTATTCAGGCTCAGATTCCACCAAATGGATCTCTCTCCATGAAGGTGACAATCATTATAAAAATCCTTATTGGTGATAAATTTCTGAACATGCTCCGAAGCTCGCTAGATGGATTTAAAAATAGGCGACTCTTGGACCACAACTGATAACTTACCAACAATAAGGTCACATAAAGGGAGATTTTTCCAAGATCTAGCCTACTTGGGAAAACCTCTCTCAATGTTGTGTCGAACAAGAACTTTCCAAGGACTATCACCCTCCATAGATTGAAAAATCTATTTTTTGGAAAGTGTTATACCTTGCAGCTTGAGATCTTTTAACCCCAGCCCGCCTAGGGACTTATTCGTATGGCACCAGTTCCATTTAATAGCATGATACTTTCTATTGCCCTTGCCATCAGACCAAAGAAAATTCTTGATGGCCTTTTGAATCTCAAGAATTTGGTAGCTATTGAACATCTAGGTAGAGGACTAATAAATACTACAAGAAGATAAAATCTTTTGACAAACTTGAAATCTCTCGGCCAGAGATAAAGATCTGTTATACCATTTATTAAGTCTATTCTCAATCTTGGCCTTAACCCAAGACCGCATGTCCTTGAGGGAAGGATCAATAGAATAGGGGATACCAAGATACTTGACTATATTTTTGGGGCCTCCCCATTGAAACTTGTGTTGGAAGAATCAATCAGGAGGCTAATTAGTCCAACCCAAGCAAATAGACTTAGCCTAGGAGATTTTAGCACCCAAGATGGTACAAAATAAGTCCAACTTAATTTGCATATTTTTAATGTTGTTGTCAGTAAGCTGAAAGAAGATAGTAGTGTCATCAGCAAAGTGACTATTTATAAGCTCTTCATTATTAGGCAGGTAAAGCCCTCTAACTTCCAGGGACAGAGTATCATCTCTAAGGATATAGTATAAAGCTTCAATAAAAATAACAAAAAGAGTAGGAGCTAAAGGTCAACCTTGCCTGATAGACCAATAAGAGGGAAAGGGTTAGAGATAGAACCATTAATCCCAATTTAGGCACAAGCATTAGTGAGCAGAGTTTGAACAACCATACAGAAGTATGAAGGAAAACCAAAAGACTGTAACATCATGATAATGAACTTCCATTCAACTCTGTCATAAGCTTTCTCAAAGTCAAGGAGGAGCAAAGAAGAGTTTTGATGAGATTATTTAGCCCAATCCATAGCTTCCTAAGTAGTAATAAGATTTTCCAAGATATATCTACCTTTAATGAAACCAGTTTGGGAACTACTAACAAACTTAGGAAGAATGTGAACCAATCTAAGGGCTAAAACTTTCACAAGAATTTTATGAGAAACATTAAGGAGAAAAATAGGCCTCCAATTTTTAATAAGAGTTTTGTCCCCTTCCTTGGGAAGGAGTTTAATGATACCTCTTCTGATTTTAGGGCTAAGAGAACCCATACTAATGGCCTCGTTATAAAGAGAAAACAAGTCCTTGCTAATCCAACTAAGGTTAGCCTTATAAAATTCAACAAAAAGCCCATCTAGCCCAGGGGCCTTGTCATCCTTGAGAGCTTTAATAGTCCCCTTGATCTCTTCAATAGATATAGGGGTTGAAAGAAGCATAACATGTTCAACATCTAATTTAGAAGGAATAACGGGTCTGCAATTGGATCTAATTTCCTCTGTCTCCAAGGAATCTTTAGATGAGAAAAGCTTACTATATTAATCAGAAAAAGCCAAAGAAATACAAATAGGACTAGAGACTTCCTAATTATTAATAAAAATCTTGTTAATAGATTCTTTAATCTATTTCTACTTAAGAAAATTAAAGAAAAATTTAGACCCTTGATCACCATGCTAGATCCAATTAATCCTAGAATGAATTCTAGCTCCATGAATTTTAGTTTGTTGATGCTTGCTAAGGGCATCCTTAGCAACAATATCCTATAGCCTAAACATTAAACTTAGTAGTTTGAAGGTTAGAGAATAGCAACTTTTTAGTGAATCTATAGTCCTTGGGACACTTTTGGCCAATGGTTTGTAGGAAAGCTTTCCAAGCCAAGAGATTTCCCTTCCACTTGTCAATCATAAGAGAGTCCTTCATGTTAAAGAAGTTGATGTTCCTGATAAGATGCAAGGCACATAGAACATCATCATTGTGCAACAACTTAGTATTCGACAAGAATTTGGAAGAGCTAGGTTTATGATGAACATGATCAGAATTATGTTGATATGGGTGAAAATAGGATGATGATTAGACAAGGTGGTGACAGAAACCAAAACAATGTTACCATTACTATCAGGAAGAAAAGAAAAGAAAGTATTTATTGCCATAGAAGAGGTCTAGTCTGGAATATATCTTGGATTGACCTTGCTGGAAATCGCACCAAGTGTGCCAGATTCCCAAATGAGAGTCTTTAATGTTAGCTAGGGGGTCAAAATGTTTTTTTGAGTTAATAAGCTTAGACCAATGTAGATACTCATAATCCTTCCATCTAAATGGGTTGCCACAAAATTTATCTATTTGGGACTCAACCATATTGAAGTCTCCTCCAAAAAACCAAGGAATATCAGGGAGAGTGGACAACCAACTCTAGAGAGAGATTCTATGCTTAGTATCATTAGGAGCATAAATAGAGCAAAAACCTATTTGTTTATTATTAATATTCATAGTAAACTAGATAGCCCTTTGACAATGAGAAACACCATTATTAGTTATGAGCTTCCCCCACTTGGGATTAACAAGGAAAAAAATTCCACCTTTACCCTTGATATGGCTAGAGTAAAACTTAATGACATCCTTCTAAATAAATTTAAGGCTAATATCAAGCATGAAACTAGTAGATTTAATTTCTTGCATCATAAACAAATCAACAGAGTTAAAATAATTTAAAACACACTTAACAACATATTTTCTATTTGGAGACTCAAGCTCCCTAACATTCTAGGATAAGCAATTCATTGAGACACATTGTAAGGGATTTGGGATGCATCTTCAATAGTCATACTAGGACAACTAGGAGCATCCCTAGGATTCTTAATAGCATAAATTTTTTTGGGCCTTGGTGGCCTTCGACACCTACTGGTGGAAATGGTGTCTAATTTAGGAGACTCATCAAGGACTAATTGCTCCATATCCATATTGAGATCAAAGAGAGCAGACCTAGAAGTAGGAATGACTTCAAAAATATAACCATCCTCAATTTCCTTAAACACCTTTGGAGGAGCTTTTGGTGGATTTAAGGTGGGCTTGACTGCTTCAATGGAAGAAGTAGGATGCTCAATTAGGACAACACTTAGTGGGGGATTTAATATGGGATGAGAATTTGGATTAGCATAATTGGATTTAGGGTTAACCCAAGTAATCCCTCTCCTCTTTTTCCTATTTCTAACAAGAGTAAATCCATCATCTAATTTAGGCCCCAACATAGTCTTTCGAGGGGGAGATAAATTCAAGTTAAGAGCAAAAACAACCTAGTTAAAATCTAAGGAAATAGGAGCCTTCATAGCTACCTTCATAGTGGGTTAACAATTAGATTTAGAAGCAATGGGGGTTTTAAATAGCATAGAGGACTTGGGAGGGGGATTATTGTTATTGGAAGACTTAGTAGAAGGCTTATTAAGGATGGGACAATCCCTATGTCGATGACCCTCCTTCCTGCACAAAAAAGAAGCATTCAAGCCACCTAAAATTTCAATAGGGCAGATAAAATCTTCATTAAGAACATTAATATTAATTTTAGAAGGAATTTATTTGCCAAGAAGGAGAGATATAAGAACCCTAGCATCCACATGTCGGACTAATCTAACAGTTTCATCCATCCTGATAATTTTGCCCAAATTTTCCAATAGCTATGGCAAAAAATGTCAAAGAAATGGCGGTAAGTTTTTTTTACAAGAATCCACCTAGGTGCTGAGAGGGCCAAAACTTCCTCATGGATGGCCTTAGGGGTCCAAGCCAATGCTTAGAAAGACGTCGACCCAATCGTCCAATATTGCTTTTTCAGAACCTCTTGTTAGGCTTCATGGTTAGAAAAAGAGATAACAAAAAGCCCCTTTTGAGTTTGTCTACAAAAAGTTATGTGAAACTCTAGTTTGGTATTCCAAAAATTATGAACCCAATCATCCATAAACTTATGTGGAGGAAATTTTTCAATTTCAATGGTAGCAAAAAGGATTGCAGTGTCTTTAAGCCTACCTTTTTCTTTAGTAATTTTGACAACCATCTCAGAATTAAGAATTAAAGAAAAATGAGCTGAGGAAGCCAAAGGGCTCTTACCATCCTTGGTGACCTCATAGTTGTTAGGGCCAGCAACAAAAAACCTCATATGTTCATGAATACCACCTATCGAATTGGAAATTTCCTCTGAAAAAGATTTAGGCTTGAAAGAAGTGCTAGCAGTTGGTAGAGGAATACCATTAATGCTAGGATAAGCATTAGCTAAAGGAGGTACATAGAGCTTCTTGGAAGTAAAAGAATTTCCTAGAGCACTAGGAGAAGAACAACCACCATAGACTGTCATACAAGTGGGGAGATCCAAATGTCCATTTTTGTCGACCTCAAACTTTTCCTTCACCACCTTGTTGACAGAAAGCAAGACCAGAGCAAAAAAGGAGTAGAGCAAACTTGCATTTTGCAGAGCAGAGGGATCAATTTTTCGTAGAGTAGAGCGATCTTATCTTCATATCAATCACTGTCTTCAAAAAATTGCACTCAATCAATCGTAGAGCACAAATTGTACTCAATCAATCAAAGAGCACAATCCACCAAATTGCAAGCACAATCCACACAATTGTAGAGCCAAGAAATTATTTCAATCACAGAGCACAATCTGAGCACAATCCCTTTAGTTTAGAAATTTGAAATGCTTTCATGTAATAATGAAAAAAGCCACACACAAAAACCCTAGTATTTCATTCACAATTGCATACATGGCTTGAGGATCAAAATTCACTCATGCATTTGCATACGCTGAGGATCAAAATTCACTCATTCCTATTCATAGGTCAAAATTCCCTGATCAAAATTCCTAATTCCTCTTAGTTATGATTATTTCAAAATAAAGATATTGAGAATGAAGATATGTACATATAGAAAACTAAGTAAATTATTTACAAAGAAGTTCACACTATATAATTCACAAATCAAGTAATTAATAAACACAACTTAATGTAAATAATGTTATATTTTTTCTTATGTTAGTATTTATAAAATTAAACTAATGTAGTTCACATTATGACTTGACTTTTCTAAAAGACTATAATATTATTTTCCTTTTAAATCTACCTATATTTGTATACATGTAAATTAGACACCTCAAGTAAAATTTGTAAAATAATTATTATAATTTCTTATAGAGAAAAAGTTAACATTGACAAAAATTCTTATTTGCAAATTAAATTTTTAATTTATAGGAAAATCTAATTGTTATTAATTTTTGTGATTTTACAAATTTTATTGGTGATAAAGTTTGATCTCTAAGAAAAAAATATTTTAAACTTATTTTTTTTGTATGTAAATGAATCAAGGATATTGAAATATCTATTTGCAAAATTTTCAAAGTGTTTGATTGTATGATGCATCAAATAGATATTTTTGTTGAGTATTTTCTAAATCTCTTTGGCATTAGAGTGTTTCAAAGTTTGCATTTACACAAATAAATTTCTATTTATAGTTATTCTAAATGAATAATTTATGATAGAGAGTAGATATTTCTTTTTGTGTGATTTAAGATATCTAGATTAATTATGGAGCTAGAATTTTCAATTTCTACTTATAAAACTAAAATAGAATTAAATACCATTAAAATTCATTTGTATGTTACAAAGTACTAATGGAATTATTCTAATTCTTTTTGTATTTTGGCATATTATTATTTGTAGTGAATTAGAGTTATATTCAAGCATGAGAAAATATTTTCATTCTCTAAACAAACATTTTAAATTCTATAGATGAAATTAAATAATGGTTATTACTTATCTTGAAATGGTGTTACTCTATATATTTTTGGTTCAAGTTCAATCCAATTTTTAAATGTTTGTATCATCGAGTTCAAATAATGTTATTATATATAGTTTTAAAAATAAACATCTACTATTCATATTTCTTCCATGAAGACAAGCACATCTCAATAAGCATTCATATTCTAAAGTTCTAAACATTGAAAACCAAATAAAATATATGACATATTTTTGAGATTTTTAAAAAAAGTCATGAATTAGAATTATTATAGTTCATTTACATATATTTCTTAAATTGAAACAAAGGTCAAGTAGGTTTTACCTAGAATGTTTTAGAAAATATATATTTTAGATTTATATTTTACATTAATAATAGACATAGAATTTGTTTGTGAAAAAGGTTGTTTTTTTATTTCTTGTTTCCTCATAAAACTATAAAAAATAGCTATATGAGCTCCATTAGGTTTTTAAAAAAATAAATTGAAGAATACATTAAGCTTTGAATATATAGATAATATAATAATAGAAAAAAATATATATTTATTGAATAATAGATAATATTTAATTAATAAATATTATAGTGGCTAGCCACTTTTCCCTAATAATAATAGACAAAAATAGATAAAGAAGTAATGAAGTTTTAACTTGCTAAATAAAACAAAAAATAAAGGGGTATACAAATTTAAATCTAGATCCACTCTAGAAATTGATTTTCATGTAGTAGACCTATGTGGATGAAAAAATCCCTCAAATAGGCAAAATCATATAGCGATTCTAGTAGCACGCAAAAGCACCCACCTTTACATTAGATTGAATGAATATTATAAACTATTTTTAGCATAACATGAGCAAATTTAACAAAAATTATAATATCAAACCTCTAATGGATTGGGATGACCTCAAGTTGCCTTTAACAAACAATACGTACATACAATTTTCCACCCAAACAACAACAACAGTCCCCACATCCTAATATTTAACGCATTACAAATTGGATACTACACATTAGAAGATATCACATGCCATCTTTTGGTTATGCCCAATCTCCTCCTTATGTGGTGATCTTGGCATCTTTGACTTGGTGAGGTATGTCCTTAATATTAGCTAAGATATAATTAAAAATTAATATGCATTTTTGTGTGTGACTTATATGGGATCATATGACACATGTGCTAGAATAAATGATTGATAGGATGCTATGAGGAGGAGGGGGAGTGAATCAGTATCCTCTCAAACTTTTCCTTTTGAAAAATTTAGTGCTTTCTTTGTTTCCTCTGTTACCCGATCAACATTAAACATAAAAAAATTACTTATAACTAAAAGTAAAACATCTAATTCAAAATCAATACATTAAACCATAAAATACCTAAAACCCCATCACTAGTGCAGTCTGTGGTTGCTTGATTACAGCTACAATGTTTTCTCCCTTCCGATGACTTACTCAGTTATGAGTATACAATGAGATCTACAAAGATCTACCTTTTAAAGGGATTTTACTACACTCATCAAGTGCATACTTGGTTAAGCAATTTATATATAAGACTGCTAATTCCATCTTTTTCAAAGATTTAAAAAACTACTACAATGATTAAAAAGTAGCAAGAAATGACCTATAGTAGCAACTTACTTTTCTTGATTAGGTCTCTCTCGTGTTCAATAATTATCACCTTCCTGTGATAGATCTGTAATTCCTTCTCTATTATGTCCTTAACTCTAATCTTTGACCTTTGTTCTATATTGTTACTTCAATTTCTTACTTGACAGTATTCACTTCTTCACAAAATAACCACAAGGATACCATCAACAAAAATAACTTAAAAGATTGTTCGTAATTGCTCCCTTTATAATATAATTTTGTCATTTTTCAACTTGACATTATTAGGGTTTCTAAACTTTCTAGAATAGTCATCTAATTGTGATTAGAACTGTTCATTCCTTCCTTCCCTTTTTATCCCTTTTTAAAATTTATTTGTGCTATATTGAATGCATCAACAATTACTTTCTATCCTTTTAGAAAATCTTATCAAATCTTTACCTCAATTTATGTAAACCATTTTTGTTGTTCGGTATAGTCATGTTACATTAGATTTTGTGTAAATTCAAACTTTGATGATGTCTTTGTGTCATTTAGTAAATATAATGTTATTTCATGCTAAAACTTAGTTCAGACTTTGCTCAATTCCTTTTGACTTGACTCGAGTGAAGCTTCTACTTGGTAGATATATAATCACTCCGTTTGAACTTGAGCTTAGGTATAATTGTAGCAATTTTCCATCTCCTCCTTCATAGCTTAGGTATTGGATGATACCACAATAGTGGGTGCCATTTTTATGGCACAAAGAAATTCGAGAAATGATGAAAAAAATGCAATTTCTATTTTTCATATGTTTGTGCAAACATATTTGTATAAAATAGGTCATGTACATGCAAGCATAACTGTAATTACATGTTTGTGTGAACATAGTTTTACTATGATTTACGGTTTAAAACCCACGTTTTGCATTTTCACTATTCAATTTTACAATGTAGTAGATTTGTTTTGGATGTTAGAGTGAACGTATCAGAGTGTTGAGGGAGCTACATAATTTTGCACCATTTTCCTCTAAATTTTGTTCATTGCGCTATTTCAAGTATGTTTGTATGTGATAATTTGAATGTTTTTATTGCTTTTTTATGTTTTCAAAGAATATTTTCATATTAATTTAATATTTTTATTGCAGTATTAATGTTAGTTAATTATATTAATTTTTTGTTTATAATTTTTTTAATTTATTAGTTAAATATTAGTGCTATTATAAAATATATTATAAAATATTAGAAAAAAATTAGAAATTATTAAAAAACATTAGTCTATAATATTAGAAAAATATTAATTTAACATTAGTAAACAAATATAGAAAAAAATAGTGTTAAATTAGATAAATAATAGAAATTACATTAGAAAATATTAAAATACATTAATCTAGAATATTAAAAAAATATTAGTATAACATTAGGAAATAAATTTAGAAAAATATTAGTCTTATTAGAAAACTATTATAAAAATATATTGCAAAATATTAGAAAAACATTACAAAATATTTTTAAAAATATTAGTCTAGAAAATTAGAAAATGTTTGAAAAATATAAGAAAATATTTTAAAAACATTATTATATAAGATTAGAAATTATTAGAAATACATTAAAAAATATTAGAAAAACATTAAAAAACATTAAAAGATAATAGTCTAGAATATTAGAATTTTTTTTTAAAATATTTAAAATGTGTTAATCTAGAATATTAGAAAAAATATTAATATAACATTAATAAAAAAAATTTAGAAAAATATTAGAAAAAGCATTAGCAAATATTAGAAAAAAAACACTACAAATATTAGAAAAATATTAGAAAATATTATAATGGAAAATTATAAAATACTATAAACTATTAGAAAATATTAAAATATATTATTATACAATATTAGAAAATATTAGAAAAACATTATAAAATATTAAAAAAACATGAATCACTAATATTAGAAAAATATTAGTATACCATTATGAAACAAATTTAGAAAATGCTAGTGTTATTAGAAAAATATTAGAAAAAACATTAGAAAAAATGATAGAAAATATTAGAAAACATTTGAAAAAATTAAAAAAAAATATTCTACAATATTATAAAATGTTAAAAAAAGCATAAGAAAATATAAAAAATATTATTGTAGAATATTAGAAAATTATTAATTTAAGATTAGGAAGCAAATTTAGAAAAAAAATTGTATTTAATATTAGAAAACATAAAATAATAAGTTAAAAAGTGTAATCCTAACCCTAACTTTATATATAACCCTTGTTCTAATCTTAACCCTAACCCTAAGCCAAACCCTAACTCTAACTCTAGCTCTAACTCTAACTCAAACCCTGACTCTAACCCTAATTTTAACCCTAACCCTAACCTTAATCATAACTCTATCTCTGACCCTAACCCCAACTATAACTTGAACCATAACTCTAATCCTAACTCTAATTGTAACACTAACTAGGTAATGAGCTAACCCTAACTCTAATTCTAGCTCAAACTCAAACCCTAACTAGATAACCCTAACCCTAACCCTAGTCCTAAGTCTATCTCTAAGCATAACAATAATTGTAATCCTATCTCTAATTCCACCCCTAGCCCTAACCTTAGAACCCTATATATAACCCAAGTAGTTATATAACCCTAATTCTAATCTTAACTCCAACTCTAACTCTAGCTTGAACCCTAACTAGCTCTAACTCTAACTCAAACCCTAATTATAAAGTTCTAATTACATAATAATAACCCTAATTTTCTAACCTAAACTTTAACTATACCCCTATTGTTAACCCTAGAACTCTAATTCTAATTATTAACCCTAACCCTAAGCAAAACCCTAACTTTAACTAACTCAAACTCTAAATCTAACTCTAACCCTAATCTAACTAGGTAACCCTAGCCCTTACTCTATCTCTAACCCTAACCCTTACACTAATTCCACCCCTAACCCTAACCCTAATGTGCTATATATAACCCTAGTTCTGTAACCTAATTATAATCTTAATTTTATAACTCTAACTCTAACTACATAGCTTGAACACTAACTAGCTCTAACTCTAATGTGAATCCTAATTATATAACTATAATTGTAACCCTAATTGTAATGCTAACTTAAACTTTAACTATATCCCTAACGTTAACCGTAGAACTATAATTCTAATTCTTAACCCTAACCCTAACCCTAACTCTAAGACAAAGCCTAAATCTAACTCTAGCTCTAAAACTCAAACTTGAGCCCTAACTATACCCCTAATCTAAGCCTAACTCTAACTCTACCTCTAACATAAAACCTAACTCTAATTCCACCCCTAATCCTAACCCTAACGAGCTACATATAGCCCTAGTTCTATAACCCTAATTATAATCTTAATTTTATAACTCTAACTCTAACTAGATAGCTTGAACCCTAACTACCTCTAACTCTAACTCAAACCCTAATTATATAACTCTAATTGTAACCCTAATCGTAATGCTAACACAAACTTTAACTATATCCCTATTGTTAACCTTAGAACTATAATTCTAATTATTAACCCTAAGTCTAACCCTAAACCAAATCCTAACTCTAACTCTAGTTCTAGAACTCAAACTCAAACCCTAACTCAAACCCTAATCTAACCCTAACTTTATCTCTAACCCTAACCATAACAAGCTATACATAACCCTAGTTCTATAATCCTAACTATAATCTTAATTTTATAACTCTAACTCTAGCTGGATAGCTTGGACCCTAACTAGCTCTAACTCTAACTCAAACCCTAATTATATAACTCTAATTATAACCCTAACCATAAAGCTAACCCAAACTTTAACTTTACCAAGCTACTATAAACCCTAGAATTATAATGCTGATTCTTAATCCTAACTACAAATCTAACCCTAACTCTAAACCTAATCTAACACAAACTGTAACTGAAACTCTAATCTAATTCAAAACCTAACTCTAATGAGTTTTCTTTCTCATGTATGATATATTGATGTGAAGATTAGATGATTTATGATTTGTATCTTTTAAATATAAAGTTATGTACTAGATTACATACATGTTATGTGTATTTACAATATATATTAGCTTGATTATTGCAGATATGACTTCACATGATTAGCCTAAGTGTGTTGAGGCTCTTGTTGTGACTTCTACTAGTGTGGCTCCTGTTGTGACTTGTGGTGTAGTTTTTGGTGCTACTCATGGTACCACTCATGATGGGGCTCGTGGTGTGGCTCATGGTGTAGCTTGTCATAGGGCTCATGGTGGGGCTCATGTTGAACCACTTGGTGCGGCTCCTGCTACAAGTCCTAGTGTGGCTTCTTTTGTGACACCTCAATGGATTGATATTGATGCACTATTTTCATTTGTAGAGCAGAAGGTTACTAGATTAGAGCAATCTATACTCTCCTCTAATGATGGTGTATATAGACATATCTATGCAACCATATGTAAGAGTTTACAAGATCTTACTACTAGATTTAGAGAACATCATTATTTTACCCCTGATGTATTAGCTACCATATCTAGGGAGCTTAGAGCTAAGATTTTGGGAGATGCATGTCTTTCAATGAGGTCCAGAGGGTGGCCCCAAAAGGTGTTATCAAATGCTATTTTTTTCCATCATATGAGGGTATTGAGGGCAGGGTGAGGGGCTATCGAGTGACACATTACATAGATCATGTTGTAGCAAGTATGGTTTATCCTCACTTCTTAGTCACACATGGTCATTATCCTAATAAAGATCAGATACCTCTTTATTTTGCACAATAGTTATACACTGAGTTCTACATGGGGCTCAATGTCAACTACTTAGTTATTCTAGATTACTGCAAATAGGGGCATGGTTGGATCGTAGATCATGTCTAGTATTGCAATGCACAACATCAACCACCTCCAAATGTTAGATAGTTTGTTGGGTAGAGACTTCCTCCAATGACTCCAATGCTAGCTCCTATTGCTGATAGAGTTGTGATTACTTCCAAGAGGGGAGAAATTGATAGTATTGGACACATTGCATCTACAATTGCCAGTATCACATTTTACTATCTTGGTCAGTATATTCACACTTGACAAAGTCATCTAGGTTGAGCATCTTCAGAGGCATCGAGTAGAACTTCATACACCTCTGTTGATGAGGCATATAGAGCTGCTAGACTACAAGTACTAGGTGATGTTCTTGTTCTTTGTGGACAACACACACATATGGATCTAGTGCTATATTTTTTGGAGGACCTATTGCAAGGTATTAGTTATATTTCTAATACATAAGGGATACCAGTTCACTTAGTGATGGACACCATTAGAATGCATTAGGGCCCCATAGTTCCATAATCATAGACCGCACCAGTGATAGATGCCACACAACATATCTCAAAATATTATGCACCAGGCTCATGACACTCTATAGATGAATCAAGCATATGAGCTGGAGATGTTAGGATCATAGTGAAGGGCCTCAATGATTTTAGTGAGCAATTACAAGGGTTATTTGAGATTGATACTAGTCAGAGCATGGGATTTTCATTATACATGGACATGATATTTTGATTTGTCACTAACTTACACTAGTACCCAACTAGTTACACATGTCACTTCATTCATCATTACTAGTAGTTCAAGTTTGTGGCATTGAGAGTGCTTTAGCAAATTGTGGTGCTGAGGGTGCTTTAGGAGATTGTGGCGCTGAGGGTGCTTCAGTAGGTGTTGGAGCTTTAGGAGATGTTTCTAGTGTATTAGGATAAGATATTAACACTAGTACTAGAGGTACATTGATAGATGATGAGATAGAGTCTAATGATCATCCTCTAGCTCCTAAGACCCAGGTACATATATAATATTTTTAAATTTAAATATATAAAATTTAAAAACAGTTCATATAGATATTTAAAAATTATGACAAATTAAATCAATTATGTAGGTACAGTCACCGAGTGCATTATTACATCTAGTGTTGGGTAAGCACATGTATGTCAAAGAGAGGATTCTATTGGGACACCCAACAATGCTCAGGTACAAGTTTTAAATAGTTTGTAAAGTTATTTATGTTTCAAATTATATGCACTTGTATTCATGTACACACGTATATATAGGTTTAGATAGTTCTAATGTGTGTGTATGTATATATATATGTACACATATATATATATATGTATACATATATATATGTATACATATATATATATATATATATATATGTATACATATATATATATATGTATACATATATCTATATATGTATACATATATATATATATGTATATACATATATATATATATGTGTATATATATATATATATATGTATACATATACATATATATATATATGTATACATATACATATATATGTATACATATATATATATATGTATATACACACATACATATGTATATGTATGTATATACACACATACATATGTATATGTATGTATATACACACATACATATGTATGTGTGTATATACATACATACATATATATATATATATATATATATATATATATATATATATATATAGGGCTCGGTTGTTGCATCTTAGCCATAGGATGTACAGGAGACTCGATTAGAGGGTCATTCTATTCATATGCATCCTCAGGGGTCCTTCTAGAAGTACTAGATATATGTATATTTTGGTGCATTTATATATTGGAGACTTTGTATACATGTTTACCTATTCTAGAGATTTACATGTACATGTATTTCACTATTTATTTTACTATTTAGTACTTCAATAGCTGGATGACATGTATTTCACTATTTATATTTTATGTATAAATGTTTATTCGAGACTTACATGCATTTTGTGTTCACACATTTTTCATACATGCATTTCAGTATAGATATTAGATCTAGATGTTCATTCTTGAGATGTACATGTATATTTTTGTATTTTAGTATAACATTCTTCATGAATTAGATTATAAATTTTATACTTTAGATTTGTTTGTGATCATTATAAAATAATCAAATTAACTTCTCTTTGCCTACTTCAATAGTTAAATATGAAGAAGTTCCAAATTGATCTATGCACCTAATTTATAATTCTTTATCATAAAAAAAAAATTTAAATTGAAGGAGATTGAATTTAATTCATTACTTTTTTATTTAATTACATCAAAAAAATGTTGTATTGTTATCATCACTAGCTTATGTTCTAACTATGTGCCCATTTTATCCTTAAAAGGTTGAATTATTTTTCATGCAAGTATATTAATATAGGTGCTTAAAACTACTAAATAAACCTGAATGAATTAGATTATAGATTTTTAACATTATATTTATTCATAATCATTATAAAATAATCAAGTTAATTTCTCTTCACCTAATTCAATAGTTGAATATTTAGAAGTTCCCATTGGATATATCAAGCCAAACAACTTTAAATTAATTCAAATTATTATAAAATAAATCTTAAGAAGAACTAATAGATTAGAGAATATTATTAAATTAATATAGCATTCATCCCTTATAATTGTTAAACCAATTGGTAGGACTAAAGATACATATAATTTGTTTTATGTGGATAAAAATATGCTATTAGGTGAGCCAATACATTAAATTTTAAAAAAAATTTACAAAATATGATATTATTAAAACCTTCATCCATGGTAATTAATATTATTGAAATGTATACATTTAAAGGTCATAAAATTTGATATATCAAACCAAACAACTTTAAATGAATTCAAATTATTATAAAATATATCTTAAGAAGAACTAATAAATAAGACAATATTATTAAATAATATAACATTCATCCCTTCTAATTGTTAAATAAATGAATATTAACGAAATATCTATATTCAAAAGTCCTAAAATTTAATTTAAATTAAATTAGACCATCTCAATGCCTAGTTCAACCATGATGTACACTTATAACATGTAATATCTTCTCATGATCTTTACTATCTAGTCTTCACTTGCGACGTACATGCTTAAATTTGACTGGATGTAGACAAAGCCTGGTGGCAACAACCAGGTGGTTATATTGTAAAACCTTGTTATCAGGTTGATAATCAACAAAGTATATTCCATGTTGGATATTTTGTGTTAAATATGTTCCTTGTATCACAACAAAACCTGCACCACAAACTTAAATATTTTAAAATTTGATAGATATAAAGTTACTTAGATATATATCTATAAATTCATATATGTATGTGCACATGTATGTATAATACTTATGGGGAACAATATTTCATCACTTTCACCAGGATTATATAACTTTTTCCTCTTTGTAGTACATCACAATAAATAATAACTGACACCTTCATGATTTTTAGACTCAGCAATCACTGCAAAGACATCTCCTGCAAAATAAGTATACATACATGTACATTATATAATAGGTCATTGATAATTAAATAAAAAATTGAAATTAATTTTTATGATACTTACTCACTTTTAATGATCCATAGATATGATTATAATGGAATATCATCAAAAAAATTGTCATCTTTATCAAATGTATCAATAACATCAAGTGGTACCAAAATCCATGGACCTATATATCCACATGTTCGATTGATGCATTCTTGATAGTCTTCATCAATGCAACTACCACAAAAACATAAGTATTCTCTTGTCTTCAATGTCCAATTATGATTATCTTTACTCATGACCAAATGTAAGGAATGTATCTTTTCTATCCTCTTGTAACCATGCACGTTTTTGCTATTAACACTTGAAAGTTCATTACAAAAATATGGACAAATTAAATTTAAACTTCAACGAATCAAGATAAAACTTAAATATAAAATTTTAAAACTTAATTGTATAAAATTTAAACAAATATACACATTCATACCTGTTATATCTCAAAAAAGAGTCTATATGGTACCTGTCGACTCATTCTTGATGATGTCCCAACCTTGTTCGATGCAAAATGTGTCTTACACCATTCAACAACATCATGTGCATTATTTATGAGAACTCCCTAATAATTCATTTGATACTTTCCTAGAGTATGTTTGATGCAAGCTCTATCACAATCATGCTCACCTTTTCTATGGCCACTCTTGAAGAAACTCCATATGTGTTTTATATTCTAATTGCAATGATATCTACATAACACAAAAATGGTCTAGATGATTTGAATTTTGTAGCACATCTATCAAACCAAACATAATTTTTATCAACATTTATGTCTCCATCTTTCAAAAAAGAAAAAAATATATTTAAGCAATGTTCTACATAGTGAATGTCATGTTCTTTACCATCACTTATGTAAAAGTGCTATTCCTTTTTAATGACTCAAGCCTTAAGTGTACTTAGAACACCATCCAAATCTAACTATGCATGTCTATAAAAAACATGTATCATAATAGTGACCTATAAAAAAAAGAAATAATTTGATTGAATTTCTTTTTGATGAACAAAGGAATAGTTCTCTACAAAATCAATGGCTGATACAATCATTCCAAGTGGGAATTATCTGTCAAAGTTTGAAACTATTGTGCTTGAGACTTTGGAAAAAATGCGTGACAAATATAAGGTTGAATCAAATTCTTAAATCTGTCTATAAATGTTACAATAGGTAACTCCTCTTCAACATATTCCAACATTTTTGTCTCTTTTCCCAACTTTGTTTTCATTCTCCACATAACTTATAGCTTTTACAATTCACCCTTTTTGTTACATCAATATTTTAATTTTCGAAGGAAATAGAGTGAAGTCACCACATGTTTCAAATATTCCTTTGATGCAATTTATTTGACCAACTAGATCATCTATTTTATCGCATAGAATGGATGATGTAAAATCACTTCACCTACTAGTATGTGTCTTCTGCAAACTTTTGAAATACTTGATAATGGAGATCAAACTCAATATGATGATGAGAACATGATGTTTCAAACACTTTATTTTCCCTCACATAGTATGGCTTCAATCTTTCAAATAATTTTTGCCAAATTTTTATATTAGGATGTTCACTACAAAATAACATATATAACTCTTGTTATGTTGTGTCTAACCAATGTTTTGTATGATGTTCATATTGACTAGATGCAATCCTATGCCTGATAACATCTCTAGTGTTTGATGAAGAATGAGTGTTATCAATCCAAAATTATATGACTAAATTTTTGAATCCCTCATCAATCCTATCAGAAAAAGCTGCTCTACACATGATTGCCCAATTTTCTTCCATAGTACTATCATCCAAAATTAATCTACTCTTAACATATTCTCTCATTGTTTTCCTATAAAACCCATTTCAGAAAAAAATGAAAATATTTGTCTATTTGAGTCATATTCTTATTCAGACCAGACATCAATACCTTGTTTAACATTTTCAATCACATTAGTTTTCACATTAGAAAATCCTCTCTTCTATGATGTTGTGTTTGTTGGGTGGATATTTTACAACTGACAGTTTTGGGTAAAAATTCAGTTGCAAAATAGGATGAGTAACCATAGTGTGTGAGACAGAGTCTCTCCTACCTTAAAGGGAAGTCTCCCCCTTCTCACCATTCCTTGGATCAACTCAAGGTAAGCAAGAAGTTGAGAGATTTATAAATAGGGTGTTACTATTATTCTTTCTTCTTAACTTTTAAGAAAAGACCCACTTATTCATAGAGTGAATAATGGGGGAGGTGAATCTCTAACTACACTTCTATCAAGAGCTGAAAATAGTGAAACTGATAAAATTTTACTAACTTAAAGGCTAGTTAAAATGTACTAGTTTGGCTCTAAGTTTGGTTGTACTTCTATATGGATAAACCTTTACAATTAGGGCACAAAAAATCCTAAAAATAAGAATACTAAACTATTTTGCGAATTAAGCAAGAAGTATAAGCTACAAACAAAGCTTCTAGCTATATATTTCCACAACTGCTCCTAGTCAAAGATTCTACTTCAATTGCTTCTTAAATCACTGTGCTCTTTTATTGAACACAGAATAATAACATAAATCAAGAAAATAGGCACAAATTATAGTCAAAGATTCTAATTTTCTCTATCACAATTGCTTCTACTCAAAGCTTCGAATCCAATTTCTTTTTTTATTCATTATTCTCCCAAATTTATACTAAAAAATCAAAGTTATGCTTGCACAAATGTGGCAGATCTTTCGTACATACAAAAAAGATAATTTTTACAATAAGGGGGCACTCCTTTACATAGGCACAAGAGTTGAGAAAAAGGTGGAGGAAAAGGTGGGAGCAACTCAACCAACTTTGACTTACTCTAACTATGGGAGAAAATATAGGGTTATATGCAACTACACATGCAACTTAGATTACTTCTTTATATGAATGTAACTCACATTAGATGTAATTACACGTCTCTATGTAATACATCCTCTTCAATTACAAACATGAAAGAAGAAGAAAGAAGACAGAAGAGAAGGAAACAATTTTGAAGGTCCTTGTACTTGAGGATGCAATCCTAGATGATCACACAATTGGGAGTTCATATACTTTGTACTGCTACATTCATCTTGATAACCATGGTCTTGTATCTTTTGATAACTTCTAACTTTGATGAATTATTCATTGTCGTGTGGAAACTTGATGTGATCCATCTTTTCTCGCTTAGGTTGTCATGAATTATCCTTTATAGATTAGCATAAACTATAGTCTTTGAAACTTTCAAAACCTTCTTGATGATCTTTGCATGTACACTCAAAACAACTTTCCATCAGCACCTTCAAGTTTTTTTTTTTGAAGTAAAGTGTTTGGCGCATGGGAATGCATGCAAATGGGGATTGCTAATTTTCAAAATGTATAGAAAATGGATTACATGTAAGTGCAACATGCAACAAGGGATAAAGGATGAGATATAAAGCATGGAAAGATGTAGAAACATGTATTTACTCATGGAGGTGAAAATCCATATGGAGACGCGAAAATAAATTTTATAGATGCCTTTGAGGAAAAGTAAGGTCAAAATACATGGAAAAACATGCACATGACATATTTTTCAATTTTCAAAAAGTGGCTTTTAATCAAAATTTGACCTTTTAGATGCAATTACACATAAGATATTTCATGTAATCGTGTTGTTAGAATGGAAGTGAAAGGTGAGATGGGTGAAAATGGAAGCGATAAATGGGATTACATGCATATGTAGACGGTGAATGAAAACATGTAATTGCATCTCATTGAGTGAGAGATGAAGTGTTGTGACATGGAAATGGAAAGTCGAGTAAAGTGAAATGCTCTCAAATTCTTGGGAAAAAACTTGCAATTTTTTTCAAATAGAGAAAAAATTAAAATGCAAACAAGCAAAACAAAAAAAAAAGCACAAAATAAACACATGCCTTTGGAAAAAGACTCAAACATGTCAACAAGGGAGCCACTTCAACATGAAAATTCGAATTTGGAGTTTGGAGAAATTCCAAAAGTGTGAAAATGAGAATTCTCATCTTTTTTAAAGGCAAAATGCACTTTTCATGGCATATATATAGACAAATTACAATCATCAAGCAATAATATGCATAGAAATACCAAGATAAACATGAATTGATGAGAAAGTTAGAAAGAGTCCACTTACATGAAGATTAAGTGCCAAAAATGAAGGAGAAAGAGCTAAAATAGAAAGTTTTATAGACTTAAGACCAATTCTCCCTTAAATTTGGTTTTTCAAACAACCTTTTCACTTTTTCCACACTTGCATGTAATGGACATTAAGTGGTCAAATTTTACATGAAAGTTCCAAATAAATGGTCTCCAAAGACAATATCATGCATTTAAAACTAAAAAAAAATCCCTCTTGATCAAAGGTATGGGCTGGAAATGCATTTTTTTGAGCTTTTTGAACAAAAACATGACTTTTTTATGCAAAAATCTAGGCCATTTTTGCAAAAATGTGGCCAAAAAATGCATGTTTTTGAATCATTTTTTACTTGTGAATGCAAAACCACTTTCCAAAATGCATATACATGGATCAAAATGCAAGAAAATGGCTTCAAAATGGATAAAATTGGATTAAAACCCCATTTTCCTAGGCATTTTACGGAAAAATGTGATTCAGCATGAAAGTTTCAAAAATATTTTTGAGGCAAATGAATCCATTTTAGAAGTAAGAAAACTCATTTCTATGAAAAAACATTTCAAATGGAACAAATCTCATGCAAGTACATTGAGTAAAACTCAAGTTATGATAAAAAATGAAGGAATTTGGATTTTTTCTTCAAAAATGTGCCCTAGATTTGGACTCCCAGAAACATTTTTTAGCTCATTAAACTCATTTTTGATGGAATCAAAATGATCACCAGGAGAAAACATTTGAAATGCAAAAGATTTCATTCAAATCCATGAAGACAATCTTGAGTTATGGCCAAAATTGGATTCTTGGGGAGCAAGAGCACATTTTCTTCTCAAAATTGAACATTTTCATGGCCATTGCATATTTTAAAACATGTCTTCATGTGAAATTAGACCTTTTGAGGTCTATTATATGTTTTAAAATATGTCTTTATGCAAAATCACTCTTTTTGGAGTGCATTGCATATTTTAAAACATGTTAATACGCAAAATCAAACCTTTTAAGGCCACTTACATGTTTTAAAATGTCTCTCACCTTTTTGATGCTTAAGCATAAAAGCTCTATTTTTTGAATCATTGCATCAAAAAGGTCCATTTTCATGAGCTTTTGATGTAATGGTATGAAAAGTATCCTTAAAAGTGAGTTTTATATGTAATAACATGAAAAGTTTCCACTTTTCATAGTTTTTACATGCAATTGCACATAAAAAGTCCACTTTTGAGGCCTTTAAGTCATGTATTTCACTTAAATTTATAAAAATGTCATCAATATGGGTCAAAAATAATATTTATACATCATATTACTCAATATAACACATAAACATTATTTTAAAATGACATTTAAATAACTATTTGATTTTAAAACCAAAAATTTGAAATCTAACTATATAGTTATATAGTTACTTTAAGTGAAAAATTAAAAAGTAACTCAATTTAAATTTATAACATAAACTGCACTATAGTCACTTTAAGTTATAAATTTAAAGTAAAACTAACTTTAAAACATAATAAAAAGTGAGTAAAATGTTATATTTTTGAAAAAGTGAATGTCAAATTGAAAATATAACATCATTTTTTTAAATTTGTGTTGTCGGACCTAAAATGTTTGCTTTTAAGGCACTAAAATAACCATATTTCTTGACTAACAACTCTAATTGAACTCTAGGTTAGACCGAATCAAAGGAGAAAATAAAAGACATGACATGAGAAAAATCTAAGGACTAAAAACAAGCAAAACCAAAATCGAAAGCAAAGAATTGAGTGTGAAGGCTTCAAAAATAAAGCAAAGGTTTGACAAAAAGCAAAATGAAAAAGACTTGATGAAGGTCTTCAATAAAAAAAACTTTGATATTCGAATTGAAATGGATCAGTCGATCAATATTAAGCAATGGAAAATCAAATTCAAGCTTAGAGAAACATGAAACTAGCTTGGAAAAGTTTTGTGTTGTTACCAACATTTTGTGGTGACAAACTATAGGAAAATAACTGGCTCTTTCTAGGGAATGTTACTCATTTGTTCTTGAAAACAAAGAGTGGCATAGAATCTAGTTCTCTAAGTACCTTTATCCATTCCATTAGGCTATAGAGTCAAGCGACCAAAAACAAAACAAAACTAATGTAACTAAAGAAAAGAAAATCTACTAAAATAAAAAATGTCCAAGTGCACTTATTGAAAACAAAGTTAAACCTATCTAATTAAAACTAGCCAAAAATGCTAATTTTAGATGAAACCATTTACGAGTTCAACAAAATAGATAGCTTTTTTCAGTAGCTTGCAGTACCTTGCATGTTCACATGCAACTTCATATTGATGAAATGCAAACAACTAGAGTAATGATGTCAAGGTTTGATATAACACCTCTTAGAAGAGATGGAAGAATTCACCTTTTTGAGATGAATCATGTGTACTGCAGCTCCAAGAAAGGTTCATGAATTGAAAGTGCTCCTCCAGAACTGAAAATTCTTTTTTGTCATCTTCTTTGATGGTATGTTCATGTTCAAGTATATGTGGAATTTCTAACTTTTCATTAGCTTCAAACCAAGCAAGATGTCAAATTGGACATACCCTTGATCGAAAAAATTATTTGTTCTTTCCAACTACAATTTGCTTGACTAATTCATTAATCACCAACACCTTAGGATGATCAAGAAAACCTTGCTCATGTGATTTTGACGATGACATGATTGCACTGTCTACCTCAACATACTGCTCACAAAATTTTGACTTGGGAAAGTCATTATTGTTTATGAGAAATTCTTTCTCAAGCTCTGGGGTAGAACATTTATGCAAAGTGTTCCCAAGTTCATGACCTTGAGACACAAATACATCATTTCTAGCTTGATTTGAACTTGCTTGCATATCAACTTTTATGACACAACCATCTTGAACCTTGGAAGAATTTTTTTCCTTCCTTATCTTTTCATCATGGGCTATTTGAGACTGCATACACCAAATATGAGAGTCACTAGCTATGTCATCTTCCTTTTCCTGGAAGAGAATAACAAGATCACTAGCTTCAAATTCAAGATGCTTCACCATTGTCTTTGCTAATGGTGTTTCAATTGTGAGCTTCTTAGATGATAAAGCTAACTTTTGTTGATTCCTAACAAGAGAACTATCAAGAATAGTTGGAAGAGGCCTCCTTGGTATATCTTCATGAAGAACAAAGAACATGCCTTGAACTATTTTCTTTTTGAGGACAAGTATCTCATTTGCTAATCTCTACACCATAGTTTCTACCCTTATACTGGAAGAAAATGAATTAGAAGAATAATAACTTTCTTCAAACCCACTTGCTACAATTCTTATCTTCTCAACAAGAATAAGATCATCTTCAATTTCTATCACCAGAGTCTATGTAGTTGCAAGAGTAGCTGGGGCTTCTCTTCTTAATAGAAAATTGACTTTGGGAATTTGAGCATTGAAAAAGAAAAATTTTAAATTGATAGTTGTAGGTTGAGAAGCAACTGGAATTCTTCATGTCAATTTTTTGAAATGAGTAACAAATTCATGCATAGGCACATGAGATAACTTCTTCAGCTAAGCAAGTTGGACCAGTACTGCATGAGCATCTTTAGGAGGCTTGAACCTTTCCTCAAACTTGGCTATGAGGGTAACCCAATTTGTGATAGTATGTGGTGGTAAGTGGTAAAACCAATCAGCAACCACACCTTGTAGAGTTTCCAAAAATGACCTAACAGATATGTCATCATATTTAATAGCATGAACACCACATGTAATGTAGAAAGCAGCAATATGCTCTTTAGGATGTTGTTCATCATCACCAAAGAATTTGGGAAAGTTCTTTTGTGATCTATCAAGAAGATCTTGTAAAGGCGGAGCTAGATTCAATAGTCCAAAAGTATTTCCCCAAGGACCTTGGGCCATTTACATGTCCTTGGTAAATGCATAAAACAATTACAATGAAAAAGGACACGGGTATGCTTCAAAAGAAAGCATGAGGCTCTCAAATGTGCATCATATCCCTAACAGAGTTGCCAGAAAACTATTGGGTGGATATTTTGCAACTGATAGTTTTGGGTAAAAATCTAGTCACAAAATAGGATGAGAAACCATAGCATGTGAGACAAAGTCTCTCCTACCTTAAAGGGAAGGCTCCCCCTTCTCACTATTCCTTGGATCAACTCAAGGTAAGCAAGAATTTGAGAGATTTATAAATAGGGTGTTACTATTATCCTTTCTTCTTAACTTTCAAGAAAGGATCCACTTATTCATAGAATGAATAATGGGTGAGGTGAATCTCTAACTACACTTCTATCAAGAGTTGGAAACAATGATACTGATAAACTTTTACTAACTCAAAGGCTAGTTAAAATGTACCAATTTGGCTCTAAGTTTGGTTGTACTTCTATATGGATAAAACTTTATAGTTAGGGCACAAAGATTCCTAAAAGTAAGAATATTGAACTATTTTGTGAATTAAGAAAGAAGTATAACCTATAGACAAAGCTTCTAGCTATATATTTCTACAATCGCTCTCAGGGAAAGCTTTGGCTCTGATTGCTTCTTAAATCACTATGCTCTTTTATTGAACACACAATAATAACATGAATCAAGAAAATTGGCACAAATTACAGTCAAAGCTTCTAATTTTCTCTATCACAATTGCTTCTAGTCAAAGCTTTGAATCTAGTTGCTTTTTTATTCATTATTCTCCCAAATTTGTACTATACAATCAAAGTTATTCTTGCACAAATGTGGCAGAGCTTTCTTGCATAAAATAAGAGATAATTTTTACAATGAGAGGGCACTCCTTTATATAGGCACAAGATTTGAGAAAAAGGTAGAGGAAAAGGTGGGAGCAACTCAACCAACTTTGACTTAGTCTAACTACAGAAGAAAATATAGGGTTACATGCAACTACACATGCAACTTGCATTACATCTTTATATGCATGTAACTCAAATTACATGTAATTACACATCTTCATATAATACATCTTCTTCAATTAAAAACATGAAAGAAGAATAAAGAAGATGGGGGAGAAGGAAACAATTTTGAAGGGCCTTGTACTTGACAATGCAATCCTAGATGATCACAGGATTGGGAGTTCTTGTACTTTGTACTGCTACATTCATCTTGATAACCATGGTGTAGTGCCTGCCCCTACTTCACATTTCTGTTATCATTGTCAAATTCTTTTAGGTTGATTTTATGCATTGATTAGTTTAGAGATATTGGATTTACAATATTATGATATTATTTCATGTCTTGAATTACAAATATATCGGTTATAATTGTTGCTTAGTTGATTTCATTCATGTGTTGTTAATGATATTTTGATGATCCTAGTTAGTAAATGTGGTTTCTTTTATAAAAATGTTAACATGATGTCTTTAATGATGATTATGTTGTATTGATAGAGATGCATTATTATATGTACGCATTTGATATTAGACTTATGATTTTTACGATACTTACCCCATACTTGCATGTGTATGGTGCGCGTGTTTATTTTATCTTTCTGTCTGACGTGTTTGATGTGGTTAAGGGAGGGAGTTGTAGTCACCTGCTAGTCAGGATCTACACGATGAACCACTCCCCGCCATTGTCTGTTTAGTTCAGATATATTATATACATGTACATGCTCATCTTTTATGCAGGATGCAGGTACCGGGCATCGACTTCCCTGAATTGCCAGGATGAGCATGCCATATTACAAATACTCAAATGGTGAGAATGGGAAGATAATGATCAGGTCCAATCCTAGCCATAAGCCTATAATACTTGTCCTGCAAGGAGGACTCGTAATAGACTGTCTACCCTTTTTAAACCCATGAGTATTTTATGCGTATGTTGTTTTGTGAGTCTTTGATGTATTTTCTATTAATTAAGTCTAATTAATAGATTAAATTAATAATTTAATTTAATGGAGAATTATTATGATATTATGAATATTTAATTATATTTAATTAATTAAATATAAAGAATTGAATTGGAGGATAAAAGTTTTAAGATTAAATTTAGAACATGATAATATTTATTTAATTTAATAATAATATATTTAGAGTTCATTTTTAAATAAATGCTAAATATTATTGTTATTTAAGTTAATAAATATTTATCAAATTAAACGTTCAAAATATATTAAAAAGGAAAAGATATTAAATTATAAAAATGATTTAAGTTCGCATGAATGAGTTTTAAATATAAGAGATTAATTTAAAAGATAAAATATGTGAACTTGATTAAGATATTTTATTATAGTGTGCATGAGATTAAAGTTAATAAATTAATTTAAAGTAAAGTAAAGTGGAAAGTTAAATAAAGTAATTTAATAATTCACTTAAAGTGCATGAAGGAATAATAAAAGAATATGTTATTTTAAAGAGGAAATTAATTGTGCATGAATGAATTAATTAAATAAGAGAGAATTAAATATTGGAGATAAAAGTTAAAGTTTAAATTTAGAACGTGATTATATTTATTTAATTTAATAATAATATATTTAGAGTGCATTTTTAAATAAATGCTAAATATTATTGTTATTTAAGTTAATAAATATTTTTATCAATTAAGTTTCTAAAAATGAAATTAAAAGTGAAAAGATATTTAATTATCATAAAGATTATAGTTCGCATGATTTATGCATGAGTTGGAAATAAAAGAAATTAATTGAAAAGATTAAACATGTGAAATTAATAAAGACATTTAATCGCATTAAGTGCGAATGAGATTTATAAGTTATAAATTGATTAAAATAGAAGTTGAGTGGAAATTAAATAAAGAGATTTAATAATCCATTTAACATGCATGAAAATATGAAAGATAAGATAAATAAAGGTTGATTTTAGAGTTAACAAGATTGAGCAAGAGACCTCTCGGGTAAACACACAATTAGTGCCTCCATTGTAGGAAGAGAACTCCTTATCAAAATGGGAGGGTTCATTTTTCAAGGGAGATTTTTGGAGACAAGTTTTCACACACAGGTCTCAGAGAGTTTTTCAGACACACAGATTTCAGGACACACACAGGTTTGAAAAGAAAATCAGAGGGTTTGGAAAAGAAGGGAAGTTTTTCGTAGCTTGAAGGGTTTCACTTGCAGTAGGAATCTTTATCTAGCTACCATTGTTTAGCATCATATCCAGGTAGGATCTCGTGGTTTAATTGTATAGCAGTTTTCACTCTTCAAGTTTCTGTTTGCTCCGTGTCTTTTGCATGTGTTGTTTTCGGGTATGCAATATTGTTCTTGTTTGAGAAATATCTGTACATGGCTTAGATGGATACTTTGTTGAGTATATTTTAGAGAATTATATTTTAATATGCATAAGACCAAATAAGAAATCAAACAAATATGGGAATGTATTTGGATATTGAAATCGAGCTTGAGATTTAAAAGATAAACGTCCTCTTTCAATAGATTTTAAGAACGAATATTCATTTGAGAAAAAGGTTTGATATAAAAAGAAAATTTTAATTAGATATGGAATGGATATCATAAATTTTTAATAAAATAAAAATTTATCAAATCATAAAATAGTTCTTAAATTTCTAATATAGTATTTTTTTATTTTTATTTTTAAAAAAAGAAAAAAATTATTAATGTGCTGGACGTGGACAGGGGCGATTTAATATTATATAAAAATAAAAATAAAATAAAATTTAAAAATAAAATAAAAAATTTAAATATGGGGAGGGGCGGGTTTTACCCTACCCCCTACCCCCCTTGTACTCCGGTTACGACAGTCGGCTTCTGTCGTAGCAGTGACTGCTGCAACAGCAGCAGTCTGCTACGGCGGAAGCTGCCGCAGATTTAAGGCTGCGGCCAGTTTTAAATAGCCGGCGGGCTATAAACGTTCTTTTTTTTAAATATATTTAAAATCATTTTTTTTAAAAATAGAAGTTTATAATATTTTAAATAAAGTTAAATTTATATTATTAATTAGTAATAATTTGTTAATAAATTTATATTGTTAATTATTAAAATTTTATTATAATTAAATTTAGCGAATTTTTAATTAATGAATGTGATAAATAAACGTTATTAAAATTTATAATTTTTATAATTAATCGATAAGTATTGTTATTAATATTATTTAGTAAATAATAATTAAATGGTATTAGAATGGGTTTTGTTTAAATATATGCGTATTAATTAAATTAGTTAAAGTTTTATTTGACTAAGGTTAATTAATAAAAGAAAGTTATTTGAATCAAGTATTGCACTTATTTAAATTATCGATAATAACGACCTTAATAAACTGAGAATCTTATACACTTAAATGTTCATTGAAATGCAAATTGAAAACGTTATTTTTGACTCTATTATGTCTTTTCAAATCAAACCCAACTATGAACTGTATTGTTTGTTTGTAATATTTATGCATTCGAATTTTGGAGTCGAGTAGGTGTTGACCAGTCTAGGATGTACACCAGAGGTTTTGTGAGATTTCTTGTATACTATTTATGGGACTAGATGTTGTGATGTGTTTTGTGATTCATATTGGAGATTATATTTATGAGGTTTATCTTGTGGAGAAATTATGTGTACTTGGATGGGAGAACCATCTTATTATCAGGTTGCCTGTTAAGGAACCGAGTTTGATCTTTATGGGTGTTGTGGTATGGGACACAACTGTGTTTTTATGTGCTTAGGAGAGGTTGTCTAGGTACGTGACTTGGGAGTGGCTTGCATAGGGGTCCGGGACCCAAAGTGGTTAGTACCAGGGTAACCTAATGCAAGTTATGTAATAAGTGATAATCTAGTAAGTAAAATTTATGGGGGGGAAACACACTAAAAAGATAAGCTAGAGATATTTGATCTACCCATGCCTTGAGTGCTTATATAGACTAAGGATGGGAATGAGATGAGTGCCTCGTCTTCTTGAGAGGGCTTTCTAGTTTCCATATGTGTGATGTTGAGGGTTCGGGGTTCATAGTAACCAGTCCAGGGTAACTCAACGCTTGAGGGTCTGGGGTCTTTTAAGAGATCAGTCCAAGGTAACTCAAGCAGCCATGTGATGACACTCCCTAGTATGTAGCCTGAGTCTCCTCTGTAGATCTTGTGGACTTTGTGTATCTCTGGTGGTGTACTTATTGTATGGTGGTGTATCTATTGTTGGATGTGTTTATTATGGTTATTTACTTTCATTAATGATGATTGGTGATTCATGGATGTTGTACTTTTGACATGTGACTTTTGACTTGAGGTGGCTGTCTTTTGTTGACTTTATCTTATGATCTTGGTATTTGGTTTATACTTGGTTCATGTATGATGTTTGATTATGTGGTGTCGGTATTGGAGTGAGTGTTCTTACTTTTGGATTATTTTATCTTCTTGAGTAGCATGTGTTACCTTTGAGGTAGTTTTGGCTATTAGGGGTACCTTGCCTAGGAATGTTTTATGTTTGTTTTACCGTATGTGGATCATTCATTATCTTCCCTGCACGGTGGGAGTGGAAGCTTGACTAGGTAACCACGCGGTTGGGAGGTAGTGCCTTCTTACCGTTTGGGTCCCCCTTCACATTGCCAGCTGTTGGATGTTCATTGCAGGAGATGTAACTTTATCATTCCTATTTCTTATCTCAGAGACTTCTTTTCAGTTGATGTATATATGTTATCATGTATTATGATGTATTGTATCTATTCTCACATACCCTGCGACATGTGCAATGGATGTTATTTAGTGGATGTACTATCATTGTATTGGATATACTTATGCTTTGCTTATGCGATTATGTATCTGTTATTTCTTTATGATCTTGAGACATTGTACTTGAAACTTAAACTAATTAATTTAAAATTATTAAATGTGACTCAACGTAAAGGAATCCTTGAGGAATTGAAACTGTATTTGTAATTGCAAATGTGTATTTGATATGTATGTTCTTATTGCTTCCGCATTAATGTTATTTGATGTTGTTTAAACTTTAAAAAAAAAATAGTTCAGTGAACATTGTAACATCTTAGGTTTAATTCTCTTGGGTTCCCGAGTGGGGCGTTACACATGGTCTTGCATCTTTTGATAACCTCTAACTTTGACGAATTGTTCATTATCATGTGGAAACTTGATGTGATCCATCATTTCTCACTCAAGTTTGTCATGAATTCTCGTTTGTAGATTAGCACAAACTAGAGTCTTGGACACTTTAAAAACTTTCTTGACGATGTCAAGATGTACACTCAAAATAAATTTTCATCGGCACCTTTATTTCTTTTTTTTGAAGTAAAGTGTTTGGCACATGAGAATGTGTGCAAACGGAGATTGTTGATTTCTAAAATGTGACTTGGGCTTTCAAGATGTCATTGTACAAAAAATGGATTGCATGTAAATGCAACATGCAACAAGGGATAAAGGATGAGATGGAAAGCATGGAAAGATACATAAACATGTATTTGCTCATGGAGGTGTGAATGCATATGGAGAGGCAAAAATAAACTTTATAATGCCTTTGAGGAAAAGTAAGGTCAAAGTACATGGGAAAACATGCACATGACATCTTTTTTATTTTTCAAAAGGTGACTTTTAATCAAAATCAAACCTTTTAGATGCAATTACATGTAAGATATTTCATGTAATCATTTCATCAGAATGAAAGCGAAAGGTGAGATGGGTGAAAATGGAAGCGGTAAATGGGATTACATGCATATGCAAATGGGACGAAAAATATGTAATCACATTTCATTGAGTGAGAGATGAAGTGTTGTGACATGGAAATGGAAAGTGGAATGAAGTGAAACGTGCTCAAGTTCATAGGAAAAAACTTGCAATTTCTTCCAAATGGAGAAAAAATAGAAATGTAAACAAACAAAACACAAAATAAACCACAAAATAAACACATGCCTTTGGCAAAAGACTCAAACATGTCAACAAGGAAACCACTTCAACATGAAAATTCAAATTTTAAGTTTGGGGAAATTCCAAAAGTGTGAAAATGAGAGTTTTTCATCCTTTTTAAAGGAAAAATAGACTTTCATGGCATATATATAGACAAATGATAATCATCAAGCAATAATATGCATAAAAATAACAAGATAAATATGACTTGATGAGCAAGTTAGAAAGAGTCCACTTACATGAAGACTAAGTGCCAAAAATTAATGAGAAAGAGCTAAAATAGCAAGTTTTATAGACTTAAAACCAATTCTCCTTTAAATCTGAATTTTCAAACAACCTTTTCACTTTTCTCACACTTGCATGTAATGGACATTCAATGGTCGAATTTGACATGAAAGTGCTAAATAAATGGTCTCCAAAGACAATATCATGCATTTAAAACTCAAAAACAATCCCTCTTAATCAAAGGTATGGGCTGGAAATGTTTTTTTTTTTTTGAGTTTTTTAAACAAAAATATGACTTTTTAATGCAAAAATCTGGGCCATTTTTGCAAAAACATGGCCAAAGAATGCACATTTTTGAGTCATGTTTTCCTTGTGAATGCAAAAATGACTTTCCCAAATGCATATACATGGATCAAAATGCCAAAAAATGGCTTCAAAATGCATAAAAGTGGATTAAAACACTATATTTCTAAGTATTTTAAGCAAACACATGATTCATCATGAAAGTTTCAAAAATATTTTTGAGGTAAATGAATCCATTTTAGAAGTAAGAAAACTCATTTCCATGCAAAAAATTTTCAAATGGAACAAATCCCATGCAAATCCATTGAGTAAAACTCAAGTTATGAGCAAAAATGAAGGAATTTGGAGTTTTTCTTCAAAAATGTGCCCTAGATTTGGACTCCCACAAACATTTTTCTGCTCATTAAACTCATTTTTGATGGAAGCAAAATGATCACCAAGAAAAAACATTTCAAATGCAAAAGATTTCTTTCAAATCCATGAAGAAAATCTTGAGTTATGGCCAAAATTAGATTCTTGGGGAGCAAGAACACATTTTCTTCTCAAAATCAAACATTTTCATGGCCATTGCATATCTTAAAACATGTATTCAAGTGAAATCAAACATTTTGAGGTCTATTACATGTTTTAAAATATGTCTTTATGCAAAATTGCACTTTTTGGAGTGCATTGCATGTTTTAAAACATGTTAATAGGTAATATTAGACCTTTTAAGGCCACTTACATTTTTAAAAATATGTCTCACCTTTTTGATGCTTAAGCATAAAAACTCTACTTTCTGTGTCATTGCATCAAAAAGGTCCACTTTCATGAGCATTTGATGTAATGTCATGAAAAGTATCCTTAAAAGTGAGTTTTATATGTTAGAACATGAAAAGTTTTCACTTTTCATAGTTTTTACATGCAATTGCACATAAAAAGTCCACTTTTGAGGCCTTTAAGTCATGTATTTCACTTAAATTTATAAAAATGTCATCAATATGGGTTAAAAATAATATTTATGCATCATATTATTCAATATAACACATAAACATTATTTTAAATTGATATTTAAATAAGTATTTGATTTTAAAATAAAAAATTTAAAATGTAACTATATAATTATATAGTTACTTAAAGTGAAAAATTAAAAAGTAACTCAACTTAAAATTATAACATAAAATGCACTATAGTCACTTTAAATTATAAATTTAAAATAAAAGTAACTAAAAGTGAGTAAAATGTTATATTTTTGAAAACGTGAAAGTCAAATTGAAAATATAACATTATTTTTTTAATTCATGTTGTTGCACCTAAAATGTCTACTTTTGAGGCACTAAAATGACCATATCTCTGGACTGACAACTCTAATTGACCTCTAGGTTAGACCAAATCAAAGGGGGAAACGAAAGACATGACATGAGCAAAATCAAAGGACTAAAAACAAGCCAAACCAAAATCAAAAGCAAAAACCAGATTGTGAAGGCCTCAAAAATCAAGCAAAGGTTTGACAAAAAGCAAAATGAAAAAAGACTTGATGAAGGCCTTTAGTTAAACAATTTGATATTTGAATTGAAATGGATCAATCAATCAACATTAAGGAATTGAAAATCAAATTCAAGCTTAAAGAAATGTAAAACTAGCTTGGAAAAGTTTCATACTATTACCAACATTTTGTGGTGACAAAATGTAGGCAACAGTGTCTATGCCTAATAGTTTCAATGCCTCTTGCAACTTCTGTTGTTGTGTTTCAATGTTATCAACTTTAGTCATTATTTCTCTTATCTTCTTATGCATTGACCTTTTCTTAGACATATTTAAGGGTTGAACAGTAGCTGCAAGTGTTTTCAATTTATTCATATCCATTGTAAGTAAATGATCTAAAATTTTATGAGAAATTTTATTCTTTACAGATTGAGCAATATTTATGAGTTTTTCTACACTAGTTCCTACACCTAATCCTGACACTTCTTTGACTTCTATTACTTGAATTTATAAAAGGAGTGATCACAATTGTGCCTTCTCCAACATTCAATTTTTGAGATTCTGCATGGAAAGATTTTGACCCTTCTCTAACTTCTGCTACTTGAACTTCTATAGGGAGTGATCTTGAACCTTCTCCCATATGCACTTCTTCTACTTCATTTGAGCCTCCAACAATTTCTTCACCTTCACCTTGTTGATTGTCTGCAACAAGTGTATAAATGAATCAAATTAGATAAAAGATATAAGACTGATACCTAATTAAATTCAAGACCATGAAAATAAATAAAATATATATATAAAATTACAAACTTTATTTAATTTGATGATAATGTGCCAAATTTTTTTGAAGGTTTCTTTGTTTTGCTTCATGAGATATATTCCTTGTATGTTTTCTTTGTCTTCCTTTCTTGTTTCCCATAAAAGAACTAGAAAATAAAAAAAATGTATTGCCTTAAAAAAATTGCATTTACTTTATAAACTTCGGCTTCACTTTCAAACTTTTGTCCTCAATGCATAGGTGATGTCAGCAATTGTTTTTTTAATATGTTTGGGTGAACATAAGAATTTTTACATGTTTACATGAAACCATTAAAATACTTTTCTAGTTGTTAGAATGTTTTTCTTGTTTGTTCACGTGAACATCTTAATTATATTTGTGCGAACACAAGATTTTTTATTTTTTTGGGCTATTTCTTAGAAAAAAAAATAAATTTGTTGACCCCCAAAATTGAGATCAAATGATCTCCTATTGTAAATCAAAAAATGCCAAATTTTTTTGCTCAAAACAAGCTTTCCAATGACTATAATTTTAATACATATTATGTTTATTAAGACTTTCAAATATGAATTTAACACATTATAGGTCGATTAATGTTTGAACATCAACTAACTTCAACACTTCAGGAAAAATTATAAATTAGGTCAATCTTTTTTTTTGTTAAATAACTAGGAAATAAGTTACTAAGATAGCTTTCTATCGAAAAAAGAAAATTTAATTTATGATAAATTGAGTTCAAGCTATCCTTGTCAAAATGAACATATGTCTAAATTACAATTGATGTCACTTCATAAACTATGCAATATTCAACCAAATTGAATCAAACCAAATGCATCTTCTAGATATTGATGTTACAAGTCCAACATTGAAAAAATTACCTCATTATCATTTCTAGAAAAAAATGTTATTCTTTTCAGGTGAATTGTCACTCTTTATAAAAAATTATTTTTCATGTGTACCACTTTTCAAAGGAGAAGAAAAAATTGACTTAAATATATATTTTTTATATTAAAAAATATGGTTAGAAAGTAGGAGCAAAGTACTAGAAATCTTTAGTTTACTTCATCTTTAAATTATTCATAGTTTTAGAGATATAATCACTCAAATGTGAGGTTTGTTTCAAAAATATTGATTTCAATGTCAAAATTGGTCAAAAAGTGGCACCTACTATTGCGAGATCATCCAAGTACTATAATGACTCGGTTACTATACACATTTTCACACTAATTGGCAACAAAATACTCTCTAGAATTAACATTCTTCCCCTTTGACATTAGTGTATAAATTAATATGAACACATATCACTTGAGCTTTATACAAAACTCTTCGCCTAAACATATACTTCCTCGATATAGATTTTATATATTTTTCAAAATCAATTTCAAAAGTGATTTTTTTGTAGTAATTCAACTCCTTATATCTATGTGAATACATACATAATAAAATATATATATACATATAAAAATATATTACATTATGCCCCATTATATATTATCCCCCTTTTTTGACGCTTATGTCAAAATAACATAATACATAAAAATATTACTAGGGGTGTAATCCATAATGATCAAGAAAATATTTATGGTGCATCTTTAAAATTTTCATTGCATTGCTTCAATCAATTTTCATCAAATTTATTGTCTGCACTTCAATCAGTAGTGCAACTACCAGATCTATCATGTGATGTGCTATTGATGAACTCAAGGTTGCAACTAGTTCTCTAACAATCCTTAGATGTGTCTGTATCACCTCTAGATGTGATAATAGTAAGTCTTGAATTTCATTTATCTCATCTCTTATATTTCTCTCTTCCTATAAACACCAATGTTGTAAAGTAGATAAATACCTTACTCAAGAGTAGTGCATTGGGGATGTAATCAAATTATTCTCTAGTTCTTTTGCACTAGCCTTTATATCATGATGCAAGAGCATCCTAGGTTGTGATATTGTTATCAGGATTTAATTGTGTAGATTTTTAGTCAAAATCATTAACCCATGTTTTATGAGTAGTGATTCAACACGAACCCATCTCTTATGAGAATAAATGGAACACTTAGCACTCATTGGGTATAGGTGATGCTCACAGAGGTGAAGCAATATTACTTCCTAGGAGCTCACCCATCCTGGTACTTTTCTAGCTTGAGCATGCTTAACTATAGAGTTTCCTCCATGGTTAAACCCACTCTTCTTGCAACCCCATTTGCAAAACCTTCACCAAGCTTTTTTCCTTATGAATGATTCATTTGAAAGCCCCTTAATCTCATCAATTAATAAGTAGGAGATAACTTCTATATATGATATTGTTATCAGGATTTAACGGTGTAGTTTTTGAGTCAAACTCATTGAGCCATGTTTCATGAGTAGTGATTCAACATGAATCCATCTCTCATGAGAATAAATAGAACACTTAGCACTCATTGGAACTAGGTGATTCTCACAAAGGTGAATCATTGGGACTTCCTGAGAGGTCATCCATCCTAGTACTACTCTAGCCTGAGCATGCTTAACTATAGATTTTCCTCCATGGTTAGACCCACTCTACTTCCAACCCCATTTGCAAAACCTTCACCAAGTGTTGTGCCTTATTTACCATCCACTAAAAAGACCCTTAAGCTAATAAATTAATAATTAGGAGATAATTTCCACATCAAGTCAAAGTATGATATTGTTATCAAGATTTAATTGTGTAGTTTTTGAGTCAAACTCATTGACCATGTTTCATGAATAGTGATTCAACATGAATCCATCTTTCATGAGAATAAATGGGACACTTAGCACTCATTGGATCTAGGTGATGCTCATATAGGTGAAGCATCGATACTTCTTAGGAGGTCACCCATCCTAGTACTACTCCAACTTGAGCACACCTAACTACAAAGTTTCCTCCATGATTAAACCCACTCTACTTGTAACCCCATTCGCAAAGCCTTCCACTAGTACATTTGCACTTGTTTTTCTACTAAATTTTTTGACCAAAGCTATGATTCCTTCTTTTTTATTTTCATTCTTGCATTGGTCAAAAATAAAAATTATATGCCCTCTTTGGTTGAAATTTTAACCAACTCCAAAATTGTATTATGTTGTAATAACAAAAAAAGAAAATCTTTTATAATGATATGTTGCATTATATTACTAAAACTTTGTATGAGCATCGGGGACTTTATTCGTGTGTCAAGTATGGTCTAAGCATGGGGGGCCTTCATTTGCATGTTGGGTATGGTTTGAAAATATCTTTAATGGTGAAAGACCTGTCAACATTAAAAATTAAAAGCAAGCATTGCCTTTTTCCACGCTTACATTTCTTATCTTCTTGAACCTGATCCTTTTGCCCCTTTCATATCCATTGAAAATTTTTCCTTTGTATTAGGGGCTTCATTCCATGTCTAGTAATGTTGAAATTGACAAGTAAAATTGGTGTTTTTCCCATTTGCAAATTTCCCATTTTTACTTTGCAGAGTTGGCATACGCTGAGTGGAAAATTGGAATTATGCCCTAGAAAATGACGTAATTCCCAACCCTCCTATACATCGTACCTTCACATTTCAATGGATTTTGCAGTTCTATATTCTAAAATATCTTGCATTTAGCTAGTCATTTAATTCTATTTAAATGTGTGTAGAAACTTTTTGATTTCATTATAGAAAAACTAGAGGCATTTGTGCTGAGTAACAGGTTGCACATCTAATTATTTGATAATTAGTTGTCCTCTCAAATAGTAGCATTCCTCATAATGTGTATTTTGATATTGGTAACTACTATACCTAGACTACCAATTGTATTTTAATCTTTGTCAATTTGGTATGCATATGCAACTATACATGTGAATGTTGTATTTGGATCTCGAAAATTGCTTTGCATATGATAGCAATTCTTGTACTATCTTGGCAATTAGTATGCATACACAATACAAGAAATTTTAGATGCTTTAAACTTGACATTAATCCTTGGCTTCTTTTTTTTGTGAAGGTGTGGGGTGTGTCTGATTCAAAATGATAGGGCTTTCTCGGCTTTAAGGAGTTTGTTATAGCAATGTAGGTTTAGTTAAGACATCAATTTTTACTTGAGCATTTGTTACATTTATTAAAAACTTGAACTATATTTGCATGGAATTTATTTCTCACTCTATCAAACAGATAATATCTTTAGCTAAAAAAGGGATTGAAGTCACTACTGATATTTTTAAGAATACAGGTAAAACTCTATAGAGGTCCTGAAAGCTTTTAAAATCAATCCTGTACCACATTATGCTAATGCAATTCTCATATTACATTTTTGATTCCTAATAGGAATAAATTCATTCGCAAGCTTCTTTTTTTTTCTGTTCCTTTAAAGCTAGCGAATTTCTTGTAGACTGATAAGGTTGTGTTGATTGAATATTTTACAAATTAGAGGTAAAGAATATTGGCCCTTCTGCAATGGAAGGATTGGATTAGCTCATATCTGTATGCCTTTTCTTCAACTAATTCTTTAATTTTATTGTCCAATTAGATTTATTTCCTTTTTGTGCTTAGTGTTGAATACCATATTATGTGCTACATTGGAAACATATAGAGACACTGATCACTACCATTGAAATTGGTAGCAGATTCCAATGGTAAGATTATGCTTTCACTATTTGGAGATACAATTGAAGTCATCTAATTTTCCATTTAAAGAACTAAATGTTTTCATTGCAATTATTTTTTGTTAAATGTATGTCTAAACCTCCAGTAGATGTTAGTAGGTTCATTAAATCAATCACAAGTAGAATTAGCTCAATGGTTTACAACTAAACCAACCAAGAAGGTAGGTATTCATAGTAGTTGAATGTTTTGTGCACCTCTTCATGTTATTTCAATGGTGAAAATGGATGCTTTGTTAGAAAATTTGTTCATGTTTGTCAGGAATGATCAAAGTGGCTCAATACTATATCATGCTTAACACCATTTTTAATCTAGCCTTATAATGTATTCATTTAGCTGAATTTTTATTTTGGGTGAAACTAGTTTTGTTTGGCCTTGAATTTGATTCTTATTACATTGTTGGATTTGAATTAACCTAGTTTTGGCTTTAAAATTTTGATTTGTTGATTCATTTTCTGTGCAAATGGTGTAAAATGCAGCTTACTAGGAAATTTTGGAGGGAAAGGTGAAATCATTAAAATTCAACTTGAACTCTTAACTTTGTGAAAAAATGTAGGTGGATTTATGGAGAATTATCTGATTTCCTTTTCACTTTTCTAATTCTTAAATAGTTCATTTCTAAATAGACATCTAGAGTTTCCAGATTCATCATTTCTTCTGGTTATTTTTCTATGTGTGTTTATAATATCCTATCCTATGATTTTTTTTATAATTTAGATTTGGATTTTAAAGGTATTTTTGTCCAAGAACATTAGTATGATTACTTCATTGATGTGTTTCTAGAAGTTCTTGCTATAAGGGAAGCACACATTGTATGCAAGAAAATCTTTAGTTCCTAAGAATTATCTGAGAAAGGGGAACAAGTGATCCACATGATCACTACTTATATAAATCTGAAAAGTGAGGAGGGTAAATATCCACATACTATAGTCTTGGTTGAAACCATTGGGAACTTCTGTTTATCCACCATGTATGGAAATCTATTTTTGATGATTTGAAAGATTTATTTTTTCTCTGAAACCATTTCTATTCTTTGCCAACTACTAAAAGGGTGATTTCATATTACTATTATTTCTACTAATGTTTTAGTTCTTTTAGCTAAATTTTGGAAATATATTTTTATTTGAAAATTTATATCTTGAGGAATTAAGAAACTTCCTTGTTGGTCTTGGGATATTCGTATCTTCAAAACATTTTAATTGATTTATATTTACAACTTTGATCAATTTATCAACATTTGATCACTTCACATTTGACCAAAATAGACACTAGTAATGGAAAAAAATGTCCACCATTTTTTCAGAATGAATAAGAGGATAGTAAAGATTTAAAAAACTAGAACATTGCATATTTATTACCCAAGATTATTTGGAACTACTAAGCATATTGACTTATTGTCAAAGTTAGTCATCAATTTTTGTGGAAGAAATAGTTAGAAGTTGCTAACTTTATGGAAGATCAATGGATCATTGAAAAATCAAGTCTTTCATCTTGGAGGTCCCTAAAATAAATGGCTTGGGCTATAAATAAATACAAAATTCTAACTTAATTATGTGTTGAAGGAATATGGTGACTTCCTTCATGAGTTCATGTCTGCTGTCAAACAAGCTTATGGAGAGACAATTCTTATCTAGGTCAACCCCTGCTTTTAATTAAATGTCACTTACTTGATATTTATTTTTTAGATTGGGTTAATGCTATAGTTTAAGTTTTTTTTTTCCTAGAAGTAATTGATAGTGAATACCAAACACAATTTTCTATAACCATTGCATTTTCAAATAATACCTAGTTTACCATGTTTAGATGTTTAAGGAAACAATGTATGTAGATTATATCTTAGTACATTCTATGACAACATCAGAACATCAATTCTATTATTCTATTTATAGATTTAGAGAGGAAAATTTAAGGAAGCTGAAGAAAAATGTTCCTTTGTGATAGTTTGAAGACTTTGCTAATCACAATGCATTTACCTTGCTAGAGAAGTATTCTTCAACTCACATGAATGTGAACCAAAAAAGCTTTAGCAATGATTGATGGTCAACAATGTGGTAAGAAATTTTTTCATTTTGTTTTTGTTCATGGCATATTGTGATGATCAAATAATGATGATGTTGTCACCAGTAAGGTTAAAACCCTTGCTAGGCCATTCTTACCATGGGCAATGTACCCTTGTTGATCCATTGTGCTCAAAGTTTTACAAATTCATGTCAATTCTCTTGTTGTTCATGCCAAGTGACCTTGTGCTTCATACTATCATTGGGTTAGAACTCTTATGGGCATTGTGCCCTTGATTAGTGCTTAGGCTATTATGTTTATAGGTTTGGACCATATGTGTTGATGTTGTGTGTTTATGCAACGAATGCATTTTTGACGTACTTTTCATAAAAAAATTGATATATTATTATTTAATTTTTATTATGTTGATTTATGAATGTTCCTAAGTTATAAAACATTTTCATTATTTTTAAAGATTTAATATTTGTAACTCATTTGCACTTGAAAATATGCTCTTTATTTCCCTAAACCTATTGTACAAGAAATAAGATACAACACTACGCTAATACTAACCCTCCTAGCCTTGGAAAGATAAATGAGACTTTTGATAGCATGCTTGAGAAGATTTCTGTTGGTTTTTTAAAATTAGCTTGCAGTGCAATAGTAATTTTTTGAATATTCAATGATGTGGCATCATGGTGAACACTCCTTACATGGCCTTTGTGTGTGCATCTTGATAATTATGCTATTTTGTATTCATCTCTTGTGAGAATTTAGTAATTAATGTTGTAATGAACTTGTGATAATAGGCAATCTTATATACCATTGCAATAAATGACATTTAAATTCTAGATTAAAAGAAATATATAGTTGTTTCAACTCTCCCTTGGCATGTTTTCATATGGTTTTCTCCATGTCAAATGGCTTCCTGGATGGCTTATTTCTATAATGTCTTGAATAATTAATGATAGAGCATTTTTAGTCTCTAATGATTTCTTTTGCAATGGAAGTAGACATATACAAGAAATATCTTAATTGTTGTCAACCCATTTACAAAGCATCCACATTTATATGATGCTCACATGATGGAAAAATATAGAGATGCCTTGTTTGGAGAATTGAACCCCCATATTTTTGCAATTGCTAATGCTTCATATCAGTAAACTTTCAATCACTAAATGGCATCAGATATTATGTTTTTTTGGCTGATTATTGATGACAATTTTTATTGATTAGGAGTCATTATAAATTAAGAAATTCATTATCTTTGGTAGATGATATTGTGAATTCTTTTTACAAGGTATAAATAGCTCCTCCTTCAACTCTAATGGCAACTCTATCTTGCTTTCACCTAGTTCAGATCAGTTTGAGTTAAATGACCATAGCTATGCCTTGGACCACTAGTCATCAACAAGAACCATCCAATCCATTTTTCTCATTTATTCTTTGTTGTGAGAACTTGTTGCTTTAAAAAGAATATTAAATCTTTTTATTGACAAGTATTTTTTGCTAATCATGTTTTTAGCAAAATAGGAAGAAGTTAATAATGATGGAGCTTCTGAGTATTTTTATTTTAGAGGACAAGTCCTTTACATTTTTTGAAGGAATCAATAGGTACCCTAATTCTATGTTTAAGGATAGAACAATGACTAAACTTGGTTGTGGGAATGGATGGATATCCATTGCATTAGCTGAAAAGTTGTCCCCTTAGAAGGCAAGCTCCTATTAAATGCTCATTTCTACCAATTTGATTATTGTAGCATTGGAGATCTCTGATTTACCTTTACTTCAATTGGAAAAACCTAATTTAATTCAAATTGTTGATCCTTCCTATGTTAAATGCTTATCTTGTATTATTGCTTAGGCTGCAACTAAATTCTAACATTGGATGGGGATTTTTTGGTATTGGAGATTATTGTGTTGCACAAAAATTATGTATATTATGTTTATAATAATGTGCACTCATACATCTATGAATGTCTAATATATTTGTAATTGATTCATTTATTCCTTTTATAGGTTTATGGTCTTAATATTAATCCCAGAGTTGTTAAAGTTTCCTAGATAAACTTGTATCTAAACTCCTTAGATGAGAATGGGTTCCCAATTTATGATGATGAGGGGAAGACTTTTCTTGAAAGGGTAGAATTCCATGAATTGGATCTCTTATAGATAAGAACACAACATCATGGTTGATTGTATTATGGTCAGCATTCCATAGGTACCCAATTCATGTTCTACAATATTTATTTTCTTTATGATTGTGTCAACTAATTTCAATGGAGCAGGATTAACTCCCTATTGTTACTAGAGTTTGGATCACTGCAGTTTTTACTTATAGAGATGTTGAAATTAGTAGGATAGTATTTCTTGATGGTTTTAAAATATGCAACTCCTAATTTTACAAGGTTGGGTCTTCTTTCATGTCATTACTCAAGACTATCAGCTAGGCTTAAATATATTAACTACAAGAAAAAGATCTTTGATCTCCTTGTTCAAAGTGCTATGTAGATACCAATATAAATCAACATGCACTTCATAAATGAAAATATTGATGAGCAATAATAATGAAAAATATGCCACTAAAGTTTTTCTTCCAATAACTCTTGAAGATTTAAACCATGTTCTCCCCAAATCCTATTCACTTAGATAATGTCTTTCTGAAAGTAAATCACAAATGGATAGCAAAGATGCCATATTTATGGGTGCAAATTTTAGACAAATGCCAAAAAGGAAAGAGTTGCTCTTTCCACAATAACTTAAAGTTTTCACCATTATCTTTGAAGCAATATAGTAATATATCCCATAACAACAAAGGCTACATATTAGCCACTAAAGTAGCAAGCATATCCCATAAGAGCTTACCTACTAATTTGGTTTCCTATCCAATATGCACTTTTAAGGTTTATGGCAAGGAAATAATCATCAAGTTTAGGGATATGCCTTATTTGAAGATTACTTTGCAATAGTATGAATTAATGGATTCAAATTCAAGTAGTTTATATGCAATCTAGATGATAGTTTTCTGCAACTTCCTTGAGAAATTATAGATCCCGATCTATTTTGTGATCTAGATCCCGATCTATTTTGTAATCTAGCACCCATTTTATATGTTCTCCTCCATAGATTTACATAATAGATTGTGTTTGTAAACTATAGTTTTTGTCATTTTATTGATCACTTTTTTTGTATCATCATCATCCACTACAATGGAAAAAGTGAATTTCACTTGGGCACACTTGTTGTCATTTCAAAGTCTTGTAAAATATTATATGCTCAAATTGTATTCTTGATGGATTTTCACAAAATAATCTACGATTCATTCTCTAAAGAATTTACCAAATAATATCCCCTACTTGGAAGTCAATCAAATAGATCTTGAAATAAATATTGAAGCAATTTTGTTTGCTCAATACTCTCTTATTGCTTCCAATCTAAATGGTCATATTTCACAAAAACAATGCTCTTTAGAAGTAAAATATTGGTTCTATTGATGGACAAACATTAGTTTGAGCCACTGTTGTGTCCAAATCTTGTATCTTGATATTAATAAAATTCTAAACTTAAAATATGAACAAGATAATCCCACCTACAAAGCGATTGCAAGATGTCTAGAATAATCATTTGATTCACAATTTTATATATATATATATATATATATATATATATATATATATATATATATATATATATATATATATATATATATATATATATATATATATATATATATATATGTATTCTCAAAATTGCAAGAAGTTGATGCGCTATCCCTAGACATCACCTAGAGGCTAGAGAGCATGTGCTAGGCTAGAAAATTTTCAGTCAACTCAAAATTTGAGCTCCTATGCCACTCTTCCAAAGAAATTGGGGTGATATATCTTATTTGTATATCCATCCTTCAATTTGACCAAATTTTTTTTACAAAATATGCAATGGTATCTTAACAAGTGTAGAAGAATTAGATAAGATATTTAAAATTAAAGATCTCCTTTCACAATATAGAAGTTTATTGAATAAAATGAGACGCCTTAACATTTCTATATCTTTCGAATAAAATGAGACACCTGATCTTGAGAATAGGGTTCAAAGAATTCTACCATCTATATCTTTGGCTAATGGACAACATGAAAGTGGATTGGAGTAGAATGGATCAAGATAATCTAATGGCATTGCATCTCCTACTCTTGGTTCACCATCTTATCATGAAAGGTCTACACAATAGACTTTTAGTTGAAGAGATAGTCATTAGGTACTAAATTAGTAGGGAAGGAAGATAGGGCCAACATCTTTGTCAAGGTCAAGTTTTCTAGATCAACTAGTTTACGAAATTCAAAATAGAACTAATACTCTTGGAATAAATCATAATGTACAAGTAAACCATGAAAACACAAGAAATATTGGAAATATGTTGATAGTTAATTCTTCTATGTCCAATCAATCTGGACTAGTTTCCTCAAAGAGCAGTTTTCACCAATTTTGGAAAGTAGGAGATTATGATGTTTGATATTCGCAAAAAAAATCCATAAAAGGTCTTTTTATACTTTATGAATATTTTTATATAGTATATTCTTTAATTTATGTAAATACTAGATACTAGTTATTATACAATCATCCATTTTCTATTGCATTGTGATCTTTGAACTAAGAATGTTGAGGTTATAAGGTATGCCATGCATCTTTAACACTATTTTTGTGACGCAATTTGAATGTAATTAGTTATTGCATGGATTTGCTATGTTCTTGCTAATATGATGAAGTTAGACAACTAAAGTTTGCTGCTAGAGTCACATTAATAATACCAAAAATTGTTTTTTTCATAATACAGGTAGAATGGATCATGTTAGTGTACATCTAAAGTTTCTTCATTCTAATGCCACCTCCCATAAATGGGCATTTGGAGGTTTGGTTCTTATGCAACTCTTTTGATTGGTGAATAATGTCCAGCTAATGCTCTCTTTAATTACTATCATCTATAGATCCATTTTTTTAAAAGTAGGATTCACTATTTGAACTATACCATTGAATGTTTTCATTGAGATTATCCTACCCATATCAACTAGTAACTTATGAGATATTTCCTCCAAGGCTTTGCTCTTGTGTTACAAAGTGATATTATCTATGAAGACAAATCAAATCATTTCATGTACACAAAATGGAGAATCTTTTTATTGTTGAGATAACACATCAAGTATTTCCAAACTTTTTGTTAGGACATCCTTGATTTTCTTCATCAATAGTCTTTTGATTTTTTGATCAATAAATCCATCATCCATGGTCTATTCTGGATAATGAAACTAATTGCATTGATCTTGTTATCACTGAACTTGTCATTTCAGTTTGGTTGTATAAAATCCATAGAAAGGCTAGTACCCAAGTTAGATACCATTCTAGATGTTCTCTTGTTGCCCTAACAACATTTTGATGTAAACTATATAATGCATTTGTAGTACTATTTTCTTTTTCTTGGAACTTGATTTCAAAGCATGTCATATATTCCATAATGTGATGAATTTATCTTTTTTTAGATAAAATATGGATTACATTTAAAACTCAAACCCTTTGTGTTTTGAGTTTTAGCCTTCAATTGATCTGTTTACATTCTAAATTTTTTGTGATTCTAGACCTACATCTATCTCTTTTTGGGGGGTATTCATTTTGATTTTTTTAAAAATTTCTTAGGCTAGTAGATATCCATATTTCTTTCTTTTGTTGTCAAATTAAAGGGCAAGTATGTGATATCTATAATTTTCTTTCTTGTAAGGATAACTGGGAAGACTACCAAGCTTAGGCTAGTAGTAGGGATAAAATAGTCCAAATGAAGGTGTTTTATGAGATGTCCAATCTTGTCAAGATACTAGTCAACTTGTTTCCATGGGGATTTGAACTCAAGTCATCCTCTTTATGAATATTTATGGAAAGTTGTTTGTCACCTTATTCTAATATGAGGATTTGAATTTTAGTCATTCTCTTTATGAATGCACTAATTTATAACTTATACAAGTGATCTTTAGACTCTCCAAAAAAAAAAAATTCTATTGTAAAAGGTGCTTAATAATCTATTTTGTTTTTTGTTTTTGTTGGCTCTTTTCTTTGTTTGCCTCCATTTTGCAGTCTCTTTGTTAGTAGCATGTTTATTTGTTTCAAATTTGAATGAATAGTGTTGTTGTCATTATAATTTTTTGAATTTGGTTCTTTTTGTGACTTTTTTCCCATGTTATGGCCAATTATTGGTATCTCTATTTTAATTAATCTCTAGCACATGTTTTTGTTGAAAGATTACTTTACTGAGTTTTATTTTTGTTCATCATTGCAACAATTACATAGCTTCTTGATAATGTAGTTGATGAGGTAATATTTTTTTGTTCTTTGTTTCCTGATATGAATTACTGAGGTGGCTATAGTCACTCATTTATGATAGTGACCATTGAGAAGCTCATAACTAATATTAGTTCTAAAATAGGTTTTGTGCACCTAGTGTTGTTTGCCAATGGTTTGTCTTGATGATGACTATTTTTCAACTTGATGTATGATGTTTTCATGATAAGATATCTTTTATTTGAAGATTAATCTTCTATAATGGTCTATATTTTGGCTCCAAATTTTTTGTCCAATGTTTCTTATTTGGTCCATAGATACATCATGGTGCAACTTATGTCAAAGTGGATCAGATTTACAACCCTCAGGACAGTAGTCATGTTTTACTTTCTTGGGGTGTGAACATTTTTCCTAGCTTGCTATAATGCTCTTTGTGCAAATTGGTTGTATTTACTTTTATGAGTATAGACTAGTTGAAATATCATGTATTTCTTTGGCAAATGATGGAGGGGGCATGGATCTTGATTTTATTTGACAATGCATGAGCTTGGGATATTCTATGAAGAACACAAACACTACTATAGGCCAATGTAATTCAAAGGAAAATTAGTTATGCTTTTCATTGCATAAAAGACTAGATTGCATTTTTTGGGGGAATATCATATTTATTAAATCAATTTAATTGATATTTACATGATTGTACTTGGCTACTTTCAATGTTGAATCAATTCCTATCCATTTGTGTATGCAGATGGTAATGGCTTTAAAACAAGCACAATGAAATTGGGAGCAGATGCAATTGTTTTTATTCGGACAGCTCATGGCAGGTGCTTTCTATTCTTTATTGAATCAAAGAACAATCCAAGTCACATAATAGTTTTTCTTGAGATTTTTCTTACCAACATTACAATTCTTTTTTATTTTTCTTCTTTTTTTAAAACTCTTATAAGTTTTTGTTTTGAGATTATGAGTAGAAAATTGACATGAAGGAAAAGCTATACATTGGATGCTTCAAACAACCATCAATCTCAAACATATCAATACCAAATATGGAGGTTCTATGGAGTTCAATTTATCATGATTTATGACCCCTTGTTGAATTGATTGCAAACAATGGAGAGAATGGTAGAATTATTTGTTCATGTTCCACGTATAGCATATGACTTGAAAGGAATGTAGCTACTAAGAAAAGAATAGGGGGATGGAAGGCATCACCTTTCATTATATATATAGTAGACTAGCACATTATGAAATCAAAGAAATACTTGGTTTCAAGTAACATCTACGGTTTCATTTATTATTATTATTTATTCATTTGTTAAGTGTTAAGCATTATGTTTGAGTAGACTTGACACAAGATTTTTCAAATAAGAGACTTACAATTTACTATTGTGTCTTGTCTTTATGTAGAACATTAAACAAATGAAAATAAGTTTAATATTTTTGTGTGGATTAACAGATTAGCACTTCCTCAACAACATAATCTTTATATGGTTTTAATTACTTTGAATGTGTTGTCAATCTATGCAGTTCTAATGGCCCTGTCCTCTAAATGTGTTTTTACTCAAATTAGATGAAATGATACTGATGTTGAATTCATGTGATATTTTTTAGTGAATGAGGTGATTGAAAGGCTTGCATACTATTTAATTGTTGTGAACATGTTCTCATATGTGATAATAGAGATGCATGAAAGTGTACCAAATGCTACTAATTTTGTTATAGATTGGATAGGTACTACTTTTGTACTCACACTACTTGGAGCCTTCCTTTTTTATGCATATTTGGGATACTAATTAATTTGCACCAAATAGTAGATGTTCTTAAGCCTTAACAAATAGTAGATACTCTGACCATCATTAAAATAGTCCTTAATATTTAAGACCATTGATGAGCATTAACGAACAACTAGAATCCTTTTGTTGATATATGGGAGTAAAAAAAACTTTAGCAACCTTGAATAATTTGAGCCACAAGAAATACTTCAATTGAGAAGGTGGTAAATTCTTCTTGTGAGTCAGCTTAGATCCTACTTTTTACTCCACTACAACCTAGATTCTTATATGGATTAGCACAACTTTTAAAGTGCTACTTCAAATTAGTTGATTCTCCTATAATAGTGATCTTGAAACTCATTAATCTTCATTTCAGGACTTCTACACCTAATGGAACTATATCCCTCCTCTTTTGTGATTATTAGAGGTTATGTGCATGCTCCACTAATTACACTACAGTACTATATTATGTTGAAAGACTTGAATCATCTTCATGGATACTTTAGCCAAACGCAGTATTTTCAAACTTGATGAAGGTTGACAGATTGAAGTTAGTCCATACATGAAATTTAGAACTCAAATCCTAAGAAATTGAATTCTAGAACTTGGTACCACCAGATCTTGGTATGGATCATCCCATGCTAGGTCCATTAATAGTGAGCTCATTCATCTAGTCTATGGATTGTTTTGCCAAACCTAGGTAGAAACCCAATACACTCTAACTGACAATTATCAGAACAACTTGTGATGAATTTGGGACATTTTGTCTTAATTTTTTTGTCTTTTTTATCAACTTGACCCCCTAGACATGAAATTATTAAATAGGCTAGTGACTTTTGAAAAGTTTTTTCTTTACTATTAATCCAGTTGCTCATTCTAAATTCAAACCTAATAGGCATTGAATTTGTTTCTCATCTGATAGCTTTTATATTTCTAGTTCACATGTTGTTGAACTGCTCTAAGGGTGAAGCTTGTCCAAGGTAAGTCAATCATATGCTTGTACTCGTTTTCATCTTTAGTTTGACCTTGAGATGTTTTATGCACTGCTACCATGATGGAAACCTTCTCTCCAAATGAAAGAATTGAGCAAGACCTATCAGAAACTAAAACAAGAAATGGGTATTGTTTTTTGTAGAAAATAGATGCATTGCAAAATCAGTTGAAACTTAGGATGGATGTAGAGATGTGTTTAAGAAAAACCCACACAAAATAAAGTGCAAGGCCAAAAGAAGCAACCAACAACCTATTTCCTCCTAGGGTTGTACATGTAACAGTTAAAGAGGATTCAATGCTACCCCTAATTGGACATTGAAGAATTACACAGTCCATAGCCCTTAAATCAATAATGTTGACCAAGTCGAGATTAGAAATCTTATTCAAGATGCTATCAGGTATTTTTTCTACTTTGACTTCTACATTAGCACTTACATAGGGGATATGAGCCCACAACAAAAATGAAGGCCATCAGTTTGTAGTGCAAGTTAAACAGTGATGAAGAAGACAATGAAGAAGTGCCCTAAAAAAAATTGTTGCATTTGCATCACTCACATAATTGATGGTGCCATATGCATAAATGTCCATTTATTCCATGTTATATCAAGAAATTATTTCTTATCCATTCCATTTAATTTGCAACCTTTCAAATCTCTGCAAAGATAAAGTTGGAGCAGGAGAATTTTTCTTCTCAAAGATGTCCTCTGATTGTAAAGCGTTCATTCTATTATCTATTACTTGATACTGCATAAAAAAAATTCAACCAAACATTGGTGGAAATTTTGACCAATTCTTGATAGTATTCTACCAAGAATTGGTCAAAATTTCCACCAATTATTAAAAAAATTTGACCAAACATTATTGGAAAGTTCAACTAATTCTTGATAGTTTTCTACTAAGAATTGGTCGAAATTTCCGCCAATTATTTAAAAAATTCAACCAAACATTGGTGGAAAGTTTGACCAATTCTTGATAGTTTTCTAATAAGAATTTTTTGAAATTTCCACCAATTATTAAAAAATTTGACCAAACATTGGTGGAAATTTTGACCAATTCTTGATAGTTTTCTACTAAGAGATTGGTCAAAATTTCCACCAATTCTAAACAAATCCACCAAACATTGGTGGAAATTTTGACCAACAAGGACAAATTAGAGCTAGCAAAAATTAAAAAATTTTGACAAATGTATTGGTCAAAATTTTGAACAACCTACAGGTTGGTCAAAATTTCAACAAGAAAATTTACCATGAACTGCTTCATCAAAATTTTGACCAACTTGGTTCAAAATTTTCACCAAAATTCATTGAAAATTGAGTCCAAATTTACTAGTGTTCACCAAGTGTTGTGCCTTATGAACCATTCAATTGATAAGTCCCTTAAGCATCCTAGGTTTTTGTACTATTCTTCTCATCTTTGTCCATTCTGCCTAATTGGAGCCAAGTGCTAGTGGTTTCCAAGTTTTTGCTACTGTCGAGATGTTTAGTGATGGCCAAGTTATTATAGCTAGTGATGGCTGAGTTATTCTAGGTTTCTAGTATTGGTCAAGCTATCTAGTATTGGCCAAGCTATCTAGTGTTGGCTAAGTGTTCCTTCATGTACCAAGTGAGCTTGATACTTACTGATGCTTAGTTCCTTCTTTGAATGAGTTTGTCTATGATTAGTTCTTAGTTTGAGCTAACTTATGTAATTAAATTGGATCATAAATTTAATGTTCAGATCTTGTCTTGGGATGTGTGTAGACTATTTTAAGTTTGGCTTTTCTATTATGTAATGATGTAGAACCTTCTATAAATTAGTTTTGAAAGGATAAATAGGGGTGTTTAGGTTTAGGTTAGGTAAAGGAACTTAGATATTTGAGAGTAGAGTTCCTGAATAATTAATTGAAGCTGGATTATGTATCATAAAGTTGTATTTTGTATTTGGCTATAATCTAGAATGCCTTATAGTTGGGTATGTATATTGATAATTGGATGAATCAATAAAGTGTTTCTCTTTCTTCTCTCCTTGGTGTTGTTCTCTATGTTGTTTTCTTTTTCTGTGTTTACTTAGAAAGGTAATTGGATTGTTAGGTGTACCTCTGGCCCTAGCTCTTCAATCCCTCTCCTTGCATCATATCATTATTTACATTCTACAATTTTTTCTTTATGCCCCTTGTGAGAAATGGTGTGTCACACAACTTTTGAAAGAATAGTATAAAAAATTGTCTTAACATCGACAAGGCTACTTGCTTGATTTCTATATCAATGGAAACTTTCTCCAAGACTTTTCTTTAAAATTTCATTTCCGAGTAAAAGCACAAACTTGTGTCACCCTTTTACAAAGGGAAAGGCTAACAAAAATACAATTGTTCACCTTCAATGACATAAACATGATACTACTATTTAGAATTTGAAATGAAGTAAACTAATGAAATGTGTAGAAATGGATGAAATATAGGATTATAATTTTTAATAATTATTTGAAAAATGAAATGATATATTTTCCTATTTTTTAAAGATAACTTTTTAGTTGCTGAAAAATGTTGAAAGTTAGGGTTCTAGTTCTCGACACAGAGCTAAAAGGAAATAAACTTATTTCCTTTTGATCTCAAATCATGTTATAGATAACATATGTAACTAGAAAAATCGAAAAAAAATAAATAAATTTAGACCTATATTTTCTCTTTTATAGCAATCCAAATTTCAACTTATTTAAATCAATAGTTTTCATCTCCCACCACATTTTTCAAAATAAATCTATTCCAACCAAAAGAAAAATTATAGTTTCTTGAAGAGGACTCTTTCCTCTAGAATGTCATATAATTTTAAATTTTTTTAATATGATTTACTATTTTTTTCTTTTTCAAAATTGACATCTTCTCGAGTGTTAAAATATGTACTTGAACATTTTTTTAATTACAATATATTATATCTAATTAGAAAACTATGAACTCTATATGAGAATATTCTTGACTTTGAGCTCTATCAAATGGTGTTTATATGTTATTAAAAAAAATCATAAAAAATAGTTTGACTTATTGAAACATTAGTTTTATAAAATAATTTAATTTTTTTAGTAATTTGATACTAATTACTATAAAACATGCATTTAATACATATTTCCAATTGGCCAAGTGTGAGACCATGTATAACTTAGCTAGAATAAATTTATCAAGATCATATATCTGAACAAAATTGATTTTAAGATAGAAATACTCAAATTCAATTGTTCCGATTAGTCAGCCTAAAAGGTGACATGGATTTGTCTTTCACCCTTCATTCCTTTCTAATAATAGTGATTGTGCCTCAATCTTTGGACCATTCAACTTGTTAATCATTTGAACCAATTGATCCAATATGGGTGCTTTCTCATTCAAAACTACATCTGGCACAACTTTGAGAAGTATATCCTTCACATCATGAAGTACCTATTTTTTCTTATGTTCTTTCCTTAATCTTGCTTGTTCCTTCTTCCTTTCACATATCTCAAAATGAATATCCATTTGATCATCATCCAAAGCATTAGCATACCAACTTGATATAATTATTTCCTCTTCTAGGGTGACTAGGTTAGAATATACATTATATTCCTTTTTCTACTTGAGCTTCTTTTCCTTGCTAATGCTTGATGAAATATTTTGGGGTGATGGGACTTGGATTTCAAAATTTAGCAATGTGATTCTTGATTCTATTGGTGATTATTTCCCCTACTTTTCTAGTTGATTGGAAGATAGCTATGGCACAAACAATACAAATACCATGCTTGATGATGGATATTTTTCCTCATTATCCTTGGTTTCTACACTCGGTAGCTCATGTACTTTTAATTTAGGTAGATTCAAAATTGATGTCTATAAAAATAGGGAATCACTATAGAAACTTGATAATGGACTAAGAAATGTAAGTCCTCTAGTATTTTGTTCCCATGTTAGAATTAATTGTCCATTCCCAATTGTTCCCTTACTTAGAGCTCATTGGGCTGGTGCTATATCACAGATGCGATAAATATTTTCATTAGGATCCATGGAGTCTCCTCTAGTCTGAGCATGTTCATCATCAATTTTATCATCTCTAATACTTTAATCTCCTTCTCCCTCTTGAGTTGTTTGATCTTGTTTCTCAGTTTCTCCTTTACATTTCTGCACCTTAGTACTCACATTGGTGTTTGGTTACATATGTAAGGAGCCTATAGGAATATCACTTTCGTTTTTCTCCTTAGGCTTGGAAAACCATTTAATTTGTAGCATTGCTAGATCAAATCTAGGTATGTAGGCATGTTCTAGCTCATTAAGTTTTGTCCCCTTTCTGTCCAATTCTGTAGTTACTGTGGTATCTTCATCCTTCTTAAATTGTACTATTAGATCCTCCTTTGGAATATCTTCAATTGAAACATCATATTTATTTCCATTAATATCATAAACCATTATGAATAGAATAAAATTTGCAATATCTTGTGCATTTTGATACTCATCTTCTTTATTATCAAGTTCAATAGTTTGTTTAGTTACTATGTCATCAACATCAATCATTTCAATTGGATCCTTAATGTTATAAACTTGTTTCTTTATCATCTTTGAGTCTTCATCCACTAAATGTAATTGTCTAGATAAAACATAAAGAGTTCTATGATTTTGTATGAATCCATTCTTATGCTTCCCTAGAGCTTCAAATATGTCTTCTAAAACAAAATTTGGCATTTTGTTAGCTAGTAATATGTTCCTCATTTCTTTCTTATTCTATAGAGAATTATAGATTATTTGGGATCTGATTTCCAATCACCAAGGAGGAATAGTTAACTCTTTTTATCATGATTATAAATGCTTCTTCAACCTTTTTCTTTTTATTTTCACTCATAAATTCATATTTTTAATATTTAAATTAACAAAATCTTTTACCATTCTTTATATTCTCAATTATATTTTGTATACTATTTGGTCTTGTAGGAATAGGAGATTTAGATCTTCCCTATTTATTTGACTCTATTTTCTAACTATCATCATCATCTTTGAGTATGAGTTTTTTGCTCATTTTTGTAGACGTCTTGTCCTTTTTGTTAGATGACTTGGTAATTGGATTTCTCTTTTCATATGTTTTCACTTGTGGTGTTGTAGGCTTGGTAATTTTGAGAGCACCCTTCTTTTAATTGTGTAGTCTTTTGTGTTGCTTGGATTCTAGACCTTGTAGCATTGAGTCTTATAGGGGTAGAGGCTTTTGACCTTCTCTTATCTTTTGACCACTATTTCTCAATGAAAAAATTTTCTTTTCCCTCTTCTTCATCTTCAACTTCACATTTTCCTTCGATGATCATCAATGGTTTATTTTCATCTCCTTTAATGAATGCAGTTTCCAATTCCTTCATTATTTTCTTTTCTTTTCTTTCCATTTTTTGTATAACAATATTCATAGTAATTTTATTTTTTCCCATTTCATACATCTCAAACTTGGGTTCTTCAGGGTTAACAAGTTCATTACCAAAATCTTCAATTTTCTTAATGACCTAATCAATATTGAATTCATAGTACGTTGGCTCCAATTATGCAATATTAGGTTTAATTGCCTTATCTACTAGGGATAGGGGTATCCTATATCTAAAGTTCATCATCTCCTTGAAGTTGTCAAAATATTCATTCACAACACTCTCAAAATTGTTACCTAGTATTTGAATATACTCACTGATTTTGTAGATGAATGTAGTATCAGTTTTCCAATTTACTTCAAAGACACTAGGAAAATAATTTTGCATATATATAAAAGAAAAAAATACCAAGAGTGAGACAAACTTGCGTGCAATTATCTTAACAACTCAAGCAGTCTTGATTTTGTCTGCTACTTGCCTAAATTGTAACTTGGTGATGTGATACATGTGACCTTTCTTAAAAATATAATTTAACCTAAATCAACTACCATGCATGGAACACTATTGTTCCTACTGAATTGAAATATCTTGTATGCCACTATATACACACACCAAAGTATCCACTTTAATTCCTCTTCTATCCCTTTGGGCCTTTGTGTTTACCTCAATTTCATTCTTGGGAGTCATCTTGATGGTGTTAACCTTGTTGATGACAAGGTATATCATAACTATGTGAATAAGGGCATGTTTGGGGTCATGGTGGACCAAACTATACCCTTAAGTGGTAGTGTAAAATCAACAAATTAGGTTTATGTCAACTTGACATGTAATTTTGAGCTATTTATGAAGTTTATATTAAAACATTGTAACGATTGAATCTATAGGAAATTTTAATGTAGTTTCTAATCAACTAGGTTTATCTAAAAATAATTTAAACTAATTGGTCAAAAAATCTTATTTTAATGCAGTAGTAGAAAAAAATTAGGACAAAAATAAGATGTGTATATCTGGCTACCTTTATCACAATAATTTTTTATTTTAAATAATATTCTAGATATAAGAAGTAGACTCATGCTAGGATATGATGCATATTTTGGATATAAGAAGTAGACTTGATGTAGGGAGGTATAAAGAACTAGGGCCAAAGGTGTACCCAACTATTCAAACTACCTGCACAAAGTCAACATAGTAGAGATAACAACAAATATAACCAATTAAAGAGATAGAGGAAGTAAAAAAAATTCATTTATATATTCATCCAAAGATCCATTACATTCCCAATTATAAGGCCTTCTATGTTATGGCCATATATCAATTTCAGTTACAATCCTCAATGATCCAACTTCACATTCTTCTCTTCCTCTCTCTAAGTCCCCTCTTAAGATTCTAACCCAGGTCTCTTAAATTCATGCATGGCCACAAGTTTTCTTATTGCAAATAAAAAAAAATAAACTCTAATATTAAATACTAGGCTAAGCCACACGTTGGCTCACAACAGGTATCTAACCCTAAATTCAATGCAAAGTTTAGCCTCAATAAGAAACCACACACAAACAATTCATAAAATGAAGGCTCCACAAAATATTGACACTTGACATCCACATGAACTTGACAACCATACAAACTCAGTATCCAAAGGATTGCCCTACAACCAAAGAACACTTGCAACAACTATGAACTCAGAATCAACCAGGAAGCTCAACATCCACTAAATGCTCAACCCACTAAGAACTCAGCAATGCAAGTCATTGCAACTTGATAGAAACTAGGAAAATTGAAAACATGTAGAATAACAGTGCAACCCAGGATGCTCCTACATTAGACAACTAGGGTAGAAATAAATGATTCTTCTAAATCATGCAAGTGTCACAACTCAAGATAAATCCAACTCAGATTGAGAAATCTATGTAGCATCTTCATTAGGTCTATTTTTCCATTTTTCCAAATACTCATAGTAGTTTTTTCCTCTTGTGCTCTTCCCAACTCTCTACTCCAGTATCTATTCAACTTTTTCAACCTTCTTCATAGGATAATCATCTAATAAATCCACTTCATCTTCTAACTCATGATATTTGTATAAATCAGCAACATTCAATAGAGAAGGTATATCGATGTCATCAAGTAACTCCACTTCATATGCATTACCACTATCAAACTTCTTCAAAATCTAACAAGGTACAAACTTCTTCATTTTTAGCTTATTGTATTTTCCAATAGGAAATCTTCCTTTCTTCAAATGAACCATCACCTCATCACCAATGTGAAAAACATGATATCTTCTAGACTTATCAACATTCTCTTTATACTTTTGATTACTTTGTTTCATTCTCAATTTTACTTTCTGATGCAAAGACTCCATAAAATCAAAAAATTATTCCCTTGCAACACTTCTCTTCTCTTCACCAGCAACATCCCTCAAATCTGATACTCCTCTAGGCTATATTCCTATAACAATCTCAAAAGATGTCTTCCCTATACTCCTATTCATAGAATTATTATATGCAAACTCAATTTGTGCTAATATTATCTCCCAATAACTTGGCTCATCTCCAACTAAACATCTTAATAAGTTACCCAAGCTTCTATTTACAACTTTTGTCTATCCATCTGTCTATGGATGGAATGTAGAACTAAACTTCAACTCAGTACCCATCTTCTTCCATAAAGTCTTCTAGAAATAACCAACAAACTTACTATGTCTAGTAAAAATAATACTTCTTGGTAATCCATGCAACCTCATTATCTCTTTCAATAAAAGTTCAACAACATGCTCAGCATATGATGTCTTCTTACAAGGTATAAAATGATCCATCTTAGAAAATCTATCCACAACAATGAATATGGAATCATACCCTTTCAATATTTTAGGGAATTCAAGAACAAAATCCATACTAATGTCACTCCAAGGTTTCTTAGGAATAGTAATAGGTGTATACAAACTAGTATTCTAGCTTACTCCTTTTGCAACTTTAAAAACCCCATAACTCCTTACAAATTTCTAAACATCCTTATCCATTTGTGGCTAGTAATACTTATCCTTTAGCAAACTCAATGTCTTATCAATTTCAAAGTGTCTAGCCAATCCACCACTATACTTTTCCTTAGTCAAACTAATTCTCATGGAAATTCTAGGGATACACAACTAAATACCTTTGAACAACATACCTTCTTGGATGAAATATTCATCATACTTACTTATGCGATGTATTAGATTTTTTCTCTACACTCTCTCTATGCCTCAGAAAAATTAGAGTCAATATCATACAATTCTTTCATGTCATGAAAACCAAGAACTTCAATCTTCATTTTAGTCAACAAAGAATGTCTTTTGCTCAATGCATCAACAACTCTATGAGTAACTCCACTCTTATACTTGATAAAAAATCTAAAACTTTGTAAATACTCAACCCACTTCATATTCTCTAATGCAATTTATGTTGACTTCCCAAGTACTATAAAACTTTATGATCAGTATACAATAAAAACTCCTTAGGGATCAAATAATGTCTCCACTTCTTTATGGCTTGAACAATAGCATAAAATTATTGATCATACATAGAATATTTCCTTTTAGCATCATTCAACTTTTCACTAAAGAAAGCAACATGTTTACCTTCTTGACTCAAAACAACTCCTTTTGCACTACCATTTGCATCACATTCAACTTGAAATACCTTATTGAATTTAGACAAAACTAGTATAGGAAATTTAACAACCTTTTTTTTCAAAGTATCAAAACTCTTATCAACTCTATGTGTCCACTTGAATTCCTTTTTATCTCCTCTCATTGTCTTAGTGATAGCATGACAAATAGAACTGAAATTTCTTATAAACTTTCTATAAAAACTAGCCAACCCATGAAATGATCTTACCTCACCCATAGTCTCAGGTGCAAGCCATTCCAAAATTTATTTTACCTTCTCAGGATCCATCTTTAAACCATCAACTAAAATAAAAAATCCCAAATACACAATCTCTTCTTGAATAAAAGAACATTTTTTCAAATTAATCATCAACTTCTCCTCTTTCAATCTCTACAATAATAAAGTCTAACATGATCAATATGTTCTTCCTTAGCTTACTAAATATCAAAATATCATCCAAATAAATAATCACAAACTTACCCAAGAATCTCTTTAGAACTTCATTCATCAATCTCGTGAAAGTACTAGGTGCATTAGTCAAACCAAAAGGCATAACCAACCATTCATACAAAAATCTTTTATCTTAGAATTATACTTCCACTCACCACCTTCTCTGATTCTGATGTGATGATAGCTACTCTTTCAATTAATCTTGGTAAAATACTTCACTCTACTCAAACAATTCATTATATCATCTATCCTCAACATTAGAAATCTATATTTCATCATGATCTTATTAATAGCTCTAGAATCACTATACATTCTCCATTCTCCATTCTTCTTAGGTTCTAATATGATAACACATGGGCTTAAACTTTATTTGATCAAACACTAATACATTTAGGCTCATTTTTTTACCATTATTAGTCAAAATTTAAACCAACCAATTGGTCGTAATTTTTCTCCTCAAAATTTTGACCAACTTACTAGTTGGTCAAAATTTCAACCAATATGATACTAAAAAACTTTCAAAATTGCAGGCACAATTTCTGCCAAGCATTGGTCAAAATTTTGACCAATGCTAGTAGAAAACTGCATAGCATTGGTCAAAATTTTGACCAATGCTAGGTAAAAAACAAAATATAGGCATTCCATAAAATAGTTCACATGCCTTGCCTATGATTTGACATTTTGCATCATCATTTCAGATCACTCTCTATAATCCATCATCAACTAGATGAGAGAGTGCAAGATGCATGCAAAATGTCAAATCATAGGTAAGGCATGTGAACTATTTTATAGAATGCCTAATGGAATCCAAATCAACACAATCAACTTGTTAGCAAACTATTGAGATAATAATCATCACATTGATACATATATTAGCAACTGGTATGTTACAGTTGCCAATAAAATAAATGCAATAGGAATATATATACATTGAAACTAGAATGTCAAATACCTATATTAAGAATTCACTTTTCTAGAACTATGATATTAGAGGATAAAACACAATCCTTATAGAAACCAAATTGATGTTATTGATGGATACACACAAAGAATTCCAATATCCAAAGTACAGGGCCAATTGCATTTTAGACAACTACAAATATCTATGGATGAGGGACAATCCTATAGAGATCTAGCTAGATTCATACAACCATTCATTGATTCCTACCCACAATAGTTCCCACACACATGCATATATCAATAACCAATCAATTAATCAAATCGGTAGAGCCTAAATAATTTCATGAAGTCTAAGAATTTAAATACCCAAACAAACAAGCCAATAGACTGCCAAAACATCAAATGATACAAGGAAAAATCCTTACAAAAACCTCAAGTTTATGGATACATCCATATACATATATACACAATAATTGGACCCATTTGTACACACATAAAAATAAAAAATCAAAATATAGGCATACATGCTGAAAATTCACACACTCAAATTAATAGTGTAGATCACTTGTATACACGAGGAGTAATCCTTTTAAAAACCAAAATTGATGAACATATACACTTACAGGATACACAACCAGGCATGTTTCTTCATGTAATGAGAACATGCTTATATATGGAACATATAGGCTGCATTTATCCTTGACTCTTGTACAAAAGTAATTAGCACCCCATAGCCAACCCACCAGCCAACTAAGACTTGGAACACAATCACAAGTCTCACATATTTCCTGAAAGGCTTCTCCATGTATAGGCCACATTCCTCTGAGATTTCCACCAAAATCAAGTGAATCTCTCCATTTCTAGAATGGGAACTAACCAAGATACATATTCAACATTGGTCGAGGACACACATTCATGACAAAAGGATAGCCAAACTCGCTTCTAGTCATGACCATGCTTTATAATAACTAAGTACACCTTAACTTAATCACACTTGGCAAACAAGATTGCTACCATGTTCTGCATTATCACCTATAGCATCCACAATAGATAATTACACATATGATGGGCACAAGAAAGCTTTGTTATTCTGGTTAGTTGATTTTTGACAATACACATTTCAAACTTGTGCATGAATCAAGTTCATGGTTCAAAATTGTACCCACTTTTCAAAACTATTGTTGTCACAACAAAAAAATGGTGTCAATTGTTGTTTAGTTGACTTCAACTAAGCATTTGAAACTCTATTTCAAGAGTGAATTTAAGAAGATTCTTAAATAACAACTATCATCTCCCTTTGAGTTTTGAAATGCTACAGCCATACAAAAAGGTAATTCCAAATAAAGTGCTATAACAAATGGTCAATGCTTACAAACTATGACATTAGGGTGAAGCAAGGATGCACCCTCTCACCCACTCTGTCATATATACATCAAAACTTGAGACCACTTAGAGGTTAAAGTAACTTCAAAAACTAGGCTTTGGAAACCTTATACTAGATGCTAAAAGCATTGTCATTCTTACAATCTCAAGTTTCATCACAAGGAGCTCAATAGTCTTCTAAAAAAATGTATAGTAACTATTTGACCAAATTAAGATAGTGATGACCAAATTCAAAACATCTTATCCTCCAATTTTGTATGACAACAATATCCTTGAAAAGGTCCATTTTTACAACTAACTTGGCCTCAAATTCAACTGACATAAACTTAAAACTATGCCATAAATATATGAATAATTCATTGTTGGAAATCATATTATGGTGTTTAAAATGTGGTAGAACTTGTGCTTAGGCTTTTCTATTGCATGCAAAGAAGTCTATGCTAGGTTCTTGGTAAGTGTTTTGTTGAGTAACCAGCATGGTCTTACCTACACATCATCCAAATATGCTCAAAACTCACTTCAAATGCAAAAAAATTCTCTATTTCACTTCATTCATCCTCCTTTTGTCACTCAATCTCCTTAAGGTCATGATTGAAGGAGTTGAAAGAGAATTATTATCATGGTTAAAGATGAGAATAATCCTAAAGAGAAATAATTAAAGTTGAGTTTGAGAGTAGTGTTGAAACTTGATGCAATGACCTACACAGAGGAATGGGACCTAAAACATACAATATAAATGGGGAGGAGAAAAATATAAAATATTTTAATTTGGATGAAATTATATACTATGAATCTTGATGATGACTTTTAATCACCATGTGTCACATCATATCATCATATCTATCTATATATATATATCTAAAACAAATTACTTGCCAAAGGTCTACAGATACATTACGTGTGTCATGTTATAACTATATTTTTCTTGATATTTAGGCTTTCTTAATGATTTTAAATTTTCATTTTTAGTCGTCAGGTTTTTTTGAGTCAAAACTACTCCTGCCAAGTTTTGCTAAAATTCTAAAATTACTGGTAGAACCATCCAATATATTTGAGGGTTCTTACATGATAGATTGTGTGTTTGGATTATCTTGGGGGTTGGAATTAGAAGATTAATTTGGAGAGGGCCAACTACATATTTGATACATGTAGTTAGAACCATCTATTATATAAGAAATTGGTTATGAGATGTATGTGCATTGTCTTTGATGTTGACTTATTAGATTGATTTGGACAATAACAAGGAATGAATAATAATGGTTTATAAGAATCATTCTATCAACTTTGGGGATGAAATGGAGGAGCTTGTAGACCAACTAGACAATAAAATTTGTGGGATAAAATTGCTTTGGAAAAAAATTATTAGAAGCTTTATTAGAAAAATATGCAGCATCAAGACTAAGGCAATCATAAATATGCAATCAATTTCAAAATCATGGGAAATGTAATAGTTTGTAAAATCATGTATGGTTAAGATTCAGAGCAATTTTGAAAAGCTTTTTAAATTAAATATTCTTTGTGGTTAGGTACATCAAGAGAGGCCACCAGTTGAGTCATATTTTGTGCTTTTGTTATTAAATTGAGTGATGTGTGTATGTACTTAAGTATGTAGTCTTATATTTCATTTATGTAACTGTAAGCATATTGTGAAATGGTCCAAAACAAAATGCTTAGTTAAAATAATTACATAAAAAAAAGTGATAAAATAGTCAAAGATTAAAAATTTCTAAAGTAGATCAAACAGATTTTGGATTCCTAAAAATTTACAAATACACCTTTAGAAAAATGAAGGTTATTTTCCTATCAATTTGAAAAACTAGCTAGAAAACATAAACTATTATGGTTTGTTCCACTACAAAAGAGCTATTCATGGATGTACATCAAAAAATGTGATAAAATAGTCAAAGATTAAAAATTTCTAGAGTAGATCAAATAGATTCTGGATTCCTAAAAAATTACAAATACACCTTGAGAACAATGAGATAATTTTCCTATCAAGTCATTCTTGGATTATAATTTTTCTTTTTACTCTTTCTATAAAGATATGCTTGACAACATTATTTCAGTGGTAAAATATCATATAAATTACCTTATACCAAGTCAAAGCTTGATTTTTAGGAGGACTAGCAACTTTTTCCCATTGCACATTTCCTATTCCACTCTCTACATAAAGATTCAATTGTTCACCTTTCAACCCAATCTGCAAAATCATGCAAAATTTGAATAAGATATCAATCAATTAAGAATAATTCAAAATATGAGCTAACAAACAAAGATAAACAAGCACATTGAATGGAAAATGTACTTTTTAACACCTTTAATTTCATAAAAGTCAATTTGCTACATAAGCTTTTGTATAACTATAAATGGAATGACCAAGCAGTTTGTTGATACATGACATCACCTAATATGTCCACACATTTGTGGACAAGTCTATTGATCCATCTCAAAAACCTTCTAATTTGACCTGGGAAATACCTGCTCCCACAAAGTCATAATATGGTCCACCATTCTATTACCAAAAATTACCCATGAATAGATGTAAGACCATGATATAAATAATATTTCTTAGACCATGATATAAATAATATTTCTTATAGAGGGAATAAATCCAACACAAACCAAGTTAGATCAAAATTGTGAATAATGATGCCATATTAAATACAAGGATTGGATGGTCGGATATTAAGAGCTTGGGATTAATTAATGTGTTGGTACCATTATGGTGATACTAAAAAGTGTGTGTATGCATGTAAAAATGAAGAAATCTTAATTTGAAGATGTCTTTGGTATTATCCAAATTCATTTCAATGATAAGATTTAATTATAATTACACAAGTGACACCAATTATTTCCTGATATACTACTTACATAGTCTAGTATTCTAAATTCATTATGTTTAGTAATAATACCATTATCGAGAGTCCTTAGTTTACAAGTGTCTCATTTTAGAGAATTGTACTACCAAACCAACAAATGCTGACACATTGACTCATTATTTCCATGGAGCTCATGTCTACATGATTTGGTTAGCATTGTCAAACTGACATTCCAACAATAATATCATGTCACAAGAACCATCCAAACACCAAGCATCTTTCTTGCAATAACAGACTCCAACAATAAAAATAAGAGATATTGTAAACAACCATCCTTGACACCTAGTGCATAGCCCCCCCACCCCATGTTGCAGTAACTCAAATCCCTAAAAATAAGGAAAAATTAATATTTAAAAATATGCAAACAATGAGGCTTCCACAATAACACACATCAAATGGAAACAAAAAAATACCTAATCAACCAAAGTTAAATCCACTAGATGGCACTATTGGTTGATTAGCACCAAAATTGAAAGTTGTTTGAGCAACCTCAATTCCAATAGGTAATGCTTGATCATCTTCTTCATCTTCTAGCTAGTATGTTTCTAATATTTGTATAGCCTTCTCATAAATCTCATTATTATTGTGACTTTGCAAGTTCTAAATCTTCTCAACTCCTTTAGCATCATCAATATACTGAGCATATAAATTCACACCTCCTGTATTACCAACATACTTCTCTCCTTCTCCAACTTTCAATATGTTCTCTAGTCCTTTAGGAAAAATAGTTATAATCCTTAGATCTGGATAGACTAAAAGGTCACATAGAGGCTTTATGCATCCTTGATTAACCAGGTACCTACAAAATAATCAAAGTAGGCATTGAAGGTTAAATGCAAGAGAATGAAAACTTGAACATATAATTAAAAATTCTAGTACATCATTATCATTATTATACCCATTCAATTATGTTAATATCTCCCACACCAATGCAGATTCACAATTTTATTGTGAGCTGTCAAAAAATAAAAATACATACTTAATTTGTTCGTGTGTACTGCTAGAAGTAGCATTTGATATGACCCCTGCTGCTTCCTTTTTAATATCAAACTCGATAGTTTGAAGGAGTTGAAATAGGGGAGGAATGATGTTTGCATAAATCACAACCTGAAAATGAAAATTTTAGTTAATATATAGTAGGCCTTCAAATATCTTAGTTTCACACCATTCTACATTTATGCCTCTATACTCTAGATAATAAATTGAAAGACCTAAATCTGTTCTTTGTTATCAGTAGTTATGTTTGAAATGGTCCAGGAAGCTTCCTTCTTTATGCTCTCCTTATTATTTTGAGTTTATAGTGCTAAAAGGCAAGGACGTGCTTGGTTGTTGATTATGTATTGAATTTACACAAAACAAGCATAATAAAAGTAAAGGAAATGAATCCAATGACAACAACATACACTTATATAACAACTAATTATTTGTACATAAATATAACAAAAAATAATGATATTAAAATGTATACCTTAGTCTACAAATTGTCACCAGTTACAATATTATCCACTATTCAGAGAGCTAGGATAAGGACGGATGCAGAGGGGTGACTGAAACATGCATGCATTTTTTATAAAAATCCAAAACAAAGCTATAGTGCACATTATAAACATCTATCAACAATACAAATCAAGCCAAAAAGGATTAATCCATTATTTATAGTGTCTTACAAAAAGAAATAAGAAGGAGAATGCCTATCTATCATTACCAACAAATGATTTACACTTATAGCAAGAGCTCAACAAGCCTGTGGCAGACACCAACCTCAATCATAGCTTGAATTTTATCATTTGTACCATCAAAGAGATAAGAAAGATCCTAACAAGAATCTATCAGAACCTCTTCATTATTTGAGTGAATAAGTTGCTCTAGTGCAGGTAGAGCTAGCTTTGTCTAGGGGAAAACATAATTCAGCAAGTGCATGACACGAATAGCAATATAAAACTTAGTTTTTTAGAAAAAAATGTGTTTAAATTGGCATACTTTCTCAAATGCTAGTAATGTGACATACTTGCTCCATGTCGCATTTCTCAACATTGAAAGCTTAGCATGTTCATTCAATTGAGTAAGAAGTGGCATGAGAGTGCCATGAGAAAGAACTAGATCTCTTCACTTGGGAGAGTCACTAGCCACATTACCTAATGCCCAAATAGCCTAACAATACAACAAAAAAACAACATACCATAAAAAAAAAATCACTAGTATAGATTAAGTCGATAGAGAAGTGAAACGATTTTTGGATCTCCATATCTAAGTCCTACATCAGCAATCCCCAATTAACATAATTTTAATTGTAAAAAGATTACACCCCTAAAATAAAAATAAAGGAACATATCCATTTCTCTCAATCCTTACAATCATTCTTCCACACAAACATGTAATTTAAAACCCTATACATGACCATTAAATTGTAGAGATATCATTAATATATATCATTTTTTGCTCTTAGTGCTACTAGATTTGTAAGGTAGCATAACATCCCAATAAAAAGCTTAAAAGAATATCTAACAAAGTCAAAATTGCATTGCTGATAAAGTACGATTATAGGTAGTATGTAGACCAATTTGAGGCTCTGTCATGTGATGTCCCTCTCACATTATTAATTTTCAAGCACTCAGAAACAATCCCACATTCTAACTATGAGAAATTTAAGAAGAAGATTCACGCATGATGATAACACATGGTATTGAAGTTTCCCAATTTCATTTGGTCATAATGAATGAATTACATTTGTTAACCAAATTATTGGACATTCTTTTGTGAGTCACTTATAGATACAAATGTTTCCTTAATTTCTTACAAGCATAGGCTCTCCCTAGGTTTTTAACTGTAGTGTCATAGTCAAGTATCCTACTTCTTACATCTGTTAATAAACAAAACAATAATAGTAATACCATATGGTTGAAATTCATTAACTATGAGCCCCATTGCTATGTTCTTGTAACATTATTATGATCTTATTATTCATAGATATACACTTTAATTCATTATGTCCATTTACATTTGGCACAATGACAACCCTACCCAACACAACAAAAAATGAAAGACAATGTTTATTTGACATAAGATTGGGTACATGCCTGACAACTCTAGCCAAAACAAGAAAAAGAGATATGTATAAATATACATACATATATATACATCCTTTCTTAAGATTAAGTGGGAGTTGGCATTTAGCCAACAAAAAAGTCCATATACATCTTTGCATTTATTAAAGTTGTGTTATTTAAATTTGGATTCTCATTGCTAGCATGTTTTCGATGTCCTAGTGCCATGCCATGCCATAAAAAGAAGTAGAATGGCTTAGCTGGACATTTTCTAAGGACATGTACATGGGTCACAATATTGAATCTTTACAAAAAGCAATCAAGATGGAGAAGCAATCAAATAACTTGACTTGTAGAATTTCATTGGTGTGCTTATTATACGAACCCAATGCCAACTACCATTTTCTATTTTCCTTTGTTCTCCAAGTGACAAAGATGAAATTTCTTGAGTATTAAACATTTTCCAAGAAATAAAGAGAAATATGAACCAACTATTCAAAATTGTAGCTTTTTATATGGTCGAAATATGTTCTACTTCTGGACACACATTCTAGGGTGAGCACCATCTCCAACAAGGTGAGGTAAATTATTCCACTCACCATTGGATTTTCACTCAACCCAAGAGGACTAACTTAGACATTGTTTAAGGAATAACATGCTGAAATTAATTGAAATATTCCTTACCCTACCATCTCTCAACATGAACAGAATAGACTATTTAGAATAAGGAACCAGACAAAGTGGCACTACAAGAGCTATTAGATTTCCACAATCCATCAATGCTGAGATTTGCTATCTGATTTGATTGTGTGACCAATTTTTTACATCAACATTTTGGATCACACTCTGTGATCCATCATTAGGATGCATACAAAAGAAGAGAAGGATAAAAGTGGCACTACCTCAAAATATTGTGCAATCCATCAAGTCCTCCAAAAAAGGAATAATTCATCCATTTCAAGTGTATTATAGAATTCCTATAAGTAAAAGTGCTAATTGTATCTTTTGTAAAGGACAAAAATTCCAATTACTTTTGAGAAAAAACAAACAAGTCTTACCTTTTCATCACAGTCAATATCAATGAAGTAAATGTGGTGACCAGACATAGAACCCTGACTGTTATGGTATTTAGTCTCATGCTTGAACTCCTTATTTTGTCCCTTGTAATCAGATTTTAACTTTTGTTCTTTGTGTAACGCCTTGCCAAGGGATCCAAAGAATTAACCTAAAATTTCACTAAGTTTGGCAAAATTTTATTATTATTATTTACAAACATGAAAGTAAATCCATTTACAACTTATACATAGTAATGGAAGTAAAAGCAATATCCATCTAAAATTAAACATAAACATACTTATCAGGTCACATTCTTTAAGGATCCCTTAACGTAGAATTACATCTAAATCAACTAATATTAATGAATCCATCTAATATTACATCCACATAAAATAATAATGAAAAGTCCAATATTTATACATTACATTTTTGAACACTCAATCATCCACTGTACATGTCACAAGGTATGAAAGGCTTAAAAGAATATACATGTATGGAAATACATCATCCTACTCTAGTCCATGATGCAATAAGGTAAATGATACATCAGGATAAAAGATAACTATTTATCACAAACATAATAAACTAAGTGCATGATTCCTCCCAACCATAAATAGCATCATTAGACCATCATGGGTCCTAGCCATCCCTTCATGTGTAACATTCCAAATCATCGAAGAGATTATCAGTATTAACATAGTAGGAATGTCACTCTTAAACATTCTACATCATATGCAGAAAGTAATCCATCATGCAAAATAAAGCATAAGATAACATCATCTAACATATGCAAATCATCAATGTAAGGATACATGTCCACCATCATAATCCATGAACAAAAGATAGACACCAACAAGAGAATGCATCAGCCACAGTGTCTCGTACGGATCTCAAATGATAAGAGTAGAAAAATACTACCACTCGACTGCATGGAACCTAAATGGTCTACTCCCACTGTGCTGAGGAGATAATCTCAAGTTCCAAATAGGTTATCAAAAAATATAATAAAAATACTCTGTAAGTCCAGGAATCCTAAAAGTATACTAACTCAAAGTTTCCAATCACAAACCGACATCTAAACCCAAAGGCACAACAATGACATGTAGGAAACCTACTATGCAAGCGGGAAAGTATCATCGCATGGATCACGCTAGAGTTACCTTGGTAGCCTCCCGCAGCCACTAGTATCCTCTCATACTAATGAGGCATAATACGGAATGCAAGGTCACAACCAAGCATTCTCTCTACTCCCATCCTAGTCTGTACTAGCACTCGAGGCATGGGCGAGAAAAAAACAATTATCTTTTTAGGTTCATTAAGTCAGTATTAGGTGTGAATGTTTTCACTTATTAAGACAACTTACAATGAGTTACCCTGGCAGCCTCTTAGGGCCCCAACCCACATTGCAAGCCACTTCTCAACACTACAAGCAGATAACCTACCCTAAGCTCATGGAATCATAAATCACAAAATACCAAAAGACAATCCATAATATAAACATCAAATCTCCATGAGTCAACTGAAAAAGCATCCATAGATAATCATGACCACAACAGTTCTCTATTGGCAACTGAAAGTATCCCTAATAATCACAATAATCATTAGTTCTTATCATGCAACCAAAAAGTATCTCAAACTAATACTGATCGAAGACTCCAAAAAGGTCGAGTCAAACATGTCACAACATGACATCATCAAGATCAGATAAACAATTTCAATTCCATAAAATGACTGGAAAGTAACCCAAGTATAATTGATCGATGACTCAAAATGGTTAAGTCAAGTGTCTCATACATATGAATCTCAGCTTCACACGAGAAGACTAAAAAGCAATAAAAATCAGTAAAAACAAGCATCTCATAAAGCATACCATCACATAACCATGGTTGGGTTTATAAAGATCAAAATCAAGACATCATCATGACATCACAATCATAACCCCCAAGCCTCTGGTAGACGTCCTATAACTGGTCAACACTAGTCAACCCAAAAACCCAAAACAAATAGCATAGAGAAAACACAATGCAAGCACATGTTTTGGTTTGCTAAAATTACATTGTTGAATAAAATGTGGAGGTCTCAGTTTTCATTTTTACATTAAAATATCAAGTGGAGAAATTTATACATTTAACCCAACCCAAGTATTTGTTTGATAGATGAAAATATTCCCCCAAAACCCATAGACCCAATTTTCTAATTGTTCTATTGATATATTGTTTATATAGACATTGTTTAAAAATGACGCTCATCATGTTCCAATGAAACTCATTGCAATTCCAATATCAACAATTATATTTCACCTTTATTTATCCTTTTATCATTTAAATTCAATTAAATTAGATTTATAGCATAAGACTAAAGTATTAAAAAAATGATTAATAAGTAATTTAAGAAATATATATATACATATTAATTAATATTATATAATAATAATTAATATTTAAATAATTATTATCTAAAATTATTAATACTTAATAACATTATATAAAATGATATAACATATAACCATACCATCAAATTCATATAGTAATATTATAACATATAACATTACCACCGAATTCATGTGCTAACATTATACATTATAATATTACCAACGAATCATTAAACTAGATTATGGATGCTTGTAATATTTCCCCCCGTACCCTATGATTACCTGCTACGCAGGCGGGGGTCCCTTATTGTACTCATGGCTTTTAACATAATACATGTTAATGCCAACATTTGGCATTATTTTAAGTAAAAATGCATGACAATATATGTGAGTCATGTGGCTTTAAAAGCGTGACTGGATGGGCTTGGCCTGCAATCGTAGCTCTGTGGCTGTAGGTACATGACCACCGGCGCATTCATTAAAGGGGTACGGGTGGGTGTATCCCACCCCATAATATGTATAATATATTTTTATTTTTTTTCAAAACGTTTATTGCATACACAATTTGGGTTGTTTCAATATGATTTTTCCACTGCATTTTTAAAAAAAATAGGTATATACATATATGTATATATATATATGTATATACGTATATGTATATATATGTATATATATATGTATGTGTGTATATATATACATGTATATATATAGGCAATTTAATATCAAATCAGTATTGCATTTTTTAAAAATAAACATATATATGTATATATATATATATATATATATATATGTATGTATGTATGTATGTATGTATGCAAATTTTATATATATAAAAAGAGAAGGCTTTTGAATTTGATAAAGTGAGAATTTCTCTTAAATAGTAATTGTTCCCAATTTTTATCCATTAATTCTTTTAATAGGTTTGATTATAAATTTTAACTATAGCCCCATAATTTCATCAGATCTTCACATAGGAAAGTTTCTTATATGGAATTTAACTACCTATGACAAATGTATGCAACCAAGATATGAAAATCCTCAGAAAGCATTCAGAAGACACGAAGAAGACAGCAAGTGCAAGATGCAGAAATAACATAAGCAAAATCACAAGTGTCTACCTGGACAGTGATGCTAAATCACTTCTCCTCATAATCCACAGAGCAAGCTCCTTCCTTCTCCCATGTTCTCGGGTCCTCCAAACGTGCTCCAAATGCTCTCCCTAAGCTTCTAGGAGTGCCTGAATATAAAGAACTCTCAGGAAACACCTAGACAGTCTCTAGAAACAACCAGAAGGTGTTGACAACTAAGCATGAGCCTTTTCCAATCTTCTAGATGAGTCATAAGGTTGTAGACACTATGTGTTTAATTTGTGTGCTAACCCCTATGTTGTTGAAATATGTGAAATCAAAAGGTGCATTTACTCCTAGGTAAGCTTATAACTTTTATTTTAATTTTTATTACTTTTATTATTATTATTTATTTATTACTTTATTATTATTATTTTATTATTATTATTTTTAATTTCTAATTTCTTTTATTTAATTCTTTTCTCAATTAATTCTCATTTAATTAATTATAATCAAAATATCTAAAGATCATGACAATATATATTAATTTTTTCCAAATAATTAATTTATTAATTAAATATATTTATTTAAGACTTAATTAATAGAAAATTTACCATAGACCTCCAAGATAAAATATGAAAACCCATCATAGAACAATCCATACAAAATTAGTCTAAAGGGTTAAAAATCATGAATTATGTCATCCGACACATTTGATGGGTAAAATAGCTAGATACTTGTCCTATCTCTCTAGGACAAATGGTTTAAGGGTCTAGGATTTGGACTTGAGAATTTATCTCCCTTCTCTTACCTTTGAGATAGTGTAATAGGGTACGCTCATCCTGGCAATTCAGGGAAGTCGATACCCGGTACCTACAACCTGCATAAAAATCATGCATGTACATACAATATATATAATGCTAAGCTAAATAGACAATGGTAGGAAGTGGTGCATCATGTAGATCCTGACTAGCAAGTGAGTATGACTCCCTTCCTTAACCACATCAGAAACGCCATACATAAGAACAAACACACACACCATACACATGCAAGTATGGGGTAAGTGTCCATAATAAAACACATGTGATAACAAATCATCTAATTAATCATTATCAATAACTAAAAGCAATGTAATAATCATCATGCATATATGAAATGTAGAGTCTAAGTAATCTCATCATACATCAACTTAATGCATAGCATAATTGTGAGGCCTTGCCCCGACCCTTCGTAGCCTTAGTTGTTACTTTATCTTTTTATTACTCACGACTTGAGATGTCGAGACATTATCAGATACTTGAACATATCATATTATTTCATGTTGCGTGATGTTATTTTCAGATATTTGATGTCTATCATTTAATGCTTTATGTATATATATGTTGATGAATTGAGTAAAATGTAGGATTAACACATCGACTTTAGAATCTTTATGGTTAAGCATATAAGTAGAATGCAAGAAACCCTGATTGATGTATGTTTCAATTTATGTGAATTTATGATACGTATACATACATATGTACATGTGATTTTTAGGACTACTGATGTGTGCAATGAGTGTGCAGATATTTTTAGCCAAGGAAATCGACGGAGGAACAGAACCGATCTCTATGTGCTAATTTTGGAAACATTGTTGTTCGTAGTTCAAGTATTTTAAATTGAGATGTATGTATGTATCCTTATGTGATCAGTAAATGTTAATGTTCGTAATTATGTTCTGTTAGTGTCGCTTGACACTGGTAAATTGGTTATGTTCTTTTGTATGCTATTTAGCGTTAGTTGTGTAACCCATGGACCTAAGTCGGTTTAAGTTAGTGTCAGTGTGCTAATTGAGTTCTTAATCAGGGTTAGTCATCCCTAATCTGGATTAGTGCTTAATTTGCATTTTAGAGTTGTTAGTTGGTCCTAATTATTTCTTAGATTTTGTTTGGCTCTAAAACTATTCCTAATGCTTTAAATCATGAAATTATTATACCCAAAGGGTATGGGTATGGGTTAGGGGTCTTTTCCAACCCCTAAGCCCCTTTTATTGACTTTTGAGGTCACTCTAAAAGTCTCATTTTGCCTTTGTGCGAAAATTGACCATGGTTCCATGAGATGCCTCACCCCACCTCCTTTTAGTTTCTAACCATAGTGAGGGTAGAGTTAGGAGTTTCTAGAATTGCAAGTGGGTGGGAGAAGTTATTGATCCCTTGGGTGGTTGAGTTTGAGGCTTATTTAGAGGCCTTTCTTGGTCTAGTTGGGGTTGTTACCCAATCTCTACATTTAGAGAGAAGTTCTTGAAGATTGAAGGAAGGAAAGGGAAGCTCTACTCAAACTTATTCATTTGCCATTACCTCTTTGTGCAGGTAGGAAATTCTCATCTCCCTTGTTCAGTTTCCATGTTTGTTTCATGCTTATGCTACCTTGTTGTTGTTTCAAAGTTTGTGTGTTTGTGGGTATGTTGGGAAGCTTTGAAAACCATGTTATTTTTGGATGATTTCCTTTCATGTTTATGTTTCAATTTTGAGATTTTTTTTCTTGCATGGGTGTTTTGGTATTACTCACCCTTGGAGAGGGCAGAAGTGACCAATTTTGGGAAAGTTCTGTTTAGTCGGACTCCAACCAGTGAAGAGTCTCTTCTTAGAATGAGAAGAGGGAGAAAGGGTAGGGTGTTATGGGCCCCTACCTGTCAGAACAAACCTTGTATGATATGGTATGTTGAAATGGAAGAATGGAAGTTCTTGGTGTATGGCCCCGATTGGGCATCTGTTTGGTGTTGTGCTTGACTTCTCCTAGTTGGAAGAATCCACCTTTCCCTAGTGTTGATTCATTGTGAATCATATTGTGAAAACCTTGTATGAATATGCTTGTTTGAACTATTCTTGGTCATGCTTTTGGTCACCCGATCAGATTCTGTTCCCTCCATGGTTCCGGAATGTGTTGCAGAAGTCGTTATGAATCCATTGATGAGGGTCATGAAGGAAATTAAATTTAAGTGTTGCAATTGAGGATTGAAATCCTATGTTATTTGTATCTCAAAACTTTGTTGGATTGGCAACGAAGCCAGGTTTTCTTCCTGATTCTTTCCTGGCTGAGCCTTTGAATCAGGTTTGCAAAAAAAAAAAAAAATTGGTGTTGAGTATAATTTCTTGTCATGTGATTTAATTGTAAATTTTAAATTGGATAGATGCACATCAAAATAGGATGAAAATGATGACATTCAATTATGCAAATTTTTAGTTTAAGTATGTTAAGAAAGGAAGATGGATATGATTAATATTTCAATTCAATTTTGTATCTATTAGAAGATCAAATAAATACTGTATTGTTGTGAACAAACTATTGAACCTATGTTTTAAAGCCATTAAGAAAATAAAATAATAATACCCCTTTTAGAAAAATCAAATACATTGCTTTAAAATCCATACTTAGAAAATAAAACTTCAAAAAAAAAAATTCCAAGAGTAAAATGCTCTCTGGATTTTGCATGGAAGGAAGAAATAAATTTATTTGTGCAACAGAGAATATTCTCTGTGATTCTTTGTTTTCAAATTTAATTTCAACATTAATAATCAATAATATGATTGTGAATAACTAAATATAAACTTTATGCTAATGTCCTAAATATCTACATTGTACCTAATAATCTTTTTGGTCTTAAATTCCTTCCCATCTTCCCATGGGCATCACTTTGGCAAATTCATTAAAAATGGTTTCTAGAAAAGTTTTTGTGGCAAGTCCAAGTGTACATGGGGGGGGGGGGGGGGGGGGGGGCGAGGACATTAGCCTGTTTCCCACCATGTTCCATTCACCTTTCTTTCTTTCCTTATGTGTTTGAGTGCTCACTTTGTTTTGGTGGACTTTATCAAACTTGGCAATCTATTAAAACATGTCTTCATTGTATTTGGGCCGCCCACCTTTGATTAGGTTCTGCGCTGGTTAGTATGGCGCAGAGCACTATCCCAAGGATAGTGCTTGGGAAGCGCTTGCCCAAGGGTTAGTGGGGATAGGGGGATGTAGGGTTAGAATAGGTGTTAGTATGTTAGGTTAGTTAGTTTTTGTTTTATTTATATTTTTTTTAGTTAGTTAAGTTTTTAGTTAGATTTAAATTTGCGTTAGTAATTGTGTTTTATTTAATGTTTAAATTAAGTTAGTGTTAGATTTTAGATTAGTTAGAAATAGATGTTAGTTAGATTAAGTTAGTTAGTTAGTTTTATTTTGTGTATTTAAATTTGTGTCATAATAAATGATTTAGATAGTTGATAGTTTTAATATAGTTTTGTAATGATAGTGTAGTTAGTTAGTTTTATTATTTAGTATAGTTTTTTTTTTTTCAATGCAAATTTGGTTAGTTTAATATTAATGGTCGTTTTAGATTTTCATTTGTTTCATTTTTAATATATATATATAAAGATTTAATTCAATTAAATCTTAAAGATTTGTTTTGTTATTTGTTAAATAAATTTAGCTATATTTTTGTTAATTCATTTTTGAATAGTATTTAATTAATTTAAAGATTAGATTACATTAGATGTAGTTAATTTAGTTTTACAATTAATTTAGTTGTTAATCAACTTAGAAAGCCATAACATAATAATTAGTTAAAAGATTAGTTAATTTTAAGATTAATATTAAATTAGTCTTCGAATATATATATTTCGAATATAGTTTAGTTGCTATTATAGTTTTAATTTTGTGACAATTGAATTTGGTATTTTCTTTGCGATTGTATTAAAATTAGAATGATAAGTGTAGTTTGGTTATGAATTAAGTATCATGTTAAATTAATATTAATTTATAGGATCTACCATCATTTAAATTAGTGTAACCTTAGTGCTATATTGATATGATTTTAACTAGTTTGAATGTATTTTTTATTTATATTTAGTTAGTTTTTATTTCATTAAATTTAAATTTAGTAAGATTTTGATGGTTTATTAATATGTTAAAAATAGTTGAAATGTTTAAAGTTAATAAATTTGATATACATATATTCAGTTTTATTTCTAGTTAAATTGTTTTTCCTTAAAGTGACTTTTTAATATTGATTAATTTGTAAATTGATAATTGTCTAAGAGTTTTATAGTTGATTTTGATTATACACTTTCAATGAATCTAAACTCGAATACATTTACATTGTCATTTAAATAATTGTTTCTTATTGTTGAAAGTTAATGTAAGAACATAAGTTTATCGATATCAATCTTATAACAAAAGTTTCAAATCTTAATAATGTAATCTTCCTCATGTTTATAATCTTAAGACGTAATGTAGAGAACCTATACTAAAACTATTATCAATCATCTCAACTTAGAGCATGTTTAATTATTAATTATTATTCAAAAAAAAAAAATTGTGTTTTTGCCCTCGTAGTTTGGGCATGACATTTTGGTATCAGAGCTCATGTTTCAACACTAGGAACCTTAAACCCTTACGCTTCTGAAACTTAAATCTAAACATTAAATTGTGTAGGATACCTCCTATTACTCAAAGCAACCCACGAGGCAAAGGTCGTAGGGAGAGAGGTGGTAGAGTGGGACAGGGGGATGGACCACCTCCACCTCCACAACCACCAAACCCAAACCAGGACATTATAGATGCACTTCAGACATTGATCGGTGTAGTTTAGCAGAGAGTAGTACCTGTGGTTCAGCCAGTTCAACAAATTCCAATAGTGGTAGCAGAGGGACCCAAAGGAGTCAAGCCTAGAGGCAGAGAGAGGACTAGGAGTCCCCCATCGAGATAGTTAGAGGGTCAGGGTGAGCACGAGGAAGAGTCAATACACCAAAGAGGACCCCCATTTGACAGACCTACTAGACATGTAGGAGATGATATCAAGGAATTGATTTGACTTGGGCCACCATTATTTACAGGTTCCACAGAGGGAACAATAGTAGAGGCATGGTTGCAAAGCCTACAGCAGTGCTTTGGATTATGACCCTATAGGAGTAATCTAAAGGCACGCCTAACAGTTCATCAGTTGAGAGGGGATGCCTCCAATTGGTGGCATCAGGAGGAGATCATAGGTGGAGTGAGGATGGATACCCTCACATGGGAATCATTCCTAGAAAGATTCGGAGAGTGGTACTTGTCAAAGCATTTTTGACAGAAACAGATGAAGGAGTTCCATTCTCTTTATCAAAGAGGTCTTATAGTGGCACAGTATGAGAGCAAGTTTCTTGAGCTCCTTCCTTATGTGGAATACATGAAGGACGAGAAACTACAGGTACATCACTTTATCATGGGGCTGAATTTCTCACTTCAGGGTCTAGTTCGAATGGCCTTCCCTACCACCTTTAGACAGGTAGTGGAGATAGCACTAGTGGTAGAGGATACTCGGGGTAGATAGGAATCACGGGATCAGTCTCAGAACCGAAACTCTACTTGGTAGAAACCCCCTTGGAAAGGGAATTAGAATTATACACCAGGGTCCTCTAAGGGCCAACCATCTTAACAGCAGCAGCAGGAACTCTCATAGGGTTACTAGGGCTCCGAGCCTAAGCAGTGGCAGTTACAGTAGGATCAAAAAGTACATACACCACAGTCACAGTCAGTGCAGACTCAGCAGTCTTCCAAGGGTGGATACAGTGGGTCTAGCAGGTAAGGGGGCCCACAACAGTCAGGATCATAGGATACATGATCTTATACTCAAGGGCCATGCTATGCTTGTGGTGGCATGGGTCATATAGCTAGAGAGTGTCTACAGGGAAAGTCATCCAGTGGTCAGAGAGGGGCCTTTTCAGAGCCGACAGTTGGAGACATGGGCAGGTCCCACAAAATTTTTGCAGCAGTTGATAACCACCAGACTGAGCATCATACTACAAATATTGAGGCTATAGGTGGAGTTGGTCAACCAGTTAGCACTAGGGCCTATCCATTTTATTGCTCGACAAACCCTAGCTCCTCGAGGTCAAGAGTTGGACCAAGTTAGGGTCTAGTAAGAATGGTACGATGAGGTCACAGCTTCATGGAGGGATGTGCCACGGATGTGATCTCTATACCCTTATCTTTTGATGAACTCTAGGACAAAGTTCATGCCTAGTGGGGAAGGATGTGAGGCCTCGCCCCGACCCTTCATAGCCTTAGTTGTTACTTTATCTTTTTGTTACTCACGACTCGAGATGTCGAGACATTATGAGATACTTGAACATATCATATTATTTCATGTTGTGTGATGTTATTTTCAGATATTTGATGTCTATCATTTAATGCTTTATGTATATATATGTTGATGAATTAAGTAAAATTTAGGATTAACACATCGACTTTAGAATCTTTATGGTTAAGGATATAAGTAGAGTGCAAGAAACCCTGATTGATGTATGTTTCAATTTATGTGAATTTATGATACGTATACATACATATGTACATTTGATTTTTGGGACTACTGATGTGTGCAATGAGTGTGCAGATACTTTTAGCTAAGGAAACTGATGGAGGAACAGAACTAATCTCTATGTGCTAATTTTGGAAACCTTTTTGTTCGTAGTTCAAGTATTTTAAATTGAGATGTATGTATGTATCGTTATGTGATCAGTAAATGTTAGTGTTTGTAATTATGTTCTGTTAGTGTCGCTTGACACTCGTAAATTGGTTATGTTCTTCTGTATGCTATTTAGGGTTAGTTGTGTAACCCATGGACCTAAGTCAGTTTAAGTTAGTGTCAGTTTGCTAATTGAGTTCTTAATCAGGGTTAGTCATCCCTAATCTAGATTAGTGCTTAATTTGCATTTTAGAGTTTTTAGTTGGTCCTAATTATTTCTTAGCTTTTTTTTGGCTCTAAACCTATTCCTAAGGCTTTAAATCATGAAATTATTATACCTAAAGGGTATGGGTATGGGTTAGGGGTTTTTTCCAACCTCTAAGCCCCTTTTATTGACTTTTGAGGTCACTTAAAAAGTCTCTTTTTGCCTTTGTGAGAAAATTGACCATGGTTCCATGAGATGCCTCACCCCACCTCCTTTTAGTGTCTAAGCATAGTGAGGGTAGAGTTAGGAGTTTCTAGAATTGTAAGTGGGTGGGAGAAGTTATTGATCCCTTGGGTGGTTGAGTTTGAGGCTTATTTAGAGGCCTTTCTTGGCCTAGTTGGGGTTGTTACCCAATCTCTACATTTAGAGAGGAGTTCTTGAAGATTGAAGGAAGGAAAGGGAAGCTCTACTCAAACTTATTCATTTTCCATTACCTCTTTGTGCAGGTAGGAAATTCTCATCTCTCTTGTTCAGTTTCCATGTTTGTTGCATGCTTATGCTACATTGTTGTTGTTTCAATGTTTGTATGTTTGTGGTTATGTTGGGAAGCTTTGAAAACCATGTTATTTTTGGATGATTTCCTTTCATGTTTATGTTTCAATTTTGAGATTTTTTTTCTTGCATGGGTGTTTTGGTATTACTCACCCTTGGAGAGGGTAGAAGTGACCAATTTTGGGAAAGGTCTGTTTAGTCGAACTCCAACTAGTGTAGAGTCTCTTCTCAGGATGAGAAGAGGGAGAAAGGGTAGGGTGTTATGGGCCCCTACCTGTCAGTGCAAACCTTGTATGATATGGTATGTTGAAATGGAAGAACAAAAGTTCCTGGTTTATAGCCCCGATTGGGCATCTATTTGGTGTTGTGCTTGACTTCTCCTAGTTGGAAGAATCCACCTTTCCCTAGTGTTGATTCATTGTGAATAATATTGTGAAAACCTTGTATGAATATGCTTGTTTGAACTATTCTTGGTTATGCTTTTGGTCACCCAATCAAATTCTGTTCCCTCCATGGTTCCAAAATGTGTTGCAGAAATCGTTATGAATCCATTGATGAGGGTCATGAAGGAAATTAAATTTAAGTGTTGCAATTGAGGATTGAAATCCTATGTTATTTGTATCTCAAAACTTTGTTGGATTGGCAACGAAGCCGGGTTTTCTTCCTCATTCTTTCCCAGCTGAGCCTTTGAATCAGGTTTTCAAAAAAAAAAAAAAAATTGGTGTTGAGTATAATTGCTTGTCATGTGATTTAATTGTAAATTTTAAATTGGATAGATGAAAATTATGACATTCAATTATGCAATTTTTGAGTTTAAGTATGTTAAGAAAGGAAGATGGATATGATTAATATTTCAATTCAATTTTTTACCAATTAGAAGATCAAATAAATATTGTATTGTTGTGAACAAACTATTGAACCTATGTTTTAAAGCCATTAAGAAAATAAAATAATAATACCCCTTTTAGAAAAATCAAATACATTGCTTTAAAATCCATACTTAGAAAATAAAACTTCAAAAAAAAAAAATTCCAAGAGCAAAGTGCTCTCTGGATTTTGCATTGAAGGAAGAAATAAATTTATTTGTGCAACAGAGAATATTGTATGTGATTCTTTGTTTTCAAATTTAATTTCAACATTAATAATCAATAATATGATTGTGAATAACTAAATATAAACTTTATGCTAATGTCCTAAATATCTACATTGTACCTAATAATCTTTTTGGTCTTAAATTCCTTCCCATCTTCCCATGGGCGTCACTTTGGCAAATGCATTAAAAATGGTTTCTAGAAAAGTTTTTGTGGCAAGTCAAAGTGTACAAGGGGGGGGGGGGGGAGGGGGGGGTGATGTCACCCTGTTTCCCCCCATGTCCCATCCACCTTTCTTTCTTTCCTTATGTGTTTGAGGACTCACTTTGTTTTGGTGGACTTTATCAAAGTTGGCAATTTATTAAAACCTATCTTCATTATGTTTGGGCCGCCCACCTTTGATTAGGTTCTGCACTAGTCAGTATGGGGCAGAGCGCTATCCCAAGGATAGTGCTTGGGAAGCGCTTGCCCAAGGGTTAGTGGGGATAGGGGGATGTAGGGTTAGAATAGGTGTTTGTATGTTAGGTTAGTTTTTGTTTTATTTATATATTTTTTAGTTAGTTATGTCTTTAGTTAGATTTAAATTTGCATTAGTAATTGTGTTTTATTTAATGTTTAAATTAAGTTAGTGTTAGATTTTAGATTAGTTAGAAATAGATGTTAGTTAGATTAAGTTAGTTAGTTTTTTTTATTTTGTGTATTTAAATTTGTGTTATAATAAATGATTTAGATAGTTGATAGTTTTAATATAGTTTTGTAATGATAATGTAGTTAGTTAGTTTTATTATTTAGTATAGTTTTTTTTTTTGTCAATGCAAATTTGGTTAGTTTAATATTAATGGTCATTTTAGATGTTCATTTGTTTCATTTTAAATATATATAGTTGGGTTAAGGCTTTTAATTCAATTAAATCTTAAAGATTTGTTTTGTTATTTGTTAAATAAATTTAGCTGTATTTTTGTTAATTCATTTTTGAATAGTATTTAATTAATTTAAAGATTAGATTACGTTAGATGTAGTTAGTCTAGTTTTACAATTAATTTAGTTGTTAATCAACTTAGAAAGCCATAACATAATGATTATTTAAAAGATTAGTTAATTTTAAGATTAATATTAAATTAGTTTTCGAATATATATATTTCGAATATAGTTTAGTTGCTATTATAGTTTTAATTTTGTGACAATTGAATTTGGTATTTTCTTTGCGATTGTATTAAAATTAGAATGATAAGTGTAGTTTGGTTATGAATTAAGTATCATGTTAAATTAATATTAATTTATAGGATCTACCATCATTTAAATTAGTGTAACGTTAGTGCTATATTGATATGATTTTAACTCGTTTGAATGTATTTTTTATTTATATTTAGTTAGTTTTTATTTCATTAAATTTAAATTTAGTAACATTTTGATGGTTTATTAATATGTTAAAAATAGTTGAAATGTTTAAAGTTAATAAATTTGATATACATATATTCAATTTTATTTCTAGTTAAATTGTTTTTCCTTAAAGTGACTTTTTAATATCAATTAATTTGTAAATTGATAATTGTCTAAGAGTTTTATAGTTGATTTTGATTATATACTTTCAATGAATCTAAACTCGAATACATTTACATTGTCATTTAAATAATTGTTTCTTATTGTTGAAAGTTAATGTAAGAACATAAGTTTATCGATATCAATCTTATAACAAAAGTTTCAAATCTTAATAATGTAATCTTCCTCATGTTTATAATCTTAAGATTTAATGTAGAGAACCTATACTAAAACTATTATCAATCATCTCAACTTAGAGCATGTTTAATTATTAATTATTATTCAAAAAAAAAAATTGTGTTTTTGCCCTCGTAGATTGGGCATGACAATAATATCTGATAATCTCAAAACAATGCCATCAACATAAAACTAGTCTAACATAGTCCCACAATAATAACAATAATGTGTCCTGAAAGAAGTCAACGAGGGCAGGCACTACACTTTCTATGCCATGTCCATTAGAGACTCATTTGGAAAAGGATTAATGATTTCTACTGATGGAAAACCAAATCTTCTCCATTTCCATGTACTATAATCTATATACCTATTATAGACTTGTTGATTTGTGCCAACCACAAACAATTGATTACCATCAAAACTTGGGCTAGCAGTTGTTGAAAGGGTGACATCATTTTTTGTGATCTGATTAGGATCTAGGACTATTATAGAAGAATGCTAACTAATTACATAAATTTAATTTAATTGAATTAAATTAACATAATAGAAATAAGGGAACAACACAATTAAGCTGATAAAAGAGAAATTGAGAGAGAGAAGACACAAACAATTTGATCTCAGATTTCATCCATATGGACTACACCTCTAGGTCCTACTCCAATAGGGGGACTGATCCAATTATCTCCAAAAATTAGGTACAAATGTTTACACAATCACTCCTTTCAATTACAACAACATTATGTTGTTCCAAAGTATGAGACTGATCACCTCACAATCCTCCCTTACTCTTAGCACTCAGATGTTCTCTTCATTTTTTGAATGCCTGGTAAGAGTCTCCTAACCCCCTTTTTGTACAAAAAATTAGCCAAAATAAGATTATAACCAAATAATATAAAATTAGGGTCTTTAACTAATTACACCCTTAGAATAACCCTTTAGCCTTTTAAAAGATTTGGCTTTATGGAAATTTAAGGGTAACAAATTAACCATATACCTTATTTAACATAAGGTTGGTAGGTCGGATAAAGGATAAATAAAATCTATGCCATATATATCTTTAGGTGCACATTTGGTGTATTGGTGGTTATCAATTTTGCATGGCTGTCAGTCGAGGGTTTCAACCCTACTAGCAACCCAATATTTGTAGACTTGGTGTTGTTTAAACTTCAAATAGACCATTACACGTAATAAGATTAGATGCATGTAGGTGGTGCAATGACCACTAGCTTGGTTTTGGGGATCGGTGGTTAGGGGTTCGACTCCCACAGACCACCAAGCTTTCCTACCATTATTTTAAAACATTTTTTTTTTTTAATGCTAGGTCCCCTTCGAACTTTGATCAAGTGTCATTTTCAAATACAAACTTAGTTTTTAACAAAATAAACACCATCAGAGAGCTATCGACAAGACCTTCAATCTAACACTGACTTTGACCAATTCTAGGGAGTTTGAATTTTTGCCTTTCTAATGGCCTCTATACCTAAATTTGACCAACCTTTGACTAGCCATAACTTTTGCATACAGACTCCATTTTTGCATGTTCAAATTGTGTTGGGTCTAGAATTTTGAGGACTTCAATCTAATGCTAATTATTGGAGTTTTGGAGGTACTTCAATTTTTGGTGACAATATCCAATAGATCAAACCTCCCCACTGAGAAGCTTTCAGACTACCAAAAGTTTGGATTACACAAAAAATAGGTGAGGGTATTTTTCCCTCACTTTACTAATCTCCATCCATCTTACCCTGCTTGGATGCATCCCCTTCAATACCACTTTAAGGTATTCAGCTGGTCCTCTTTGTGAGCTTCTAACATTCCTATCAAGGATGACATCATTTGGCAATTTATACATGTACTCTGGTGAAAGGTCATTGATATAAGGAACTTGAATGTCTATGTCTTCATCTAAGATCATTGGAGGTTTGTAAAACTTCAAATTCTCAACATTGACAACTAAGTATATTTGCATGTATGGAGGAAGATTAAGGCAGAAGGCATTGGCACCAATCTTCTCTAAGGTTTCAAAAGGACCATACTGGATAGGCTTGAGCTTCATTCCTTCACCTTGCATTCTTTCCTTGTTGATGTGTAACCAAACTTGATCACCAACTTGAAATTAATGATTGATGCAATGCTTATCATGGTGAGCCTTGTATTTGACTTGGCTCTACTCCAACTATGCTTCTACTGCTTGATGGATTGCTTGGACCTTCGAGATGAACTTTAAAGCCCTTTCTACATTATGGAATCCATCTACAACATTGGCTTTCCCAAAAGAAAAATCCATTGGTGTCTTAGGAAAATAACTGAAGCAAGTCTCAAAAGGAGGCCTCTTTGTAGAAGAGTGTGCTGCATGGTTGTAAGCATGTTGCACATTGTGAAGACTTTCATCCCACAACTTAGTATGCTTACTACACTAACCTGTAAGCAGATAAACCATTATTCTGTTGACTACCTCTTTCTATCTGTCAATCTATGGATGGAAGGCTATACACTTCTTTAGCTTGGTATCCATGATTCCTCACAAAGATGACCAAAATTCCCCTAAGAATCAAGAATCTTGATCCAATAAAATAGAAGTAGTAACCCAAAATGAACCCATACAAATTGAAAGTACAAATGAGCTATAAGTTTAGCAGTAATTTTCTTTTTACAAGGCATTAAAATACACATTTTGCTGAATTGATCAACTACTACATATAAATAATCATGACCATTCCTAGACATAGGTAAACACCCCACAAATTCCATAGACATACTTTCCAATGGATGAGATGGTACAAGTAATGGTGTGTACAAATCCAATTTCCTACTACTTGGTTTGCTGGTTGCACACATTACACATCCCCAAAATATCTTGCAATCAAAGAGGAGTGTTTGTCATGGATTATATGTGTCTATTCATCTTTAGGAATGCATGATTTGCCTAATTTATATAATAAGTTATCCTACACAGAGTAATCTTTCTCTTCCACATGTTTACCCTAGATTAAAGTTGGATAGATAACCTTAAAGTTCTCATCATTAGCATAATGTTCCTGAAAACTTTCATGAATCATGGAATTATTCTGAATGATTATCAAAGAATTCTTAACAAGAGGCCTAGAGATCATATCTGCTACTTTGTTATGGGAACCCTTCTTATACTTAATTACCAAATGAAACTATTGTAGAAAACGCATCCACCTAAAGTGCCTACTTTGTTGCAACTTAGATTTTGAGTGCAAATATTGTAGCGGTTGGCGATCAATGTGGATTACAATTTCCTTTCCCATTAAGTAGTGCTTCTATTTTTTAACACTTTGAACTAAAGAATAAAGTTCTTTATCATAAGTATGATAGTTACTTACTATTCTTGAAATTTTTTTAGAGTGGTAGCAAACTGGTTTACTTCCTTGCATGAGTACAGCTCCCACGGAAAACTTGCTCGTATATATCTCAATCTCAAATGGTTGGTATAAATTAGGTAGAGCTAGCACTGGTACATTTCTCAAAATTTACTTCAAAGTGTCAAAATCCTTTTGTTGTGGACCTCCCCACTGAAAAGTTGCGTTGGTACTAGTTAATGCATGCAATGGTAATGCAATATAAGAGAAGTTTACAATGAACTTTCGCCAGTACTAGACTACACCTAAGAAGATCCTAACTTCTGTAACTATACTTGGATTAGGCCATTTAAAAATAAATTCAACCTTCATAGGGTCTACTTTTAATTGACTATTCCCTACAACATAGCCTAAGTACACTAAGGATGTCTTAGCAAATTTGCATTTAGACATCTTTACATAAAGTTTTTCTTTTCTCAATACATCAAGCACTTTCTTTACATGAATTGCATGAACATCCCAAGACTTACTGAATACAAGAATATCATCTAAGTAGACTATGAAAAAATCATAAATAAAAGGACAAAAGACATCATTCATGACTCTAATGAATGTAGCTGGTGCATTACAAAGCTTGAATGGCATAACCAACCACTCATAAGATACCTTTTTTGTCTTAAAAGTAGTTTTCCAAATATCACTTTCTGCAATTCTTATTTGATGATATCCACTACATAAGTCTAGCTTAGTGAAATAAATTGCATGTTTCAATTGATTAAGTAAATCATCAATTCTAGGAAGAGGGTACCTATTCTTTACTATTATCTTGTTCAAAGACCTATAGTCAATGCACATTCTCCAAGTCCCATCTTTCTTTGGAACCAACACAATAGGATAACCACAAGGAGAAGTACTAGGATGGATAACTCCTTTCTTGACAAGCTCTTGAACTTGCTTCTTGATTTCTTCATTATGCAAGACTAATAAATGATACATGTCGATATTAGGAAGTGGTGCTTCTAGCTATAACTGAATTTCATCCTATATCTCTCTTTTAGGAGATAATCCCTTCGATTCCTAAAACAAGTCATCATAAGTGGAAACAACTTTGACCAGTTCAACCTTATGTTTTGGATCACATCCCTTAAATGCCTCAGATGTTTCATCTTCTTTGGCTTTTACAATCATCAACACAAAATTCTTACTAAAGTTGACTAATCCTTTTATTTGACGAGCATTGACTAATGCCAGATTAGTCTTAACCTTATGTGCCTGTACAATGTATTCAATCTTGTCTTTAAACAAATGATATTTATTTTCCCCCTATAGAAGATAGCCCAGTGGTCATACAAATAGGGACTCATGAGTACACGACCACAAATATCTAAAGGGACTACATCAGCTTCTACCTCATCTACAAAGTTTGCAGTGATAGCAAATCTTAACTTCTATTGTTTAGTTACCTGTAACTATGCATCATCGCAAACCCATCCAAGAGGATATGGTTTTGGATGAGGTGTTGTAGTCAAATTAAGCTTTTTAAAAACTTCCTTAGATATCAAATTAACTTGAGAACCCATATCAAATAATGCATCAACCTTAGTATGCTTGATAACAACTCAAATGTGAAATAATTCATTCCTTTCCTTATCATTATTAGGAGAAGATTATTTACTTGTACTTGCACATATACTAGAAGAACTTATAGCTAATGAAAGAGATATACCTTTTCCTTTACCTTGAATCCTAGTAGCAATAATCTTTGTCTCATCTCTAGAGTCAAATCCAAGATGTTGTTGAGTTATAGCAACAGTCTTTTGTTTGCCTTTGTTTCCACCAAATCACTTCAGCCTCTTTTTAGGATGCAGCTTCTAGCACTTAGAATCATCATGACCTTCTTTTTTGCAATGTGAGCATGTGGATTTCTCACCCTCTTTTGTGGCTATCTTCTTACCCTTTCCTTTGCCTTTGGACTTTTCCTCAAACTTAGATGGATTTTTATTAGACTTTTCAATGAAAGTACCTTTGCCCCTTGACTCTAAATGTGTTTCCTGGACAGATACTTCATCCAAATTACATGGATTCAAAACCAAACTAGAATGTCTTAGGTAAGAAAAAAGACCACCTATATGCTTGAGTAAAGTGTCCTGGGTATACAATGGGACATTTAATAAAATAGTCTTTTTACAAAATTCACAGGTGTAATATATCCTAGACAGACTAACCTTTCCCTTGCCTAAAATGTTGCCAATTCATCATTAATTGTTGCATATGGCCTAGGGGTAGAATTGCTTCTTTAAAGCACTAACAAATTTTGACCAAGACAGATTAAACTTACCATGTTGTGAAGTTTCATGCTGAGTCCTACTCTCTTGCCAAGTTAGAGCTACACCACCTAATCAAAGAGTGCCTAACTAAATTCTATCAACATCATCTACAAGGTTTTGAATTCAACAGTAGACTTCTACTTGCTAAATCTAGTCATCTAGTTTTTTGGCATTTAACTCCCCACAATATTTTGGCAACTCAAACTTTACATCCAACTTGATTCAAGGCTTATGTCCACCATTAAGAATATTACAAGACTTAGAATAGATAGAAGAAGGAGAAGAGGGGGGAGAAGGAGAAGAGGGAAAAGAAGGAGGTGTTGTTGGTGGATCATGATCAATGCCTTTCTTTTTCCCTTTGTCTTCGCGAGTTGCATGCCTTCACATATTTTCTTCTCTTTCTTGTGCCAAAACTTCTACAATTAATTATAAATTTTGAAGAGTCTTTTGGATACTTCAGTCTTCTGAACCTTGTCCACCACCTTTATCTTCCATCTAGGATGGTGGATTAACTCTTCATTTTTTTATCTTAGGATTATATTCTTCAAGATCACCTTCGTCTTGATTCAACTTGTATCTTGTTAACATTCAAATATTCAATACTAGTCCAAAAAAAGCTCTGATACCAAATTTGATCTGAATAGGATCTAGGACTATTATAGATGAATGCTAACTAATTGCATAAAGTTAATTTAATTGAATTAAATTAATGTAATTGAAATAAAGGAACAACACAATTAAGCTAATAAAAGAGAAATTGAGAGAGAGAAGATGCAAGAAATTTGATCTTAGAGTTTTTCCATATGGACTACATCTCTGGATCCTACTCCAATAGGGGGACTGATATGATTATCTCCAAAAATCAAGTACAAATGCTTACATAATTAGTCCTTTCAATTACAACAACATTACGATGTTCCAAAGTATGAGACTACTCACTTCACAAATCTCCCTTACTCTCAACACTTGGATGTTCTCTTCATTTTTTGAATAACTGGTAAGAGTCTCCTATCCCCCTTTTTATACAAAAAATTAGCCAAAATGAGGCTATAACCAAATAATATAAAATTAGGGTCTTTAACTAATTACACCCTCAAAATAACCCTTTAACCTTTTAAAAGATTTGGCTTTATGGCAATTTAAGGGTAACAAATTAACCATATACCTTATTTAACATAAGGTTGGTAGGTTGCATAAAGGATAAATAAAATCTACACCATATATATCTTTAGGTGCACATTTGGTGCATCAGTGGTTATCAATTTTGTATGGTTGCCAGTCGAGGGGTTCCAACCTTGCCAACGGCCCCCTATTTGTGGACTTGGCACTATTTAAACTTCAAATAGACAATCATGCATGTAGTACCTACCCTCGTTCACATCTTTTCTGGACATTGTTAATATTATTAGACTGTGATAGACTAGTTTTATGTTGATGGATTAGTGGTATTGTTTTGACACTACCAAACATTATGTTATGGATTTAGTGGTTATATGATGAGATCATTTAGATTTTACATTTCATGCATACATGATGATCATTATACTATTTCAGTTATTATTGATGATTAGATGGATGGTTTATTATCTTATGTGTTTTATTATGGATACTTACCCCATACTTGCATGTGTATGGTGTGCGTGTTTTCTTATTGTATGGCATTTCTGATGTGGTTAAGGAAGCGAGTCATAGTCACCTGCTTAGTCAGGATCTACACAATGCATCACTTCTTTCCATTGTCTATTTAGCTTAGCATATATATATTGTATGTACATGCATGGTTTTTCTATAGGTTGCAGGTACCGGGTATCGACTTCCCTGAATTGCCAAGATGAGCGTACCCTATTATACTATCTCAATGATAAGAGAAGGGAGATAAATTCTCAAGTCCAAATCCCAAACCTTTAAGCCAATTGTCCTAGTATGGTAGGACAAGTATCTGGATATTTTACCCATCGAATGTGTCGAATGACATGATTCATGATTTTTTACCCTTTAGACTGATTTTGAGTGATTTGCTCTATGACGGGTTTTCATATTTTATCTTGGAAGTCTATGGTGAATTTTCTATTAATTAAGTCTTAATAAATAGATTTAATTAATAAATTAATTATTTGAAAAAATTAATATAAAATATCATGTTATTTGATATTTTGATTATAGTTAATTAAATGTGAATTATTGAGAAAAAGGAAAAAAAAGAAAATTAGAAATTAAAATTAATAGTAATAATAAAATAATAATAAAGTAACAAATAAATAATAATAATAGTTATAAAGTTAAAATGAAAGTTATAAATATTTAAATAGAAATTATATAAAAAAGTAAATTGGAGTGATAAGCTTGCATGGGAATTAATGCACTTCTCTATTTCTCATGTGTCAACAACACGGGGGTTAGTGCATCAATTAAGCACATGGTGTCTACAACCCTATGGCTCATCTTGAAGGTTGGAAAAGACCCATGCTTAGTTGGTGACACCTTCCAGCTATTTCTAGAAGCATTCTAGATGTTTCCTGAAAGCTCTTTATATTCAGGCATTCATAGAAGCTTAGACATAGTGTTGGGAGAGCAATTGGAGCATTGGAGGACTCGAGAATTCTGAAGAAGGGAGGAGCTTGCTCTATAGATTTTCTGAGGAAGAGCGATTTAGCATCAGAATCCTGGTAGATTCTTGTGATTTTATTTATGCTATTTTCACATCATGCGTTCTCTGTCTTCTTCGTGTCTTCCATATGTCTTCTGAGAAGTTTCATATTTATATGCATTCTCAATATGGGTAGATTAATTGGAGAATTTTATATGCATTCTATAATGCAAATATTTTATTCTTAATTGTAGATATAATCTTTGTGGAAAAAAAAAACATACATGGTTATATATTGCGATCTGCATACATATACATATATATATATTTATATATTTATATATATGCATATGTATACATTTATTATGAATCTATTATCAAATTTGAATATATATATGTACATACATACATACATACATATATATATATATATATATATATATATATATATATATATATATATATATATATACATATACATATACATAAATATATATATATATATACATATACATAAATATATATATATATATACATATATACATATACATATATATATATATACATATGTATATATATATACATATATATATACATATGTGTGTGTGTATATATATATATATACTGATACATATATATATATATATAACTATGTATATTTATATATAATGCACCGAATTGAGTGATTGATAAATTACAGTGGGAGATTTAATAAATCGTAAAGCGATTCATATCGCATGAAACAAGTATATATTATAATGTCATGGGCACGATTCGTAACCCGCGCTTGCGGAAGGTAGAGATACGCTATCGCAGGTTTGCGGCGACAAGGGTACTATGTACCTACTGTCGGTGCAGTGCCCGCGACCACAGGTACTACGTACCGAAGCAAGTGTTTTGAGGGTTATTAATGTTAATGTGATGCAAGGAAAAAATGTTTATGTTAAAACGTTTATATACAATCGATTTCTCATTGCTATATAATATGATGTCAATCAAATTTTGCTAAATCGATTTTATAAAATGTATTAATATGTTTACATATGTATGTATATATATATATATATATATATATATATATATATATATATATATATATATATATATATATATATATATATATATATATATATATATATATATATATATATATATATATGTATGTATGTTATTTATAAATTTAAGTTATTATTATTTGATAAATGATTTATATTGAAGATTTATTTTCATAAGGTGACTCTTTAATAACTTTCAATTATTTAATAATTTAATTATTAAATAAGGAATTGATAGTTGGGTCGGGGATGTATCAAACAAATATTATAAATTGGAAAATGGATATTTTTAGTTCTGTTAAGGAAAACTTCTATCCAAAAATAATATATGTGTTCCTCCATTCATTCTTCAGACTTGGAAACTTAAACTGAGATCTCTACATTTAAATTTAAGTTGTAAACTTGGTAAAACCAAAACATGTGTTTGCATTGTGTATTCTTTATGCTATTGTTTTGGGTTTTGGGTTGAGTAGTGTTGACCAGTATAGGACGTTTACCAGAGGCTTGGGGGTTATGTGATTGTGGTGACATGATGATGTTTTAATCTCGATCTTTATAAACCCAACCATGGTTATGTGATAGAATGCTCTATGTATTGGTTGTGATTACTGATTGTTATAGTTGAGATTCTTATGTATGAGACACTTGACTTAACCATTATTTTGGTCATCGATCAGTTATCCTTGGTTATTTTCTAGTCGCCATGATGGGACTGTAATGTGGATTTATTTTGATGATGTCATGTTGTGACATGTTTGACTCAACCATTTTTGGAGTCTTCGATCAGTATGATTGAGATATATATTTTGGTTATTGAGAACCATTGGATATTTGATTATCAGTGATACTTCAGTTGCCAATAGAGAGCTTTTGTGTTCATGATTTTCTATGGATGTTTTCTTATGGAGATTTGATGCTTTTATGCATATTTGATGATTTTATGGATTATATTTTATGATTTTGAGATTTATGAGTCCATGAGCATTAGGGTAGGATATCTGCATGTAGCGATGGGAAGTGGCTTGCAATGGGGGCCGGGGCCCTAAGAGGCTACTAGGGTAACTCATTGTAAGTTGGATTAATAAGTGATAACATTCACACCTAATACTAACTGAATGAACCTAAAAAGATAAGTGTTTTTCTCTCACCCATGCCTTGAGTGCTTGTACAGGCTAGGATGGGAGTAGTGAGACACATGGTTGCGACCTTGCATTTCGTAGTATGCCTCGTCAGTATGAGAGGATACTAGTGGCCGCATGAAATCAGTATGGACCTGTGGAGTTTAGCTAACTACCAGGGTAAATTTTACATGATAATTGCGATTACACTTTCCCGCTTGCATGGTAGGTTCCTACATGTCATTGTGTGCCTCTGGGATTAGATGTCAGATTTTGTGTTTGGAACCTTTGAGTTAGTATACTTTTAGGATTCCTGGACTTAAAGAGATATGTGCTATGTGATTTTGATAGCCTGTTTGGGACTTGAGAGTATCTCCTTAGCATGGTGGGAGTGGACCACTTAGGTACCACATGGTCGGGTGGTAGTGTAATTTCCACTCTTATCATTTTGAGATTCATAGAGACATCGTGGCTGATGCGTCCTTCATAATGGTGGATATGTATCCTTTTTCATTGATGATTAGCATATGTTAGATGATGTTATCTTATGCTTTTATTTTCATGTTAGATTACTTTCTACATATGATGGTGTATTTATTAGGAGTGACATTCCTACTATGTTAATACTGATGATCTCTTCGATGATTTGGAATGTTACGCATGGAGGGATGGCTAGGATCCACGATGGTCTAATGATACTATTGACAGTTGGGAGGAACTGTGCACTTAGTTTATTATGTTTGATATTTATGATGGATGTATATGTTTTCTATGATGATGTATCATGTGTATCATGTGATTAACTCTACTTTGTTGTATCATGGATTAGAATAGGATGATGTACCTTATTCTATGTATGTATATTGTTTTGAGCTTGTCATACCCTGTGACATTTATAGTGGATGATTGAGTATTTGAAATGTAATATATAAACATTGGACTTATCATTATTATTTCATATAGATGTTTTAAATGATGGATTCATGTATGTAATTCAACGTTAAGGGATCTTAAAGAATGTAATATGTTATGTATGTTATGTTTAATTTCAGATGGTCATTAATATTGCTTCCGTTATTGTGCATGAGTTATTTATATGGTATTTAGTTTCAAACAAAAAAAAATGCTATTAAACTTAGTGAAATTATAGGTTAATTCTTTGGATCCCTTGGCAGGGCATTATAATGCATAATAAGATTAGATGCAAGCAAGTGGTGCAATGGCCACTAGCTTGGTTTTGGTGACCAGTGATTAAAGGTTCGACCCCCACTGACGACCAAGCTTTGCCACCATTATTTTAACTTTTTTTTAAAAAAAATTATGTTAGATCCCCTTCAAACTTTGATCGGGTGCCATTTTGGCATACAAACTCTATTTTTAAGAAAAAAAACATCATCAAAGAGCTATTGACAAGACCTTCAATCTAACACTACCTTTGACCAATTCAATGGAGTATGAATTTTTTTCCTTTTTGATGGCCTCTATACCTAAATTTGACCAACCTTTGACTAGCCATAACTTTTTCATATAGACTCCATTTTCACCCGTTCAAATTGCATTAGGTCTAAAATTTCAAGGACTTCAATCTAATGCTAATTATTGGAGTTTTGGAGATACTTCAATTTTTGGTGAAAATATCCCCCAGGTCATTTTGGAATTTCATGTACAATCCATTTCCATCCATCTCTTTTTTTCTAATGAAATTCTATGAGTCCATCATCTTTTGACTGCATAAATAGTGAAGTTGACATGGACATAAAAGATGGCCTGACAACCACCCCAAGCAACCTTGATAGCACCAAATGCAGGGCTTGTTCATGTTCATACCACAACTTTGTAACACAATTATATTGGTATAAATTCCTATCATTTCATATTAAAAAAAATAGTGTACCTCAATAGTTGTCGATCTATAATGGAGGCAACTTGTGTATTATCTTGCTAACCATAGTCTTGCCATACAAATTTTCTCAGTGCAATCTATAGAAACAAGATTATTAAGGGTAAATATGACTATTAATGAAACACTAAAACTTTCTTTTAACCAAAAGAATTTCAAATTTGAGAAAAGTTATACTCAATTTATTTCAAGCAAAGTTTATTGACTTAACTATAAATTGAATAAGGTTTCCATTTTTGTCAATGAAAAATAGTGCATCCTTAGTTGTAACCTTACAATATTGACCATGGACATCCCACAGTGATCTTAGTGTCACTTTTCTTCCTCCTTCTATGGTACTATAGTTGAACCATATTAATCTAGTAGCATTCCTCTCAGAGATGAAGAGATTACCATAATTGTCAACAACAAATAAACTACCATTATATACTCCTGATATGCTATGAACAGCATATGAATGATTGTGTTTCAACCAAATCCATAATTTTTCATTCAAAATGTGCTCAAAGGTTATCCCATCATCTATCACCAAGAATAAGGATCTATCTAGTTGCATAACACAAATTTGGAAAAGGGTGTCAATATTGTTATTGGATTTGTACATATCATTGGTTTCAGAATGTAAACTATGCCTATGAATCTTTTGAATAGAAGAATGGCTCTGATAAGCTCTTCCTCTTTTCCTTCTCATTGTTGACAAGATTCCAAAATCAATTGTTTCATCTTGACCTTGTGCAACCTTGAGCCCTTCAACATAGTTCCAAGGTCCTTGAGACTCTATACAATATCCTGCATTTCCACCTTCACTTTTAGGTGAATCTATTACTGATCATTCATAACTAGAAAATAATTTTCATCGAAACACACTTTGTAGAGATGGGCCAACATCTTCCCCACCAAGTCTTGCCAAATGAAGCTCCCCAAGTCGACCATCATGTAATGGAAAAACAATCCTACCAACCTGAAGCAACACTCCTGGAATAGATCTTGCAACTTTAGCATCAAAAGGTTGTCTATGGTCTATCCACTTTGAAGGCATCATATTTCTTTGTGCTATACCTATCTTTTATTAAAAGTAGAATATATGAGAAAATAAGAAGCATTCAGATAAGAAAACTAATCAAAGTTTGATAGAAAGAACTTGAGGATAATACCACATGAAATATAAATTGATATGTGAAAAAGAAAGGTCAAAGTGAATGGGGTTTTCATATTCCACATGTTTTGTGATGAAATTTTTGGCTCATATTAGTTGCATAGACAAATTTGACTCTAGAAAACCAAGTGCATTTGACATCTATAACCACAAAGAGTTTTATTCATGCTACTAACATAAACAAGAATATTGCTTCTACTTGACATTCATAACCCATATAAGCATAACATATTATGTATTACTAGACATTATGTGCCACATCTATTTGGGTAAACATTGAGCTATTGAATTCATTGTAAATTACATATGCATGCTAATTATAGCCATAATTTGATTGAAAACAATTAACACCCAGAATAAAAGGTAGCATCATCAAGAAAAATTCTTCTTACAACATCAAATGCTTTATAGATTTCTCTTTCAAATGGTCCACATTTAATTCATAAATCATGATTAGCTAGTCCTTAGAAGTCATAATTTAACACTAATTGCTTAAATAAATGTTCCCAAAAAGCACATTTAATAAGTTATCAATTTTACACCATGGTATCTTACAAAAATTTTCCCATTAAAGCTAACATAGGTTATTAATTTTATAAATGGGTTTTCCTTGAGTCCAATTTATGTTATAAATATTAGAGATATTTTCTAAAACATCCATGTGAGCTCATAAAGCATAAAGAAGTCAGTTTCCAAGAATACAAAATAAGAAATGCTATTAAATAAATGAAACTTCATGCAATGTAAAATATAGTGGTGGCATTTTCACTAGAAAGAACCAGATGCAAAAAAAATTAAATCCATAGGAAAAATAAATGGTCACATTTGAAACCTAAACTATTTCTTGCATTTATGTGTGCCAAACCAATTTTTTTTGTCTCTCAAGTTTTGTCACATCCCAAATTTCATGGGCATTCAATCAAAAAAATCACCCTAATTTTCAAAAATAGCAGCTTCTCCATTGCTCAACTTGCTTCTGATTTTTTGGTAAAAACTTAATATTTTTAACCATAGACCTCAGCATAGATGAAATTATTTTATTTCTTTTGACTCTCAACCTACAAAGCAAGGTGCATAAAACCAAAAAGACCTAGATATTTGGTTCTTGGCCTCTTCACCCCAAATGCAAGGTAGGCATGTGATGGTGGGAGTACTTTAGGCATTAATTAAGAGCTTTCATTCTACAAGAAATTTCTTAAAAGTTGCCAAAAAAGTTTAAAATGCTAATTTATTGAGAAAAACAATGTGGTTAATAGCAAGTATTTTCTCCAAAGGTCTATACTTGAGATTCTTATGCATGTATCAATTCCAAATGTAGTAATATTTTATTAGGTTTGAAAGAAAAACATTCACCTCGATGCATGGAATAGGTTTATGGCTTGTTTTTGCTTCTTACTGGTAAAAGTGTCAAGAGAAACGTAGAATTTTATGGTTTTCACCAACAAATAGAGACCGGTGGCTATATTCACATCTTATGGCTCAAAGAATTCAAATTTTTTATATATTTGCATTAAAAAGAGAGAGTAGACCTAAAAATTTTGGAAGTTGGTACTCATATGTTAACCCTACTATGGTTGTCAAAAATAATGAGAATGTCTTTATTCCAGATGCTTCATTTACCAAAATAGGCCCTAGCACTAGCTGACTGACAAAATAATGTGCCCTAGGCATTAAGGCTAAGAAATCATATTGTTGTGACCAAAAGACCAGCTCTGGCAAATCCGATGTGAATACCTTGTGATTAGGGAGCGAAGATGACCTAATTGTAAGAAGAATGATGAAGGATCCACTTCCCCATCAATTTTTGCCCCTCTGTAATGTGGCTACGAATAAATACCAATGCCATGACTAACACTAGTAGTAATCCCAAACCAAGAAACATCAAAATATGCAACCATTTTTGTCTCTTCACCAAAACTTTAACTAGTTATTTCAATCTCAATTTCAATTTCATAAAAAAATTTAGGGAATCCATTTGCAAATTAAAACTTAAACCCTTAACCATCCTCCAGCTCCTTCACACTCTTGGTCAAATAATTTTTCATTTTAAAGTTAAAGCTTGTGTTGGTAAAAATTTTGACCAACACAGGTTAGATTTTTTTTAGAAAAGAAAAATTACCTTCTACAACCTGACCAACCTAAACCTTTTTAAGTGATGGTCAAAATTTTTGGTAGAAAAATAAGGTCAAATGTAGGAGTGAAACCTTTTTGCAACAACTCTTGCACTTGTCTATTAAGTTCTTCATTCTCTATAGGTGTCAATCTATATGGTGCTTTATTTGGAAAACTAGCTCCAGGAATCAAATCCATACAATGAATTGTACTCCTTATTGGTGGTAAACCATCAACTATATCATCTACAACAATATCTTTATACTCATTCAACAAACCTCCAATTTCTTCTAGCACTTGGTCAATACTACCAGTTGTCACTCGACCACCATTGACTTGTACTCAACCACTATTGGCACAACTTGGGCTCCTCAAAATTATAGCGAAATAGACTTGATTCTTCTTCATCTCCTTTTCAAATTATTTTCCATTAACCATGAAAATTCTCATATTATTACAATTAACATCATCTGGACTTTCAATAAAAGATAGCAATATTTGCTTCTTCCCATTCACCCAAATAGTATATTAATTTAATCTTCCATTATGTATAACATATCTATCATATTACCAAGGTCTATCAAATAGAATATGACAACAATCCATAAGCATAATATCACACAAAACTTCATCAAAATAATGTCCATTCTTGAACTTCACAATATATTGATCACTTACCAACATCTTATGCTCATCCTTGATCCATGAAACATGATAGGGTTTAGGATATTTTAGCCTCTATAACTAAAATTTTTTAACCAACTCTTCTAATGCCAAATTTGTACAACTTCCACTATCAATGATTACCTTGTAACATTTTCCATCCATCTTACATCTAGTTTTGAAAAGACTTCTCCTTAGGACAGGTTCCTTATTACTTAAGATTCTTCTCACCATCAGATTTTCTCCAACCTTAGGTCGACTTGGTGAACCCTTAGTGTCTCCTTGAATCATAATTTTTTTGTTAACTTTCGCACTTCCATAAGATCTACACTCAAAGGATATATGCCCTTCTTTGCCACATCTAAAACAATTACCATGAAAACCATCTCTAGAATAGAAATTACATCTTCCTTGGTAAGAACATGTACCTCCTTAGTAGGAATCACCACCTTTCCACTTGGCCTTACCTTTATCATTATTCTTCCATTTAGATTTCCCTTTATCTTACAAAGAACTATTAGATCTACCACCTTATACATAAGATCTACCTTTGCCTCTCTAGAATCTACCACCTCTACCTCTTTGTCTTTCTTCGTGCTTCTTTGTCAAGGTCTCCTGATCCTTCAAGGCATATTGGTATGCTTCTTACACGCTTTCCAATTTCATAAAATGTATCTCATCTTGAATTCTAGATCTCAATCCATTTAGATACCTTACAATTTTATCAACATCATCATCCACATCTCCAGATCTGATGTCCAATCTATAGAATTCCTTAGTATACTCCTTCATAGTCATGTCTCTTTGTCTTAAATTTTGCATCTTTCTCAACAAGTTATATTGGCAATCAATAGGAAGAAATTTTTTCTTTACCTTGTTCAACATTTTCACCCAAGTTCATATCTTCTCCTTTCCTCTTGTTTGTCTATCACTTTTCAAATTCTCCTACCATAGTGAGGCACGACCTTTCAATCTTGTAACTACAATCTTCGCCATCCTATTATTAGGAGTATTTTCATACTCAAAGAATTTTTCCATTTTAAAGATCCAATCCAACACAACATTATCCAATTTCCCATAATAAGGAACAACTTCTATAGCAAGTTTTGAATTTTCTCTAGACAATACTCTCAAAAACCTTGCTTCATCTTGATCTTCTTCAAGATCTGGATTAGGGTTTGATGCTACTACTTCATGATCACTTACAACATCAAGATGTGCTCCTATCTTCTAGGTAGTCTCTATAGCATCTAATCTAGTTGCAATTTGTCTCAATGTATCTAATATTGCATTATCAACATCTCCTGTAGCTCAAACCATCTTTACAAATCAGGTTCCTATAAGATTGTAACTCTCTGCAAATTGTAGGTTAGATCCTTAGATCTACTACTCCACAACCCAAATTCACCTAGGGTTCTACACAATCCAGTCTCCACAAGGTGAATATCTACTCTGATACCACCTAATACAAGGAGGTATGAAGAACTAGTGCCAAAGACACACCCATCTATTCAAACTTCTTGCATAGAGTCAACACAACAAAAATAAAAACAAATATAAACAACTCAAGAGAAAGATGAAGTAAAAAAATTGCATTCATATATTCATCCAAAAATCAATTACATATCTAGCAATAAGGCCTTCTAGATTACAACCATATATAATTTTTAATTACAATCTTCAATGATTCAACTTTTCATTCTTCTCCTCCCTTCTTTGAGTCCCCTCTTAAGATTCTAACCAAGATCTCTTAAATACATGCATGGCCACAAGTCAGCCAATTACAAATAAAACAAAATAAAGTCTCATATTAAATGCTAGGCTAAACCACAAATCAGTTCGCAATAGATATTAACACTAAATTCAATGCAAATATTGGCCTCAATAGGAAACACACACATACAACTCAGCAAATGAAGGCTCCATGAAATACTAACACTCGACATCCAAATGAACTCAACATCAATATGAAATCTTCAACCAAAAAAACTTGGTAACCATATGAACTCGACATCCAAAGGATGACTTGGCAACCAAAGAACACTCGACAGCAACTATGAACTTTGCATCAACTAGGAAGGTCAAGATTCACTAAACAGTCATCACCCACTAAGAATTCAATAATGCAAGACATTGCAACTCTACAAAAACTAAGAAAACTAAAAACATGTAGGATAGTAGTGCAACCCAAGATGCTCTTACATCACATTTAATGACAACATATGTTCATAATCATCTTGGGACCCTTAGGGAAAAATTTCATATGTTGAATGGGTCAAAAGGGTTCATAGGTTATCTTTTGACCTATTTGATGATAACATATGTTCCTAGGGGATGCATGGCTTCATTGTGTAATAGATCCCTTGCAGGAAACATTCTTGATACCATCCTAGGAAGCGATGGGAGCGGACAACGATGGGAGCAGAGAGAGTGAGTGTTTTCAAAATTCAAATTCATGCAAGAGCGGGAATTCCTTGGATGGTCAGTTTTGGACTGCTAGACTAGAGCACAGACAACAAGATGGAGGCTGTCTGGCTGCTCCTGGCATTGGGGACAAGTCAAAAAGCACAGTTGGGGGTCTAACTGTCCTAATCAAGGAAGCATCCAAGTTTCCTCTAGCCTCCAAATCAAATGTGCAAGGACCCACAAAATGGTCCTCACTATTTGGGGTTAAACCCTCTAGTAAGTCCTCTTTCCTGCCTGTTAATACTATTCAGAACTCGGAGACTGGCTCTTGTGCGATAGCCATCCTAGATGAGATAGTGGATCACAATATTCAGACTATGGCTTCTACTTTGGTTGGGAAATTTTTGGGGCCTAGACCAAGCATTGATGAAGTTAGGCAGCTCATAAAACATAAATGGGCTCTCAAGGGCCAGGTCTCGGTCATGACTATGGCAAAAGGCTTTATGTCTTTCAATTTCACTTGCTTGGAAGACCTTGCTAATATTCTGAGTGAAGGGCAATGGGCCATGGGTCATTCTTCCCTTGTGCTCCAGAAATGGTCCTCTTGCATGAGCTTGAACGATTCTTTTTTCGCCCAAGCTCCAGTGTGGGTAAGACTGCGAGAACTGCCACTTGAATACTGGAATGAGGACATTTTGGGGGTATAGCTACGACTTTTGGGGAACTTCTCTCAATGGATCCAATCACTACTTCCAAGCGTCGCCTCAACTTTGCATGCATCTGCATTGGGGTGAGAGATGGAACTGACATGCCTGAGTTCATTGAACTTCATTCCAAACTTGGAGTGCACAACCATAAAATTATCTATGAAATGATCCCCTTTGCATGCTTCCTCTGTTTGAAGGTAGGTCATAAGGTCCACCAATGCCCCAATGAAGCAAAGAAGAAGATCGCAAAACCAACCATCCTTGATCAAACCAAGAAAATTGCTACACACCCTTCTGGTAAGTAAAAGATGAAGATTCTATGGAGGCACAAACTTTTTGTGGTGCAGGGGAGAAAAGCAGTAAGCCTAAAAGACGCAGTAGCAAAGGACACTATTCAAAAGGATCCCCCCAAGGAAAATGTTGTCTCCCCCCCCCCTTGAATAGGGCCCTATATTAGAAAAGTTAATCTCTAACCTGTTGAAAGACCCTGAGGTGCAGGTTAGCTCCCCCTCCTTAGCCACAGGTCTCGCTGTGGAGCAGAATCTCCCTCTGGAAACCATAGTACAATTTTGTCCTGTAGCGAACGAAGCCCCTCTTTTGGTTGCTACTATGTCGTATTGCCTAGAATGGGAATCCCTGGCCTAGAATGAGGAATCCCAAGCTAAGTGTCTTCCTCTTGAGAACATTGTGGCTTCTCCGGGGGTCACCTCTGGCAAGGGGGGACATTTTGCAGCCCCTATAGGTATTGAGGCCAAGCTTAATCTCCTCATTAAGAACACTGATCCATCTCAGCTAGCCCTTTTGGAAGATAGGTTAGATAATAGTGCGATCGATAGCCTTGATGACTGGTGCATGGTCAAGAAGAAAAAGAAGAACCAGAAGAAAATTTCCCCCCCCTATCGCTTGCTTCAACCAGAAGCAGGGTTAAAGCTGATATTGGATCACCCCCCAAGGGAGAAGGAAGAAAGAACTTAAATTAGATACTCCAAGAAGAAATAAGAAGGAACCTGGTAGATGGCAGCTAGAGGTCCATCAAGGATTTCTCAGGAAGTAAGAAATGAAAGTTATCTCATGGAACATAAGGGGTCTAAATGGGGCTCAGAAACAGGTACTCATTACAAATATGATTAGAGACCAAAGACCTGACTTTCTATTGTTACATGAAACTAAGATGAAAAGGGACCTAGTAAGAAGGATATCTTTTAGTAAAACTTTTTGCTATGAAGCTTCTAATTCGGATGGAGCTTTAGGTGGTGTCCTAACCTTGTATAACACTAGAGCTTTCAAATTAACTACTCTTTACAGATTAACCAATGCTCTTCTTTGTAATGTTTCTCACATCCAAAGCAATGATTCTTGGATTATCCTTAACCTATATGCCCCCAATACCAAGAAAGAAAGGAATTGCTTCTGGACTAAGCTTCTTGGCATCTTATCTAATTGCAACCTAAATAAAGGGATTATAATGGGGGACTTCAACTTGCCTCTATCTGATGCAAACAAAAGGGGGGGTCAGGCCCTGGACCAGGATAGCAAATACGACCTTGCTTCTTTCATATCAGAATCTTGTTTTCTTGGATTTGGACCTTCAAGGTGGCAGCTTCACTTATTCTAATAGAAGAATTGGGGGTGATAGTATCCAAGTTCCTCTTGATAGAGCCCTCATTTCCCCCAAATGGCTCCTCTCCCACTCCTGTAGATTATCCCTCCTCCCCAGGGTGGGCTCTGATCACTCCCCAATTTCCCTTTCTGCCTCCCCCCTTTCCAGCAATAAGGCCTTCCCTTTCTGCTTTGAGAAAATGTGGCTCTCATACCTTGTGCTAGAAGACAATATTTCCCTTTGGTGGAGCATCGAGGTTGAAGGAACTGCTATGTACAGAGTTGCCTAGAAGCTGAAAAATGTGAAAAGAAACATCAAATCATGGAATAGAACTGACTTTGGCCACATTTTCCAGGAGAAAGATGAGATTTTTGATCAAATCTCTTCTATTTAGGATTAAATCCAACATTCAGGATACAATGCACATAATAGCCAGCAAGAAAAGGCCATCCTTTCGGATCTGCACAACATCATATCTAAGGAAAAGCTTTTCTAGAAACAGAGATCAACAGTCAATTGGTTGAAGGAAGGAGACCGCAATACTAGATTTTTTCACCTGACCACCCTCAAGCACCAGGCTAATAATAGAATATCCAACATTATAAAGGGCCAGGCTCAGATTACCAAAGAGGATGAAATTGAGAAGGAAGTTGTCTGCTACTTCTCATCTCTCCTCTCTGTTGATCCTTCCCTCTCTAGGTTTGAACAAGAGGAAATCCTTGCGACCATTCCCCCAATTCTTCAAGACTACTATAACTCCTTATTGAAAGCTATCCCCTCCATGGAGGAAATCCATTAGGCCCTCTTCTCTACTTTCTTCTTTCAGATCTTTTGGAATGTTGTGAAATTGGATGTGGTTAAAGCAATTTAGGAGTTCTTTGGAGCCAAAAATTTGCTTAAAGAACTTAATGCTACCTTTCTGGTTCTCATCCCCAAAATCTTGGGTGCTGATTCTCTAGATAATTTAGGCCCATTAGCCTCTGCAGTTCCTTCTATAAGATCATTGCCAAGGTTCTCACTTCCAGGCTCCTTAGAGTTCTCCCTCTGATTATCTCTCCATAGCAAACCGGCTTTGTTATAGGCAGGTAGATCCTTGATTCAATTGTTTCAGTTCATGAGGTCATCCACTCTCTTGAGGTGGGTAAAAAGGAAGGATTCCTTCTTAAGCTGGACCTATCAAAAGATTATGATAGGGTTGACTAGAATTTTCTCTTTATTGTTCTCCATGCCTTTGGCCTCGATGATCAGGTTTGCAAACTCATATCTTAGCTTGTGTCTTCTCCATCTCTGTCAGTTCTGGTCAATGGCCACCCCTCTCCTTTTTTCTCCCCCTCTAGGGGTCTAAGGCAAGGAGACCCCATCTCTCTAGTCTTGTTTGTTATCATGGTGAAATGCCTTGGCAGACTCATTCAGAAGAAGATCAAGGACAGGTGTCTAGTGGGTTTGAGGCCTTCTTTGGGTCCTTCCTCTTTCACTCATCAACAATTTTTGGATGACACTATTTTGGGGGGAGAAGCTTCAGTAAGCATCCTTAATTCCTACACCTGGGGTTTTGGCCAAGCTATTAACTTAGATAAAAGCTCTGTCTTTTTCCTCAACACTCCTCTGGAGAGGCAGCGGAAAATTGCTCAAATTTTGGGTTGTGGCATTGGGTCCCTATCGGCAACTTATCTTGGGCTTCCTCTAGGCTCCAAACCCCTAGAATCCTTTTGGAATAGCATAATTGACAACTTCAACAAGAAACTTGCTAGCTGGAAAGGGGCCACCCTCAGTCAGGCAAGTAAATGCACCTTGGTTAACTCGATTCTCGAGAACCTTCCCACCTATGCCCTCAGTCTCTTCAAAATTCCAGCTAAGTTTGCAGATAGAATGGAGAGGATTTAGAGGGACTTTCTCTGGACTAGAACTGATGACCACAAGAGATATCACCTGGTTGCTTGGAACCAAGTTTGCTTGCCCAAAAGCCAGGGAGGTCTTGGAATCAGGAAAATTTCTCACCTTAATCAATCCCTCTTAGCTAAACTCCCTTGGCACATCTTCCAAGGCACAGGGGTCTAGAGGGATATTTTGGCTGAGAAATACTTGTGAGGCCTATCTCTCTCCTCCATTTTCCAGGGGGCCGAGCTACCGTTGGGTTCTTACATTTGGAAAGGTATTCTGAAGGCCCTTCCCCTTGCCAAATCTAGGGCCAAACGGAAAGCTAGAATGGGAGACAAAATTGTTTTCTCGTAGGACAACTGGCTTTTTTAGGAACCTCTCATTAACCATCCTTCATTTGGCAGATGGGTTGATTAGGCAATAGGTAGATATGGCTTGCTGGTTAGGAACTACAGAAATGGGAATGATTGACACAATCTAGTAGAATTTTCACAAGATCTTGAGCCATTGATGGCATCTTTGAATGCTATTAACATCAACCAGATAGGTGATGCCTTAGTCTAGGGAGACTCTTTTGGAGGCCATTATACTGTGGCCTCAGGCTATCTTTCCCTTGTGGGAACAGGGGAGAAACCTATTTGGGCCAAGGCTTGGACCCCTAGATTAACACCCAAAATCAACATTTTCTTTTGGCTCCTCTTGAAAGAAAAACTCCTTACCCTGGATAATTTAGCCAAAAGAGGCCAAATTATTCCCAACAGATGTTGCCTCTATAAAAATGACCTGGAAATGGTTAATCACATTTTCATTCACTGCCCCTTCTCCTCTAGAGTGTGGAGTCTTCTGACTTCCAATATTAACTCCTACTGGTGCCTACCAACCAGCATCCAGAATTTCTTCATTTAGTGGAGAAGCAACCACAAAGGCCTAGAATCCCAAATTTTGAGTTCCTGGATTGTCCCACACTTCTGCTGGGGAATCTGGAAGAAGTGCAACAACATGATTTTTAGAGACAGAGAAGCTCCTAAGGGTATAATAGCAGAGAAAATTGATAGCCTCATGAAAGAGAACTATGCCACAACTAGAGATGGAAACATAAACGACAGAGGGAAAATTAAGACCAAGAAAGAAGACAAGATCAAAAGAAGACAGCAGGTTTCTTGGTCCTTCCCCCCCAAAAACTGGCATTAAGCCAATTTTGATGGAGCATCTAAGGGGAACCCAGGCCCTGCTGGATGCGGTGGAATCATAAGAAATAGCTTGGGAGGGGGCATTGCTGCTATCTCCTCCCCTATTGGTCACCAAACCAACCATTTGGCTGAAGCTAGTATAGCCAGACTCACTGTTAAGCTAGCCATGGAATCAGGAATCGAACAACTGTGGCTTGAAGGTGACTCCCTAAATAAAATTAATTGTATTTTAGGAGTTACCAAACCATCATGGACCATTGAAAGCATAATTGAGGACCTAAAAAAGGACTTGAGAAAATTTAAAAATTACCACGTCAGCCATGTCTATTGTGAAGCTAACGTGGTTGCTGATTGGTTCACCAACGCAGTGGTTACATTAAACTCGGTGATGACGTGGGGCAACAATACTCATTTTTGACAGTGGCTATTGAGCTCATCCAAAAGGAGGAAATTCAAGGTACCAACTCAAAATATTTTTATGATGATGACACATGCTAAATCATGTATTAAAAAAGGAATTAATTGGAGTTATGCAGAACCCCCACCACTTCATAATAACATGTATGGATTACACGAGCAGAAGAAAGCCAGAGTTAAACCCAAAAACATGTGCATTAATGCTCTTGTCCTTAGCGATTTGTCCATCTTTGAGCTCTGCAATTCTATTTAGGGTTTAGGGTTAGAGCGGCATAATTTTGCTATGGTGGGAGAAAGGATTCGAAGAGAGCCATGGGGAGAAACAGAGAGCTGGAAAGAAGAAGGGAAGGTTTGGAAAAAACTCTAGAAAGGCGGCATAACCAGCTTCATGGAGAGGCTCCATGGTTTCAACGTGGGGGTTACCAAGATTATGGTTGAAACCTGGCACAATGAAAAGGTCATAATTGATGGCATCTCCCACCAAATCACAGAGGGTCTCATTGTGAAAGTGACTGGCTTCTCCCAAGAAGGCATTAGCTTCTTCATGGATAAGAAGATGTCCGCCAATGCTGTCAACGCTTTCATCAAGAATGACAAGGAGAAAAGAAAACTGGTGAAGATTGACACCTTCTATGACATAGAGTCCATCAAGAAGTTCTGGGGGCTTGTTCTGAGGATCATCATAGATTATGTCACTTTGGAGCCTAGGTTTGATCGAGTCAGAACCCATCATTTTGTTCTGCTTAATCATTTTAGACATAAAGTGAAAATCTCCTTTCCTTTCTATATTTTTACTTCTATGACTAAGAATATAGAGAGTTATAAAAAATGTCCTGTCAAGAATCCCACCCTTCATGAAGGTCTTTTGCTCCTTATTTTTGAATTTTTGAAAACCCAAACAAGAGTCAGGCCCATTGGGGCTTCGGGTGGCTCCTCCGAGGACACTGCTAGCTCTGAATCTGGGGAAGTGCGTGTTGTGAAATCTGTCAAGTCTAAAACCCCAAAAGCCAAACCCTCTCCCTGCTTCCCTAGTAGGAAGAGCCCCAGGTGCCCTCCCCCTAACCCCCCTACCCCTCTTCCTTAGGAGTCTAGTGAGGAGTCTGATACGAAGTCAGAGGAAGTGGATTCGGTGGCAAAGAAGGAAAGTGAGTTGGAAGACAATAAGGAAAAATATAATGACAAGAAGGAGGTGACCCCCTTGGTAACCCAGGATAAACCCAAAAAAAGAAAATTGGACCAAACCTCTATCCATGATCATCTCAGAGATAATGGTGATTTGCCCCCCAACCCCACTGCGCCCACCTCCCGCCTGGAGATCCCCATTTTGCCCCTAGAAGAGATGATAGAAATTATGGTTGAAAAGGGAGGGGAGGCCATCAGGAAAAATAAGATAAGAGCCTGGCAAAACTTCAAATGGATAGTGTTAGTATGGGCATTTTTAGAGAACCTGCTAAAATCCAAGTGTTGGGGGATCTCGACAATAGCACCCACTATGACGAGCTCCTTGACTCGACTCTTTTGGTTCTCTTTGACAATGCCCATGAAACAAGTTTCAACTTCCTTGACAATGAAAAGAATAGCTTGATTGACAATTTCTACTCCATCAAGTGGATTTTTCAAGAAATTGAGACTCTGAAGGACAGGTCCAACCAGACCAACAACAGGAGGGAAGTCAAGGATCATGAGGCCAGAGGAAGTAAAGACTAGGTGGTTAGCCAGGAAAAAGATAGAAGTAAGGACCCCAGTGACAATTAGAAGGATAGAATCACCCGGCTTGAGAAAAAGGTCCAAAGGCTGGACTCCGTCCACCAGGTTGTGACAAAATAGATTGTGGATACCCTCCACACATTGAATGAAAATATTGTCAATCTAGGGAACTATCTAACCAATACCGGTCTCCTGGGGAACATGGAGCAAAGCACAGAGAATGAAACCAACTGAGAGGATCCTCAGAAAGAGTTTGGATTCTAGGAAAGCCAGGGGGATCAGTTGCATTTCCCCCCCCACGACCCAGGAGGAGGAGGCCATCCAAAAGGAAAGCGACACTGTAGAAATCCTACAGGTAATGGAGAAGAAGGGACACTAGTCTGCCCGCTAGGCTCATTTCCTGGCCTTTGTTCCCTTGGTTTCGGGCCTTTGTGATTCTAGCGTTCTTAGGCTGTTTATGTTTTTTCTGACTTTTTATGCTTTAAAGTTGTTTAATGTGGTTAAACTTTGGGTTTCAGGATCCTTGTAAAACCTATTTTCCAAATCAAAAACATATGTTCCTAGGGCTTTTGTGACCCCTAGGGACACATTTCATATGTTTAAATGGGTTGAAAGGGGACATGGAGTGACATATGAGCCCTTTACATCCATTCAATGATAACATCTATTCTTAGGGGTCCTAGGATACCTACAAACATATATAATATATTTGAATTAGTTGAAAGGAATCCATTTAATGAAAACATATGTTCCCAAAGGTCCTAAAACCATAGGGACATATCTCATCTATTCAAATGCATTGCAAAGGGTCATATGTACCCTAAGACTCCTTTTCACCCATTTATTGACAACATATGTTACACAGGGTCCTATGAACCCTAAAGACATATGTAATTATGGAGTGGGTCAAAATAGGTCATAAGATGCCCTATGATCCCTTGCAACCTATTTAAATGAATGAGATATGTCCCTAGGGGCCCTAGGACCCCTATGGACATATGTTATAATGAAATGGTTTGAAAAGGGGACAGATGATATCCTATGATCACTTTTTATCCATTCAAACAAATGAGGTATGTTCCTAGGACTCCTAGGGATGTATATTATCATTGAATGGCTCAAAAAATGTCATAGGATACCCTATGACTCCTTTCAACACACTCAAACAAGTGAGATATGCTCCTAAGGGTCCTAGGATCCCTAGAAATGTATGTTATCTTGGAATGGGTCAAAAGCAATCATAGGGTACCCTTTGACCCCTTTCAACTCATTCAAACAAAAGAGATATATCCTAGGACCCCTAGGGACATATATTTTCATGAAATGGGTTGAAGGGTCATATGATACCCTATGATCCCTTCTGAGCCATTCAAATGAATGGGATATGGCTCTAGGATTCATTGGACCCCTTATTACCCCTAGGGATGTATGTTATCATGCAATGAGTCAAAAGGGGTCATAGGATACACTATGACTCTTTTTTACTCATTTAAACAAATGAGATATGACTCTATGGTTCCTAGGACCCCCTACAGATGTATGCTATCATGGAATCAATTGAAGGGGATCATAAGATACCCTATGACCCATTTCATCCTATTTGACCAACTAAGATATGTCTCTAGGGGTCGTAGGACCCCTTAGGGTGTGTGTTATCATTGAGTGAGTTGAAAGGCGTCATTGGATTCCCTATGACCCTTTTCAAGTCATTTAAAAAAATGAGATATGTCCATAGGGATCACATGACCCCTAGAGACATATGTTATCATCAAATAGATTTAAAGGGATCATAGGATACTTTATGACCCCTTTTGACCCATTTGAACAAATGAGATATGTCCCTAGAGCTCTTAGGACCCCTAGGGACAAATGTTGTCATGGAGTGGGTCAAAAGGGGTCATAGATTACCTTATGACCCATGTTAACCCATTCAATCACATTATATATGTCCTAGGAATGTATATTGTCATGGAATGGATTGAAAGAGGTCATAGAATACCCTATGACTCCTTTCAACTCTTGCAAACAAATACGACATGTCCTTATAGAATTATTATAATATGTGGTATAATATTACTAAGTTATAATTATAATTAATAAGTTATATTACTATAATATATACTATATAATTTAATGTATATTAGAATGCAATATATATATAATAATATATACATTATAGTAAAATAATACATACTATATAATAATTATATATTATACTAAATACATATAGTATATTATTTTTATACTATATAATTACTATATATATTGTATACAATAATATATAATATATGTGATATCCTATATATTATATAATATAATATATTACTATCCTATATAGTATATGCTATAAACTCATAATATCAAATATATGCAAATCTACAATTAAAAAGAGAATTAAAAGACAAATTTGTTAATTTTTCTCAATCTAACTAAAAAACACAAATTTGACCAATTGAATTTTAATCACATAGATCAAGGACAAGAGAATCTCAACCTCTCACTAAGTTTGAATCCAAACCCTCCAATTTTCAAGGGATTTCTCTAGTACAGGCAAGAAATGATTGGGTATCTGATATAACGAGTATTTGACATATTGGGTATCTGATTTTCTTAGGAAATGATTTTTTTTCTTTAGTTTAAGGATAAGGGGTAAAAAATTCAACACAATTTTTAAAGCATTGTTGGAGAGTTTGACTTTTTTTCACATTGCCACTTTTTGGTCCACCATGATCTTGCACATACCCATAACATCCTTGGTTATCTTAACATGTTCTTCTAACCATATGCACATATTGTGTACTCTTCTCAAAATAACCTTAATCCAAATGGTTTTGAAATCTTGTGGAGAATGTAGGGCATGCACAAGTCTAGTGTATCCTAAGTTCTTAAACTCATCTTTTGGTTTTCCACCGATGCACATCTTATCATAAACTTCACATAATTCAAGATTTTAGACTTAATTAATTTTGAAATTATAAAATGGTCATACATCATTAAAAAATAAATCCATAGGCAGTATAGAAGATAAAACACCTACCTTGGCCATTTGTATGGAGAGTTTCAAATACAATTTATGTTAGTGTGAATGCTAATGATATTCCTTTGCGAGGGGCATATCTTGAGCATTGCTAGAACATTTGGGAGAGTAACATGTTACATTCATGAATACATTTTTAATTGATGTCAACATAGTATTTCTTATGTAAAGATTGTGAGAGTTGGAGATAGAGAATGAGGTTGTACATATCAAGATTTATGATGAGGTCAAATGAAATTGAGGATATGTTCTATAGTGTGCCCTGATGACATGGACAAGCGTGCATGCAGGAAGTCAAAGATATGTAAGAGTTATTTATGATTTATATAAGATAGTGTATAGGTAAAGAACCTAAGAAGTGTTTTATTTTTTTCATATTGTATCTCATAATAGAGATAGAACCTTGATGAGTGAAGTTAGATAGTGACAATAGACAACCTGATGATGACATCAAAGCATACAGAAGGTACAAGATCACATGCGTGAAAAGTTGTGAATACCATGAGCTCACAATGTTTTGTAATTATGAAAAGATATAATTACTTTTATTATATTAATAAGGTACTATTACAACTAATTGGAAAAGCCTCAAGGCTAACGCAATGAATTATTTTGAGAACATGGTATAAAGGAAATTTATTTTCCTTATGATGCAATGTATATGATATACAAGTGTAATTGCAAGTAATATGTGAAGATGGTAAATATGAGTAAGATATTAAATGAATCAATATAATACAAAGTTGGAGATCTGGTATTGAGATATGAAAAGTGTTTTGGTGCATTATTGGTAGGTTAAGAGGATAAAGAAAGAGTTTGAGATACTAAATTTAGTTGCATTTTTATTATTCTAAAAGGAATATTATACAGGCTAGTTGGATAATGAGTTTAGTGGTCTTGCCCTTTAAGATATTTGGATAGTAGGTCCATCTACCTTCTATAACTTCTAACAAGGTTGAAGCAACTCCTACCAAAGTTGGAGTCTCCTCATAGGGATTCCAAGTCTCCTAACAAGGACTAATATGTACTAAATTTATTGCATTGGATCCTAACTAAGTCTAGCCTCGTACAAGGAGCTCATATATTAATTCATCATTTTGTGGGTGTCATGTCCACCAAAGTTTTCACTCTTATCAATGGTTTACCTAGTTAACATATATAGTTTTATTGTGTATGTAAATCTTCTTATGGTTGTTGACTATATTAATTACATGTTTAAGGTTAAATAAGTTCAATGAAAGTTTTATTGATTTGATAAATGATTAACCCCTTCCTCCCCATCATATTGGTGAACTTTACTTTCTAATAACTAGTATTAGACCATTAGGTTCATAAAGGAAAAGCTTAATATCTTAAGGAGAACAATGGTAGGTCATTTTAGAAAAGAAAGTCCTAAGTTTGATGGAGCTAACTATGATAGTTGGAAAGAGAAGTTGAAGGATCATTTTTTATGCATGGATCCAAGATATTGGTTGATGAGGAAGAATGGGAAGAAAATTGTGGAAGAAAGAGAACTTGAAGAATGTAGTGAAGGTGAGAGAGATCTATTCATGTGTAGCATTCTTTCTTGAGAAGCACTTTTGCTCGCTCTTCCTAAAAATGAATACAATTAGGTAAAATCTTTGGAATTTTCCCATGAAATTTGGGAAGCTTTGGAATATATTTTTGAAGGTGATAATCATGTTAAGAGAGTACAATTACAAAATTGGATATGTTTGTTTCAAGAGGCTAAAATTATGGAAAATGAATTAGTAAGAATTTATATTGGTAGCATATTAGAAGTTGTTGCAGGAATAAATTCTTGTATTGGAACTAAAGATGAAGATGAGATCATATGGAAGATCTTGAAAATTTTGATACCACCATTTAAGAAGACAATGTAGATGATTGAGCAAGTGATACCTTGTACTGATAAATTTTACAAAGAAACTTTTCCAAATTTGAGGAAGACAAAAGGATTGAAGAAGGGATTTCCTTGCTTGTAAGGAGAGAACAAGATGGTAATAAAATATTACATCATCACCTTTAGGGATTACATTTAAGGAATCAAGAAAAAATTCTCAAAGATATCTCAAATATCTTTATTCTTGTAGATTTTCTTGTAGTCCCTTAGATCAATTTTTTTTAGGGTCACCCACTTTCCTCATTGGATTTAATAGTGGCTCTAGACTTGTTTCCAACATTTGTAGCCCAAGAAACACAAATACTAATATCCCTAGAGAAATGGTGAACAAAATTAAACCAAAACTTTTCTCATAGATCTTGGAAGTGGAAAAAATCTTATTTTTGAATGACTTTAGCATAGGTTTAAAAAATACAATGGAGTGACAAGAAAAAGTCCTGTCAAACACAAGACAATCAAAAACCATAGGATGATCATACAAAATGCTCAAAATCCTTACATTTCTATTTACATAATACAAAGTGAACTCATTAATATATCATGACCATATAATAAAATTTAAAATAAAAAATTATTGAAATATGAATGAATATATTATCTTGAAGGACCTTTATGAAAATTAGGAATAAAATAAAATGATTTCAAATCAAGCTTGTATGTTAAAGAAAAAAGAAAGGAATCATTGAATAATCACTTTGACATAAAAAGAAGAACAAAAAAAAAAAACCAAGGTAACATAGACACAAACATATATTAAAGGCAAGCAATTTACTTTAGTGATGATTTGTTATAAATAATAAAAAGAAAATCATATAGATGTTACCATTAGGGAAAAAAAAAAAAGCATGTCAAGAATATATTAGAAAAGGAAAAAGGAAAATAAATAAATTTAAAGAAAATAATTATATGGCCATATATAGTGCATGCCACCTTATCACATATGAATTGGATTGTTTAGAACATCTAGACACAAGAAATTTTGAGGGACTCATTCCCAAGTGAATATCAAGAGTTGTCTCTTTAAGGGTATAAGATCATCAAGACCAGAATTTGTTAGCTACAAACTATCAATTGTAGATGATGGATTCTTAAAGCTAGAACATTTTGTTGGAATTTACAAATAGGAAGATTACTTCTGGGGGGGGTGAATCAGAAGTAGTACACTATAACCTCTAAAAATTTTAGTTAAAATAAATTGCATGCATGTAATACATATAACAAACATGAAAATAAAGACATGCATCAAAACACATAACAAAATATTTTGATCACCAAGAAACCCTCAAGAATGAGAAGGTAAAACTAGGGTGGGGATGACACTGATAAATTATCATTGTAGCAATATGTTACTAGTTAAGGTTACAAAGTATGACCACTTCCAATGGTCTACCCTATGAAAGGCCTGCCATATTAAAGGCTTTACAACATGTTAAAAGTGACCTTTCTAAAGGATTTACAAACACTCACTTGGAATGTTACCCTATTAAAGAATTTATTACCTTGTTAAAGGCTTACAACATGGCTGTAAAACCAACCTATTTCCATAGGATTTTCATTCCTAATACAATGGATAGAGAGTATTATAATGCATTGACATGATGACTTACAATATTTAATTGCTAATTATAGATCCTTGTTCTACTCACTCTATTTTGATCCTTCCTAATCTGATCTTTGTGCAAAACCCTAATGCTCTATTTTGACCAACTAAATTCTGCAATGTTGTTCAGCTTCTAAGTATTTACACCCCTTCTATCATTCTCTCATGCATTCCATGCAATTCATTCTCTCCATCATCTTTGAATTATGTGGTATCGACCTTCTTATAAAGGCTTTGAAGACTTAGGGTTAGGTATGAATCCATGATCAATATTCATTTATCTTTTCCTACTTAAATCTTTACACTTTTCCTATTGGTTACATGCCTTCTCCATTTTTCTAATTGGCTACAAGCTAATTATATAGGGAATGCAAATGATTTGATCTTATCCTTAAGATTCATCCTAAGTCAACTCAAAAATGGTTTACATCTGAGTTTGTGAAGGCATAAACTCATATGTTGACTTTGTGTTACTTGACACTTACCTATTGCTGATGCTCAGCACATATAGGATTTCTATCTCACTCAGCTCCCATAGTAACTCTATCTTGCTCAGCATCTATTCATTTCTCGGCACCTATAGTGACTCAGTACCACTTATCACTCAACACTTGATAATTGTTCAACACCTAAAGTTCACTCAACACCTATTAGTTTTCTGGCTCGATACATACTATAGCTCGACATGCATAATGTACTTGACATCAACTTTAAATTGGTTAAGCGTGTTGACACTTAATTGTCAAAACCAATTTGAGACCAACAATCTCCCCCTTTGACATGAGTGTCAAAAACACTTAACTAAGCATTATGAATCTGATCTCTATGAGTTTAATATACATCCTATTTGGCATATGTACAAAACTTCAAAAACTTGTTCAAAATTTTGTAAAAGACTATATACCTCAAAACTTGTAACTCCCCCTATGTTGATGTGCCATTTCTTTATCCAAACTTCCTTAGGCTGGATTTGTCTCATGCTGATATTTTTGATACTCTTTTAACTTTTCCTTGTCTACTCTATTTTTTCTTGTACTCCCCCTTTCACACATCTTCCTTGCAGTTTTTGTATCCTTTTGGCATTCAAAATTGTATTATCTCCCCCTTTGGGTGTTATCTCCTTCATTTATTATATCTCCCCCATTCTTTATTTCTCCCCCTTTATCTACATAATATATTATCTCTCCTTTTTCGACACTTATGTCAAAGGGTCCTAAGAATGAATGGATATTTAGCCAAAAATGTTTTATTTACCTCCATGATATTCTTCAAAGAAGCATCCCAATTTTCCAATGCAATTTCTATTGCTTTGAGTTGGATGGTTGTCTCTATTGCCAGGTGTACCAGCCCTTCTAATGTAGAAAGATTTAGATCTTTATTCAAAATGTTCTCTACATAGGCCATCTCTTTATGCAATACTTCCATGTGTGGGGTGATTGTAGATTGGATTTGTATCAATTTGGCCTTAATATTAGCCTCATCTACTATTAATATAGCTAACTCCTTTTGAGTGTGAAGAATTCTAGCAAAATGCTTCTCACTTTGAGCTAGATTCTTTGGTAGTTGTGTGCTTGATATCTTGAGATTTCTTTCCAAGCTCAATATTCTCTAGCTAGAATCTTGTGTGAAATATGAGAAATCAAACAATTTGGAGTACAATGAGAATATATTCTCAAGTAGTGTTTTCACCTTTTCAACTTTCTTAGCTAGTTCCACTTGTGATAGTGCTATTTCACTAGATATCTTCTCATTCACCTTCTTTTGAAATCTCTTTTTAGACCATTCTAGTAATTTGACTTTAGTTTTAAGGCTTTTGTTTTGCACTTGGTCCACTATGTTGGATAGCTACTCCATAATGGGCTTTGTTTCATCAGGTACTAACAAGCTAAAAGCATCAAGAAAGATGTCTTTGATTTCTACCAATGCTTGCCTCTATGAATGCTCATTCTTGAGTATTTCTTGCTTCTTCTTTTCCATTGCCTCTTGCACTTGATTTATCTATCCTAGGTTCATTATTTTATTGTTATAACTTGATATAACTATCTCCTCATCATGTTTAGGGTCTCCATAATGAAGTACCCTAGAAACCTTGGTAGAGCTTGAGCCAGTTGCTAAAATTTGCAATGGTATTGCATCAATGCTAGGCTTCTTAGTAGAAGTCCTTATAGTAGGCAAGTTTAGTAGAGTTTTTATTTCCTCTTGTTCTCTCTCCTTAGGGGTTTAGTAGAGTTTTTATTGCTTCTTATTCTCTCTCCTTAGGGGTTTTCTCCTCTTCCTTTTCTTCTTCACTTCTACCTTGATCAATTATGGTGATTAGGGGAGGTGCACCATGATTTTGTGCTATAGAATCAGTGGTATCTTTTTGTCCTATTTTCTCCTTATCTTGCTCCTCAGTAGTTGAAGATACTATCACTGTGGGATAAACCTTAGTAGATGCATCTTGTGCTTGTTTCTCTTGTGGTTGTCCACTTGTAGCTATAGGAGTTTGTGAAGGCGTTTCTTGTGTATTCACCTTCTCCTTAGTTATATCAGCTACTACCTTCTATAATTCTTCTACACTCACCATAATAGGATTTGTACATAACTATGATTGCAAAGTTTTTTGGTGAAGGATATTTTTGAGATCCTCCATAGTCAATGGATTAATGTTCTGACATGAGGTATTAGGAACATTCTTTACAATTAAAGACTTTGTAGGTGTAGGTGTTTAATGTAGAGGATTGGGTGGTGGTAGTTGTATGTCTTGGACACTGTGTTCCTATTTCTACTTATCAATTGTTGCCTCATCACCTTTCTGTGTTTCCTTCTCCATTTCTTCTTTCTCTTCTTTCTCTCCTCTTCTTCCTTTTTATTTTCTTCTTCTTCACCATTATTTCTTCCCTCAAAAAGATCTTCTTGTCCTTTCTTTATTGTTTGAAGACCATATATAACTTTCCACATGAGAATAGATTTCTTTACAAAATCCTCAATCTAATTTTGTAGAATACTGGAGGCTCTATATTTAGGTGTGAATTTGCTCCCATGTTTCTAGTTAGCATTGCTTATTTGAACTTTTGTAAGGTCAAGCATTACACGAGCCAATGTTGACTCCCTTATTTCCTTTTCCACGTTTAGGTAGTAATGCCATTTATTTTCAACAATTGAACTTAGCTCCTTAGGCATGGAATTATCAAGTTCAAGTGGATTAGTCTTCAACTTGGCCATCATAGAGTAGATAGACTCTTCCACTATGTTTCGCTCCTCTCTTGTCAACTTATTAAAATCAATGGCTTTCAATCCAGTTAAATCTGCATTATCCCTAATGTTATCACAAACATTTGCAAGGTTATATTTAGTGGTGTGACTTACCACTCTAAATTGTTCATTATTAGATTCTGTCTTCTCTTCATCTGACTCTAGGGGTGCCACATATTTTCCTCTCTTTTTCTCTGTTGGCTCTCCTTGCTGTGTGGCTTTCTTCTTTTCCTATTCTTTGGGAACCTTTGTTGTTGCCATTGTATTTTCCCTATGGTAGGTTTTGCTAGGTTTGGCTTGCCTGTCTGCTTCTTATTTTTTGGCTATGGAGAAGGATGTTTCTTTTCTTTCCTCTTCTTGGGCTTAGGTGCTTCTTGCTTGGCACCTTCTTCTTCTTCAACATCCTCACCAATTTATTGAGTTAATGCTAATGGTCTTTACCCTTTTTCATCTTCATCATCATCTACCTCTTCATCTTCTCCTTCCTTAGCCTCAGCTACCCCTTCTCCAAATCTAGCTTTGAGCTTCTTTACCAATTTATCCTTTTTCTTTTGTCTATAAGTAGTCTTTAATTCCATATCCACCTTTGATCTCATCACATCATATGTGCCAAAATTTGGGGTACTCTTATATATTTCCTTAGCTAACAATGTTGTTATAGCTGTAGATGCTTCATTAATGTTTATTTCCTACCCAAGAGGTCTTAGCCATCTAAACCTTAGTATGGCTGCTTGAATGTAAGTATAATCAATATCCACAAGAAAAAAAAAATCATTTACATGTTGTTCAACTAATGAAATAGGTATCCTCAGTCTCTACTTCATGGTCTTCTTGAAGTCCTCAAAGTAACTAGTCATAATTGTTTCAAAATTGGCTCCCATTTGCTCTATATTCTCATTTACTTGGGCATCCATTGACCTATTTGTTTTCCAGCTCATTTTATCAAAGGATGGAAATTCATTGTATACATAGAAAAATATACAAACCAAAATTGCAAAAAATTTGCATTGTGCTCCCTTATATCTCCTTATAGCTCCTAAGTTTTCATTGATTTGTAGCAATTGCAATTCTACAAGATCATAAGTATGATTCTTTTTGACTAATTTGTAGCCAACATGTACTACAATGCATGGTACACTGTTTAGTCTATTGGATTGGTAAAATTTATGAACAACAAAGTCAACAAGAGGGTCCTTAATGGTATCTATGTTCATGCCTCTCTTTTTTCCATTTGGCTCTTGTATTTTTCTCAATGACTTCCTTAGAGTCACTCTTGAGGGTCTTCGACCGATCTAGGGTTGGATACCCTGTTATTTTATGAACAATCCTCTTTGATATTTTGATTGGGTCATCTTCCAATCATAAAATTCCATAATGAATCCTACTCAACACTATTTTAATCCATTTAGTTTTAAAAATAGTAGGGAATTCAAGAGCATGGGTCAAACCCTTCATTTCAACAATTTTGTACTCATCCTTCAAAACCCCATTATCACACAACCTATCATAAGCTTCCCTTATCTCCATGTCTCCAATATCATCTATCTTGCAAGTATAACATCTCCTAACATCTTGGGCCATTACTACCTTAGGTAGAATTATAGATAGGGCACCAGCTGGGTTATTTTTATATGCAACTTCAGGGATAGGCCAAAAATCTGGTTGCCTAACTTCATTTGACACTAATTGAACCTCAAATGGATCTTTTTCCTAAGGTTTCCTAGAACTAGAGGCCATTTCTTCTATCTAGAGTTTAAAAATGAAGAAATTTTGAAATTGCATAACTTAGCACTAATATAAATACTTTAGAATAGATGAAACTATGTTGAATCATTGTTAAAATCGGCTCAAATTCTGGATTATCTATTTGGAACTCACTTTTCTCTCTTCTTCATCTTTTCTCTTTGATCAAAATGAAGAAAAATGGTCAAAAATGTGATCATATACCCTTATTTTGTAGCATTTAATGCTTAGTGTAATTACAACTATCTACTCAGCTTCTTAAGCATTTCTACATTACTTGGCTTCCATTGCCTTTCAACCACTCAATATCCATTGGAGTTTCACTTACTCGACTTCAACTAAAATTTCCTTTTTCTTAGCTCCCACTAAGAAACTTGGCTAAAAATGATCTTGGAAAATGACTTGGCATTTGAGGGCAACTCAACAACACTTGTGGAAACTTGAACTTTTCATCTCTATTCATGCAGATCTCTCTTTTTCAGTAATTTCTTGTCTTGGAACTAATGTATGATAAAAATTTATATATCAGTCCCACATACCCTTTTTTCTTAGTTGGATGAGGTGTGACCACTTGACCTTTTGGGTGAAGTGATCCTTCCATTGGATGTGCTACCTCCATCTCTTCTCTTCCATGTTCTATTCATCTCTCCTTTGATGTGTTCAACATCAACTTTTTCTTTTCCTTTGTTGAACTTAGGGTTGGGTATCTTTGACTTGGTTGGGGAAAACTTTTTGACATTTCCTATCTTTAGATAGCTAAAGCATGTGGTTGTTGCCACTGAAATGTGTTCTAATTTAGTTCTTATGAATGTTTACATATTTCTAACAATAGTGACAACTCTACCTTGTATTGTAGTCCCAATTGTACTAATGTCCATGGCTTTTGGTCTTTGATGGTTGGTTTAGTGTCCACATACACTTTGATCTACACTCAAAGGCTCTATGACCATACTTCTTGCAATTTTTGCAATGACCTTCAAATTTTGGTGTCATTATAGTTTTGGTCCTGCAATCTTGTGCCTAGTGTCCTTGCATATTGCATTTGTGACAGTGACCCTTGTTCTTAGGTTTGTCCTATTTATTGGCATTATTAATCCTACATACATTATAGGTATGTCCCTTTTTAACATAGAAATGACAAGTGAGTTTAGTGTTCTTACCCTTGTCACTTATTTCTTCTAAAGTCTTTGATGACTTTCCTTCTTTAGTGCTGGTGTAACCTAGTCCTAAAGTGTCATTACTGGATCTTGGTGATTTTAGCAATTGTTCAAAGTGTATGATGGCTTCACTAGATTTGTTGAAGCTATCTATGATCTCCTTCTCTCTTCTCAAGTCATTCTATAGCTGTTCATTTTTACATTTTCAGTGTGGAGATATCAATGTCCTTGACATTCAACAGATGATGTGCATTCATCTTTTGGCTTAGGGTGTCTAGCTACATGTTGGAAACTCTTGCTAGCTCTATTGGTAAGGTTTCTCTTTTCATATTCAATCATAGCCTTATCTTCAATGGCTCCCTTCTTCTGTTCAATTACCTCACAAAGCATCATGGCTTGTGATTCTTGCTCAATCTTGAGAGATTTGATCTCTTCTACTTGAGCTCTATTTTTTTCCATCAAATCTACTACTGCTATATCAAACTCTTTGGTATCTCCATTAGCAAACAATATTTTGGTGTCAATCTCCTTGTACTATGTGTCATTTTTAGCTATGGTAATCTCTCTTCTTCTCTTTAAGGATTTTCTCAGTTCTTCTCTAGCTTCTTCCAAGTTGTCTAGGATGAGTTGTATATCAATCACCTAGTTTTCTATGATCTTCCCAAGTTTGTAGACTTCCATCTCTAGATCTTTTCTCCAAGCTATGAGGCTTCTCCTTGTGAGAACTTAGCTCTGATACCAATTGTTGGAATTTAGAAATAGGAAGATTACTTTTGAGAGGTGGGGGGGAGGTGTGAATAAGAAGTAGTACACTATAACCTCTTAGCTAAAATAAATTGCATGCATGTAATACATATAACAAACATGAAAATAAGGACATGTATCAAAACACGCAACACGAGATTTTGGTCACCTAGAAACCCTCTAGAATGAGAAGGTAAAACTGGTGTGAGGATGACACCCACAAATTATCACTATAGCAATATGTAAGTAGTTAAGGTTATAAAGTTTGACCACTTCTAATGGTCAGCCCTGTGAAAGGTCTACCCTATTAAAGGAATTACACCTTGTTAAAAGTGACCTGTCTAAAGGATTTACAAACACTCACTTGGAATGTTACCCTATTAAAGGATTTATTACCTTATTAAAGGCTTAAAACATGGCTATTAAACCAACCTATCTCCATAGGATTTTATTCCTAATATAATGGCTAGAGAGTATTAGAATGCATTGACCTGATGACTTATAATCTTTAATTACTGATTCTAGATCCTTGTTCTGCTCACTCTATTCTGATCCTTCCTGATCTGATGTATGTGTGAAACCCTGATGCTCTATTCTAACCAACTAAATTCTGCAATGTTGTTCAACTTCTAAGTCTTTACACCCTTGCTATCACTCTCTCACACATTCCATGCAATTCATTCTCTCCATCATCTTTGAATTATGGGGTATCAACATTCTTATAAAGGCTTTAAAGACTTAGGGTTAGGTATGAATCCATGATTGATATTCATTCATCTTTTCCTACTCAAATCTTTACACTTTTCCTATTGGTTACATGCCTTCTCCATTTTTTTGATTGGTTGCATGCTGATTATATAGGGAATGTAAAATATCTGATCTTATCCTTAAGATTCATCCTAAGTTAGCTCAAAAATGGTATACATCTGAGTTTGTGAAGGCACAAACTCATATGTTGATTCTATGTTACTCAACACTTTCTAATTGCTGATGCTCAACACATATAGGATTTTTGTCTCGCTCAACTCCTATAGTAACTCTATCTTCCTCAACATCTATTCTTTTTTTAGCACTTATAGAGACTTAGCACTACAATTTCTCACTTGGCACTTGATACTTGCTCAACACTTGAAGTTCACTTGACACCTATTGGATTTTTGGCTTGACACATAGTATAGCTTGGCATGTATAGTGTACTTAGCATCAATTTTAAATTTGTTAAGTGTGTTGACACTCAATTGTCAAAAACAATTTGAGACCAACACATTTGGTCAATTTGGTCGACCTCTATGAAGTGCGAAGACAAATTGATGATGATCAGGGTGGATTGAAAAGTATAGAGAATGGGATCCTTTCCATTTTGGTGAAGATGTGCATGTTAACACTATGAAATGATGTTAGACATAATGATAATCCTCTACCTATATTAGACAAGATGATATCTATGAAGGATCTCAAATGCCTCTACTTAGTCAAATTTGCAATGCCAAATTGGATGTGTATCTTCTCAAATCTGATGACATTGTATCTAGAAGCAAACCACTGTGCTAAATATCCACCACTTATAGAAGCATTTCCCAAATTAATAAGTTTGAGGTTAATTATTAATACATATTGTAAGGCATTTCCATAAGGGTTTTGGAGGCCCAAAGGATTCCCCCAACTATGCTTTCTTAGAATTTTAGAATTTTATGAGTTAGAGGAGTTGTTAGAAACAAAAATAGAGGAAGGAACAAAGCCAAGCCTAGAGACACTACAAGTATGTTCTTGTCCTAGTATAAAGAGAGTTCTAGTTGGATTGGAGCTTCTAAAAAGTTTGAAATATTGCAAGTTTGCAAAAACTAGAGTGACTCATTTGTTAAAAGAGAGTGGGGAATTACAGAATAAAATGAAAACTAGTAATCCCAATCTCATAATTGAGACAAGCTTGTTTGACTACTGAAATACATAATACATGTTTTTTTACAATTTCTTTATATATTATAGATATAAAATTAAGTCTCATTTAGATGGACAAAATATATTTATAAAAATAATCAATTTTATAAAATATAGATAATTTAAATATTATTTTAAAAGTTTATAAAATAAATATCAATAAGAATAAAACTTGTATATATAATGTGTTTATATAAAGAACAAATTAAGTTATTTACAAAGAATTCTATGATTACATTTCATAAATCAGTCAATGAATAAAGATAATTTAATGTAAAACATGTTATACTTTCCCTTATGTTAATAAACATAACTAATGTATTTTACATTATAGTTATGATTTTTCTAAAAGCCTATAATATTTGTTCTATTTAAATCTATCTATATTTGTAGATAAGTAAATTATACATCTCAAGTATAAAATGTAAAAGAACCATTAACATTTCTTAATGAAAAAAAATTAATGTTGACAAAAAAATCTTATATGCAAATTGAAATTTTATTAATGTTTTTTATTTCAAATTTTTTATTGGTGATAAATTTGGATTTGGCATTGAATATAATATAGTCAAGTGTATTTATAAGTAAATTTGCAAATAAATTTTATTTTAACCTCTTTTTTATTAATGTTTATGTAGATGAATCATGTATATCTAGAATATCTATTTGTATTTTATTTATAAAAATTCAATGCCTAATTTTAATGGAATGTTTTCTAAATCCCATTCTTGTTACTTGAGGGTTTTGAAGATTGTATTAACAAAACCAAGGATCTATTTGTAGTTAATGCAAGTGATTTATTTATGATTGAGAGTTGATGTCTTTTTTTTTTTTTCGGTGATTTATCATGTCTAGAAAAATTATAGAGTTGGAATTTTTCAATTTGTTCTTATAATAATAGAACCAAATTATATACCATGATAATTCATTTGTATATTAAAATGTAATAATCAAACAATTTTTTTTTTTTTTTAATGTATTTTCATATATTCTTCTTTGTATTAAATTAGGGTTACAATACAATGACAAAACATTTTCATTCTCTAAAATATTATTCTAAATTCCATACATGAAATTGATAGTGGTTAATACCAAGAGCATATAAACTTTGATATTTATTATTCATTTGATGGTGTTATCAATATATACAAAGGATAATAGCTATGATGACAAGTTGTAAGGTAATTGTATAGTAACTATCTTATATTTCTAATTGTATTAATGTCAATATTCACCCCTTAATATATTGATCCTAAAGACATCAAATTCACCTTAGGTACACACTCTTAAGGTTTACAAAGAAAATCATGTTGAATATATAGTTGGAATACATATTTTAAGAAAATGTTCTTGAAGTAGCAAACCCTAAGCTATGCAAGGCTCTATAAAGTTGTCTTGTGACCCTCAGAAAGGTGTAGCTTCAAATTGTGTTCCTAACCTCTCATTCCTACACACAAAGTCTTAAATTATTCAACAATGACCCCTAAGAGATGTGGCTGATCTCTATCATTGTCTAGTGACCACAAAAGGGTATAGTTCTTGAGCATGTACTCTAAAACTCACTCGACAATGATCCATATATATCATGTCCCAAATTTTTCTTCAAACTTAGGCTATACAAAACATGTATTCTTCAAATTTATTAGCATCAGAAAGAAAAACAAATATAAAACTTAAAAATTTAAAAATGCTTCTCATGCAAAGCACAATCCCAAAGCAATAAGATTACTTGAGATGATGGAAATTCTTCCATCCTTCGATGCTACCAACCTCCAAATATGAAGGTTCAATGAACAAAATTGGGATTGATAGAAGGATTATTATCAATTTCTCCATCATCTGATGTATTTGCATTATCAATGAAAGTAACATTGCCCTTTTCATTAGATTGATCTCTCAATATTCCTTTAAGAATATCACTAGCTCTAGTTTTACAAACCCATATTGTGCAGCCCTTTTTCTTATAGTAAAAAAATTATTATCTCTTTCACATTTTTTTGACCATTTATTAGTACTTCATTAGTATCATGCCTTTTCAGTTAAATCATCTTCCCTCATAACTTCTTTTGTCCTCTTTTCTTTTGCTAAAAGGGCTGAAATCATATCATCTAAAGCTTGTGAAGTGATTTGGCTGTGTAAAAATAATGTTACTATACTTAGAGATAAGCTACTTAACAAGATAGCCTTGGCATCATCATTCTCAATGTGAGCCTTAACTTATGCAACTTACCTAATAAGAGATCTTGGGTTACTAATATGATTTGACATTGTGATACCATTATCCATATTCGAGCTAAACAATTGAAGTTTGAAGGAAAACTTTGCACTGATAGCATTTTCTCCAAATAGATTGTTTAAGCTATCCCAAATATCAATAGAAGATTTATATAAATCTATATGAAAAAGGTTCATAATCTAAAATAGCAAGGCCAATAATAGCCTTGGTTTTGTCATCTCTAGTGTTCCCCTCCAACAATTAAATTGCATTTGTAGGTGGTTTTTCATTGCCGCTCACTATTCCACATAATTTTTTATTCATCAATTGCATTTTTACTTTGTTTCTTCATGTATGAAAATTGAAACCTAAGTATTTATCTACTAAAGTCTGCATTGAAACAAAAACCTTTCACTATGTACAGCAGTATAAATTTCTTGAATTTTTAAAGAAGATGACTTCAATTTTAGTCCACAAATCAATAAAAACTTGACAATAAAAATCTCCTTTTATACATACTCTTGAATGATGTGTATTTTGTCTCCATAGATCATTTAGCTTCAAGAATCATAGATCCCCATTGTTAATTTATTGAATCTCAACAAGTTTAAACACTTAACAATAAAATATAGCATATTATCAATGTTGTGAGAAGGTAGAGATAACCTATTGACTAGCATGCCATTTTTGATAGACATATGTATGGATTGATATGATCCCTTATTCTCTCTAAGACTTCTCTTGGAAACCTTAATTTTGACATCAATCATGGATGAGTATGGTGCTTTATTTTGGTATTAGTAAAATACTTTCTAATCAAATTGCTTCCTCAAATCCTATACAAGCTACTCTCTACAAAAATAGATTATGTAATGGTTGCCTCAACCATAAAATCTCATTACATCTTCTTTGATACCAAATAAGGGTATATAAACTTTGATATTTATTATTCATCTGATGGGGTTATCAATATATACGAAAGGGAAAATATCCTTAACCTAAACAAGATTCATAATCAAATGGTGAGTAATGTTGAAGAAGTTGAAGTTTTTCTATTAATGAAGATATAGACTGCTCAATATTAGTTTGAAAAACTAGAATTGTAAAGTTGTGTTGGTTGATAATGCACACATTTAATTGTCTTGTGTAATGCATAATCTTGTATCTTATGTGTTTCTAGTAGTGTCAAAGGAGGGATTGTTAGCCCCAACTGATATGTAATTGATGATACTATTGATGTATGTGAAATTGTCATATCATTTGTTATATTGTAATTGATGTCAAAGTCTTAATTGGATGGACATTAGGCTAACTCGAGAAAGTATTGTATCATTTGAAGAAACTATGATGAAGACAAAGTTTATATTTGAGTAGTTGAATAAGCTAGACAATGATTGTGTAATATTGGTTTGATTATTTTACAATCATGTACTGTTGCAATATGTTGAAGATCACAAGCATAATTAAGTCAAATGATTAATGAAGGGAGATTGTATTCACCTAGTGACTACAACATTGCCTGAGAAATTGTAAAGAGGAATGAAGAACATAGTATTTTCTGAGCAAGTTAATATTAATAGAGTTATATATTTCCCAAGTAATTTTAATGTTTACTAAGTGACATCTAGATGAACAAGATTGAGGAAATGGAATCTAAGGATGACTTTTGATAGAAATTTGCAAAGTTTGAGAATTTTTATTATGAGAGAAAAAGTTTTTTGCAAGATTAATGATGGAGAAAAATAAAGAAGGATTAGGTGAAGGAAATTGAAGAAGGATAAGGATGGACAAAAAATTCTATATAAAGCTATATTTTATATGCATATAAATTCACTGCATAAAGGAATTATATTGGATGATTATTATCAAGTGACAAAAGATGCAAGGATCTAGAAGCATTGAGATGTTTTTTTAGGGAGGGGAAAATGATAGTTTAGGTTTTTGATCTGCTAAGTTGATTACAAAGAGTTGATCTCATGTTGATATATAGAAGGTGATTATGCTAAAATGTTAATAGTCATTTTGAAAAGTGAATTTATTGAAGAAGAAATAAGTGTTGAGCTAAGTGAATAAAGGTGAGCAGAGAGATGAGAAAAGAGTTTTTGGAAGAAAAAATTAGTCAAGTGAGTAAATAGAGAAAGAGAAAGAACCAATATCTTATCAAGAAAAGGTAGTTTTTATTCTTATAAATCATTTTATACTATTACTATTTAGCCATTGTAGCATAAAATATTGAAATAACCAAGTGGACCTAACAAGCCTATCAAATCGTATATGATAACATCAATTAGTGGTGTTTGTAAGTTCTTTAAATCAAGCCCCTCTTTTCAATTCTAGATGGGGATTGATAAGGTCTACATGATACTTTGGTAAAATCCTCTAACAAGGTCATCTTAACAAAGTGTATGTTGAAGGATTTGAGAAATACAAATCCACAAAACTCGAAGAACACCTTCATATAAGAACCTATCACATAGAAGAAAAGACAAAGAAGAGGCAAGGGTTTTTCTTTGAGAATATAAAATATATATTATTAGACTAAAAATATGAGATGAAATTTATAATTGATCAATCCTTACAGTAGGAGATCAAAAACCTAAAAAGGGAAACCCTATGAGATAAATGAAATTTATTAATTACTAATTAATTATTAAATTAAAAAGCAAGTGCATAAAGGGAAATATTAAGAAGGATTAAGGGTAATTTAATAAATTAAATTAAATTAACCTTTTACTTTAACATCTCCCTTAAGATGAGCAACAATACAGCTAAAAACAATGCAGAAAAAGAAAGGAAACTATAATGCTAAAAGTAAACTTGGGTCCTAGAAACAAGGCCTGATGAGGTACCCAATCACAGCAAAATCTCTATGAAATAGAGAAATAGAGAAAACCTAGTGGAAAAAACCCTACTCCAAAAAGAGATAGAAAAGGATGCACAAATGAAATATCACAAGAGACATTCTCAATACCATAAGTACAATGAAACTCTCCACGATAGAAGCTTGAGACTCCATAGCCCCCCCATAATGGCAAACCAACTATGTTGATTTATATACCTATGTGGATCAAATTTGAAAGAAACAAAGGTAGTGGACAAGAAGGGTGAAACCCTTGAATGTAAGGTGAAGCTGGAAGTCCTAATGAATGCTCAAAGGAGAATGCATGAGAATCTTGAAATGGAATTTCCAATGGAGGTGGGATAACAATTGTGTTGAATCTATCATATGAGAGGAGATGTGTGTCCTCTAATATATCCTCAACAAATGTAGTAGGTGGCTCAATGACTAGAGTTGCAATGATAGGAAATTCTAAAGAGTAATCATGTGTAATGAATGGAATCTGAATAGGAGAAGGTGGTGTAGAAGTCACAACACTAGTCTCAAGAACAACACATAAGTTCAAGTGACCCAATTTCACCTCAATAGTCTCTCATAAAGAAGAAGAGTGAGTCTTTGATAGTGGATATGGTGGACCAAAATGAGAGAGAAAATATAGATAGGAAGAGTGATCAATAGTCCCTATAGCAACATTATTGTCTATCTTACTATGTCTGATGTGCACTAAATCTTGTGCAACCTCAACTATCTTCCGTGTCCCACTATTTGTAACCTGATAGATAGAGAGAAGGTTGGAGGAAACAAATGGAGCACAAATTATATCATGAAATGTACCACCATCAATGCCAAATGAACCTTTCCCACATACAATCATAAAAATTCTATTCCCCATCAAAATATGTCGAGTAGGAGAAGCCTCAAAAGTAGAAAAGAAATCTTGAGAAGATGCCATATGGTGTGAAGCACCTGAATCTAGTAACCATTTAGAAGAAAATGGAGTAGTAGTTGCACATAATGCATGACCCTTTCCTATGTCTTTACCATTTGACTTGAATGATGATGATGAAGAAGATCTATGAGAAGTAGAAGTAATACCAATGTTACTCTTTTGAAAGATAGCTATCAAATTTGAAACCTATTTGGCATAGCCATCTAAGTTCTCATATAAAAATGACTAATCATTATTGGACTTATTACAATAAGCACACTTTGGTCTTTCTAGCTTTAGTTTGTATCCTTAGGAGGAGGTAGGCCTAATGTGATGTGAGGGGTAGAATCAGTTTGAGACTTTATATGATGTGACTTCTATTTCTTCTCCTTCATCCTAGAAGATGGTCAAGCTACCAATCCATAAGTTTGTGAGCCCGTGAAAGAATCCAACTAAGAGAGATTAGCTTAATCTCAAGTCAAACGATTAGAAAAAAAATTAAAGGATGGCATGGTAAATCTAGTACCCAAGGCATCCTTGGTGGAATAGAAGTTAGAAGCAAAAATCTAAAATTTTCCATGAAACTTAGAAAGAATCAAGTAAATGTACTTAGTGTGTCTTGGTTTTCACACAACCTTGCAATAAAGATTCGTTCTTATTTTAACTTCATCAAGAATTAACCAATAGAAGGAAAAGAATCTAGTACAAGAGAGGCAAGCTTTGCCTCAATCTGAAGTTCCCTAAACTCATTCTCTGTACCAAACAAGCCATCAATCTTCGTCCACATAGCTAGAGGGGCATTGCAACCATCAAGATGAAACTATAGACCATGGGATACTTGTGAATAAATCAACCCCATTGCCTCATCCATCTTGTTCCTATGCTGCATGACCTCAAAAGGCCTCTATAAAAATGGTTGTACTACATCTAAACAAGACCACAACCCTTTTAATCAAAGAAGCTATGTCATTAGGGACTTCCATGTGTGATAGTTATGATGGGTTAGAAGTTCTAGATAAGAAGAGGTCTCAACCATTATTTTACAATATGTTGGATTGTATTTTTTAAAAATTCTAATTACCAATGTAAATTAAAAAAACAATAATAAAAAACACCCCCAGAATGCAAAAAATTGAACTCAGAAGATACAAAGCATCATCTAACTTCAAGAAAAGAAAATATACAAAAATGGTATTTTTTTCAAAAAATTCCTTCATAAATGTGTCCATTTCAAAATCAACTTTTTAATGATCTAAGATTTGTCAAAAAATACCTTTGTATACAAAAGATACAATCAAAAAATCACTAATAGGATTTTAGAACAAAACAAATCAAACACATGACAACTTGAAGGCTATCAAATTTTGACCCAAAATTGATGATGTCATCCCTTGCACTCTATTGACATCAAAGTTTGTGCAAGTCCTTCAGTACCTATGTACTTGCTAATGTAGACATACTTTTTCATGCAAACTATTTAAATTTGTAAACTTTTGCATGCACATTTCAAAGATACAAACTAATGCATTTTTCAACGCCCATTTTTTTTTAAAAGGGTGTTATTTTCTTTTTAATAAAGAAAATTGTAATTGTATTGGGATGCATGCTAGGGTTGTACAACTCTAGTATGCAAAATGTTTTTTGACTCCCAAGTTAGCATTGTCCAAAATCAAATTTTTTTTATGACAATAGGGGTTTTGGAATCCAATCATGATGTCCTTTTGAACTCAAAGAGCTCTGATTTTCAAAGCCCCCCTATTTGTAAAAAAAAGAAAGAAAAAATAGCTAGTTCTAATCCAAAAAAATCTTATTCCCACTTTCTTTAAAAACTAAACAAGCTACAATAGATCCATCTATAATACCAAGATGGATTTGAGCATTACAAATCCATAGAACTTGAAGAACACCTACATGATAGAACCTGTCACAAAGAAGAAAAGACAAAGAAGAGACAAAGGTTTTTCTCTAAGAATATGAAAAACATTTTATTAGACTAAAAAGATGTGATGAAATTTATAATTGATCAATCCTTATAGAAGGAGATCTTAAACCTAAAAGGGAAACCCTAAGAGATGAATTACATTTAATAATTACTAATTAATTATTAAATAAAAATGCAAGTGCATAGTAGAAAATCTCAAGAAGGGAGTAAAGGTAATTTAATAAATGAATTGAAATTAATCTTTTACTCTAACATATGTAACCTTTAACAAGCTATTCTCCTAAAAGAGATCACTTTAGAAGAGTGAAATTTTTGGGTTACAGGTCCCAAGTGGGTTTTCCCTTAAAAGGGTTTCCACATTAAATATTGGTGTCAAAATTGCATGAATGTTATTTGTGTTGCAAGTTGATTTACATGGTTTTACAATTTACTACAACTCAATAATAACTAAATTATCACTAGGTAAGTCTTGGAAATTTACTCCCAATTGGTAATGCAAGGAAGAATTTGATGATAATTTCAAAAAAGGTTTATGTATGAGTTAAGTTTTATGTTAGATAGTTCTACAGAGTGATTGAATTTATCAATGTTAATATTGTTGACTTTTATGTTTCTTTGATGGCGATGAAATGTTTTAAGGGACTATGAGATAATTGGACATACCTGATTTGTCCCCCCCCCATTATCTAACACATGAGAAAATGAAGGGCTAAAATTGAAGATCAAAGGAGAAAAGAATATTTTTAGGACACCTTGTTAGCATGCATGCTAATGGTATTCCTTTGAAGGTATATCCTAAGAATTTCTACAATGCTTGGGGAGATTATTAGCATGATTAACATGTTGAAGTCATGACTGTCTTTGTCATTGTGTCAACATAGTATTGTTTCTATGATGACTGGCAAAATAACAGATAGATAATGAGGTTGTACAAATTGCATATTGATGACCAAGTTATGCATTATTGAGAACATATTCTAAATTGTGTCTTGATGATGTGGAGAAGTGTGCATTCAAAGAGTCAGGGTCATGTGAGAATTATTTAATATTTACAAAGGATAGTGCACATATAGAGTACTTAAGAAGTGGTTTATGATGTTTGGATTATATCTCCTAATAGAGATAGAATTGTGATGAGCGTAGTTAGACAATGATAGTAGAAAGCATAACGATGATGTCAATCAAAGGTCTAAGGTCACACATGTAAGAAATTGTAAAGACTATGAGCTAGTAATGATTTGTAATTATGAAAAGAAGTAATTTTTTTAATGTATTAATGTGGTCCTATTATAATTAATTGGGAAAGCCTCAAGGCTATCTTAAGGAATTATTTTGAGAATATGGTATAAAGGGAGGTTAATAAAGTGTGTGTTCTATTTTTTATTAAGAAAGTGATATGTGAAGTTGGTAAATGCATGTGAGAGATCCAAGAGATTATTTGGATGTGATGTTGATGATCTGGTATTGAGATTATAAGAGTATTAGTCTATTGAATTGGACAAAGGAGTTCAAGATCATTCATTTCTATTATTCTACAAGGAATAATGCATAGATTAGTTGGATAGTAAGTTTGGTGGTCTTGTCCCTAAAGCTATTTGGGCAATGGGTTCTTCTACCTTCTACAACTCCCAACAGGATTGGAATCTCCAAATAGGGATTCAAAGTCTCATAATAGGGATTGATATGTATTGAATGTATTTCATTGGCTCCTAACATAGTCCATCCTATTACAAGGAACGTTTATATTAGTACATCATTTTATGGGTACCATTCCCACTAGATTTTTTTCTTTGATCAAGGGTTTCACTAGTTACCATATATGGTTTTATTGTGTATGTTTATCTTATTATGGTTGTTGATTATATTGTTCACATGGTTAATGGTTAACAAGGTTGATAAATATTTTAATGGTTGGATAGTTGATTCACACACCCTCCTAGTTATCTTGGGGGATTTTACTTTCCAACAATTGGTATTAGATCATCAGGTCCTTTAAAAAAAAAACTTAGTAGCTTAAGGAGATCAATGGTAGGTCACTTCAGAAAAGAAAGTCCTAAATTTGATGGAGTTAACTATGATAGCTAGAAAGAAAAGATGAATAATCACTTGGTATGTATGGGTCCAAGGTATTGTTGATTAAAAACAATGGAAAGAAGATTGTGGAAGAAATCCAACTTGAGGATTACAGTAAAGTTGAAAGAGATCTATTTATGTGCAATATACTTTTTAGAGAAGCATTATTATCATCTCTTCCTAAAAATGATCACAGATAGGTAAAATACTTAGGCACATCTCAAGGAATTTGGAAAGCTTTATAAACTTCATTTTAAGGTGATGTGCATACTAAATGAATCAAATTACAAAATTGGATATATTTATTTTAATATGCTAAGATGATGGAAGATAAATATGTAAGAAGCTATGTTGGTAAGATATCATAAATTATTGTAGGAATTAAGTCTTACAATGGATTTAAAGCTGAAGATCAAATTATTTGGAAGATCTTGAAAACTTTGACACCACCATTCAACTAAGCAATGTAGATGATTGATTAGTAATTAACTATAATGAGAAGTTTACTAGAGAGACTCTACTTGGAAGATTGGAAACAACATAAGTGAGCTTGAGGAAATCTAGAGAATTTCCAAGAGTGGAGACAACTTTTAGTGCATTAAGTGTTCATCCTTCTTTACCAAGAAGTGCAAGTGCTAGTGAAAACTATGCTAGGAGCAACAAATCTAGATCTAAGGAGGATAGAAGAATTGAATAAGGAATCACCCTACTTGTAAGGAGAGAACAAGATGATAAGAGAATTTTTAAATGTTGGACTTGCATTGAATTTGGTCATTATGCTTTTAAGTTTCCTAAAAGAGAGAAAAAGTATAAGAAGAATTTCAACTCTATAAGGCCTAGAGATTTTTTGTATGAAAATGTAGATGATGAGTCTAAAGAAAGAGTTCAGAGTGAAAGTGGTGATGAATTAGGATTTGTAGCTATAAAAGAAGAAAATCTTTATAAAGAAGTTAGAGAAGAGAAAGTCCTAGTTTTGCAAGTTGAAAAGAGAACTAATTGGATTATAGATGGTGGTTGTTTACATCATATGAATGAAGACATAAATAAATATTATAATTTTAGTAAACATGATGGAGGAATTATCACAGTTGCTAACAATGTAGCTTCTCATATCAAGGGAATAAGATCTATTAATCTTGATGGAAAGACTAACACTGATGATGTCTATTTTCTTGATGGGTTAAAACTTAACCTATTGAGTTTGGATAGTTGGTTGATAAAGGTCAGTAGTTGTAATTCACACAGAAGACATTCATTGTAAAGGATAAAGATGGTAAGTTGATTGGCACTAGTACAAGATCTAGAGGCAATTCTTTTAAGTTAAGCTCTATAGATATTACATATGTGGTTACAAAAGTGGATAACACTTGGTTATGGAATAGAATATTTTTCCATATAAAATTTGATAATATTGTGAATTCTACTAGTACATTTGTTGTCAAAGATTTACCTAGAATTGTGAAGCCCACTAATACTATATAAAATGAATATTTTATGGCTAAGTAGAATAAAGTTTCTTTTCATAGAAAAAAGTTCACTACCATGTCAAATTGGAGATTTTTCATGTAGATTTGAGTGGTCCTACCAAATCAAAAGGATTCTATGGTGAAAGGTACTTTATGATTTCAAAGTTTAAGTTGTTTAAAAATAGAGTTGAGAATAAATTAGGATTAAAGGTAATTTTTTAAAGATTAGATAGAGGTGGAGTGTTTACCTTGAATGAGTTTAACACCTTTTATGAAGCAAATGGCATTAAGAGACATCTATGAGCACCTAAGACCTTTGAGAGAAATGGGATTGCTGAAAGGAGAAATAGGTTTGTAACAAAAGAAACAAGAGCCATGACATTCGAGAATGATGTATCCAAGACATTTTGGAGCAAAACAATCAATAAAATAATATACATAATGAAAAAAAAATTATTAGAAAAGTTACACACAAGACTCCTATCAATCATGGTTTGGACATGCACCCTTAGTAAGGTATTTCAAATTTTTTGGAAGTGTTACATAAAGAGAGATAATGATATTGGTAAGTTTGATGTAAGAAGCAATGAATTATTCTTCTATTTTCTATTTAGGATTAATTCATTTTAGGATTCCATTTTCATAATATAGACAAGATTAAATTATTTTATTTTTTCTATTAAAAATGAGAGAGGAGAGTTCTTACTCCTATTCCATTTTCATCATTATTGCATAAGTGAGTGACTGTTTATCCTATCTACAATGAAATGATTGAGAATTTATCATAAACCATAAAAATATCACCTAAAAGAGATGTTAGTCATATCCACAATGGCATATGCACATAAGTTCATAAAAAACTTGGATATCTACCTAAGATCATCCATATATTCATCTACATATCATATTTATTCATAAACATTTGTATTATATTAAATTATTTACTACACATAAAATATATCAAAAGAATACCATTATATATCATATCAAAAGAGAATTATAAATAAATCCAATGTCTTCCATCATTAATGGAATATATCAAAAGTAAAACATCATATAGAAGCATTCCATGTAAAAAAAAATTAAAACACATCATGACACATGATATGAGATCAAATCAAAATCTATAATCCTCATATATGTTTAAAAATCTATAAGGGGGTGATACAATGACAATATCAAAAATATGTGTTCTATAAGAGCACAATAAGTGTCAAATGTCTTAAAATGATACATTAGAGAAGGAGTACATATTGATGGAACAATGATATATTAGAACAACAAATATAGAAGAGTGAGAGACAAACTACATCCCTCTCCCTTTCCATCAGTAGGAAGAGGAGAAGAGGTGGAACGTCAATGGATGTAGGTAGACACCATCATCAAAAACCTATGAATATTTGGATAATCTCATAATATTTTTGTGCATAATATTATTTTTCTCATAAGGATTGATGAATCCTCTCATCTCTCTTCATTTTTATATGCCTTGTATGATCAACAATCTAGAAGTTTCACTTTGTAACCCTTGTATCACTCATAGCTACTTGTATGATAGGGTATCCTCCTTTTGGCTGATCCTAAGGACCTTTCTCTCTCTTCTCCTCATTATCTCCCATATTATTTTGATCTCCTCCTACCTTTGGCTTCTTCTATTGCCACTCCTCTCCACCCTAAACATCAACATGACATAATCCCTTCTCTACCAAGATAATCCCCTCTCCTATCTCTACCTCATCCCTGCCTCTACCTCTAGGTGTTACCATATTGCCTCCCACTAACCCTAAAGTCCCAAAATCCACTAGAACTCATTGTTGTGATGAGCTTTGAATGTGACCATTTCTACTCACCCTAGGATCTAACCTCACAACATGGGGTGGGATCATGACAGGGGAAACTTTTTGAACCTATATGGGTGGATGCACCTCCTAAGAAGTAAGTGTATCCTCCTTCTCTAACTCACCATCTCACCCACCTAGATCTATGAATTGTAGAAAGGGACATGTAATAATATAATCCTTATAACATGGTGTTATGTTTGCATTTGTAAAATATGGGAGATAATCCCATCTTAGCATAGTCATGCTCCTAACATTATCTTTCCCTCATACTATATCCAAACATGGTCCCAAACCCTTCTTCACCTCATTAACAAAGAGATCATATGTAGTATACTCTTTGGATGTGTCCTACACCCAAAAAAACTATCTCCATACCTTAGTAATTGAGAATATCTCAATATCCTATGTTGATCTCCCAATTAGTGGATGAGAAACTAATATTTAGAACATCTACAAGCTAGCCTCTGCTCATGGATTTTTCCCTCTCCAAGGCATCCATATGACTAGAATCAAGTCAACAAGTTATCACTTCTAATAGAATCTCACACCATCTAGGGTTGCATAATCTCTCATGTATATCTCATAATATAATCTCAGTCCTTCTATCTCTCATTGGAAGTATAAGGCCTAGCAATGAGAAGATGGTCCCATGCTCATATCTATAAAATGATCACACTAGTTGCAATTCTCTTTGCATGATAGTAAATACCTCATGAATTGCATGATAAATGTGGCCAACATACACTGACCCCATCTAATCTTTGTAGGCTCCCATATCATAAACACTAACATCCTTCATCATCAACATAGAGACCTGTATTGACTCTAATTAGGCATTAGAATCTCATCCCAAGGGATTTCTTTATCTAGTATCAATTATCCTAAAAGGCATGTATCAGTGCATCAACACTTCGTTGAGTCACTAAATCATACTTGATGTGGAGTCCATTCATAGGAATCACAAAGATCCATAATATATCCTCTGGTGTAGCAATCATATTGTCATTGGGCAGATTAAAGGTGTTTGTCTCACTATTAAAATGATCCACTAAGGAAGTAAGAAGATCATGACTAACCCAAATGTCAAGTATATCACACAAATGAGCTAGGATAAGAATGTTACTATGGGATACCTGAATATCTAAGAATGGATGAATAAGGCTCTATGTGGGTGGATATGTAGATCTGAAATAAATATGCAAGAAGCTCACCTACAAGAAAGATAAATAGAATATATATTAGTATGTGAGATATATAAGCAATCGAATCTATGGAAACTAGTGAAACAAACATGTGTGAAGATGCTTAAAAAGTAAATAAAGATAGATATGAAGTTAGAGTTCAAAAAAATGAATCAACACTGACAAAATCCACTCACTATTTTCATGCAAAAAATAGAGGGAGGAAAATTGTTCTCATTTCTCATACAAGAATATACAATGTACCATACAAGTAAAAGACCTTGTACAAGGATTCTCACCAACTAAGATGAAAAAATACCATGTTTATTGAATCCTTGGATGATAGATGAGGATGTCTTAGGCAATAAAATATGGGGATTTATATGAGTCTTTGTGTTGATTCTAAAATATCATAAAAGAAAAAACTATAAAATACATGACTAAATAGACATACTAGATGAAAAAATACAAAAATGAAATAAAGAACAAGAGAAACAACAACAAAAATTCAATCAAAATGCAAGAAATCTGCATTAAAAATGAGGTAATTGATAACTTATAGGAGGCAGATAGTCTCATGAGATATTATGTCACCTTTGGACCTTGAATTGATGAGTACGCATAGGGAGCACAATTTTTGCTCAAAGAAGAAACTAAGAAAAATGAAATGTATCAAATGAATTGAAAGTGACCTTTTTGAGACTTATATAGGTTTTGATCTAATATTAAAAAGTGTTCCAATGGTGTAAAAATAACCCCTACCTAATTTGACAATCCTGAGTTCATTTGTGAGATCAAAATTGAAATGTGGAATATTTAAATAGCTCAAAAATATTTTTAAATTTTTTCAGGAATGACACAATCAATTATTGGTGAAATCAAATGTATGACACAATATTAACCCCAAGAAAACTTCAAGTTGAGTTTGGATTAATCCTTCAATCTTTATCATTAAAATTCATGTTTGCTTAACCAAGGTCAAACTTGGTCAAATATGACAATGATACATTGCAAAATGTGTTCAAAACCTTATGAAAATAAAACAAAACTAGATCTACTCAATCTAACATCATTTCTAATCATTATTCAATCTTATTCTTCAATTAAATTTCTCTAGGACAGCTTTCTATCATTTTATCTTTCAATTGAGCTCCCAAGGGTGATAAATGAATGCATCACTACATTAGTCAAACAACCTATCAACCTAATAGAAAATTAAAGTCATCATCACTAGGGCTATAGAGAAAATTAGGGCATCTCAATTTCATTCAAAAATCATATCAAGTTGAGCACTCTCAGACCTCTTTGCATTTTTACTCAACTTCATCAGAATCCATATTAAGTTGGTGTAAATCAATCTTTTTGAATGAGCAATTTCATCAAATTCCATATCAAGTCATTTCCATAGACATCTTGATCAAATCTCTAGGGGTATGTGAGGTTCATCAAAATCCCATATTGTCTTATCAAGACGTGTTTAGTTTCATCAAAATCCATATCAAACTGAATATTTTGGTCTTTTATCTCAAATTGATCTTCATTTGATCAAGTTTGCAGTTAGTTAGTACTATTGATTAACTTTCATTCAATCAAGTTTGGAATCAACTTTGTGGCTAAAGTCTTATATCAATCAAAATCAAAGTCAATGCTTAATCAACCTTTGCTTGATCAAGTTGAAAGTAGGTTTATCTCAATTAACATTAATTTAATCAAGTTCAAAGTTGATGCTTAATCAAATTTAATTCAATCAATTTTATAGTTGGTTTACGTCAATTGATATTCAATCAATCAAAGATCAAATTCAATTCTTTATATCAATTGAATTTCATTCAATCAAGTTCACAATTGATTATTTTTCTCAATTGACCTGTATTCTATCAAGTTCAAAGTCAATTTATCTATCCTATCAACTAATCTTTTCTCAATCAAGTTAGATTTATTTTCTTTATCATCAACTAGTCTTCATCTAATCAAGCTTAGAGCTAATTTTATCTATCATCATCTCCTTCAAAATGGCTTCATTGATCCATATGATGTTATTTTGTACTTCAAAATTGATTTGAATAGATGTACTTCTCGCACATCAATTTAAAGACGAGAAAATTTAATCCCTTAAAAATTGTCTTCTAATTTACAGATGTTCATAATCCTATTTACGAATAAAAAATAATGAAAGTCCTAACCAAAAGACATCTTTTCTTCTACCACTTAATCTGATTTGAGTGTTAAATTGCATAAAATCCTTAACGTGCAATAATCATCCCAAATATTTTAATTCCTTATTATCAACATGAATTGATAATTAAATCATCCTATATCAATTCATTTAATTGAGCATTCCAATACATTACTTAAATTGAACTTATTTTCTAATTACATAAAAAAAATTAATTGGATTAAAATGAATTTAATATCTCAAAAATATCAATTATTAAATTAGATATTCATAAATTGAGAAATATATTTATTTGGGATAAACATTCAATTATTCTCCCAAAAGTTCTAGAAAATCCTAAATTTGAGGCAAAATATGAATTTAAATAAATAAAGCTAACTAATCAATTAGCTCAAGATAAAAAATGGAGATAGATTTGTTAACTAAGCTTTCTAATCAGATAGAATGGTCAACTCCTTAAATTACTCCCAATCATAAAAAGGTGAAAAGGTTGTAATTGTTCTTAGATATGATTGCTCTATTAACTCTAATGAATGATCTATTAACCTCTTTGATTGAGTTATTAACTCAATTTTGACTCATTCTAAACTTATTCTTGATTGATCTATTAACTCAATTCTAACTCAACTCTAGTCCAAACCTGGGATTTCTATAAAAGGAAGCCTCTGCTCTATAATTTGGTGCGCATAATTGAAGAGTAAGGACACATTGCTGGAATTTATTTATAGACATTGTGCATCAAGTTTGAATATTATTTTTATTTTCTTTATGTTCGTATCATTTAGTCTTATTTTTTCATTATAGATCACTACTTGTTCATCTATATTAATATTTTATTTGCATTCAAAAACTACAAAAAATAGCTCAGCTTGCATCCATCCAAAAATCCTTTGTTCTTAATGACATTTATAATTACTAAAGGCTTTTGATTCTGACAGAAATCATACTCATATTAGATAGAAGAAAATGAGTCGTCTTGTTGGTTTGATCATGTTTTATTTTTGTGATTCCTTTATTTGGTTCATTGAAGTGTGTTGTTTACAACTAGAAGACCATATTTTACATACAAAATTGTATTGTAATTAAATCCTAAAAAGGTCATATCCATTCACAAAGAAATTTTAACTAGTGCATCATTTTTTGGGTGCCATCCCTACCTGGGTTTTCCATCTGATTGTAATATTTTGTTTCCCTTCCAACACTTCCAACTATGAAATGACTATCAAGAATTCATTAGATGAACAATGGTAAAAGTTGTATGGTAGTATTATCGAAAAAAATGCACACAAAGAAGGTTGTATAGTAGTGTTGGATTGCAATTAGGAGTTGTAAGGTAGCAAGAGATAGGCTATAGGATTAGAAGTGGTCATATGGTAGCAAGAGAAGTGGTTGTATGGTAGCTTTAGAAAAGGTCATACGATACTAGCGGGATGATGTACAATCTCTCCCCATATGATAGTATGAGGGATGAGATAGTGATTTTTTATGACAATAGAAGGTTACCGTATGGTGATGGAGTTGTTTATTCAGTGAGGAGATGAGAGGTTGTGCTTGATAGGGAGATGTAGTGCCTTGCATTTCTTCAAATTCGCTCAAACTAAGTCCCCCAGAATGGATTGAAAAGTTTGAGGAAATAATACAAAAGAAACTAAAGTAGATTGAGATAGTCACAAATAGATATAGATATATTCTAGACTAAAATGGTGTTCTAAATTTTCTAGATCTAAAGTAAAGAAGTATAATGGACACAATAGGGTGAGGGTTGATTCCCACTAAAACCGCTAGATCCAAGTAGGGAAGATCTTTCACTTTTAAAATGGTGAACAAAAGAGAATCCTAATGGGAATTCATAGTAGAAAGAATATCCAAATTTCATGGTAACAACTACCAACATGCTATGCATAAATACCCCTCTAGAGAAAACTCTCAAGGGTTTACAAAAGACTGCCAACACAAAAAACACTTACAAATAATTAATAAAAATAGGCACCCATTATTAAATAATTAAAGGTCCAAATAATATTGTTTAAATTTTGGGACTATTAATTATTTAAAGTAGTTTATTAAAATTTGGGACATTATAAATGCTCCTCGACCAAAGATTACTTGTCCTCAAGCAATATGCAAATTCTAGGATCCCAAACCATGCGCAAAATCTAGATTGTTATATCTATTGAAAACTCTATGCTTCTTCAGGATTACATGTGCATAATTGAATTTAATTGAGATGATTAGACCACCATTTAGGCTCCACTACACCATTCTGATATAAAAATTGCTATATCCAAAACCACAAGGATCCCAAGGGAGACAATCATTAAACACATTTATTTCTAGATCCATAATCTTAATGTAATCATCAATCTCCTCAAGAACTTCACAACACATGTAGATCCTATTATTTTAATGATGAAGCCATTCACATGGAAAATTTGTAATCATGCATGACTTAGGCACAATGGAAGGATAAACTTCATATTCAACCAATTATAGTTGCTCCTACAAGGAATTGTCCATAGCATCTACATGAAGTTGAACAACCATTGATAGAACAAAATTTTCCATCAAGATGATCATTAGGTGTTGGTTTGATAATATTTGTGTTGATATCTTCCTCCAAATTATATTCCTTCATCTTTGACATGGGTACCAAATAGATTCCATCTTTATGGTAAATGATATCACCAACTACCTTGTATCTATCATCTTGAACTTGACCATCCAATAGTTGGCATGCAAAAGTATTCTTGGAATACTCTACTAAAAAATGTACCTTCCAATCAGCTAAAACATGAGATAGAGAATACATGACATTGTTGGGTGCCATAATGCGATCCAAGACTAATCTCTAAATTCTCCTAATAGGCTGGCACAATCACTAGCTCTAATAACACTAAAATTTTCTATTTCCCTTCCAATACTTCCAACTATGAAATGGCTATCAAGTATTTTTTATATATGCAATGGAATAGGTCACATGATAGTATTTTGGTAGATGATACACACAAGGAAGGTCATATGATAGTGTTGGAGTGCAATTGGGAGATTTACATTAGTAAGAGATAGGCCATATGGTAGGATTAGAAGTGGTAGTACGATAGCAAGAGAAGTAGTTGTATGGTAACTTTAGAAGAGGTCATATGGTACTAGTGAGATGTTGTATGGTCTATGTCCATATATTAGTATGAGGGCAAAGATAGTTAGTCTGTATGACAATAGGATGATACAGTACGATGATGGAGTTGTGAGTTTGGTAAGGAGATAAAAGGTCGTGCTTGATAGGGATATGCAGTTTCTTGTAGTTCTTCATTTTTCTCAAACTAACTCTTCCAAAATGGATTGAACACATCGAGGAAATAATTAAAAAGACACCAAAGTAGATAGAGATAGTCAGAGATAGAATAGATATATTCTAGACTAAATGGTGTTTTGGATTTTCTAGAACCAAAGAAAAGAAGTACAATGTTTAGAATAGGGTGAGGGTTAATTCCCAACGAAACTAGGAGAGCCACCTAGGGAAGATTTTTCACTTTTGAAATGGAAAACACTAGAGAATCCCAACAAGAATTCACAGTACAAAAAATAATCCAAATCACATGGTAACAACTACCTACATGTCACACATAAATACCCCTCCAAAGAAAACTCTTGAGGTTATGAAAGAGTGTTGACATGGAAAACACCTACAAATAATTAATAAAAATTGGCCCCCATTATTAAATAAATAGAGGTCTAAATAATATTATTAAAATTTTGGGACCACTTATTATTTAAAGTATTATGTTAAAATTGGAGATATTAGACTGATCAATGATTTCCCTAGTTAACAAATCATTATGTTATTGTGTATGTTTTATCTCTTATAATTTCCCACTATTTTGATTATTAAAGTCATATTTAATAAGTTGAATTCAAGTTTATCTAGTACACAAATAATTCATCCTCCCCCCAAATTGTGTTATTAGAATTCACTTTCTAACATAAACTACTTGGAAAACCATGATTTTTATCTTTCTTGCACAAAAAAGGAGCTATTTGTAACTTTTCCAACCTAAGTGTTCAAAAAGTATCTAAATCATACATAGAAGAATTATCCTTCATATATCTTCATTATTGTTCAAATCATGAAACCTGCATGGATTCAATCCTATTGGAAGATGTTTTCACCCTTTGAAACTTCCATGTTGTGACAAACTCTCCAAGTTGAGATATGTCCAAGGAATATTCAACTTCCAAAGGTGAAGTTAAAATGAAGTATCAATATGACAAAGAACAAGTTCATAGCATTCCATCTCAAGTTTTACCCTCATGTAGTGGAATTAGAGATACAAAGATTGACCTGTCGATATGCTGAATTTTGTACAAAGAATAGAGACATCCTATTAGGAAGACATGCTTCAAATTGAAAGATGCAACATTCATCTGGCCTCCACTTTCTTAATGTCTTCCCTATAACTTGATTTTTAATGGAATTGCATCGAGTATTTTGATTCAAAAATAAATTCAATCAAGGATGTTGATGGGAGAGTTGTTCTAATTTTACATCTAGAAATTATTTAGAAGGTTTTCAAATTATCAATAAATCAAGAATGTGTAGATCTAACAAAGGAGAATTCACAACAAATGTGAAATGATAATAAACTTGATTACATCAATTTTTCCAATGAAAATTGGTGAATTAGAAAGAGAATAAATGTTACTAGATAGTCAAAGGTGATGTACAAGACTAATTTTAATTATGACATTAAATTATATCTCAATTGGATTTGTGGGCTCAAGGAATGTAACCGTTTTGAACCATGGATGTATACATCCACCTACTAGACTCTAGAAAGATGAGAAAAATCTATTAGGGAGAAATCATTAGCGAAACAATATGAAAGTAGATGATTTATCTGAGAGGATCTCTCTCTCTCTCTCTCTCTCTCTCTCTCTCTCTCTCTCTCTCTCTCTCTCTCTCTCTCTCTCTCTCTCTCTCTCTCTCTCTCTCTCTCTCTCTCACACACACACACACACACACACACACACACACACACACACGCGCGCGCGCGCGCGCACGCACGCACACACACACACACACACAAAACAAGAATTCCTTCCTTGTCTAGATTACTACTAATATGCATACTTTTTCTAGACTCTCTCCTAAGGGAAACATGGCCTTAGTTTTTATTTGGAACTATTATGAAAAAATGAACCTAACTCAAAGAAAATACCATTACAAAAGTGTACAAGATACTTTTAGTGAATATTTTAAATGTCTGTATAACAAGGAGTTGGCAAAGAAAAGTGTATCAGATGAGGTGTGAAAGAAGCTCAACCATTATGATTGTTTGTTCCTACAGTTCCCAACTTTCACATATAAGTAGGTTAGTTTCTTTGAGGGTAGACCTTATGCTCTACCAAGGTCTACCTTATGCTAGACTACTCGTCATATGCCAATATTTGGGATCTCCTCTAAAAATCCTCTACAAATTGGTAAGTACATAATAACCATGCTTCCTAAGACCAAGTGTACAGAGAATGGACTTTAACTGACCACACTAAAGAAGTTTAAATCTTGGACTTATTTTGACTATAGGGGTGTATTCAAAGGTGAAAAGAACATTCACCGATGTTCATCATATGAAAGATGGTTGGATTGATCTTAAATGTGAGATCAAAGTGATCAAGATGGACTATTGTTGGCTCACCTTGTGGCAAATAATAGATTTGTACTTAGTCCATATTTTAGAAGGGGTTGAGGATTTTTTAATTTTTTAAAAAAAATTAGAATACCATAATAGTTAGATTGAGAAGCTCCCTCCTACTCCTAGATCCAGTGGAAATAAAAGGAGTCTTCTTCTATATTGATATATTTCAAGTCATTCTAATGAATACAAATGTATGAATAAAAGGTAGGGTTTTGAAAAGAATAAAGATGAAAGATGGTATGGATTGTAACCATTCTAGTTCAATGAACATAAATCACAAGTTGAAGAAAGAAAGATGGTTCCTCTACCTTAGGACCACACAAAGGACTAAAATTGGAGATTAAAGGAGAAAAGAGTATTTTTCAAACATCTTATTCTTCTCCACCTTCACCAATAGCACAAGATTCATATGAAGAATAATAGGTGGTTAGTATTTAAGCTCCACAATGGTTGAAATTTAAAGAGTCATCAACTTATCTACATTTTTACTATAAAAATTTAAAGATTCATCAACTTATTTAATTAAAAAAATTATGTACAAACTTGATTTTGATATCCCTCTAGGTAAATAGTGTCAATGAATATTAATAAGGATTACCTTGTTAATGTTATGATTTAAGGTATAACTAAAATGAATAGATCATAACAAACAAATATGAAGTGATTTTGTAGTAAATATAGTAGTTATGCATTAACTAATATCTTATTAGTGTATTTTGATGGGCACCAATAATTATTTAAAGATTTAAATAATACATTTTATCCAATTAAGTACTTGTAATCAACTTAAGCAATTTTGATATTATAGCTAATAGAATTATATTATTTAAGATATTATGAAGTATTACTAGTAATAGTAAAATATGTTCAATTATAATTCTTTTCCTTCTAAATATATATTTTTATTACTAATATTTTTAAATTTAAAATATTTAATTAAATAATACAAATTTTATTTATTAATAATGAATATAAAATAAATTAATATCTAACCCAAAATTTTAGAAAAATCCAAACAATGGAAGGCACTAATCACTTTGAATTATAATGATTTAAGTTTAGCATAATTTAAGTACAATTGAAAAAAGAATATAATGAAGTTGTAGAAGAAGTGAAAGCATGAGAATCTGAAGTTTTTTAGGGGCAAAAAGCTTGAAGTTGGTATGAAGAAGAAAAGTATTTAAGAATAGTTGTAGTTTGCAATTGTTTGTCATTCAGTTGTAGATGCCTTAAACAACACATACTAAGACTTGATTCCTAGGCTAAAAGTGTTAAATAGTCAAAGTTGACTTATTTTTCCAAGCTTAATTTATGCTCGGCAGCCCACAAGGTAGGGGGGAGGCTCCACCTATTTTTGTAGGTCCCTTCCCCTCCTCTTGATAGCCAAATAGATCTAGTCGATAGGGTAGGCCTAGGTGGTATGAAGAAGAAAAGTATTTAAGAATAGTTGTAGTTTGTAATTGTTTATCATTTGGTTGCAGATGGCTTAAACATCACATACTAAGACTTGATTCCTAGGCTAAAAGTGTTAAATAGTCAAAGTTGACTTATTTTTCCAAGCTTAATTTCTTCTCGACAACCCACAGGGTAGGGGGGAGGGCCAATCTATTTTTGTAGGTCCCTTCCCCTCCTCTCAATAGCCAAATAGATCTAGTTGGTAGGGTATACCTAGGTCCTATCCCCTATCCCCTCTATATATAGAGCAAGGCTATATATATAGTTGGTGGGCCCAACCCATGCCTTGGAGAGGCCACTGGCATTAGTGTGTGATGTTTAAGAATGACTATTTGTTCTCTTAAGCATAAGGATAAGACTAAAGCTAAACCTTTAGCTAGAACAAAAAAGTAGTTGGACATGAGAAGAACTTAGAAAGTGAAAGTAGTTGGAACAAATTGAATGTGATGGCCCTATCCATCTTCTCTAAAGCTAAAGTTGATGCTAGAAAATAGTCTAAAGCTATAGTCATTCTTTAATTATAATTAAAGTAGATTTGATTAGAATAAATTGGCAAAATGTAGTGGTCAAAAAGGAAAAGAGAACTACTAAAGAAAAAGCCATTAGAATGACTTTGGCTCTAGGAAATCTAGGTATCCTTCCTAACATGTTCTCTTTTCATTCTTATAAATTTATATTTTGCATTCCCATACTCTCATTCACGGTAGTTTAATCTATTCTTGTGGGATTTAAGTTGGTCAGTTGTTTAATAATATGCTTCAATTTCTCATTGGTTGATGAGATATCAGGTTTTCATAGTATATAGTTGTGTTTGAGATTATTTTTTAACTATATTTGAAGGTGTTGTCGTTTTAGAGGGCTTTGATTTCGTGGTTGATTGTTGAGAGGGACAAATATTGTTGAGGTTTTTATCTCTCTCTAAAGTGAGTTCCAGTGGGATTCAAGCTCCTCATAAGTTTGGAAAAATGTACTTTCACAAGAATTGGATTGAGACATTTGTTACAAGATGGTGGGAAATTACAGAATAAAATAAAAGCCAACAAACCCAATCACATAATTAAGACTAACTTCTAAGTGGGGTTGTGGGGTTTGGCTATTGAAATGTACATTAAATATATTTTAACAATATCTTTACACTTTGTAGATATCAAATTATTTTAATAGGTCTAGTTTATAATAAAATATAATATTTATTAAATCTTCAATTTTACAAATATAGATAGTTTAAATGTTACATTTAAGTTTATAAATAAAGATCAGTGGGAATAAAAATGTGTATATGTAGATATGTTTATATAGAAAACAAAGAAAATTATTTACAAAGAGGTTCACCAGTGCAATTTATGAATCAATGAATGAATATCAAAAAATTAATGTAAATCATGTTATACTTTTTCTTATGCAATACTTATAAAATTTAGCTAATGCAATTTCCATTATGATTATGATTTTTCTAAAAGCCAATAATATTTCCCCCTATAAATCTATCTATATTTGTAGATATGTAAATTATACATCTCAAGTAAACAATGTACAAGAACTATTATAATTTTCTTAAAGGAATAAAATATAATTTGACAAAAAAATTAATATCAAAATTGCAATTAATGTATATGTAAATTGAAATGTTATTAATGTTTATGATTTCAAAAAATTTATTGGTGATAAAGTTGGATTTTTTAAAAATATAATAGAGTCAAGTGTTTCTTTAAAGGAATTTGCAAGGAAATTTTATTTTAACCTCACATTGTTTATTGCCTATGTAGATGAAATAAGTCTTGGCATTCAGTCAAGTTTGTTATTAGTGACAACACTTATTCAGATTCTATATATATTGTAATTTGAACACTACAGTTCTACTTGAGTAGTTTAGTGGTTACTGAGCTTTGCAGTTCTTATCGAGTTAATAGCTTAAGTCAAGTGAATCTAGTGTTAACCGAGTTGAATGGAGAACAATGTTTACCAAGTATAGTCATGATAAACAAGGAATACAGTTTATACCTAGTTACATAGTATCTATTGAGTCACTAGTGTATACCGAGTTGGAAACCATGTTGAAATCATTAGTATGGACCAAGCTTCTACCTCTACCGAGTGCATGAGGATGCCGAGTAATGACAATTGATGCCATGTATCTAAACTTCACCAAGTCAATTTTTGAACTTGTGTATCTACATTTGGGCCAACTTTGTAATATTGGTATTAACTTGTGTAATGGATGACTTTGTAATTAGATTGATATATTTAATGTATTGTATCATTTCCAAAAGAAGAGGATAGCATGAAATAATGTGAATGGAATGTAAGCATGTGAATGTGAATCAATAGCAGAATAAGTGTATTGTAAGGCCATATTAGGAGCAGTAGAGTTATATCTATCACATAGAGGTGATTGATACTTAAAAAGATCTCAATTGACAATTTAGTTACAAGTCAAAGATCTACTATTTCATCCTAATAGGTGAATCAACTTCAAATCCTTTCTCAAGGTAGACTTAATAGTCTTTTCTTAAATCTCTTTAGCAATTGCATACTTCATTTTATGTTTGTAAAACCTCTAACAAGGTGAACCTAGTAGTCCTAATTGCTCCTAACAGGGCAGATCATCAGAAGTGATCAATGTAAGCCTTAACTAGCCAAATTTATGTTGTAGTATTGAAGTTTTGTGGGTATCATCCCCACCCCAATTTTACTTTCTATTTGGAAGGTTTCTAGGTCACCAAATATTGTGTTCAAAGTGTTTATGTTTTTAGTTTCTCTTGCATGCAGTAGATCAAATTTATTAATGGTAATTAGATTATGCTATTAAGGTCTTAATTTATTAAAAATTTTGAGGTTATTGATTCACCTGTCCCCTCTTAGTAATCCAACTAATCTTGAATATTTCTAACAATTGGTATTAGAGCATTGTGGTTCTTAGGATAAAATTTGATGGCTTGAGCAAAGATCATGGACAATGGAGATATTTAGACTTGAAAAAGCCATTGACAATGAAAAGTTTGATCTAGAAATGGACATAGCTCAACTCAAGAAAGAAAAAGAGCATCTTTCTCAATCTCTAAGAAGAAGGAAGGAAATTGCAGATTAGATGAATCACCACCAATATATTGAAGATTTTCTCCCTTCAAGAAATTTAGATGAAGTAAATGATGCAATCAAAGAACTCCTAGAAAAGAATGGTTCCCTGCAAGAAGAAGTAAGAAAATTGAAAAGAGAACAAGAAATTCAATTAATAAGATTGTGTGAAATCTTAGAATAGAGAAATAAGGCCAAAGAAGACTTGGATGGAAAATTGAAAAGAGAACAAGAAATTCAATCAATAATATTGTGTGAAATCTTAGAATAGAGAAATAAGGCCAAAGAAGACTTGGATGGAAGGAACAATGAAATTCAAAATCAATCCCTTTAGCAAGAAAACCTTATTGATCAACTCTCAAATGCAAATGAAGAAATCATCAGTCTGATATTTGAAAATGAAAGAATAAGGAATGATCTGAACTCCAAAAGACAAATCAATGAAAGGTTAAGGAATGACTTAAACTTTGAAAGGAAAATCAATGAAAGGATGAGAATTGGTCTAAATTTTGAAAAGTAGCTCAATGAAAGAATAATGAAATCCCAAGCAAACATGGATCAATTGAATCAACAAAATGAGAAAAATCTCTATAGACAAAAGGGTTAGGTAGGAAATATTGGATACAAAGAAGAAGGTGAGTCCTCCAAACAAGGTGCACAAAAGAAAAAAAAAACCTACCTGCAATCACTATGGTAAGATAGGTCATACATCAAACAAATGTTAGAATAATGGAAAAGAAAAATTCAATGGAAAATGCTACAACTGTAGCTAGCATGGTCATAAACCTAATGAATGCAAAGAGAAACCAAATTTTGAGGGCAAGTGTCACAAATGCAAGAAACAAGGTCACAAGGCATCTGAATGCAAATCTAAATCATTCAATCTAGTTGAACAATTTGTAAAGGAAATATTTGGTTGGGACTACATCACTTTGTGTAGATGTCATTATTGTAGAGAATATGGACACATTGACATGAATTGTGTTAAACATCACATGAGAAGAAAGGATACCGCCCTAAGATGTTACACATGTACCAAACTTGGTCATATAACTAAGAATTGCATGAATACATGTACAATTGAAGATGAAAAGAAAGAAAAAGTAGATAACATCAGGAAGAAAATGAGATAGAAATGGATTCCTAAATCTATTGAACAAGCTAATTCAAGCAATGTTAGTCATGTCACTCAAGAAGTGGGTGACTACACCATTTCCAATTAAGTTCTTAAGGAAGAACTAGAACTACATTTTCAATGTCACATCTTAAATAGTTCCAATTAAAAGGAAGTAAAGATTCATAATGCTATTCAAGATATAGAAGAATCATCAATAAGATCGATAATAGCTATCACCGAGTTGACTTCTCTATTGAGAAAGGTTGGGTCATGGACTCTATAGAGAAAAGTTAGGAGTAACATGGTTATTTTTGGTTGTTGAGTTACAATATTTCACTAAGAAGTCCATATAGATAGTGGATGATAGGTTGCTATAGATGATGTCATCATAGCTCTCACTGTATAAAGCATTAATAGGAAGTTTTATCAAAAAGGTAGGAAATTGACTTCATTATCACCAAGAATTCAAATATTGTAAATAGAGTGATTTGTAGAGCATCCAAGCAACTTTAAGTGGAATTTGTAGTGAAGTTTACAAATATTTTCTCAACTTACCGAATTACCATGGCATTCAGTGGTAGCATGAAGGAAAAGAAAGGTTCTGAGATGTTGGTGTGAGGTGTTGAATGGAAAGCCCCTAACTTCAAACTTGTGCCAGCAATTGCTAAAACCCTTGACTTGAATGGAGCTCAGTTATAGATCCCACCAAAGGTACTTCTCATAAATGATATTTGAACTCATTTTAAATGTGCAATTTAGGAGATAGGAACCCTTGAAATGGATAATGCTCTGAGTAAACTTTGTGTGAACATAATTCTCAAACTTGAGTACAAACATTTGGAAGAGAAAGGTTTAACCCATATTCCTCACCTTCCTTAGAGCTTTCAAATTAAATGGATTAGGTATATCCTAAGCCATTTTCATAATGATCAATTGTGGTTAGAGAAAACAATATTGATCACAAAGAAAATGATACATCACATTACTAGTCTCCCCATGTTCACCAAAGCTAAAACCACTAAAACCCTAGGTTGAGATGAGTTACACAAGAAAACCCTAGCCAAATGGGATAGTAGAGGAATGAAAATTAGTAATGTAACTAATAAAAAACTAAAATTTGACATCCATATAATAGCACACAAGATTTATAGTTCAAGCCGAATCAATAGTGTGTCATGCGGAGCAGTAGACTTAGCTTTCAAGGTCATGAAGAATAATTTGTCATATGACTTAGCAAATTTGTTGTTGAAATAGTTGAACAAAAACATGGAAAGAATTAGAAATTCAAAGAATAACCCATGCAAATTTGGTTCACTATTGACATTTTTGTTCTTCTATGTTCAAAATTTTTTCCCTTCTAAAGGAACCATAATATGGAGAAAAGATGTGCCAGTTTCATATCAGATTAATGAATATATCACTAAAATGGTTGAAATTTTTGTTAGTATCATGGATAATTATTTTGAAGCCTTCAAAGAAAAGATGAATAATATATTTAGGATACCAAAGAAGTTAGTCGAAGACTATAAGGATGATGTTTTCTTTATGGTAGATAGTGACAAAGTCTAGATCCAAGTAGCAAGGCCCAGAGTTGTGTGGGTAAAACCTCTTCCATATGAGGTTAACATTGATGAGGCTAAGAACATCATTGAAGCCCTAGTAAGTGAGCCTATAGATCCAAAGGCACCTTAATTTGGAACTTATGAAGAAGAAAAGGCAAGAATTGAACTAGAAATCAAGCTTCGATAGGAAATAAACAAAGGCAAGAGGAGGATAACGAATTTGAGAACAACATGAACCCCTATCATGTTAACTGAAGGTAAATAAGAAGATGTGGAAGAATTAGAGGATCAAGAGGAATTAGAAAAGGAAGTAGAGCCAGTAATGAAGAAAGACAAGGTGATCATCACCAAGCCACCAAAGCCATCCACTATAGTGTTTACAAGATCTAGGAAGAAGGCAGGTAAAGAAAGCTATGATTTAATCTTCAACTAACCTCCTCCCTCATTTCAAGAAAGGCTCAAGGTGCTAAGAGAAAGTGTTGGTGTGCATAATTTTAAAGCTCTTAGGTATGAAATAAGAACTCTAGTAGAGAAGAAAGAAGTTGAGGACCTGGTCATGGATAAGATGGGAAAATGGAAATACTCTCCAAGCTAGCTGGCATCATAGGCCCCTCTAGTTCTATTAGATAAGATCAAGGTTAGATGAAACACCCATTAGAATGTCAAAGACATATTCATACAAAAATTTAAACAATTGGTACCCAACTTGACTGATGTAGAGGTAAATAAGGCATTAAAAGACAATGAGAACAAAATAACTTTAAATTTAAACACCTATCTAGTTTTGATGAAAGATATAGAGTATGTTGTGAGGAATGCTACAATCCTATGGATAAATGTATTCCATCTTCACAAACCAAGTGAATATCCTATTGAAATCAAAGATGTTGATGATGAAACTGACAAGGATGAAGCCTCTACTCAATTTTTCACAGTTGATACAGATAAATATCACGAGCTAATGAAGGATGATGAAGAATAAAAAGAAGAAGAAGCTACAAAGAAAGCCAAGCAAGAAGAAGAAGAGATTGACCTAGTCAAGATAGCTATGATTTTCATGGCCTCACTTCCCCACTCTCCAAAAAGCCTTGCAGCATCATCAAGCTCAGAGTCAACTTCAGCAAATTTGATTGTAACAACCATTGATACATCAAATGTCCAATCACTCCCTACTACCTCTCAGCTCAGCACATCACTGATAGAAGTGTCTACCACTTCATCTATCAAGCTATAGTATCTTTTAGATATCAAGTCAACATCAGTAATGGATACAAAATATTCTATAATTTTGAGGTTTTTAGTAGTAAGTAAAGTTTTTGATTCTTCAATTTTGCCAACCTCAGTTGTGCATACACTTGTAAGTATCTTAGTTGTGCATACTCTTGTAAGTGCTTCAATTGCAAATACTTCTATCAATACTTCAGTTGTGAATATTTCAATTTTGGAAAGTTTGGTAAAAACATCATTTTTGGATTTTGTAAGTATTCTAGTCAATATTCCACCAATAGGCACTGTACAAATTTGCACTTCTAGTCCTCATATTTCCACTATTGTTTCTATTCTGAATTCTAAAGCATTAACTTCAAGGATAGTTTAACTGAAGATTCAACCAAGAATTTTGATTAATGAAAAGGAAATAGATGAAGATATAGATCTGGATGAGGAAATTGAAATTCTCACATGGGACTTTGATAATATCATTGTGGATCAAATGCATATAGCTGGTTATATTCTCCAAAAGAAGGAAAAGGAGAAGAAACTCAAAGAAGAGAGAGATAGAGAATATACGATTATTGAGGATGTAAAGAAAATTTTGACTGAAGCTATAAGTGTTAAAGTTGATACTTCCCAACACATTTTGTTCCAATTAGAAGAGGTAGTCAATAAGTTCAATGAAGATTCCAATGATCAAGAAAAATTTCTCGAGAAAGGAAAAATAAATTTGATAACAAAGTGCTTGAGCACATTGCTCGGCAAATAGATATCCAACATGTAGAGCTTTCTTTAATCTTGAAAAATCTTGAAACTTCTTGCACAAATGTAATATTACCTTTTGCAAAGTTATGTGATATTACCAAGTATACTAAAGAAATAAAGATAAATTTGAATAAGATTGATGAACATCTGATGGCTAGTGCAAAACAGTTACAATTTGACCCTAATTCAAGCTCTACACTTCATATGAAGATCAGATTCTTATCAAATATGCAAGTAGAATTGTTGAGAGAGAAAGCAAAGATCTAGTCTACACTCATAGGTATTCAAAATAGGATCCTTCCCATCATGGATACAATGTAGAAGCACATTGCCTATTCCAAAACATTGATCCAAGACAATAATTTCTCAATTGCAGATCACATGATTGAACTCTCTGCAGAAGTGCAAGTTGCTTTACAAACATGCAAAGTTATGCAAGACAATTGGGATAAGACCTTAACTCTTATTCTTAAAGTACATTATGATTTTCTCTCACACTTTAGTATCCCCATGTAAATATATTGTTTATAAATCTTTGGCATTATTTTCAAAAAGGGGGAGAGATTTTTATACATAATTAAGGTGGAGAGATTGTAAATACAAAGTGAGAAATATACCATACTGGGAGATACACTTAGTATGTCAATATGCCTGACATGATATGTACATTGTATGGGGGAGAATCATGTGAATAAAAAGTATATATAGAAAAGTTACAAAGATAAATTAAAAATCTCAAAATTAGCATGCCATACCAAGCTAAGTATCACACTATGATGTATATAAGTTTTGGTTGATAAGTGTTTTTGTCACTAATGCCAAAGAGGGAGATTGTTGACATTTAGTCAAGTTTGTTATTAGTGACAACACTTATTCAAATTTTGTATACAGTGTTTGTTGAGTATTACAGTTCTACCCAAGTAGTTTAGTGGTTACTAAGCTTTGCAGTTTCTACCAAGTTAACAACTTAAGTCAAGCAAAGCCAGTGTCAACAAAGTTGAATGTAGAATAGTGTTTACTAAGTACAATCATGGTAAATAGTGAATGTAGTTTATACTAAGTTACATAGTATCTACTAAGTCACCAATGTATACCAAGTTTGAAACTATGTTAAAGTCATTAGTATGGATTGAGCTTCTACTTCTACCGAGTGCATGATGATGCCGAGTAATGAAAATGGACACCATGTAAAAGAACTTCACCAAGTTAGTTTTTAGAACATCTGTATCTATATTTGGGCTAACTTTGTAATATTGGTATTAACTTGTGTAATGGATAACTTTGTAATTGGATTAATATATGTAATGTATTGTATCATTTCTAGAAGGAAAGGATAGCATGAAATAATGTGAATGGAATTTATGAATGTGAATTAGCAGTAGAGTAAGTGTATTGAAAGGCCATATTATGAGTAGTAGAGTTATATCTATCACATAGAGTTGATCAGTACTTAAAAGGATCTCAATCAATAATTTAGTTGTAGGTCAAAGATATATTGTTTCATCCTAATAGGTGAATTAGCTTTAAATCCTTTCTCAAGGTAGACTTAATAGTCTTTTCTTAAATCTCTTTATTGAGTGCATACTTCATTGTATGTTTGTGAAACCTCTAACAAGGTGGACCTAGAATTCCTAATTGCTCCTAATAGGGAAGATCATCAAAAGTGATCAATATAAGACTTAACTAGCCAAATTTATGCTACATTATTGAAATTTTGTGGGTATCATCCCCACCCCAGTTTTACTTTCTATTTGGAAGGTTTTTGGGTCACCAAATATTGTGTTCAAAGTGTTTATGCTTTCAGTTTCTCTTGCATGTAGTAGATTATATTTAGTAATGGTAATTGGATTATGCTATTGAGGTCTAAATTTTTTAAATGTTTTGAGGTTACTAATTCACCCCTCCCCTCTCAGTAACCTAGCTAGTCTTCAATATTTCCAACATCAAGAATATTCAAAACATTTTTTTTCTATTTTATTTGTTAAAAAAAAAATTGTACATATCTAAATGGTTAGATTTGCGATATGATATATCAAATATATATTTTATTGAATATTTTACTATTGCATATTATTAAACAAAAAATAATTGGAAATCATACAACTGATGGGAAATACCAAACATGATAGAGTTTTGGCCATAAACATACTTTGGAAATCATATCAAAACATTATACATCATACACAACTTGGAAAATATAACAAGTTTACGAATTGAGAGAAAACTAATCTGTGTTCAATAGCTCTTCATCAAATCTTGACGTGGTGAAGTGAATGGGAGAATTTGGGGGAGGCAACTACACACTTGAGGATGCATCATGGATATTCATCCTATGTTCATCTTAGATCTTCTAAAGCAGCTCAACCAAGGTGATATCAAAGTCATCCTTTTTTTGGACCATGGTGTATCCATATGCTAGTTCTTTTCTTTCCATTGTGAAATTTCCATCCTTTACCAACTAGAGGAACTTACTCTCCTTGAGTTTGAAGATGGTTGTTACCTATAATGAAACATTAGCTCTAATGAGTCTCATTTGAGACTCTATGATAATCCTGCTCTTATCCTAAAAAAATGTTATTCCTTGATTTCAAAATGTACCAAAGGATATAAGAAGATAAAATAGACCAAAACGTATTGAATTCCTTAGTGCACTTCGAAATCCATCCAGATAAAAAATTGTTGATAGAGAAGTTACCATCAAGAGTAAAACCAAATTTTGTCCATACTTCCTTGGCAAAGACATAGCCAAAGAACACATGAGAGATAGATTTTTAATGGTTGTGGATTGAAAAAGCATTTGGGATAGGGATTTTGTGAAAGAAGACCTTCCAATGGAAGCAACAAACTTTAGGCTCAGTGGGTTTGTGCTAGAGGTGAGAAAGCATTTTCTTCTAGGCCTCCAAATTTAATAGAAGGTTCCAAATAGATTTGATGTGGTCAATAATGGTAGAGCTATAATTAAGGAGGGGGTATATGATTTTTTCTTAACTAGGTGTAAGAGTGTGGAATCCAACCATCTCAACTAAGAAAAATAGGAGGAGGAGGTGGAACAAGTAGGATTAACAAAGAGGTTGAAAAGTCCTTTTCTAATTAGGTAATAGCCCCTCCAATGAGAAGGTGACATACCAAATTTATTGGAAATATCTTCCCATGATAGAAGAGTGACATCAAAAAGGATCTATTGAAAGTAAGAGATCTCCATTGCATTCCACTTTTTGGTTAAGCATCCTTAAACAAGAGCCAGAGGTTTATCTCCATCCTTAAGATTCCACCATATAGAATCTCGTTTGCATAAAATGTTACCTTGCTCAGTTCTAACAAAACCATCTCCAATTAACAACATGACTCTTATAATATCCTTTACCATTGGACTAGAGGTAATTCCTAATGATTTTTTGAATTAACTCAAAATGATTTACATTGAAAACCTATGTAGATGAGAAGTAGATGGAGTAGAAAGAAAAATATTTTTGGCAAACTTGGAGTTTCCCTCCTGTGGTTAAATAGTGAGAGTTTCATTTATTGAATTTAGATATAATCCTTTCCTAAATATCTTATGATCTATTTTGGACCTCTCCATCTAAAACTGTATCTTTTGGACCAAATAGTGGGCTAATCATCCTAGCCATGGAGAATATATTTAGCCACATAAATATTACTAATAGATGCTTCACACAATACCTCTAGTTTAGACACTAAGGTTGTCATATTATTATCCTATAGAAAAAATAAAGGTGTACTGTCATCAGTGAATTAGACAGTGATAAGTTCTTCATTATTAGGTAGGGATAGGCCTCTTGAATGGAGTTATCTCTTAATAGGTAGTGCGATGAGTTAGCTACAATAATAAATAAGGTAGGAAAAGGTGGGAAACCATGTCCAATAGACATGGAAATGTTAAATAACTAAAAAAAAATCACATTAACCATGACATATGTTTTGGCATCTTCCATAAGAATGGAGACCATGAAGGAGAAATTACTAGGCAATCCTAGAGCATTGAGCATCATCTTGATGAAACCCCATTCAATTTGATCATAAGATTTTTCATAATCCAACATAAGCATCTTTACATTTTTTCCAAAAACTTTGGTCCAATCTAGGAATTCCCAACATGTAATTAAGATTTCTAGAAGGTATCTACCTTTGGAAAAGTCTATTTGAGTGGGAGAGATAATGTTAGGAGGGATATTCCCTAGTCTAGCAATCCAAATTTCAGCCAATATCTTATAAGATACATAAAGAAGAGTTATTGGTCTCCAATCCTTGATAAGAGACCTATCACCTCCTTTGTGAATTGGTTTTATAAGAACAACATGAATATCATGCCACAAGGAACCATTTTGAAAGGCCCATTGCTAAACATCCAGAAGCTCATCACAAATCCAAGTAATCATATTGTTGAAGAAATTAGAATATCCATGATGAGCTTAAAGAATATCCAACAGATATGTTCACAAAGGTAGTGACAAGGGAGAAGTTGAATTCCTTGTCAACTTTGACTAATCTTCTAGATTGAATAGAATAAAATAACAACTAAGTCTAGGGTGGTCTGATCTAGTGGGAGCCCCATGTGGTAGCGATATTGCTATAGGATTAGTCTCTAAGTGGGAGATTATTAGTTTTTGGTGACTAATAAGGGAAGTATTATACTTAGTCCATAATTTATTACATAAAAAGGGCTTAGAGTTAGGGATTTTTTCCATAAGGTGTGATGCAAAAATTTCTTCTCGTGGTAGTATTGACCTGTAAGGGAATACAAATTGTAAGCAGGTTGTAATCATTGGATCATAATAATATTGAACTTGTCATTTGGTGGATGTAGCCAAGGGATTGGGTGAACCACATTAAATCTTGGTTTTTTATGTTCTCTTTTGTGTGATTTATTATTTTATGACATTGGTTATATTTGCATGTAATTGTTATTCTCTCTATGTTTAATCCTAATAGTCTATATTTTTCAAGGTCATCAAGAATTTCTAAGTTGGTTGGATATTCTTATAATTTAGCATTTTCTTCACATATGGCATTAGCTAGAGATAGTTCTACAACTCATCCATCTTTGGCCCATATTCTGCCTACAACCTTAGAGATTTCTTCCCAAGACCAAGCATTTTGGACCCATCTTTTAATAGGGTTAGAAAGCATTCTCGTAGACTTATTGAACTAGTGAATGACATTCATGGTAGCAAAGACATCCTCATCTTAGAGGACAGCGGTCTTAAGGGAGAATCATTTAGGTTTTGTTCTAGTGTTGCTTTGGAGATCCACCTTAGTTATAATTACTTTAATAGAGTGGTGGTTTAATAGGGTAAAGGGCGTGACTATCACAAGGTTATCATCATTTGGCTGAAGAAAACTAAAGATGTTCTAATTGACATGAAATCTATCAAGCGTAGACAATATTCTTTTAATACCTTTTTGTTAATTAGACTAGGAGAATAAAATCCCTCTTTAATTGGTTTTCATGCCCTAAAGTGGATCGATAAGGTCAAGTTTGCCAGTCATTATGTTCCAATATAGTTTTTCATGGCCTTTCCATTCAAACTTGTTACCTCCCACTTTATCCTCAACCCTTGTGATCATGTTAAAGTCATCAACAATAACTCAAGGAATTTTGGGGAGCTTAGTAAACCATTTGCAAAGTTGAATCCTATCATTTTGATCATTAGGAGCATAAATAGAGTAGACACCAAATTCCAAGGCATCTTTTTTCAAAATTGTCCTACACTACCATTTGACATGGTGATAAACCCCAATTGATCATAATTTTCTTCCAATTAGAACCTTAAAGAATAGAAGAACCACCTTTACCTCTTAGATGACCCATGGAAAGAACATTGATATCTTTATAAATGCACTAAAGTGTAATGTCCAATTCAAATCTAGTTGACTTGACTTCTTCAAGCATTAGGATATCAATTCTTTTATTGGAGTGTGAGAATCTCTTAACCATGTATTTCTTGTCTAAGGATTCTAACCCTCTTACATTCTAGGAGGAAATTTTAACATTCATCTAAGTTTTTGGGTAGATGAATCAATGGGGGACTTGAATTCTTTAAAATAATTGGGTAGATTACCCTTTTGATTTTTTAGAGGGCCTTGGGTTTCCACTAAAGAGAGGTGGTTTTCCTCTTTTCTTCTTAATAGATCCATTACCTTCTAGCTACATGGACTCAACTTTCCTTTATTCCCCTCTTTCCTTTTTCTTTTTTACATTAAACTAAAAATTGGGATCCATTAGCATCTCCAACATGCTAACTAACTTCTCTACAACCCCATAGGGTTCTTTGGGACCATAACCTACTCATATAAATTATGTTCTCCTTACCTTCCTTAGGGTCCATAATGGAACTCTTGCACTTAGAAAAATACCACCATTGGTTTAGAGGTGGAGGTAAGGGAGGTGGTGTTAGGATGAAAACCATACTAAAATAATTAATCTTATCCTCCAACACAACTGAGTTGGGCCTCAAAACCTCACAAGATATCTCTTGCTGTAGAGAGGAATCAAGATTTCCAAGGGAATTTTGAGGAAGCATAGTGGGAAAAGTTAGATGAGGAGATGATGGGGGAGGAGGACCTATTGGGGGAACAAAGAAAGTCCTAAAGGTTAGAGACTTGGGCTAAGTCTTCATGGTTAACTCTACTTTTTTGTTAATTATGAGAAGAGTGAGTTGTTGGGCATCCATATTCTTGTTTTTTTGGAGTTCAATGGCTAATCCAAGACCAAAATAAAGCTTACTAACATCAAGAAGGGAATAAAATTCTTTGTCCAAGTCTTTGTGTTCAGGAGGGTTAGTAGATTTGTTGGTAAATTGATACCTAAGCCCATCCAAGGAGGTACAAATGTTTAATGCTTCTTTGAGCACATTGGAGTGGTTAGGTATTTTTAAAAAATAAGGCAAAATTGACTAGTCTTGCATTTGGACAATGCTAGAAGCTAATTTATGGGGAAATTTTTGTATTGAGGGTTTTGATAGAGGAGGGGGTTTCTTTTTACCAAGGAAAGGGCATTGCTCCCTTTTGTGACCTTCTATTTTACAAAAGTAATAGGTGTTTAAACCTCCCTTATAAGAAATATAAAAATGGATGATATCATCACCTATAACAAGTTTAACACTTTATAGAGCTTCTAAACTAGGGTAAATGGATAGCATAACCATAATATCTAAATTAAGGATTAGAGTGTTAGAGTGGTCAACCCTTATGACCCTTCCAATTAGTTCCAAAAGGTGGGGTATGAAAGACCAAACATATGGAGGAAAATTTCCAACTAAAACCCATCTTGGGCTCACAAGGGAAACAATGTCATTAGTAGATGCTACATTAAACCAAGGGATAGCCCTAAAATCACATCCAACATCCTTTCAAAAAACAAATGCAAAACTTCTCTTTGGGTATTATGGTTAGCAAAAATAATGATGAAGAGTCCTTTTTGGATCTATTGGTATTTTAAAATGTCATATTTTAAATTACCCCAAAGAAAATAGAATACATCTAGGTGTAGCTAATTCCCATCTAAAACATACCCTTTCAGACACCAGGCCAACCATAAGGCTAGACCCTTCTTCTACTTCAGGCTCTATAAAACCTAGGTGGGTGGACCTATATATTCTTCATATGGTACTAGGGTTTAAAAGAATACAAATAAATCTTAAAAAAAAGATAAAACCCTTATCTTCCTATACTCATGCACTGATAAAGATATGTAGTAGAAAATTGCAAATCCTATGAAATCCACAAGCTGAGTGAGGAAAATTCTTTTCAGCTCTTGAACATGAAAGAGAAAATATTTTTATTAATGATGTTGAATATTAGCACAACATAGACATGAAAAACATACACTTTGATCCTATATTTGATTAGTGTCTTATCTATTGGGAAATTCCACAAACCCCTAACACTCATCCTTGAAAATCACTGATATATCTCATACATCAAGACTTCCTAATCTATCCATTCACCTTGTGAATTAGACACTTACATCTTTTTTGAGTCTCATACTCAACCTATCCCTTCATGAGATTTGCAATCCTATGATGATAAACTAAGCATTTACATGACTCCTTGAATCATAATCAAAATATATCAACATATACAACCTAAATAGGATGTAACTGAGTTTAATGCTCTTTGTTCACAAAACACAAAAGATCAAAACCAACATGAATAGGAGAGAAGATTTACATTGAAGATTAACTTCTTGTTGAACTTTTATTCATTTCCTTGAGACAAATACAATAAGATGTATGAAATCGAAACATAAAACTACCTAATAGATCAAAACTATCTATGTTTTATTACTTCTTGTTCATTACATGAGAAAGGATGAAGAATGGTGGAATAACAGCTCTAGATCCAACAATGTGGTCTCACAAAAAAACTAGAACCAACCAAGTATTATAGCAATGAGAAATTATTGTAAAATTGGAACCCTTACAATGAGAGAGAAAGAGAAAGATCTAATTTAGAAGTGACACAAGTCCACTTGAATCTTCATTCCTTGTTGTTGCAAAGAATCTCTTTTCTCTTTACAACCAAAATTAGAAAGGAATCTCATCTATATTTGTAACAAACTTTGAAATATCTCTTACTAACTAATGAGAAACCTTATCCTTACAAAAACATCATGTATGCATCTAAAGTGTTGATAAAACCTTCATTAAATTAATTTGGAAGTGAAAATATTCATCCCTAATTGCATCATTACTACCTCTACCATTCCTCCAGTTCACCATTTTACCAAAGATCATATTTGAACTACTATACCATGAATATGGTTGAAAATGACCATATGGTACAAAACTCTGAATAATTTGAACCAATGTCTTCTTGTAAAAAAATAAACTTGGAATATGGAAAGTCTATTCTTTTTCAATTCCAATGGTACATGATACTACTATGTTGATGCATTAGAGATGCCCATAATCTTAGTTTGAAAACTAAACTCCTAAACTACCTTTTAGGGCTACATCTCTTCAAAAAAAAATTATACAAAAATGTAAAAATCCCTAACATCAAAATTTAGGTTATAACCTATAGGACCAAAAAAATGGGTTAAAATGCATAACATACTATGAGAAAATCACAAACTCAATAATCATATGTTAGCACCCACTAGTCTACCTTGAAAGCCAAACTAAACAAAAGAAAGCAAACATAATCCAAAAACTCCCTTTTCCATTTGTAGCTCCCATGTCCTTCTTTCTTCTCCAAATGATTGTAGCTCCAATTTGCCTATAGTGCACACAAGACTGAATCCAAAGCCTATGATGTGGATAATGCCATGTGAATACTTGAAGTGTGATTTTATGTGAGAGAGAGAGAATGCAGCATGCAAAGAAGTAGAGACTCAAAGATTTGAACTTTCCAAAACTTAAGCATTCCAAGGATTCAAGACTTAAGCATTCTCCTTCAAGAGATCCAAAATGAGAGAAAGAGTGTTCATTTTATAATCTTCAAGTAGGGTGAGAGCATTGGATTTTTTACCTAAAGACATGCGATGTGGCAAGAGATTCCTAAGATGCATATGATAGAATATCCCAAAAGTAAGATTCTATGACACATGCAAGTCAAATTTGGAAGAGAATCTATGACGCATCATAAGATTCCTCAACCCACTTAAAGTCAAAAATCTATGACGAATAAGCCAAATAGGGACATGCGTAAGAGGTAATAATAATTCCTATGACGCATATGACAGAATATGCCAAAAGTAAGATTCTATGACACACGAGAGTCAAATTTGAAGAGAATCTATGATGCATCATAAGATTTATCAACCCACTTAAAGCCAAGAATCTATGATGAATAAGCCAAATAGGAACATGCGTAAGAGATAAGAATATTTGATTATGAAAAATCTCAGCCAAGTGTCAAAGGAGAATCCACGAGGTGTCACATCCAAGTGTCATGATGATGAAATATTTTATGGAATATTTGAATTAAAAATCCTTTTATTCCACAAAATAAGAATTAGTAGAAAATGGAATTAATGATGGAAAATGGAACTTAGGAAATTGTAAATGTCCATGGTTTGTAGATAATGAATCAATTAATTAATAAAATTAATTAATTAAGGATGATAATCAGGAAGAATAATTAGTGAGAATAATAGAATTAAGTTATGGGTTATTTAATCCTATAGAGAAAATCAGTAGATGATTGGCCAAATTGATTAAATGAATGCGACTGTACCCTTTGATGAAAATTTGATGATGATATAGATCGAATAAGATGATGACCAAGAGATCAAAGCCATGATCAAATTGATTGATTGAAGTTGATAACATGCCAAGGACACATGAATTGGATGATATGTAACATTTAACCGACACTGTAAATGCTACAGGATTGAAATTGATTGATAAGGTTTGATCATAATAACATTGGTGAACACTATAAATATTATTAAAATGGTTGATGATGCCATGATCTGACATTGAAATTCTCAACAATGTCAAAGATTGGATGACATGAATGATAGTTTGACCTAGCACTGAGAGCCACGACAGTACTTAGGTCAGATTGATAAGATTGATAAGTTGATAGGTTTCCAAGGCACTGAAAGCCACAAAAATGCCTAGGAGTAGATAAATGATGATTGATTTGAGATGTTTGATATGTTTTTGGTTGATTAGGACTTATTTTGAGTGATTCCAAGTTGATTTGAAATGGTTTTGAGTTGATATGAAATTGATGTGAAAGGGGATACAAATGAGGAAATATGGTCAACCTGGCCAAAAGATCAAAGTTAGTAGAATGAGAAAATGGGACAAATTAGTATGAAGAAGTGATGAAATCATAGATGCAAACCATTTTTGAGCATCTACATTTTGCCCCTCTTTGATACAATGTGATTTAGAGCGTTGTATCAAAGAATAACTGATGAGAAAGCCACAACATGCCCCAGTAGGGATGATATATATGGGTGCCCCCTTGAAAAATTGACTAAGATAAGCATATGATAAGTCAATTTATCGACAACAAGAAGACAAAACCATAGCAACTGACGGAATGAAAATTAGAGTTAAAATGTGAAAGTTATGAGGCCTAGAATGTAGACCCGAAACTGTGTGTGCATGCCCAAAATGATGGAAAGATGTCATAACATGAGAGAAATCATAAAAAATGGTTGTATTTGGTCAAATATGATGATACAAATGTTATAATAAGGTTGAACTAGGTGGAAAGTGATAGAAAGTTGATTGACAACATAGGATGATGCAAGAATGCATGAATGCAAGATGAAGATGATTTGGTGAATCAGAAGACATGATCATGGTGATGGAGAATGAGATGAGATGAGGAGATGTTAGTATGATGGAAAGATTTTTGCTTCTAGAAAGTGAAATATATGTCAAATGGAGCTTTATTTTGATATGGAAAATGGAGTGCAACACATCATGGCATAAAGGGCCAAAGCGCAAATGCAAGCCTTTTGCATAAACAAACACGATGCAGACATAGAATGACCTTGTCCTTCCTGAGGCATATGTACATGCCCCAAAATCTCAAAGGTAAATTGTAATAGACAAAAATAGAAAAATATGACCATGAACCATCCTGGCCACTCTCATAGATCAATTTATATCATCGAGTAGCATAGGGACATGATCAAAGAAAAAACAAAGCAAAAATAAATCACTCACTAAACAGCGTGAGCTGACAGCTATTCTTGTCCATTATTACTTGCTTTTTAGTGTTTTAGGTGTTTATATAGTGTTTTACATGTTGATAATGTGATAGTTCTGGTTGTGGATTCATTTGATAAGTTCATAGTGACATGTTGGATTGATTGTTGGTTCATTTTGCACAAATATTGTGATTGGCACTGAAGCGTAGTGCTTTGATTTTTAGTCTGCAAAGTGCAAGGGTGAACGCAAAAGGGATGGTTATCCACAATGAATATGTACAAGGTTTATTGCAAATTTTTGACAAGTTTTGTGATTTTTAGGGTTTTTTTGAATATTTGATGTTTTTGCATAATTAGTTTCTTCAGGTCATTTTACGATTTTTAGGTTTTTTTTTTCAGGACATTTTATGATTTTTAGTGCTTTTTTTTTTCTTTTTTCATGACATTTTACTATTTTTTTGGTATTTTTTCAAGACTTTTAGATGGAATCAAGAATGTCACTAACAAATGCTGAGAAGATATCTATTGTTGGTGCTGCTAGCTAATGAGCTCTAGATTCATGACTGACCATAACTATGGAGGATTTGTTTCGAGTCTATAGCTCAAAATCAAACCACTAGAAAGGCCTCGAGAGATACCATCATGTACCGTATGTAAGACAATGTCTATCTCTTGTGAATCAAGGCATCTAAGGATAAATGGGTCAATAGAAATGTCATGTGGGATGTCATTGATGATGACATTGGCAGAGGCTTGTTGGATAGAGGATTGATTTTGGTTATAGGACAAATTAGGTAGCTGAATTGGGGGATAAAAAAAGGGATATAAGGGAGGGTTGGGAGGGTTGAGACCAATGACCTTCTGCATGAATGCTGGTTGAGAGAGCTCCAAAAGACTTTGTGGCAAGTAGAACACTAGAACACTGATATTCGTGGCATCATATTTTTCATTTTGTATCCTTGGCAGCTTCTTAGCTTTTGATTTTTTATGGTCTAATGGTGCCTTTTGGTTTTCACCAAGAGACCTATGCTTGTTATTTCTTTCTCTTTTTGCTTTGTAACTAGAAGGTGGAGTAGGCTCCCCAAAGTATGCCAATGTGTTCTCTATAGGAGAAACTACTTCTTTATGATCTTCAGTCATAATGCCTTCAAAGTCTATTATGAGAGTGTCATCATCATCGAATTGATTAAAAATTGGTGGTCCACGTTGGTCCCAATCCAAAGGTTCAAGATAACTTGAGGAGATGTCATCATTAGTGTTGAATGGGCTTTGGTTGAAGGTAGATATATTCATAACTAATTCAACTGGGTCATTGGGGTTATGCTCAGAGGCTAGGGGATTTTTGGTTTCAAGTGGGATATCCTCAGATGCCTTTTCATCATTCAAAACATCCATAGTCTTACACGTAGGTACCATAGTACTAGGAGGACCTATTTGTAATGGTTTAAATCCAAGCCCCAAACTAGGAGGTTGTCCTTTTGTAGTGGTAGGTTCAATGATTCCTTGTTTCTGAGATCCAAGACCACTATAGCCATCATAGCCTTGTTTCTGCATGATGGTAAACCCAAGTCCATACTTGCTAGGAGATATCAAAGTGGGTTCTCATTATGCTTTTTCTTTCTCAATACATATGGATGTATTCTCATTGATAGAAGTATAATTCTTTGTACTAATGGGAGAAAGTGGTGACTCCTTAATGTGAGAGACTTGAGACATAAAGTACTCTCCACAACCATTGTCTTCAATCTTCATCTTTTCCTTGGCTTTATTGAGTAGTATATCAGCATCCACATACTTAGAGGGATTTGTGGGTTGTGCTTCATTGTTTGTTGGGATTTGGAATGCAGTAGCATCTCTTAGATTAGCACAAAATTGGAAAGGATTTGGATCACTAGGGATGGTAACCTCCATGTTATTATGGGAAAACTTCAAACATCGATGATATGTAGAAGGGACTTCTTTCATAGCATGAAGCCAAGGGTGTCCTAGTATCATGTTGCAATTCATTTCGATGTCTAGGACATGGAACAATGTGTCTTTAGTAGCTAGACCAACTTTGACAGGTAATGTGATGATGCCCTTGGAATAGCGTTCACCGTCATCATAAGCTTTTATTGTGATTTTTCGAGAGGGATCTACATCATCTTCAAAATAACCCAAATTTTTGACAACCTTAAGAGTATAGATGTTTAGTCCTGATCCTTCATCTATTAAGACACATCTGACTTTGGCATTATGGATGAAGACTTTGAGATAAAGGGGATCATTATGGTTAGGTTTGTCCTTAAGAATATCATGGGGTGAAAAAGTGATATGTCGTGACGCAGATAGGTTCCCAACCATGGCTTGGAATTGGGAAACATCAATGTTATCTGGGACTACTGACTCTTTAAGGTCTTGCTCCAAGATCTTCTAGTGTTGGGGAGATGCACGCAGTAGGTCCAAAATGGATATTTGTGTAGGGGTTTTTCTGAGTTGTTCAACAAGGCTATAATCAGCTAAAGTAGGAGCAATAGGTCTAGATGGGGGTGCAAATCTAGTAGGTCTAGATGGGGCTCCAAGTAGGGTGATCTTGCTATGGCATGTAGTGATAGCACAACAAGGGTCTTTAGCCTTCAATGTGAATGTGGATATGTGGAAGTCAGACTCATTAAAGCAATTGATGGTGTAGTCATAGCCGGTGCATGTGTAATTCACGTTACCTTGTGAGTTTCAATTTGAACTTGAGGGTTTCTCTTTGTCATGATTACCCAAAGGATCTTTGAAAATAGTGTGATCAGAGTTGGATGTTAATAGTGATGGATCAACTGTGATGACACCATCATCAATAAGGTCTTGTATTGCATGTTTTAGTTGGAAGCATGATGAAGTTTTGTGTCCTTTGGTGCGATGGTAATCACAATACTTTTTGTCATCCCACCAATCAGCTTTAGTCAATGGTTCATCTTTGATTAGGGGTAATTGCAGGAAGTTATTACTCAGTAACTATTGTAATGTAGTCTCAAGTGGTATCCCCAATGGTGTGAATTTCCTGTCTTTGGTTCTAGGATGTCTTCGAGGTTTATCTTGCGTGGGAGTCTCAGTTTTTTTGTTGTGGAGCTAATGTTTGATTAGAGGTTTTTGAATTTGTAGGGTTTACACCTTTCAAATTCAATTGAGGTTGTGTTGTGCTAATTGTGCGAGCATCCAAAATACCATCATTAGTCACATTCTTGTTTTTGGAGAAAAATTTTGCCTTGTCATTAGACAAGTTGGTGTTTTTGTTTTCTTTGCTTATCTCGAGGACTCCCTTATGGATAAGAGCATCTTCAATACTAGCCCCTTTTTTCATTAGTTTATAAATGGTGCTTGGACTCTTGATTTTGAGTTCATACATTAAGTTCGAGACTAAGTTTTCAATGCACAAGTGTACTTGTTGTTCTTCAGGGATGTCTAATGAGCATTGACTAACTAAACTTCTCCAACACACTAAGAATGTGATGAATGATTCTCCTATCTTTTGTTTAGTTGAGCACAAATCAAAAAGTGTCACCTCATTTGTGATGTTAAAGGAAAAGTGGGAGATAAACTTGTCTGCTAGTTTTGACCAAGATTTGATATTACTAGGAAGTTTGGAGTACCATTCAAGTGCAGGCCAACCTAGAGAATGAGGGAACAATCTCATAAGGTAAGTGGGCTCATCACTGAGTTCAGTACATGAAGCACAAAATTCTTAGATGTGATCAATAGGGTTTCCCTTTCCTCGATATTTTTCAAACCTTGGAGCTTCAAAGTGTTTTGGGAATGGAGGCATATACAGACTTTTATCAAATGGGTTAGGACGTAGCTCCCTTTCTGTATATAGAGCCTGTTTCTTTTGGACTGCCAATGCCTCGACTTGTTTGGAAAGTTGTTTGAATTGTTGTAATAGTTCTTCATTGGAGTTTTGCATTATGGTCTTTCCTTCAAGTCTTTTGTGTCTATGAGTAGACCATTTGCTGTGGCAAGAACTATGTCTACTTGGTTTTGACATTTCTATGTCTGATGTGTCTGATGAGTTTGATGAGGTGTCGCTAGGTGGTAGAGGTATGTTGGCACCTCGAAGATAGAAAGGTCCCTATTGTTGGGGAACTCATTGTGGTATTTGATGTGGAATTTGTTGTGGGATTGACTGAAATTGTTGTACCATGTGTTGTTTTTGTGTCGTGTGTTGTGGTTGTTGTTGGGATACCTCGGTTGTATGTGAGACCATGTGTGTGCTTGTTGTTCTAGAGTTATTTGTTGAGGTTTTTGTGGCACATGTTGTTGTTGTAACAAATGTTGTTGGTATGCAATTTGTTGCTCAAGGCATCTTTGGTATTCAGACTGTTGCTTGAGTTGCTCTTGTTGTTTAGAAAACATCATTTATTGTTGTTGGAATTGTTTTTGATAAATTGTGTGTAAGTCAAGTGGGTCCACATGGGATTGCGTGTTAGGAATGTCAGATGTTTGCCCCACTTTTGGTTGTTGTTGTTGATATGTGGGATGTGTGTCAAGTGGATTTAGACTTGGTTGTGCCTTGGAAGTGTTGAGTCCTTGTACCATTGTAGGTTTTTATTGTCGTGGGGGTTGACTAAGTTCTTGAGAATTGAATGTCATGTTTGTATTGTTTTCTTGGTACCTTTGTGTTTTAGATGTTCCTGCTTGCGACATCATATTGACTTGACTATGAGATAAATTTCTATTGGGAATGGGTGTAATGTCAATAATAATTTTCCTTTGTGTGTCCATAGGGATGGTTGCGCTTGATGTTTCACATGTTGTATTTATGAGAGGCTCCACAGTGTTTGATGTCGTAGCACTGGGTAAAGTTAGGAGCAAAGGTGTACTTTGTTGATTTTCCTCCAAAGAAGGTATGTCTGGCATCCCTAGAGCATGGGTCTCTTTAGGTGCATCTTTTTTTTGCATCATGTGACTAAAATCAAGTCTTAATGTCCTTTTGGAGTGTTTAGGGATTGGTGGTATTTCATCAAACAAGGGGTTGACATTGATGTGTTGAAATGTACTTTGGAGGATTTCAGTTGTTGGTTCTTGATGGGATCTTATAGGTGCCATTATTGTGTTTGAAAACTCCAAAGGTTTTTTTCCCTTGTCTAAGTCCAAATTTATCATGGGTTGGATGTTTTCAATTGTTGTGTTGGTTTGATTTTTGGACCTAGGACCTTCCAAGTTTGGGTTAAATTTGACAATTTCTTGTGCTGCCAAACGTTTGAAGTTCTTGCGAAAACTTTTGTCTTGACATGCCCTAGCCATTTCTTCATTACTGATGCCATAATCAGTGTCAGAGTCATCACTTAGGTGTACAATACCTTGTTGTATGTTTGATGTGTTAGGTTGGCTGAATTCAAAGGAATGTGATTGTTCATCTTCAGGTGGGGTTGGTACACTTCCTTCTCCTGGTGGCATTGGCATGAATATAGGTTCAAAGTCAGGACTCCATTGAACCATCCCATGTGTGGGGGAAGTGTTTGGAGGAAATCTCATGGTAGGTGCATTTTTCAAGGTTGTTTGTGCCATAGCATGATTATGAGGATCTTGCGGATACATATTCAAGGGGTTCACTAGTAATGGTTGTGATGCCTCAATTTGGTCTTTGTCAAAGGTTTGTTGGATTTTCTTGCTCTTTCTTTGTCTTGGATGAGGTTTTGGTTGTTCTTGTGCCTCAGAAAACAAAGGTTGATAGAGTTCCTCTGGTCTTGTCTCCTAGTAAGTGTTGGCATGATACCTAAGAGTGCAAAGAGTGGTGGGTATGCAAGATATGAGTGTTTTTTTTGGGATTTTTCAATTGTTTAGGAATGTTATGCAATATGAGGAAATACTAGATGAATTAGGGTTTTGATGTGCAAAGTGCAAATGTCCTAGGGATGTTATGCAAATGCAAATGCAAAGTGATGTTTTGAGGTTTGACTAGAGGGAATGAAAATGACTCTAAGGTATGCAAAATGACAATTAGGGTTATGTTTTGGACTTGTTAAGGGTACTAAAGGTTGATGTATGCAAGGTATATCATGCAAAGGATGATGTTCTAGGGTTTGTAATGACGTTTGGGACATGCAAAATGAGGTTAAATGCTCAAGAAGGTAATTTGGTTGATGGACAATTTGATAGGGTTTGGTAGTGAAAATGATGCTAAGGATTTTGATCAATGCAATATGAAGGGGATATACCACTAGGGTAAGTCAAAATGACATTTGGGGATGCTAGGGATATGATTATGCTATGACAAGGGTATATGGAAAGTTTTGAACTTGGATAAAACTTGTTGAAAGTATTTTACCTAGGAGTTTAACCTTGTGATAAAGGACTTTGGATCTTGACCAAAAACTGATAAAAGATGAAAAGACCAAATTGATAAAAGATGACAAGGTCAAATCTATCAAGACATAGAAAAAATTTGACCAAAGAAAATGATAAGAAAAGATAAAAAGACTAGTCAAGATCCATTATCCGTCAGCACTAGGAGATACTCTAAGACTTATACTTTGTCTAGATTTTTGACTAAATTCAAAGGTTTTGGGGGTTCAAAATGACGTTTTGAGGACTCAAAATGATGGTGATGCTAAGTGGGATGTCATAGAGAGGTAAATGGTAGAGGATAGTGTTAGGGCCAATTTGGATGCTCAAAATGATGATTAGGACACCCAGAATGATGGATAAAGTGGTCAAGATGATGAATAGGTATGTAAAGATGCAAGGTGGTGAATGCAAAGTGTTGATTCTGAGATGGGAATGCAAAAACTAAGGAAGTAAAACTGAACCTAAATGGATGCAATATGAAAAGTAATGAGGACTAAAAGGTGCAATATGAAGTCTATATGATGTAAGAATGAAGCCTAGACTAGGGTGAATGCAAGTGAAATCTATGCAAGTGTGAGATCTACATTTTGCCAAGCACATTTAAGAGCACAAGTCGCCATGTTTTCCAAGGTTTGAGTGTGTTGAATCAATGTTTGTAAAGTTTGATAAAGGTTGAAATGTTTTGGCAATATGTGAGGTTTTGACAAGTTCAAATGATATCCAAGGTGTAAATTTAAAAGTTTGGCTTTTATCTTGATTATGTTTTACACACACGCAAGACACATTAAGACAAGAATAGTTGTTGTAAAAGTTAACAAACACACCACAACCTAGGCTTTTAGGACTGGATCCACTGAATTCCTACTTGAACCAAAGTTTAGCCATGCTTATCCAGAGTGGACAACCTAGGATCTTGGCACCACAAGCTCCCCCTTACAGTGCACCCACTTCTCAGGGCTACCAAGATCCACTTCCCAAGGGGCATGACTTCCCAAGGGACTGTTGCCTCTACAAAGGACCACAAGAATGTAGGATGTCTTCACGGGCATGGGTGACCCCTTGAGCCAGTGGATAGAAAGGATTTTGGCCACTAAAACATGGTTTTTAGTAAGGGCATTCCGTTCGGCAAGTTAATGATAAACTTCCGCAAAAGGTCTCCCAACCTCGAGAACTAGGGTTTGACGCACCACAATGGTACTAGAGGAGAGCTATCACATAGCAATACCGCCGGCACAACTTTCACTATAATCAAGTTTTATATAGCGGCTGGAATGTTGACCTGGATTTGGTCTGTTACCACTTTGAGGTCGTCCCCTGGCATACCCAATATCGAGTATCTTGGTCCAAGGCAGGTCTCCTATAGAATTTACATGGATTTCTCTTACACCCAAGATCCATGAATGGCGAGGGGAGAGGATACGTCAAATGCAACTCCTAGGGATCTAACACCAATGCAGAAAAGAAAAAGGTTCTTTTTAAGCACCAAACGAAATGTTATCTAATCTAGGAAATCTGCACACATAGTTTTGAAAGACACACAAAGCCTTCGACAATGTCTTGCAAAGCACACATTAGTAGTTTTTTATGATCATATCCTCACCCAACGATCACCACATGCTGCAAACAAACCATCACTAACACAAAATCACCTAATCTATTTCCTAGAGAGTGATAAGAGCTTGAAATGCAGATTTTGATTGGTGCATGTGCTTACTATGAACCTAGGTGTGCTCTAATAGTGAAAATCTAGGTGTGAAAAGAAAGAGCAGATAGTCATTATACCCTTCCAAGTGAGCTCCTTCCTTGCACCTACAAGCACAAAACAAGAAAACCCAAGTTAGATATGCATGATTCACGTTGGGTTCACCAAATGTAGGACCAAAAAAATGGGTTAAAATGCATAACATACTATGAACAAAACACAAACTCAATAATCATATGTTACCACTCTACCATGAAAGCCAAACTAAACAAAAGAAAGTAAACATAATCCAAAAACTCCCTTCTCCATTTGTAGCTCCCATGTCCTTCTTTCTTCTCCAAATGATTGTAGCTCCAATTTGCCTATAGTGCACACAAGATTGAATCCAAAGCCTATGATGTGGATAATGCCATGAGAATACTTGAAGTGTGATTTTATGTGAGAAAGAGAGAATGCAACATGCAAAGAAGTAGAGACTCAAAGATTTGAACTTTCCAAAACTTAAGCATTCCAAGGATTCAAGACTTAAGCATTCTCCTTCAAGAGATCCAAAATGAGAGAAAGAGTGTTCATTTTATAATCTTCAAGTAGGGTGAGAGCATTGGATTTGTCACCTACAGACATGTGATGTGGCAAGAGATTCCTATGACGCATATGATAGAATATGCCAAAAGTAAGATTCTATGACACATGCAAGTCAAATTTGGAAGAGAATCTATGACGCGTCATAAGATTCCTCAACCCACTTAAAGTCAACAATCTATGACGAATAAGCCAAATAGGGACATGTGTAAGAGGTAATAATAATTCCTATGATGCATATGATAGAATATGTCAAAAGTAAGATTCTATGACACACGAGAGTCAAATTTGGAAGAGAATCTATGACGCACCATAAGATTCCTCAACCCACTTAAAGCCAAGAATCTATGACGAATAAGCCAAATAGGGACATGCATAAGAGATAAGAATATTTGATTATGACAAATCTCAGCCAAGTGTCAAAGGAGAATCCACGAGGTGTCACATCCAAGTGTCATGATGATGAAATATTTTATGGAATATTTGAATTAAAAATCATTTTATTCCACAAAATAAGAATTAGTAGAAAATGGAATTAATGATGGAAAATGGTACTTAGGAAATTGTAAATTTTATATGGTTTGCAGATAATGAATCAATTAATTAATAAAATTAATTAATTGAGGATGATAATCAGGAAGAATAATTAGTGAGAATAATAGAATTAAATTATGGGTTATTTAATCCTATAGAGAAAATAGTAGATGATTGACCAAATTGATTAAATGAATGCGATTGTACCCTTTGATGAAAATTTGATGATGATATAGATCGAATAAGATGATGACCAAGAGATCAAAGCCATGATCAGATTGATTGATTGAAGTTGATAACATGCCAAGGACACATGAATTGGATGATATGTAACATTTAACCGACACTGTAAATGCTACAGGATTGAAATTGATTGATAAGGTTTGATCATAATAACATTGACGAACACTGTCAATATTATTAAAATGGTTGATGATGCCATGATCTGACATTGAAATCCTCAACAATGTCAAAGATTGGATGACATGAATGATAGTTTGACCTAGCACTAAGAGCCATGACAGTACTAAGGTCAGATTGATAAGTTGATAGATTTCCAAGGCACTGAAAGCGACAACAATAACTAGGAGCAGATAAATGATGATTGATTTGTGATGTTTGATATGTTTTGGGTTGATTAGGACTGATTTTGAGTGATTTCAAGTTGATTTGAAATGGTTTTGAGTTGATATGAAATTTATGTGAAAGGGGATACAAATGAGGAAATATGGTCAATCTGGCCAAAAGATCAAAGTTAGTAGAATGAGAAAATGGGACAAATTAGTATGACGAAGTGATGAAATCGTAGATGCGAACCATTTTTGAGCGTCTACATAACCCTATTGATTTAAAAATGTTATGCATGCTCAAAATTGGAAAAGACATAAAATATTAATATTTTCCAACCATGGCTTTTCCCTCCATATTTCCATATGGGTCAAACATATTTGACTTTTAATATTTTTCAACTATGGCTTTTCCCTCCATATTTCCATTCGGGTTAAACCTGTTTGATTTTCCTATGCCATGTGGTAGTACACTATTCATTAGTTTTGCACCATCATCTGCCACCTAGGTGGCATGTGGTGCCCTCTGATTGGATCTTCAAAATTCCACTTGTCATCTGGCATTGCCACATGTCACTATTTCATTGGCTCACCTACTATTTAGTCATCATCCACTTGCATCCACTACTACATGTCAACATGTCACATTCTTGCATCCTAATCATCCTTCTATAATGTCACTTGGCAAGCACCTTGATTTTCCCACTATCACATGCCAACATGTTGCATTCTTGCATCCTAGTCATCCTTCTATAATATCTCCTAGTCATCCTTCTACAATGTTGCTTGCAATAATCTACCATGTATCATGCTTTGCCACATCAACAGCCTTCTACAATGTCTCCTAATTGTCCTTCTATAATTTCACTTGCAATAATCTGCAACATGTCTTTCTTTGATATATCAGCACCTCATTTTTCCCATTGCCACATGTTAGCATGTTGCATTCTTGCATCCTAGTCATCCTTTTGTAATGTCACTTAGTAAGCACCTTAGTTTTCCAATTGCCACATGTCAGTATGTTGCATTCTCACATCCTAGTCACCTCAATTTTTCCCACTACCACATGTCAGTTGTTGCATTCATGTATCCTAGTCATCCTTCTACAATTTCTCCTAGTCAACATTGTAGTTTTTCCCACAACCACATGTTAGTTGTTGCATTTGCACATCCTAGTCATCCTTCTACAATGTCTCCTAGTCATCCTTCTTCAATGTCACTTGCAATAATTTACCACATGTCCTAATTTTCCACATCAACATCCTTCTACAATGTCTCCAAGTCATCTTTCTACAATGTCACTTGTAGTAATCTCCCACATGTCATGCTTTGCCACATCAACACCTTAGTTTCCATGCAAAGCTAGGAAACATCTATGCCATACAACATTCTATAGTTCACTCACTTGCATCCATGTAGCGCTCTACTTTAACATGTCAGCTTCCATGTAAAGATAGGAAGACTTTGTCATGTGACATTCTACAGTTTTTCCACTTACATGCACACAATGTTCTTCTTTAACACCCTAGTTTCCATGCAAAGCCACACAATGTTCTATAGTTCATTCTTGCATCCTTGAAATGTTCTGCTTTAACACCCTTTTTTCCATATAAATCCAAGAAGCTTTTATCACATGGCATTCTATTGTTCATCCACTTGTATCCATGCAGCCAGGAAGCCTTTGTCATGTGGCATTCTGCGATTCGTCCACTTGCATCCATGCAACATTCTATGGTTCATCCACTTGGATCCATGCAACATTTTTCTTTAACACCCCACTTTCCATGCAAAGCCATGCAACATTTTGTGGTTCATCCACTTGCATCCATGCATTGTTTTACTTTAATGCCCCAATTTCCATGTAAAGCCATGCAACATTATGTAGTTTGTCCACTTGCATCCGCATAGCATTATGCTTTAATAACCCAATTTCTATGCAAATCCAAGAAGTCTCTGCCATGTGGCATTTTGTAGTTTGTCCACTTGCATCCATGTAGCTAGGAAGCCCCTTCTACAATGTTGCTTGTAATAATCTACCACATGTCATGCTTTTCCACATCAACATCCTTCTATAATGTCTCCTAGTTATCCTTCTATATTGTCGCTTGCAATAATCTACCATGTCTCTTGGTTTGATACATCAGCACCTCATGTTGCCCACTACCACATGTCAACATGTTGCATTCTCACATCCTAGTTATCCTTTTGTAACGTCACTTGGAAAGCATCTTAGTTTTCCCACTACCACATGTCAGCATGTTGCATTCTTGCATCCTGGTCACCTCAGTTTTGCACACTACCACATGTTAGATGTTACATTCTTGCATCCTAATCATCCTTCTACAATGTCCCCTAGTTGACATTTTTATTTTTTCCACAACCACATGTTAGTTGTTGCATTCTCACATCGTAGTTATCCTTCTACAATGTTGCTTGTAATAATTTGCCACATGTCCTACTTTGCCACAACAACATCCTTCTACAATGTCTCCTAGTCATCTTTCTAAAATGTCACTTGCAATAATTTTCTACGTGTCCTACTCTACCACATCAACACCTTAGTTTCCATGCAACATTTTTCTTTAACACCCTAGTTTCCATGCAAAGTGAGGAAGCCTCTACCATGTGGAATTTTGTGGTTTGTCCACTTGCATCAACACACCATTCTACTTTAACACCCTAGTTTCCATGCAAAGCCACATAGTGTTCTATAGTTTGTTCACTTGCATCCATGCAGTGCTCTACTTTGACACTCCAGTTTCCATGCAAAGCTAGGAAGCCTCTACCACATGGTGTTAAGTGGTTTGTCCACTTCCATCCATGTAGCTAGGAGGCCTCTGCCATGTGGCATTCTACAATTTTTCCACTTGAATCCATGTAGGATTCTATGGTTCATCCACTTGCATCCACTCAACATTTTACTTTAACACCCCAGTTTCCATGCAAAGCCACGAAGTTTTCTATGGTTCGTCCACTTGTACTCATGCATCATTTTTCTTTAGCACGTTAGTTTCCATGCAAAACCACATAACATTCTATAGTTCATCCACTTGCATCCACACAAAATTTTGTTTTAACACCCCATTTTTCATGCAAAGCCACACATCATTCTGCAGTTTGTCCACTTGCATCTATGCAATGTTTTTCTTTAACACCCCAATTTCCATGGAAAGCCACACACCATTCTATGGTTCGTCCACTTGCATCCATGTAGTATTCTATTTTAATACCCTTGTTTACATGTACAACCACACAACATTATGCTTTAACACTCTATTTTCCATGCAAAGTCATGCAACATTCTATAGTTCATCCACTTACATTCACATAATGTTTTGCTTTAACACCCCAGTTTCCATGCAAAGCCAGGAAGCCTCCACCACATGGCATTATGTAATATGTCCATTTGCAGCCATACATCCAAGAAGACTCTACCATGTGGCATTCTATAGTTCATCCAATTGCATCCATGCAGCAAGGAAGCCTCTACCATGTGGCATTGTCCTATTCATCCACTTGCATGCACACAACCAAAAAGCCTTTGCAATGTGGCTTTCTGCACTTTGTTCTTCTTTAATATTCCAATTCCCATGCAAAGCCATGCATTGTTCTATAGTTCATGCACTTTTATCCATGCAACATTTTGCTTTAACACCCCATTTTTCATGCAAAGCTAGGAAGCCTCTACCATGTGGTGTTTTGTGGTTCGTCCACTTGCATCCATGCAGCCAAAAAATGTTTGCCACATGGAATTCTACAATTTGTCCACTTGCATCCATGCAGCCAAGAAGTCTCTACCACATGGTGTCCTATAGTTCATTTTTCTTTAACACCCAATTTCCATTAAAAGCCACACAACATTCTATAATTCATCCACTTGCATCCACATAGCATTGTGCTTTGAAACCCCAATTTCCATGCAAAGGAAGAATGCCTCTACCACATGGTGCTCTATGTTTCATCCACTTGTATCCACATAGCTTTCTACTTTAACATCCTAGTTTCCATGCAAAGCCATGAAGCCTCTGTCACACAATGTTCTATGGTTCATCTACTTGCATCCACATAGCCAAGAAGCCTTTGTCACATGGTATTCTATAGTTTATTTTTCTTTACCACCTCAATTTCCATGCAGAGCCACAAAAAATTCTATAGTTCATCCACATAGCATTTCACTTTGACACCCCAATTTTCATGCAAAGCCAAGAAGCCTCTGCCATGTGGTGTTTTGCAGTTCATCTACTTACACCCACATAGTTAGGAAGCCTCTTCCATGTGGCATTTTACAGTTCATTCACTTGCATCCACACAATATTTTTCTTTAACACCCCAATTTACATGCAAAGATGGGAAGCCCCTACCAAGCCAATTTGTCCACTTGGATCCATGCAATGTTCTGCTTTAACACCCTAGTTTACATGCAAATTCAAGAAGCCCTTGCCAAGCCGGTTCTATGGTTCATCCCTTTGCATCCACATGTCTTGTGTCTCTTTCTAACTCATCCAAGTCATCCATTCATCCATTTGCATCCATGTAGTGTTCTACAGTTCATCCCTTTGCATCCACATGTCTCTTTCTGACCCATTTGAGTCATCCATTTGCATCTAGATAGTGTTCTATGGTTCATCCCTTTGCATCCACATGTCTTGTGTCTCTTTTTGACTCATCTGGGTCATCTATTTGTCCATTTGCATCCATGTAGTGTTCTTGCATCCACCTGTCTCGTGTCTCTTTCTAAGACATCTGAGTCATCTAGCTAGCTTGACTAGCCCCACCTATGAGCCACTTCTTTGCATTTAAGTCTTAATGCTTGAGGACAATGTCACTTGACTTAATCTACCATGTGTCCTACTTTGCATCATCAACATCCTTTTACAATGTTGACTAATCATCCTTCTACAATTTTTCTTGCAATAATCTACCACCTACCTTACTTTACCACATAAACACCTCAGTTTCCATGTAGCATTTTGCTTTAATGCTCCAATTTCCATGCAAAGCTAGGAAGCCTCTACCACATGGTGTTCTATTATTTCTCCACTTGCATCCATGCAGTGTTATTTTTTAACACCCTAGTTTCTCTGCAAAGCCACACAACATTCTGTAGTTCATTCACTTGCATCCATGTAGTGCTTGGCTTTAACACCCTAGTTTCCATGCAAAGCTAGGAAGCCTTTGCCATGTTGCATTCAATGGTTTGTCCACTTGCATCCATTTAGCGAAGAAGCCTCTACCACATGGCATTTTGTGGTTCATCCACTTGCATCCACACAACATTCTATGGTTCATCCACTTACATCAACATAGAATTCTGCTTTAACACCCTAGTTTCCATGCAAAGCTAGGAAGCCTTTGCCATGTTGCATTCAATGGTTTGTCCACTTGCATCCATTTAGCGAAGAAGCCTCTACCACATGGCATTTTGTGGTTCATCCACTTGCATCCACACAACATTCTATGGTTCATCCACTTACATCAACATAGAATTCTGCTTTAACACCCTAGTTTCCATGCAAAGCCACAAAACATTTTACAGTTCATCCACTTGCATTCATGCATTATTTTTTTGTAACACCCTAGTTTCCATGCAAAGCCACACAATGTTCTATGGTTCATCCACTTGTATCCATGCAATGTTTTTCTTTAACACCACAATTTCCATGCAAAGCCATGCAAAATTTTTCTTTAACACCCCAGTTTCCATGCAAAACCACACAATGTTCTATGGTCCATCTACTTGCATCCATGTAACATTCTATAGTTCATTCACTTGCATCCACACAATGCTCTTCTTTAAGACCCCAATTTCCATGCAAAGATGGGAAGCCTCTTCCACGTGGTGTTCTACAGTTTTTCCACTTACATCTATGCAACATTCTATGGTTTGTCCATTTGCATCCAAGAAACATTTTGCTTTAACACCCTAGTTTCCATGCAAAGCTAAGCAGTGTTCTATGGTTCATCCACTTGCACCCATGTAGTGTTTTTCTTTAACACCCTAGTTTCCATGCAAAGCCACATAGTGTTCTATAGTTTGTCCACTTGCATCACATATTATTTTTCTTTAACACCCAAATTTCCATGTAAAGCCATATAGCATTCTACAGTTCATCCACTTGTATCCACACAACAATTTTCTTTAACACCCTAGTTTTCATGCAAAGCCACGAAGTGTTCTACGATTTGTCCACTTGCATCCATGCAATGTTCTACTTTAACAACCTAGTTTCATGCACAGCCACACATCATTCTTCTTTAACACCCCAATTTCCATCCAAAGCTATGCAACATTCTATAGTTCATCCACTTGCATCCACACAGTGTTCTACTTTAACACCCTAGTCTCCATGCAAAGCTAGGAAGCCTCTGCCACGTGGTATTTTGTATTTTTTCCACTTCTATCCATGCAGCCAAGAAGCCTCTACCACATGGAATTCTATAGTTTTTCCATTTGCATCCATGCAACTAGGAAGCCTCTACCAAGTGGCATTCTATGGTTCATCCACTTACATCCATGTAGCTAGGAATCCTCTACCATGTGGCATTTTGTAGTTCATTCTACTTTACCACCCCAATTTCCATGGAAAGCTACACTACATTCTATAGTTCATCCACTTGTATCCATGCAGCATTCTGCTTTAACACCATAGTTTCAATGCAAAGCCAGGAAGCCTCTACAATGTGGCATTCTATAGTTCATCCACTTGCATCCATGTAGCTAGGAAGCCTTTTCCATGTAGCATTCTATGGTTCGTCCACATGCATTCATGCATCCAAGAAGCCTCTTCCACATGGCATTCTATAGTTCATCAACTTTCATCCACGCAACCAAGAAGCCTCTGCCATGTGGCATTCTATGATTCATCCACTTGCATCCATGTAGCCAAGGAGCCTCTGCCATGTGGTGTTCTTTGGTTCATTCTACTTTAACACCCTAGTTTCTATGCAAAGCCACATAGTGTTCTACAATTCATCCACTTGCATCCATGCAATGTTCTACTTTGACACTTTTTTTTCCATGCAAATCTAGGAAGCCTCTACCACATGGTGTTCTACAATTCATCAACTTTTATCCACACAACATTCTCCTTTAACACCATAGTTTCCATGCAAAGCTAGGAAGCCTCTGCCACATGGTATTTTTTAGTTCGTCCAGTTGCACCTATAGAGCATTGTGTTTTAACACCCCAATTTTCATGCAAAGCTAGGAAGGCTCTACCATGTGGAATTCTGCAGTTCATCCACTTGCATCCACATAGCTAGGAAGCCTCTACCACATGGCTTTTTGTGGTTCATTCTACTTTGACACCCCAGTTTCCTTGTAAATCCGTATAGCATTCTATAGTCCATCCACTTGTATCCATGCAACGTTCTACTTTAACACCCTAGTTTCCTTCCAAAGCCAAGAAGCCTCTACCACATGGAATTTTTTGGTTCATCCACTTGCACCCACATAGATGGAAAGCCCCTGCCAAGTTAGTTTGTACACTTGCATCCATGCAATGTTCTACTTTAACACCCCAGCTTACATGCAAAGCTGAGAAGCCCTTACCAAGCTAGTTTGTCTACTTAGATCTACACAATGTTCTACTTTAACACCCCAGTTTACATGCAAATATAGGAAGCCCCTACCAAGCTAGTTCATCCACTTGGATCCATGCAACATTCTGCTTTAACACCCTAGTTTACAAGAAAAGTTGGGAAGCTCCTGCCAAGCCCCATATAGTTGGTGCTGGGCTCCTCAGATTAGGCTTTCCTTTCCTCCCTATAGAATGGTAGGGCACTCCCTATAATTTTTAGGCAGATGAGTGCCTATAGTTTCTTAGGTTGGGAAAGAATGGGCACAGGGAGGAATCACTTTTGTGGCAGTGTTCTATGGTTTGTCCCTTTGCATCCACATGTCTCTTTCTAACTCATCCAAGTCATTCATTCATCCATTTGCATCCACATTTTGTTCTATGCTTTGTCCCCTTGCATCAATGTGTCTTGTATCTCTTTCTAAGACATCCAAGTCATCCAGCTACCTCGATTGGCCCCACCTAGAAGCAACCTCTTTGTATTTAAGTCTTAATGCTTGAGGACTTTTTTTTGTCATGCATTTGTGTTTAAAAAATTTAATATCATAACATCATCTCATCAATGTGGGACTTAACTATCAAATTGTCTTCATACGACATTCGCCAACAACCATAGCTTTCCTAATCTATCTCTGACTATTGTCTTTGGACATTATGGATAGATGAGATACACTAGGAAGATCATTTAAATCTAGTGGACTTGACCTGAACATTGGATCCAATTGGTGTAGAGGCTCCAATAGCTCTTTTGGCCTTATGCTCTGATTAAAACCTTAGACCATACTCTAGATCCCATGACTCCCATGAGTTTTGCATGATTTACAAAGAATGCACGGGACTTCATAGACACTTGATTTTTTATTGAGATAGTTCCAACAAATTCTAACAATGGAAAAGTGTAACATCTAGATTTACTCCAGCGAGCTTAGAGTACCCCCATACCATCTAACACAATTATTTTAATCTTAATTCTTAGTGGTCTACACATTCAGCTCATTTCTCTACAATTTAAAAATGTGTGACTACTTAATTACATCTTGAAAAATCTTGACTACAGCTTCTGTGCCAAAGCCTCAAAGCTCAACTCTTCCCCAATTACCTCCTCCTAGCCTTGTCAATAGTAGTAGTAGCTACCTCATCTAAAGCATCAACCTTTTCTCCACCTTTAACTTGCATCTAATTTTATCCCCTTTATTCTTAGACATGGAGCTTCTCTTATTTTTCCATGGTGTAAATCTTATGTTGTTGCTTCCTTTGCAGCCATGTTGCATCTTTCATGTTCATGACATTTGGTCAATATCTCCACACCACTTACATTCAGAATCAACATCTAAAACATTACAGGTACCATCACAACCAATCATTCATTCATTCATTGTTCTTATAAACTTTACATTACTACTAATGGGCCAATAAGGTTATTATTTTGGAGTTCATATAGAAAATTATAAATCAAAAGAGATCCTATTAGTAAATAAATAAATAGCTTGCTTTAATTATAAAAAGCACCATCATTAATAGTGTCTCTTAGAGAGTAGATATTAATGACTTTTTTTTTTTTTCATACTCTTCTCAAAAAAATACCATTACTTGTAACCTATTTCTAGAATTATGCTCTTTCAAACACTTCTTTTCCATGTCTTTACTTCTTCCAATCACAAATCTTCTAAACTAAATCTTGCATTCCTACAAATTCAATGCAGCTCCACCCCTGAGAACACGTTTTTATTTTCATCTTCTCCATTAACCTCCTTAGATTAACTCATCTAATCTTTCAATTTTTTTTTCTTACCAGTTCCATTCCAAGTGAGATAGGGAACATATCAAGTATGAGATTTCTAGACATCTCTAAAAATTCTAATCTAGAGAAGAAGCAATCAAGTTCCTAGATATGGAATCTGCAAGGGCTAGAGCACCTTGGACTGATCTCTTTGAATATCACAAGTGATGTGAAGGGGAATAGGTCTTCATTCATTGCCTCTCAATGAAGATATGATATGATATTCATTGTTTTCCTTCATTATTTATCATGGTTAGCATTACCAGTGGTGAATAGAAAACCCTTTTCATTTATCACAACTAATTCAAGCCTTTGAAATTGTTTGGCATATTTCACTCCTCCATTCATTTTGATGCAGGTACATTCACACATCAATTCAACCTTAAAAATGATAATATGTACCTACTAAAATATTTCATGCTAATAATTACCATAAGTTCCTTTGATCATTTTGAAATCCTTTTGATTGTTCAATTATCTTGATGAAATCAGTTGGGCCCAAAATGGGTCTGACTAAAAACTTTTTGAACTCAAACACTTGAATTCACAAAATAACATGATGAACACTTGGTATTGATTGAGATTGAATGTGAACATAGATTGACCATTCAAAACTAAGTTCACCTCATTTTACAAGTGACTTTTTTGCAAAGGAAGCCTATAGGCCAGCTTTAAAAATTGACTGAAGCATCTGACTGTGCTTTGAAATCATACACACTGATTCTCTTACCCTACTAGATTTCATCCCATGATGACATTGGGGTCAAAATATATTGACTGTCAAAGGTGCCTTCTTAGAACTGCTTGCAAACAAGCATGTCAAAAAACTATAAATTGCATTCAGTTTTGGCTTTGAAAATAGGTATAAACTAACACTTGGGGGGCATGAAAAATGGGGTGTTAGTTCAATGTCATGAGGTAAGTATAAACTTTTGATTAGAACTCATGATGAATAACTAGGTACATCTAGCAAGTGATCAAAGTGGACTACTTGGATTTGCAAGACTAGGAACAATGATAGAAAAATGATTTTTGCAAAAAAAATAGACTTAGAAAAATGTGCAAATAGATTTATCAAAACTTGAAAATTGGCACACTTAAAGAATTTTCAGAGTAGAACATAAAAGTACAATCCATTTGGTTTATACAATCATGGATTCAGAGTTATGACATCCTAAATAAGGGTACTAATCAATTTACATTTTATGACACCAGGAAAACATTAGAAATTGTATTTTGAATTGCATTAAAAAATAAGGCAAATAGATCCATCATAGGCTCAAATCTAAAACATAACAAGTCTCTAACCCCTAGAATTCAATGCAAAAGGAATTTTCTCATTTTGGTTAACTAGGTCAAATTATAACTGGTCAAACAAAGCCTCTCAAAATTCTAAACAATTAGCATCAACATGACAATAGTAAACAACCAACATTGAGTGATTGGAAACATAGTCAAAATATGTTGAAACAACTTGAAATTAGAAAGATAGGTTCTTTGATGTGCGTACTAAACACTCGCAAAGTCAGTCATGAACCATTACTGGGTGCAAGATATTCAAATGCAAACTAGGCTTCCTGTTGCTATTTGACACTGAGGCAATAATGTAGAACTGAACATTGCTCAAAATGAGACTGAATAGAATGACTCAGAATGACAATTAATCTTCACAAGACACATGGATATGTTGAATGCAAGATATTATAAACATTAAACACCTTTTAGGCCTCAAAAGAATAGTTGGTACATACATTGAAAGCACTCATATGGGTTCAAAATGATTCAAAAGTTTGAAATGGTACTCAAATCGAGATTGCAATTTTGAGTCCCAACAAGATCATTCTACAGAAAGAGTAATGATACCCTATTTTTCATTGCCAAAGTCTTTGCAACCAATCATTGAGAAAATTTCTTGATGGCAACCTATTGATATGTAGTGCAAAAAATAAAATTTCAATACTTCATAATCTATTCTTTTCCTTATTAATTTCATAAACCATTTGTGAGTTCAGTTTAATGACAACATAGGGAAGGGCAGGTATCTCACCTCTAGACTTTTCGCTGCTAGATTATGTTGCAAGGTAGATGGTTTACTTGATGAATCTTGTTTTTTTTAGAACAATTCTACCATTTTTTTAATACAAGGGGACTCCTAACAATGTCTACTTCATTCCTCACTCCTATGATGCCATCACTATCCTGACTGCATGAAGGAGAAGAATATGGTCTTATTTATTCACTAGTTGTGACTTCTAAAGACTAGTTTCAACTATTATGAAGGGAGGAAGTGTTATTAACTCCAAAATTAGTCCATTGCTGTCCTAAGGAGAGGGATTCCATTGATGCTCCTTTGATTCTACAAGGGTTCCATGTCATGGTAGCAAAGCCCTTCCACCACCCTATTCTTTTTATTAAATATTTTCTAAATTTTATTGTTGTTAACTTCAGGGTTCCAAAGTTTATATTAACAAAACTAAGGATCTATGTGTAGTTATTGTGAATGATTTATTTATGATGGAGATTTTATAAGTTATATTAATACGAAAAAAATTGTGATTTATAATGTCTAGATAAATTATAAAGTTACAATTTTTAGAGTTTTCTTATAACACTAGAACAAAATTATATACCATGAAAGGAAAGAGCATAGAATACAATGGTTTATTGCAAGCCTCTCATCTAGGAGCTCTTGGATTCAAGTATACTTGATCTTAACACATAATCATAATTAATATCAAAAACTAATAATTAATAAATGATAAATAATGTAGGCTTCAACTCATTACCTATTGTTTGTTTGTTTCCATATTTTATTCTTTGTATTAAGAATCAACTAGAATTCCATGAGAAGAGGTCTCCATTCTCTTAAAAAATATACTAAATTTCATACATAAAATTATTACTTATCTTGAGTGGCACAAATTCAATCTTTAAATATATATATATATATATATATATATATATATATATATATATATATATATATATATATATATATATATATATATATATATATATATATATATATATATATATATATATATATATATATATATATATATATATATATATATATATCAAATAATGTTATTATAAAACTTTTAAATGGATATCTATTATTTGAATATTTCTTTGATGAAAAAAAGCACACTCGAATGATAAAAACTTTTAAATTAGAATTATTTTGGTTTATTTACATATGTTTTCTAAATAGATACAATGTTGAAGTGGAATTTTTTTAAATATTTATTTTAGGGTTCATATCAAGGAGAAGGAAGAAGTGATGCTCTACAGCTAGGGCATTTAGATGATAGACCCATACTTGCAAGGCCTACATGTAATTCATAGGAGAGAATTTCTACTTTTCCTTCATGTCATATCTATTACTTTATCTTTTCCTCTTATTAGTTCTCTATTTTCTTTGGTGTGTGTCTTTCTTTTCATTACTTGGTGTCATCTAGGGATAGATTGAGGAGATATATTCTATGGCTTTTAGACATATATTGAATTTGGTAATAATGGTTCATCGTTGCAAGATAATGAGACCGATATTATGTAGGTATTGGGAAATCTAAAGGTAATCATAGAAAAAAAATTGGTAAAAATGGAAAACCATCTTATAAATTTGTAGTGATAGATCAAAGTATTATTGAATTTCCTTCTACTTTCTTTAATGGATATTGTATACAAGCACTTTCCCAAGGAGACAATAGAGGAAAATATATGGAAACCAATGGAAATCAACTGGGAAGTAGGGGCATCCTTGAGAGTGAAGACCCCAAAGGGGGAGAAAAGGGTAAGCCCCTTCTAAATATTTCATTGTCCCTTAATGACGACATGGAAAGGACTATCAAAACTAAACGAATTCACTTATGAAATATTTCAAGATTTTTTGTTTCCATGGATAATAACCTTTTTCATGCAATAAATGTTTGTATGATTGGTTTCATAATGTTTTTGGAAAAAAGTTGGGCATATTTTTCAATTTTTTATCAAATGATTCAAAAAGGTTTATCAATGTTTTGAAAAAAATTGTAACATGCAAGAATACATCCCTAACAAATCCTTATGTAGTGTATTAAAAATGCTATTTAGGGTTTTCTTATGGTCTCCTAAGGGTAATTTTGAAAATTTCAATGTTAGGTCCTCCCCACATTGAATTCAAATCAATAAACTATAGCTATAATTTTATCTTTTCTTTTCTCGTAACCTAAAACTATTAAGGCCAGTATTGCAAGTTGAGGAGTCAAAAGTCACCCTCCCATATCTCAATGCTTACATTCTTATTCCATAGATCTAGAAGTTGATTTCCCAAATGTTATTTCTCTTGACATTGAAGGTGATTGTTTTTCATGGAATATTTCCTTGCTTGGGAACCTAGGTGCTTATTTTCACTATAAATTGAATAGCCATACCTACAAATAATGTTTGACCCTTAAAAATTGTTAGAAGACATTTGAAACATCTATCAATAATGTTAATTGTTTTTCTCCTAAACTCCACCAGTTGATATGCTAGTGAAAAAAATTCTTTTTCTCTTTCCAATCTATTATTTGATGAATATTTTAAGGTGCTTCCCATTGTTAGTAAAAACATGATCATGATGTGTTATCTTTTGATTGTCAATTAGAAAGTCCTCCCCCATTTCAAATATCATTAATATAGATGTTCCTACCAAAGGAAGAATGCCCAAACAATTACTTTACAAACCTAACATAAAATCTACCAAAATGGTATTCGTAGGATCATGGTAGGCCAAACTATGGCCTTAAGCAGCAATAGAAAATTAGGACATCAATGTTAGTCAACTTGATTTGAAATCTTGAACTAGTTATGAACCTTGTATTAAAACTTTGTAAGAATAGAATCTATAGTCAATTAAATGTAGTTTCTAAAATGCTATCCCTTTTCTAACAAGAAAATATTTTAATTCTAGTCAAAATTCTAAATTTCACTATAAAAGTATAAAACAATTTAGGGAAAAATAAGAAGTAGGTGTATGTCTGACCACCCTAATCATAATCCAATGATAATTTTTTTTAAAGATTTTAAATATAAGAAGTAGACTAATACTTGGATGTGATGCATATTTTTTTGAAATTTTATTCCAATGAAATAATTAATTTTTTATTTTCTGCTACAACATTTTTGGAATAAAACAACTCTTGTGATTGACCAATTTTACTCATTAAAAACTATACAAAATTAAAATTTGTTTTTGTTCCTCATAGTAGGAAAATTCTAGAATGTAACACATATTTCAGATTTTAAGAAGGTTATATTGTTTTATAGTTATAACTTTTTTTGAATCAATACATAAATCAACACTTTATAGGTAACTACATTAAGAAAGAAGTAATAATTACTTAAATCATAATTTGACAACAATAATATCAATAGAAAGCTAATAATTTTCTTAAGAAACCCTTTTCATTTCATCAAATTTAGATGACAGCTTTTTTTCTTTTTTTTAATATTGCACTTTTTGGCCCATCGGGTGTGAATCGGGATATATGACACTTAAACCTTTTTACAAAACTGTAGTGCATTCAACATATTTCCCATTTCATATCTTATGCATACATAACATAACTTATAAAATCAAACTATAGTAATATGTAGATCTAATCTATCAATCACATGCACAAAATATAAACACATAATACAAAGATTTGATTAGCTAGAAACCCTCCAAGGTGTACATAAAGCTGAGGTGGGGATGACACCCACAAAGCTTCACTACTGTAGTAATAAAGTTAACATGTTAGGATTACACTATTTGATCATATCTAATTATCTACCCTGTGAAGGGTCTCCCCTATTAAAGGTTGTTAATATTGTTAGGTCTTACCTTATGAGAGGATTTTACACTTAGAACAAAGTAAGGACTTAGTTAAGATATTTACAAAAAAAAATTATGACCAATCTATTAAAAGATTATCCCTGACTTGATCTATTGAAACTAATTCAGTACTCAACCATTGGCCTACTCCTAATAATCTAGTTTTAGATCTTCTCTCTTTAGTTTGATCTCTAATCTAATATAGCTTTACTATCCTTCATTGCTTTGACAAGGTTGCTTACTCTGTTCTGCAATAATAAAACTTTGTTGCCTCTCTTGCAATGTTCACACTATCACACTTGATATACTCTATGATCACAAATAGGTTATCCCCTCCTCATCATCATCATATATCAAATAGGTTTTGATCTTCTCTATTTAAATATTTCATAATGAGTTTTCTAGATGCTTCCTTATTCTACCTCTTCATCTGATTGGTTGATCACAAAACATAGGGACCTATGATCCACATCATAAAATGTGTAATAACCTTTCTAACAACCTCTACAAATAGTAAATATCTTGTCCATGTAGGCTTGAAATGGTTTACCTCAAATTTTTCATCATTCCTAACTTGAAGGTCAATTATGCATTACTCAACACGTACTATCTCTGATACACGACATTCTCTACACATGTTGTTGATGCTCAATATCTACTATGCTCGACTTCTTCTATGTATCTCAGCTTCAATGTTCTCTAACTACTCATCAATCATTGGGCTTGGCTTATTCTAAAAATACTCAGCAACCAAAGAATTTCTCAGCTCCTATAGACCTTGACATACATATATTTATTTACAAGTCTTTATAGGACACAACCTATATAGAGTAGCTCGGTTATAGTGATGACCTTATGACTTTTCCTAATATGACTAAGTTTTTTATAATAATAGACAACAATAGTTAGAGATTTCAACATCATGATCCTACACATGCCAAAAAAATCTTTGGAACTACGTAATGTCCCCTTTGAGCCTATGATTTCATTAGAGGAAGAGATGGGTAAAAATGTTTTTCTATTATTAATCCAAAAGAAGTGAATGTTGAGGCTAGTAGAAAGTTCATAGAGTTGGTTACTAAATAATCCATTAGAAATGAAAATTAATTGAAAGACTTTATGTCTCTAGTCAAAAGAAGAATCTTCAACATTCTCACTTAGAAATGTCAATTGTTTTTAATAGGCTCTATAAGAGAAACACAATTCCAAACTAATTGTTAATGATGATGAACATTCATAGTTGGAATGTTTGAGATCTAGAAATGCTAGATAGAAAATATATTGTTAGAAAATGGTACAATGAGCTTAAATAGAAGGATAGTATATGCTTGTAAGAAATTAAATTTGTTGGCTATCATGCATACAATACCTTAAAATTTCTTTGGGATAAGACTTCATTTTTTTATACCAATCTTGACAGAGGGAAAGGGGAACTTCTTTTCTTATTATCACCCAATATTCTGGCAAATTTGTCAAAATAGGAACTTCTCCTTGTTAGCGAGCCTAATGGGTGTTGTTCAATTTCCATAATAAATTAATAGGTGTTCATAATATTTATGTTTTCAATGACTACAACCTCAAGTGTGGTGGAATCTTCATCAAACTAAGTCTACTATTGACTTGGGGGAGGGCATACTTAAAATAATATCATTAATCAATGCCAACAAAAGTATGGATATTTATTTAAAATTTTCATTGAAAGATGTGATGGGATGACTAGACCTTTGTAAGTTAAGATAAAGAATTTATGAGATGCTATGAAGTAAACAGTATTAAAAGTTAAACACTTTAACTAGTATAAAAAAAGATATAATGATTAGTAGCTTTAAATGGTGGAAAGTGTTGTTAACCATCAAGAGAGGTGTAGTGAACATTTTCAAGCATAATTTTTTATAGTGATTTAGAATAACTAAGATGGGGGGAGAATTAATCATCCTCAATTCTAGATATACCAATTCAACTTTTAATCACTTCAAATAGATTAATTAATCACAAATACCCACTCTATCTCTATAATAGATTATTAGCAATTTAATATTTCATGAAATATCTTAACTCTTTGTCTCTATAAGTTCCTATTGCCACTAAATAAACTATTGTAAAATATAACATGCATAGTAATAACATCCACACATAAAAATAACACTTTTGATATCAAGAATTAATGTGGAAACCCAATTTGAGAAAAAACACCAATTAACATGCTACCATTTTTCTGATTATCTTGCAAACCTAGGTTGTGATGGTTGTTTGTATGATGCAATTTATCTAGTATAAGTTATTAATAATTATGCAGATTTGGAAAAATTGATTGTTGATGATAAGAAAGTTTGCATTCATCAAGAGTGATTGAAGTTGTACTATCACTAATCTATGACAAGGATGTTGTTCATTAATTCAAGACACACATATCATATTATGATACATTTCTACATCTTGGTTTTGGTAGTTTGTCCTTCTATTTCCCATGAATCTACTAACTACTTTGATTGAAATTTAGAGTAAATTCTTTGATGTATCACTAATTTTTTTGGATGCATAAGTGGAAAGTTATATGCTCTCTATATTATTATTATTCTTGTCATTGAGATGTGCTAAATTTTGGAATCAAAATGGATTTCTCATTCACAAAGTGCCTGTGATGCATCTCCTACAATTTGATTCATGGGGACCTATTGGCATGGCTATAGATATGGAGAAATAATTAGTTGTTGATGGAATTTGGAGTTGTGGAGGAATGAAATTCTAAAGTGGAGCTACTTACCTTGTGTTTTTGGATATCATTTTATGTTTTTTTTGTTCCCAACTTTGAATGTATATGATTTTATTTTTTCAGTTGGGCAATTATAAATCAAGGTTCTCTTTTAGTATATGTAATGATGAGGATTTTAGGTTTTCTTTCCTAGACAAGTCTTTTAATATATGTGTGTGTGTGTGTGTGTGTGTGTGTGGTGGATAGTCCACTTTTTATTTTAAAAAAACATGCTTCCATTTTTTCACTCTTCTGAAGTAAGTTTGGTTAAGAGCCAACCTAGTTAAACATTATATAACACACTATTAAATGTGACCTTTTTAAAGGATTTAATTGCCCTACTATGAGTGGCCTTATTAGAGGACTTTAGAAAATTCCATTAGAATATCATCTTGATTAAAGGATTTACAAAATAACTATTAGGTCATCCTTGATTAGATAATTTTTGGACTGATAGAATGGTTAAAATGTAATAGTAGGTTTAATCTATAAAGTACAATATTTTCTCCATTCACTCATGTTTTGGTTCATTCACTGGTCTTCATTAACATCTCTAGCACTAATCTTCTTGACACCACCTCAAGCAATCAAACTTGTAAACTCTTCACACTTTAACTATGTCATTCTCCTCTTTATAGATTCTCCTTAAGATCACCAATTAACCACAAACCAACCCTAATATTAATTTTTTATGCCTCCTTAAATAGGTAATTTTGATCATTTTCTTCTTAAACATCACCATTGATCTAAGGGTTAGGTCATATTCAGTGAATCCTTCCATCTTTTTATTCTCCTTCTTCTAGAAAATTCAGATCAAATCCTCTCCTTTGATCACATTAAAAACTCTCCTTGTGCATTAGATATGTGAACTCATTAATCCTTATCTTCCACACACTTTTAATAGTTCAAAATTCCATCTATGTCGGCCTAAAAATAAAATCTTTTTCAAACTCTAACTTTTAGTATTACTCGACAATCATTGTATTCTTTTGCTCAATTGTTAGTTTTTAACTCACTACACACTATACTTTTGCACTCAACATCAACATGCTTTCTCATTGATTACTACAATCAATCACAACTACACTTCTTCATAATTTTTTTTATAATAACTAACACTTAGCTTGAACTATTTCACTTGGCTTCCACTAAGTTCCTTAATCTTCCATTTTAGCTCCTTCATTGATTGTACAATATTCATACTCGATTAAGCTTATCCTTTTGGCATATTTCAACTCTTATATTCATCCAACCATCTTCTTTATTTCATGTATTTATTGAACAACACATTATCTTGTTAAGGACTAATGTATCAAGTGCCCATTGTATTTCTATAATACTTAACACTTCTCAACTCAACATTTGACTAGGTCATCACATGATCTTTTCTTTTCAAATCATCTTCATCAATCAAACATTATAACACTCTATACTACTGCTAAATATCTCTCTAGTAGATTTGACACCTTGCCTTAGCTATATATTTGACATCAATGACAACATAACAATTTCTCTAATTTTAGTTTCAAACAATCTCCCTCTTTGGCATTGTTGGCAACACCAGTCATACTTCACTTATTGTACTAGTTACCATGCAATCCAAAAAGCTTCAATAATATATATTGTCTACTCCCTATGTTTTTTCATCTCTCTTTCTTAGTTTCATTTTGATTCTCATTCAATCATTATTAGGATGTTCCCACTATCATTTCAGTACATACTTTTTCTTTGTAGCAACCTCAACATATCTCAACCTTTTTAAAAAAAATAATTCTCTCCTACATAACTTCTCCCTCTTACTCATACATTCTCATCTATTAAACTGATCAATGTTGTATTTTAACTTAGTTGTACACTTCTCCCTCTTTACTTGATAGCTAGTATGGTAACTTAAAAACCTTAAACTCTTCCTCTTTGGAAACAATGCCAAAGACATACCAGAATACATCATCTACATATCATTTTTTAAACTTGTACAACAATCTCATATCAACATTAGCTCCTTGTAGCTACTTCTACCCATATGCCAGTGTCTTGCTTCTTACACCTTTTTATAGCTTTAGGTAAATCCTAAAGTGTGACCTCTCACATCAATCTATAACATATTTTTCTCATAATAATTGATGCAATGAGACATCTCTACTTAGTTTTCTTTAGGTAGGGGGATGACCTCTAATTGACCTCTTAGATACTCAAAAGAATCCTTAAGTAGTACCTTAGTGAATATGTCCAACAATCTGCTAGACTTTGAAGATGAAATACTAGATAAAATCTCCTTGCTTGAATTCTTGAAAAATGCTTGAATGCTTGAACTCCTTGAATGGAAAAGGCTCAAAATATTCACTAGAGAGTAGATCTTGAGTGCATGAACAATAATTGATATGAGATATGGATGAGGCATGAAAATAAAGCCTCTTATTCTCCTTATATATGAGTTTTTGAGTGCAAAAACAACATAGCTTGAATCAGTAATGGTCATTAACTAATTAAACCCTTGAGGATTTTAGTCCCCAAGATCCAACACTAGTGAGGACTAGGTCAACTTGGGTCAACCTAGTCTAGGACTATGTCAACTTGATAGGACTAGGTTAACCTAATTGAGGAGGTCATGTCATGGGTGCCATTGAGAGCCAAGGAAGATACCAAAGAGATGAGGTGGAAAGATGGAAGAGATAAGAGGAAGATGAGGAAAATAAGAGTGAGCATGAGCATATCCATGGTTCAAAGAGGGAATCATGAAGAGGAGGGATCTCAGTGGTCTTAAAAGGACAGTGCATCCATTTTAATACGGTATATTAAGCCCCAACTTTAGTAGGAGTATGAGTTTCCTCAAACTTATAGTAAAGTAGATCAAGAGAAAAAGAGTAAATCTTATTATGACCAAAGAGGAAAGAAATCATGAAGCCCCCAAAACATACGAGTCTTATCACATCTAGAATAAAAATAAGAGAGATAAGCACTACAAAATTAAGCGGTATAGTTTCTTTCCCAAAAAGGTTTATGTACCTTGTTGTGAACCATTGAAGAAAAATGATCAAGCAAAGAACTAATGGAAAAGCTTTGTGAAAAAAAGGGGGACTACATTGTATAGTTTATAAAGTGGGTATGGCATGCTAGTCAACTCATTAAAGAAGATCTAAATGTTCTAGCAAGTGTGTATGACATCCTAGTCAGTCCATCAAGGGTTTCAACTTCAAGGGAACTCCATGTCCCAAAAGGAAGAATCAAAAGGTGATCTAGGCATAAGAATGTTTGTTTCCAAGTATGGGATCAAGAATGGTCTTCCCATACTATTAGTAGTCAAAAGAAGGGTTGTACACAAGGATGAAGCCTCCCAAACTATCAAAGTTTGAAGAGAGATCCCAAAAGAAGATCAACCTAGAAACTAAAAAAGAAATAGGAAAAAGAGAAAGGATAATAGGCATGAAATAATAATACATATATTTGAGCATAACTTAGACATAATACCAAGAACTAAGGCTGAAGTAATCCTAGCTATACACAAAAATTTTATTTGTATTCCATGGAAAAAGGATGAGAAAAGTGTATGCCCCCTCATTGAAGAAATCACAATTGTCTTAATGAGAGAAATATCTTTAATGTAAGTATACATTCATTTGCAAAATAACATTTCCATTATGAGATGCCCACAAGAGAAGAAACATATCAAGGGAAATGAGCACAATAAAATACAAGGCACAAAAAGGGATCTATTAGAACTAAGGGGTTATGATCCGAATTAGATTAGCTAGAACCCAAAGGAAGAAAGGTTATAATACTAAATCTAAGTTGTATAGAGGAATAAAATACAAAGAAATACACTCTCTTAAGTCCTTGATAGGATCATGTGAATATGAAATTGAATTAATTACTTCATAAAGTAAACCTAGATGCTATGTGAGTAAAATTAGCCCAATTTAGAAACAAATCTACGGTGAAGATATGAAATGAAATGAAATGTAAAAGACTCACCTTGAAATGCATAGAGGAAGATACTTTTTTTCTTAAAAACTTTCAGATCTAAGTCTTTCCTAAACTTTCATTCATGAATATTGGAATAAAATAATGAAAGTGTTGGAATTTACAAATGGGAAGATTACTTTTGAGGGGGGTGGGGGGCAAGGGTAGGGGTGTGAATTAAAAGTAACACACTTTAACCATAAAAACTTTTAACTAGAAATAAATTGCATGCATGTAATCATATTAGATAAACACAAAATAAAGACATGCATCAACACACATAACACCAAATTTTGGTCACCCAAAAACCCTCCAAAATGAGAAGGTAAATTTGGAGTGGGGATGATACCCATGGATTATCACTGTAGCAATATAGTTTGACCACTTTTGATGGTCTGCCTTATTAGAGCCTACCCTATTAAAGGATTTACACTCTGTCAATAGTGACCTATTTAAAGGATTTACAAACACTTACTTGAAGTGCTACCTTTTTAAAGGATTTTTTCACCTTATCAAAGGTTCTACAAGCTAGCTATTAAGCTAACCTATCAACATAGGATTTAGTTTTCTAATACAATTGCTAGAAGGTATTAGATTAAATAAACCTAATAGCTTGCAATCCTTGATTGTTGATTTTAGGCATTTGATCTACTCATTTTGATCTGATCCTCTATGATTTGATATCTGCCCATAGCCCTTTCTCTATTCTAAACAACTGAATATGCAATGCTAATCAAATCGCTAAGTCTTAACACCCCTATTGGTTACCTTGTTATGTAGTTCAATCACTTCAACTATTCATCCACTCAAAAGCTACTTAGCTACTCAAAATCATAGGCTCTTTACCTTCTTATAAAGGCTTTAGAGACTTAGGGTTAGTTATGAATTCACAAACTTGTTTTTCCTGCTCAAATCCTTATACTTTTCCTATTGGTTGCATGCATTTTCCATTTTTCTTATTGGCTGCATGTTGATTGCATAGGTAAGGCAAAAGATTCGATCTTATCTTTAGAGTCCTTCATGATTCATCCTAAAATAGTTTACAACTAATTTTGTGAAGGAACAAACTCATATGTTGGTTTTGTGTTACTTGAAACATACTAATTTGCTGATGCTTAGCACATGTAGCATTCTGGCTTGCTCCATACATAGATTATTTTGGCTTGCTCAACATTAATTGTGACTCAACACATATGGTTCACTTGGCACCTAAAGTCACTCGGTACATGTATCATGCTCATCACCTATTGGAATTATGGCTCAGCACATACTATGTCTTGGCATGTATAGTGTACTCGGCTTCAACATGAAAATTGGTTAAGGGTGTTGATAGGCAATTGTCAAAACCAATCTAAGCCCAACAATCTCCTTGTTTGACATGAGAATAAAAAAACACTTAACTAAGAATTATATATGATCTTATGAGTACACTATTCATTTTTTTTGGCATATGTACAAAACTTCAAAAATTGTTCAAAATTTTGTACAGGATAGTATACCTGAAAATATTGTAACTCCCCTTGAGCTAATGTGCCATTTCTTTATCCAAAAATTTGATACACTTTATGTTAAATTTGTCTCATGCTAATATATCACTACCTCTTGCTGTATCTATTGTGTCTTCTCTATTTTCACCTATTTTGCACTTGTAATTTTATTCATTATCTCCCCCTTTCATATGTATCCCCTTTTGGAAATCATGGAGTATGTATAGTCTTCCCTTTTTGTTATTCTCCCAAAAAGAATGAAACATTTCAAAGAATGTAAATATTAGTATTCTCCCCCTTAGTTATTAATCTCCCCCTTTTTGAAACTTATGTCAAAGGGTCCTAGGGATGAATGGAATACTTAGCAAAAAAAGTTTTATTTACCTCTAATATGATTTTGAGAGTAACATCCCAATTGTCTAGTAAAATTTGTAGAGCTATCAACTAGATGGCTATCTCTATTGCAAGGTGAACAAGGCCATTTAGAGTTGAAAGATTGGGATCTTTCTACAAAACATTCTTGGCATAGGCCTGTTCTTTTTGAAGTACCTCCATGTGGAGAGTGATAGTTGCCTATATCTATACAAGTTTGGCTCTAATATTAGCCTCTTTTGTTGTTAATATAGCTAATTCCTTTTGTGTATGAATAATGTGGAAAAGTACTTCTAACTCTAAGCTAGCTCGATTGATAGTTGTGAGCTAGATGCTTTCAAATCTCCTTCCAAGATCATTATCTTTTGGCTTGTTTCCTGTGTGAAGTATGATGAGTCACACAATTTGGAGTACAATGAGAAGATGTTCCCAAGTACTGTTTTGACCTTTTCTATCTTCTTTTCTAGTTCAACTTGTGTGAGTGCTATCTCGCTAGATATCTTCTCATTTACTTTCATCTAGAACTTCCTTTCAGAACATTTTAATAGTCTTATATTTGTAGCTAGTTCTTCATTCTATACTTGGTCCACTATGTTGGAAAATTGCTCCATGATAGGCTTGGTCTCATTAGGTACTTGTAGGATAAAGGAACCAAGCAATAACTCTTTGATTTCTACTAGGGCTTGTTTTTGCCTATACTCATTTTTTATTATCTCCTACTTATTTCTCCTCTCTAGTGCCTCTTGCACTTCATAGATCTAATCTAGATTCATTGTTTCAAAGTCACAACTAGGTATGACTATCTCCTCATCTAATTCAAGGTCTCAATAATGAAGTACCCTTGTCACCTTTGTGGAGCTTGAGCTTGGTTCTGATATCTATAGAGGTACTATATAAGTGCTCACTTGTTTGGTGGGAGTTCCTATGGTAGGCAAGTTTATCAAAGTTTGTATTACCTCTTTCTCTTTTTCTTTTGGTGACTTATCCTCATCCTTGTCTTTTGCCTTGTTTTCTTCCTTGTCTTCTTCTTTGTCCTCTTCCCTACCACCTTAATTGATGATAGCAATCTGAGGATGTGTACCTTGACTTTGTGCTATGAGATCAATGACATCTTGTTATCTTGTACTAGCCTTGTCCTTCTCCCTGGCAGTAGTGGTGATTGTTACTGATGAACCAACCAAAGTAGTTGTGTCTTGTACTACTTGCTCTTTTGTTTGTTCTACTATAGTTGAAGGATTTTTTGAAGGTTTTTCTTGTGTATTCACCTTCTCCTTTGTAATTTTTTCTATAGCCTTTTGCAGTTCCTCTACACCCACCAAAATAGGATTCAAGCATAGTTGAGATTACATGGTTTTCTGGTGAAGGATTTGCTTGAGGTCTTATGCAGTTAAAGGATTTATGTTCTAACTTGTGGTGTTAGTAACATAAATTAAATTTACTATTTCTATAGGTGAAGTATGTGGAGGACTTGGTGGTGGCAATTGAGTGTCTTGAACACTCTATTCTTCTTGTTGCTACTGCAGATCAATTGTTGCCTTTTCACCCTATTGTTTCTTCTCCACTGTTTCCTCTTCCTTCTCTTTCTCACCTTCTTCCTCTTTTTCTATCTTCTCTTCTTCTCCCTCTTCCTTTTCCTCTTCTTATTTCTGCTCTTCTTCTCCTTTTTATTTTTCTTCTTCTTCATCTTGTTTCTCTTCCTTCTCTTCCTTTCCTTCCTCCTCTTCATCATCCTTTCCTTCTAAAGGATCTACTTCTCCTATTTTCAATCCATAGATAACCTCTCAAATTGAAGTGGATTTTTTCACAATATCCTCAATTTGATTTTGTAGGATTTGAACTACTCTATATTTAGGAGAGAATCTAGCTCCATGGTTCTTGTTAGCCTTTGTGATTTGGCTTTTTGTCAATCTTGGCATAACTCAAGCTAGTGTAGACTCCCTTATTTCTCTTGCCATATTAAGGTATTAATGCCACTTGTTTTTTATTAAGGAGTATAGCTCCTTTTGCATTGTGTTATCTAGTTCAAGAGGGGTGGTCTTGAACTTGGCCATCATAGTGTAGATAGACTCTTCCACTATGTTCTACTCTTCCCTAGTGAGCTTATTGAAATCAATTATTTTCAAACCACTCAAATCTGTGTTATCTCTAATATTATCACAAATAATTTCAAGATTTTATTTGGTTTGGTACCTTACCACTTTGAATTTTTCAGTATCTAATTCTATCTTTTCATCATTAGATTCAGGTGGAGCATCATACTTTCTCCTTTTCTTTGGCTCTATAAGCCCTCCTTGTTTCATTGTCTTTTCTTCTACTCTTTTGCAACTTGATTAGTTGACTTAGCATCTACCTTGGTGGTCCACTTGGCTAGGCTTGTATTTACTACTTTCTTCTTGGGTTTGTGTCGAGGAGCAAGTGGCTTTTGAGGTTTTCTTTTCTTTGGTTCAACCTTTGATGCTTCTTGCTTGGCATCTTTCTCTTCCTCTACATCCTCCCCAAAACCTTGTGTCAATTGCAGTGAGCCTTGCCCCTATTCATCTTCGTCATCATCATCCTCTACATCTTCTTCATCTACATCCTCTGATGCCCCTTCAATTCTTTCTCCAATTTTTTTCTTCAACTTCTTCACCAAATTTTCTTTCCTTTTGATTGTAGAAGTTGTCTTTAAATCCATTTCAACCTTAGATTTGACAACATCATAGGTTCCAAATGGTTTAGAATTTTTATCAATTTCTTTTTCTACTAGGGTTTTGATGGCTGCTAAGGCTTCATCAATGTTGACTTCATAACCTAGAGGTCTCAACCATCTAATCCTTGGTATAGTAGCTTTTATGTATATGTAATCTATGTCAATAAGAAAGCATACATAATTGACACATTTCTCAACTAAAGAAACAAGAATCCTAAGTCTCTACTTCATAGTGTTCTTGAAGTTTTCAAAGTAGCTAGTCCTCTAAGTTTCAAAATAAACTCCCATCTACTTAATATATTCATTAACTTCAGCTACTCTAAATATGTTTGCCTTCCATACTACTTTACCAAATGAAGGAAACTCATTTTATATATAAAAGAAGATACAAACTAAAATTGCACCAAATTTTCATTGTGCACCCTTGCTTCTCCTTATTGCTTCCAAATTCTCATTGATCTATTGCAATTGCAACTCTAAAAGATCATAAGAGTGATCTTTCTTAACCAATTTGTAACCAACATCAATTGCAATGCATGGAACACTATTTAATCTACTAGATTGATAGTACCTATCTGAAATGATTCTAACAAAAAATTTGATGAAGGGGTCATGGATGGTGTCAATATTCATTCTACATTTTTTTCGCTTGGCTCCAATATTTTTCTCAATCACTTCTTTAGAGTCACTCCTAAGAATCTTTGGTCTATCTAGGGTTGGGTACCCTGTGACTCTATGCACAATTTTCTTGGTGATTTTTACTGGGCCATCTGCTAGCCATATACTTCCATCATGAATTTTGCTAAGGACTAGTCTAATCCATTCAGTCTTAAAGACTGGGAAATTCAAGACAATGAGTCAAACCCTTGTTTTCAATAATTTTAAATTCATCCTTTAGGGTTCCATCTACACATAGTTTATCATACACCTCCCTAATTTCCATATCACCTATGGCTCCTATCTTGCAGTTGTAATATCTTCTAACATCCTAAACCATCACTACCTTAGGGGTTATTACAAATAAAGCATCAGCTGGGTTGTTTTTTTATTCAACCTCTGGGATATGACAAAAATCTGGTTGATTGACCTAGTTTGATACAAGTTTAACCTTAAACAACTCTTTTTCATGGGTTTTCTTGGAGCTAGATACCATTTTGTATTTCTAGGGTTCAAAATTTCAAGAAAAACAAAGATTGAGTGATTCAACACTTGAATAAATACCTTTGGATTGGAGAACTTGCGCTAAATCATAGTTGAAATCTACTCAATTGTTGGTTTAACTACTTAGAAATTTCTCTGCTCTCTTCTTTGTCTTTGCTCTTTCATCACAATGAGGAAAAATGAATGAAAACATGATCATATACCCTATTTTAGCTGCATTTCATGCTTAGTGTGATGAAAGCTATTCACTTGGCTCCTTAAGCATCTTTGCATTACTCAACATTCACTAATTGTCAACTTCTCAGCATCAACTGAATATTCCCAGTTCGGCATCAATTAAGACTAACTTGGCATTCACTACCAAATGAGTTGCAACTAACTACTCAACATGCACTACAATTTTACTCAGCATTCGAGGGAAACTTGGAAATACTTGCAAAAACTTTAAGTTTTAACTCTACATATTTACTTATGTTGTTTTCTCCTTTGTAGTACTTATTTGTCTTGGGACTGATGCATGATATAACTTTGTATATTAGTACCATGCAGCTACACATGCTTAGTTGGATGAAGTGTGACCACTTGACCTCTTGGGTGAAGTGAGCTCTCCATTGGATGTGCTACCTCCATCTCTTCTTTTCCATGTTTTGTTCATCTCTTCTCTAATATGTTCAACATCAATCTTTGCTTTCCCTTTGTTGAACTTAGAACTTGGTGCCTTAGACTTGGTTGGACAAAACTTAATAATATGTCATATCTTTAGACAACTAAACCATTCGGTTTGACTCAACCATCTATTATAGTTGCCACTGTAATGTGTTCTTATGCAATTTTCAGGAATGTGCCCATACTCTTGACATAGTGATAGCTCTACCTGGTATTGTAGTCCCGATTGTAGTGGTGTCCATGGCTTTTAGCCTTTGCTAGTTGGTTTGGTGTCTACATAGGCTTTGATCTACACTCCAAAGCTCTATGACCATATTTCTTGCTATTGTAGTAGTGACCTTCAAATCTTGATGTCCTTATGGTTTTGATCCTACAATCTTGTTCCTTGCTTACTGCATTTATGACAATGACCCTTGTTCTTGGGTTTCTCCTACTGATTAGCCTTCTTACCCCTACATACATTAGAAGTATGTCCCTTTTTACAATAGAAATGACAAGTGGGTTTAATGTTCTTACCTTTTTCACTCTTTCCTCTACACTCTTTGATGACTCTCCTTCTTTAGTGCTGGTGAAACCTAATCCTAAAGTGTCATTGTTGGATCTTGGTGATTTCAACTATTGTTCAAAGTGCTTGATGACTTCACTTGATTTTTTGAAGCTCTCTATTATCCCCTTCTCTCTTCTCAAGTCATTCTATAGTTTTTCATTTTTCATTTTTAGTGTGGAGATCTCAATGTCCTTGAAATTTAGATCATTTGGCTAAGGGTATCTAGCTACATGTTGGAGATTCTTGCGAGATTTATTGACTTCTCCTCAAGTCTTTTGGCAATGTTTCTTTTATCATCTTCAATCATATCCCTATCTTTAATGGATCCTTTCTTCTACTCAATTGTTTCACACAACATCATGGCTTGTGACTCTTGCTCAATTTTGAGAGATTGTATCTCTTCTACTTGAGCTTTATTTCTTTCCATCAAGTCTACTATTGCTGCCTCAAACTCTTGAGTATCTCCATTGGCAAACATTTTTATGACCTATCAATCTCTTTGTATTGTGTGTCATTTTTAGCTATGGCGATGTCCTTTCTTCTTTTTAAGGATTTTCTCAATTCTTCTTTGGCTTCCTCCAAGTTGTCTAGAGCGAGGTGTACATCAATCACCTAATTCTCTATGACCTTTCCAAGTTTGTAGACTTACATCTTTAGATCTTTTCTCTAAGTTGTAAAGCTTCTCCTTGTGAGAAACTTGCTCTGATACCAATTGTTGAAATTTAAAAGTGAGAAGATTACTTTTGAGAGAAGGGGGGGGGGGGTTGAGAGGATGAATCAAAAGTAACACACTTTAACCATAAAAACTTTTAACTAAAAATAAATTGTATGCATGTAATCATATAAGATAAACATAAAATAAAGACATGCATGAACACACATAACACCAACTTTTGGTCACCCAAAAACCCTCCAAAATAAGAAGGTAAAACTAGGGTGGGGATTATACCCACAAATTATCACTGTAGCAATATAGTTTGACCACTTCTAATGGTTTTTCCTATTAGAGGCCTTCCTTGTTAAAGGCTTTACACTCTATGAATAGAGACATATTTAAAAGATTTACAAACACTTACTTAAAGTGCTACCCTGTTAAAGGATTTTTATCACCTTGTCAAAGGTTCTACAACCTAGTTGTTAAGCTAACCTATCAACATATGATTTCCTTTTCTAATACAATTTCTATAAGGTATTAGATTAAATAAACTTGATAGCTTACAATCCTTGATTTTTTATTCTATGCATTTGATCTACTCATTCTAATTTGACCCGCTATAGTTTGATATCTATGCGTAGCCCTTTCTCTATTCTAACCAACTAAATATGCAATGTTTATCAAATCATAGGTCTTTAACACTCCTATTGTTTTCCTTATTATGAAGTTCACTCACTTCAACTATTCATCCACTCAAAAACTACTTAGCTACTTCAAATCATGGGGTCTTTATCTTCTTATAGAGGCTTTGAAGACTTAGGGTTAGGTATGAATTCATGAACTTGTTTTTCCTACTCAAATCCTTATACTTTTCCTATTGGTTGTATGCATTTTCCATTTTTCTTATTAGCTGCATGTTGATTGCATAAGTAAGAAAAAATATTTGATCTTATCTTTAGAGTCCTTTGTGATTCATCCTAAAATAGTTTACATCTAAGTTTTTGAAGGCATAAACTCATATGTTGATTCTGTGTTACTTGGCACATACTAATTTGTTGATGCTTGGCACATGTAGCATTCTAGATTGCTTAGCACATATAGCATTCTAGCTTGCTCAACATCAATTGTGACTCGGTACATATGGTTCACTTAGCACCTTAAGTCACTTGCCACGTGTATCATGCTTAGCACATGAAGTTTACTTGGTACCTACTAGAATTTTGGCTTGGTACATATTGTGGCTTGACATGTATAGTGTACTTAGCTTCAACATGAAATTTGGTTAAGTGTGTTGATACTCAATTGTCAAAAGCAATTTGAGACAAAGAGAATGGAACAAAATCAAAAAATTTCCCTAGAATCTGAGATTAAAGGAAAAGGTCAACATGGAAGGACATCCTACAAGTAGGTTGACATACTTCACAGTTCTGAAATAGATGACTCTAGAAAGCTTACAAACTATAGGTTCTAGCTTTAAAATTCTTTTCACTCCCAACCTACAAATCACCATAGATAGAAATTTTTAGGGGTTGGGGTTTGATGAGGGATTGCCTTGGTCAAGTCCAATATTGAGAAATCAACCATAAATGAGAAATTTAAATGTAAAGGACAATAAAGAACAAGACAAATGTTAGGATTCATATTTCTAATTTGTATGTAGTGTGTATGTAATGTAGATATTGAATTAGGAATGTAGGATATCTCCACACTTTGTAATAGATCTATCATAACTCCATTATGATGCCATGGATATGGATATGCATCAATGTAGAGGATGAATGCTTCAATATGGATCTCCTCCATTGATGACTAGTAATACGCTAGATCTTAAAGTGAAAATGTTCACAAAGGATCATGTAATTCTAGATAAATTATCGCTGCTTGCATGCTTGAATCCTTGAACCCTTGAAAGAAAAAGGCTTAAAATATTCACTAGAGAGTAGAGCTTGAGTGAATGAACAATAATTGAGATGATATATGGATGAGATATGAAAATGAGTTCTCCAAGTCTCCTAATGTATGATTTTTCAAGCTATAAAACAATACAGCCTAATTGGGTAATGATCATCAACTAATTAAACCATCTAGGGCTTTTGGGCCCCAAGATTTGAAACTGGCAAGAACTAGCTCAACTTGGGAGGACTAGGTTGACCTGGTCTATGATGATAGGTCCTAGATGCCATAGAGAGGCAACGAAGATACTAGAGAGATGAGGTGGAAAGATGGAAGAGATAAGAGGAAAAGAAGGAAAAGAAGAGCGGACATGAGCATATCCATGGTTCAAAGAGGGAATCATTAAGAGGAGGGAGTTCAATGGTCTTAAAAGGAAATTGCATCTATTTTAAGATGGTACATTAAGCCCCCACTTTAGTGACATTATTAATTTCCTCAAACTCACAATAAAGTAGATCAACAAAAAAAGAGTGGATCTGATTATGACCAAAGAGGAAATAAATCATGAAGCCCCCAACAAACTTGAGTCTTATCACATCCAAAGTAAAAATAAGGGAGATAAAGACTACAAAAATTGTGTGGTTCTTTCCCTATAATGATTATGCTCCTTATTGTGAACCACACAAGAAAAAGGAACAAGAAAAGAACTATGTGAAAGGTTTCTACAAAAAATGGGATGGTGTTGAATAGTCTAGAAAGTGTGTGTGACATGTTAGTCAACCCATTAAAGAAGAACCAAATGATCTAGAAAGTGTGTGTGACATGCTAGTTAGTCCATTAAGGGATTCAATTTCAAGGGAACTCCATGTCCCAAAAAGAAGAATTTAAAGCCAGTCTGGGCATAAGAATGTGTGTGTCCTTATGGGATCAAGACCAAGATTCCCAAATTGTTAGTAATCAAAAGAAGGGTTAAAAACAAGGATCAATCCTCCCAAAATGTTAGAGTTTGAAGAGAGATCCTGGAAGAAGACCAAGCCTAGAAACTAAAAAGGAAAGAGGAAAAAGAGGATAAAAGACATGAAATAATAATGCATAGATTTGGGCATACCTTAGAAATCATACCAAGTACTAAGGCTGAAGTTATCCCAGTTAGACAAAAAATCGTATTTGTATTTCATGGAATAAGGATGAGCAGAGTCTATGCCTCCTCATTAGAGTAATTGCAAACTCCTTCATGAGATAAATAGCTTTAAGGTAATCATAAATGAATCCACAAACAAGTGTTTCCATTATGAGATGCCCATAAGAGAAGAAACATATCAAGGGAAATGAGCACAAAAAAGATAAGGTACAAAAAGGGATCTACTAGAACTAAGGGGTCAGTAAGATCATATGACAACATGTAATGTTATATAAAGTATGAAAATATCATCATTCCCAAAAGGAAGTAGAATGACAACAAAATGGAGGAAAAGACACAAAAGAGAGATGGAGAAGAGTCTTTTTGGGCCAATAATATGGAGACCAAAAAAATCAATGCTACCATAACATAAAAAATCAAGAATACTAGTATGAACAATAAAACATGCATAACATAACATAGAATGAATCAGAAGTAACACACTTTAACCATAAAAACTTTTAACTAAAAATAAATTGAATGCATGTAATCATATAAGATAAACATAAAATAAATAAATGCATGAACACACATAACACCAACTTTTGGTCACCCAGAAACCCTCCAAAATAAGAAGGTAAAACTACGGTGGGGATTATACCCATAAATTGAACTTGATAGCTTACAATCCTTGATTGTTTATTTTAGGCATTTCATCTACTCATTCTGATTTGATCCTCTATGATTTGATAGCTATGTGTAGCCCTTGCTCTATTCTAACCAACTAAATATGCAATGTTTATCAAATCATAGGTCTTTAACACTCCTATTGTTTTCCTTATTTTGAAGTTCACTCACTTCAACTATTCATCCACTCAAAAAATATTTAGCTACTTCAAATCATGGGGTCTTTATCTTCTTATAAAGGCTTTGAAGACTTAGGGTTAGGTATGCATTCATGAACTTGTTTTCCCTACTCAAATCCTTATACTTTTCCTATTGGTTGTATGCATTTTCTATTTTCTTATTGGCTACATGTTTATTGCATAAGTAAGGCAAAATATTTGATCTTATCTTTAGAGTCCTTCATGATTCATCCTAAAATAGTTTACATCTAAGTTTTTGAAGGCATAAACTTATATTTTGATTCTATTTTACTTGGCACATGTAGCATTCTAGATTGCTCAACACATATAGAATTCTTGCTTGCTTAGCATCAATTGTGACTCAGTACATATGGTTCACTTAGCACCTTAAGTCACTTGCCACATGTATCATTCTTAGCACTTGAAGTTTACTTGGTACCTACTGGAATTTTGTCTTGGTACATATTGTGGCTCGACATGTATAGTGTACTTAGCTTCAACATGAAATTTGGTTAAGTGTGTTGACACTCAATTGTCAAAACCAATTTGACACCAATAGAATGTAACAAAATCCAAAAATTTCCTTAGAATCTGAGATTAAAGGAATAGGTCAACATGGAAGGACATCTTACAAGTAGGTTGACATAGTTCACAGGTCTAAAATAGATGACTCTAGAAAGCTTACAAACTATAGGTTCCAGCTTTAAAATTCTTTTCACTACCAACCTACAAAACACCATAGAAAGAAATGTTTAGGGGTTGGGGTTTGATGAGGGATTGCCTTGGTCAAGTCCAATATTAAGAAATTAACCATAAATGAGAAATGTAAATGTAAAGGACAATAAAGAACAAGACAAATGTTAAGATTCATATTTCTCATCTGTATGTAGTGTGTATGTAATGTAGATATTGAATTAGGAATGTGGGATATCTCCACACTTTGTAATAGATCTATCATAACTCCATTATGATGCCATGGATATGGATATGCATCAATGAAGTGGATGAATGCTTTGATATGGATCTCCTCCATTGATGGCTAGTAATACACTAGATCTTAAAGTGAAAATGTTCACAAAGGATCATGTAATTCTAGATAAATTATCCTTGCTTGGATGCTTGAATCCTTGAACCCTTGAAAGAAAAAGGCTTAAAATATTCAATAGAGAGTAGAGCTTGAGTGAATGAACAATAATTGAGATGATATAGGGATGAGATATGAAAATGAGTTCTCCAAGTTTCCTAATGTATGATTTTTCAAGCTATAAAACAATACAGCCTAATTGGGTAATGATCATCAACTAATTAAACCATCTAGGTCTTTTGGGCCCCAAAATTTGAAACTCGCAGGAACTAGCTCAACTTGGGAGGACTAGGTTGACCTGGTCTAGGATGAAAAGTCCTAGATGCCATAGAGAGCCAAGGAAGATACTAGAGAGATGAGGTGGAAAGATGGAAGAGATAAGAGGAAAAGAAGGAAAAGAAGAGTGTGCATGAGCATATCCATGGTTCAAAGAGTGAATCATTAAGAGGAGGGAGCTCAATGGTCTTAAAAGGAAAGTGCATCTATTTTAAGATGGTACATTAAGCCCCCACTTTAGTGAGATTATTATTTTCCTCAAGCTCACAATAAAGTAGATCAACAAAAAAAAGAGCAGATCTTATTATGACCAAAGAGGAAATAAATCATGAAGCCCCCAAAAAACTTGAGTCTTATCACATCCAAAGTCAAAATAAGAGAGATAAGCACTACAAAAATTGTGTGGTTCTTTCCCTATAATGATTATGTTCCTTATTGTGAACCACACAAGAAAAATGAACAAGAAAAGAACTATGGGGAAAGGTTTCTACAAAAAATGGGATGGTGTTGAATAGTCTAGAAAGTGTGTGTGACATGTTAGCCAACCCATTAGAGAAGAACCAAATGGTCTAGAAAGTGTATGTGACATGCTAGTTAGTTCATTAAGAGATTCAATTTCAATGGAACTCCATGTCCCAAAAAAAAGAATTGAAAGCCAATTTGGGCATAAGAATGTGTGTGTCCTTATGGGATCAAGACCAAGATTCCCAAATTGTTAGTAATCAAAAGAAGGGTTAAAAACAAGGATCAATCCTCCCAAAATGTTAGAGTTTGAAGAGAGATCCCAGAAGAAGACCAAGCCTAGAAACTAAAAAGGATAAAGGAAAAAGAGGATAAAAGACATGAAATAATAATGCATAGATTTGGGCATACCTTAAAAATCATACCAAGTACTAAGGATGAAGTTATCCCAATTAGACACGAAAATCATATTTGTATTCCATGGAATAAGGATGAGCAGAGTGTATGCCCCCTCATTAGAGTAATTGCAAACTCCTTAATGAGATAAATAGCTTTAAGGTAATCATAAATGAATCCACAAAAAAGTGTTTCCATTATGAGATGCCCACAGGAGAAGAAACATATCAAGGGAAATTAGCACAAAAAAGATAAGGTACAAAAAGAGATCTACTAGAACTAAGGGGTCAATAAGATCATATGACAACATGTAATGTTATGTAAAGTATAAAAATATCATCATTCCCAAAAGGAAGTAGAATGACAACACAATGGAGGAAAAGACACAAAAGAGAGATGGAGAATAATTTTTTTGGGTCAATAATATAGAGACCAAAAGAATCAATGCTGCCATATCATAGAAAACAGAGAATACTAAACAAGACTAGTAGTATGAACAATAGAACATGCATAACATAATATAGAATGACATATAGAAGAAGAGAGAAACAAATAGAATAATGTGGATGACAATGTGATTACTTTTTTTCCTTGTGCTCAACAAAGAAACAAGGATTGTCTAAAGCAATAAAATAAAATAAAATTTAGAGGCACAACATGGGAGAAACACAACACATGAACACTAAAAACTACCATTATGGATGGATTTCAGATAAATCATTCCACATTCCCCTCCATCTTAGTCTAAAATTCTAGGGGAAGGATGGTAACTCGTGAGAGGAAACATATCCATAATAGTAGGAATCACAAAGAGTTCTAAGAAATTAGGATGTTGAGAGTCAAGGATTGATTTTAAGCTCCATTGAAAACATATTAGGTAAGTAATTATCTATTAAAATTAAATCATCATCACTACTATCATCTAAACTATCCTCCATATCTAGATTAATAAAGTCTAAAATATGAACAAAATAATCATGTTTATCCAAATGTATAATGTTACCTTGTAGAACCTCCTCCAAAAATGCACACAGGATGTGATTAAAGGAAGGACAAATTTGAGATGAAGATTGAGGCTGAGAAATAAGAGAATGAGTTTGACTCTTAGATCTAGCTTGATGGTTCTTGTGATGTCGACACACATGTTGATTACAAAGAGTTTTACAAGGGATAGCAAAAGGATTAGCATCAACTACCATAGGTTCCATATAAGGGATATCAATAGGTTAAAATGCAATAGTAGAAGGAGTACGTGTAGAAGATAAAACATGTGAAAATGAAGTAGGCAAGATAAAAAAGGTAAACAATCCTTAGGAATATTAAGCTCCATAATCTTATCTACTTTATGTTGTTGATAGTTTCTATAAAGATGATCAAGATGAGTAGGTAATTTTTTAGGACAAGGTGGCCAATAAAGATCAATCTCAACACAATCTTTAGGATGTGATGGTCTATAAAGAGAATTATTAATAGTAATAATGTCTCCATCATGAGGAAATTTAGGACATTTATGAATAGGAGAAGCAACAAATCACATGGTAGAAATCCATGGGGTACCAATCTTAACTTTAAATTGATTAGAAGTAGGAATGACCACAAAGGTAGTAAAAATAATTTTCTATAAAATAGTAATAGATAAGTGATAGAATCTTGAGGTCGGTAAAGAAAACCATTACAATTTTGAATCCATATAGGATTTGAATCATAAGTATCTCTATGTGATCCTTTATCAAAAATGTGTTCTTCAGTGATAACATTCATAGTAGAGGAAGTATCAACCAAAGTACCATGGAAGGGAATAAGAACCACACTAGCTATGATGTAAAGAGAACCATTACATACCTTAAACATATTATAATTATTAAAGATAGTAATAGGTGGTGTTTATTGAGGATTTAGTGGAGAAGAAATGAAAGGTTGAGACTCTAACTCAACATTATTAACCACATGATTCACTTCTTCTATCTTCTTGTCATTAAAATATGACAATAAGAAGAAGAAGGTTGATTAATGAAATTCACTAAGTTTGAAGGAAAAGGATGATTAGGTGACACAATAGACTTATTTGTATTATTCACTTGAGTATTACAACAATAGGCTTAGAACCAATAAGGTATTGAATGGTGTTCTTTAGACCATGACACTTTTGAGTATCATGACCTGGTTAATGATGATATTGACAAAAACCATTAGGTAGAGATTTACTTAGATCAATAGGATGAATAGGAGGAGGATTAAGAACATGAGCCTAAATAAACTTATTCATACTCTCAGACAAAGGCTCAAATAAGTTAGTATATTGATGATTAGGATGAAATATAGAGGAAAAATTAGTACCTCAAAATGTAGTGGCCACTTGATCACCATTTATATGTCAAGATTTGATTTTGATAAAGTTGTTAGATTTAGAGAACTTGTTTGAATGTATAGTGGCATCAATATTAACACTAGGACCAAGATCCATCAGTGTAGAGCTCTTGAGTTGACTCACTTATAACTAGTAATGGTGAAGCAGTGCACATAGGTGTGAAAAGGTGTTATACTCGCAAAGAGAATCTTATCCCTAATCTCTTTTTGTAAATTAGAAATACAAATGTGTTGAATATCATGGTCAGCTATAAGATAAGAAATCTAAGCATACAAATTTCTAAGTCTACCAATAAATCTAGTAACTTTGTTTTTAAAATCCTACTTAAAATGCATTAAATTAGTTTTAAAAACTTGCGAACCCATATTATTCTAAAAATTTTAAATGATATCATTAGCAAGAGTTTGAAATGAATCAATAGAATAGGGAGGTAGAGATAAATATCATTGCAAGGCTCTATCTTGAAAGGTGCATGGGAACAAATCCTCTATAATCCTATAACTAAGAGCAAAATCAATACATATAGTTTGGAAAGTTTTAACATGAATCATGGGATCTTCCTTACCATTATAAGTATCAAGATGAGGTACCTCAACATATTTTAGAATAACAACATGAAGGATATCTAAGGAATTGGGATTCACTGCATCACATGCAAGAATATTGTACTTAGATTGTGTTAAATGAGCAAGTTGTTGTTGTAAAGTAGAGACAGTTTGAAACAAGGTACTAATAGTAGGATTAGAAGATACACTAGTAACATAGGTATAGTAGATGGATTAGGAAAGGTATAAAAAGAAAAAGGAATATGTAAAGATGATAGTAGAGGATGAGAAGGTATGAGTAAAGGGTTCAAATAAATAAAAGGAATTATATTATAGAGATGAAATGAAGAAGGAATGGAAGTAGGAGGAACATTCATGATAAGTAAAAAACTATAAAGACAAACATGTAAAGGAGTGGAAACCTATGTAGAAGTAGTCATAAGAGGTGGAGCATAGGTAGGTATGTTGGAAAGAATGGTATAAATTAGGATAGAAAATTTAATAGTTGTGGAAGGAGGAGCATGCTACAACATTTGAGGTCAAATAACAATGGAAATTTTTGAAGGTTGTCTAATTTGTGGTGGTTTTCAATTTTTTTTTTGCAATTCTCCCCAACATCATTAAAATACTGATGTAAGTGTCATAATTGCAATGCCCCACATAAGTATAAATAATAATTTTTAAAAAGCATACCATAAATCATTCCCCATTTTTTTTGATTGTGGAGAGTTGCTTGTGAAAGAAGGTGGAGAGCTCTAAACATCATTGTGCCCTTATGTTTGGTGCATTTTGTTCATGTGATATATCTTTGCATTTTGTTACCATGCCCTTGCACTGCAATTGTGTTGTTGTGTTGTGATCTTTGTATTTCACTATCATGCCTTTTCTCTATGATTTGGTTGTCATGCCCTTGTGATCTCTATGTTCTGTTGTCATGTCCTTGCTCTGTAATTTGGTTGTTGTGCCCTTGTCATCTCTATGTTTATTTTTTGTGCCCTTGCTCTGTAATTTTGGTGTTGTGCTCTTGCTCTACAATTTTTTTGCCACATTGTATCCTTTCTTTCAAATTTCATTGTCATGTTGCTCCCTTGATTTGCAATTTTGTTGACATGCCCTAGCTCTGTGATTTTCATTTAGGGTATATAAATAATGGTTTCTTTTTGTTCTAAATATGTATCTCTTTATATCTCCTTCTGAACATGTATATTTAGAGATCTTTTTTAAGGTTCTCATTACATCTTAGCAAAACAAAAAAAATGATCCAAATGCATACATATTCTAGAATCCAAATAATAAAACAATAAAACTCACTCAACCTGTGCTAAGTGACTTACCTCAAGATCCTCCCCAAAAATAATGTAGACCAAGAAAAATGGACAAAGTTGACAAGAAATTTTACAAAAACATATCGTAGAAGATATTTTTAGAAAGAAACTAACCATAACTAGTTAAATGGATCTAGTTGTTGATTGGTTGGGTTGATTATAAATTCCAATACAATTGTCTTAGATTAGGTACAATAAAATGAACAATTAGTTGTTCCCAGCTAGTGGGATCAAATACATTTTCCAAGGTGATAAAATTGCATATCCAAATAATAAAACAATAAAACTCACTCAACCCATGCTAAGTGACTTACCTAAAGATCCTCCAGAAAAATAATGTAGACCAGGAAAAATGGGTAGAGTTTGCAAGAAATTTTACAAAAACTTATAATTTAATATGAAGTTTTTTCCCTCTTTTTTAGGGTAATGTCATCCAATTACTTATAATATTAACCTTCATAGCTGATTATCATTTTGTATTATCATAGTATTGCACAATTTTAATGATATTATGCATTTCTTTTGAAAACAAGGCAAAAAGTACTCAAACGGTAACTTTTTAAAATTAATTTATCAAGAATGCATGCAAGTAACTTTGTTTATGTAGTAGTTGTTCCTTTTCAAGCTTCATTTCAGTTCAATACAAGAGTAGTAAATTGAGCTATCCAAAAGTATTTAGAAAATGCCTTGCTATGGAAAACTTAGATTTTAAAGTTGTACTCAAAAATTCTTTTAATATTGTGCCACCTTTATGTTTGTGAGTTTGGATATGAAAACACAATTTGAATTTGAATTTTTTATTATAGCACAATCCCTCACAAAATAAAATTTTTAAATGTTAATAGAAAATTAAAATAAATAAATCAACAAAAAAATATAAAGGAACAAAATAACTTGTAAATGAACAAGCATAGAAGTGGTAATCTATTTTGTATTTTCTAATAGACTAACTTATTAAATGATGTTATTGATAGTTATTAGATTTTTTTAAGAAAAAATCAACAACTACTTCTCTTTGGTTTTTTTGATCAGTAATATATTTTGTATTAATATTGTATCAGAAGTTCAAAATTCCATTTCTTTTTCCATTGTTTCTCTTGGCATATTCTTCTTTCCATTACACGAATATCCAAAATATATGTATGTATGTATAAATAATAATGAATAATAATGATGTTTTCATGTATGTCAAAATACTAACTAACATTACCATTAGATCATATAATAATGAAGTAATCAACCCAGATAATCAACAACTACACCAGTTTAACTGATGTTTCCAATGTCATAGTACCTTCAGCTGAATTTTCTTATAAAAGATTAATTTTTCTAAACAATTGTAAATTCTTAGAAAGTGCATTGTCATTTTCATGTATGTATGTATGTATGTATGTACATTGATTTAGGAGCATCCTAGGGTAGTGGGCCATCCTACATGTTGGAGGGATTTTGGTGGATTTGAGTGGACCTATTTGGGTTTTGGGTAATTAGTTTTCATGTATTTAATAAGTATCATAAGACTTTAATTTCTGCTAGAGGCCAACTTGTGGCTCTTCAAGTATTTAATGTAAGGGATATTTAATTTGTAGCTTACTAGGCCAACTTGTGGCTTGGTTGGGTATAAGAATGGGGTCGAGGTGAAGTCTTTAGTAATTATTCATTCATTCGAAGGAGGAGAGAGTGTGGAGAGTAGCTGAAGAGTGAGTTTTTCCTAATTTTATAGATAGAGTTCCAAATGAGAGATAGTTTGTAATAGGATTGTGATTATTCATCCATCTTAGAAAAGAGGAGGTAGTAGAGGAGTGAATTTTGAGAAGGGCTAGTAGTTGAGGCTTGGGAAACAAGAAGATTTCTTAGTGGGCTTGTGAGTACCAATTAGATATTCCTTGGAGGTTTCTACCAGAGTGTAGATATGGACTAGCTAACGTTTGGATAGTATCTTGAGGGATCTTGTAAAACTATTATTTTCTTTGCATTTAGCCATAACCAGAAGGCCTTATAGCCTGACACATTGCATGTAATTAGTTATTTTATGAACAAAGAGTCATGATTTGATATCAAATCCTACATTGTTTTTGTGTTTCCACTATATGATTATTTATTGGGGGCTAGGACATTTCCTTTGGGGATTCTCCTACCTTGCACTATATCTATGATATATACAGAGAAATCTTGTGGATTTTGAATTATGGATTATAAACAAAAAAGAAAAGAAAAATGACATTAATCATTCCCTATTTGTTTTGATTGATTGTGGAGAGTTGTGCATGAAAGAGGGTGGAGAGCTCTGAATGTTGGTGGAGAGCTCTGAATGTTGGTGGAGATCAGTAGAGATCAAGGACTTTTTTGTTGTTCTCTTGTGATCTTCATGCCCTTCCTTTGTGATTTTCTTCAAGGGAAGAAGAGGTACCTATGTCAATGTTCTTTTCTTTTCCTTCTAAACAAGTATCTCTTGTTCATATATAATAGCTTGCATCAAATTCAAGGATAATTGATTATGATGATTGTATGCATATGTGCATGTTTGTATGTAAATTAGTTCACTATATGCACTATTTTACATGCATACATACACACTTGCATAAGTTTATAATGTGAGGGAGTTGTTGGTAGTTGAAAGGAAGCTTTGTATTTCACTTTTGCTTCCTCTCTCTTCATCCTTTGTTTGTTTGGTCGTGTGTCACGTTGTGGAAAAGTGGGAGGAATTGCGTAGGGAGGCGGTTCGTTGGTCCCTTTTTGAGTGCCAAATTTATTCATAATATCATACAGGTAATGATCGGATGCATCCACATTAAGTTATAATAGGATTGAGTAGATGATCCATTTATATTACTTCATACTTATTTGATTGAACATTTTGTTTAACATAATTAGTAATACTAGAATTATACAGCCACAACTCGTACTCTTGTTTATTTTATTTAATCATATAAATTTAAGACTATTATTTTTCTTAAAATTAGATATTATATTTATTTATCAGTAAAACAAAAATATAAATCTCTGATAGTTATCTTTTTTAATTTCATGATCTTCATATTTACCATGAAGAGTTTCGACTACTGGACAGTGGAATAGCCACAATGTGGAGCCACATAGCTCATGGTTTTTTCCACCAAATTATATTTTTATTATATTTTGGTCCTTAAAAAATATTATTTTTTCTCATAAATATTATATTTTTTGTCCTTCAAAATTATTATAGGTGAATGTTCTTCTAATTTGACTACAACAGTCCCAATCATCCATTCACACAATTATCTTCCTCCTACCCCACAATCTAATCATCTATAAATATCTCTCCTTTAAAGACCCAATACATGGAGCCATTATCATCATGAGTAGACTAACTCTCCTTGAAAGAATTTGATCAAAGCTATTCATACCAAACTAAGTTTTTAGAAATCTGTACTTACAAATCATATTATCTCTTGGTGATTGAGTAAAGATAAAATATAGTTATCCAAGGTGATTAAATTGCATTTGTAGATGTATGTATGTGTGTAAGTATATATGTAAGTAAGTAAGTATGTGTGTGTGTGTGTGTGTGTGTGTGTGTGTGTGTGTGTGTGTGTGTGTGTGTGTGTGTGTGTGTGTGTGTGTGTGTGTGTGTGTGTGTGTGTGTGTGTGTGTGTGTGTGTGTGTCTATCTTTGCATCTTGTTGTTGTGCCCTTGTGATCACCTATTGGGGGAAGAATTAAGAGATACATGTTTAGTGTTGACATTACAATCATGTTTTTTATTAGTGACATGTACTAGTTCAAATTTTAAGCATCTACTGAGCATATTGTACAGTTAACAATGTTAACCAAGAATTTTAGTTGCTACTGAGTCCCTTGGATAGTTTTAGTTTGCACAAGCATCTCAGGGTAACCTGAGATGTACAATTGCTACTGAGTTCCCAGTTATAATAGTGAGAATCTAATGTTGACTAAGATACTCAGTGTTAAACAAGGGATTCATTTTATATGCTAAGTTTCATAGTATTTTCCAAGTTACCAGTGCAAACCAAGTTCAAGACTACTTGGAAGTGATTAGTATGGACTAAGCTTCTACATCTACCGAGTGCATGACAATGCTAAGCACTAACAATGGATGCCAAATATTAGAACCTCATTAAGTCAGTCTTTAGAACCCAAGTTCTTGTAGTATGAGCCAACTTTTTGTATTTTGTGTAAACTTGTATTTTGGTCGATTTTGTAATCTAATTAATTGGATTGATATATATGTAATGAATTGTATCACATCCAAAGTGTTGTGTAATAAAGTATTGAAGAAATGTAATAAGTAGAAGAGAGAAAAAAGGTGAAGTACAAGGCCATAAGTAGTAAAAGGAGTAGCAAATATTTTTCCATCACAGTAAGGTGATTTTACAGTCAAAGGTATCTCATTCAACAACCAAGTTGCAAATCAGAGATCAAGTAGTTGTTTCATCCTAACAAGTGGATCAATCAAATCCTTTAATAAGGTAGAACTAATAGTCTTATGTAAATCTCTTTACCAAGTGCATACTTCATTGTACATTTGTAAATCCTTTAGCAAGGTGGACCTAAAGTCCTTATTGCTCCTAATAGGGAAGATCATCAGAAGTGATCATTGGAAGCCTTAACAAGACAACTTTATAATACAATACTAAAGCTTGTGGGTATCATCCCCACCCTAATTTTACTTTCTATTTGGAAGGTTTTTGGGTCACCAAATTGTGTGTTGAAGTGTTATATATGCTTTCATGTTTTTAGTTTCTTATGCATGCAACTAGATCAAAATGCATATGAAGGATTAATTGGTAATTAAGGTTTAAATTTTTACATTTTACTGATTCACCCCTCCCTCTCAATAACTTAGCCTTTCATAATATTTCCAACAATTGGTATTAGGGATTTTCTAGTTCTCAGAGAAAATTTTAACAACTTGAGCAAATATCAAAGGCTATGGAGATATTCAAACTTGGCAAGGCTATTGATAATGAGAAGCTAGATTTGGAAATGACTGTTGCTTAACTCAAGAAAAAAAAGGAGAAACTCTCTCAATCCATGAAAATAAGAAAAGATCTTACAATCCAAATGAATGACCATCTCTACATTGAGGAAAGAATTAAAGACCTTCATTTAGCAAGCAGCCCAAATGAAGCCAATAAAGCAATCAAGGAACTATTAGAACAAAATGGTTCACTTGAAGAGAGAAATAAATTTAGTCAATAAGACTATGTAAAGTTATGGAAGAGAAGAAAAAGATAAAATAAGAAATAGAAGGAAAGAATAATGAGATTCAACATTTATCCCCTTAGCCAGCTGACTTCCTTAATCAGCTCACCAATGCAAAAGAAGAAATCATTAATCTAAGATTAAAAAATGAAAGATTGGAAAATGATCTAATCACTAAAAGGCAACAATGAGAGAATGATGAAATCTCAAGTAGACATAAATTAGTTGAAAGAGAAAAGTCATTATAGAAAAAAAGGAAAAGCATGAATTGGATATACAAAATACGGTGAATCATCCAAGAAAGGAGCTCAAAAGAACCAAAGACCTACTTGTAGTCATTGTGGTAAGATAGGTCATACATCAAATAGACTTTGGAGCAATGGGAAACAAAAATTTAGTGGAAAGTGATACAATTGCTATCAGCATGGTTATAAGGCTAATGAATGCAAAGAGAAAACTAAGTTTGAATGAAAATGTCACAAATGTAACAAGCATGGGCACAAGTCATCAAAATAAAAAACTAAAATACTGAATCTAGCAGAATAGATTGTTAGAGCTATATTTGGTTAGGAATATAACACTTGGTGCAAAAGTCATTTCTGTGGAGAATTTGGACACATCAAAATGAATTGTGTAAAGCATCATATGAGGATAAGAGATTCTACTAGAAGATGTTTCATTTGTATAGAACTTGGTCATCTTGCCAAGAATTGCATGAATACTAGAAGAATTAAAGATGAAAAGAAGGAAAAAGATGATAACATCAAAAAATAGAGGAGACAACAATGGGTTCCAAAATCTTTTGAGAATGCAAGTCTGAGATGTGATGAACAAGTCACTCAAGAATTGAGTGATTTCACCTTTTCTACTTGAATTCTCAAAGGAGAACAGGAAATAGGGTACTGAAGAAGACATCTAATATCAATTCTAGTTAGCAAGATGAAAGATCCATATTTGCATTCAAGATGCAAAGGGATCACTGAGTAAAAGATGAAAGTTAATATTGAATTATTGTCTTACCAAGTAAGGTCAAGAGTAAATAAATTTTTGTGTGGTTACTAAGTCATGAAAGACTCTACTAAGCAAGGTCAAGAGTAACTAAAGCTTTGTGTGGTTGCTAAGTCATGAAAGACTCTTTCAAGCATTCAATGCATGTGAAGTGGATGATAGTTTGTCATTTGAGAGAACAATCATACTAGGAATTTATGGAAAATTTTGATAAAAAGGGTGAAATCAAAGTCATTTCTCACTACAAATTTTTGAGAGTTATTCATGTAGAATAATCTTTTGAGTATTCAAGCAATTTGAGAAAATTATTTTCATGTTTCTCAAAACCCTATCGAGTGATGGTGGCATCTACTAGCAACAAGTCAAAGAAAGGTTCAGACATGTTGGTTCAAGGTGTGGAAAGGAAAGCACTAGATTTCACGATGACTATTGTTGTTATGAAAACCTTAGATCCGAGCAGAGCCTAGTCACAGATTCCTCCCAAGGTACTTTTAATCAATGATATCCATTCTCATTTCAAGTGTGCCATTTAGGATATTGGTACATTCGAAATGGATAAAACCCTTGAGAAACTATGTGTTAATGGTATATTGAAACTAGAACACCAACATCTAGAAGCAAAAGGTTTAACCCATATTCCACACATGCCACAAGATTTTCAAGTAAAATAGATAAGATATATCCTTAGTTATGTGCACAATGGTTAGCTAAGTCTAGAACAATCAATTTTGATAATGAAGAAAATGATCCACGGCATCACTAGTCTTCCCATGTTGATGAAAGCCAAAGTGAAAAAAACCCTAAGTTGGATTAAAATGGAGAAGAAAACCCTTGCCTAGTGGGATGGAATAGAAATGAGAATTAATAGTGTGATCAACATGGAATTCAAGTTTGGCATTCACATCATCACACACAAGATATACAACTCTAGCAGATTGAACAACATATCATGTGAAGCTATGGACTTGGCATATAGGGTTGTCAAGAATAACTTTTCACTTGACCTTGACGAGCTAATGATGAACTAGTTCAACAAAAACATGGAGAGCATCAAAACTTCCAAGAACAATCCATGCAAATTGAGTTCCCTCTTGACTTTTTTATTCTTCTATGTTTAAAAATTATTCCCATCAAAAGGTATAGTAGTTTGGAGAAAGGATGTACTAGTTCTCTATCAAATTAATGAATATATTGCCGAAGTGGGAGAGAACTATGCAAGTATCATGGACAAAAACTTTGATGAATTCAAAGAAAAGATGAGCAATAGGTTAAAAATTCCCAAGAATTTGGTTGAACATTACAAGGATGATATTTGTTTCATGGTAGATAGTGACAAAGTATACATTTGGGTAGTTAGGCCAAGGATAGTTTGGGTGAAACCTCTTAGTTATGAGGTAAACATTGATTAAACAAAAGACATAATTGAGGCATTGATAAATGAGCTAGTTGATCCTAAAGAAATATACTTTGATACCTATGATGAAGTAAAGACTAGGATAGAATTAGAAATCAAACTTCCTCAGGAAGTCAAAAAAGGCAAGAGGATAATTGCCATGCTAAAAACTAGTACTCGTCCCCTATTGACTAAAGGAAAAGAGAAAATGAAGAAGTAGAAGATGAAGAAAAAATTTGAGGATGAAGAGCCACTAAATAAAAAAGCTGGCAAGGTAATTATTACCAATTCTATGAAAAATTTTGTGTTCACTAGAAGAGCATCTAGGAAAAAAACATATAAGGAAGGAGGAGATATAATCTTTAAGAAGCCTCAACCCACTTGCCAAGAAAGATTAAATATTTAGAATCAGGAGACAAAATAAAAAATTTCAAAGCATTGAAATATGAAACTAGGACTACAAAGAAGCAAAAGAAAATAGAAGACTTGGTCATATCCAAGATGGACAAGTGGCAGTACTCACCAGACTAGCTTGCACTTTAGATTCCAAATATTTTGATGGATAAAATAAAGCCAAGATGGGAATTTTCCATGAAAATAGAAAGAGACATATATGAGAAAACCTTGTGGAAACTCATTCCAAGTTTAGATGACAAGTGAAGGAATCTCTGAAGAAGAATGAAGAAAAGCTCACTTTGAGATTCAATAATTGTATTATTAAATGATATTGAGCATGTAGTAAGGAATGTTGCAAACACTTGGAAGAATGTTTATCTTTTTCACAAGTTGAGTGATTTTTTAGTTAGTGTTAGTGAGAAGGAAGAGGATGATGAATAAGAGAAATATGAAGATAATGATGATGAAAAAGTCACTCATTTTGATAATGAAGAGGAATGGGGGTAGGAAGCTACCAAGAAAGATGTGCAAGATATAGAGGAGATTGACATAGTGAAAATTACTATAGTGGTCATAGCCTCACTTCCTCATTATCCAAGAAAAATTGTGAAAACATCTAGCCTAGAGAAAGCTTTAGTGGGATTGATTGTGTCAAATAGAGCTGGCACAAGAACTCATTAAATATTTGCACATGTCTGACTCAACACCTCATTGATTGAAGTGTCAACCACTTCATCTACCAAGTAGACAACACTCCCTTCTACATCAGTTTTGGTAATTTCTATTGTTTCAGCTACTTCTACTATGGCAATAAGTACTATATCTACTTTTTTTGCAAGCCCTACCATTTCTACAATTGTTTCTATTATGAGAATGCAATTAAAAAGTGCAAGGATAGTTGAGACCAAGCTTCAACCAAGCACAGAATTTTTGGGTAAAGGAAAAGAAAAGGAAGAAGACATAGATTTTGATGAGGAGATTCTGATTCCTAATTGGGATATTTCCAATGTCAATCTTGATCAGAAGAAAACATTTAGAGAACTTCTTTACAATAAATCCAAGTAGAAAAGGCTTAAAGAGGAAAGGAATAAGGAATTCTAGATAATAGAGGATTCCAAGAATATCATTTCAAAGGCTATACGCATAGAGGTTGATACTTCTCAACCAATTTTGAGCTAGTTAGTAGAGTCAGTCCAAAGATACTATGAAGATCTAAATGGACAAAAGAAGCTATTATAGAGAGCTAAAAAGGAGTTTGAGAATAAATTTTTGGAACTTATTGCTCAACAAATTGCTATTCATCAAGTAGAATTATCTACTATTCTAAGCTCATTGGAGACCTCCTGCAACAATGTATCTTCTTTATTTGGTAAACTCTATGACATATCAATTTTCACCCAAGAAATAAAAGACTAATTGTCAAAATTTTATCAGGATTTTAAGGCAAGTGCACAATAGTTGCAACTTGACCCAAGTTCAAGCTCTGCCCACTTCAATAAAATCTGATTTCTAGCTAAGAAGTAGGAAGAATTACTTAGAGAAGAGGCAAGAATAAGAGCCACATTGATAGAGATTTAGAACATAATTCTCCCAAACATGGTTGCATTGCAAAAACACATTGCACATGCAAAAATTCTCATCCATGACAATAACTTCTCCATTGCAGATCATATGATTGAGCTATCAGCAGAAGTGTAGATTACATTACACACATGCAAGGTGCTACAAGAGAATTGGGACAAGACTTTGGAACTCATCTTGAAGGTACATTCAGATTTCTTGTCACATTTTGGCATTAATATATAGTATATATAGCATAAATATTTGGCATTAATGTCAAAAGGGGGAGAAGATTGAAGACTATAGATAAGATGTATATATCATATGTGAAAAGATGTAAAGTATACCGTATATTATGTATGGGAAAGCATTATCATGTTATTCATTTACATAAATATATCTCTTACAAAACCAAGTTGAAGTCATACGGTGATGGATAAAGATGTTAATAAACTCAATTTTGACTAATAAGTGTTTTTGTAACTAATGCACAAGGGGGAGATTGTTGACATTATAGTCATGTTTGTTATTAGTGACATACACTTATTCATATTATAAGCATATACTGAGCATATTGTATAGTTAGCAAAGTTAACCAAGCATTTTAGTTGCTAATGTGTCCCTTGGATAGTTTTAATTTGCACTGAGCAATTCAGTGTAAGTTGAGCTCTACAATTGCTACCAAGTTCCCAATTATAATAGCAAGAATATAGTGTTGATTTAGCCAGTTAGTGCTAACTAAGTGATTCATTTTATATGTCGAGCTTCATAGTATTCACTGAGTCACTAGTGTAGACTGAGTTCAAGACTACTTTGAAGTGATCAATATTGACCAAGCTTCTATGTCTACCAAGTGCATGATGATGTGGAACATTGATAGTGGGTGCCAAGTATTAGAAACTCACTAAATCAGTCTTTAGAACTCGAGTTCATATAGTATGGGTCAACTTTGTGTATTTTGGATGACTTTGTAATTTGATTAATTAGATTGGTATATATGTAATGAATTGTATCACATCCAAAGTGTGGTGTAATAAAGTATTGAAGCAATTTAATGAGAAGAAAAGAGTAGAAAAGTTGCAAATATTTATCTATCATAGTCTCAAAGGTATCTCATTCAGCAAACCAAGTTGCAAATCAAAGATCAAGTAGTTGTTCCATCCTAACAGGTGGATCAATCAAATCCTTTAATAAGGTAGACCTAATAGTCTTATGTAAATCTCTTTATTGAGTGCATACTATTGGAGTTCTTTCTTATAATGAACATATAAGGTGGATTTAAACCTAATAGTATGAGACAAAGATAGGGACAAGCCTAAGGATGAGCTAAATCCTATATTCAGTAAGGCTAAATCTTAGTTATGGGACAACATTAATAGAGTCATCAAGACTCACTTCACTTTAGGCTCTACTAAGCCAAGATGAGAAAAGCTAAGGGATCTTATTAGCTTGATATTCTTCTCTGCAAGACTATCTCCCACAATAGAAATGGTCAATATTTTTCTATAGTTTGCTGACAAACTTCCAAATTATAGTAACTAATTATAACCAAAGAAAGTAATAGAAAATAAGCCATGACCTAGGCTTCTATTTCTTCAATGCATGAGAGTAAATTGATTTGTTATTCTGATTGTTATGTGAAAAGGTGAATCAACAATGTACTCTTGAACTTAAGAATGGACCAATGCTTTATCCAGTGGGATCTAGAGTTAGAGATTATCAGTTTTAGACCAATTTAATCAACCTATGATTGAAAATGTCAACATTAAACTTTTAGTTTCATTCTGATTCTCATCCTTTCCATAAACCCTAAACCTTATCAATTATAGAAAGCAATTACTTGATTCTTTAAATCAACAACATACAACCTTTTCGAAACTTGTCTATTCAGTCCCAAAGCTATAGATATATGAAAAAGAGACAAAAATTCAAAGATAATGATATTTAAGTATTAATACTTCAATTTAAATATTAACACTACAATCAAAACTCATAGTATGACATAGAGATAAAACCATTGGTCCCAAATATTCCTTTTGTATTCAAGTATACATCCACATTAACTTACTTACATTATTATAGAACAAAAAATGGACAGGCTGGAAAATACTACATGACACATATATAAATTCTAAAGACAACTAACCTCTACTTCTCATCTTGGTAATCCATATATAGGATTGCAACAAACTACAGATGAGAGGACAACACACGTCAAAATTTTACTGGAAAACCAAAACTTTGGAAGATGGGAAACAGAATTTTACAAAATAATCTCCCATAAGAGCGATCAAAAAAGATAGGTAGATGAGATGGTAGAAAAACATTTATATATATCCTTTAGTCTTCTCATTTCCTTGTACTTCATCTTCTTGGCTTGCAAAATATCTCTGCTATCTCTTGCCAGTAGAGCCTTTATTTCGCCTACTACTTCCCAAACATAAATCTCCCTTTTAGTGGGTCAGTCGGTATTCTTTACTTCTTGTAAATCTTGAGTAGCCTTAGTCCACCTGGTATCCATGATTTCCTTTGATTCAACAATAAACTTATTTTTTTTTAAAGTATACCTTAAAAAGAGAATCAACTAAAGCATGAAATGGGGAATCTAACACATCTTCAAAAATTTCTACTATAGTCTCTTTGGTCAAAATGTTATCAAAAGAAGTTGACCACTCCTACCAATCTCTTACTACATTGGTAGCATCTAGTATTGATGGTATAAAAGGTTCCACCCCCTCAAATAAAATTTTCAATTTTTCTTGTATGACTTGTAGCTTACCAATAAAGAAGCCATTTAATTCTCTTACCATTTCTAGGCTCTCCTTTACAATGAAAATCTCTTCTAGAAAGTCTCACTTATTAGCCATTAATACAATTAGTCTATCCAAAGATTGAATATAAGGCCCCCATAGGCCAAAAGTAGGTGTTAGCCAAGAAAGTGCTTAATTGCAAAACTGCTCAACACTTTGTAAAGTAACAAATAAATTATGGGTCTGTTGTGATATGTTCTTCAAAATATCAACCCAATGGCTCATCATATTCCTATGGATCTTTGTCCTTACATCTCCTCCTTGCTAAACTGATTGAGTATCAATACTCATTCTTCTTAGTTGTGAAAAACTATCCTCCTCTATGTCTTCTCTCTGAATCAAGGCCTCAGTAGTGTCCTTGATTGGAACTAATTTTCCTTGTCCATCTTCTCTCTAAGCTAGAGCCATTCTCTATTCTACTTGTTCCAATTAATCTTTGAGAGATGTGATTTCATCCTCAAGTTCCTAAATTTTGGCCTTTAGCTCAACAATTTTCTTTATACACATGGCTACACTTAAGCTCATTCTCATAGAACTTCCTAACATCAATGTAATCATGTATGGACTAGGCCAACTTTGTTTCCATTTCCTCCACATTTACTTCATTCATAAATGAGAAATATTTTAGTGCCTTGGATATTTTTGTGCTAGACATGACTTGTAAAGTCCAATTAATCATATTACCCTATTTAGTGCTCTGTATATCCATCAAATTTGACTTTTTGGAAGTAGGGATCATACTCTAGACTACTAGATATTTGGTATCAATGTTGAAACTAGTCCCTCATTTTAGTCCATTTGCACCAAGTGCCTCATAAGAAATGACATTTTCCTACCTCCTAATCTGATCAAGCATAAGTGCTTGCTCTAAGCCCCATCTACGCACTAATAACATACCACTCCTCTACACTAGATCTCTATCCTTTTCTAAGGTCATTACTTCACTTTTAGGATCAATGGCATATAGCTTCTCAATTAATTCCAATCTTTGTTCATCAGATTCATCTAGTTTCATTTTTAGAACAAGCTCACTCTATTTGATTTTATATAAGAAACTTTTGAATTCATTGGACTTGATGAATTCATCATGTTCTAAGAATTGTTGAGCCTGGATGATCCTATCATCTAATCTTGTTGCTGCCAATTCCAGATCTATGAGGGTGTTCTAAACTGCAATAACCCTGGTTTGTAGATATTTTATCTCATGTCAGCAAAATATTAACTAATTCTTTGCAGAATCTACAAGGTCCTTTGTCTGACCTAAGGAGGTATATGAACAATCTTTTGCCTCTTATTTCCTTTGGCCATCCATGATGCCTAAGGTGCATCATCCTCTTCTACTTCAAGAGTTACATCTAATTCATTGCTATTAGGAAAAACTCTATCTTCTTCCTCCATTGGACCTTCTATCAACTTAGCCATGATCTCTGCATGGTCCATGACCATCTTCCTAATTCTATGGGGGTAAGGGATTTCAATATAGTATCCTACAAACTAAGGATCAATTATTATTAATTCTTTCTCTACCTATAGCACATCATCAAGCTTTGCAAGCTTATTAGTTGCCTGTCCTTCTACTACTATATTTAGGATGATTTCTTCATGGGGTACTTCCTTGGAATTTTGCAACACATAATTTCTCATTTCATTGAGCATTTTCCTCATCCAACCCTCAGGATCATACATTCTATATGGGCCTCTGCAAAAATTATAGTGGTGCAAATAGGAATGAATTGGATCTAGAGCCTCTTTTCCAATGGTGAAATCACCAATCCTAAAGCACCTACAAAAAAAGGTTCCCCTATGCACTTTAGGCCCTAGATATTCTCTATTTACCATGAATAATTACCAAATGAACTCAATTATTCCAAACTTAGGAGGGATGAATTTTGGTAATATATGGGGTGGTTGAGGACAACTATAGACTCTCATTAAGGAAAAAGTGGGAAATAAGAAAATATTTTCCCAGTTATGATCTAATCTCTTCCCTTTAGGTAGCAGGGTTGGTCTTAAAAAACTTTTAAAAATCTCAGATGCTCTAAAGTATCCCAGGTCTAACATCTTCATTATTACAACACTAAAATTATTGAAGAATGACACATAACTAGAAAAATGGTAAGTACTATCCCATACCAATGTCCACAACTATATAGGTAGATCTCAATTCAAGTTAGAAGTTTGATCAATGACGTTAGAATTGATATATCCCATGTTCTTATAGAGGATTAAATGCATTAGTAGTGAGTAGTAGGGGAAAGTGAAATCTCTCATATTTATAGTCTAAGCCCTAGCAATATTCTCCTTCATTATATCCAAAATATGACTAACAATTCATACTCATAGGCATGGTAGGAATCCTATACATCCCTTGTAATTATGTATTCTGCTCCCCAGACTTCATCAGACCCATCCTTTCCTACTACCTTATGGACACCATATAAAATTTTGACAAAATAATTTTTGAATTTTTCCAATGGCATCTTCTTCTCAATCTTCTTAGGGTAGTCCCTACTTTCTTCAAATCCATAGGAATGTGTTGCAGCAATGAGGCTCCTATGAAAGCATTGGGGTTTACTTCAAACCTTCTCTATAAATCCTTTAAATCTATAGGCTAACCCATAGCACCACTTAAAATAAAGGCCTCAATGAAAGATTCATGTCCCAAAGTATAGAGAACAATCCCATCCTTCCTGTGAAAAGACTTAGTGGCCAGGTTATAACAATGAAATAGGGTCTTCATCAAATCTACATCCACAAAAACTTATAGGAAAATCAATTTAGCAAGGTCCTTCTTCCATGGATTACACACAGGAATTTTCTTTTCCCTATTGCAATAGAAGAAATAAAAAATCTTAGAACCTATAACACTTGGGCATGTAGTATCTTTGCATCTAGCATATGGGTCAAAGAAGGTGCGATCATCTATAGAGTTAGCACTAGTAGAACTAGGGAAAAGTTTTATCCATTCATCTATAAACTTTTTGGGCTTTCTCTCTCTAGTTTTGCCTCCCTTAGAGGTTGAATTTCTTCTACTTCTTGGTCAAACCTTTTGAAAATATGCAAAAAAACCACCCAAAATAGATATTATTCTATCTCTTATAAGCTCTGGAAACAACAATTCAGAATGCTCAAAAAGCATAGGAAATGCTCAAATTCTCTTTCTTTGCAATTGGCAAGCTGTGATTATAAGAAGATAAATTTTTTATAAGTTGATATGTGCAGAAAAATGTTCGTCTTGCATTGATTTCAACATGCTTGAAATATGGTATCAATCTATTCTATCAACTTCATGGAGCTTTGCCATTAATATCCAACTATGCACTTTTCATACTACATTCAAATTTTATTGGTTGAGAAGCCCATTGTTCATTTCTTGTTATTATGTTTCTATCAAAATTAGATCCCATGATATTATGACACATATAATCAATAAAACCCTTTATAATATTAGACTATTGCAATAATTGCTTTCTAATCTTATGAACATCCATTAGGAAACTCTTGTCGACCAGTCAGACATGGTGGCAAAACACTTTACAATCTTACAACAACTTCATTATCATAGCATAGGCATCAACCTTATCTCCTTCCATGATCATATGACAAATGCCTTCATAGCATCGTGGGTCACTTTTTCTTAACCTACAATCACACGATCATGGCTAGACTCACTTTTTTAAACATCACAAATGACCCCATTTTCCTTTACGATGCTATGCCAAACCCTGGAAACTTTCATATTGTAACATTATGAATTTAAAATCTTTGTTGTGTGTTCTCATGATAAGCCCTAACGGTAACATCGAAGCTCCTTCCTTATAACCTTAAGATTTCGTGATGAAGCATTCATTGTAAGATCAGAGACCATAATTTGCCACTCCATTTACATTATAAAACATTTTTTGGTCACACTAACTCTAACAACATACACACCTAGCACTCGTACATTCTCTCTATTTAATTAGGAAATAGACATTTTTCTAATAGCTCATCACTTGTTCGCCTTTACCATTCTTACAATCTTACAATGACAATGTATTGTGCCATCACAACACTTTCAGATTTCTTTTACAATCCCACGATGAACACCTTGTCACAAGATCACAACTAGCCTTTTTACTACTCATAATACCATGATGAGCCTTTCATCATAATATTGAAGAAGACAATAATGCAAGTCACTTAAAACATTATACGATCATATGATACAAAGGATAGCATATGATTAGGGAAACTCAAAATTTTATCTACAATGACATGACACAACAACAATCATGATATCAAGAAAGGCTACAACTCTTGTTTACCATATTCCACTAACCCTCCATCGTAACATTTTAAGAAACAATGTGCTTGGAAAAATAAATACCTTCTCACTTATATGGTGTAGGGTTAGGGATAAAAAATAATGGAGACCATGCAAATTTACTAGGGTTAAACTGTGAATGGGAACAATATAAACATAACCCTATCAAATAATTTAAATATTTTCACCACCAAATTTAAAATTTTATCATCAATGGAAAAAGAAGCTATTAATGGCTCTATCTAGGGATGATGGATAACTTGTAGCCATGCAAGAATTTATAATTTTTTATTTGAGTAGACTACATACCTAAAATTATGAGCAAGAACTAGAGACTATACAACAAAATTTACAAATATACAAAGGTTACACACATTTGCACTGGTATTTAAAGAGATATATTATTCCTAGGAAATAAAATACCTTCAATAGAAGTATTTCTTCAAAAATTTCCCATGAATTATAAATTCTAAAAAGCTTCCTAACAATTTTTTAATGAAATATGAATCTTCACCCCAAGAAGAGTTAACCAAATAAGGTCCCAACCAAATGGGATCAAATTTTCCATGTTTACCTTTATCTTCTAGCCTTGCATTCCACATCAAAACAAGATCATCAGATTGAAATTTCCTAATCACTACCTTCCTATCATATAAATGCTTAGTCTATAACTGCAATTTCAAATTTCTTGTAGAGGCTTCTTTTCTTGTTTCAGCTAATCCAACCAATTCATCAATCTTCTCATGCATGCCATCAATAATATCATCATCATACATCTGAATATAGTTATACAAACCCATCAAAATATTCTGAGGCATTCTAGCCTGAATTCCATATACAAGGTCAAAAGTTGATACACCTATTGCCTTCTTTACTGTCACTCTATCAACCCAAACAGTGAACTGCAATTTTGAATCCCAAGCCTTTTTACTATCATCCAAGGTCCTCTTGATGACCTTTAATAAACTCTTATTTTTAGATTCTTCTTGTCCATTCCCTTGTGGATGATAGGGTGAGGAAACTGACCTAGTGATGTCATATTTTTCACAAAATTTGATAAATTCTTCGAATATAAAGAACATAGCATTATCAGTTACTATTCTTCTAGGGCATCCAAACTTTGTAATGATGTTATTGAGTAAGAAATTATTCACCACTTTTCTGGTTGAATTTCTAGTAGGAATAATCAGTTGCATCTAGTATCCAAGAAAAACCACTACTAGAGCTAGGTGAAATCTCACCTATAAAATCCATTCCCCATTGCTAAAAAGGTGCCTGGACTTCAACTAATTTCAAAGGTGTATTTCCTAAAAAAATTAATTTTCCTACAAACCTCTAGCATGAATCACATTTTCTTACTAAGATTTGAGCATCCTTAAACAAATTAGGCCACCAAAAACTTTCTCTCATAACCTTATGGGTTGTAGTCTTTGCCATATAATGCCCACCACATATTCTTGAATGTATGTCATTTAATATTTTTTTATATTTTTGTTGATCAATGCATTTCAGCAATACACCTTCAAAATTTCTCCACCATAAAATTCCATTCACAATAATATATCTAACTAAATGCAATTTTATAGCCCTCCTTTCATTGTCTCTTAGATGAGGTGGAGATTGCATATGTTGCAAGTAATATATTATGTCTTTATGCCAATCACACTAATCCATATCACATATGCCAAGGCTAGGATTTTGATCTTTAGCATTTATTTGATTGGCATCCAAATTTGTCTATGCCATGAGCTTGACCAATCCTTGACCTCTTACTAGCTTAGCAATCTAGATATCTACATTAAATTCTTGGATTCTATTAATCCATCTACATCTTCTACCAGCTACTTCTTGCTAAGAGAAAATATCCTTTATTGCTGCATTAGGCACAAAAGTAATAACAATAGTACCAATGAGGTAACACCTAAAAGCCTTAATAACTTTGACTAGAGCATATGCTTACTTCTCATTTATGTCATACTTCAACTCTATAGGTTGTAGGGATTTACTAAAAAATTCTATAGGTTGCTCATGTCCATTTTCATTTTTTTGAAGCAAGACTGTTGCAATAGTATGAAAAGCTACAAAGGAGAAAATATGCATGGGCTTTTAATAATCAGGGTTCCTAAGAACTGGAGCATTCTTAATAGAATTTTTTATTTCTTGGAAAGGAAGAGTAGTATCACCTTCCCAATTTATTGTAGCACCTTTCTTGAGCATTTTTAAAATTGGCCTACTAACTTCGGCAAAGTTAGACACAAATCTCCTCAAAAAATTGAGCTTTCCAAACAAAGACTATATACCTTGAACATTTTTTGGCTTTTGGACCTTGTCAATCATTGCCACCCTTTCAGGATCAATTTCTACCCCTTCTTTCAAAACTATATGCCCTATAAGCTTTCCCTCTATGACCTAAAAGGTACATTTTCTTGGGTTCAAAGACACATCATACTCCAAAGTCTTGATGAAAATCTTTTTAAGATGCCTACAGTGCTCCTCAGCTTTCTTAGAATAAGTAGTCAAGTCATCTTGATATACTGCCATGAATTTGTCAATATAGTCTTTGAAAGCTACATCCATAGTTCTTTGGAAAGTCGCTCCTACATTTATGAGGCCAAAAGGCATTCTTACATACACATAAGTTCCCCATGGAATGGAAAAGGTTGTTTTGAACTGTTCTTTTTAATCAATAAGAACCTGGTTATATCCTAAAAAACCATCCATCATGGAAATAAATTCTAAACTAGTTACTTGTTGAAGCATAGCCTCCATATTGAGCAATCAATAATTATCTTTTAAAGATGCAATGTTTAAGTTTCTAAAATCAACACAGAGCTTGATATCGCCATTATTTTTTCTGATAGATACCAGATTAGACACCCATGAAGAATGCCTAATAGGTTTAATTATTCCCCCATCTCTGAGCTTTAATAATTCTTCTTGCATCTTATGGGCTAGAGTAGGATTGACAGGTTTTTGTTTCTATATGAGAGGTTTCACACATTCTTTAAGAGGTATAACATGTTGGAAAAAATCTTGCCTATAAGCCTTGAGGTCATCATAAGACCATGCAAAAACATGTCGAAATTTTCTTAATAAATCAATCAAAGACTTTCAAATCTCAAGGATTAAGGTCTTACCAATGTATACCCTCTTTGGGGAATCAATTGTGCCTAGATTGATTTCCTCTAATTCTTATGGTTTTTTATCTTGTGCATTTGAGTGCACTTTATCTTGATTATCAAAAGCACTCTCCAATACAACGAAACCTTTGGGTATCTTGTTATTCTTTAATTATAGGATCTCTTTCCCAAAAATTGATTCTCTCCCATCAATTGTTTCTACCAAGGCACTGCAATCAAGTTCCTACCCATGATATTCATCCTTGTTGAGTAGAAAAATTAGGATATTCTTGTCGTCCTCAAAAACTTGCCAACTATGTACATTATCTAGGATTGAAGGCCTATTCTATACTTATATAGTAGATACACCAACAAATGATATATCATCAGGCTTTATGGCTACATTTGCCAATAGATCTGCCATCTTATTATTACTTCTATCTTTCCATATTATCCTAAAAGCATCAAAAGACTCAATCATGTCCCAAACAAAATTCTTGTATTGCTTCAATCTTTTATTTTTTGAGACATATATACCTCTAACTTGAGAGATAATCAATTCAAAATCACCACTAATATGTATTTTCTTGATTCCATGATGTGCTACAACTTTCTACCCTTACAATAAAGCCGCATACTCTGCAACACTATTGGTACATGTAAAATTTGGAGAAAAGGAATACCTAAATGTATTTTTATCTAGGGAGACAAGGACAATTCTAGCTCTTGATTCTTCCCTTGAGATTGCTCCATCAAATTACATGTTCCACAAATTTGGAGAATCCAAACAACATGTGACCTCATGTTCTATTAGTGAAGAAAATTTTTCCACTTCTTGGATGATCAATTAAGCTCTAAATGCATTCACATCTGTATATATGAAACAAGTTGTATCCTTGTCAATATTTTCCTCAAAGATATAAGTAACTATTGGTTCTCTATAGAACTTGATAGCATTTTCCCTTACCTAAAAATTGGCATATGACAAATCACATTGCATACTACCTCCCATTGTAGCACTTCACTTCCTTGAAAGTAACATCCCATAGTAGGGGGGAATATCTACTACAAGAACTAACATAGTTCTTCATTAGGATATGCAAAAAGTTTGAAAGGTAAAGCATTAATAGTACCTATGATAGGTACCTCTCTAGCATCCATTACCCTATATCTACCTTGTCTAGTGTCAACTCCTAGACCAAGAGCCTCCATTACTTTGAAAGGCATTATATTATTTGAAGATCTAGAATCAATCATACAATTTTTTAATGTCCTACCTTTTATGATCAAACTTAGGAAAAAGGGGTCAATATCTTGCAAGTATACAATTGATGAATTGTCTAGATACATTTGGGGTATTTGAGACATAACTCCACTCTCTTCTTTTCCCTTTACCAAAATTGGGATCTATAGTGTATCTACTAGCTCTTGTGTAACAATACTATTATCTTGTATCCCTCCTAGCCAAGATAGAGCCTTTCTCTTATGTTCCTCTATCCTAAACATTTCTGACAAAGGAACTTTGATAGTAATTTGTGATAGCATTGGAATCATACCAATTGAATCATAAGCAGTATTTTTCACACTATCACCTAAGGGTATAGGAGTTTGGACAATAGATAATTCATTTTTCTTAATAGCTTTAGATCTTGTTTCCTTTTCTGAGGTAGTTGGCTTACTAATTTCTTCATTCTAGAAATGCAACTTTTCCTTTGGTTCCCACTTCTTATTCTTATTTTCCTTAATCTTAAGAACCTCTTGAGGATTCCTCTTATTTTCATGAGTAATTTTTTCAGCATTATCTTTCATGAAAATGCTAGATGACTTCATAGGGGCACTATTTACAACTCTATTTCTTAGATTGTAAGTACTTTGGACTTGTGTAACTAATTCTGAAGTGATTTTGTCAATTTCTTCATTGGAAGGTTTTTTCAATTTGATATGATTAGTTGTAGTTAAAGTGTTACATATAACATTTTCATCTTGATCCTTACTATCAAAAAAAACTTGTTGATGATATGTGTGATATACATCTCTTTGGTTTATAATATCATGGTTAGATTCATTAATATCTGATTCTCCATCATTGTCACAAAGATGAATCATATTACATGTAACATCCTCTTAATATTTATCATTTTGTACCTATTGATTTGCAGTAAAAGACTAAGCCACAACACAAATTTCATGGGAACATGGTGACTGAAAAACAAGACACCAATGGACATCATCACTCATATTTACAAAGTTTCTTTGCAAAGGATATGGTATTCCTTTTCCCATATTCCCTTGGGTGGGATTAGGAATTGGCTTTCCATCATTCCACTGAGTAGTATAAGGATAATTTTGCATCCTAGGTTGCCTATTAAAATTGTTATTAAAAGGATCCTTTTTTGCAAAATTTGTTTTGTTTGCTTGGTAATTTGGAGAACTTAATATTTTTAGTAAACTTAAAACCTTTCCCATTGTATCATCCTTAGGTTTCTTTCCAACAATAGGCTTTTCATTATCTTTCTTCCCTCTAGGATTGAACAACTTAGGGTCATCCTTTTTCCTGAGTTTTCTAGCAATTCTTCTATTGTTTTCAATTTTTACAGCCATTGTATAAGCATCCATTAATTTTTTTTGGATCTTTATCCCTAAGAAAATAAGCCATCTTACTATTAAAAGCATTGAAGTAAGTAGTAAGACACATATCTTCATTTAATCTCATTACTTGGAAAAGCTTATACATACCTTTTTGAAACCTGACATTGAAGTCAAAATTTGATTCATTTGGGTTCTTTTTGATGTTATTGAAGTCATTCAGCATGAAACCAGCATTAGTCTTGTCACCATATTATTCCTTGAATAGGGTATCAAGATTACTCCATGATTTGATACTATCATCAAGCAATCTTTTGAACCAATCTCTAGCACCCTCAATTAGTGAATGAATAAAAAGTTTCATCACTATATCCTCATGTTCAACCTCATAATCATTAAGGATATCAATGAAATTTTTGAGATGCTCTTCACCAGTAATAGCATTATTTCTAGCAAACTTGGTGACTTTGTCCCTAGGGTCATTTGCAATAGGATGAGGGAAAGTAGGGATACCCAAGAAAGACATCTACTTATATTTTTCCATATGGATTGGTTTCCTTTAGGAGATTAGAATGCTTGAAGAACTTGCCTCAATGGAATAACTTTGGAAAGGAAGCTAAGTTTGTTGGGAAAGTTGGAGAAGGGGAAATGGCCAGTAGCAAAAGAAGTTGAAATAAATGTGAGGAACTTTGGCCTAATGTGAGAGGACTAACACCAAATACAGTAGGTAAAACCTATGAAGGCTGACTTGGTTGAGCTACTAAGGTAGAATTTGATTTAATGAACTAGATTTTTCTTCTAGCCTCAGTTGCTTGAGCTTCATTTTCTACCCTCTCAAGTTCCTTAATTAGATCTTCCTTTTCATTTCTTGACTTCTCAAGATCTAAGTCAAGTTTTGAAGATGTGGCTCACTAATTTGTATCTAATAGTCTTTTGCTTCCCCTTATTTAAATCCTTCTTATGTACCTCCTCCACTCTAGTCTCCAAAGACCTATAAGGCTGAACCTATGTAACAATAAGGGTCTGATTCTATTTAAGAAGTTGTTCCTGTCTTTGAACATTAGTCTTCAAAACATCCATATCTCTAAAGATGTCAGAATGTAAATTAGAAGACCTTTCTTCTAATCTCTTGTTCTACTCTTGTAAGGAGGCCATTTTCCTAATTAAATTATCTCTTTCAATCACAAAATTTAGAATAATTTTCTCCTTTTCCTTTTCCAAGCACATATGTCTAGCTTCCTCATCTACAACTTTCTAACTAAGAAGGGAAAGCTCTAGAATTATCTCCTCATGATCTGTAGTAGCAATCTCAGAGTCCACTAGGTCAAAATCTATAAGGTTTGCTACATATGGTTCTTGTCTAGGACTAAAAACCATCTCTATGTTTTCTCTAAAGCCCCAACTATGGTTCATTTCATTCACCATTTTTGATCTACAAGGAAAATCCCCCACAAGTGACATATTTTTATCATGGAAAAACTTTAATGGGGTTCAAAAATTTTCCCCTAAGAGTGCAACTTCCTCTGACTTAGTACTTTTGGAGGATAACTTTTTCTCTTCCATAGGGTGATATAATGACTAGACTTACACATTATTTCTAGGGACTCACGTAGAATTGAAATTAGACTTCTTATTTTGGTTCCCTTTTACCCTAGGAGGTAGCTCAACTAAGAGTGATATCTCAAGATAAATTTTAGTAAAGGCACATGTATTATTCTTTTTCTAGCCATTAATTTTAGGATTTTCTTGAACTTTTTAGCACCAACTACAAAATCTTTTGATAGGAAAAATTAAATAAAGTTAGAAACAAAGAAGAACAAATAGGGATTTTGATGTTACCAAAACAAGACTTGATAGTAATTCCTTAGTTCCCCAATAGTGTTGCCATTATGTTGGAGTTCTTTCTTGTAAAGAACATGTCATGTGGATTTAAACCTAATACTAGGAGACAAAGAGAAGGACAAGCCAAAGCATGAGCTAAATCCTATATTTAGCAAGGCTAAATCTTAGTTATGGGCCAACATTAACAAAGTCATCAAGACTCACTTCACTTTAGGCTCTACTAAGACAAAGTGGGAAAACCTAATGGATTTAACTTATTAAATTGATATTCTTCTCTACACAACTATCCCCTACAACAAAAATGGTCAATATTCTTTTGTACTTTGTTGACAAACTTCCTGATTATAGTAGCTAATTATAACCAAAGAAATTAACAAAAAATAAGCCATGAACTAGACTTATATTTCTTCAATGCATGAAAGTAAATTGATTTTTTGTTGTGATTGTTTAAAAAGGTGAATCAATAATGTACTCTTGAACTTTAGAATGGACTAGTGCTTTATCCAATGGGATATAGAGGTAGAGATTAGCAATTTTATACCTTTTTAATCAACTTGTGATTGAAAATGTCAACATTAAACTTCTAGTTTCATTCTAATTCTCATCCTTTCCATAAACGCTAAACCTTATCAATTATAGAAAGCAATTACCTGATTCTTTAAATCAGCAACAATCAATAAGAGACGTACAACCTTTTGGATTGCATTAAATTGAAAAGAAATTTGTCTATTTAGTCCCAAGGCTATAGATATATGAAAAAGAGAAAAAAATTCAAAGATAATGATATTTAAGGATAAATCCTTCAATTTAAATCATAACACTACAAACAAAACTCATAGTATGAAATAGAGTTAAACCCATTGGTCCCAAATATTCTTTTTGTATTCAAGTATGCATACATGTGAAAATACTCAGATTATTACAGAACAAAAAATGGATGGACTACAAAATAATACATGACACATATGTAAATTCTATCGAGAACTGACCTCTACTTCTCATCTTGGGAATCCATATATAGGATTTCAACAATCTACAAATGAGAGGAGGACACACATCAAAGTTTTAGTGGGAAACCCAAACTTTGGAAGATGGGAACCACAATTTCACAAAACAATCTCCTAGAAGATTGATGATAAAAGATAGGTAGATGAGATGGTAGAAAAACATTTATATATGTCCTTCAGTCTTTCCTTTTCCTTGTACTTCATCCACCTGGCTTGCAAAATATCTCAACTACCTCTTGCCAATAGAGGCTTTATTTCACCCACTACTTCCCAAACATGAATCTCCCTTTTAGTTTGCCAATATGTATTCTTTACTTCTTGTAAATCTTGAGTAGCCTTAGTCCACCTGGTAGCTATGATTTCCTTTGATTCAACAATAAACTTATTTAAATTTATTTTTCCTTTGAAAAGAGAATCAACTAAAGAATAGAATGGAGAATCTAACACATCTTCAAAAATTACTACTATAGTCTCTTTGGCCAAAATGTTATCAAAAGAAGTTGACCACTCCTGTCAATCTCTTACTACATTGGTAGCATCTAGTATTGAAGGTATACAAGGCTCCACCCCCTCAGATAAAATTTTCAATTTTCCTTGTATGACTTATAGTTTACCAGTAAAGAAGCCACTTAATTCTCTTACCATTTCTAGGCTTTCCTTTACAATGAAAATATTGTTTGGAAAGCCTAGCTTTTTAGTCATTAATACAATTAATCTATCCAAAAATTGAATATAAGGCCCCCACAGGCCAAAAGTAGGTGTTAGCCAAGAAAGTTCTTCATTGCAAAACTACACAGCACTTCATAAAGTAACAAATAAATTATGAGCTTGTGGTGATATGTTCTTCAAAACATCAACCCTATGGCTCATCATATTCCTAAGGATCTTTGTCCTTACATCTCCTCCCTACTAAACTGATTGAGTATCAATACTCATTCTTCTTGGTTGTGATGATTCATCCTCCTTTGTATCTTTTGTATGAATCAGGGCCTCAGTAGTTTCCTTGATTGGAATTAATGTTCCTTGTCCCTCTTTTCTCTAAGTTAGAGCCTTCTTCTATTCTACTTGTGCTAGTTGTTCTTTGAGAGATGTGATTTCATCCTCATGTTCCTAAATTTTGGCCTCTAGCTTAGCAATTTTTTCTTTATACACATGGCTGCACCTAAGCTCATTCTTATAGAGCTTCCTAACATCAATGTAATCATGTATGGACTGAGCCATCCTTGTTTACATTTCCTCCACCTTGGCTTCATTCATAAATGAGAAATGCTTCAGTGCCTTGGATATTTCTGTGCCAAAGATGCCCTGTAAAGTCCATATAATCATATTACCCTATTCAGTACTCTATACATCCATCAACTCTAGCATGTTGGAAGTAGAGGCCATACTCTAGACTGCTAGGGATTTGGTATCAATGTTGAAACGAGTCCCTCATTTTACTCCATTTGCACCATGTGCCTCATAAGAAATGCATTTTCCTACCTACTAATATGATCAAGCATAAATGCTTGCTCCAAGTCCACTCCAAACACTAATAACATAACACTCCTCTGCACTAGATCTCTAGCCTCCTCTAAAGTCATTACTTCACTTTCAAGATTATAGGCATGTAGCTTCTCAATCAATTCTGATCTTTTTTCATCAAATTCATCTTGTTTTATTTTCAGAACAAGCTCACTCTGTTTGATTTTATATAAGAAACATTTGAATTCATTGGACTTGATGAATTCGTCATCTTCTAAGAATTTTTGAGCCTAGATGATCCTATCATCTAATATTTTTGCTACCAATTCTAGATTTTTGAGGGTGTTCTTAGCTACATTAGCCCTGGTTTGTAGATGATTTTTTCTCATGTCAGCAAAATACTAACTATTTCTTGGTAGAATCTGCAAGGTCCTTTGTCTGACCTAAGGAGGGATATACATCCATGATACCTGAGCTACATCATCCTCTCCTACTTCAAGAGTTACATTAGGTTCAAGGATGTTAGGACAAACTTGGTCTTCTTCCCTCATTGGAACTTCTTACAACTTAAACATATTCTCTGCATGGTCCATGACTATCTTCCTAATTCTATAGGGGTAAGAGATTTCCATATAGAATCCTACAAACTAAGGATAAATTCTTTTTAATTCTCTTTCTACCCTCAACATATCATCAAGCTTTGCAAGCTTTTCAGCTACCTCTCCATTTTTAACTATATTCGGGATGATGTCTTCATGGTGTAGTTCCTTGGAATTTGGAAACACATAATTTCTCATTTCCTTGAGCATTGTCCTCATCTAACCCTCAAGATCATACATTTTGTATGGGCCTACGCAAAAATTATATTGGTGCAAATAGGAATGACTTCGATCTAGAGCCTCTTTTCTAATGGTTAAATCACCAATTCTAAAGCACCTACACAAAAAGGTTACCCTGTGCACCTTAGACCGTAGTTATTCCCTATTCACCATGAATAATTGCCAAATGAACTCAATTATTCCAAGCCTAGGAGGGATGAATTTCAGTAATATATGGGGTAGTTGAGGACAACCATAGACTCTCGTTAAGGAAAAAGTGGGAAACAAGAAAATATCTCAAAATTTATGATCTAATCTCTTCCCTTTAGTTTGCTAGGCTAGTCTTAAAAGACTTTTCAAAATCTTAGGTTCTCTAAAGTATCTTGGGTCTAACATTTACATTAGTACAACACTAAAATTATTGAAAAATGACATAGAATTAGAAAAATGGTAAGTACTATCCCATACCCATGTCCACAACTATACAAGCAAATCTCCATTCAAGTCAAAAGTTTGATCATTGAAGTTAAAACTGATATATCCCATGTTCTTATAGAGGATTAAATGCATTAGCAATGAGTAGTAGGGGAAAGTGAAATCTCTCATATTTCTAGTTTGAACCCTAGCAATGTTCTCCTTCATTATATCAAAAATATGACTAACATAGTCATACTCACAAGCATGGTAGGAATCATGTACATCCCTTGTGATTATGTATTCTATTCCCTAGACTTTATTAGGCCCATCCTTTCCTACTACCTTATGGACAACATATACAGTTTTGACAAAATAATTTTTTAATTTTTCCAATGGAATCTTCTTCTCAATCTTCTTAGGGTAGTCCCCTACTTTCTTCAAATCCATAGGAATGTGTTGTAGCAATGAGGCTCCTATGAAAGCATTGGAGTTTGCTTCAAACCTTCTTTGTAAATCCTTTAAAACTATAGGCTGACCCATAGTACCACTTAAACCAAAGGCCTTAATGAAAGATTCACAGTCCAAAGTACAGAGAATACTCCCATCCTTCCTATGAAAAGACTTAGTGGCTAGGTTATAACATTGAAATAGGGCCTTCATAAAATTTACATCCATGAAAACTTTTGGGAAAATCAATTTAGCAAGGTTCTTCTTCCATGGATTACACATAGGAATTTTCTTTTCCCTATTGCAATAGAAGAAATAAAAAAGGAACTTGTAACACCTAGGCATGTAGTATCTTTGAATTTGGAATATGCATCAAAGAAGGCATGATCATCTATAGAGTTAGCATTAGTAGAACCTAGGAAAAGGTTTATCCATTCATCTATAATTCTTTTGGGCTTTCTCTCTCTAGTTTTTCCTCCCTTAGAGGTTGAAGTCTCTGAAACTATCATATCTAAGGCCTAAATTTCTTCTACTTCTTGGTCAAACATTTTGAAAATATGCAAATAAATCACCTAATATAGATACTATTCTTTCTCTTAGAAGCTCTAGAAACAAGAATTCAAAATGCTCAGAATGCATAGGAAATGCTCAAATTCTCTTTCTTTGCAAATGGAGAGCTATGATTATGAGAAGAGAACATCTTTATAAGTTGATATGTACAGAAAAACATTCATCTTGCATTTATTTTAGCATACTTAAAATACAATATCAATCTATTCTATCAAATTCATAGAACCTCACCATTAATATCCAATTATGCACTTTTCATGTTGCATTCAAATCTTATTGGTCAAGAAGCCTATTGTTCATTTCCTTTTATTATGTTTCTGTCAAAATTAGATCCTACAATATTATGACATAGATAGTTGAAAAGACCTTTCATAATATCACACTAATGCAACAATTGATTTCCAATCTTATGAAATTCCTTTAAGAAACTCTTGTCAGCTAGTTGGACATGGTGGTAAAACTCTTTCCGATCTTACAACAACTCTATTATTGCAGCATTGGCATCAACTTTATATCCTTCCATGATCATATGAAAAATGGATTCGTAGCATCATAGGTCACTTTTTCTTAACCTATGCAAATGACCCTATTTTCCTTTACGATGCTACGATAAACCCTTAAAAAATTTATATTGTAACATCGAGAACTTAAAATCTTTGTTGTGTGATCTCATGACAAGCCTTAATTGTAAGATTGAAGATCCTTCCTTATAACCTTAAGATTTCATGATGAAGCATTCATCGTAAGATCAGATACCATAATTTTCCACTCCATTTACATTATGAAACCTTTTCTGGTCCCACTAATTCTGATAGCATAAACACCTGGCACTGGTACGTTTTCTCTTTCCAATTAGGAAACAGACACTTCTCTAATAGCTCATCACTTCACCTTTATCATTCTTATGATCTTACAATGACAAATTATCATGCCATCACAATGCTTTCATATTTATTCTATGATCCCATGGCGAACACCTTGTCACAAGATCATAATTGGCCTTTTTACTACTCACAATACCATGATGGGCCTTTCATCATAATATTAGAGAAGATGATAATGCAAGTCACTTAAAGCATTATATGATCATATGATACAAAGGATATCGTATGATTAGGGAAACTCAAAATTTTATCTACGATACCATGACACAACAATAATTGTGATAACGAAAAAAGTTGCAACCCTGGTTTACAATATTTTGCTAACCCTCCATCATAATATCGTAAGAAACAATGTGCTTGGAAAAATAAAAACTAGTTCACTTATATGGCCTAGGGTTAAGAATCAAAAATAATGGAGACCATGTAAATTTGCTAAGGTTAAATTATGAATGGGAACAATATAAACATAACCCTATCAAACAAATTAAATATTTTCACCACCAAATTTAAAATTTTATCATCATTGAAAAAAGGAACTATCACATACTTCATTGTATGTTTGTAAATCCTTTAGCAAGGTGGACCTAGTAGTCCTTATTTCTCCTAATAGGGTAGATCATTATAAGTGATCATTGTAAGACTATAAAGCTTATGGGTATCATCCTCACCTTAGTTTTACTTTCTATTTGAAAGGTTTCTAGGTCACCAAATTTTGTGTTAAAGTGTTATGTATGCTTTCATGTTTTTAGTTTCTCATGCATGAAACTAGATCAGAATACATATGAAGATTAATTGGTAATTAAGGTTTAAAATTTTACAAGTTACTAATTCAATCCTCCCCTCTCAATAATTTAGCCTTTCATAATATTTTCAACAATTTAGAAGGAAAAGAAAAGCACAATTACATAGGTACCTCCTCTTCTCTTGAAGAAAATTGCAAAGCAAACACTACTACATTTGGGCCCAAACACCACAAATTACATTGCCATCATAATTTGACCGCAAATATTATAGTGTTGTAAAGGGAAAAAATATCACAAGGGCATGACATGGAAATGAAATCATGGAGAAAGGGCACAAAGATCACATGGGAGTGACAACAAAATACAAAGATCACAAGGGCACAACAATAAAATCCTAAAGGGTGAGTGAATAGCCGAGTTGGTGTGAAGGCGAGTCATGAGGTGTAGTGTTTGGCTAATGATCCTGGTGCTATGCATCAACTCTGGTTCAACTCTGGTGATGGTTAAGTTGTTGTGTTGTTATCCTTGCCATCAAGGTTCAAATCTCATGGGGATGAGGTCCCCCGTTTGTGACCTCATTGGTTCATAGCTCCAGGTCAAAGCGTTTACCCCTCTTTAAAAAAAAAAAAAAAACAATAAAATCCTAGATCACTATTGATCTCCACCAAGGGAATGACAATGAAATGCAGAGATCATAAGAGCGTACCAATGAAATGCAATGATCACAAGGGAAAGAAAATGAAATCTCCATCAATGTTCAAATCTCTCAACCCTCTTTTGTGCATAGCTCTCCATAATCAAAACAAATGGGGAATCATTTATGTCATGTTTTCATTTTTTTATTTATATCTAAAATCAACTCCACATTGTGTTGTAACTCTACCATAGGTATTTGATCCTTGATAACTTTCATTTCAGCATTTAGACATTCAAGTTTTCAAGTTTCCTCTTCACTATATAGTCATTTCCACCATAAAAATCACCTTGTTACTTCATTAAAATTAGGAATTGAACAAAGCCAATGATAAAAAAAAAAGCCTATGTTCTAGAATCCAAATAATAAAATAATATAACTAAATGTATGCTAAGTGAATTAGCTCAATATCCTAGATAAAAATAATGCAGAATAGGAAAAATGGGTAGATTTTGCAAGAAATTTTAGAAAAATATATCATAGCAGATATTTTTAGAAAGAAACAAGTCATAACCTAGTTAAATTGGTCTAGTGGTTGATTAGCTAGGTTGATTAAAATTTCCTATAGAATATGTTGGAAATGATTGAAAAGATCATGAGGAAAGTTGTTGGAATGATATATGAAAATTGTAAAGAATGTTCTCAATCATTATTTTGTCATTGATGTCAAACTTGCTATTTGTAGGAATGAAAATTGCTTTAGTGATCCAAATACTATCAATTAGTTGATTGACAAGGAGGAGGCAATCAATAAGATATAACTAGTACACCAAGAGAAAGGTTGAAGTTATGATGTTGTAATGAAGTACAAGGATCAGCTAAGCCATTGATGAAAAAGTGTGTTGATGACATACTATAAGACATAGAGAATGGGCACACTAAAACATATCTAAGAGGTAAGGTTTTTAGCTAAGACATCTGTAAAGTGTAACTAAAGTCCATTAGAGAGAGGGAGCCGAGCAAGTTAGTTGAAGTTGACCAAGACCAATATCAAGTGCCAAGTAAACTTCAAGTGTCGAGTGATATCAAGTGCCGAGTAAACTTCAAGTGCTGAGTGATATCAAGTGCCGAGTGATATCAAGTGCTGAGTAAACTTCAAGTGTCGAGCAGATATAGGCACCGAGTAACATAGAGATGTCGAGCACCAGTAAAACAAATAGTGCCGAGTAACACAAAGATGTCAAGCACTAGTAAAACCAATAGTGCCGAGTAACACAAAGATGTCGAGCACTAGTAAAATCAATAATGTTGAGTTGCTGCATTATTTTGAAAATTGAAAATTCACTAGATCCAAGCTGACAAGGTTGTTATCTAGAAGTTTTTGAATTAAATGGAAGATAAGAATGATGAGCATTGTGGCACAGAGCACCATGTAAAATGTTTTTAAGGATACAACTGACAAAGTTTCTAGATGAGAATAAGATATGAGGTAGATACATTGTATCCTACCTGATCCATTTTGAAACCCTAAAATTAGAGAAGAAGAATTGAATGGAAAAGGAAAAATCAGATTTCTATTTAAGGAGTTATAAGTTCATGAAGAAGAGGTAGAGAGAGAGAGAGGCAGTTAAGAATGAAAGCATAAAATGTTGAAGGAGGTGCTAAGGAGGAAAGAGAGCATAGTTACTATGTTTCAATAAGAAGACCTCAGATATGGATGCATTGGCATGATGAGTAAGAAGACTCAAAAAGATGAAGCTTGATAAGAAGACAAGCAATCATAGCTAAAGTGATTGAAGCCAAGCATAAGGATTGAACTGAAAGTGTGATCTGAAATTTGCAAAGTATGTTGTAAGTTATAACAGATCAAAAGGCCATTATCGTTGCTTTCTAGCAATTATAACAATTAGTTTAAATCCTATGGACTTAGGTTGGTTTGATAGCCATGAGATAAATCCTTTAACAGGGTGACATTCCAAGTGAATGTTCTAAAGTCCTTTAACCAGGCCCATTCCTAACAGTTTGGTGAAATCCTCTAACAAGGTCACATTTAACAGTGTATTGTAAGCCTTTAACAGGGCATCACTTTAGAAGAGTAAGAATCAAGTAGCATGTTACTGGTGGTTTTTTCCAAATTGGGTTTCCACGTAAATCATTGTGTCATGTGTTGATCTTGAATGTTTCATCTTCGCATGTTGATTTACTATAACTTACTAATATGGTTGATTTAAGTTTGGATGGATGAAAAGTGTATGGATTTATTAAAAGTGCAGAAAAAGTATTATTAGAGCATTTGGACCTTGAATAACGGATTCACCCGCCCCCCCCCCTCAGTTATTCTAAAGAATTATAACAGAATATATATATATATATATATATATATATATATATATGTATGTATGTATGTATGTATGTATGTATGTATGTATGTATGTATGTATGTATGTATGTATGTAGATCTTGTGGATTGTAGAAATTAGTGGAGAGCTAGGATTTCATTGTCATGCCCTTGTGATCTTTGTATATGTATGTATGTATGTATGTGTATACACCACACACATACACACACATATATACACACATAGACATATGTATATGTTTATATGTGTATATGTTTGTATGTATGTATGTATATAAACAGAGAGACCTTGGCACAATAGAAAAATAATAAAAATCACTCAATAGGTAGCATGGCCATGAGTATTGTCACAAATTTTTAAACATAACTATGTAATGAGTGAGTTAGGATGTATATAGGTTAACCTTACATTAAATGTAAACTACAACACAAAGGTTACACTAGGGTATTATAGTATTGTAATTATAGAAAATTGCCCGATTCACCTAAGGGGGTGTATGATGGAAAAGAGCTATATCAAGTGAGTAAAACTCACCGGTAGTTATAGGAATATAGATACATTAAAATAATTAGAAACCATAACCACATATTCATTAGAAAAAGTAGTTCAAGGGTCTTGATCCCGTAGATACGGGTATGTAGGCAACCTGATAGGTAGAGTATGCCTCCAGTGTGCAGATGCCTTGAACATAGTTAGATAGCACTCAACCATGTATATATGTATGCATGCATTTATGTACATCTTTTTCAATTTTGATATTTCTCTTTTTCATGACTCATAGTCCAAGAGTAATTTTTCAAGACACATACTAACTAGTTGGAGATTGAACCAAACAATTGTAAGAATGATTGTGCCAAAAGAGATTTAAAAAAACATTATTGGTGCATGCTAATCATCTTTTATGCTCTTTTGGACATAGTTGTTCTTACATTTTATGATTTTTGGTGAGAACACAATTCCAAATTAATCAAGTAGGTGATCCAAAATTAAATTATAATTGGTTGAGGCATGTTTAAATACCTTATTTCACATGTTACTGAATGTTATGTGTTTATGTGCTACCATTAATGAACATTAAAGGATGAACTAATGTTAGATCTTATTCAATTTTTATTTTTTTCAACACCACTACTCTTCCTCTATATCTTGTACAAATATAAAATGTTACCTCCAATATAGAAACCATATGATAAATGGAAATAGCACGTGCCCGAGCCATAACCTAGTTAAATTTTTCTAGTTGCTAATTAGTTGGGTTGATTATAAATTCCTATAGAACTGTTATCAGATTAGATACAATAAAAGGAAAAATCAACTATTTCTAGCTAGCAAGATCAAAAACAGTTTTCCAAGGTGATAAAATTGCATATGTTCATGCATCACTTGAATGTCAAGCATGAAGCACATTCCTCAATTTATAACAAATGGTTTGATATAAAGGCTCCATACTCTTGCCCAACAATGGAAGCCAAGGATGTAACCATGCATGTTTTTTTATGTAAATACCATAATCACGAGGCTCATTCCCTTGTAGAAGCCTCTATGACAATGAAAATATCTCTAAAACATGCAAAGGATGTAGATGTATGTATGTATGTATGCATGCATGCATGTATGTGTGTGTGTACATATGTATGTATGTATGTATGTACATATGTACATATATATATGTATGTATGTATGTATGTATGTATATAGCATGTATGTTAATTTTATAATCTAGAATACAAATAATAAAACAATAATAAAATAATAAAACTCACTCAACCCATGCTAATTTACTTACCTCAAGACCATGCACAAAAATAATACAAACCAAGAAAAATGTGTAGAGTTCACAAAAAAATTTACAAAAACATATCATAGGAAATATTTTTAGAAAGAAACAAGCCATAACTCAGTTAAATTAGTCTAGTTTTTGATTAGTTGGGTTGATTACAAATTCCCATTTTTCCCAAACTATGAAATGATGCTCTTCTTTACTGAGTTGTAACAATAATGAATGTTTTTAGAAACTCTAGCCAATGTTGAAATGCGGGTGGAGAGTTGTGAATGTTGTCATGCTCTTGTGATTAGTGAATTTGGTTGTTGTGCCCTCATTATCTTTTCATTTCATTGTTGTTCCCTTACTCTATGGTTCCAGTGTCATGTCTTTCCCTTGCTCTATGATTTCATTGTCATGTCATGCCCTTGTGATCTATGTGCCCCTACTTTGCCATTTTTTTCAAGGGGCAAGAAGAGGTATGGATGTAAAAAAAAATATTTTCTTGTAAATATTTATGCTTTATACTTCCTTCTAAACATGTATTTATTTATATAGTTAGAGAGATCTCTTTTAAGGTTCTTATTACATATTATATCACTTTATAAAAAATGATCTAGCTACATACATAGTCCAAAATCCAAATTAAAAAAAAATAAAACTCACTCAACCTATGCTAAGTGACTTACCTCAAGATCCTACACAAAAATAATGGAGACCGAGAAAAATGGGTAGAGATTGCAAGAAATTTCACAAAAACATATCACAACAAATATTTTAAGAAGAAACAGGCCATAACCTAGTTAAATTGGTCTAGTTGCTGATTAGTTGGGTTGATTAAAAATTCCTATAGAACTCTAACCATTTTTCATAGTCTACATTATTTTATTAAAAATAATGTTTCATCATTCTCATGGAAAGAGCCACCTTTATAGAAGTGGCCAAGGCATTAGGGAATATGAGTTTTCCTACAATAATAGCTCCACCTTTCCTTCTCTTTCCTTTCATTAGGGGAAGAAAAAGCATAACTTATTTCCCTCAATTCCTTATATTCAACCACACATTGATGGTGAAGATGGGTATTGTGAAAATACCATTTTTTTATTTCTCAGTGTGAATAGATAACATGGATCTGAAAAATCTTCCTATTTTAGGTCAGTCAACAAGGCCTTACTCACCATTTCATTGTGTAGATAGAGAAGCAAAAGAGTTCATTTCAAGATTTTATCAATAGAGTCAATTGCAATGTCAAGTTTCCTTTATGCAATTCAATGAAATTCTTGCTAGGGGTTCTAGATTAAAATAGCACAATAGGCTTGTGTTTTATGTTTTCTTTATGTAAGCCAAAATAAGGTGTAGCATTGAAATGTGGGTCTCTCTTTATAGTAAGTTCTTCCATTTACAAATCAAGCTCTAGTATTTCATCTAGAATGTAATTTAATAATTAGAAATCTAATGCATCTATTAGTCCTAAGTGGATTTAGATATTCCTAACTAAAGGAGAGAATAGATTTATGTTATGATGAGTCTAGATGAGTTACAAGTATTATATATTTCTTTATTCTCTGAGTGTGCAAGCTAGTGTAGAGAATTTCTTGTAATCTCTGTCCTTTGAATATAACATAGTGACATTTTTTCCTATTTTTCATTTTGGTAAATTTTTGTGAGCTTATGAACCTATTTTACTGAGAAAGATTTTGGTTTTTTTTTAATAAAAGAATAACTAAATGTTTCTTAATATCAAGAGTGTTGGAGTAGGTTGGGGAGTTGTATCTTTGGGGTTTTGTGTAACTTCAAAAAGGGTATCCAAATCCCTATTTTTTTGCTAGGTCCAACAGAGAAAAATCAAGTTGTTGTCCCAAAACCATAAAAAGGCTATAAGTGCAAGTAGGCCTATTGAGAGCAATTTTGCAAAATATAAGTTCAGGAAGTAAACCAATTGTGAAAACTTCATCATTATATATTCCTTAAATTTTCTAAGGTGTTATTTGGAATCAAGAGGTTGGTTAGATTCTATTTCTCAAATTTTCCCATTTTCCCATTATTGCTTCCTAAAGCCTTGAATAGGGACAATTGTCAAATAAAATTGTGATGTTTGGGAAGAAGTTTGATCAATGTTACAACAATTTAAAGAGAGTCTTTGAAGGCCCTTAGAAATGTGGGAAAGGTAAGAGTTACCTTATAAAGTATTATTGTTGAGAATCCACCAAGATTTTGTTGTGAACACTCTGCATCAATGTGCCTTTGTGATCTCTGTATATGTATGTATGTACATATATATATATATATATATATGTGTGTGTGTGTGTGTGTGTGTGTGTGTGTGTGTGTGTGTGTGTGTGTGTGTGTGTACATATGTATATAAACAAAGAGATCTTGTGCAACATAAAAATAATAAAACTCACTCAATAGGTAGCATGGCCAAAAATGTGATAGCTACGCCTATTGGTAAGTACATTCCTCTTTTTCTCTCTCATTTTTCATGTGTTTATTTAACTTGAACCATTATTTCTTAGGGGCATTTTCTAATATTGGATAAAGGAGGTGAGGAGGATATTCCTGGATGTACCCATGTGATGAATTTCTCATGAGCAATGAAAATGGACTTCCCCTAAGAGTAGGAGGAGGCGATGAGGACATTCTAGTTACTTTAAATATTTATCCTTTCTTAAAAATTTTAGATGTTAACAAGGAATTTAAATGTTGGGGTGTGGAGGGGGAAATGATCTTCCATTTTCACATAGTCAGCCTTAATTAGTAAAGAATATTAACTATTTTCAAAACCAAGTGAAGCTCAACATTAACTTGTGATTGTCTGACAACTAATTGTGTGAATCTCTTATTTTTAGGCAAATTAGAAGGATTACATAGTTTAATATGTAATATCATCAATTCATATGCATACAACATCAAGAAGAGCTAAACAAATATAATAGGTTTGCATATTTTTTAAAGGTCTTTAATTAGGTATTTTATGTTATAGACCATCATGAACATTTTTCATGATGGTCTATAATTTTAAAAACTTAATAGACCTATTAAATAAATGCAATCATGTTGTGTTTTATCAGCTTTGCCTATTGTCCATGAATTTGAACATAGTTGCACATACATTCTCGATTCAAAGTGGTCGAATCTTATTTTGGATGTGATGGAAAAATGACATGCATTAGAAGATGGGAAAATGATGTCACTTTTTTAGGTCTAGAACCTTTTCTTGTACTTTAAATATTGATCCTTTCTTAAAAATGCAAAGTAATGCAAGAAAGGAAATCTAATCTGTGAAAGGAAATAACAATGTAAGATTAATCTATGAAAGAAAATGTAACTCTAAACTGATATGAAAATCCAAGGATGAAGCATGATGATGGAAGCCATGCATGCATTAGAGAAGAATATAGGAAGAGAGAAGTTGCAATAAAGCTCCAATGTCCAAACCCTAAGGCTCAAATCCTAATGCTCAAACTCCTTCTCCACTCTCCAAACCTACAACATAACAATACTATAGCAACTAATATCTATCCAAATGAGTATAGAGCTCCTTATATAGTCAATTATGGAGGTGGGAGGCTTCTCAGCATCAATTTTGGATAATAAGACTTGATGTGTGGGAGAAAAAATTCCACCAATGGGAAAAGAGGAGTGTTTGATAAGAAAGTGGAAAGAGGAAATTGAGGAATCCCACTTAGAAATATGAGCATTTAAGTGTAGAGAAAAAGGATTTATTTATTTATTTTCATTGATTTTATTTCCTTTTTTTATCATAAAGAGATATTTAAGTGGGGATTTTATTTAATTAAAAGGGAGCAAGTTCTTTTAATTAAGTAGGAGTTATTTTATTTAATTAAAAGAGAAATTTTCTTTTAATTAAATAAGACTTAGAATAAGATGATCAAACCTTAGGAAATATAGAAATAATTAAATTAATTGCAATTTGATCAAGGAAAATGATTTGAATTGATTTAATAAAATAGTGCAATGCATTGATTTAGGAAATTGATAAATTGATTTAAGAAATTGATAAATTGAAGAATGGGGGCCCATAGTCTAGGTGACCATTTAGGGTGCATACATTTGCCACTCTTTGACTAATGTGTGATCATTTTTTGATTTCATGTAGTCAAAGAATGCAATTGAAGTGTGAAGTCAATTTGGGATCACAAGACAACACAGATATGTGGTCAACTTAGGAACACATCAGGACAAAGTACACATATTTTGATAACAAATTTGTCTTAACAAAGACAAGATTGTCCCAAGTGAAATAAAGATTAATAAAGCTGAATCAAGGATTGAAGTTTGATAGGTATTGCCCCCTCATGATCAAAATCAAAATGAAATAGAGGAGAAACAAAAAAATTGATAAATTTGATCAAATTGAACTAAAGATAAGGTTCTTGATGTAAGATGAAAGATATAAGGATCACATAACTAAGGTAGATCATCAAGAATGAAAGATTATGCCCCAAATTTGAATTAGAAGAAAAGAAGTGGGGTGAAAGAAAATGGAAGATAGAGTTTTGGAAGAGGTGGAAAGAAATGGAAAGAAGAGAATGCCTCAAAATCAATCAACTGTTTAAGATAGAAAATTTTGATTGAGATCACAAAAGAAGATAAGGAAATGAAGATCAAGACATGACCACAGTTGATTAAAATTCCACAATAAAGATGAAGGAAAACCCTCTCAAACTCATAATGCAACCTAAAAATGCAAATTAACATGAAGCCTAACAATGCAAGCTACATGAAAATGCAAAGGTGTACTTACAATAGACTAGTCATAACATAGGATTTTGTGTTCATCATTCATGAAAAATGTGAAGAAAATTATTTTCATTATTGGACCATTATTAATAGACATTAGAAAACCACACAATCATCACTAGTCACAAGCACAACTATGAAGATATGAATGTGGTTGATATCAGATTGGCATGTGGAAATATTCTAACATAAGAATCAAAGACATAAAGGTCAAGATGAATTCGATGTTAGCTTACCAAATTTAATTTAGGAAAACCATTCTTATATCAAGGCACATGGGCTAGAATGACCATAAGAATGGTTTTGTATATATAGTCAAGAATAATGCCTCAAATCTCCTAAGTGTTTGAAGGGGACAACAAGAGACATTCTAGAGTTTTAAGACCACACCCACAAGTAGAAAGAACATAAAAGTATGCCCCATGCCCCAAATCCTCTAGTCCATGACATCCTTGAGATACTATTGGGGAGGGAACACTCAACGAAAATCTATAGCAATCAGCACACAAAGAAAAGATCATGACATAGCTCAAGCATTAAGTATTTTTGTTTAAAAATTTAAGTGTGTCAATTGATATTGAGTTTCAAGCATCACAATTGAATGCTTGCAATTAGGTAAGATCACATGACAAAACTAGGTAGGACCAAACCAACAAGTGTTGAAAAACACTCAATGTCAGGGGTTGTATTGAAAAATACAATTAGGGTGGTGTTAAAAAACACCATTTACGAGGTGTCCTAAAGACTAACACATCCAAGAAACCAAAGCCAATAGAGTTATGCCCCCTAGACAAAGACAAAGACCAATTCCAAACCAAGGAAACAAGGACAGGGAATGATGCAGAAATGCTAAGTTTTGAGGACACATGCTAAGAAATAGGGTTGTAAAGGCCTCAAGTAGCGCTCGTTTCCAAGTTTTCACCACTTGGATTTTATTGCAATATTTTTTCTTATTCTTTTTTTATTTTTGGAATATATAATTTTTTTTGGAGATACATCAAAGCACCTATTTCTAGGTTCTCACTAAGATGACCATTTTTTTAGGATATTTTGTTTATTTTTAGAATTTTTGACAATATATTTTTTCTTTGAATTTTTGAAATGTATTAAATTTTTTTGGACTTTTTCTAATATGTCATTTTTTTGGACTTTTTTAGGATCAATAAGTATGTACAAGAAATTGATAGGATCAAGGAGCTAATCTCCCTCTTTTGTAGACAATAAATAAGAACTAGACCCAAAAGTTGTTGTAATGATGTAAGGTCCACGCCAATTAGGTTAAAATTTCCCCTTCTAATCTCTCTACTTTTAATTCTTAGGATTTTCATGCAGGACAAGATCTCCCACCAAGAATTCTCTAGGGTGAACCTTTTTGTTGAAGTCTTTTGACATACACTTTTGATAAACTCTCATATGTTCAAAGGATACTTTACATTTCTCATCTAGAAGTTCTAAATCTTGAAGTCTCATGGCACGGTAGTCTTCATTTGTAACTAAATCTTTGAGAGAAACTCTAAGTGAAGGAATCTCAACCTCTAAAGGTGACACTACTTCAGTGTCATATGTGAGGGAAAAAGGAGTAGCCCCAGTAGGAGTACGAATACTCATTCTATAGGCCCACATAGTTGGATTTATTTGAAAATGGAAATCTTTATTACTCTTATGAACTACTTTATGTAGGATCTTCATAATGGCCTTATTTGATGCTTTTTCTTGACCATTTCTTTGCAAAAAAGTAAATGGAGAACCAATGTTGTTTAATCTTGAATTTCTTGTATATTTTTTTAAGGTCCTTATTTTTGAACTAGCCTCTGTTATCGATAATAATCTCATAAGGCACTCTATATTGATAGATAATATGGTTTAGAATAAATAGAGAGACTATTTTGCCTAAGGCAATAAGAAGTGGGACAACTTCTACCCATTTAGTAAAGTAATCAATAGCAGTGATAATAAACGGGTGTCCACCTAATGAGTTGAGATGAATCTTCCCAACAAGATCAAATGCCCAGCACTAAAATGACCAATGAGAAATAGAAGGAATGAGCTCCCTACCTAGTGCATGTATCAGGTTTTTGACACTTTTCACATGACTTTGCAAAAGCTACTACATCAATTTGCATTGTGGGCCAATAGTATCCTACCCTAAGCAACCTTTGGGCCATGGAAAGACCATTGGAATGTCCCCAATAGATGTCCTCATGGATGTCAACTAATGCTTGATAGGATTCTTCCTTTTCTAAGCATCTAAGAAGAATTCCATCTAGACCCCTCCTATACAAATCACCAAAGATAAGGGAATGATGACAAATGTTTCAAAATGCAAAATAGTTAAAGATTTCAGGTATAATACCATCACAAAGGTAGGAATAAATGGTACCATAGCAGGATGACTTGTGACCAATGATGGTTCAAATAGCATGACATTCTTGGGAATAATAGATAGGGTGATGTAGCTCTTACACTAGGAATCCAAATATATATTCATGTTGTTCTCACTAAAGAAGTAAAGGAAGTGTAGCCATGGCATTAGCTGCTTTGTTTTCTATTTTTATGGATTTGCTAAAATGTGAAAAAAGTGAAGTATCATCTCAAGGAATCAACCATTTTCTTGTAAGGTTCTAGGTTCTTATTTTTTATTAGATATTCATCATTGACTTGATTAATTGTCAACTATGAATCCCCAGAGATGTGTAACTCTGTGATTCTCCATTCTATGGATTTTTCTAGTTCAATAAGAATTGAAGATCTATCATGAAAGTATCTAGGGAGATGATCAAGTACCTCATCCTTAGGTACCTCAAAGAGGTTTTCACTCTTGTATACATCCTTTATTTTTTATGTTATTTTGGTTTTGACACCATGACACATTGGTTTTCACCATAAGAATTATTATTCTAATTATTTTATTTTCTTTTTATTTTGTAACTAATGTATTTGATGTCTAATTTTGTCATGCTAGTAGCTAGTTCATTGATGGAAGAGACTACATGTTTAATGTAATTCAAGTAACAGGTTATCTCATAGTCATTTTGAAATGTTAAGAGCTCAGGGTCTTGATAGGTTTGGGACCAATCAATAAGGTTGGGGTGAACAAGGGGTAGGTCAATGATTTGATAACCTCCCATGCCAAAGTCTATTGATTTGAGCTTGTCTCTACATTTAGCTAAATTTGCATCAAAATCATCTTCTTCTTTATTGAGGGGAACATGAGTGCTTGTTAAAATTGAGTTAATAGATAAAGTATTATCCCCAAGTATACAAATCTTTGTTCCATTGTAAGGGAACTTAACACACTGATGATAGGTAGATGAAACTACTTCCATATCATGAATCCACAGTCTACTAAGTAATATATTGTATGCAAGGGGACCAAATTCAACTATTTGAAATAAAATATCTTTCTTAATAGGGCCAATCCTAATAGGAAGGATGGCTAACCCCTTTGAACTTCTTTGCACCTCATCAGACTTTGATAGTGATCTTTCTTCTAGTATCTATGACTTGTTCAAAATAACCCAATGTCTTTAGAAGACTAAAAAAGAAAATATTAAGCTTGGTATACCCATATATCAACACACACCTAACACGTGTTTTTTGAATCATGAATTCAGTATGGAGAGAAAGATTGTGTGGGTGGCTCAATGATCAAAATTTGGGCTAGGGTTCTTTGCAACTATATAACAAGACTATAGCTTGATTTAGGATTGACTACTGGTTTTGAGGTAACATTCTTAGATGTCATGTGCTTTGGCTTACTTGGTTGACTTGAATTGTGTCCTCTAATGACAAAGGGACCTTGACTTCATGTGACAACATTGATACTTTGAGATGACACTCTAGAGTAAGGACCCCAAGATGGGTTTTTCATCAAAGATAGGAGGAGAGTCCATGTCTTGATTATAACCATATGGATCTTTATTTACCATCATGTTGAAATTCTCTTCTACTACTTCAAGTATGTTGAAAACATTCTCTACATTCACATAGGTGTAATTGATCTTAGCTTTTCCATTCTTAGGTTTAGAGGTTTCCCCCTTATCATACTTGGGCAAAGGTTCTTTAAAAGCCATGTGATTAGCATTAATGTTAAATCCATCCATTTGAATCTTACCATTCTCAATAAGATCCTAAATAATATGCTTGAGTTTCCCACAATTTTCAACATTATATCCAATTCTATTGTGAAACTTGCACTAGGCTTTCTCATCCCACCACCATGGCTTAACCTCAGGTATACAAAACTTTGTAGGATCAAAATGATGCACCAAGATTCAAGCAATAAGATTTATCAATATCTCATCATACTATTCACTAAATGTTGCAAACTTTCACCTTTCTCCCTTTGGCCTATTTTGGTATCTTGGCTTACTTCCTTGTTGATTAGACCTAACAAATTGAAGAACACCCTTGATCATTAGATTTTGAGGATTCCACAACTCCATCATGACCACATTCTTATTTCTATTCCAATATGAATTATTTCCTTTATCTTTGTTATTGTTAAATTTGATGTAGAGGCTCACCTTGGAAAACATAGGAGGAAATTAACCACTTGACTATCTTACACCAAGGGGCACATACACCTTCAGGATCAATTTTCAACTTATCCCAAATTCTTGATGAACTGATTTTACTTAATATCAATACATAAACTAACATGCGACAGGAACTTCTTCAACCTCTTCTAACAACATTTTGTTTCCTACACCAACTTAATATAAGTTGACCAAACAAACCCTTCCTCATTTAAATTGAAATATATGGACAAATTTTATCACCTTCAAATGTAAAGCTAAGTTCCAAATTTGAATACAACTAATTACCCAACAAATTAAATCGATATTTTGGATTTACACCACCTTTCTACATACATTGCTTTATAACCCAATAATAGACAAATCATCAAACACAACATTCTCTATCATTTCCAAATCTACAAATTTATAGTTTGAACCAACCTTTACCAACATCACATATTAGTTATGTGCTTTCAACATCTCAGTGAATATGTAAATATATTCACCAAACTCAAAAGTTGACTATAGCGTGGCCACAAGAAAGGTAAAACAAACTAGCAAAACAAATGCAAAATGAAAACATATAATACATGACTCCCCTAGGATCCTAGAAAATAGATCACAGAGAGTCTAATAGACTACCATCCACTAATGCAACTCTCAAAACAAAAAATATTTACATTCAACTATTTCAAAAATCAGATTTCCTATAACAAATTTCAAAACAACAATTTTAATTTGGATTCGGCACAAATTAATATGTTGTTGTTCTAAAAAAAGACCATCAATATGAATTTAGAATTTAGAATATCAATTTAGGAAAGAAAACAAGGAAAATCACACATTGAAAATGTAGACTCACAAAATTAGAAAAAAAAATAAAAAATTCCAAACATTCTATTCCTCTGCTATGCATTTGATCCCTAGTTACATTCAAAAATTTGCCTCTTCAATACTTTCCTGTCTTTGATGTAGGAAGATGAAACATCATCCAAATATCAAGAATCATTTTTCAAATCATGAGGAATCAGAAAAATGCCACCAACTCCCTATAGCTGTCAATTGTTTAGTTGGCTTAATTATTAAACACACAAAACAAACTTAAAGAAAATTGACTCAACATAAAATTGGAATTAAATTTTTCCCAAGTGGCTATAATTGGAGAATTTATCGAATCATCCCACCTTTATGCCACCACAACATAGGACTTTATTATAAACATTAAAATTTAAAACACTCTTAAAACATGACATTAATTTTCTACCTAACTTCCTATAACATCTTTAATCTTGTTAGTTCCTATAGCAGAATCTATCTAGTCTACCACTACAACATATTCCCCTATAGAATTAATCTCAAGTCCTCTTGAGATGAGGTGTTGCAGTGATGAACTAGGCTTGCTGATTCTTTTCTCATCCATCTAAACATCTTCTTTTGTAAGTATGTTCTTCCATTTAACTAAATATTGAGTATATTGTCTCCTCATAGTCTTCTTAGAAACACCTGTAAAAATAAATATTAGAAAAGAAAAACATTTCTTCATCTTTATTTTATGCTTGTACTCATCTTCTAGTTGCAATTTTGTATTTTTTTGGCCTTGACTCCCTTGGATTTGTCTTTCCTTCTTCATCTTAATCTTAATTTTTGTTTGTCTCTATTTTGTGACATGAAAACTATTTTTTGTTGATCACTAGTTTCTAGTAACAACTTTATCAAAAGTAAAACCTCTACTACAGCATACATTTTTAACTCCACTAAATGCACTTTCCATTGAAATTCCTCTTTCTTTTCCTCCCAAACATGTCATATCTTCATACATAGAGAATACACAAATACTTGATCCCTTTCATAGTTCATAACCAACTTTCCTATAGTCTCTTCTCTTGGAACCAAATCAGATTTCTTAATCTGAATTTCTTCATCCTTGTCATAAACATAATTAGAATTTATTACCTTATCATAAAAATATTTAGAATTTTCTACCTTGTCATATACATATTCAACCTCCTCCTCTTTTTCCATAACATCATTTGATATTTATTCTTTGGAAACTTCTTCATGTTGAGTCTCCATAATAACACCATGCCTTTTCCATTCTCCCATGATGGTTGTAAAATCTTCCCATAAATTAGATTCTTATCCATTACTTGCTACTACACATTCTTTATCTTCATCCTCACACCATTCCTCTTGGCATTTCATGTCACCATTTTATTTTAAGGCTTCATCATTTTCCCACATTGTACTCATCTCTATTTTCAAAGGACACATTACTTTTCCATCCATAACTTTATCATGCTCAAGTCACATAGGACTAACCTCTTTACTACTCTCATCAACATTTAAGTGTTGCACTTCTTCTTGCTACACTTTGTGCTCTTGCTGCATTTTGTATTCTTGCCCTTCCAAAGGACAAAAGACATCTATCATTATTGATATTTCTATCCCAACTTCACATACATCTACACTCTATATGTCTTCCTTCTCCACAATTTCATTATCCGCTACCAAAACTTCTTTCACTTTCTCTTTAACTGCATGATGTATTGAAAATGCTATCCTATCAATAAGTCCTAAACTTTTCAATTACTTCTATGTTTCATCATCCTTCAATGGAAACAAAACCATCTTATTTCCATCCTTGTTGATGGTATATGTATTCTCTCTACAATAATATATGGTTGACCTATCATATTGCCATGCTCTTCCCATAATCAAGTGCCAATATTTTAAAGGCATAATATCACATTCAATGGTATCAAAATATGGTCCAATATTAAAAGAAACATATGACTTTCAATGAGATCAATCCACTATTCATCTCCTTACCCATATGCTCTGTAAGGTAAATCATGAGGTACTCTTGGAAGATTTAGTTTCCCAACCATTTCTACTAAGATTATATTTTCAAAGGAACCACTGTCAACTATAACTTTGCATACCTTGTTCTTGCACTTGCACTTTTTTCAAAATATAGAATGTCTTTGGTTATAGCTTTGTCTTTCTACTTCTTCTTCTTCTTCCATTATGTTTTCAACTCTCACCTTCCATTATGAAAAATTAAATTAACAAGGACCTACTAACTTTAGCTCTGATACCAAAGAATGATGCAGAGCCTCACCTTGGAAAACTTAGGGGGAAATTAATCACTCGACTAAGTTGCATCAAGGGGCACATACACCTTTAGGGTCAATTTTTAATTTATCCCAAATTGTCGGCCAACTGAATTTACTTAATATCAATACATAAAATAGCATGCAATAGGAACTTCTCTAACTCCTGTAGCAAGATTTGGTTTCCTATACCAACTTAATATAAGCTGACCGCACCCTTCCTCATTTCAATTGAAATATATGGACAAATTTTATCACCTTTAGATGTAAAACTAAATGCCAAATTTGAATACAACTGATTACCCAACAACTTAAATCCATTTTTGAATTTACACCACCTTTCTACATGCATTGCTTTAGAACTTGATAATAGAGAAATCATCGAACATGACATTCAATGTCATTTCCTAAACTACAAATTTATGGTTTGAACCAGCCTTTACCAACATCACATATAAATTATGTGGTTTTAGCATCTTGGTGACTACACAAAGATATGCGCCAAACTCAGAGGTTGACTTCTACACAACCATGAGAAAGGTAAAACAAACTAGCAAAATAAATGCAAAATAGAAACATATAATACATAGCTCCCTTGGGATCCCAGAAAATAGATTGTAGAGAGTCTAATAGACTACCATCCACTAATGCAACTCTTAAAAAAATAAATATTTACATTCAATTATTAGAAAATTAGATTTCCTATAAAAAAAAATTCAAAACAACAATTTTAATTTGAATTTGACACAAATCAATATATTGTTATTCTAAAGCAAGACCATCAATATGAATTTAGAAATCAAAATATTGGATTAGAAAAGAAAATAAGAAAAATCACACATTGGAAACACAGACTCACAAAATCAAAAAAAAAAACTCCAAACTTTCTATTCCTCTGCTATGCATTCAATTTCTAGTTACATTCAAAACCTATCTTTTCAATACTTTCCTATCTCTGATGTTGGAAGATGAAACATCATCCAAAAATCAAGAACCATTTTCCAAAGCATGAAGAATCAAAAAATTGCCACCAATTTCCTATAGCTATCAATTGTTTAGTTGGCTTAATTATTAAACATACAAAACAAACTTAAAGAAAACTAACTCAATGTAAAACTAAAATTAACTTTTCCCTAACTAGCTATAATTGGAGAGTTATCAAATCACTTCTTCCTTTATACCACCACAACGTAATACTTTGTTAAAAACACTAAAATTGAAAACACTCTTAAAACATTACGTTAATTTTTTACATAACTTCTTGTAACATCTTTAATCCTGTTAGTCTTTTTAACAGAATCTGTCTGGTCCGCCACTATAGAAAATTTGACCATTATTGTTGTCATTTCCATGTTTTGTTAAAATGTCTTATTCTCTCAAAACATCCTCAATTCTAAATGTGGCTTCAACCATCATATCAAAAGACTCAAAAAGCATCTTCTTAACTTCATACGACATTTCAAGAATCAAGTTGCTAATAATGATTCAAGCTTCCCTTTTTCTAGGATAGTCCTAGAGTAGTGAGAACATTATCGTCTCCATATTTGCAAGAAAGTGACAAAGGATTCTCCTTGATATTGCTTCATGTTACATAAGTCCAACAGGGTGATAGATCTTGAAAGGTTATACACAAAGTGTTGAATAAATATCTGAACAAGCTTTTTGAAAGTATTAACAGGAGGAGTTATGTTGGTGAACCATTCCATTTCTTGACCCTTAATACTCCTTGTAAATAATCTTATAAGGTATGATTCTTCATGATGAAATTCAAAGCTCACGGTATAAAACTAATGCACATGATCACTTTGATCCCTATTCCCATTATACTTGTCATATTGGGGGATCTCAACCTTTCTAGAAAATTCTTTCATATCAACACTCTTATCAAAAGGGTTAGGACAAAGTGAATCAAGTGATAAGGAACTCTTAGGTACCGTGAACTTGTCCACTCTACTCTTCACTTGATTAAACTGGTCTTCCAAAGATTGATCTTGCCTCCTCATTTTTTTTGTCTACATCATAGTTGTGAAGAACTTTAGCACCCTTATCAATTAAATTCTTTAGGAATATCTCTTTTTTTTATATATATATACTTCTCCAAACACTCTTGGAAAGAAGGGTCTTATTGAATTCTCATGAAATCTTGAGAATCATGGTCAAAATTTGAACTACTTCCTCCATACTGTGAACCATGGTGAGCATGTTGTGAAGGTTTTCTTGAAATCCTAGGAGGTGTTGGTCTTTTATAATGATCATGTCTTGAAGCCCCTCTTACTCTAGGTCTAGGATATTGTGAAGGTGTTCTTGAATGTCTTCCACTTTGTGAAGTCTTAGGAGGGGTGGATGGAGGAGGGTTGTTTCCACCACCAACATGCATGTTGTTAAATTGACCATTAAGTTGTTGAGCAAAGAGTCTATCTTGCTCCGCTTGGAAATTTTTTCTTTCTATTTCTAACAAAGCTTTTCTTTCTTTTTTCATAATTTTAAATTGCTCTACCTTTGTATCTTATTCCTCTAGGAAGGTTTTCTTTTCATGCTCGATTGTCTAAAGTTTGTCACTTGTGTATATTTCAAATGATTTCAGCAATGAACTTGGTATTGATTGTCTAAACAAGTTGTTGTTATATGTTGCATTCAAGTGAGTACTAAGAGGTTCATCATCTTGGTCATCATGTTGTGATTAATTTTCTCTATAAGCTTGCTTCTTATCCCTTTCATTCCTTTGGTGTGCATCCATATATCTAGTTGAGATAAAGGGTGAGACTAGTCAATTTTCACAAGAGGAACTACCAAACAAAATACTATCTCAATGTTTTTCAAATATGCCATCAAGGAATTCATTCATTTCTTCCCTCTCTCATTGATTCATTGAGTAACTCATATCCATATTTTAGTGAGAAGCTACTAAAGGTGTACTCAACTCAGTAAGGTTACTCTTGGGATCAAACCAAACTTCTGAGTTGTTCCTGGGTGATTGATCAATAATGGGTTTTTTTCCCTTATGTCTTTGGAGAGTTTGAACTAATTGGTTAAGGGCTACTTGAGATTACTTCCATTGATCTACTTGATATCTTGTTGTAACATGCATGAAATAAAAGGTATTAGGTGATAGGATAACCCTAAGAAATGTTGGTAGCAAACTAGGATAGTAAAAGTACTCACTTGTCCAAAAGAGAGATGATAAGATATAATTTTTACAATAGGCATAAATCAACACTGCCATAGAGGTACCCACTATTTTGGGTGAATATCCTACAACATATAGATTAGGAGGATGATCCACCCAAATTATAATTAATTAAAATTGAATTTGAATGGAAGTGGATGGACAAGAGATTACTAAGATTCTCCAAGCATGTTATCAAAGAATCCAAAGGTTTATGTTCTCAACAAGGATGGTTTCTAACTCATCAATTCCAAGTAAGATCACTCATAAAATCAAAGATCACTAATTCAAGAGGTCAAAAAACAATAATCCAAGGTGAAAACAAGCTTCCAAAAATGGGGTAAGTGACCTAATCTGACCTAGATCAATCAAGGAGGACTAAAAATGATAGGATAACAAATAAAGAAAGGTTTCAAATCAAAAACTCAATTTTCTTGTTCATTTTAATTGATCAACTAGATGCATCAATAGATTTTTATCATAAATCAATCACACAAGACAACACCCAAGGAGTTCAAGTAAATGTCTACAAGTAATGGGCAAGGGACAAAGCAACCTTACGCATAAACAAGAATAGTGTCGTAGTATTAATCTAATCAACAGAACCACTACTATGTATGTTCTCAAAAAAAATTCCAATCATGCACATAGTTCTAGAAAAGAAAATTTGGGCTACACTATGGTTCTTAGTAATAGTCAACTTTGCAACTCTTGCAATCTCAAGTGGGTGAAATCCAATCCTAGCACACTAGGGTTTTGACACATTTTGATAATTTAATCAATCAGAGATGCTAAGGAAATCTAACAACCCACCAAATATTGCACCCATGGAGATTACTTTCACAAAGACATGTATATAATAGGTGTTTCTACCATGACAAAAGTGGCTACTACCGCTTGAGGTTCCATCCATGTGATTTACCTCATAAAGAGAGTGTCCACTAGAGTTAACCCTCTCTAACCAAGGAAGTCTCACAAAATTGGACCACATGGGGACTTAGTTTAGATTCAAGGGTTCCAAGTTTCTAATGTGCCTAAAAGGGAATAGAGCATACTCCTCTAGCCTCTTAACCTCACCCACATATAGAAAATGGATTCATTGACACACTAATTTAAAATCACTTCACTAAAGTTTGGAAAGACAACAACAATCACGACCAATCTCAAGAGAGAAAGTACCAGAAAATATCGAAGAAAAACCAAGTAAGACAATGAAATAATATCAAATCCTTCCCTACCTACAAGGGGATCTATCATTAAGAAGAGCATTGCATGTAAGGCAAGTGAATGAAGCCCACTCTCTCAAGATCACCACAAATATTGTTTATAGGGCCTATTTACTATGTGAAACACATATGCACCAACTGAAATGTGAATAATGAAAGCATGTAAAACACTCAAGCCAAACACATGAGAGGTTCACTTTTAATTCCAAAGTCTAAATGTTTGGTCATTGGAAGAAGTTGGGTCTCACTTTTAGCCCAAAAGTGGAATTTTTTTTTCCTATTTTTGAAATATATTCTCAGTTGATGCCAAAATTTGAACCATTTAGAATTAAATATAATAAAAAACTTTAGAAATAAAAATTGTAGTACCTAGGATCTTCTTTTTGAGTATGTAATTTATTTGTATACCCATATAATAGATTTTTTTTTGGTATGGATCTTTAAAACCACTTTTTCAAAATGCATGTTTTAGGACCATACCACACTCGTGTACGAACACCATAATTTGACACAAATAAATAAATTTTTGTGGATCCTTTTAAACAAAGTTACCTAACACACTAAAGATTGATGAGAATAATTTTCTTGAATTTTTTAATCAATGTTTTTTATTATTAATTTTAATTTACAATTAAGATAATCTCTAAAACATCTCATGTACAGATGCCATAATTTAATCAAATTTTTTTTAAAAAAAATTTAAAAGAATTTTGTGAGAATTGATGACATGTAATTTAATTTGCAAAATATGAAAAATTTAAAAAGCTAATAAAGTTTTAGTGAATGTCACTATTTAATGATTAAGAGATACTTTTGATTAATAAATAATAGAAAAATAGCAAATGAACTCATAACACTATAAAATTTAAATTTTTGAAATCAGAATAGTAAGACCTATAATGGGTTTTGGTTCTATCAAAAAATTCAATCGAGATGACCATATAAAAATTACGACAATCCTTGAAATTGTTGATTAAATGCCTTATTAAAAAATTGGTTCATAAAGGCATAGGCTTGGTGGGACCAAGCCTATGTCATACATTTCCCCAAGACAAAACCCCATGCAAATTCGTGCCCATTCCAAATTCTAGCCCATGTCTCTAGAATCAGGCACCCAATTCGCAATTCAAAAATTAAGTGCCTAATTCAGATTTAACCATTAACCAAATCAGGCACCAGATATTTAAACAATCAAGTACCTAATTGTATAAAAATTAGGTGCTCAACTTATAATTGGGTACTCAATTGTTTAAAAATTGGGTGCCCAATTTATAATCCAATTTTTAAATAATCAGGTACCCGATTCTAATCTACCTGCTGGGGCCCAAAAGACACCCCACAAACCATTTTTCAATCATTGCAATGATTGAATGACAATTTCAGACTGCAACAGTGAATTTCTATCATAGTTATTCTAATTTCTTGTCTTCTTCTACAATTTGCAAGCTATTGATTTGAATTCAAAACTAGTACAAAAATGGGATCAAAAAAATGAAGAAAGAAGAAAATAAAAATTATGAAAATTATGACAAATGAGGAGATTACAGCAAATAAAGAGAATGAATCACAACATCAAAAAGAGAGATGACAAAGAATTAGAGATTCAAGCAATATTTCAAAGGAGATAGACATTGAGGATATCATAATGGATGAAGACGTTGAAGAAGAGAACTCAATACAAGCAGATTCAGGTGCACATTCTAATCAAACATTCAATACAAGTGTGACTCCAAACCATCAAAATTTTCTCATGATGAAATTGGTGATTTTTTAGAAGCAGGTTATGATTCAAACAATTTCAATTTTCTTCATGAGAATAAATTTCCAAACAATCATGCAAAACAAACTCCAATGAAAATGCATGCCCTAAAATAAATACGAAGAAAAAAATGAAAATGAGATTCAAATTCCAAATAACAATGAAAATGAAATGCCAATTTAAAATAAAAATTGTATTAATCTAGACATGGAAACACCAATTACTAAATAAACATGTCAGAATGATACTAAAGTTCTTGAACATAATTTTCATTTTCGTAATCCTGTGCTAGATAATATTGAGGGATTGATCTCATGGAGACAAATTAGGACACATGCTAATAGATTATATAGACTTTTTTTTTTATAAAAAAAAAAAAATTGGGTTTCAATGTTAGTTGATGTTGCAACTAATTAAAATGTCTAAAATTCAAAAAGTAATGAAAAGGTTAGGAATGTATGCAAAACTCAAACATAAAAATCATTCTTTAAAACAAATTGTATCCACTATTACTAGTGCCTTTGATGTTATCAAAAAGAGAATTCACACTAAAGATAAGAATGCAACACGATGAGCAATAACAATACCTTTAGTTAACAAATCAACAACTAACAAAATATTAATTGATAACATAAGTGGATATCTTAATTTCAATCATAAGACTTTAGAAAGAGCCATAAAGAGAAGGGTCAAGATTGAGTGTGATCCAACAAATATTTTGTGTAGTAGACTCCCAAGATGTGATATGAAACTTACTAGTGAAGTCAAAAATTTTGGTTGAAATTTTTTGACATGATAATACAAAGAGTGTCACCTAACTCAAGAGATGTTCTTAAATTGAAAATTCGCTCAAAAATACATGATCCACATCCTAAACAGCTTTTGGACATGACTCAAACTGAATTGTTCAAAAAATTTGTAGATGGTAAGGTGTTAACTGTGACCATTAGTCAAAGATCTTTTGAAAGGTGTAAACCATGGTATGTAAGGATTAACAAGGAAAGAATCACATGTTGTTGTAAAAATCATGTTCAATTTTGTTACCATTATGATGTCTTTTGATCTATATGTGGTACTATGCATAGTAAAGAAATGTTGCAGGAATGTGGTATAAAAATACCACCTCAAACTATAAAAGATTTCATATCAAGTTTTTTTTGTAAGCCACCTAATGATGAATACTTTCTTTTCAATGCATGTGTTTCTAGTGCATGTGATATGTGTGGCAATATTTTTTTGTTAGATCAATGTTTGCATGAAAATGCTTTGACTACTTTTCGACAACAATTAGTTGATGTAAAAAGATTCAAAACTATTGAATATCCATTGAAGGGTGGGAAGATTGGAAGAAGGTGTGATCTTGTTATAGATAAAGTTAGTTGTCACACATTTATGGATGAGTTTAAAAGTGTGATCATACCAAAATATGTTAAAAACTCTCAATATGCTAGATGTCTTGATGGACAATTTCACATATGTAAGAATACATTTCCAACTCATACTATACTTTCAGTTGTTGACTTTGCAGAGAACTACACACTTGCACCGCAAGCTGAGGTACAACAACAATATTATAATTCATTGTAAGTAACAATTTATGTTCATAAATTTTATAAGCATGCACCTAATAGTACAGAGGAGGATTGAAAAATATTGAGAGAGTACCATTTCAATATGAGTGATAATAAACTTTATTCATGTGAGTTTATCCAATACTATTTCAAGGTCTTTTATGATAATTTAAAAGAGAGACACATTTGAATGATACAACATTAGATATGGTTAGATAATCATACGAGACAATTCAAGAATGCTAGAATGTTCTATTGGTTGAGTAGGACACATAGGAAAACTAATATCCAACACGTGTGGGGTTTTTTTGAGGTTAGACATGGTAAAAGAGAGCCCTTAGTAGAAAGCAATTAAAATTTGAGGAAAAAGCCAAATTCAAAAATGCACATGAGGTTATTGAATGGTGTAACAAATATTTATACACATGATCAAGTCAAAACTCTACAATAAAATGTTTCTTCTACCTATTTGAAGAGAAGAATATCCTTTCAAGATATGACTCTGATACAATTAGCGGGTTAGCTAAATGGCATTCATTTAGGAGTTTAGATTCTAATAGTTGGACTATATGGACTAGGTAGCTTGCTTGTTTTTGTCAGTTTTGTCTTGCATGTGAATGGGAAGAATTCGAGAATACATAATGGGTTGAAGATTTTTAACAAAAATCATTAGCACCTACTAACAAACATTTTCAAGATGGTATAGTAAATGAAGGCCAGAATGTTACTTTTGCATCAGAAGACTATGGTCATATTTCAAACCTCATATAACCTAGTATGCATAATTAAATTAAATTTTGTTGTGATCATACTTCAATTTATATTATTTATTTATGTACATGTCATTAATATAATTCAAGTACATGTCTTTAATATATTAATTATATATGTACACATGTGATTAAAGTGTTTATATACTTTATCTTATCTTGTAGGACATGTTTATTCTGTTATTGCACCTAATGATAACCATGAAAAGATTGAGTATAGTCTAGCTAGATGTGTGGAACCTAAGAAAAAATTGATATTTCATCAAGTATATGATGATGGTTTTGTGTATCCACTTGGGTCTATCATTGTAGCTGGCACCTGGCTATGTACATACCTAATAAGAAGAAATGGTTTACCAACATTTGAAGACTACCAATCTGAAAAGAAGATTTTACACTATTCTCATTTGGTTATGGCAATGAATATCATATTAGAAAGATACAAAGGGAGACCCGCCAATAAAATATTATGGAAAATTTCAATGGACGAGCACGAGATAATCACATATGCATTGCAAAAGAGAGACGATGCAGAAGGTAGAGTGGGATGACTACATTTAAATCAAACACATGTAAGTTTTTTCTTTATTGGGCTATTTTATATATGTACTTATATAATTTAATTACATGTATGTATGTGTTGTCAATAGTAAATTTGAGAATTTATATATACCTCTTATTTAGGTCTCAATTACAATTTATGCAAATTTAAATGTTAAGGTGGATCAAACATCAATATCTTATGTAATTAGACATAGTGAGTAAATACAAATTACATATATTTACATAGTTTAGATCTTAGCTCATATCAATTTATGCTTTTATTAACATGTGTTTTTGTTTTACAATTTTATTTTGCAAGACCTCATTTGAAGAAATGTGTTGAACCAATTTTATATTTTGAGTTCACTTCTATTTATGTCATTGACATTGTCTTACATATATTGTGAAACATGTTGTAAACATTTAAAAATACGAGTCTACTTCTATTTGAAAGTTAAAGGTGTGCACTTGATTTTATAAATTAATTGTCAATTCAAGTAATGACCTCCTATTTTGTTCCATTACTTTTACATTCAAACTTGTTTAAATTAATGTTGCTACATAAATTATTAAAATTATTTTTTATGTACTATATACTTACAAAATGTGTCATAACATGAATAAAATATGTTGCAATAAAGAAAATGGTTCATACTTACAACATGATAACATAATAATCTATACTACATACAATAGCATGATAAGAAGTTGTCAAAAAATAGTACATGCTCTAACATGTCATAACATGATCTATGAAGTCAAAAAATACATATAATATAGTTAACTATCCCAATACAAAGTGTATCAAAATAAACAATATGTGTCATAAAAACACAATCTAAATGTGTCAAAAATACCTAATCTATCTAATCTGCACTCATCTTTAGTCAATGTGAAGAGGACTTAGATGGATCATCCTATGTAACATAAGTTGTCTCATCATGTGGGACACCCCATGAGGCATATGGATCATCCTATGTAACATGAGATGTCTCATCATGTACATGCTTAATTTAAATGGGCTTCAAAATATAGCTTGCAAATAAATTAAATATCCATGCTACATAATTAAAATAATAGAACATGAGATGGGTGTCCCTCTATAACGGGAGGAGGTGCACTATGAAAGCTACCAAATGCGGTAGTGGTGAGGTCCTATAATTTACAATACATGCATTTTTAAAATTTGATAACTTAGAGCATAATGAACTATATATGTACATATATCACTTGATACTGACCTCAAAGGATGACGTAGTTACCTCCATCTAGCTTAGTCCTGTACTCTCAGCAACACTTATGGCAACATAGTCCTAAAATTATGGATACATAAACATTAAGTCAAAATTATATATACATGAATTACAAAGTATGTAAACTAAAAATTACATAATTTAATCTACATTTTTTATAAACTATAAAAACATGTATATATATTATACTTGAGTAGTAGCCAATGTCAAAGATGTATCTAAAGATGGAGTCAAAAATAAACTATACTATGGCCTATATGCATAAGTACAATCGATGATGGTGTGGTGCTGGGACAACTAGTGCAAGAAGAGGTACAAGAGGCTAAGGCCATATGCATTTCCTCATATTATCACTTAGCTTTGACCCAAGCCTATCCTAAGGCATCCCTCCACAACCCCCTAAAATGATCTAATATCAAAATACTTGGGTTTCAAACCCAATTCAAGTTTAGCCCATTGCTTCTTAAGGAAGTACATGGGTGCCTCTTGATTTGCATGTGGTAGATGGTCAAATACCATCCACCACTGCTCGCAAAAGTGTGCTGATATAGGCAGATGTGTGCACCACCTAATATAAATGTGAAGCTTCTTCTCACTAATCTAAAGACCCATCTTAAGGTTTATAAAATATCTTGTAAAATGTCATTTATTTATTTTGAGCTTATGAACCTCTCTATAGGATAGGCCATTAGAATAAAAGGCATGCATGTTTTTCCTCCATAATCTAAAGCTATCCAAATGCTTGATAGAGTGAACAATGCCTTGCATACTATCTACAAGGTGAAGTAGATAAGAGGGAGGGGGGCTTGTGCCTAATGGTCTAAATATCATGCATGAGGTCGCAAAGGTTGTGCCTCGTGCTCTCCCTCAAATCCTCTATGATAGGTGTTGGAGGAGGACTAGGTGGTCATGGAGATGGGGGTGGAGCTGAAGGTGGAGATGGAGGGGGTGAAGGTGGAGGTGGGATTGGGGGAGGGTGAGGAGGAGGGGGTGGTGTTGGGTCCATCAATATAATTTACATATATGTTTGAACAACATAAAAAATACAAAATTACTAATTAATAAAATAAATCTAAAATACCAATTGTATAAATGCACAGATTTTTAAAACCATGTCAATTAAATAAATAAAGTTAAACAGTAAGTAAACTTTAATGTTAACGCTAATTGAAAATTATATCAAATTTAAGCATAATCATAAAATAATACTCCAAAAAACTATATTAATAAATGAACTTAAATGTGAATTCTAAAAATATCTTATTTAAATATGTTTATGATTATGCCTTATCAAATTTGTATGATTAAGGTTCAATATTAAAACAATTAGGATTGAATGTATATAAATAAGATTGTGGTTTGGGTTAGGATTTAGGGATATCCAAATGGGAAGAGTAATTACCATTATGATTGAGGCACAAAATATAATATTTACGATTAGCATTATGATTGGGGCTACTCTTTTGGGGTTAAAATGCATGATTTTCCTTAGTGCTAAGTGTGTGCATCTTGAATGAGATTCCTGTTGTCACTTAGGTTTGCACCCTTGTCCAAGGCCTATGCGCGAGGACAACCTAGTGAAACATGGAAACAACCTCCAAGTTGTGGGACTTGAACTACGAGGTTGAGTCTCTGGAGAAGGCCAACTTCCTCTTACTATCAAGGCGCACCTAACTACTCTCGGAAGGAAAAGGGGAAGAAGGAGATGCAAAAAAAAACTCTACTCTACCTAAACTACGGAGGTGATGCACCAAAATAGAGTGTTCAAACCATTTCTACCCATATATGCACTATTGAACCAGAATTAAACTAAGGATATATACATATAGGCTTGTTTTGATCTAATAACCTTATGAGATCAAGAAGCACAACTGAATAACACAAGGAAAGAGGAATCTCACTTATATATTATCTAGTAGGCAAGAAACAGATACAGTATGCAGGTTACAGATCTCGACAATACACCAATGAGAGGCAAAAGGGATGCACAAACACATCAATGGCTGAAAGGGATAAAACAGAGAATCATTCGGTTCAAAGGCACAGGGAATGTTACACTGAGAGTTGCAGAGCAATATCAGAGAAATCAAAAAGAGTCGACCCTTGGAAAAGATTACAAAATTGCCTTTATAGTTTAGGCATAACTGAGGGAAATGATTCTGCATTAACTGCTCAACTACTGCCATTGAACCCCAAAATATTCGATCAAAAATCACACTCGAGCATGGTTCTCAAGTACAAAATCAGATTTTTGATTGAAGGAATGCCACAAGTAGATAGAAGCTGCATCAATGAATGATCCTGAAATAGTAGATGGATCGACTGAGACGGTGGAGTGTTTCCCTATGCCTTGCATTCATTTCAGGTAGGTTAGAATTGATCGCGAAGATCAAATCGCAAGATAACCTTGATCATTTTTGCTTCCTGGTTCGTGAATCAACAGGGTTGAAGCAAGTCAAATAGGCTATACGACCCAGCTGGGTCATGCGGGCCAATCACCTTTCTTCGCTCTGCCACCTGGGGAATTCTTTCATGGTTGACCTTTCATCATCGAACTAACTGCACCACCCTTGCAGATATTCATATTAACTATGACAATTACATTAACTGCCAGCCACCGACCATCCTTTCGGACCAGGCCAGCGAGACATGCATCAACAAGGTGTTGTGTCGCCAACATAAACCTCGAGCAACTTACCCATAGCAAGGTGGCGACGACCATCGATCGGCCTAGATCTGACGATCATGAAGACTCATCATACTCCATACTGTCCTTACCTCGAGCCTATCATATTTGGTGCCACCTCTACAACCTTGTCGTATCCAACCGACACTTGGCAATACCTCAGTGATCACACCCTGGAGAGACTTGGCCCCACTGATACGTGGTGACCTATCGCTACGTCGCTATGGTAAAGATCGCACATCTTTACCATGGCGATATGGCGACAGTCATTGATCTTCTCTAATCTAACGGCCATGAAGACCCACCTTCTTGTGACCTTCCCTTCTCGTAATTCGCCAGGCCCGTGGTACATGTGGCACTTCCCTGTTGGTCTGTCAGTCATTTGATCCCTACTGCGCTGGCAGCATAAAATACGGTCCCACCAGGACACGTGGCACCTTGTCGCTACGTTGCCGATGTTATCTCCTAAGTAGTTTCTGATGGCGAGATAGCACCAGCCGTAGATCTCTGTAGATCTGACGATCGTAAAGACTCGCCTCTTGACTGTGTTGGCAGAACTGAAGATCTGGTGCACGTGGCTCCCTCTGATTCGCCATCGTGACATCAGACTCTGCCAACTGGGCAGATGAAGTACTTGACGTAACCCAACCGCTTGCCTTAAACCTTGTTGTTATCTTCTCCAGCCCGCCAAACATGTTGACTCACCGTCATCGGCACACCTTTTTCGACAGGCACTATGTCGCTACAGAACATTTTTGACCTGCGATAAAACTTTTCTGACCCGCGCCATCCTCTGCCCTGCAAGCTGGACCCACCGGACATGTGGCACCCTGTCGCTACATCACTATAGTAACCCTTGCACAACTTCATCATAGCGAGATGACGACGACCATTGATCGGCCTTGATCTGACGGCGGAGAACTTGCGAGGCGTAAAAATATCATATGGTTCAGAACTTAGGTAATTTTGATATCTTCGTGGGTATTAAAATATTAGTAATTGGGGAGGTGACCGTTGGGCGTGGTAACATTCAAATTTTGAAACTTGGCGGGGCAATCAAAATGTGGTAACATTCTGGCGACTCATAGGGGGCATGAGCCTGCTCGATGCATAAGACCAGTGCCTGTAAACAATCCATTGGGCTATGGAGTCCAAAATGGGTCTGAAAGGTACAAATCTAAGAACTGTAAAACCCTAACCCTTTTTTGCAAGGAAATCAAAACATTAAAAAACCCTAGATCTGCCCTTGTAACTAAAGCAAAAAAAAACTTCCTCTGCAACCTGAGACTGTCAAAACTTCGGAAGCTAGCAACTCAAAAGGAGAACCCTATGCACGTGCACTTCTTGAAAGGCAGGAAATAACAGAAAAGGAACTAGACTAACTATGTACATGGATTCATAATCTTCATCAAAAGCAAGCTTTAAGATAAATCCCATTGACTGGGATGGGCAGAACTTCACCGTTGGGTCTGCTCAGTTGGAATGCATTAGCCTATTTGCAACTGGCAATTAGGTAAGGGCCACTCCACAATGCATCAAACTTAGAATGTCTTCCTGGTTTCGCTCTGTCAACATCCCATTTCAGAACTAGATCCCCCTCTTTGAAAGTCCTGTCCCTGGCCCTCCTGTCAAAATTCATTTTCACCTGTTGCTGATGCAATCCAGGGTCTTCATAGCTTTATCCCTTTTTTCTTCTAGCTCCATCAGCTCTGCCATTCTTACTGACATGGCACTATCTTCAATCAATTCCAGTTGATGAGCCAACTCCAAGGAAGGGAATTCCAGTGAAATTGGGAGTCTAGCCTCCCTACCATATACCAGCACAAAAGGTGAATTCCCGATAGATCTCTTGGGTGTTATTCTATCAGCCCACAGAGCAGTCTTTAATTTTTTATGCCAGACCCTCTGATTGTCTTCTATTGTCCTCTTCATGATTCTGATCAAATTCTTGTTGGAAGACTCAGCCAAACCATTTCCCTGGGGATAATAATTTGATGATGTGCTCAGGTAGATATTGTGATTCATTGCCCCTGCACAAATCTAGGTTCCAACAAAAGATTTAGCATTATCTGAGATGATAGTAGAAGGAGCACCAAACCTATATACAATCCCATCGAGGAACTCAACCACTGATGGTTCTGTGGCATCCTTCAAGGCAACTACCTCTGTCCATCTAGTGAAATAATCAGTAGCAGCCAAAATCCATTTATGACCTGCACTAGATGGAGGGTTAATAGGGCCTATAAAATCCAACCCCCGCTGGGTAAAGGGTTGATCCACCTAAATAGGATGAAGGGGGAGAGCTGCAAGCCTTTGTTTGCCTGAAAAGAAAGCACATTTCCTCACATACCTGTAACAATCATGGAACAGAGATGGCCAATAATAACCAACCCTCATGATCTTCATAGTAGTTGTTCTCATAGAGAAATGGCCGCCATCAGGGCCATCATGAAGTTCTTTAATCATCCTTTCAGCCTGGTCCTCTTCAATGCATCTCAACAGGGTCCCATTAAAATCCCTCCTGAATAGGATACCATGAGATCTATTAGATTTCCACAATCCATGCTAATGTGCTATCAAATTTCTGGATTTGATTGTGTACAATTTTTTTACATCAACATTTCAGATCATACTACATGATCCATCATCAGGATGCTAGAGAGAAAAGAGAACATGAAAAATTAGAATGCAGATCCAACCAGCTGAAGAAATAGAAGGGAGGGGGAAGGGGAGGAGAGAGAGTTATTTGATGAGACATGCCACCTAACTCATAAGGAGAAAAATGAATTAAAATTAAAATAATCCAAGGGGGGAATAGAAGGGGGAAAGAAAGACACCAATCAGAGGAAGCCACCAAGCACAAAAATTAATTTAAGAAGAGAAAATCGAAGGAAAAGGATCGATGAGAGAACATACACGCACAGACGAAATAAAAGTGCATCAACTTGAATAAAACCAAGCGAGCAAAAACAAAGAAGCTCAAGAAATGTAAAATTACAGAAAAGTCAAAAAATCAAAGGGGAACAAGCCATAAAAGAAGAAAGAATTATATAAAATCTACCGAGCACGACAATGAATAAAGTGGGAGAACTGAGAACTGAGAACTGAGAACCCCAACCTTTTTTCATTGTTCTCAGTTCTCCCCCTTTATTCATTGTCGTGCTTGGTGGATTTTATATAATTCTTTCTTCTTTTATGGCTTGTTCCCCTTTGATTTTTTGACTTTTCTGTAATTTTACATTTCTTGAGCTTCTTTGTTTTTGCTCACTTGGTTTTATTCAAGTTGATGCACTTTTATTTTGTCTGTGCGTGTATGTTCTCTCATCGATCCTTTTCCTTCGGTTTTCTCTTCTTAAGTTAATTTTTGTGCTTGGTGGCTTCCTCTGATTGGTGTCTTTCTTTCCCCCTTCTATTCCCCCCTTGGATTATTTTAATTTTAATTCATTTTTTTCCTTATGAGTTAGGTGGCATGTCTCATCAACTAACTCTCTCTCCTCCCCTTCCCCCTCCCTTCTATTTCTTCAGCTGGTTGGATCTGCATTCTAATTTTTCATGTTCTCTTTTCTCTCTAGCATCCTGATGCTGGATCATGTAGTATGATCCGAAACGTTGATGTAAAAAAATTGTACACAATAAAATCCAAAAATTTGATAGCACAGGATACCATCAACCACAACGTAGGGAATGGACTGCAGTCTATATTGTCTCCTTTTAGCTCTGTCCAATCCCTGAGGGTATCCATCCCTTGATAAGAAGCTCTTCATATTATTTATCCAGCTCTTTGGGTCGTTAACATTTCCTTCCTCTTGCTGCTCTATTAATACCATAGCAGCCTCTTCATCAGAATCCTGACCTGATAACATTTCTTTGCACAATCCTCTCCCTCTTACTAGCTTGGTAATCTAAATATCAACATCATATTCCATTACCCTAGTGATCCATCCAGCTCTCTTTTCACTGATATCCTTGCTTAACAGAAATTTTTTTACACTGGCATGGGGCACCAACAAATGGATCCTATTGTGGGATAAGAGGTGCTTGAATTTCTTCAAGGCTCTAATGACTGCAAGGGCTTGCTTCTCAACAAAGCTATACTTATCTTCATATTCTTTGAGCCCTTCACTAAAGAAAGCTATGGGCTGCTCCTCATCCTTGCCATTTGTCTGAGTCAAGATGGCAGAGATACTCGACTCACCACCTAAAGTGTAGAGGATGAAATCTTTCTCAAAATTTTGGTTCATGAGAGTAGGGACTGAGGCTATGGGTGTCTTGATCTCTTCAAAACTCTCCTTCCCCTCCTTGGTCCATTAAAACCATGTCTTTCTTAAGCATTGATGTAAGAGGTTTTACCATGGTAGTGAGATTAGGGATAAACCTCCTCACAAAGTTTATTCTACCAAGGAAACTTTGCAGCCCCTTCTTGTGTTTAGGAAGAGGAAGGGAAATTATTGCCTTTGTTCTTTATGGATCAATGGTCAAACCATCCTCAGATACAATGTGTCCCAATAATTTTCCTTGGCTTGTAGCAAAGACACACTTGGCTGGGTTGAGGGAAACCCCAAACTCTCTACATATTAGAAATACCTGCCTTAGATGATCAAAATGATCTTCTACATCTTTTGAATATACAGTTATATCATCAAGGTATACTAAGACAAACTTATCAATTAATTTTTTGAAGGCCATCTCCATTGCCTTATGAAATGTGGCGCCTGCATTTGTTAGTCCAAATGGCATCTTGTAGTAAGCATAGGTTCCCCATTTAGTAGTAAATGTTGTTTTATGTCTATCAGATTCTTTAACCTGCACTTGGTTGTAACCAGAGAATCCATCAAGAAAAGAGAACCTCCTTGACCCACTGACCTTGGATAGAATTTGCTCCATGGAAGGGAGAGGATGGTGATCTTTAAGAGAAGCCTGATTAAGATCCCTAAAGTCCACACACAATCTGATTTCCCCATTCTTCTTCCTTACAAGGACAAGGTTAGCTACCCATGATGAGTGTTTGATAGCAAATATTATATTGGCCTCTATCAACTTGGATAATTCTTTTCTCATTAGGGGCTCAATCTTAGGATTCACTGGTCTCTGTTTTTGCCTTACTAGTTTGGCCTTATCAACTAGATCTATAGTATGCTGAAACAAACTAGGGTCAAACCCTTTTAAGTCATCATATGTCCAAGCAAATACATCATTAAATTCTTGACATAAATGAATGAAGTTTTTTTGCTCAGTTTCAGAACATACCTTCCCCATATTTAGAGATTTTCCATCAGCAATTGTAATTGAGGCATAATCATCCTTTTCTGCAGCTAGATTTATTCCTTTGCCCCTTGTTTGATCATCAGGATTAAAAACACTCTCCAAAGTAATAAGACCCTTGGGCAACTTGTTAGAACTAAGGTGAATGATCTGATCACCATACTGATCTTGTAGCCTTGACTGGTTTCTATCTGAGAATTCTGCCTCATTCTGCAAGAAACTCACAATTTGCTCATCGGAGTCAAACACTTGCCAATGAGTGTTGTTGTCAGGGATGGCAAGCCTCACTACCACCCTAATTTGTTGCTTCTTCTCCTCCTCAAGATTCTCTGGTACATCATAAGTTGCACCCACTTCTGCAAGTCTATTAGCATGTTTATTTTCTTTCCTAGGAATGCTCTGAATATTAAATGCATTGAAACCCTCAAGAAAATCCCAGACTCTGTGTTTGTAAGACTTGAGCAGGCCATTTTTGGTGACATTCTAGCCTCTCACCTGATTGACTACCAACTCACTATCTCCATATACTTTCAAGGCTTGGATTCCCCTCTTTTGGGCAAGTAAGAGGCCTTGAATCAAGGATTCATACTCGGCCACATTATTGGTGCAACTGAATTGGAGCCTAAAGGAGAAGTAGTATCTTATTTGTGTAGGAGAGACCAACATAACACCAGCCCCTGGTCCATTTCTATTCCTTGAGCCATCAAAGTACATACTCCATATTTCGTTTATATCATCATTAGTCCCAACAAGAGCAGGAGCTTGAGCCTCTTTCTCTATTATGCAATATGTACTAAGGCCTATCTCAAGAATTTTCGACATAGGCTCAAACTGATATGCATTTGCCCACTCATCCAAGAAGAAATCAGGAATCTCTGCTATGGAAGTGACAGGCTCATTTACTATGTCATTTTCATCCATCTCTAGAATAGGGCAGTTCATATTGATGAAGTTGGGAGTGTAAGATTCAGTGTGATGAAGGGCTTGAGGTTTTGCTCTAATTGAGGCATTGGCTCTATATCTGGTCTTAAATGACATGTATGACCAATTAGCAGATATGAATCCACCAATCTGAGCAGTGAAGTCTCTTGAAAGACAGATGGAAAAATAGGGCTTGACTTCAGCAACAGATATATCTTGAATCACAGTGCAACCGGGGCATGCATGTAGGGCCATCTCTACATTCCTAAGGATACCTATGGTTTTGACAGTACTACCATCTAGTTGTAACACATCCCTAACAATGGGCTCATATTTCATCCCTAAAGCATCAACAACACACCTAGGCATTACTGAGCTACTAGCCACTAAATCTATCATGCAATTGTGGACTAATTTGCCTCCTATAATCAAGGAAACATAGAATGGGGGAGGTCTAACCCTTTTATTTGTCTCCACATCCCCAATTGGTTGTACTAGACTTGTGGCATTCTCCATGATAGATGGCTGATCCTTGAGTGCAATCTTCTCTAATTCTTGCTGCAGCATCCTCTTCTGCATTGGTATGGTAGCAACAACATCCCACATAGAGATATTCACATTGGTTTTCTTCATTTTCTCTACCACACTGAAAGGTGCATTAGGAAATTTGGTAGAAACTTTGGGAGCTATACTTATAAGAGGTTGAGGTGGGGCAACATAAGGACCACTTGCATCTTTCTTTCTTGGATCTTGCTCTTGCTGTTGTGAAGTACTTGCTTGTTCATTTGTTGCTTGTATATGAGGTGTAGCACTCAAAGTTGAGGCCTGCTTAGGAGAAAGAGGGGCAACATGTTCCATAGCTCTCTTCCTACTCCTTGTGTTATGAGCAACGGAATCTTGGTTTATATTACAATGCTCCCCATCTTGATGATTCATGAAAGAGCAATCATCACGTCCTTGAATATATGATGCCTCCTTGGGATGATCCTCCTCATATGATTGCTTTGCTGCAGGTTCTTGGATAGTTAGGGCCATATAAGATTCTGCCTTTTGGCACATGCAATAGGTATAAGAATAGTTGCAAGAAGGACAGAAATCTTGAACTTGGGCCAAGTTATTTTGAGGGACTATAGCTCTGTTCTGATTTGAGCTTGAAGCAGAAGCATGACTATTTTGCCTACCCTAATCAAAGGAGCTATTCCACTTATTAGGAAGCCTACCACCACTTGGAGCTTGATATTGTAGTTGGGGAGGCTTGCCACTTTGAGTTTTCTGCCTTTCTAAAGTCACCACCCTGTTACTCATTTTTTGTATCATAAAGAGACTATCCTCTAATCTCTTCTCTTGGTCCTTCAACTCCCTCCCCTGCTCTTGCAATTTTTTATCCAGGGTCTTCTCTCTTTTATCTGTATTCAGCACTAGAACTTGGAGCATTTCTTTGAGCTCATCTATCCCATTTGAGGATGTAGAAGCTCGAGGGACTGGAGTAAGGGTTTGTGATGTAGACATTGTAGGAAGAGGGGCCATTGCTGGTTGGTGATTAGGAACATCAAGAAAGAAAGGCATAGGGGGCCTTGGAGCCAATTTTCCTCCTTGTATTAGGATGTTCTTAGCTTTTATGGCTATCTCATAAGCATTAGGCAAGGTATCCCCTCCCATAGTTTGGATTGTAGTGGCAATATCACTGTTAAAAGCTCTAAGGTAATGCAAGAAGGCATTACCAGGGGTAGGTTTCACTGCAGTAGGTATTCTATCCCATGTCTTTTGGAATCTATAATTAAAATCAGTCATACACTCATGGGGGGATCTTTTTATTGTAGTTAGCTGCTCTAATAGTGACAAATGGTCACTCTTATCCTCAAAATGTTTACATAATCCTGCTCCTAGTTCAACCCAATTAGTTATAGAACCATGAGCTAAGCCCCTATACCACTGTAATGCTTTTCCTTTTAAAGATGAGGCTAGAAGTTTGACAACAACATCATCCTCTGTAATACCATGAATATTACAGACATTTGCTACTTCTTGGATATGTTCTAAAGGGGAGATGGAAGTTTCACCAGTAAAATCAAGTATACTTTTTAGTGCAGATACTGGTATATCATGTCTTTGGGCTAACGACAGAGGACTTCCATCATTAAAAGTGGCAAAAGCATGAACTCTTGGTTGTGCCATATAAACAAGTGTTCTATTAATGAGCATTGTTGGCAATCTAGGCTGAGTTCGAGCAGTAGGAGGAGTAGAGGCAGACCTTACAGGTATATTAACTATTTCTTCACCCCTAACTGGTGATAATGAAATTCTAGTCCTCCTTCTTCTAGGATTTGAAAGGGAAAGCTCTTGATATTGAAATTTACCTCTAGAAGATGCCCTTGTTTCAGCTCTGGGCATGAATCACTACAAAGTTGGCCTGGAACCAGGTTTGTTGATGTTCAGAGTCACCAAGTACTTTGAAGGACCAACCTCTCGAAGGCTTGAATACTGAAGCCAGCACTACCTCTCCAGTATTAATCTTTGAAATTCTTCCTTCTTTGACACCAGTAGACTTTAAATCTTCAATAAGATTGTCCCACCGGGCGTGCCAAAAACTATTGTCACTTAGGTTTGCACCCTTGTCCAAGGCCTATGCACGAGGACAACCTAGTGAAACATGGAAACAACCTCCAAGCTATGGGACTTGAACTGCAAGGTTGAGTCTTCGAAGAAGGCCGGCTTCCTCTTACTATCAGGGCGCACCTAACTACTCTCAGAAGGAAAAGGGGAAGAAGGAGATGCAGAAAACAACTCTACTCTACCTAAACTATGGAGGTGATGCACCAAAATAGAGTGTTCAAACCATTTTTGCCTATATATGCACTATTGAACCAGAATGAAACTAAGGATATATACATACAGGCTTGTTTTGATCTAATAACCTCATGCAGATCAAGAAGCATAACTGAATAACACAAGGAAAGAGGAATCTCGCTTATATATTATCCAGTAGGCAAGAAACAGATACAGTATGCAGGTTACAGATCTTGACAATACACCAATGAGAGGCAAAAGGGATGCACAAACACATCAATGGCTGAAAGGGATAAAATAGAGAATCATTCAGTTCAAAGGCATAGGGAATGTTACACTGAGAGTTGCAGAGCAATATCAGAGAAATCAGAAAGAGTCGACCCTTGGAAAAGATTACAAAATTGCCTTTATAGTTCAAGCATAACTGAGGGAAATGATTCTGCATTAACTGCTCAACTACTGCCATTGAACCCCAAAATATCCGATCAAAGATCACACTCAAGCATGGTTCTCAAGTACAAAATCAGATTTTTGACTGAAGGAACGCCTCGAGTAGACAAAAGCGGCACCAATGAATGATCCTGACACAGTAGATGGATCGACTGAGACGGTGGAGTGTTTCCCTATGCCTTGCATTCATTTTAGGTAGGTCAGAATTGATCATGAAGATCAGATCGCAAGATAACCTTGATCATTTTTGCTTCCTGGTTCGTGAATCAACAGGGTTGAAGCAAGTCAAACAGGCTATACAAGCCAGCTGGGTCATGCGGGCCAATCACCTTTCTTCGATCCGCCACCTAGGGAAGTCTTTTGTGGTTGACCTTCCATCATCGAACTAACCGCACCACCCTTGCAGATATTCATATTAACTGTGACGATTACATTAACCGCCAGCCACCGACCGTCCTTTATGACTGGGCTAGCGAGACATGCATCAACAAGGTGTTGTGTTGCCAACATAAACCTCGAGCAACTTACCCATAGCGAGGTGGCGACGACCATCGATCGGCCTAGATCTGACGATCATGAAGACTCGTCATACTCCATACTGTCATTACCCGGGTCCATCATATTTGGCACCACCTCTGCAACCTTGTTGTATCCAACCGACACCTGGCAATACCTCAGTGATCGCACCCTGGCGAGACTTGGCCCCACTGATACGTGGCGACCTGTCGCTACGTCGCTATGGTAAAGATCGCACATCTTCACCATGGCGATATGGCGACAGTCATTGATCTTCTCTAATCTAACGGCCACGAAGACCCACCTTCCTACGACCTTCCCTTCTCGTAATTCGCTGGGCCCGTGGTACATGTGGCACTTCCCTGTTCGTTTGTCAGTCATTTGATCCCTACTGCGCTGGTGGCATAAAATACGGTCCCACCAGGACACGTGGTGCCCTGTCGCTACGTCACTGATGTTATCTCCTGAGTAGTTTTTGATGGCGAGATAGCGCCAGCCATAGATCTTTGCAGATCTGACGATCGTAAAGACTCGCCTCTTGACTATGCTAGCTAAACTGAAGATCTAGCGCACGTGGCTCCCTCTGATTCACCGTTGTGACACTGGACTCTGCCAACTGGGTAGATAAAGTACTTGATGTAACCCAACCGCTTGCCTAAAACCTCGATGTTATCTTCTCTGGCCCGCAAAACCTTGCCGTCGAACATGCTGACTCACCGTCATCGGCACACCTTTTTCGACAGGCGCTATGTCACCGCAGAACATTTTTGACCTACAATAAAACTTTTTCGACCCACGCCATCCTTTGCCCTGCAAGCTGGACCCACTGGACACGTGGCGCCTTGTCGCTACGTCGCTATAGTAACCCTTACACAACTTCATCATAGCGAGATGACGACGACCATTGATCGGCCCTGATCTGATGGTAGAGAACTTGCAAGGTGTAAAAATATCATAAGGTTCGAAACTTAGGTAATTTTTATATCTTCGTGGGTATTAAAATATTAGTAATCAGGGAGGTGACCGGTGGGCGGGGTAACATTCAAATTTTGAAACTTGGCGGGGCAAACAAAATGTGGTAACAAAATGTGGTAACAATTCCCTTATCACTAATAATTCTATGTAATTTATAATATCACACATAATTATTATTTTACAAAATGGTTAAGACCAATCACATAGGTAATAATAAAATTTTACAAAGATGTTTGCATTTTCCATATATACCAAAAGGTAATGGGAGTTGAAATGTCCTAGAAAAAGGGTTGCAAAAAGAATCATAAGAAACAACATGGAATAAGAAAGCATGGAATACCATCTTAGAAATCTAGATGGTAATAAATATCATTACTCAAAAGTGGAGTTAATATGGTGATACCACTAAATGGAAGAGGGAAGTATTATGACATTTTATTTCCCATAGTGGCCATATCCAAAAGTGGAAGGGTAGTATGCATTGGTAATGTAAAGATGGAAATGACAATTTCATTTTGTTTATTGTTATAGAAAACATGGATTTATAAAAAAAATATAAAAATTTCCTTTCCATTCCAATACTAACACTCTACACTTAAGGTGCCATCATATGGATATGTTGATTAGGATTACTCATATAAGACAAAAAAAAAATGCTTTTCTTAGGGGTGATTTTGGAGAATAGTATATTAAAAAGGTTTTTTTTTGGACATGACCTAGTAATACATACAATGCATGTGAACACTATCATTGCCACATTTTTTGTACTCCTATTGGATCTTAGTAAACCAAAGCAAATGACATGTGCTCTATGAAAATTTAAACTATTCAAAAGGGTTTCTCAAGAGGTTTAGATGTTAAAGAAGTATCAACTAATGTGTAGAAAACAAAAGAAGGTGAAATTTTTTCCCTTCTCAACTAGATGATGTTTCAAGAATTGAATACAGGTGTCCATGGTGGTAAGATTTAGTGTCCATAAAAAACTTAATATGGAAGGAACAAGCTCATCAAAAACTCAACATGTAAAGCACATACACAACCTACACTTTTCATCGAACCTTTCTACATTTCGCCACATCATTGAACTAATTCTTAATATCAACTAAAGAGGTCCACAAAATATCATTAATTAAATGCACATAAATAATTACATAAGAAGATAAATAAATAATTATAACAAGATTAATCAAAGATTGAGATAGTTATTTCTAAGAATCTCTCACTCATTGAATATCTTTTAAGAGTCAACTAAAATAACAAGATATCAATTATTAGGGTCCATGAGGCCTATCAACTCTAAATGCCACCTGAACTTGTGTATGCTCAAAGGCTTTTTCAATGTAGTTGTACAATATTCACGTAAGTGTCAACTTTCTCCAATTTTACATGTCTATCTCTACCATGTCTCATGTGAGAAAAATGGTATTGGATGTCCATGTGTTTTTCTTTCTTATGGAAGATTGGATTCTTTTTCAAATTTATGACACTCTAGCTATTACAATAGATACTTATATGTTTTCAAACCTAGGATTAAGATTACTTTCCATTATGGACCTAAGCACTATTATGGTTACTCGGCTAGGGATCAAGTGTTAGGTTTAAGATTTGAAGTTACAATTAGAGTTAGGGTTTAACATATAGGATTAAGTTTATTAATGATTGGGGTTAGATTTCTCAATTTTAATTATATAATTTGGTTAAAATTTTAATTAGTGTTAGGGTTAGGCTTAGAATTATGGTGAGAGTGAGATTTTACATCAAGGTTAATACTATGTTTACGTTTAGTGTGTAGTTTTTTTTAAAAGATATGATCGTCAAATTATTGAAAATTTTATTGTAAAATTTATCTAACTAAATAATAAAATGATAACTAGATATGATGGTCTAGATAATTCGGAGTAGGGGATTTAAAATTACATTTGATTTGGACCCTGAAACATTAAGTTTATTAAAAATCACAAATAGAATTTAAGAGCTCGTCTAAGTTTTAATGTCATAATTAGGGCTAAGGTTGTGTTAAGGGTAAATGGTTATGTATGATTTTTTAGGATTAGAGATTTAGTTAATGTTAGGATTAAAGAGTTGAGCTTATGATTAGAGTTACATGCATCTAGGGTTTAGAGGTAAGGGAGCACATTAAATACTTTTTTTTATGTTTAGGGTTTAGATTAAATTATTGTACAGTTATGGTTAGGTTGCTTGGTTACACTGAGGAATATTGTTAGTTTTACTTTATTTGTTATATGGTTTACAAACTAATTTATAATTAATTACTATTTAGTTGAAATAAATATAAAATGTCAATGTAATTTTACATGTTTAAACAATCTAATTTACATCTATCTAATCATTCTTGACATTGTATTTTTTTATTAAATACATTGAAACATCTAAAGATAAAACTATTAACAATGGAAATTTACAATTTTACATATTAAAAGTGAAAAAAATACAATAAATCGATAGAATTATAAAGTGTAAAACTGAGAACAATTGAAAAAGAGAAATAGGAGATCTATAGAAATTTGAAAATGGGATCCTATTTCTATGCTAAAATTGGGCTCCCATTTTGCACTGAGTAAAAATGGTAAAAAAGCAGGTCTTGTAGGTTTCTCAAAATCGAGTACCTATTTCTAAAATGGGGTACCCGATTTTAAACAAATCAGGTACCCAATTTTTAAAAAGCACTTTGGGCACCCGATCCTATTCAAAAATTGGGTAACTAATTGTTTGAATATGGATTGGATGCCTAAACCGTAATAGGTACCCAAATTGTTAAAATTGGGTACCCATTTCTGGAAAGGTCTCGTTCTGTGGAATTGATTTCCACAAAATTATGACCCAAGTTTGTGCTCTTACCCTATTATAGACACATATAAGAAGACCTCATATCCAAAGCAATGCATGTGTATCACTCCACTAATCTAACGAACCAAACAAATGCTCCAAGAAAACAACAAGCAAACCAATACAAGATAGATGTCTTATGCAAACCCTAAGGTTAGATCTCAAAATCTGATTTTTAGAAGTAATATAACAAGCAAATAACCAAAAAATAAAGACTCACATCATGCATTGAAACATGTGAAAATTAAATGCAAGTGAATCATTAAGTGCCCTTTTTTATTTTGATTTTTGACCTAGTCAACAAGATTGGACTTATATGTCATGAATTCAGATCCAAAACCTTAAATATAGAAAAGAGACCCCTATTAAAAAATAGAAACCTTTCCAAAATTTTCATAATTTAAAAAATATATATTATCATTTATGCCGTAGGGACTCATTTTACCAAAACATACCAGTTTTTATAAATCAAGTGTTTGAGCCCTCATATGAGCTTTAAACTCAAAACCCAAAGAAATAGCCCATGTAGAATTTAGAGACCTTTCAAAAAATGTAAACTCTTTCAAAAAATTGCCAATTTGCACCTAAATATGATTTTTCATTAAAAATAAAGAAAAAATTATTTTTGAAAAATATGACTTACCTTGGAAAAATCTGAAATTTTAACTAAAGCTTCTTTGATATGTTGCAAACCTATAAAAAATATTTCAAACCAAAAAACCAAGTCATTTGGGAGATTTGATCAGATCTTTAGAATCTAGGGTTTTCCATCTCCAAACAAATTTGCAAAAGGGGGTTAGCTCAAAAAAAAAGCCAAAACTAGCATGTAAAGGTGGGTTGCCCCATGGTGGGTGCCAAAAAATGTGTGCTAAAATGTTGGCACAGTTCTATGAATCATTATATCCAAGATTTCTCAAGAATGAGATCCCAAATGGAAATTCATAGCTCTTTATTCATGGAGTGCAAGGGTTTGTGATGGAGGCCCTCAGTTTAACCTAGTTTGTGCCCATGCAGGTACACCATAAAATGAGAGATTCAAAGATGAAAAGAAAGAGTGTTTGTCTCCATGATCATCAAATATGCATGCAAGCTAATCTAAATGATAACAATGAAAAATGCAAGAAAGAAAATTTAATCTATAAATGGAAATAATAATGCAAGATTAATCTATGAAAGAAAATATGACTCTGAGCTGATATGAAAATGCAAGGATGAAGCATGATGATGGAAGTCATGGATGCATGAGAGAAGAAGACAAGAAGAGAGAAGTTGAAATGAAGCTCCACTGTCCAAACCCTAAGGCTCAAATCCTAATGCTCAAACTCCTCCAAAATTATTCTCCAAACCTACAACATAACAATACTATAGAAGATAACATCTATCCAAATGAGGAGAGGGCTCCTTATATAGTCAATTGTGGAGGTAGGAGGCTTGTCACAACCAATATGGGATAATAAGGCTTGATCTATGTGAGACAAAATTCCACCAATTAGAAAAGAGGAGTATTTAACAAGAAAGTGGAAAGAGGAAATTAAGGAATCCCATTCATAAATATGTGCGTTTAAGTGTAGAGAAAAAGGATTAATTTATTTCCATTTTTATCATAAAGAGAGATTTAAGTGGGAATTTTATTTAATTAAAAGGGAGCAAGTTCTTTTAATTAAATAGGAGCTATTTTATTCAATTAAAAGAGAAGTGTTCTTTTAATTAAATAAGACTTAGAATAAGATGATCAAACCTTAGGAAATATTAAAATGGTTAAATTAATTACAATTTGGTCAAGGAAAATGATTTGAATTGATTTAATAAAATATTGCAATAAATTGATTGAGGAAATTGATAAATTGAAGAATGGGGGCCCATAGCCTAGGTGACCATTTTAGGGTGCATACACCACCTTCATGAGGTTGGCCGTAATTAGTAGAGAATATTAAACTATTATTGAAACTAAGTGAAGCTCAATATTAACCTATAATTGGTTGACAATATTAGCCTATGATTGTATCATAGTTATTCAATGTTTGCTGCCAATTTTTATTTATTAATACAACACACTGTCACAATTGCAATGTCTAGTTGTTGGTCCCACAACATTCAGGCCACAGGTCCATCCCAATTATGATAGACATTGCCAAAAAATTGCCATGTGGCCTATAGCATTTTTGTCGCATAATCATTACAATTGAGATGGTGTATTTGACAGATTTACAACACCCGTGGTTAGTACATTAGCCCAACTTATGAAACTTGTGGCTGTCATAATTGTGGTGATCAAAACTTACAATAATAAAATTTTGATGTCTATGTGATAGGAGTCAATTCCTCTTGATGTTAGTTCGGTGATGGGCGATTGTTGTAATTGTGATGTCCTTCCATCGCAATTTGACCCCAAATGTAGTAGTGGGATATCTTAACTCTTGAGCACATTATGTCAAAGACTTAGCATGCATATTAATAAGGTGAGATATACCATGCAAGATAGAAAATTTAGTGTCATCATTATTAACAAGCTTCTTAAGAGCTTCAATAACAACAAAGATGTCAAGATTCTAATTTTCTTGAGCAAGCCAAGTTTCCAATCTATCAAATTCACTAGAAAGCTTATCAACTTGCAAAGAAGGACCTCTCAAAGCAACATCCCCATCATGAGATGAGTGAGAAGAGTTATGCTCTATGATAGGATTAAGATCATGAGTAAAAATGTGAGAACCATCAAACAAACCCATGAGTCTATGACTTCACCTAACAAGAATGCTAGGACTTTGTGTTATTAAGCTCATACAAAGGAGAGATCGCAAAAGGAAAATCTATTGAGATCTAACCAAAGAAAAGAACACACAATATAAGAGGAAAAGATATGCAAAATAATCTAACACCAAAAATATAGGGGGTTCACATCAAGTTAACCAAAAAATTTTGTGGTGAAATAGAAGCACATTAATAGGTTGTAGGCCTCCTCTTTATAGGGAATTGAGCCATTCAAATATGTGTGTGAGGGAAAGAGGGGAATTTCTAAGTATGATTACACTTATGATCCAAATTAGATTAGCTAATACTCAATGGAAGAAAGGTGCTAATACTAAATTGAGTTGTAAAGAGGAATGCAATACCAAGAAATACACTCTTAGACCCTTCATAGGCTAATGTGAATATGAAATTGAACTAATTTCTTAAGAAATGTAAATATAGATGCTATATGAGTACAATTAGCCCAATTAAAATACAAATCTAGGGTAAAGATGTGAAATGAAATGAAATGTAAAAGACTCACCTTGAAATGCATAGAGGAAGATATGTTTTCTCTTAATAACTTGCAGATATGAATCTTTTATGAATTTCCACCCGCAAATCCTGGAACAAAATGACAAAAGGAATAAAACCTAGAAATCTCCCTAGAATCAGAGATTTAAAAAATATGGTGACATGGAAGGATGTCCTACAACCAACTTGACATAGTATGTGGCTCGAAAACTGATGACTTCATAAAGCTTGTGAACTGTAGGTTGTAGATTTGCAATTCTTTTCATTCCCACCCTGGAAATCACCACAAAAAGAGAGGTTTGTGGGTTGGAATTTGATGAGGGCTTACCTTGGTTAAGCCTAGGTTAAGGAATTAACTATAAATGAGAAACATAAAAGTAACAAACTATAAAGAATAAGATAAATGTTGGGACTCACTTTTCCCACGTGTATGTCATGTGTATGTAATGCAAATCTTAAATTATGAATGAAGGATATCTCCACACTTTGCAATGGATCTTCATAACTTTGTCATGGTTCCCTGGATATGGATACACATTAATGAAAAGGATGAATGCTTCAATTCATATCCCCTCCCTTGATGACCATCAAAATGCTAGATCTTAAAGAGGAAATGCTCACAAAAGATTCTCCACTTCAATAAAATATCCTTTCTTGAATGCTTGAAAAATGTTTGAATGTTTTAACTCCTTGAATGCAAAAGGCTGAAAATATTCACTAGAGGGAAGAGCTTGAGTGCATGAACAATAATTGAGATGAGATATGAAAAATGAAGCCTCCAAATCTCCTTATATATGAGTTTTCCAGTAGGAAAACATTACAAGCCAACTGGGTAATGATCATTAACTAATTAAACCCCTAAGGACTTTTGGGCCTTGAGATCTAAAACTATCAGGGACTAGATCGACCTAGATCAACCTAGTTCAAGACAATGTTGACTTGGGTCAACCTAGTCTAGGACAATGTTGACCTAGGTTGACCTAGTTCAAGACTATGTCGGCCTAGGAAGACCAAGTCAATGTGTGTCGACCTGGTCCATGAGGATAGGTCCTGGTGCTAGAGAGAGCCAAAGAAGTACCAAAGAGATAAGTTGGAAAGGTGGAAGAAAGAAGAGGAAAATGAGGAAAAGAAGAGTGAGCATGAACATATCCATGGTTCGAAGAGGGAATCATGAAGAGGAGGGAGCTCAGTTGTCTTAAAAGGAAAGTACATCCATTTTAAGATGGTATAATATGTAGGTTACAATTTTGACAAAAAGAAATTGTAGATTTATGGAGGATAGACTAAGACACATGTTTCCATATTTTGAACTGGTGAAAAAAACTAGTCAAGAGAGTGTCACTCTAATGATTGAAACGTTTTTGGTGAAATTTTGAGAGAATGATCCACAAAGCATCATGATCTATAATGTACACATTAAAGTTATTGAAATAATTTTAGGTGTAGAGTGCCTCGCTCTCTAAACTAGCTAGCATTTTTACATCTAGACTTCAATGACAATGTCATTTTTGCATACCCTTTCTAAATCTAGACTCAAATTTTGCATCATAGTTTGGTATCATTATGTTAAGGCTAAATATTATTAATTTCATGTCATTTTACCTATTTCTTACATCATTTAAATTATCTTATCATATCCAATGACATCAATCACAAAGAGAACAATTAATTAAAAAAGAAATCTCTTCTAAAAGACTATTATTAGACATAATTATTACTCTCCAATGAAATTGAGAGGGGTTAGAAATGATTCCTATTTTACATATTTAGACTACTGAACATTGTTTTAGTTTTTTATAATATTTAATTATTGTATTCTATAATTATTTATTTTATTTATGTATTCATATAAATCTAGTGTGTGTTTTTTTGTTGTAACTTCTCCTCAAGGAGACAAATATAATCATCAATACCATCTTTAATGTCATGGTTAACTCTATTTATGTGTAACATTGATTATGTTTGTACATTAACTATAGTATATCATTGTTCTACTCATTAGATTAGGGTTCATTGTAAAATGAGAGGGCACATGATAAATTTGACATGTGATTTCCACTTAAAATAATGTATTGCCCATTGTAAAGTAGTACAACATTTGAATTGTTCTCTATAATGATCAAATCTTAATTCATTACCTTAAATAAAATTTATTTATCAATGTAATTTAAACAATTATTTCAAACAATTTATAAAGGTGTCATATTTACTTTTAAAACAATATATTTTGATTTATGTCAAACATTTTTAAAATGTAGTTGAAAAATATATTATTTTTATAGAACAACATGATATTGACAATAAATACCATACAAGCTCATAGCATGATGGTAATTAATTATAAAAGAGAAGTATTATCTATCAACAATTGAAGATCACTTTCAATATGAATTAAAAATTGAACAACTAGAATTAAAATCACTCCAAAACCAAGTATTGATTTTGATGATAGATTAGAATGTATGACCAAAACATTGATATAAAGAAATATACATGCAAAGAAATATTTGCAATCCAAACCAGAAACATCACTAGAAACCAATTTTAGTTTTAAAAATTCATTTTAAAAGTGGTTATAAGACCTTGAATATAAGATTTATAATATATTATGGACAAAAATCAACAAATTAATACAAAATAAGAAATGCTCTTGGTTTCCCACAAACTCAGTAGGGAAAGAGTTATGGCCCTGTAGCTGTGGTAAGAAGCCTCTATTATTCCTCGGCATCCAAAAGAATCAAATAAATTTAGTCTCCAATGGGAAATATCTCTAAATGAATAGTTTCTTATACCTCAAATATAGACAATGGCCAATATTTAGCAGATGTTGTTTTAGGTGAAGCCGTCAAGATGAATGGTGAGAAGCGCTTTAACGGGTCTATGATCCGACGCCTTTATATGGTCGATAGAGTCGTAGTCTTGCACCTCGGCTTTCACATTTGTTGCACGATTTACCTTATACAGTATTCTATCAGTCCACGACGGAACTCTTTCCTGCAATAAAACAAGAAGAAATAAATTTAAATAATGATGTTTTATTCTAAACTGATTATCTATTCAATTTCATTTGTAACACTATTTTTTAGAACTCATGTTTATCCATCTAGATAAAATGGATACAACACCTTAGCACTGGTATCATAATTGTCAGTTCCGATATCATATTTGTAGGTGGGTCTGAAAGAAAGTGGGCCTTCACAAAATCCATGGAATATCTCTCCTCTTTCTGCTTCTCTAGAAAGTTGATCTTTGGCTCTCAGGAGCTGTATAAACATTCGAACATACAAACTTATAAACTGGTTGATGTTAAAAAAAAGAAAAAAACTGATTAATTAGTTGTGGACATGCATAGAGGGAATTGTTAATGATATAGGTTACCTTTTGGAGGTTTTGATTAATGAGAAAACTGACTGATTTTCTGCTGCCTTCGATTCTGTAGTTGAGATCACCAAGCCAAATCACTACATCGGACTGAGCAACCGCAGGAGATAAAGCAGTTATATCATAGTCTGGAGTTTTCCAGGCAGGAGAAAGACTGTTAATTCGGTTTGGACTTCTCTTTGCTTTGTTGAAAATGGTTTGGCAAATCCGCTGGTACTGAACATTTCGCTCCAGGACGTTGTTCTCGTGAGCTGCGCCAAAATGAAATAAAATGAGCAAATTGTGTTATAAACAACATGGATGCAGCTGTAGGAGCAATTATAGCAAAGTTATCTAGTTCAAATTATGGTTTAAAATTCTAGAAATGCACATTTTTTAATTGGCATTGTATTTGAATTTCGAACGGCTATGGATATGAGCAGTCGTTATAGATTACGTCATGTCTCGTAAGATCTTAAACAGTATATCAAATTCTAATGAGTGATGTGATATTTTTTCGAGTACAAAGATTAACTTAAAAAGAATCATTTGATATTGACAATGGAATACTTCTTTTTTCAACCATTTACTTTTGACCATAATAAAATTTGTACAAATGATCTGAAATGCTCATGTATAAATAATACACTATGAATATCAATATAGAAGTAGGCAAGTGGAGAGCTAGTGACCTTGGTGAAAGGACCTATTAGTTGAATAAGTTATTTTTCTTCATTTACAGTATTTTATATTTATAAAATTTTACTAATTTTTCTTGATCTAAAAAGCAGCAAATCATGTGATACTACATCAACACACTGATAAAACATGACTTAATGTAGAAATATTAGTCTCGCTTTTTACAGATCTTTATGAACACCTTAACAAATGTGAGATTGAAATCATAAGAATAACCCTACTACAATCTATATTGCATTCAGGTGAGAAACAACAATTAACTATTCATAAAAAAACAGTCAGACTACAAGAATAGTGTCAGCCATATATTGACGAAGTTTAAAAAACACTCTCGAAAAAACCATCATTTATCCATCATTTTCTTTTTCTTCTTCCTCTCAACACTTTTAGCCCCAAAAGTTATCTAATAAATTTGAACTTTCGAAAAGTGAATGGACGGTGGTTAAACTTAGACAATTCTGCCATTGAGGACTTTTCTTCTCTGGCATTGACTTTTAAACTTGAGATTGAGTTGGAATCCAATGCATGGAAGGTTAACGTAGAATATTTGGTGTTCATAGACTATATTGAGTGGTACAACTGTATGCACAATCTTATAGATAGGATAGAATAGCAGTCACTCCAAATTTTCCTGCCGACCAAATGTGAGCCCCAGAATCAACAGTGGCATATTCGTCATCATGGTTGGCGATAGGTGCGTTTGGTCGGGGGAAACGGTCAATTTTACCAACGCATAAATAAGGCAACACCATATGCAAATAACTTGTGGTTCACATTATAGCTTTAAGCTTTTACAGGTATCTCTAACGGTTGGATGACTGGTGTGACAATTGAATTTGGGTTGATATCCTGATATCATATAAAAATAAGTTGTTACACCAAATTCTGCAGTTGCAGATGTTAGTGTACATTCAAATCGGTGTTTAATCTATACGTAGAGTAGTTTTTAATTAATAAGCAGGAGATAATTTCCACAGCAATTCACATGGATCAATGAGTTTGACTCAAAAAATCACACAGCTAAATCATGATAGCAATATCACAATTTGACTTGCTGTGGAAATTATCTCCTACTTATCAATTGATGAGCTTAAGGAGCTTTCTAATGAATGGTTCATAAGACACAACACTTGGTGAAGGTTTTGCAAATGGGGTTGCAAGCTTTGGGTTTAACCATGGAGGAAACTCCGTAGTTAAGCCCGCTCAGGCTGGAGTAGTACTGGGATGGGTGACCTCCCAAAACATCCCGATGCTTCACCCCTGTGAGCATCACCTAGATCCAATGAGTGCTAAGTGTTCCATTTATTCTCATGAGAGATGGATTCATGTTCGACTCAAAAATCACACAGTTAAATCTTGATAGCAATATCACAGTTGTTAATTAATGAACAGATCAATTGAAAATAATATAGCAATTGGTTCAAGAATTTTAAAGCAATAATATATATATATAGTTGTTAATATTGATAAGTAGGAGATATTTTCTATGGTATTTTCGTTATTATCAGGATTCAATTATGTAATTTTTCAGTTGAATTTATTAGTCTATGCTTCATACATAGTAGTAGCTCACTAAAAAGAATGAATGGTATACTTAGTACTTATCTCATCCAAGTGATGTTTGCATAAGTGAAGCATAAGACCTTCAATGCTTAAGTGACTTGAATTAGAGTAGTACTCAGATAGGTGACCTCCTCAAAAGGTCTATTGCATCACTTCTGTGAGAATGCATCATCTAAGATACAATAAATGTCAAGTGCAACATTCATTCTCACAAGAATTGAGTTACTGTAAACCACTACTCATATAATATGTGTCAAATTTAAGAATGCATAGTTGAATTCTAATAACAATATCATAAACTAAAAATATATTACTAAAATTGTGATTTTATTTTTATATAATTCCTCCAATTTATTTACAAAAATTAACAAGTTATTGAGAGAACATCCTGAAAAAAACAAAAAGTCAGTGATATAAGATGTAAAATATAACTTCTTGAATGCTCAACAATGTACTGCTGTTGGACAGAGGGCAGAAAGTATTTACTTACGAGATAGATGACATGAAATCAAAAGTAAGGAAGTATCTCTGTATTTGAAAGCTATTCCCACCGCCCCCTTGTGTCGTCTTACAACGCCTCCCAATCCTCCTAATGCAACCTTGTCAATTCTAACATCTGCACATTCTCTCACCACAAGAAACAATTTAGGATTGGCCCATATGCAAACCTAATCTACTCTTGTTTTACTAGTGGACTTGAAAAAAATCACGAGATTCACCTTTTATAACAGGCTGTATAACATTCCTTGCAAATAGGAATAGCTGCAAAGAGACCATGATAGAAGCAGCAACCAAGCTGCATCAAATTAAAGAAAAAAATAATCACTAGGCAATGATTTGATTAGATAATGAGACTATTTTAATGGAATCTATTGTTTGTGGATGACTCTTTTTAGTTTGCACAACTCATAACATCAGTTCTATGTAACACATTACTAGTTATGTAATTTACATAGGAGGGAAGCTTTGCAGAGTGCACTGTAGATTATAGACCTTCCATTGGCTTAATCACAGTTGAGTTTAAATTAGTTCAGGAATTGGGAAACCGACCTGTAGTTTCCTCCCAATGCATTGAGAATCAGAGCACTGGCATTACAGTTGGGAACTTCTTGCAATCCTACAACATACAAGTCAAAGCTTTCTCCTCTCCCACCAACAAGCTTATGAAGCTCATGGCAAGCAACCTACAGAATAGAACAACCATACAATTATTACATGAGTATCAAATTAATGATAAAGCAGCTCTCTTCATTTTTATTATCCTATGGTCATATAGTTTTCCCTGTTATGAAACTTTGGTCTAGCAGTAAGATGAACAAATCAGAGGGAAAAGATGCCCTAGGTTCAAAATCATATGTAATGAAATTTCACACTTGGGCTTGAGTCTACCAAGTTGAATAGGATAAAGCAAACAAGTGAACCAGTTATAGTGTAAAAGAGGTAAGTTTTAAATTGAATAATCTTGGGTCTAAAGAGGAACGCTGTCGAAGCCTTGAAATGAAGGTTCTATGAAGAGTAAGTAGATTTCCACAATTCATGAAATCAATATCCAGACAGAGCAAAGTCGTGCAGGTTTACAAAACAGCCCCATGAATGCAATTCTTAAGCACCTAAAAGTCAGAATGTTTCAACATACTAGATAAACACAAATATGTGATGGTAAATCAAATATCAAACATAAAGGAGAAAAGGGTGAAATTCTCATTATCAAAGCTAAGAACAACCGAAAAAAGGACGTACTTTTTTCATTTTGGGAGCTTACATATCAGATGTTTGTAATCTATAATTGCATTTTGAAGAAACTCAAACACCATACCTTCCCATTCATATTCCAGGTGACAACGTGCACGCAGAGATCTGAGACATTGGCAGCAGCATTCTTAGATAACCTGCAAACCTTTCTTTCAGTTCTTCTTATTCCCCGACTGCAAATCTTCTCCTGCTCACTAAGACTCCTTTCCAAAAAGAAGAGCACATCCTTCCTTGCGAGTCCATGAAATGCCGCCTGATCAGAGCCATTCAAACCATCAATCTTCAACCTCACCTCCTCCATCTCTGGATCCTTCTCCACTTCCAGTCTAGGTCTCTGCTTTGACACCTCACAACTTATTTCTCCCGCATAAACAAATTCACTTGTGCGGGGTCTTTTTCTCTTCTTCGAAACCCCCTTCTCCTTAACAGTTTTGGAATGCCGGTACATTATGCAATTCCCCATTCTTCCAAACATCATCTAGCAAAACCCTACAGATTTCCTCAACCTTCAAAATACTCATGTCATGTATCATAGCTTCTTTCAAGAACACCCACCTTGAATCAGGCAGGGCAATCGATCCAATCCAGAGCACATATGTCCTAATGTCTAATTAGGGCCAGATTGAACACGTTTCGATAAACAAATGTTAAATCCAACTAATGTTGATTTAACAACAAACGGACTACTTAGAGTCCGCCATTGTTGAAACCTCCAAACCAGGCCTAACAGACTGTACCATTAAAGAATGAATTCACCAAGTAAAAAACACAACTTTATTCTACAGCAATGTCTATTTCTATAGACCCAAAACCGCAATCAATCAACCAGAGCAACAACTCCTAGTTTCATGTCACTGTTGTTGATAAGCAAAGAAAACCAAAAAAAAAACAGAGTTTCTTGCAGAGTAGGCAAGTTAGTTAATCCCCAAAATGAGTTGGAATACAAAAACAGCATTCTTTATCTGTCAAAAAGAGGGTAGCTTGTAAAGGAGGAGGCCCGAAAAGTCATGGATCAAAGCAAAGAAAGCGCATAAAAAGTTCTGGTGCATCGATTTCTTGAAAAACCAGCTATGCGGGATGAATTAAAGAGTAAAAATATTGGGGTGGGCTTGAAAAATGTGTGGAATGGAATAAATATTGAATTCATATAATTTGGCGGTGTCGTCGTTGGGAAGTGTCCGTTTTGTTTGAATCGAGTCCTCACGTGGGCCGCGTACGCGGATTCATCTCTATCATTATAAATACATAGCCGTTGGGAATAGAGAGGGCCTTTTTGACCTAAGAATATGCTGATTGGCGCCACGTAGGCAGCAGGATCTTCGATCTATTTGGATGGTTAGGTTTTGTTTTGTTCGGGAACGGACGAAAAAAGGGCGTGTTCTACGGGGTGGTCTTATTTGACTTCACGGCTTTTTTTTTCAAACGGGTTCGTTTGTGGGTCCCATTTTGCGGTTGGGAACGGGACAATTAAACCTTAGCCTCGGCGGTTGCTTCAATATTTTTGTTTTTTGATAATTACACCAAATCAGCACCCATGATACGAATGTTTTGTTTATTGTGTTTGAACCAAGGAATTGAGGTCTTCTATGCGTTGGGGATGTGGACATAGGAAGGGAGAAAGAAAGAGGGGAGAACTCTACTTTTTGGAAAGAGCGAGTTCTTTGTTATTTTGGGTGTAATCTTGAAAGTCATGTTTTGATATATTAATTTTTAAAGTTTAAAATTGTTTAATTTTGTCTTTTGGAGTTGGATTGTAGTTGTAGTTGTTTATTTAATTTTATAAATTCAAATGTTCATTTTCCCAAAGTGCGTAGTTCTAGCATATAATGTTTTGTGGGCATTTAGAAGATATTGTATTGGCTAAAGTTGTATATTTAAAGAGATCGTCATGATGTATCTCCACCTTATGATCACAAATTTGAAAGATCATAAAATAGGAGATAAAGCAATGTATGTTGACGAGTTGGTATTGAACATCAATAATTTAAGATATATTTTATATTTTATTTTGTTTTAATGATTTAGGTTATTTTATGTAGAAATTCTAATTGAATAATTATAGTATATGTTTTATTTCTCATCTAGAAATTCATATTTTGACATTTTATTTTTTTCTTCTAAAAATTATTTATATATATTTTTCTCTCATTTATATATTTTTTCTCTTCGAAGTTTAAGTGTGGTGGTTTTTTAATTTTTCAAACTTAAGATTTATATTTTTTGAAATTAATAATTTTAGGACATGGTTGTTATTTGTTTGCTTGTACATAAAAGATTTTAATGATGTATTTAAAGTTGTCTATTGAAGATTGTCATCATAAGACATTTTCATATCATAACTGTAATCACCTAAAAATGGTCATCTAGACTATTAGCCCCCTTCTCAGCATTTTGGCTAAATTAATTTAATCATTTACCTAGACCAAATTGCTAATAATCAATTTATTTGATTATAACCTATAGTTTGACTATGCTATCCTAAGTTCATTATTTGATTAAAAGAACATGTCCCCTTTTAATTAAATAAAACACCCCATTCTTCTAACCCATTTAAAATGCACACATAAAGTCCTTTTTCTATTTTAAAATTAAAAGAAAAGGCTTGTGAGACTTTTGTCTTATATGACAAGTCAACTTATATTCTATTGGTTGACTTGTGTGTGCACATGGATCACACCTATTTTCGAATTCCACCATTGATCATCCACCATCTTCATCTTGATCTCTACCATCTGTACGACTTTAAAAGGGAGAGAGCTTTCCCCCTCAAAGGATCCATCCATTATTTGAATATTGTTATGTTGTAGGTTTTCTAACAGGTTTCTTTGGAGCTTTGTGGAGAACTTCTCTTTCTTGCCTACATTCTCTCATCCATGGCATTCTAGCTTAGCTTAGCTTTCATTTTTACATGTAGCTTAAATAATATAGTCTAATAGTTGGATTGTAACACTCTCATCCATGCTTAGAATAGCTGCATTTTGCATTCTCATCTTAGCTTAGTTTCCATACTTGCATTGCATTCTTGAGGAACTCCTTGAGACATTTGCACTCTTGCTCTTGTCTCAAAGAACCTCCCGTTGCATGGTTTACTAGCAAGAAGCACATTTCTAAAGCTTGGCTGAGAGCCTTCATGCTTGAATACTAGCTTCTTGCACTCCGTGGATAGGGAGCTCTAAGCCGGCATTCGAACATTTCAAACTCATGGAATCATTTGGATAGAAGGGTTTAGAGTGTGACACAATTCGAGTGTACATTTTTGGCACCCACCGTGGTCGGATCACAGCAATGTGCTCCCAAGCCTAGACTTGCGCTAACACTGCTTCGCATGCCCATGACCCACCCTCATGGTATACTATCTCATGAAGCTCGTGGTACATTTCTGCCAGTATAGCAGGTCCCCATGTCATCTTACGTGGTCGGGAGATCAGATCATATACTAGTCGACCCCATCCTAGTGGAAAGCCCTTCTGGCCTCGGTCTGTCACCAAGGCTTGGGCTACCAAAGAGCATAACAAGCTGGGCAAAGGATAATCATATCTGTACTCAGTCATCAATCTCTCCCAACTCAAGTGACGGTCCAGAATGGTCACATCCTGGAAAAGCTCCTGCACTCACGCTCGCCCCTCTGTCGGGGTTGTATCATAGTACACCTGTGCCATCACCAAACTTAACATTAGTAAACCTGGCATCCAACATCGAAATGGCTAAATCAACAAACTACTAACCAATTAACTTATTGGCTCGTCATGGCATGACACTCGCAAAATGCGATATACGTCCTCTAAGGTAATTGATGCCTCGTCGGTCGGTAAGTGAAAGGTGTTATGCTCGCTATGCCACCTCTCTGCCAGTGTAGATAGCAAACCGCGATTTGCCCGAATATGGGGCATTCGTACAACCCAATGCAAGCCCACAACCACTAGCGCAGTCTGCTCCTCATCACTCAAATGCTCCACAACATGCAAACCAACCACCCTGGGAGCTCTAATCTGTAATGCCGGGAATACCTCCTGTTCAGGTAAAACAAGCAATCATCAGTAATAGTCACATGACGAAAACAAGCATTAAGAAAAACAACAAAACTAGTCGTGCGACACTTTTTACATAAAGAGTGCGACACATTTTTGAAACAGTGTCGCGCGACATTGTTTACAGAAGGAGTACGACATTTTTATTTCGCCGCATTGTGCGACATTTGGGTATGGCCAGCGCAACACATTTTTCTGAACGGTGCGATAGATTTTTTGGAAAAAAGTGTCGCGCGACATTTTTTTCGAGCTCAGGTGATACTTTAAAAGTATCGCGTGACTTTTTTTTCAAAAAACTTAAAAACGTGTGAAAAAGCTCACAAAAAGCTCAAAATAGCGACAAAAAGGTAGTTACTTACAGGCGCCTCATATCGCTCTGGCCAGTTGTGCAACCGGTTGCACTCGAAACGGTGTCGATGAAGAGGAATGTTCGCCTAAGCCATGATGCTACGTGCACTACACAAAATCTCTCAAAATCACAAAAAGACAAATGAATAGTGAAAATGACACTTGGACCCCTTTTATAGCCTCCAACCTCATTTTGACCTAATTTTCAAACTCCTTGGAATTGCGCAAAAATTGCACCCCTAGCTAATTTCGACATCCTGAATCCATTTTCGAGATCGAAATCGAAATCCGAGTTCATCTTGAAGGTCAAAATTGTATTTTAAAATTTTACCTTCTTCTGAGCAGTTAGCTGACCGTTTGAGGTCTAATCTTTGAATCATCGCTGGGGCATCTTCATTTCTTCATGACTTCATCATTTCTATGCTTCATATCTACTTCTATTCACCTTTTCACATCTAAATCCTCTTTCTACTCAATTTGACCTATTTTTTATGATTTATCTTTCGCGATCAACTTTGGTCAAACTGGGGCATTTTATCAGTTTCTTATAGTCATTCTTGGGTTCTAATCATTTATCTATCATATCATAAATTGCTATATCTCAATTTTTCTCATGTCTAGCTACTTTCTGCTTCCTCTTACCTCATTTCGATTTTGATCCCGAGGGGGCAGAAATACTCTATTGCTAATTGTTACAGCTATCTATTTCTTAGGAGCATTTGTTTGACCTTATCACTTGCTCTCGATATATTCACTTTGCTAGATGTTAGAATTCTTTTCGGATCCTAACATCATCTTCCTAATGTTCAGTACTACCGCTATCAGGCTATGCATTCAGGACTTGCTATCTATTTCTGCATTTCATTCTTTGGAATCAGATATCTATATCTATCATCGCCTACTTGGCTTCGATTTTCTTTGACATAATGTGTTCCCAGATCGATCACGCATTAGTCAAAGAGGGGCAAATGTAATCACCTAAAAATGGTCATCTAGACTATTAGCCCCCTTCTCAACATTTTGGCTAAATTAATTTAATCATTTACCTAGACCAAATTGCTAATAATCAATTTATTTGATTATAACCTATAGTTTGACTATGCTATCCTAAGTTCATTAATTGATTAAAAGAACATGTCCCCTTTTAATTAAATAAAACACCCCATTCTTCTAACCCATTTGAAGTGCACACATAAAGTCCTTTTTCTATTTTACAATTAAAAGAAAAGGCTTGTGAGACTTTTGTCTTATATGACAAGTCAACTTATATTCTATTGGTTGACATGTGTGTGCACATGGATCACACCTATTTTTGAATTCCACCATTGATCATCCACCATCTTCATCTTGATCTCTACCATTCATATGACTTTAAAAGGAAGAGAGCTTTCCCCCTCAAAGGATCCATCCATTATTTGAATATTGTTATGCTGTAGGTTTTCTAACAAGTTTCTTTGGAGCTTTGTGGAGAACTTCTCTTTCTTGTCTACATTCTCTCATCCATGGCATTCTAGCTTAGCTTAGCTTTCATTTTTACATGTAGCTTAAATAATATAGTCTAATAGTTGGATTGTAACACTCTCATCCATGCTTAGAATAGCTTCATTTTGCATTCTCATCTTAGCTTTGTTTCCATACTTGCATTGCATTCTTGAGGAACTCCTTGAGACATTTGCACTCTTGCTCTTGTCTCAAAGAACCTCTCGTTGCATGGTTTACTAGCAAGAAGCACATTTCTAAAGCTTGGCTGAGAGCCTTCATGCTTGAATACTAGCTTCTTGCACTCCGTGGATAGGGAGCTCTAAGCTGACATTCGAACATTCTGAACTCATGGAATCATTTGGATAGAAGGGTTTAGAGTGTGACACAATTCGAGTGTACAATAACCACATAGGTGGAAGATCACATTAGATTATCTCCTTTCACAGGAATCAAGTGATGTTAGTCATCAATTGACATTGACAATTTATAATCAAAGATGAATTTCATTTTTTAAAATTTAACATTTCAAGGTTATTTTTGTTGGACTTAGGCAATCACACTAGCATGATGACCCAAAAATGATGATGACCAACACTTAGCATCATAAAGACTTTGGGTATTTTCATTGATTGACAATCGATTGGTTGAGCATGGAGAGGTTGCAAAATAGTGCAACCATTGATAGAATGGTGTACACATTAACAAGCATAAAATGACTCAACCAAAGTCATGATAAGAAAACAAGCAAAGTGATTAGTGAATCAAGGAACATGCATGAAGAGTAAATCAAGGATATGGTAGGAGGAAAGGATAGATAGAGAGTGATGTGAAATACATGCATGATGTAACCACTAAAGGATGCAAGGACACGAGTCTAGATGTAGACTCATAGGAAGAAAATTAGGCCTACATAAATAGGCACCAATGTATATGTAGTCATAGACATTATGTGACTAGCTCTTCTATACAATTTAAATTTTGAATTGATTGACTTCGAGTAGGATTCGTTTTAGGGGGTTTTGGTGCCTAGATGAAAAAGAATTTATATATTATATAAACTTCACTTTTGAGAAATGTGTGTGTGTGTGTGTGTGTGTGTGTGTGTGTGTGTGTGTGTGTTGTTATTGAAGAGTGTTGATGTTGGAAAGAGAGAAAATATTATTAGAATGGTAGGTTAAAGAGTCAAATCATAGATTGGTGCATAAGCACAATGAAGTAGAGTTGAACTAGACCAGATCATAAGAGAAATCCATAACAAACAAGGAAGTTCAAGAGAATATGCATTGTATTCATATAAGTTCTACAAGGAAAGGTGCATTCCACACTTTAGATATAAACCTTTGTTTATTTCCTATCATTGCAACTATTTTAAGCCTTTAAGGGGGAAGACTTGAATGTTCAAGTCTTTATAAATCTTCTAGCAAGGTGTCTCTCAAAAATAGATTTATAAATCCTCCAACAAGGTAGCTCGTTTATACCAAAAAGATGGTACACTTCTATAGACCATTATACTTGAGAATACCCATTATGAAGAGCATCTCAAGAGGAAACCTACAACTTCTTATCTATAAAATGAAAGAGCTATGAGATGGTGTCTCTCAAATGAACCTAGCTTGAAGAAACCCTTGCAAGGTGTGATATAGAATGGAAGATTCAAAGAGTAGAGGCAAGAATGCCATTGTCCAAGAATCAAGATGAATGTAATGCAAATGCAAGTTATTTTAAATGAAACGCAAGAGCTAAGAAAGAGAGTTACAAACTTACAAGATCCTCCCAATTAAACTATGTGAGCTAATCGACAACATAAAGGAAACTAGGATATAAAAAATGTCATAATGCAAGTACAATGAAGACTAGATAAGACTAAAAGAATGCTCCAAGTGCCCCAAAAGCTATAAGAAAACCTACAACATAGCATTACCATAAACTCTAGAATGATATGAGAGAGTGAGGAGAGATCCTCCTTTTAAAGAGAAATGGACGATAAAGATTAAGAGGCAAAATCAAGGGTGGAGAATGAACCTTGAGTGATCCATGTGCACAATAATATTACCTAAGTAAGATCAACTATCAGCTTTAAAAAGAAAAAGATGTGTGGAGAAAAATAAAGATTCTACTCACCTTGGAAAGTGTGCAACTTGTATTAGACAGAAATGTAATTTTCTTATATTTTTAAAATAGGAATAATGCTTTTTCATGTGCACACTTAGGATAAAGGGGCTTTGGGGATTTTTATTTAATTAAAAGGGAGCAAGCTCTTTCAATTAAATAATAGACTTTAGATAAGGTGGTCAAACCATAGGTTATAATCAAATAAATAGAAAGGTGATGATATGATCAAGAATAAGCAATAGATAAATTAAGCAAAAATGCTAGAAAGGGGGCCCATAGTCTAGATGACTATTTTTAGGTGATTACGACCCCAACAAGAACTTGTAATCCTAACAGATTATATACATTCCTAATAGGATGTGTTCATAGAAAGAATAATTTAGCCTTCAATAGGGCACCCATTTACTTTTAAGGAAATGCTAGTGGGTACATTTCTCCCATCATGGGTTTCATCCCCTAATCGAGAGTTTTTGCATATAAATCTCTTATACCATTGATGTATTCTATTTTATGTGATCTTGTATGGTTGTACTATATTACATTTATCATTATCTTATTGTTGGCATAAGTGTAAAAATTCTAAGGGACTAAACTAATAAAGGTACAGTGTGACCAATTATGATCTCGTTGGACACATTGGTGTCAAGGTCAAGATACAACATCAACAAGTATATAGTCATGATTGCTGAAGATTTATGGGTACATATGTAATATCCTCCCCTGATTTGAACTTTGACTTGTAGAAATTTAACTTAAGGAATATTGTCAAACACTTTGTATGCAAACTCATAAAGCTGATTTCCTCAATAAATTGCTCTCCAATGAGTAGATTTACGAACAACTATGAAGTGACATTAAAATGCATAATACACATCATAACATTTTCACAAACACTTGGCACACATTCAACAGTATATCAAAAATCTGGAAACTCTTTCAATCTACTGATAAAAGGGTGATTTTTAAATGTAGATGTGCACTTACAGCTGCCTTAAAGGCTGCAACAACTATTCAGACTTGTATTCAACAATTATTATGCAAAGTATCAAAATTTGACAGAAGAAACCTGGAATTAGTTGCCATAGTATTTTGTAGATGTAGTCGGCAGCCTTCCAAACTTCTAATCAGCCAAAAAAACAAGTAAACTTGATACCAACACTGTTCACATCGTACTGTAGCAAAATACTGTTCCTGCCGACTGTAGCAAAAATATTGTTCATGCAGCACTATAGCAATAACTAACTTCAGATCTACACCTCAAACCCTTGTAAATTTCTTTATGCGAACGCCCCAAATGAAACCCAGTGTGTTTCCTGAAGTGAAAACACCATTGATCCTCCTGATTGTGTCTTCCAACAGCGAAGAGAATGCTAGCAAAGAGGGATTCCGTCCTCCAAGCCCAATAATCAGATATCCAGCAACATAACATTAATCTTCATCCAAGCATACGAAAAAAAGCTCTTCCATTTCTTTTATAGTGTTCTCACAAGAGCTCAATCCTTGTTTTCTCAATGTGGGATAAAACATAACTCCCTTTATGTACCTTATGTCTCCAATGTGTTATAAAAATAAAGGGAACTCTTTTAATTTAAATATTTCCCACAAACTATAGTCTATGCATTAATAAAGTTAAATATTTAAATTTAACTTTATAAAATGGCTTTATCAATGCATAACAAATCTTATCAATGATAAATAAGTTTTCATGTCAATTTTAAACAATTACCATCGACATACCACTGTGACTAAATGTCCGGCCATGTCCAAGATGACTTACTATAAATAGTAAGTATGCCCAAAGTTGCCTCAGAACCCCTCAAAAAGACCTGCAACTGAAACTGTCTAGGCCAAATGGCCTCTAAGCCCCTTTAATGTCCTAGTTAGCCTACGGGACTATGGGGAAATAGGCTAACAACAACATCATGCTATGAATGCTAGAAAGGGGACATTACAGTCCGCCCTTCCCAAAATTGCTTGTCCTCAAGCAATTTCAGCTCTGGATGCTGCAATATCTGCTCATTTTCCCAAGTAGCATCCTCGACAGGTAGGTTCCTCCACTTCACTAGATACTCCTTGATAGTCCTCCTGCAAAGCACCCTCTCCCTGGAGTCAAGTATGGCCTCAGGAACCAAGATAAGATTTCCCTCATCATCAAGAGGTGGCAATACTACTGAAGGCACCACATTGTGACCCAATGCCTTCTTAAGGCATGACACATGGAACACATTATGCACTTTACTGTTTGCAGGCAACTCCAACTCATAAGCTACTTCACCCACTCTCCTGATTACTTTGAACGGTCCATAGTAGCGTGGTTTCAATTTCTCTGCTCCACTCTTCTTGAGAGAGGACTGTCTATACGGTTGTAACATGAGGTACACCATATCTCCCACCTCAAAAGACCTCTCAACGTTGTGCTGATCAGCATATTGCTTCTGCTAATTTTGTGCTTTTTGCAAATTTTCCTTCAAGGATCGCATAATGTCCTGACACTCCTGCAAAGTATCCTTGGCCTTAGGCACCCTGCTGTCCCCAAATAAAAAATCCAAAAAATTAGGAGCATCATACCCGTACAGTGCCATAAAAGGGGACATTTGAATAGACATATGGAAAGAGGTATTATAGCAGTACTCCCCTAGATGTAGCCACTTCACCGAAGCCTTCTGCTCTGCTGCAATGTAGTTTCGAAGGTACCCCTCAACCCATTTGTTCACTATCTCTGTCTGCCCATCAATTTGGGGGTGGTAGCTGGTACTCGGAGTGAGCTCTATTCCACATAACCTGAACAACTCCTGCCAAAAGTGGCTCATAAATCTGTTGTCTCTGTCACTGACTATGCTCCGTGGTATCCCATGTAGTTTGAATACCTCTCAAAAAAATAGTTCTGCTATTTGTGCTGCTGAATATGTAGATGAAATTGCAAAGAAATGTGCAAATTTTGTCAATCTATCTACCACAAAAAAGATACAATCCCGACCCTGTGCCTTGGGGAGGCCTGTGATAAAATCCATGGAAATGCTCTCCCACTTCTTCTCTGGTATGGGTAGGGGTTGTAGTAAACCACTCAGAAAAGAATTTTCATGTTTGTTCTGCTGACACACAGGGCATTCCCTCACAAACTGAAGCACCTCTGATTTGAGTCCTTTCCAAGTGAAGCGCTCTCTCACCTGCCGATATGTCTTAAAGAATTTGAGATGTCCTGCCATTGGTGAATCATGAAATGCCCTCAAAATCTTCTGCTTCATAGCAGACCCGGGTACTAAATAAATCCTTTCCTTGTAGATGATCAGATCATTTACGACAGTGTATCAACTATCTTGAATAGCTCCCTCAATAATGCTAGATGCCCAACTATCCTTAGCATATTCTGCCAAGATCATCTCTCTCCAATCATCCATGACTATCCCAACAGCAAGCAAATGAGGCCTTCTAGATAAAGCATCTGCAACAATATTTTTCTTCCCTTTGACATAGGCTATGTCGAAATCATAGGCTTGTAATTTACTCACCCATTTTTGTTGCCTTTCATTAAGGTCCTTCTGTCCAAGGAAATGTTTCAAGCTATTATGATCTGTTTTTACTGTGAACTGGCTTCCCACTAAGTATTGCCTGAACTTAGCTAGCGCGTACATGATTGCTAGCATCTCTTTGTCGTAGATGTTGTAGGTTCTCTCCACACCTCATAATTTTCTACTCTCATATGCGATGGGATGTTTGTCTTGCATGAGAACAGCTCCTATGCCCTCTCCCGAGGCATCACACTGCAGCTCAAAGGGCCTGGTGAAATCTAGAATGGCTAAAATAGGACATGTACTCATCAGCTCCTTAAACCTGTCAAAACAATCCTGAGCCCTCTTTGACCACTTGAAACTATCTTTCCGTGTCAAATCTTTAAGTGGTGCTGCTATCTATGAAAATCCCTTCACAAATTTGCGGTAGAACCCACAAAGCTCGAGAAATCCCTTGAGTTGTGAAGTGTTCCTCGGTGGTGGCCAATCCAGAATGGCCCTGATCTTGTCTGGGTCAACCCGAACACTTCTTGCACTAATAATATGCCCTAGATAGAGCAACTCTGTCATTCCAAACTCACATTTACTCATCTTGGCATATAATGACTCCCTCTCTACAATACTGAGCACTGTATCAATATGCTTCAAATGTTCCTCCCAAGTACGGCTGTATATCAGTATATCATCAAAAAATATCAACACAAACTTTCTCAACTGATCTCTGAACACTCTATTCATACAGGACTGCAAAGTGGCAGGAGCATTTGTCAACCCAAAGGGCATGACTAAGAACTCAAAATGTCCATAGTGGCATCTAAAAGCTATCTTCTCCACATCCACCTTTCTAACCCATATCGGATGGTAGCCAGATCTCAAATCAATCTTAGAGAAGTAGCATGCACCATGCAATTCATCAATAAGCTCATCGATGCACGAGATAGGGTATCGGTTCTTGATTGTCTTCTTGTTTAGCTCCCTATAATCAATGCACATCCTCATTGTACCGTCCTTCTTCTTCACCAATACTACTGAAGAAGCGAAAGGACTTTTGCTTGGCCGTATGTGCCCCATGTCAATCAACTCCTTAATTGTCTTTTCTATTTCATCCTTACATCTCTTCGAATGGCGGTAAGGTTTGATGATAACTGGCTTAGCCCCTTCCTCTAATTCAATAACATGCTCGATTCCCCTATCCGGGGGTCTCCCTGGAGGTATCTCACCAAACACCTTAGTATGTTTGGTTATTATTTTTTGTACATCAGGTGGATACTCTTGTTTATACTGCTCTGTCATCTCAGGCATTACTCTAAACTCTGCTGCCCACTGCACCTGATCATGTCTAAAGAAACTCTACATCCGCTTGAGTGACACCACTCGAAGTCTCCCATCTAAAAACCCTCTGAGCACTATCTTCTTACCATTTTCCTCAAACCTCATCTCCATTTTCTCAAGGTTAAATGTAAACTCTGCCAGAGACTTCATCCAGTTCATCCCCAACACCATATCCTGATCACCAATGTTGACCACAAAGAAATCTCTTGTCATGTCATAATCTCCCAAATGAAGCTGCAAGTTGGATATTTTCTTGGTACATTCAATTTTGAAGCCATCGGCAAACATCACCTTAAATCCCCTATGCTCCTCTGTATGTAGCCCTCTGCATGTCACAAACTTCTCATCAATAAAGTTATGTGTCGCCCCTGTATCAATGAGTGCCACAACTCTCTGTCCATCCAAGGTTCCCCTAACTCTGAAAGTGACGGCCTCCTGTATACTTGACAACTGAGCTATCGTGCTATCACCGCGTGCTTCCTCCTGTGAAGAACTATCATCATCTCCATCTGATTCGAATGACTGCTCTGAATCTCCATCTACTGACTCTTCGGCTGAAAAGTACTCCATCTGCTTAGCTTTTTCTTTCAATGGACACTTATGTGACAAATCCCAAGGCTCCCTACAATGAAAACAAAGCTTCTTCTTCCTGAGATCATTAAGTGTCTCATTGTCCAACCTCTTACTTTTCTCCTTAGCTGGCTAAACCTCTTTATGAAAAGGTTTCTTGTCCTTATCTTTCCTTGAAGGGAAACTCTTTGCCTGGAATTTATTTTTTGAAGATGAAGAGGAATCCATGTCACGAGCTTTCTTAATGGCTTCCTACAAAGTGGGAGGGTTGAGAGCTTTAATCCACCCTCTCAACGGATTAGCTAACCCATCCATAAATAGAACTAGTATCCTCCATTCAGATACATCTGTTACTAACATTGCAAGTTTCTAAAACTCTGAAATGTATGTTTCCAGTGATCCCCACTGTTTAAGCTGAGCTAACTCCTTGAAATGGAGTTCTGGATCCTTCCTATCAAAACGTTCAATCAGCCTCTCTGTAAACTCCACATATGAGGTAATGTGTGCATGTCCCATACTGACCATACAATGATGCCACCACTCGTGTGCTAACCCATCCAGATGAGTTGTTGCGTACTTAATAGCTTCTTCCTCGGGCATAGGGTTCAATTGAAAGTATGTGTCAAGCTTTTGAACCCAAGCTCTTGCTGTAGACTTTCCTGAGCCATCATAATATGGTAACTCAAGTCTCCCTACTTTCTTTCGTAGCTCATAGCTCTGGTTCCTGTCATGTCCACGTGGCATATGTTTCATCTGCACATCCATATATTCCCTAAAGGTAATTGCAGCAGTAAAATTTGGTCCTCCGGCTTCCCAATCTCTCCTCAACTGGTCTTGTATATCAGTAATGTGGGGCTCTGGTACGAGCTGCTCTAGAGCTCTAGGAGGAAATGTAGGAATCATGGGCCTTGAACTCACTGTCCTAGCTCGTTGGGGTGCATGACCGAAATTGTTCCCAACTTGTTCATCTCCATTATGTGTCCCATCCTGATCATTTCCATTCTGATTGTTTCCTCCACCCATGTTAGCATTCAACCCCATTTGACGAGCCATCATCTACATCATAAGATCCAATCTCTGATTCTGTTCCTGTGCCCTTTGTTCTGCTACTCGCTGACCCTGTACCAAGGTCTCTAATAATTGTAAGAATCTTTCCTCTCTAGGCTCTGGACTGGCATTCCTGCCTCCACCTAATCTTGTATTCCTATCATCTCGGTCACCCATATTGCTGTATTGATCAAAGAATACCTCCGTTGTGTTTGTATGACTGGATTCTATACCCCCCTGTACGGATGAAATAGATTGTTTGCTTTGCAGGTCTGAACTCCTACTTTTTCTTTCTTTGGTATTGCGGAAATTATAAGGCCCCTGTCGCATGCTCAAACATAAATGCTCTGATTTTAGTGTTTTGACATTTCATCAAACACTTTCCCCTCTATTCGCCAGTTCCAAATTTCTTATAAGACCTCCACAGGATGGCAGGACTTATAGCTCTGATACCACTGTAATATCCTCCCCTGATTTGAACTTTGACTTGTAGAAATTTAACTTAAGGAATATTGTCAAACACTTTGTATGCAAACTCATAAAGCTAATTTCCTCAATAAATTTCTTTCCAATGAGTAGATTTACGAACAACTATGAAGTGACATTAAAATGCATAATACACATCATAACATTTTCACAAACACTTGGCACACATTCAACAGTATATGAAAAATCTGGAAACTCTTTCAATCTGCTGATAAAAGGGTGATTTTTAAATGTAGATGTGCACTTACAGCTGCCTTAAAGGCTGCAACAACTATTCAGACTTGTATTCAACAATTATTATGCAAAGTATCAAAATTTGACAGAAGAAACCTGGAATTAGTTGTTGTAGTATTTTGTAGATGTAGTCGGCAGCCTTCCAAACTTCTAATCAGCCAGAAAAACAAGTAAACTTGATACCAACACTGTTCACGTCATACTGTAGCAAAATATTGTTCATGCCGACTGTAGCAAAAATACTGTTCATGCAACACTATAGCAATAACTAACTTCAGATCTACACCTCAAACCCTTGTAAATTTCTTTATGCGAACGCCCCAAATGAAACCCAGTGTGTTTCCTGAAGTGAAAACACCATTGATCCTCCTAACTGTGTCTTCCAACAGTGAAGAGAATGCTAGCAAAGAGGGATTCCATCCTCCAAGCCCGATAATCAGATATCCAACAACATAACATTAATCTTCATCCAAGCATACAAAAAAAAAGCTCTTCCATTTCTTTTATAGTGTTCTCACAAGAGCTCAATCCTTCATTTTCTCAATGTGGGATAAAACATAACTCCCTTTATGTACCTTATGTCTCCAATGTGTTATAAAAATAAAGGGAACTCTTTTAATTTAAATATTTCCCACAAACTATAGTCTATGCATTAATAAAGTTAAATATTTAAATTTAACTTTATAAAATGGCTTTATCAATGCATAACAAATCTTATCAATGATAAATAAGTTTTCCTGTCGATTTTAAACAATTACCATCGACATACCACTGTGACTGAATGTCCGGCCATGTCCAAGATGACTTACTATAAATAGTAAGTATGCCCAAAGTTGCCTCAGAACCCCTCAGAAAGACCTGCAACTGAAACTGTCTAGGCCAAATGGCCTTTAAGCCCCTTTAATGTCCTAGTTAGCCTACGGGACTGTGGGGAAATAGGCTAATGACAACATCATGCTATGAATGCTAGAAAGGGGACATTACAACATAAGTGTGACTTCAGTTCATAGCTATGATTGGAGGAATAAGAAGGACAAGCCAAGATGAGGCAATGAAAAGAGAAATTGCATGTAAAGAGTATCATGCTAAGGATGTATGGATATGAAGGATGTTGTTAAGAAAACAATATTGGTGTGATTATTTGAGCCACACTAGTAGGATGACATTTAAAGACAAATTACTTGTGATTTTCATGTCACAAAGTAGTTAGATCACACTTGATACTAGATTTAATAGAATTGGCACTATCACATCAAGGATAGCTAAAATAATTCAAATTTGAATTGTTTCTAATTGAGAAAGCTATCAAAGTCATAAAATTTGTGACTTCTATTTGCACAAGGTGCATCGGACAAGAATGGTGCAAGATAGTGGCAAGAGTACAAGCTAGAAATTGGTTGGAGAATTCAAATTAGGGTTTACATCTAAGAAAATAAGGATCATATAAAAGACTTCCATTTTTTAAAGAGCAAAAAGAATTATAGATTATAAGAAAGAGTGCTAGAGCGTTGAGCCAACTATAATCTCAAGAGAAGAAGGATGATAGAAGAGTCAAGAAAAAAGTGTGAACAAAGAACATATTGAGGAGAGCCAATGTGTCATTCAACATAGTGAAGTAGTGTGTAGTAGCTAGTAAATCTAATTACATTAGCAATTATTTCTAAGCTACAGAGCTAAGAGAAAGAAAAGAAAACTTGTAAATAGGTCTGAACGAGCATCAAAGTGATCTATACTTATCTATTATGTTTAAACCATTCTCTCTATTTTTTCTAATTGCTATAATAGAAAATCATGTTGAGGGTTAACTTTAAAAAGTTCTTTTTATCAAATCCCCTAACAAGGTACCACATTAGTTTGTGTACTAAAGTCCTCTTACCAAGCTTCTCCTAACTAGGAAATATTCTCATAGGTCTACACTAAATACCTTAACCAGGTGACACCTGATAAAGTCCTTGTAATATTTAAACAAATATAAACCCTTGATTGAGTGCACTTATGGAGAGTGCAAGATTTGTGATGATCATCTCACACATTGTAGTTTTTACCCTTGTCAGGTTTCCATGAGATAAATGTATGTGTTATGTGATTCTATTTTTGTCATAATTATTTTTCTTAATCCTAATCAATTAAGTTATAGTCATCATCGGTAGAAGACCAATGTGTAAGTGAAAAAAGGTGAAATAATTTCAAGTTATCTATAATATACTGATTCACCCCCCCTCTCAGTATATTCACATATGTTTGGACCAAAAATTGGTATCAAAAATGAGGACATATGAAGGAAAGAGTTAGATAACTCAAGGCAAAAGATCAAGATGTTGAAAAGATAAGCATCAAAGTTCTTTAAAAAAAAGTATAGCCTATGGTGTAGAAAGATGAGACTGCATCTAAAAACTCTTGGAGATGTATACTAGAGTCACATAGAGAACCTTTTACTCCATTTAGTACATAGTGGGTAAAGGGAAAAGAGATTCATATAGCTAGAATGGATGCTCTTGCAAGCATGTTATCGTAGGCTAAATATGATGATGTAGAAGATCTAGAGATGTCATATGAGATGTGGAAAAATATTAATACCATTTATGACCAAGATAGGTATGTCCAAAAGAAAAAGTTGATAGCCTTGGAGGAAAGTATGACAAAATGATAATGTGAGAAGGAGAAGACATCAAACAATATGACAAGAGGGTGAAGGATGTGATGCTATCCATCAAAGCTATTAGATGCACACTACTAGAAGATGATGTGGTGAGAAAGATACTAAGAACCTTTGTCCCCAAGTATGCCATAACAGTCCTAGCCATTTAGGATCTGATATTGATAGAGAAAATTGAGGTAAATCTCAATGCCTTGATAAGAAAATTGACTTCATTGAGATGAGAAACTATAAAATCAATCGGGCAAAGGGTATAATGGTTTTCAAAACATCAGTTGCACCTCCAAATGGAAAGGAGGTGGAAGGAACCTCCAAATATTGAACATACCTTGAAAGTCTCTATGGAAAATAATCTGAACAAGAAGAGTTGGAAGCTTTGTTCACAAAAAGGATATCAAGAGGTAAAGGGAACTATAAAGGTAAACTTACAAGTTGAAATTCTTCAACTATAAAAAGATAGGATGTACATAGTTGATAGATATCCTCACCCAAGATGAGATAGTGGAAAGAGCAATCATACTTAGACAAAATCATGATAAGTATGTATGGATATGAAGGATGTTGTCCAAAAGGATGACATGTCACTATGAATGGTTGAGACACATTAGTAAAATAAAGTATAAAGGCAAGCTAGCCATGACTTCCATGTCACAAAAAAAATGGATCATTGTTGGTGCTGCATTTAATAGAATTGGTACTGTCACATCATGGACAAATGAAAGACTTCAAAATTTAATTCTTTCCAATAGAGAAACCTATAGAACTCATATAAAATCTATGACTTCTATTCATACAAGGTACATCTAACACAAATGACGTAAGATAGCAACATGAGTACAAGCTAGACATAGGCTAGAGGATTAAAATTTTGAATTATTGTATTAGGGTTTACATATGAGCATATAAGGAATGTATAAAGACTTCCATTTTTAAAATACAAATAATAATTATAGATTGATAAGAAAGAGTTATGGAGAGATGATCTAACTATAATATCAAGAGGAGAAGGGTGCAAGAGAAAACTCAAGAACATAGTGTGAACAAAGGATGTGTTGAGGACAACCAATGTATCATTTACTATAGTGAAATAGTTTACACTAGCTAGTAGAGCCAAGTACATTAGCAATTATGTTTGAATTGTAGATATGAGAGAAAGCATAGCAAGTTGCAGATAGGTCTGAGGGATCATCAAGTGATATATATCAAGCTAAGTAAATTAGCTATTTTATTTATCTCATTCTCTCTATTGTTTTCTAATCACTACAATGAAAAATCCCATCAACCATGGACTAAAAAAGGCTCTTTGTATCAAGTCCCCTAATAGGGTAGCACATTAGTATGTGTTCTAAAGTCCTCCTACTAGGATTCTCCTAACTATACAAGACTATGACAAGTCTTTACTAAGTCCCTTGATTGGATTACACTTGGTAGTATCCTTGTAATGTTCAACATATATAAGCTCTTGACTAAGTGTACTTCAGGTGAGTTCAAGCTTTGTGAGGATCATCTCACATGTCATAGAACTTTTACCCTCATTGGGTTTCCATGAGATAAATGCATGTGTTATGTGATGCTATCTTTTTCCTAATTATTTTTTCTTATTCCTAACTAGTTAAGTTATAGACATTATTAATAATAGACCATTGTGTAAGTAAAAATAGGTGAAAGAATTCAAAAATATCTACAGTATACATATTCACCCCACTCCTAGTATATTCACCTATATGTGGACCAAAACTTAATGGTTAAGATTCTGGTAGTTGGAATACTAAGCAAAGCAGCTCAAGCAACTAGTTTGGAAGTTTCTACTGATTCACCCCCCCTCTCAATATTAGTTTCAAACAACAATTTTATGGTTATAGTTTTATATCATGATTTTGATATATACTTTACTTGTAACTTGGAATTTTACATTTTTATATACTTAATCTCTTAGTTCAAGTTTATTTTATTTTTTGTAAAGTTTTATTGATTTAGTTCATAGGTATTATCATTTTCTTAATTTTTAAAATTACAAATTTTCTTTTATTAAGTAAGCAATAGTAGGCTTTGATTGTTACTTGTATGTAGGAACTTTAAATATTTTAAATGATGTTTATAGATTCATATATTTAAAGTTATCATTAGAAGAAAAAAAATGATCACATAGTTGAAATGTCATATTTGATTGTCCGTTTTCATTGTAACTTAGTGATGTTAGTCAACAATTGGCATTGAATATCAGTAACATACAAATTAAAATTTATTAACATCATATAAAAGTCATAAATATATCACAACTTACATTACACTTACTTGGAATCACAGCTCTACTTGTATCAACTATAAATTCATTCAATACTTAGTTAATGAGTAATCATCACCATCATTTTTGTTTCATTGTTATTATATCAACCTAGGGTTTTAAGTGTGCTTAAGGAGGTTTCACACCAATAATATCATTGTAAGATCCAAACAAAAAATCTTTAGCACCACCTTTATTATGAATATAAATGACCTAAACAAACATCTTATGCTTGAATCAATGAGAAAGAAAAAGATGGATCTCTCATGTCCACATAGTCATTTTAGCTACTTGATATGGGATCGTAAGCCTTGGGATACACCTCTTTGACTAAAAGCCAAGGGCTAGGGAGTATTTTTTCTATCAAAATCTCCCAATGCACAATTCTAGAATCATCCCTTTTTGATGTTGGAGGCATGGACACAAAAAATGTTTTATCCTTGGAAGGCTCACTAAGAACCTTTCAACTTCACGAGTTGACTAAAAACCCACTAACATTGAAAATAGTTATATCTTGGACATCTATTAAAGATAATTTTTGTTGGCATATATAATGTAGTGATGATACATAATAATCGAAATTATCATGCTATAGATTTGGTTGCATGATGATTAATTATTTTGTTGTCATTAATGTCAAGTATTGTTCTTAGGGTTTTTTAAGTATGAATGTGATACATGAAGTGTTGTAGTGATTATTAATATTTTCTATCCTTATGGGAGACTTGGGGATGCCTAGGTCAATCAAATTTATGACCACTACTCTTGATGTAAAAGGCTGAGTTAGTTATGATTGGTTGAAGGTGAATAGTGAAATTGCTAGAACAATTAGTGATAGGAAATAAAAGATTTGATTGTTTTATAAAATCTATGAAGAGTGAAGTAGATTGGTCACAAGAGTAAGAAGAGCATGACTAGTAGATGGTGTGGTTATAAATTCAACTCATTTAGATGATCAGTGAATAGGGTTTGTGTAGATAGATGAAGTTTCTTGATAAACTCTTTGTTTTCTTGAGCTACAAATGGTAGATCAAAGATTAGTGATTAGTATGGATGAGTTAGTGAATTTGGTCAAGATCGACATAATATGGTGATATGTATCAATGATTTGGGTAATGATTTGACGTTCTAAGGATCGATGCAAATATCTCATGAATATTATAGAAGTTATTTGGTCAAAATGTGTTTGACTATTCTTCATAAATTTGGATTTAAAGTTATTTATGGGATGGAATAGTATAAGAAATGTTAGGAATTAATTTTTTTATTGGAACTTGTATGAATATTTAAGATATTGTATTGATGACTAGTTTTGTCATTGATCACAACATATGTTTTATATGTCTATAATAGACACAAATTTTGAATATTGTGTGTTATATATCTGATTAGGGAAGTTAGTATATAATAAAATATGATATTTGAGCTTACATTTTTATGGAAGAATGAGTATAGGAATCATGTCTATGCTCATTGAAATTTATGTTGTGTTTTGGTTGAGTTATGATTTGTTTAGAAAAGACTAGTAATAGACTAGTATTTAGGGAATAATGACAAAGATAGTTTTTGGATTTTTTTCTATATCTTATTGGGAATAGGAATTAATGTTAGTGAGCTTGGGATACGATAGAAGGATTGTTTTTTTTCTGACATGTTTGAGAGTGAAAAGCATTTGGGTTACTCTAGAAAGGTCATTGTTGTGTAACTTGTATATTTTACTATGTGCCAAATGTGTTGAGGATATACATGTTTATTATTAGCAAATGTGATATTAATGTACTTGTAACATCTGGGAACCTTATTGTAATAGTTATAATAATGCTTATGAAGGCATGTATGCCTTAATTTGGACCTACATAATTAAATTTACATTGGGGGATCTCTACCAAGATGACTTAATTAATTATCTGTAAAGAGTATACATCAAAGATGTTTAGCTTGGTAGGGTAAGAAGTTGATCATGACATGTGTGTGAATGTGAGATTTTATGTTGGATGTTGATAGAGGAACACTAAAGATGTTGGCTGATTGAGTTGATATTCAAAATAACTATTTTGGCAAGTAAGTTGTAGATCAATAGTTCATGCTTTTGGATATGTTATCCCGAAGGTTTATCTTTCACACTTGTTGGAGCATTTGGGTAGTGGGTCTATTTGTTTTAAATTGCACCCTTTAACAAGTTTAGAACATTCTAATAAGGATTCAAGGTCTCCTAATGAGGACTATTATACTAAATACATTTTATTTGACACCTAATAGGGTCACATAACTTCACAAGGAACTTATATATTAGTACATTATCTTGTGAGTGGCATCCTCATCAGGGTTTCCCTACTCAAAAATTCATTATGTTATGGTGTATGGTTTCTTGTTGTTGTTCATCATTATTTTAGTTAATGGAGATTTGATATATAAGTTTGGATTTAATTATATTTGGTCACAACTGATTCATTCCCCTATTGTGGATAGACTTTAGTTCTTAATGATCAGTATCAAAGCAGTAGGTCCTCTTTGAGAAGGAATCTTAAAAACTTGAGGAGATCTACTATGGCTTATAGGAAGGAGAGTCCAAAGATTGATGGTGATGACTATGAAAACTAGAAGAACAAAATGGGAACACATTTGATCTATATGAGAATTGACTACTGGTTGATTAAAAAGAATAAAATTGATGTCAAAACAAAGAGTGAGCTATCTTCATTTATAGATGATAAGAAAAAGATATTTGAGTACACCATTATTGCAAGGGAAGTCTTGATTAGTTCCCTATCTAAATCAAAATTTATTGAGTTAAAGGAAATTGACCTAGCACATGATATTTGGATTAAGTTGAATAATTTATATGAAGGTTATGATTTTACAAAGAAAGAAAAATTGCAGAATTGGAAAACTAAGTTATAAAATGACAAAATGCAAGAAGATGGGATTTTTAGATAATATGTATAGAGAATTTCTAAAATTGCTACATGGATAAGGAGTTTAGGAGGAACCATAATAAAGGATGAAGTTGTCGATAATATTCTTATATAATTAACACCAACCTATTAGAAAAAATGTAATGTAATTTAAGAAGTCATTTCTCTTATTAAAGGTTTTAATAGGGAAACATGATTGGTAAATTGCAAGCTTCTGAAACTAGAAGGGTAAAAGATGCCTTGCCTAGAATTGAGACTTCTTTTAGAGCTAGTGCACACAAAGATTAAATAGTACTAACCAAAAGTGCAAAAAATAGTAGCAGGATTCTTGGAGAATATGCAAGTGATTGGGTTGAACTACAAGAACAAGACATAAATTTGGATGAATTTGAAGCTTTGATCACAAGATTAGAGCCTAAAGGTAAGAGAATATTTAAAAATAAGTTACCTTTTATTTTATATAACTATAATAATATTGGTCACTTTACATCAAGATGTCCTATAAGAGATCCTAAGGTAAAATCTAGACCTTACAAATCAAAAGTTCCTAGTGAGTGTCTCTATGTTAATGATGAAGCAATTAAGATCAAGGATATCAATTTTATAGATTATGATTATGAAGATGAGATAGGATTTATTGCTAATAAGGAAGAAAGTCATGTTAAAGAAGAAAAAATACTAGTTTCACATATTGAGAAAAAGAGAAAGGATTGTATTATAAATAGTGTTTGTTCACATCACATGATAGGTGGAAATGATAAGTCTGTTGAATCAAAGAGCTATATGTTATAGGAGAAGGTGAAAAATTACCTTTCTTGATGGTAAAAATGGGCTAGTGCACCTAGATGGTGTACAAATAGGGGTTATAAGTGGACACCTTTTATTTTTCTTCTAAAATCAAGTAAAATTGATCTTGGAAGAGTCATATGAGGGTCATGCACTCAAAATGAGAAAATTTGTAAAACACAAAAATTGTAGTACTCTGAATCTACTTTCTAAACTACTAATTCTTTTTAAAAATAGATAAGATTAAGAGGGTAAAACTCTGTGTGCACAAGAAAAAGTTCCTATTTTTTTGCTGAAAAGTATAACATAGTTGTTACCATGCACTCCACAAAACATATAGTTTTACTTCTTATTTTGAAAAACGATTTTGTATGATGATAAGTAAGAAAGAGATCTAGAAGTTACATATTTTTTCATAATTTTATGACAAGTACTTTTTTTTTCTATTAGTTTTTGAAGTGACCCCATCTTGGAATTTAGGTACATATTCATGCACTGGACATAACTTCCATCAAAATAATCTAAAATCAGCACTTATTAAAAAAGTGTATATTATAATCAAGCATAGAACAATAATATATAATTTATTTTCCTTTCGGTTATGTAGATCAAAATTTATTTAAAAAATGGTAGACATATGTCTAAAAGGACTGTGAAGACACTGATATAGAAAAATTAACTTCTCAATGCCAATGTTGTCCAAAAATTAAATATTTATTTGGTTAGAAAGGTAAGAATATGTGTGAGATTATGGTGGTAATTTTTGAGACACCTAGTTCACCATTTACAAACCTGATGAAGTCAAAGATGAGAATTGATCTTAGAAGATGAAAAATGTCTAAGGTAATGGAAATAGAGGAAAAATATCAACCCAAGCCTTTAGGTAGGTTAATAGGTATATTACCAGGCCTAAATGTGATCACACTTTAATGTTTAAATAACACAATCATGTTATGAATAGTAAAACTCAATTCTCATACTATCTATTACGCAATCATGTTATATGCACGTATAAAACTAAATTCAATTGTAACTTCCCATTGACATTATTTTTGACCTTATGGTCAAATCATTTGTCTATTAGTGACTTAACACTTAGTCTATCAGTTACATTACTACCAAGCTCTATAGTTGTTATTGAGCTTATCATGCTACTAGCAATGCAAACCAAGTGTTTTAGTTGCTATCGAGCCAATTAGTCTAATTGCATTTCATGTCGAGCTTCATAATGTCTATTGAGAATTTGAGATAGGATATAGTAGTAACTGAGCTCTATAGTGCTACCCAAGCTAATCAGTGACTACCAAAATGGAAGTGTTAACAAAGTGAATGAGTGTAGTGTTGACTGAGCCATGTAGTGTTTACCAAGCATTTCAGTGTCTACCAAGTTCATTAGTGTTCACTGAGTCATCCAATGCTGGTCAAATTCCTATTACCCCAAGTGAGTAGTATGGACCATGCATCTACATCAATTGAGTGCTAGAGTTTTTCAAGTTTTGACAAGTGATGTTGAGTGTCAGAACATCACTTGGGTGGTCTTTAGAACCCAAGTTACAATAGTGAGCCATTTGTGTGAAGATTGTTTGAATTTGGTATTGAAGTCGGCTCCAAAAGGTAATTAATTGGATTGGTATATATATGTAATATATCTTTTCATATCCAATGTACACACATTGAAGAACAACAAGCAAGAAGCAAATGAGTGTGAGTTAATAAGGATATAAGAAGTATAAGGAAAAGAAGAGTCTTATCTATCATGGTTAGGTGATCATTGTATTTCAAAGGAATCTTATTCAACAAACCAAGTTGTAGATCAAAGATCAACCACTGGTTCATCGTAATAGGTGTATCAACCAAATCTTCTAACAAGTTGGACTTTATAGTATTTTCCAAATCTCTTAATAGAGTGCATACTTCATTGTATGTTGTAAATCCTTTCACAAGGTGGACCTAATAGTCCTTATTGCTCGATACAAGGAGATCATCAGAAGTGATCAATTGTAAGCTTTAACATGCTAACTTTATACTGTAGTAATAAAACTTGTGGGTACCATCCCCACCCCATTTTTACTTGCTATTTTGAAGGTTTCTAGGTTACCAAATATTGTGTCAAGCATTATGAATGTTCTAATTCTTTTAGTATTTCATGCATGCAATTAGATCAGATTATATGGTGAACGTTTAATTGGTGAATTAAAGTATAATTTTTATTGGTTCATAGGGTTCCCTAGTTAACAAAGTTTGTGAAATATTGATTCATCCTTGTCCCCCACACTCCCCCCTACCCCCCACCCCCTTGCCCCCTCAGTATTTCCTATTTCTAACAAATAACACGTGTCGATTGATTTACTATAATGATTGAATAAATTGTATGAAATTTATTCCTATATGTTTTACAATTTAACAATAAATTAATGCTTGATGGATCATAATAGGAAGACCAAATTGTTTCTTTTGAATGAGATGTTTTCTATAACATGTACAAATAAATTGATGTATAATCTATATAAAAAGTAATCTAATTTGGTATTGTTAAGAAAATAATAATATGAATCCTATAGTAGTTTTCATTTTGGTTTTCTAATCCTTAGAAGAGACGCCATCATATATTTTTTCTTTTCATATTAAACATATATTTTATCACAATGATTTGTCTTTTTTATACTTAAGCATACTTATATATTTAATAAATACATGTAAAGAGAAAGCTGATTTACATGAAAGAGTTGTAATGTCATTGGCTTCTTAAAAAATATCCAAGACCTTATAAGAATTGATATACATCCATGAGTGTTGGGACCCAAAAAATACTTGGTGATAGAGCTTGATATGTGTTGTAGAGGCACACTTACTTACAAATAGAGAGGTTTTGGGTCTTTACACTATATAAAAATTTAAAATTAAGTGGAACATGTATTGAGATTGCTAAAGTTCTTTGAATTTTTTTATAGGTAATGGGACAAAACTTAGATCAATTATTATTATGTGTTAAGCTCAAGTAGACTCGTACTCAAGGCTTCCCAAATAAGAGGTTCACTGATCTAAATTGATGAAGTGGGCTGCAAACACAATATTTGTTGAAGTGATTACCTACGATACCAATGTTTAAATTCTACAAAAATCTTACAAAACTTGAAAGAGTTGTATGCAAACCAAAAGCCCTCTTATTCATTGAGATTGAAAGAATATATACAATGTTGGAATATCAACAACCACCATAACATAAATTTGAAATGTTTATGTGGCTAAAAATTTAAAAAACAACAAATTAAGCTAAACTTATTCAAAATTAGGTGTCTAATTAGCTCAACTTGTCCGGGTCATAACTTTTGACCCGTAGCTCAGAATTCAAAACTGCTTACACCATTGGAAAGAAGAACTAAAATTCTAGTTTAGTCCCTAAAATAGCTAGCCTACGGCTACCCAATTTTAGGGACCGATTATAGTAACTAAAATTCTAGTTTAGTCCCTAAAATAGCTAGCCTATGGCTGTCCAATTTTAGGGACCATTTATAGTTTTGGCTTAAATTTTGAGCAGAAGACCTCCGAAAAGCCCAAACAAAAAGATATAGAAAAACTATAAAAAGTAATGAAAAATACTTTCAAAAAAATATTAGAGCTTCTATATAATTTGGATCACTCACAACTTAACATTATGTTATGTCTCTTGTCTAAGATTGCTAAAATTCTCTTATCACGATGATTTCTCGTAATTATACTTAATTATAGATACACATTTAGTAAGTATGTATAAAGAGAAAAAAGATTAATAAATAAAACTATAATATATCATTGGTTTATTCCTTCCTTAAGGGCCCGTTTGGCAACGGGAATATACGTGGAATAGGCATATGTATATTCTTAAAATTTTGAATTCTCTATTTGGATGCACCAAATTGGAATTAGAATAGGAATAAAATTGGAATACGTATTCTAATTTTGGCCCAAAAATGAGGATTTGCTATTCCACCTAAATAGGTGGAATATGAATATGTATTCCTATTCCAATTTTTTTTATTTTAGAAAACATAAATTTTTGAGTCCGTGTATTCCGCATCAAATTTTGGGCGAACCAAAGAAGAACAGGAATACGTAACCCCATTTTCTATTCAAGAATAAGTATTTCAAAATAGGTATTCCTATTCCCGTTTTTATATTCCCGCAGCCAAATGAACCCTAGAAGAATGTAAGCCTTTGTAAAAGAAATAAAACTACATGTATTTAGTAGGAAAGGAAAAATAAAACAATTTTATAATAGAATTTGATGTGTTTGAGGCACACCTAGGGGAGGAACCAAGTCTTTATGATAGAATATTTATACACCTAAATTCAAAACGGTTTGAAAGCCAAGATTGGTTAACAGCCTATCTAATAATTCACAATCACTCCGAAATGTCTCCAATGAATGGTCGTTTGCTAAGTGCGTCTCAGAATAAAAAAATGTTTCATATGGCGAACAAATGACCCGATTTAGAAAGCGATAAGTAGGGCCTCACACTACTAAATTTCTGAACAAATATTGTAGCCGACCTTCACAACCATTTCTAATTATTCAGTCAAACTTTGGATGTTCCTTAACTTGTGGCGATTTCTTCTGAAGCTAATTGTGATTATATTTTAGTTCCACAATATCATCGTTTAACTTCTCGATGGAGTGGAGAAGTTCACACGATAATTTATTGATTTAAGTGCTCCCAGAGGCATCAACTTTCTTGGCCTCTTCCTCTCCATACTTTCCATTCCAAAGTGGTCCATTGGATTTCCTTATCAACTTGATTTTTCTTAGATTTATGAGCTCTGATGTTGATATCGCCACTTTTATCAAAGCATTGTTTATTTCGTTTATTCCTCGACGAGGTTTAGCAGATCTCTCGTGTTCTGCTATATTGTTTCATGCTAGATTACTCAGGATATTGAATGTTAGTTATTTAGTCGGATTAGCTGTTATAGTCACCTCAAACTAATCTTCTACAGCCATCTTGTCTCTTAGTTTTTACACTTAATATGACACTTCCATGGTGCATAGATATACCAGTCTAGGACCAAACTATATCATCGAATGTGAAGTTTTGGTAGGACGAGCTTGAGACAAGGTTTGGGAGTTGCAACTTTTGAGTAAGTTGTTAGAAAATCTTAATATCCTCTGAAAAATTAGAAACTAAAAATGAAGTTCTAAAGAGTGTAGAATTAAAGAAATTTGAATTTTTAAAAGAAAAATATTACTTTTTAAAATCAGAATTGATTAATGTGTTTGAAAGGGGATAATATAGATGCAAAAACATTTATATGCATCTATGTCTACAATGGAAACTTTGTTAACTTGCTAATGATCAGAAATAAGTCATATGATAGTTAGTAAGCATATGTTGAGAAAAAACATGGGAATATATAGGAGATATTATACATGAGAAAGTACAGGGGTACTTATAAGGGGATATGTATGCTAATTTGAAAATTAAATGGGATTAAGGTGACTTCCTCTTGTAGGTTCATTCTGTTGACATTGAAGAGATTTGAATATATTTCTATTGTACCAGTGGAGAGATCCAAAGATCCTTTAAATATGAAAAATATATAAATAAATAAATTCTTACATGGTAATACATCTATATCAGGCTATGATGCTTTGGATTAACTTAACATTAAAGTGAATAAGGAGGTGGACCTAGAATAACACATGCACTTTATCCTTTTGAATGACATGGACCAATTTACTTTTGCCCTTTTAGGAATATCCAAATAAGAATTGCATAATCCAACTTTCCACTCTCTTCATGTGGAAGGAGGATATCACATATAGCCAAAAAAATTATTACTTGTGGCAAGGAAAAATAACTTTCATTAACCTCTCAAGAAAGACATGCACTATGGTGTGAATATTTAAGGTTCGACTTGGGATAGTTGGTATGTTTGGGTATTGCAAGTTTAGCTCAACAAAGAATTTATATTGTAGTTCTACGATCAACTCATTCAATAATTATATTTATGGATACTCTCTAATATGGGAATCTTCTCTTGTCTTCCTTATACATTATATTCTCATTATTTCTTAAACATGGATTCACTTCTTGAAGTTCATTAAAAATATACTTAATTCAATTTCCTTGATCTTGGATACATTTGGGGTGAAAGGGCAAGTGAGATATGGGAAACTTAAAAGAAAGTGATTTTGTTGTGTTTATGCAATTTTAAACTCTATATTTTAGCTATCATCATTTCTTCCATTGATGATAAGTTTAACATTCATTGAATGCCTCGTGATAGTATTAAGAGATTATTTTTTCATGTTGTCTAATTTTTAAAGTTTGGATATTTAACCAAATATATCAATCTAAATGCATGCTGAATTAACTCATATCACTTTTCTTCTTTTTCATAATTTCTAAAATCCAAGTATGACTTAATCAACTATATATTACATTGCTGGAAATAGTTTATCCTATAACTATCTTTTAATATTTATTTATTTTCAAAAAAATATTTCAAAGAGACTATTAATATATTTGCAAGATATGGAAAGTGATTCAAAATGAATGCCACCTAAGTAAATTGTAGAGACTAACAAAGAAATGATAGCCTAATTTTTATTCCATCTCAATGAGGTAGATTTGGAAAGGTATTTACAACTAAAAGCTAATGGTATATCCTTTATTCTTCTATATTTCTCATTACATAAGTGATATGTTATAATGCAAACTCCAATTACAATGTAAATGGTAGTAAAAAAATGAGTCACACAACAATTGAAAGAAAATGCTTTATTTATTCATACACTAAAATGAATAGTCCCCCCACAAGAGATGGAAACGACTAAATTTGTACACTATATATGAAAAATAAATATACATTTACAAAACTATTGTCATATCCACAACTTAGAACCATAATTATAATGTCCTCCTCCTAGGAGAAATGTTTAATAAACAATAAAGATAATATTTAATAATCTCAATATACATTACTGAATGTATTAATAATCTTACTATATATCATTGAATGTATTATTATTGATGTAATTATAAATGAATATAATATAGTATAAATATGATATTATACATAAAATAAATTATAATATACATATATTAAATAGCAATGAATCAAATAATAGTGTGATATAAAATTGATATTATTATAATATTAAAAATATAAAAATTAAATAAATGATTAATAATATTGGAAATTATAGAATATGAATTAATTCTGTAGTTGAACCATTATTATTTGTCAAATAAATTATAATATATTGTAATGTATTATAATTCAATTGAGGCATCCAAAGAGTTACAACCCTTAAGGCATGATAGACATATAATAGATATCAAAATAATTCCCTTTGATTATGGAGGATGTACATATTACACACACGTGTGCGTGCGCGCATACGCACACAGACACACAAAATTGAAATGATCAAATGAGGAACATTACTAATGGTATCAGAGTAGGATTTCCTACAACCTTATGAAAAATATAGCTATAGAGTAAAAGGAGGGGACTCATCATTGCATAGAGTGATAAATCTCAAGGTTTTGTGGCTATATGTTTAGCTCATGAACTCTATAAGTTTCTTTGTAATTATACAAGATTGCCTACAAAAGAAGAGAAGGATTGGTTTAAATTTAGGATTCTTCATCAATCCATATAAAAAATGGTAAATGCATAATCAACTCTAATGTTGTACCAATCAAACTATGCAATCATCATATGTATCATAGTGAAAAATAGAGAAATGAATCAAAAGTTGTTATTTTATCTAATATATTTGTTCATTGTATATGTACAAGTGTCATGTTCATTGCTAGATATTTTAAGTTACAGACTTCAGTTGGCATTTGGTGCATCTCCTCCTAGGACAGGTTCCAATAAGACCACTTATTTCTTTCCTTTTTCCTTCTCAAGTTAGTTTTAAGATATCAAAAGGGCAACCAAAAAATTGTAAGAATTTACCTATGGAAAAGGCTAAAATGCCAAGATCTAGAAGCTCAAGATATATATATATATATATATATATATATATATATATATATATATATATATATCTGTGTGTATGTAGAGAGAGGGAGGGAGGGAGGAAAATAATAATCAATTGATTAGGTCAAAAATGATTAGGAATATAATGTTCATGTTTAATTGTTCATATATTCATCTTTAGATACAATGCATGTAGAAGTACCTAAATATATGGGCAACGCATGATAACTAGGATTCATGCAATTGATAAACATAAAAAATAAGCACATGTCCACCAAAGGTGGATTCTCCTCCATTGTGCATTAATGTATGTGAAACAATGAGAGGATAAGAATACAAAGGTGTATCACACAAAGAGAGGAGTGAGACAACATATGCTTAAATAAAGTGGAAACTCCTATGTGTCTACATGAAAATTAATATGGAAACGCATTATCCTACGTAAACTTAGGTAAAGTATAATAAGTAATATTTAATTACACCAACAACCATTATCTAGAGGTTCATCGTCACAATGAGAAACTGATTGCTTGAAGGTGTTCCCATTGTACACAAGATCACTAAGCATCGAACTTAGCTCTTGGGTACAATAGCTTTTAACATGCTTTATGGGATACCTTGCATTGTTTCAATCCAAATAAATTTCATAAAACTCTAGTATTTGGTGTGTAACACCCCGCCAAGGGATCCAAAAGAATTAACCTAAAGTTTCACTAAGTTTGCTAAACATTTTTTTTTTTTTTTTTTTTTTTTAAAGTAAGAAAGTATAACATACACAGCAAACACATAGTAGCGGAAGCAATAACATGTAATCATCGAAAAACATACATTGCAAGTTACATTTCTTAAAGATCCCAAGACGTTGAGTCGCGTTTAAATTTAATTAAATCTAAGTCTAACAACTATCACATACATATGAAAGAATAATCAAAAAGTCCCATGTCCATAATATACATTTGTTCTGAATGCCTCTCGGCAAATTAATTCAGAATGCTCAATCATCCACTGTACAAGTCACAGGGTATGAAAGGCTTAAAAGAATATACATATGTAAAGATCAAGATACAACATCCTCAAATCCATGATACAAAGTACAGTAAAAATATATGAAACTATTCACCATACATGATACATCCATACATCCATAATGATAAAACATCTATCATAAAATCTAACCATCCATCATAATAATCCAAGAACATAGTGAAGGTAAATGCCAATCACGAAAACTCTAGCCACGGTGACCACGGAACGGATCTCAATGGTAAGAGTAAAAGCACTACCACCCGACCGTGTGGAACCTAAATGGTCCACTCCCACCGTGCTGAGGAGATAGTCTCAAGTCCAAAATAGGATAATGAAACCTATAATCATAAATACTCTCTAAGTCCAGGAAATCCTATAAGTATGCTAACTCAAGGGTTCTTAAAAAGATCGATATCTAAATCATAGAGGTACCACAAGACATGTAGGAAACCTAATATGCAAGCGAGAAAGTGTCATTGCAAAAGTCATGTAGAAGTTACCTGAGCAATCCCTTAGGAATCTCGAGTCCCTACTGATCCTACAGCCACTAGTATCCTCTCGTACTAACGAGGCCTACTATGGAATTCAAGGTCGTAACCAAGCGTTCTCTCTACCCCATCCTAGTCTGTACTAGCACTCAGGAGAGAACATACAATTATCTTGTTAGGTTCATTTTCTCTCATTTAGTGTAAATGTTTTCACTTATTAAAAATGACTTACAATGGGTTTCTCAAGGCAGCCTCTAGGGCTCTGACCCCCATTGCAAGCCACTTCCCGACTCTACACATAGATAACCTACCCTAGGCTCATGAAATCATACATCAAAGAATCATAATAAAACCATCTCAGTCCTATACAAGCAACTGAAAAACATCATAAAAGACAATCCACAAAAATTACATCAGTTCTTCATGAGCAACAGATAATATCAAATAGTAATCATATGATCACGACAGTTCTCTATCAGCAACTTGAAGGCATCAATGATAAGTCACAAAATCCAATGGTTCTCTAATGAGCAACCAGAAAGTATCCCAATAGTAAATTACAATATTGATCGAAGACTCCAAAAATGGTCAAGTCAACACATGACATCATCAAGAACATAACAAACACTTCAGTCCTTTCAAGCGACCGAAAAACAATCTAAGTATAACTGATCGAGACTCAAAAATGGTTATCAAATATAACTGATCAAGACTAAAAAATGGTTAAGTCAGGTATCTCAAATACATACACCTCAGCTTCACACAAGGAAACCGAAAAGCAATAACAAACAGTAAATACATCCATCATAGAGCATACAATCACATTATCTTGGTTGGTTTGAAAAGATCGAGAAGAAATCATCATAACATCACATTCACAAACCCGAGCCTCTGGTAACAACCTAAACTGGTTAATACTAGAACAACCCCAAACACGGATAGTATAACAAAACAATATAGTATGATTCAGTTCATAGTTCAGGTTTGTTTCCATAATACACCCTAAGGTTTTAAGTTTTAAAATTCTCAGTTTGAGTTTCAACGAACGTTTTTTTAATGTAAAGGTTTTTTTTTTACTATTACCCTTATAATTTGACCCAATTATTTAATCTTCATTTAATATTGACTCTATTAATATTTTCAGATGTTACTTTATCCATAGTTAATTAAATAAACTAATATTTTATTTAACTATAAAAGCATTTATTATTATAAAATTATTAATAAAATATATATATATATATTTTAATTAACAAAAAAAATTAATTAAAACAACTTTTATTATTAATATCTAAAAAAAAATTTAAATTATCAAACATTGTTTTAAAAAAATAAAAATAAACATTTATAAAAAAAACCGTCCCTCAATGAGGAGTCGTGCGGCCCTATCCCAGGGTACCGCAGGCCATTGAAAGTCATGCGGCCCTGTCACAGGGTACCGCAGGCTTTTGAAAGCCATGCGGCCCTGTCACAGGGTATCGTAGGCTTTTGAAAGCCGTGCGGCCCTGTCACATGGTACCGTAGGCTTTTAAAAAGCTGTGCGGTCCCCTGCTGACGCAGGTCACCGCTGGCGATACAAACCACTGGGGGGGGGAAAAAGGGTAAGACCCCTCCCATTAAATTTTTAAAAAATATATATATATATATTTTTTAAAACAATTTGTTTATAAAAAAATTTATTGATAAACCAATTAATTAAAGATATATATATATATATATATATATATATATATATATATATATATATATATATATATATATATATATATATATTTTAAAGATATTAAAATAATTTCTTTATTATATATATATATAAATATATGCATTGAAAAATTGATTCTTTCTTTATATTGATATAGAAAATATAGTCAATCATCCGAACATTTAATTTAAAATTTCAATCTAAGATACAACCTTTCCCATTTAAATTTTGTATACAGAAGTTTATAGACAAGCATCTGATAAAATTTAATATCGTAATGTTTAAATATTCCTCACAGAGAATTTCAGATTTACAAACCCCAAACACGAAGAAGACAGGAAAGGATAATTGCGTATTTAATCGATAATAAAAAACACAAGACCCTACCTAATCTGGATGCTATTATGCAATCTCCAAGAACTGTAAGAGAATTCGCTCCTCTCAATAACCTTCTTCTGAAAATCTTTCTTTGGTATTAGCCTTCTGAAATTCGCTTTCAAAAGTTCTCTCCCCAAAAATTCCTGTCCAACTTCGTATATTCCAAAAATGAACCCCCAAAGTTGTGATAAGCAATTTCTCCTCAATTCGGGGCACTAATTGTGCGTTTACCCGAGAAGACTCTTTGCACAACTCAGTTAACTCCAAATTAACCTTTATTATCTTTTCTTATTCTTTTGCATTAAACTTTCATGCACATTAAGTTGAATTATTAAATAAATTTATTTAATATTCCACTTGACTTCTATTTTAAATTAATTTATTACTTTAATCTTATGTGCACTTTTAAGAAATTAAAATAACATTATTAATTTCTATAATTTAATTCTCATATTTAAACTCATGCTTAGATCATGCGATCTAGAATTCTTAATAATTTAATATCTTTCAACTTTTAATTTATTTTAGAACTTAATTGATAACATATTTAATTAATTTAAATAACAATAATATTTAGCATTTATTTAAAAATGAACTCCAAATATATATATTATTATTAAATTAAATAAATATTACCCTGTTCTAAATTTATCTTTGAACTTTAATCTCCAAATTTAATTCTTTTATTTAATTAATTAATTAATTAAATATAAAGATATCATAATAATTCTCTATTAAATTAAATCATTAATTAATCTTTTTAATTAGACTTAATTAATAGAAAATACACCAAGGACTCATAAAGCAACATACGAAAACCCATCATAGAAAGATACATACCAAATCAAACAAAAAGGGTTATAATCACGAAATTACATCATTTGATGCATTCGGAGGGTACTTAACTCAGATACTTGTCCTAATTATCAATTAGGACAATTGGCTAAAGGGTTTAGGATTTGGACTTAAGAGTTTATCTCCCCTCTCTTACCATTGAGACAGTGCGATAGGGTACGCTCATCCTGACAATTTAGGGAAGTCGATACTCGGTACCTGCAACCTGCATAAAATCCATGCATGTACAAACACAATATTCTAAGCTAAACAAACAATGGCAAGAAGTGGTGCATCGTGTAGATCCCGACTAGCAGGTGACTACGACTCCCTTCCTTAACCATATCAGAAACACCATACATAAATAAAACAACACGCACACCATACACAATCAATATGGGGTAAGTATCCATAAGAAGCACATGGAATAATAAACCATCTAACTAATCATCATCATATAATAAACTAAGTGTAAACATCATCTGATAATCTCTAAAATAATAATACTAATCATCAAACATAAATTGGCCTAAAAGAGTTTGGCAATCATATCAGAAATGTAGCTCGAAAATGTAGACTAGGGGCAGGCACTACATGGTGTGAACGATAGTGAATTTATCCTTTGGAGGAAAGATATACACACACTCACCAACTTTACAAAGAAATATCTTTTGGTTTTGACTCACCACCATATTACAAGAATGATGTCCATAAGGCTCCTTATTATCCATATCCAAGAAACTAAGATAATATTTTTAATCCTAGTAACCTTGTTATAGGAAAAAATATCAACTTACTCAATATGCTTCTTGTCCACCTATTCATGCCCAATCTTCTAATTAGTTCCAATGTAATGATATTGTTGACATTAAAGTTTTATTGCAAGACTTCAATAATCAAAGGGATTATAGTAAGAGGTATCAAGAAATATAATCCTAGCTATAAGATTGGTCTTATCATACTTATCTTCATGAACAAGAGGATTTAGCTCATCAAACCCAACGTCATAAGAAGTTTCTTACAACCGTGATAGTCATAAAAATAAATATGATAAAGAAAGACTTGCAAAAGAGTTGTAAGAACAATATTAAAACCAAAAAAAAAGTTGGAGGGTTAGGAGAGACTAACAATTGTAAATGTAGAGATGTTGAAGGTATTTCTTTCTGTAATACAAGGGGTAAAAGAATAATATATTTATCTTTTATTATAAGACCTTGTATTTAATCAAGAAGTGTTCCCAACTGGTACCTTTCCTAATCCATACTTTGTGTTAGTGAATAGTTTTTCCTTCTTAAAATGAAGTATAAAAGGTAATGAACAAGAAAAACTTCCACAACAACTGAGTTCCTTTTATTGAACTCTCTCTATTTTGAAGCACAACTCCCTTCTTGAATGATGAACAATAATTTCCTTTATTTCAAAAGAATTGATCAAATTAGATCTTTTAACCAGAAAGAACTAAGTCTTTTTAAAAAATACTTTTCCATCTCTTATGCAAAAGTATTGTGAGAATGATGGTGTTTCAATAATAAGCCCAAAGACCTAATCAAATAGATATAGGAAAATAAATGAAAATAAAGGTGATTGATTCTATGAATAATATAATTAAGAACCATTTATAGAATAGAGCACATCATCATTAATCATGATCAAGAAAACATTCCTCATGAAATGACCAACAATGCATAACCAAAATCACAAAGTTTTGTTTCTATTTCTTGTTCATGTAAATAAAAATACCAAAATGGTCTAGTCTAAACTTGCCTTAACAACTTAAGTTCCTATAGAAAAATCACCAGAGGATCAATACCAAAAAAAATTAGTCTTACAATATATAGTCATACAAGGCTTATAAAAGGGTTATAAAACTAATTCTAATCAGAGTTGATAAAACTAAGCCTAGAACCACAAAGCAACTAACTTAAGAAACTAAAAGATAAAATGGTTGAAGCCTTAGTTCTAAGCTAAGCAACTAAAATATTGATTGGATTTCTTGATTGTACTTTCCCAAAAGTCACATTGCCTCCTACACCTTTCCAATCCTCATAGCTGACTTCAAAATCCACAATCTCCTTCTACTAAAAAATTCCTAGATATTTTTTTCTTAGCTGCCAGATGGTGATGATGTAACAATCATGCTCTAGCTTCTTAATCTGCATCATCAAATGGTCATCACTGATTATGATCATTGAATCTGTTCGAGCTAAGACCATGAAACTCATAGTAGAGACTTCTTTGGCATCCTTGAGAGCTTGTAGCTTATCCTATCAAGTTGTTTCTAACTCCTTCAAGTCCTTATTGGACTAATATTTGTTCCCTAATATCTCAATGTTGATACACTTAACATCATTGTGTAATATTTCCTTTAGACAGTTAAGTTCTTTGACTAGCTTTGAATACTCTTCTAAGCATTGTTCAATGACTATGTTCCTCCATTCCAAGTTGGTTCTGGAGACATATAAGAAATCTGTATCAATCATGGAGTTCTTCTTTTCAACCAAAAACTTATTTACTCCATACTCCTAAAATTTTATGATGTGGGTCACATTGTCCTTCCATCTCTCCTTTTCTTTATCCCACACACTTAACTTTGCTTCCAAATTGGTCATCATCTATTTAGCCTTCACCTTCATTTTAGCTAAGTGAGCTATGTGGCTGACTTCATGGGAAACTACCAACTCAAGCCATTCATCAAATGCTTTGGAGACTAACCTATCCTTTTTCACTTGGTCAATCAATTGTTGATTAGCTAAGGGAGTCACATTGATTATAGAAATAGCTTGGGGTTGGCATTTAGAGTACGCATTTTGTAGATTATGGATGTATTCTTCTAGCATGCAGATAGACTATTTTATCTCTTTCCTCTCCTTCCAATTCTTCTAGATATGACTGGTGACCCTAGCGTGTCCTAGATCTAATTTTTTTATATCAACAGCTCTTGAGGCTAGCCCAAGAAATCTTTTCTCTACAATGTAATCTTGAGATTTTATGTCCTCTAGAGTTTTTTATTTGGATGGCTTGAACACTTTGGCAACCCAATCCCCTATTTGTTCATCAACCCCAAGTATAGTTTCTATCTTCAACTTTTTTATTTTGGTTGTCTTTTCCAAAAATTTCCCAACCATGTCCTTGACTCAAATGCTTATGGGGACCAAGCTCCTTTTCTTGTTCACTAATACATCAAACCAATTTGGTGTTGAGGAGGTGCCTTTGGATGGAGGGGTTTGTAAAGAAGGGGAGGCATATTTAGTAATAATTGAACTTGAGGCATTAACATCACCTGCCGCTAGCTAATTACTCTGATCCATGGCCTCTCGTATTCCTTCTTCAAAAGGTTCTGGTGTAGCTTCAACCTCAATTGGTTCTATATAGGTATCTTTCACAATAACCTTTTGGGATTTCTCCTTCTTGGTGTGAGAATGAGTCTATCTTTTTGGCCTTGCATGTTGAACTGAACTTTGAACCCCGGGTGCAACTCCAACTTCAAGGTTCAGAATACCTACATAGGAAAAGGTGACACCCTTATCGGTATCATGAATAGGAAGAAGTGAGCTAGATTTGATGAGGGCTTCTTGTGAGGCTTGCTCTACATTTTTCATTTTTGACTTCCTTTTCTCTTTTAACCAATTTTTAGTTCTCACAATGCCTGGGTCAATTCTGTTCAATAAGTCATCTTCCTTGGGAGAATCCCAATATATTTCTAGTAGAGGGAAGGCTTTAATCTATGTTATACAAAAATGATTTACCACTTCTTCATCTTTGTCTTCCCTTACCCCTTTTACATTCATCTAAAGTTTAAATTTTTTTATCTGCTTCAAGGTGAGTCTAGACCACCACCTCTTCTTGACTTCATAATCATCATCATAGTTAGCCTAGAAGTCTTCTAAATGAGGGACATGTGAGAAATTTGGTTGTAACTCAAATAGGGGCTGAGAAAAATCTTTGTCATCAAAATCAAGACAAATAGTATGGGTCTCTAGGCTCATCAAATTTAGTTCATGTTTGAGATAAAAGGCATCTTGTATAGTTTTTCATTTGTAGTGGCCGAGTTCTATAGGAAAGGTGGAACCAGAACCTCTTCGAACCTTGCAACTTTTTTCAACCTTTGCTACCTATCTATAGACTTCCATTGGAACATATCAGTCTAAGAAATGTCTGGGTAGTTTAAGTGGTTTTCCTTCATATCCACCAACTCAAATGTATGTGAACTTACAGAGCTGAGTGAAGGAGCTACTATAGATCAATATGAATTTTGTTGCCTCTTTCGTCAATCTTTTCTACTCCTTGCCTTGTATCTCGAAGACCAATTTAGCAAGAAAAATATCTTGCACTCTCTTGAGATCATCTTGATTCTTTTCTCTTTGTAAAGAGGGTAAATATTCATTTATAGGCATTCCATTTACCCAACTAGTATGGAGAAGTCCAACCCATTCTTTACAATATGCCAGTACATAGAACAAGTATTAGCTCATATAAAAACTACACACTCCAGATGCTTGGGAAAAATCTTAATGCAATCTATCAACTATGATTTCTACCTAGTCAATGCATTTTTTTTTATCACTCAGCATGGGTTGGACAAAGAAATACATCTAGCTCTCCCAGTTAAAGGCATATTGATTTTCTTCGACCTTGTTCAAGAGGGTAATCACATCTTTGATATCAGGAATCATGTGTTCTCTTGTAAATGGGTGAGGAAGATGAGATCTCCTTTCTTTGGTTTGACTAACTAGTTTTTGGAAATAACATTATTGAGTGTGCTTAGGTTTTCTAAAAACTTAATGTCTAAGAGACTGATTGTCCAGGCTTCATATTCTTCATGCAATGGAATCCTCAAAGCACCCATGATTGTAATCTTTTTCACATAGATGAGAAGTTCTTTGAGATATGTCCTAATGTGTCTTTTGGTAACATCATATCTATTTCTACATTCTAAACCTAGTTATGGGAAAAGTACTGATTCTAGAAAATCAAAGGCCACTACTAGTTATCATTTTAGTAATGGAGTTGGGTTTTGTCTTAGAGATTCTAGACAATAGCTTGTTAATGTCCTCATTAGCAAGGAAGGTATCATTTAGTGCAGGAAAGAAACTAGTAAAGGAGGTGACAAGATTTTCTATTGGTAACTTTGGGTGACAACCAGCCATGAAAACCAAAGTTAACAATCTTTTTTAAAAATTGGTTAAAAACAAATGGTAATGGAGAAATTTAACAATGTTACTTACTTAAAGTGAAAGAAGCAACAATAACAATTGAGGAGGTAAAAGAAACTCATAGTGTTGGAGAAACAATAATGTACTTCCACAAACAATTGTGTTGCAAACCACTTATGACTCCATACAAGGGTGAGTATTTAGCTTATTGTTGGTATCATAATGAAAAAGGAAAATAGCCTAGAAAAGCCTGTAAATGGATACTTGCATCATAACTTTATATGGGAAGTACCGATTTGATAGGAGCATTAAATAATTTGATGAGAGTATATGCCTTCACATGTAACAAATCTTTCCACAATTCTTCATACCAATCATTTATGACAAGGTGTCACTTCAACCTTTTTGGAAAGATTTTGATGCATCTCTATACTATCACTTGCTAGTCTCTATGAATGTTTTAGGCTCATGAACTAAACCTTGAACTATTTAGAAGTTGAGATTTCAAGTTCAAAATCAATGATTATAGGAATTTAGGTGCATCAAACTATCACTAACTTCATCAAGAGAGACATGAATGACAAATAATGATATTTGAAAGAAAATGGTTGTTCGAAGTTTAGTTTCAAAAATGCCCAATATTCGACAGATTTTATGTTAACACTGAGCCTAGGCAACCATTTGGACACATTGGTTGGACTTTGAAATTTGAACTTAATTAGTTTAGAGTTCAAGTTTTGGGAAAAGAAAAAGATTTGTACTTATAGACCCGACCAAAAAAGGAACTAGTGAACTTGAACATGGAACTCGATTGAGTTCAAGGTTCAAAGTTCAAAACTTGAGCTAGAAATAAAGTTGTTGAAAATCATTGAGCAAAATTATGTGGGGCTTTTATGTAGGTAACAACTAGCTCTAACTAGGGATTTGGACTGTTAAGGACTAAAAATGAATTCAAATCTCTGGTTTCATCAAAGGAAACAAACAAAATGAGAATGAGAAATGAAGAAAATGAGAAGTAGATCGACATGAAACACAAAAAAAGCATATATACATGGGGAAAAAGGGAAGGAAGAACCTCAAAATTGTTAAATCTTAAGGTCTTACCCATAGTAGGATAGTGAAAGTTTTGTTCCATCCAGATAATGGAGCATGAAAGAATTGGGGCCTAGAGCTTTGCTGATTTCGAAGGGGTCTTTCCAAAGTGATTCAAACTTGCCATGAGCACCCTTTGGCTCTCTTTGCTTATCCTAGAGTAAAAATTTATCATCTTCCTTAAATTTCCTTGGCCTAGATCTATTATTGAAGATCTTCTTGACTCACATTTGATGTTTTATAATGTGGTCAACTGCCTTTTCTCTCACTTCTTCTACTTTCATAAGATAAAATATTATTTTCTCCAGGGCGTCTTTAAAAGTAACATCCTGAAGGGTCTTTTTAAGATTAACAATGGCTAGTTCTAGTGGGAGTGATAGCTAAGCCTCTATACCTTAAAATAATTCAAATGGGGTCAGACCAATAGCTCTCTTAGGTGTTGTGCAGTCTTCCCATAAGGTTTCATATAACCTTTTATGTCAATCCTTGGCATTGTGGCTGACCAAATTTATCATGATAGAAATGAGATTCTTGTTGGTAGATTCTGCTTGACCATTCCCTTATGGAAAATACTCTGAAGCATGTGAGATCCTTATCCCATTATCATAGCAGAAAACTTGTAGCTCTTGTGAGGAGAAGTTTTGGGCATACTACTTTTTTTGAGACACCAAACCTGACCAAGATGTTCTCCTTTAAAAACTGGCACACTACTTCAGATGTGGTTTTCTTCATAGGCACCACTTCCACCCATTTAGTAAAATAATCTATGGAAGTAAGGATATTAGTATGTCCTACATAGGAGGTAGGATTAAGTGGATTAATAAAGTCTAACCCCCATTGCATGAAGAGTTCTTCTATCACAACAAGTCTCAAAGGGAGGAGCTACCAACTTGGGTTTACTTGCAAATATTTTCATTTTTCACATCATCCTACCCATTTGTATGTATCACCGAACATACCTAGCTAATACTACCCACTACGAAGAACTTTGAAGGAAATGACTGTTGATGAATAATGTCCCTCGCATGCTTTATTATGGAAAACCTAAAGTAGTTTTCCTTGCTAGTCTTTGTCAACACAATGTAAGAACATTTCGTCCAAGCCCCTTTGTAAAGTACATCATCCACTATCACAAATTTAGTTGCCTTTAATTTCAAAGCTCTCATAGCTTTTTTGATTAAATGCTCAAGACATTCACCATAAGTTAAATAAAAAGAAATATTTGAGAACTATTCATCTTTCGTACCTACTAGGAGCACATAATTTTCACCATCAAGGGGCTATTGTTGATCTTTAGAAATGAGATTACATCAACCCTAGCCCCTTACTAACTTAGTGGGTTTTATTTCGAAATCAAATTATTGGACTTTAGAAACCCAGGTTGCCCTATGTTTTACCGCTACCTCTTGTTGTGTCAGAATACTTTTCACTATAGCATTTAGTACTAGGACTATGCTATGAGAGTGCAAACTATAATAATGAAATTTCTTGGCTTCCTTTACTATTGAATATGCCTATTTTTTAGTGAGTGAGTACCTTAATTCACAATTTTTAAGAGGTATACTCATGAAAGAAATGGGAACTTCCTCACCTTCTTCAATTTTCTATAGAAGAATAGTTGACATACTGTGTTCACTTGCATAACAATGCATTATTAAATCCTTTTTGTAGTCTAGGTGAACTAGGGTAGGCACTCAAGCAATATCTATCTTTAATCTATCAAAAGCCTCCATGGCTTCTTCATTCCACTTGAAAGTTACCTTTTTGCTAAGAAGATTAGCAATAGGTTTGGTAGTCTCTGATAATTCTGGTACAAACTTCCCTAGGAAGTTAATCTATCTAAAGAAAGATCTGACCCCATTTTGATTCATAACTATTGAATTTCCCTAACCCTTTTAGGGTTGATCCTTATCCCATCTTCTGAAAATAGATGACCAAGGATCTTTCCTTCTATAACATAGAAAATGCACTTCTTGGGGTTTAATGAGACACCATGTTCTCTACATCTCTAAAGGCCTAGCCTTAAATCTCTTAGATGTTTCTTTCCCCTCCTAGAAAAGATAGTCATATCATTGAGGTAGATGGTGATGATTTTATTTAGTAGGTTGTTGAAATAAGATTTCATGACTCTTTGATTGTTTGCACCAACATTTAGTAGTCTAAAAGGCATCCAATTGTATGCAAAGGTACCCCAAGGGGTGGTAAAAGAAATTTTATGTTGATCTTTGGGGGTGATACTAATATGATTGTAGCCTAAAAATCCATCCAACACGGTTATCATTGTGGAGCCTACTACCATCTAAAGGATGTGATCCATATTAGGTAAAGAAAAATTTTCCTTCAAACTTGCTTCATTTAGATTCCTGAATTCTATGCATATCCTAATCTCACCATTCTTTTTACAAACTGACACTATGTTAGCCACCCAAGTGGAATGGTGGATAGGGTAAATTGTGCGGGCCTTTAACATTTTATCAACCTCCATGAAGATTGCACCAAGAGTAGCTCTAAGCTTGACTGGAATTTGGTGTTTAAAATTTTCTTGTCTGAAGTCTTTCAAATCTTCATAAGATCAGGCAAAAATATCATTGAACTTCTTTAATAACTTGGTAAATTTAACTATTTCAAACTCATTACAACATTTACCAAATTTGGCCATTCTTGGTTTCTCTTTTGTGTCAATGTTAATTTTGTCACAATCCCCAAACTTTTTCATCTTTTCTATCTCATTAATAATATTCCTATGAGGACTATCTTTCCTATCAAATAGGGTTTCCAAGGCTACTAGCCCTTTAGGAATTTCATTTCCTTTCAATTGGAGCACTTCTATGTCCTCATTTAAAATTTCTTTAGGGAAGAATTCATGGCATTTTGACAAGGAACTGTTGGGCGTTCATTTTGCACAAGGTCAATGATAGGAATCCATAGTGTAATTCCTCTCTTGAAAAGAAAATCTTTTTAAGGATCCACTCCAAGGTTTAGTGTTTGTCTTGCGACGTACCAAAATCCACTCAGTAGAAGATAAATGTGAGTGTTCACAAGGAGGCCTTTGCTGGTTCTAAAAACTCTTTTATCTTGGAATTGAAGTAAAATATGTTTGTTGTCTCAAAATATCACACCAAAAGAACAATATTTTTATATTTTCTATTTTTTTCAATGAATGCAATTCTAATAATGCAGCTATTATGAGGTCCTATTCTAATAGGGGGTTAGCAAAGAAAATAATGAAATTGAAAGCAAATAACATGAAATCAAATGACTTGAAATTGAAATTCCTAAACAAACATAAGCTACAAAACACAACACACTGCGAGTTAAACCTTCAAAGAAATTGGTAGGAAACCAATGAAAACAAGAGCAACGCTTCCTAGAATCCACTGATGCAATCGTCAATGAGAATATTTAACATATCAAATGATGTTTCACTCTTCATCAAATCGCAAGGCCATGAAAAGTGCGCTTATGCAAGACAAAAAGCTATGTAGACACAAATCGGGTGATCTCTTCTCAAGCTCATTACGTCAACAAAATTCATATATCTGTAGCAAACACCAGAACTAAAAGATCACACAACCAAAAACAACACAATAAACCTTTGGCTCAATCACAATCTCATGAATAAAATCCACAAAACAATGACACATTTAGGCAAGAATAACTACACTCCAAATGCTAGCGCCAAAAGCATAACTTTATTGCATAATAATGGCGGCCCTTTTTACATTTTACAATGGGGTATTTATAATAAATCCTCTCCTTAATGTGTGTTGAGAGTGAGAGATATTTTGATGCAATAAAATGCTTTTAAAATATTTAAACAAACTAAATATATACAAAATAACAATCTAACTGGTGCTTAGAGGGACTCCATCCATATTTTATTCATTAATTGGATGCATGAGCCCTTTACATGTTGAAAAAAGAGAAAACGTGAGAGAGAAAGTAGGAGGAAGCCATCAGTCGAAGTAGAAGTGCATGGAGGCATCAAAAATGGAAGTTGGCCCTTCACTTGATGTGTGTCGGAGTAAAGTTGTCATCAAAATGTGCTCTCAATTCATGGAAAGTGCTATTTTTGGAACTGGTAGTTAACTGTCGGCGCACCTCTAAATTGTGGAGCTACATGAAAATGCGGAGCTGTGGAGTTGCAAAGCTGCAGACCTTGGAAGCTCAATTCGCCAAAAAATCAAAGTTCTCAATTTTGAAAACGGTTTCTGGGTTTTGCTCAAATGGGGTTTTAGATCATTTTTTGTATATATTCTTTGCCCTTTTTTGATGATTTACACCCTCTTTATAGCCAATCACCTTCATAAACTTGCACTCCTACTTTTTCAATCTAAAATCCCAAGGCACTTGCATTGAATCTCATCATTAATAGCTACATCCAACCTCTGTATTTTCGACCTCTATTTTCTCTACAACTACCCTATCCTTCCCAACGAGAAACCAAGTGATCCAAATGATCAAACGTTTGAAACTTTTTTCATTTTTTTTTGCATATTTTTCTAGGCATTTTTAAATGGCTTTTTCGAGGTCTTCTACTCAAAATTTCAAGTTGAAACTTTCATCGATCCCTAAAATTGGGTAGCCGAAGGCTCACTGTTTTAGGGATTGAAATTAGATCTTCAATTCTTCTTTCCAATGGTGTAAACAGTTTTGAATTTTGAGCTCTGAGTCAAAAGTTATGACCTCGACAAGTTGAGGATACCTTTTTTACCTACAAAAAGAAACAAACATTAGTCTATAGAGTCAACAATGCATAATTAAGACAAATTCTAATGACATTGGAAAAAAACTAGCTACACGGTGTGTGGGAGGTGAATGGGAGGTGCAGTGCGATACGGCATGCTCGCTACACTTGATGGCGCGCGTGCGGTGCTCGAATGTGCAAGCATGACCTTTGGGGGCATGTGTGCTCCCCTTGGTGGCATGCGCGAGTGCTCGGGCACGCGCGTGGCCTTTGGGGGTGTGCGCTACCCTTTGCGGCATTTTTTTTTTTTTTTGACTCTAAAATTCCTAACTAAGATTTCTTCTCCCGACTCCCGAACTATGAGTCTGGGAGTCGAAAAAAAGTAGGGGGCCCACATTCCTAGTGAGGAATGGGGCATGTGTTGTGGACACCACAATAGGAACCTTCAAAGAATATATTTCCAAAACTTTCTTTCCCACGCAAGAAGGCATTGATGTGAGTATCATTGTTGAAAATTTTCCACAAGCCAAAATTTTTAGGCACACTGGGACGATGTATAAGTTCTATAGTGTAGAGACCTTCTTTGAAATCTGGGTGATGAATTAGTATAGATGTTGATCTAGTGAGGGCATCATCTTTGGTGTTAAGTTCTTGTAGCATAGCTTCAATAGAGAAGGCTTCAAATTCTTCTAGCTCATCCCATACTATGTTCCTATAGTGATTTAGTTTGGGGTTCTTAATAGCAAAAAATAATTTTTACCTACTTAACCACCAACTCAGCATATCTTATAGATTTCAATGCCTTAATACCTTTCTTCTAACCTTGTTCTATCCCTAAAAGTAGGGCCTCATACTTAGGCATGTTATTTTTATTGTCAAACTTAGGTTTGAAGGTATGGGGGATGATCTCACCCACAAGGGAATGAGTACTAATCCTCCTCCTCAGCTGATTGAGATGCAACTACCATCAAATTCTAAGTTACATACACCTTGATTAGTTGAGCTCCTAGGCTGAGTTACATCTTCTTCAAGTAGGATGACATAATTAGAAAATTCAATTTCTTAATGTAAGATGTGAAACTTGGGATCTTCTAAGGGAAAGACTATATATTTCACTTTGGGTTCAGGGTTCAAAACTACCCTTTTTCTACCAATGATATGATTGCATGTGACCATTACAAATTTATCTCTCCTCCTAGGTTCTTACAAAAGGTTCGGCTCAATAGCATTCCATAACTAGCAGGAATGTTCGTAACCAAGATGGTTAATACAATTATTTTATCAAGAAATTCAGCAAGGGCAACCTAGGCATCTTAGATCTAGCCTACAAGCAAGACTTGGTTGGAATCCATAGCATAAAATTTTCCCAAGGTTTGGGTGATGGGAAGATCTAAGGCCTTTTCTATGAAGGATGGCATGATATTGTCTGAAGCTCCAGAATCTATGATACAATTATTCAATTTCTGACCATGGATAAACAAGGACACATAGAAAAGGACATGATTGGGAATGGCAGGAATGTACTCAGTTAATATTTAATCCTTGCCCTCCATAGGTGATTTAGAGTTAGACACAAAATTGATCAATGGAGGAATTTTAGATTGATTTGGGCCCTAACAAAATCTATCAATTTATCCAATTCACTAGGATTCGAGTGTAGATAATCATCCAGAGAAATTTGAAATCTAGAGGATTTACAAAATTCAACTATATCAAAGGAAAATTCAAAATATTATCTTTTTAAAAGTTTTACCTCTAGAGCAGAAACCTTTGGAGTATCAAGGACCTTCTTCAATTGATTATGTAAGGTCTTTGACTTCCGTTGGGTTTGAGGTAGAAGGATCTTCAAGAGTTTTTCTTCGTCTTTGACATCTTGTGAGTACTGTGCATGAAGGGTCTTTAAGGGTGACAAATACATCACCTCCTCACTCAAAATCAAACTCATATTCGAGGAAATAATTTATAGAGTTGCTAGGACCTCTTGAGTCTTCTTCAATAGGAATCTCTTCTATTATCTCCTTATTAGCATTTAGTTCATTTGAACGGATCATCTCAAGACATGAAACACTATCGTGATCATTGATAGAGTGAAAGATGCACATATTTGTTTTATTGGTTGAAGTACCTTTAATTAATAATTTTTTCTTTGATGGTAGCATATTAGGTTGTCTTCTTCCTGCACCTGTATTTGGGAATTTTCTAGGGATATCTTGATATTTCATATTGATCTTTGGCATTTGTCTCTTCATTGTCATTACATCGTTCAATAATCTTTGAACCAAAGCATCAAATTTTCTTGAGCAGAATGGTTGTGAGCTTGAAGCTTGCATCTCCCTTCTCCATTTACCAATGGCTAGGAGATCATCCTCCAACCCAATAGATAATCTTTGAACAACATCATTATCAACTACCCTATCTCTTCTTAGGTGGAAACTGATGTTTGGGGGCATCTCATTCATGAAAAGTCCTTTGCAATTTTTAGCATTAGGTCTTTTAGCAATGGGGATTTTATGAAGTTTTTTATTGAAGTTTGCTACAAAATTGTGCATTGGTTCTTGTACTTCCTTCTTAAGTTGTGTCAATTGTAGCAAAAGAGTATATTCATAATCCATTGATTTAAAGCTAGCTCCAAATTTGTTTCACATAGAAGCCCAGTCAGTGATTGCTCCATTTGGGAGATAGTGGTACCAATTTGTGGTAGTATTACTTAGGGTTTGTACAAACAACCTTGCAACTATATTTTCTATGGAAACTACAAGAACTCCACAAGAAATGTTAAAGGCATTCAGATGTTCATCAGTAAACTTGTTCCCATCTCCATTGAATTTAGGCAAGACATCCCTAGCTCATTTTAGAAGAGGATTTGGGTTAGGACCCAAAGCAAGAGGATCGACTTGGGTGCCCCAAGGGTTAACAACCATTTGAGGTAAAATGAGGTTTAGAGGTTGGGTGTTGAAGTAGGTGGCTATTAATGTCCCTAGTAAAATTAAGGCTTGTAGAATCACAACAATAATGGGTGATTTTTTAGGAGAAGTAGGTCTACCTTTACCTTTTATAGACCTTCTCTACCTTTGGGTCAGATGAGAGAAAAAATTATGACTTTTTACAAACTCATAGGATTGATCCAAAAATCATTTCCTCTCTTTACTCTAGGTATATTTGCCACCGACCAATTTGTTAAAATTTGAAAAGGATTCTAGGTTGCTGATATTCAAAGTGTTTGTTGGGATAATCTTCCAACCACAACTTCTTGAGCAATGGTTATTCCTCTAGTGATATTTTCTCATTCTTCTTCTCTCTCAAGCACTTGACTGACTTACAAGAATTGCTCAATATTGGTTTTGCATTTCTAGGCTTCTATGTTTAGGTCTGAAATAATATCTTCTTGAGTATTGTCAAATCCTAATCCTGGCTGAAGAATAGGAATAATGTTTGCATGAGGTAAGACCATTCTTTTTAACAATGTTGAGCCCTAAAGGATTCCCTAATAGAGTTTCCAGAAATTGTTCATGAACAATTTTTCCTTCTTAAAATGAAGTATAAAAGGTAATGGACAAGAAAAAATTCCACATAAATTGAGTTCCTTTTATTGAACTCTCTCTATTTTGAGGCACAACTCCCTCCTTAAATGATGAACTATAATTTCCTTTATTTCAAAAGAATTGATCAAATGAGATCTTTTAACTAGAAAGAACTAAGGCATTTTTAAAACCACTTTTCCATCTCTTATGAAAAAGTATTGCAAGGATAACGTTGTTTCAATAAAAAGCCCAAGGATATAATCAAATAGATATCAAAACACAAATGAAATTAAAAGTTATTGATTCTATTGAACAATATAATTAAGAACCATTTAAAAAACATAGCACATCATCATTAATCACAATCAAGAAAACATTCCTTATGAAATGAATTCAGATTACTAAAACCATATGATAAAAAATGACCAACAATGCATAACCAATATCAAAATATTTTTCTTTCTAGTTCTTGTCCACATAAATAACATTACCAAAATGCTTCAGTCTAAACATGCCTTTACAACTTAAGTTCTTATAGTAGAATCACCAGAGTATTAATACCAAAAACATTTAGAGTCTTACAATATATAGCGACACAAGGCTTATAAAATGATTATAAAACTAACTCTAGTTAGAGTGGATAAAATTGATTCTAGAACCATAAAACAACTAACTTAAGAAACTAAAAGATTAAATGATCAAAGCCTTAATTCTAAGCTTAGTAGCTAAAATATTGACTAGATTTCTCTATTGTCCTTGCCCAAAAGTTGCCACTAGTTAATTTGGACCCAAATTTTGACCAATTTTGGTCAAATTTTGACCAAAGTTCATCGCTATTTTTCTCTTCAAAATTTTGACCAAATTGCAGGTTGGTCAAAATTTCAATGAATAAATTGTAGGTTGGTCAAAATTTTGACGAATGTATTCATCAAAATTTGACCAACCTGCAATTTGGTTGAAATTTTGACAAGAAAAATAGCAATGAACCTTGGTCAAAAATTTGGTCCAAATGTACTAGTGCGCATTGCTTCCTGCACCTTTCCAATCCTTATAGGTGACTTTGAAATCCATAATCTTCTTCTACTCATAATTTCTAGTTATTTTTTTCTCAACTGCCAAATGGTGATGACCCAATGAGCATGCTCTAGCTTCTTAACTGCATCATCCGATGGCCATCACTAATTATGATCATTGAGTCTATTCAATAAATTACCATAAAACTCATAGCAATGACTTATTTGGCATCCTTGAGAGCTTGTAGCTTATCCTTGCAAGATGTTTCTATCTCCTTCAAGTCCTTAAAGGACTGATCTTTTTTCCCTAAGATCTCAATGTTGATACACTTCACATCATTGTGTAAGATTTCTTTCGAATAGTTAAGTTCTTTAACTAGCACTGAACACTCTTCTAAGCATTGTTCAATGACTATGTTCCTCCATTCCAGATTAGTTCTAAAGACATATAACAAATTTGCATCAATCCTAGAGTTCTTTTTTTCAACCAAAAACTTATCTGCTATGTACTCCTGAACTTATGTGAAGTGGGCCACAATGCCCTCCCATCTCTCATTTTCTTTAGCCCACACACTTAACTTTTCTTCCAAATATACCATCATCTGTTCAGCCTTTGCCTTAATTTTGGCTAAGTGCGCTATGTGGCTGACTTCATGGGAAACTACTAACTCAAGCCATTCATCAAAGAATTTAGAGACTACCCTATCTATTTTCACTTGGTTGATGAATTTTTGATTAGCCGAGGAAGTCAATCATGGAAATAACTTGGGGTTGGATTTTAGATTTCATATTTTGTAGATGATGGATGTACTCTGGTAGCATCTGGATAGACTATTTTAGCTCTTTCTTCTCCTTCCAGTCCTCCTAGATATATCTAGTGACCTTGGCATGTCCTGCATCCAAGATTTGCATATCCACAACTCTGAAGGCTAGCCCGAGAACTCTTTTATCTATAGTGTAGTCTTGAGGTGTGATGTCCTCTAGAGTTTTTTCTTCAGATGGCTTGAACACATTGGCAACCAAATCCCCTATCTATTCATCAACCTTGAGTATAGTTTTTATCTTCAACTTTTTGATTTTGGTCATCTTTCCCAAACATTTCCAAACCATGTACTTGATTGAAATGCTTATTAGCACCAAGCTCATTTTCTTGTTCACTGATACATCAAACCGATTTGGTGCTAAGGAGGTTCCTTTGGATGGAGGGGTTTGTAAAGCAGGGTAGGCATAATTGGTAACAATTGAACCTGAGGCATTAACATCACTTGCCACTAGTTGATCACTTTGATCCATGGCCTCTTGTATTCCTTCTTCAGAAGGTTCTGGTGCAATTTTGACCTTGATTAGGTCTATACAGGTATCTTTCACAATAACCTTTTGGTATTTCTCCTTCTTGGTGTGAGAATGAGTATGTCTTATTGGCCTTGGATGTTGATCTAAACTTTGAAATTTCTCATTGATAATAAAAATGGAAAATAGCCTAGAAATGCCTTTAAACAGATACTCACATCATAACATGATATGGGAAGTACCCATTTGATAGGAGCACTAAATCATTTGATGAGAACATTTACCTTAGCATGTGACAAATTTTTATGCCACTCTTCATACCAATCATTTATCACAAGGTGTTACTTCAACCATTTTAGAAAGATTTTGATGCATCTCTTTACTACCACTTGCTAGTCTCTATGAATATTCTGGGCTTGTGAACTGAAACCTTGAACTTTTTAGAAGTTGAGATTTCAAAGACAATGATTAAGGAATTCATATGCATGAAACTATAGTTAACTTCATCAAGAGAGACATGAATGATGAATCATAAAGTTTGAAAGAAAATGGTTGTTCAAAGTTCAGTTTAAAAAATGCCCAATATTTGATAGACTTTATGTTAACACCGAGCCTAGGAAACCATTTGGACACGTTGGTTGAACTTTGAACTTAATTAGTTTAGAGTTCAAGTTTGGGGAAAAGAAAAATATTTGCACTTATAGAATCGATAGAAAAAGGAACTAGTGAACTTGAACATTGAACTCGATCAAGTTCAAGGTTCAAAGTTCAAAACTTGGGCTAGAAAGAATTTCACTGAAAATCATTGAGAAAAATTATATGGGGATTTTATATGGATAACACTTTGTAAAGGAAATTAATTTACATTCAACACAATATTATTTGAATAAGATGATCCTATACTTGAGAAATTTCAACCTACTATGTTTCAGGAGAAACCTATTTATCTTCAAACAACCCCACAAATTTAACAAGTTTATCTAATGGATTCCATCAAGTATCAAGAGAGTTTTTATAAGGAGGAAAGTAAGGATTTTTAAGAGGAAATTTATGAACAAAGTATGCTAAAACATGTCATATTGGGGAAGCAAAGCATATAATAAGAAAATGATGATCGATATGAATTTTCTCCTATTCAATTCAATGAACTTCCACTTTCTATAAAGGAAGAGGTTGTACCATTTATAATACCCAAAATTCATGGGGATCAACCATCTAAGATGTAAAAGGGGCACTTTGAAGAAAGACTGAAACAACAAATTATGGTAAAAGATGAGATGAGGTTAAAACTTTCCAAACAAGAGGCTTCCAAAGACAAGATTCCAAGTTTTAGACAATGTGAATCTCTTAAATATCCAAATTTTGAAATTCCAAGTTTTAGGATTCCTCCCTATTTCAAGAACATGTAAACAAAGAGGCTCAAAATTTTTCATTCCTAAGATCTAGAGATCTTATTAAAGTACAAACCTATTCTTGAGAAAGTACATCCTTTCTAGGAATCCATTCAAGAAACCCAACCAACTCCTTATACTCCAAATAAAATGGTAAAATAGGAGGTATGCTAATATTATTTCCCAATTTTTTATAGATTTCCTTCCTAAGAAGTTGATGATATGTTAGATATTTTTACAATAAATTGGAAAAGTTATAGATAATGAACAACAAGACATAGAGATAGAAAAGGATGTTGATTTATGGGTTGCAAATTTTTGTGAATAATATAAAGATAGCAAAACTTAGATCACAACCATAGTAACTTCAAAACAACAAAAAAATTCAAAATACTGATATTTTACCATTGAATAAAGTTGCAACAATGTAAGAGACAACCCTATTCCTCAAATAAATGAAAGTGAGAATTAAGAGAATTCATTTTGGGATGATCTTGAGATATTTGTCTTAAATTAAGATGTTGATTATTCAAACAATGAATACAATTAATAATAAAAGGATATTGTTATGAAAACAGTGGATATAATGGAGCCAATAGACTTGTGAAGTTTTGATCAATAAAAGCATGAAAATAACCCTCTCTCTCTCTCTCTCTCTCTCTCTATATATATATATATATATATATATATATATATATATATATATATATATGTATGTATATGTATGTATGTATATATGTAATGTATGTATATATATATAATGTATGTATATATATTATATATATGTATATATGTATATATATATTATATATATATGTATATATGTATATATACATATATACATATATATGTATATATACATATATACATATATATGTACACACACACACACACACACACACACACACACACACACACACACACACACACACATATATATATATATATATATCTATGTATATATATATATCTATATATATACATATATATATATATATATATACATACATATATATACATATATATCTATACATATATATATACATATATGTATGTATACATATATACATATATGTATGTATACATATATACATATATGTATGTATACATATATATGTATATGTATGTATACATATATATGTATATGTATGTATACATATATATGTATATGTATGTATACATATATATGTATATGTATGTATACATATATATGTATATGTATGTATACATATATATATATATATATATGTATACATATATATATATATATATATGTATGTATACATACATATATATATATATATGTATGTATACATACATATATATATATATGTATGTATACATACATATATATATATATGTATACATACATATATGTATATATATATGTATGTATGTATATATGTATATATTTATATATGTATGTATGTATGTATGTATATATATGTATGTATATGTATATATATGTATGTATGTATATATATATATGTATACATACATATATATACATATACATACATACATACATACATACATACATACATACATAGTGTTGATCCATAAGGATAGGATAGTTGTGAAATATTTAAAGGTTAATACAAATTCAAATTTGGTTCAATTCAAGATAGGCAATTAAAAAACTACCAATTTTCAAGGTATCAACTTTGAGATAAATTAAGAGAGTGTATTAGATAATACTATACTTAATCAGGTTGACCATGATGTGAGTATGTTCTAGAATATTCTAGATGCGAGTATATTCTAGATTTTTATTTAGGGGGTCTAGTTCCTACCAAAAAAACCATATAAATAAAAAAAAATTCCATTTATTTTAAGATATATTATAGATGAGATATCTAGCCAACAAATGAAAAAGAAAAATTAAATTTTTACCTATATTTTTCTTTTATAAACATTTAGTTCCAACTCACTTTAAATCATAAGTCTTCATCTCCCATCATATTTTTCATATCAAAACTATCCCGATCAAGAAAAAGACTAAATTATATATTCTCAAAGAGATCTCTCTCCTCTAGTGAACCATACATTTTTCAATTTTTTTCTCATATTATTTACTATTTTATTTCTTAGAATCAACATCTTTTTAACTATTAAAATATCTATTTGTAGTAATTTTTAATTATGAATTCTATGCCTACTTAAAACACTAAATAATCTAGATATGAGCATATTCTTGACTCTAAGCTCTACAAAAAGATATTTTTATATATTTAAAAATATCATTAAAAATACTAGAAATTATTAAAATATTTCTTTTCTAATTTTTTTTTATTTTTTTAGTAATGAGACCCAAACTGGTCTTAAAACATGTATTTATTATAAATTTTCAATTGAAAAGTTGAATCACTTATGTAACTTAGCTATAATGAATCTAATTAGACTATTTGTTTGACTAAAATTGATTTTTAGTTAAAAATACTCAATTTAGTTGTGTTGATATGTTATCATTAAAGGTAATATAATTTTGTGCTTTTACCCATACATACTCACAAAATAGAGGCTCAATTGTGCATCCCTATTTATAACACAACTAATCATTAATAATAGAAGCAATGTGGTTTCTCTTACATGAAGAGCTCAACTATAGTTAGGAACTAAGGTTGCACATCCTAATGATCACATTGTCTCACCTTTAAAAATGTGTTAATGAGTGCCAATGGTGAACACCATATTACACTCAAACTTATACCAAATCGTAGGATAGTAAAATATTCCTATATAGATATCAGATCCTTCTAGCCTAGAGCTAGGAATAACACACCACTAGGAATCCGTTGACAACTCAATCTCACTTTCTCCCCATACTATACTAGACAAAAAGTAAATTAAGGAATTCATAACCAACATGGCCTTTGAGAAAATTTACTAACAAATAACCAAATATTGGTGTATCATACACCTTAACAACCACTCTAAAATAGGGAAGGGAAGCAACAAGACATGGTCATCAAGATTCAAAACATGGATCAAAAATATCAGTGGACTAAGTCATGTCCAACTATCCAAAATAGTAATTTTGGGAGGGGGAAACACTCAAGGAGAGTGTCTCCAAATGACATCATGGGAGAAAACATGAATCTCAAGAATCTCACTAAGAAACCAATGGAAGAATTCAAGATAAAGCAATATCACATAAAGTATACAATAACACTAACCATAAATAACATTTATACCATGATTTTAATCAATGCACATAATCATGTCTACCAAAATCATCCATCGATTTATTGACTATTTCTAAAGAGGAATATGAAGTATCTTAACTCATTTACATGGTATATAATTATTCATTGATTTAAAATTGTAGCTAAGATAACATCCATACCTGAAAGAAAATTTATAATTTCATACATCTAGCACTTAAAACTAATTAACACTAATGTGTTGAAATACTGATAAATTGCATACAAGTCACAATTTTAATCCTATACATGCAAGTTGGGAATAGCAAATAAGAAGAGGTTCAACAAAATTCCATGCCTACAGAGCACAAGCGAACATCAAAATAAGGAAATGGGTGGTCAATACACATAGCACTCATATGAAAGAAGGTCAGGCATCTGGTTTGTAAATATGAACACATTGATTCGAATAATATAGAGATCAAAGGTTAGGTGTCATTTGTCCCCACATGCCCACTAGGGTAAATCAACCAACCTTAAACATCACACACTAAGTAAGAAATTAACCTTGGAAAAATAAGTCAACTTGACTATTTAGCACTTTTAGCCTAGGAATCAAACCTTAATGTGTGATGTTTAAGTTGTCCTAGGTAAATTGAGTTTGCCATATGTATAACTCAAAATTGGGGGAAAATATACAATCAAAAACTAAATCATGCACTCAAAAATAGTCAAAGATCTAATCCTTTTGTGAGAAAAATTCAAAACAAAAAAGGTAGAAAAATTGAAAAGGTTTTGTAAAAATTCTTCTCCATTTAGGAGTGATCTTTTCCTCCTCTTTTTAGCCACTGAAATCATCCTAGAGATGGGAAAAAATCTGTCATAAGAGAAGCAATAAATTTACCTCTACTAGAGCAACAATTTGTTTCTAGGTTGATGAGGATTGTGAACCAACATAGAAAGAGAACCTTTTAAACTTTTGAGAAATAAAGGCCGATTCTCCAATTATCTATTTGAAGGTGTGATCTTTTTTCATAATAAGAAGGAAAATTCTTCTAGATTTAGCAGTGAAATATATATTTGAAAGGGAAGTGAGTACTTTTGTAAAAGATAGCCAACCTGTGGGGAATTTGTATACAAGTTAATGAATTAATATTTGCAAGAGCCAAAAAACTAGTTACCACTCCATTCATCATTCTCCCTCAGTGGTATCCTTGGTCAACCATTAATCCCCTGGGTCCCATTGGTCCAATTAGAGTCTCTATTCTAATCTCCATAACAGAGTCCACATTATAGTGATCTTGTTGAAAATTATTGATCAATTGTGTATTGTCTTTGATGTTACACAAAATGTCATATCATTTCCAGTCAATGTATGCCAAGTTCACTTAGGTGTTGAAGATAATTTTCTATGTTTGTTGAGCATTCCAGAGTTTTCCTAGTTCAAAAGATAGTGTCTACCGAGTTCATTCAATCGTCAAAGGAAAGTTTGTAGAAGTTGAGTGTTAACCAAGCTCACTCAAATAATGAAAGAAATTTTGCATGGAACCAGTGTTAACTGAGCTCACTTGGTTACCAAAGGAACTTTGTTAATATATAGTGTTAACCAAGTTAACATGGTTAACATAGGAAAATCATTTTGAGTTAGTGTCTACCGAGCAAGCTTGACTAACGAAGGATTTTCTTGTTTTAACATATTGAGTTCAAGTGATTTAGTTGTTGGTTCTAGCTAACAGAGGAGATGAATATTAATTATTCTAAGTTGTATTCAAGCTGAATTGACATTGTTTAAGAGATAAATATAAGGTCAAGTTGAGGATTGAATGTGTGGAACATAAGAGAAGATTTGTTGATGCTTAGAGGAAGTGAATTGGAAGGATAAGAAAAATATCCTTATTAAGTTGCAAAGATACATTTGATAAAAAAGGATCAAGTATACAAGCCAAAATTGAGATCTATAACTAGAAATTAAGTTGCATTAGAAATCAAGTCATCTTATTGTTATTTTCTAACCATTGTAGTAGTGATCTAAATCTCATAACCGAGTTGGCTTAAACCCTATTTTTAAATCCTCTAACAAGGTGGCATTTCTATTTGAAGTATCCAAAGACCTCTAACAAGGCCACTGCTAACAGGGTGATTAAATCCTTTAACAAGGTCATACCTAACAATGTGTTTTGTAACCTTTAATAGGGTTGGTTCCTAACAAGGCTCACTTTAGAAGAGTGAAAATCAGTAACTAGTTGCAATTGGCAGTTTTTCCCAAATTGGATTTCCACGTTAAATCTTGGTGTCAATTGTGTTTATGCTATTTCTTTTATATGTATGCAACTAAGTTAATTAATATTAATCATAGATAATATCTTAAGGATTTTCATGTTAAGGAGTTACTAAGTTATTTCAGTGTTTATTGAGTTATAGCATTTTCTAGTGTAAACTGAGTGCATGTTTGTTTGTTGAGTAACAACAGAATATAGTTTAATTAGAATTTTGATTTGTATTAATGTCTAAGGGATCTAGGATTTATTTTAGTGATAATTAATTCACCCCTCCCCTCTTAGTTACTCCTCTTATATTTACAAAAATTGGTATTAGAGCTTCTTGGTGCTTGAAGAAAAGGTTTCAAGGACCTAAGCTAAAGATCAGGATGTCTTACAAAAGGAAGATCCCAAAGTTGAATAGAGATAACTTTGCAGCATTGCATGAAATTATTAAGTTACATCCAACAACCATTAGTGATTCAAGTTTGAAGTACTTAAACACTACTTATAAGGCTCCTACTGGTATAATGTTTGTAGAAGAAATTACTAAAAAGAAAAATCATAATATCATGATGGTTGACATAGCATCAGCTCTTAACTATGTTGAATTTGATGAAGTCAAAGGATGTGCTACTGCACATGAAATGTGAGCCAAAGTAAAGGATATCCATGGAGGTGATGATAATATAAAAAGAGCCAAGGCAGAAAACTTGAGAAGCTAGTTTGATCAGATGAAAATGAGAGATGATGAAAACATTGAAAAATATGTTGAAAGAATCAAAGCCAGTGTCAATTCTATCAAAGCCTCTGGAGGAACAATTGATGATGTAATTGTGGTAAGAAAGGTACTTTAAACCCTTCTTCCTATCTGTGCAATTAGAGTGTCTATTATTCAAGAAATGAGATGTAATCCAAATAACAAGATAACTTTGGATGCACTAGTTGGAAGGTTGATAGCATTTGAACCAGATAACTATGATGCTTATATTCCTAGTTCTAGCAATCTTGAGTCTACATTTGAAGCCAAGGTATCACTCAAGAAGAAAGCCAAAAATTCTAAAAGCAAAAAATCTGAAAGTGAAGAGGAAGAAAGTTCTAACAGTGATTTTGAAGCCATTAAAACATTACTTGCAAGGAGATATCCCAAAGGCAAAGGAAAGTATAGAGGTAGAATTCCTTTAATATGTTTCTCTTGTGAAGAAGTTGGACACATTACTACTAAGTACCCAAACAAAGAAGACAAAGATGAAAAGAAGCACAACAAGTTCAGAGGAAAGAAGGATTTCAAAAACTACAAAGACTACAAGGATAAAGGTAAGAAATTGTGTTTCATAGCTAAAGATTCAGATAGTAGTGAAGATGATGAAATGGTTTATATTGTTGTAAAAAATCAATCTAATGATGAAAATGGCACTTATCTCTCATGTTAGCAAAAATAATACATGGATTATTGATAGTGTATGCTCACTATCGGCTTTCCAATTAGATCAATAACTTGGTTTACAAACACAACTCATGGATGGGACATCCAAAATGAGCAGTTATCATTCTAATAGAGAAGGTTCATTAAAATTGTCAATCCAAGGATGTATACTTGAAACAAGTCTACAAAGTATATGCACTATAAAAATCTCTAAGCTATTCTATTGTTGCAAAATATGAACTATAACAATGTTGTAAATAAATCTAAGTATATAGTAATGGCTGTAGGAAACTATAAGAAATGACATAGTAGTGGCTGTAGGAACAATATATTACAACTACAACTTTCCATATATGCCTGCATATATATCAAATACTTGATTAAAATTTTGAATATATAAGATTATTGAATCCCTAACAACAATCTAACAAGTGTCTCATCAGTCTTTTAAACAAGGAAGATATTTATTACAAAACTAATGACTAAGTGTGCTGATTTTTTGTTCCATATTTTTAGCAGTCCACTCAAATACATGGTTCTCCTTCATTATTATGAATTATATAAAACCCTTTTATAAAATTGTGCTCCTCCTTTTTCTCTTTCTAGATCATTTTGAAAATCTAAATTTCATTAAGAAATGTGGAAGTTCTAGCCATTTTACTATAAGTAGTTTTATGCTGACTGAAAACATGCCACCTTTTCCTCAGTCAACTTCTAATCCGTGGTCCTCATTAACTATTCTTAACTAACTCAAACACTCAAAAGGGTTTTTGATCCTTGTTTTAAATTTTCCAAATCCATAATTCATTCTTAATTTCATTAAGAATTGAGTAAGATATGCCTATTTTTTTGAAATTGACTTTCAATTTTTCTTCATGTCCTGCAATTGTTGATTATTGACAAGTGTCAACTTGCTTCTCCTTCTTTCTAGCAGCATGAATGACTCAAATACCTCATAAACAACATGTTAATCACCTTAAGATAATTATACTTCAATAATAACCATTTATCATAATAAATCATCAGAATTGAACATCAACTAGCTACACATGCAAATGATAATCAATAAATCATTTATCATAGTTAATGCTTCATAAATCAAGCTAATGTATGGAAATGTCTTGGAAATGTATTGAAAACATGGAGTAAATTGTTGTAATAAATGGATATAAATATGAAAATTTATAGGCTCATCACTAACATCATATGACTAATGATAAATCAAAATTTTAACACGTGGAACATTATGATGGTGGTAGTGTGAGATTTGGAAACAATGAACCTTGTTGCATAAGAGGAAAACGTTTTATCTCACTAACCAAACAACTTAGATGTGACAATGCTTATTGGGTTGAAGGACTAAAGCACAATCTATTAAGTTTGGCATATTTGAATAACATTGGATTCAAGGTAGAATTGATGAATTGGAAGGTCTAAATATTGGATGGAAAATGAAATCTAGTTGGGTCTGGCAAACAAACAAAAGGTAATATATTCTACCTAGATCTTAGTGAAAGTTCATGTTTTATTGCTCAAGTAGAAGAAATATGGTTATGGCATAAATGGTTGTGTCATGTGAACTTTCATAATATGGTAAAGATAAGTAAAAATAGAAGAGTAAGAGGTATTCCTAGTCTAAGGAAACCTGATATGGGTCTATGCAAAAATTGTCAAATTGGAAAGATGGGAAAGACTAATTTCAAAAGAAAGAACTATCATTCAAAAGAAATCTTGGAGTTAGTTCATATAGACCTATGTGGACCAATTTGATTAGAGAGTTATAGTGGAGATAAGTACTTTGTTCTTTTTGTTGATGATTACTCTAGAATGATGACTATAATGTGTCTAAAACAAAAATCTGAAGCTTTTCAAAAATTTAAGTGGTATATAGCAAGAGTAGAGGAAGAAACTAAAAAGAAGCTAAAATGTTTAAGATCAGACAAAGGAGGTGAATTCATTTCCAATGAGTTCAATGAATTCTACATTGAAAAAGGAATTAAGACACAAGTATCGGCCTCTAGTATAACTTAGCATAATGGTATAGCTAAAAGAAAGAATAGATCCAACATGGATTGCGCAAGAACCTTAATGATAGAAAAAAATGTTGAAATCAAATACTAGAAGGAATCAATTAGTACTATAGTACATACCTTGAATAAAGTACAATTGAAGAAAGACTCAAATCAAACTCCTTATGAAATATGGTATGGCTACAAACCCAATGTAAGTTACTTGAAAGTATTCGGTAGCAAATGTTATATCTTGAAGGAATCTAGGAAAGGAAAATTTGATGTCAAAGTTGATGACGACATATTCCTAGGATACTCCTAAAAAATTAAAGCATACAAGTGTTGAATCTAACTACTCATAAGATCATAGAAAGTGCACATGTGAGAATTGATGAATTTGCAAAAAAGAGTGAAGATGAAAGCAACAAAGAACCTGAGGATTACCAAAGGTTTTTTTACTATGAACTTGATACATTTCTAAATCTATTTTGAAGTTAGGTGGTCTCACCTCTTGAGTTCCCAAAATCTCCAAAAGCTATCAAGTTGCAACTAGTGCAGCCTGAGTCATAGACTAAAGGACCTTAGTTACAGTCATAATCTACTGAGCTAGTGCTAGAGTAAATTGAGTTTGATGGACTCGAGTCATAGATAGTGGGACTCAAGCTTGATATAGAATATCATAAAGATTTTAATGAAAAAAATTCTAAATCCAAAGTACATGTATTAGCAAGATATGTTAGAAAGTACCATGCACCTGATCATATCATTGGAGACAAGTCAGATGGACAATGACAAGAAACAAATTGAAAGATACATGTTTCCTTGTTGAGTTTGAACTTAGAAATGTTAAAGATGCTTTGGATAATGAAAGTTAGATTGAAGCTATGAATGAAGAAATACAATAGATAGAGAAAAACTAAGACTTGGACTCTTTTTCTAAGACCCAAGGATGAAAATATAATTGGCACAATGTGGGTATTCAGAATTAAGCTAAATGAAGATGGAAAAGTTTCAAGAAACAAAGAAAGGTTAGTGTGTAAGGTTATTCTCAATAAGAAGGTATTGATTATTTTGAAACTTTTTCTCTTGTTGCAAGATTAGAAGGTGTTAGAACTTTACTAACATATGCAACACACAAAGGATTTAAAGTATATAAAATGGATGTAAAATATGTATTCTTGAATGAAATTCTTGATGAGGAAGCCTACATAGAACAACTTGAAGGTTTTGTAGATCCTAGCAATAGAAATATGGTCTACAAATTACACAAAGCATTGTATGGTCTTAAGCAAGCTCCTAGAGCTTGGTATGAAAAACTTCATAACTACTTGATAAAGATTGGTTTTCAAAAAATAAATGATAACAACAGTCTGTATATCAAAGAAGGACTAGACAAGAAGATTGTGTTGGTAGAAATATTTGTGGATGAAACTTTATTTATAGAAAATGATGACTTATGAAAGGAATTTTTAGAAGAGATGAGTTAAGAATTTGAGATGTCTATATTTGGAGAGATAAAATTCTTTGTTGGATTGCAGATTCAACGGAAGAAAGATGGTATCTACATTACTCAATCGAAATATATCAAGAAAATACTAAAAAAGTTTGGAGTGGAAGATTCAAAACCTATTGGAACACCTATGTCTATTAGACATAAGCTTTCCAAAAAAGATGATTCCAAAGAGGTGGATCAAACTACATACAGATCAATGATTGGAAAATTGCAATATGTAGTGCACACAAGGCCTGATATTGCATTAGTAGTTGGTATGGTGGCAAGATTCTCAACAAATCCCAAAGAAAATTACATGATGGAAATACAAGAGAATCATGAGGTATCTGAAAGGTACTGAAGAATATGGTTTATGGTACAAAAAGAAGGCAATTTGGATGTAAAAGTATTCATAGATGTTGATTGGGAAGGAAGTGTTGATGACAGAAAGAGCACAAGTGGTGGAGCATTCTTTCTTAGTAAAAGATTAGTGTCTTGGACAAGCAAGAAGAAAATTTGTATTTCTCAGTCCACAGAAAAGGCAAAATATGTGGCAACAATAGTTAATCGTTCAAATGTTGTTTGGTTCAAGCAATTATTGGCAAGTCTGAAGATAGAGATCAAGGATCTAGTTGTTATCTTTTATGATAATACTAGTGCAATTAATATATCCAAGAATCCTGTGATGCATACCAAAATGAAGCACGTTGCTATAAAATATGATTTTTTAAGAGTATTTGTACAAGATAAAGAGGTAAGATTGGAATATGTGAATACTATAGAACAAATTGCAAACATATTCACTAAGACATTACCTAAGGATGCATTATTGTATCTAAGAGGTAAGTTAGGGGCCATTCCCCTATCTAAAGCTCACTAAATGTAGTTTAGTAATGCATCAACCAGAGCATGTTGAAGATTAGAGAATTGATGTAGTATTGTCAAGACACATTGCAAATGAATCAGTTCATGAGGTACATTGATATTCACTAAGTATTATCTTTGGCATGAGATGTCAAAGAGGGAGAAGTTTGTTGTCATATATCTCATAGAAATTTTATCACTTCAAGAGATGACAAAGAGGGAGAACTTGGTCTGATATTAGAAGAAGATAGTGAAGACAGAATTTTGCTAACAGAGGGAGAAACTGAAGATAGAGGGATTTCATACTAATAGAGGTATTTCTCATGGATGAGAATCCATATGAATCTAAGGATATGTTCCTTACTTTATTATTTCTCTAAAATTTCATTGTATTATGATATGTTGTGTTGCCATCAATGCCAAAGAGGGAGATTGTTGAAAATAATTGATTAATTGTATATTGTCTTTGATGTTACAAAAAATATAATGTCATTGCTAGTTTGTGTATTTCAAGCTCACTTAGGTGTTGAAGGTAGTTTCTTGTATCTATCAAGCATTCTAGAGTTTTCTTAGTTTATAAGACAATGTCTACCAAGCTCACTTGGTTGTCAAAGGAAAGTTTGTAGAAATTGAGTGTTAACTGAGCTCACTCAATTAATGAAAGAAATGTTGGATGGAACCAATGTTAACCAAGTTCACTTGGTTACCAAAGGAATTTTGTTAATATGTAGCATTAACTAAATTCACTTGGTTAACACAAGATAATCATTGAGTTAGTGTCTACCGAGTAGGGTTGGCTAAAGAAGGATTTTCTTGTTTTAGTATATTGAGTTCAAGTGATTTAGTTGTTGGTTCTAGTGGAATGAGGAGATGAATATTAATTATTCTAAGTTGTATTCTAGCTGACTTGACAATGTGTAAGATATAAATATAAGGTCAAGTTGACGATTGAATATGTGGAACATAATAGAAGATTTGATGATGCTTAGAGGAAGTGAATTGGAAGGATAAGAAAAATATCCTTGTTGAACTGCAGAGACACATTCGATCAGAAAGGATCAAGTATACAAGCCATAGCTAAGATCTTTAATCAAAAATTCAATTACATCAGAAATCATGTCATCTCATTGTTACTTTCTAACCATTGTAGCAGTGATCTAAATCTCTTAACCAAGTTGGCTTAACAACTATTTGTAAATCCTCTAACAAGATGGCAGTTCTATTTGAAGTGTCTAAAGACCTCTAACAAGGCCACTCCTAATAGGTTGATTAAATCCTCTAATAGGGTCACACCTAATATTGTATTTTATAACTTTTAAAAGGGTTGGCTCCTAACTAGGCTCACTTCAAAAGAGTGAAAATCAGTAACTAGTTGAAATTGATGGTTTTCCCCAAATTGGGTTTCCACATTGTGTTCATGCTATTTCTTTTATATGTATGAAAATAAGTTAATTAAGATTAATTTTTTATAATATTTTAAAGATTTTCATGTTTAGAAATTACCAAGTTATTTCAGTGTTTGCCAAGTTACAACATTTTCTAGTATAAACTGATTGCATGTGTGTTTGTCGAGTTACAACAGAATATAGTTTAATCAGAGTTTTGATTAGTATTGAGATCTAAGGGATATGGGATTTATTTTAGTGGTAATTGATTCACCCCTCCCCTCTTATTTATTCCTCTTATATTTCCAACAAATCTTAGACACAAGTTAAGAAGAGTGAAAAGAAAGATAACAATCACTAGCTTAGCACACATGACATCTATCCACAAGAACATCTATATATCTTTGGTGGGAATTTTCTCCTTGTAAAATTGGAATAAAATTGAAATTAACATTGATATCCATAATGATCTTTGTCAATACGCTTTAAAGCCCATCTAAAACCACTTTCAAGCTTCAACAATGAGGTGAAATAAAACTCTGCACTTTTCTTGAGTACAAATTCTTTTCTTGAAAATAAGTATTTATTTCTAGACCTAGTTAATAATTATTTTAAATTATTATCTAAAAAAATTATACATTTTGAATTTATAGTTACCAATAAAAAATTAGGATATAATATATGCTCATGGTATATATTAGTTTGAAATTAGGAACTCCTCATTCTAGATCTTCAAGGTTATGAAGTGGAATATACCAAGTGATAATGCTAAAAGTACCAAATTTATGCAAGATGGACAAGAACACATAGAGAGGTAAAATGTATTGTGACATAGTTGAAAGAACCATATGGTAGATAATTAGAATTAACTATCATGGAAAATTTTTTTCTTTATATTGATTATTATAGCTCTGATTTGAAAAAATAATTTTTATTTAAAAATCCCCTAGCTGTCAAAGACAAATCTTTTAAAGAGTTCTTGACTAAAAACCTTTCTTCAACCCAAAAAACTCATGTTCCTTTGTAATAGATCACATTGTTATTTTTCCTATTCTCCCTATTGAACTACCAACAAAAGAGACTCTTAAATTGATAGGTAAGAAGTTAGGAAAATATGTAGGTTTTGTTGAAACTGAATTGATGTTATCCATTCCAATTATCATAGTCAATATGAATTATAACATCTAAAAACCTAAACCTTAAAATGCATGCTTCAATGGAAGATCATTCATATAGAACCAAGAATCACAAAAGGATCTTTCACAGATGACCTTGCATCATATTCTTTGATTATAAATCAAAGCCCTTATTTTCCTTATCCTCCTTTGGACACACAAATTATCCTTAATAAGGAAAAGGGAGCCTTTGACATTGTAGAATATCTGAGGGGGATGATTTAGAAGAGGGGAAAATAAGAGAATATGCACCCTCTCCTCTCAACTATAGTAGGAACTATTATCTCTCTAAATCAAGTAGTAGAGAATTTTGGATTCATCTTGAATGCCCCCTTTTTAGACCAGTCAAAGTAAGAAATAGTTGTAGTCATTACAAGGAGTGAAGAAAGTTCCAAGAAAGATCTTAGCAAAAACATGGGGGTAGAAAACACAGAGGCAGGGTGAGTGATCGCAAAAGGGATACGCCTATGAAAGGCATAGAAATAATATTTAATGAGGAAGAAGGAGGCATCAGAAGTGAAATAAGTTAGAGAGAAGAGAAGTTATATGAAGGAGGAGATCACTTGGATAATGACATAGATATCCAAGTGGAGACATTATCAATCCCTTCAAATAAAGAATCTGATGGCCAAGCTAGAGTAGAGGAAGAGGTTGGGATCATTTTGAGTAGTTCTGCAATTCTGTAGTTAATGAGCTAATGAATGAACTTGTGGATGAAATTCGTGATGACGAAGAACTACTAAGACCAAATGAATTGTTGATCAAGGAAGTTTTGAAAGGTGTTGATCCAATGGAGAAATTAGAAGTGGAAGAACTACTAGAAAAATTATTAGATTAGGAAATAAATTATCAGAAGTAGATGGGGATAGCCATGACTCAACCAAGTAATAATAACCCTAATTGTGAAAAAATAATTAAAAAGAGTGGAAGAATATACCTACAAGAACTAAGAATGACAGATGGATGTGGACATGGTTAGTCCAAATTAATTGATATTTTTAATTGATGCAAGGAAGGAGATCATTCCTGAATCACCATAATTATCATAACTTGGAATGTTAAGGGTTCAAATGTCCCTAATAGGAAATGACACTTAAAATACTACATATCAAGAACAAAAGAAGGAATCATTTTATTATATGAAATGAAACTAGATATGAATGATCTAGAGGGTTTAATAAAGAAGCTAAGATCTAGGGAGATATGGGGATCTCTAACTAGGGGAGCCATAGGAGGTATACCTTTCATATGGGACCTGAGGTTTCAAACTATAACATATTTATATGATCATGGAAATTGGAGTTGTGGCTTACAAAGAATTTCCTAAACGAATTTGAGCTTCACAATTTTTAATGTGTTTGGCCCTATTCAAAATATGGAGAACTTCAAAATCTTGAAAGAGATTTGAAGAAAAAATATTTTTTTATAGAGGAGAGATTTCAATCATAGGAGGGGATTCCAATCCTATAACTAAAGCATCAAAAAATGGGGTGGAACAAATCCCTAAAATGGTAGTAGATTTTAATGAATGGATTAACAAAAATGGACTAATAGACATTGCCACTTCCAAAGATATCTACACTTGGAATAATAGGAGAAAGGAATTTATCTTTATTATGGATAAAATGGATAGATTTCTTTTAATAGAGTTATGAAATAAATATGCTTTACTCTTGAATCAAAAATGAAATCCATCTTGGGTCTAGATCACTACCCAGTTGAATTACATGTCACAAAGGATAAAAAGTCATATAATTGTCCTTTAAAATTTGAACAAATGTGGTTTAAGGATGAAAGATTTCTAAAGATGATAGAAAATTGTGGAACAAAATTAGTTGGGTCTAAACTTTACCAAGTAGTTAAGAAACTAAAACGTATTAAGAAAAGGATTAAGGTATGGAACTCTAAACACTTTGGGAATATCTTTGGAAACAAGAAAGATTTGGAAGAAGAATTGGAGCATATAAACAAGGAGGTTATAGAGAAAGGGATGAATTTATCCTTATATGAAAGAGAGAGAAGCTCATGATGAAAGATTATGAAGATGTATTAACCCAAGAGGAACTACTTTGTAGACAAAAATCAAGAGAAAAATGGCTAGATGTAGGGGATAAAAATATAAAAATATGTTACAATAGTATAAAACATCAAACAATAGCTAATATTATCACTTTTATTAAAAATAAGGATGGGAGAAAATTGGAGGACCTAGATGATATAGAAAAAGAGGCATAAGAAAGCATCATTATCTCCAAGGCCATATGTACTTATTGCATGATTCTTTCAAAAAAATTGGGAGTTCATAGGGATGGAGGTAACTAAGGCTCTCAAAGGAGTACAAAATTTAGGAAAACTACTTAGAGGGGTGTAATACATTTATTTTCATTATCCCAAAAAAGGAGAAATCAAAGACCTTTAATGATTATCATCCAATAACTCTTTTCAATACTCTCTATAAGTTATTCACTAATGCTATGCAAATGAGAATCCAAATAATTCTTCCAAACCTGATTGGAAAGGAACAAATAGAGTTTTTATAGGGAAGATCTATCTTTGATAAAGTAATTATTGCCAAAGAGGCCATGCATATTGTTCAAAACAACTTAGAGCCTAGTATGTTGATTAAGCTATATATTAAAAAGGAATATGATAGAGTGGATTGGGGATTTTTTATGAAATTCCTCAAAGCCTTTGGGTTTGAAAAATAATGGGTGAAATTGATTTTTGAATGCCTATCCTCCCCTAAGTTAGCAATACTTGTAAATGGATCACATAAAGCCTTTTTTAAATAAGTAGGGGACTTGGACATGGGGATCTGATATACTCTTTCCTTTTCATATTAATAGAAGAAGCATTAGGAAGATCAATAAATAATGCTAGGCATAAGAATACTATTAAAAGAATAAAGATCACTAGTGACCTAGACTTGACAACCCACCAACACTTGGTTTATAACACTATGATTTAGGGAAAAAGTACCCCAAAGGAGGAAAAGTCATTAAAAAACATTTAAGTCAATACATCAATGCATTAGATCAAGAGATTAACCTTGAGGAGTCATAAATCTTCTTCTTCAATACCCATCCTAATCAAAAGAAACAAAATTTCCAAATTCTAAATTTCAAAAGAGGAAGTTTAGCTTGTAAATACATTGGTCTCCCTTTAGAAAAAGGGGCTTGTTTGACAAAATCATGGGATCACATAACTAGAAAAGATCAAAAGAAAAAAGAATTCCTATAGAGGAAAACACCTATCTTCTATGCATAGAAAAATGATGATATAATCTATACTTTCAACACAACCTATTTATCAATTATCTTCTATATTTAACTTCCCAAAAAAGTAGGGATGAAATCGACAAAATCCTTAGGATTCTCTTTTAGCAGGAAAGAAGGGGGAAAATAATTTCACCATTAGCTTGGGACAAGGTATGGAGATCAAAAGACAAGGGAGGTGTATGTATTGATGGGCTTAGGAAATGGAATATGATTATAGATTTTTATGATTATTGAAGGGGTTTCTCCTTTTAAGTTTGAAGACTTTCTATCATGATATTTTGTATAAACATATATTTACTCTTCTTTTCTATGGTTTCTTGACTTTATATAGTTTCATGAACATATTTCTATGGTTAAGACTTATATATGATATAAATGGGATTATATATGTGTTTTTATAGATAAGAACGAGTTTTCCTTTCTTACTTGTAAGGGGTAGGTTCCTCCAGCCATAGTTTTGTGAGCAATGATTAGTTTATGTGTGCATTAAATGCTTATTATGAATTATTGGAATGAATCTATGCTTTTGTCATGCCCATAATTCTACATGGCAAAACATAACAATTTTTAATTTTTTTATTTTTGAAGAGAATGAAGGTAAGGTCTCAAATCGATGTTTGAACTAGGAAGAATGTTAGTGGTTTAGATTTGTGTAGTAGACATAGATTTTTGAGATCCTCTTATGGAGGATATCTATTTTCTAAAACTAAAAGAAAAATTATGCAAGGTGTAATGGTTGACAGCTCCTAACCTTTCTTGCACCCTATATGAGTTTTCCGATTATATAAGTGGTATTCAATTTGTGTTATTACAATAATGAAGGTTCCAAAGTTGTGACAAGAAGATGCTATATCAATTTTTTTAATTTTAATTTCTATTAATATTAGGTCTATCTCTATATATATATTTATTTTAAAATTTTATTTTAATTAATTAATTTATTTATTTATTTATTATCATTATTATTATTATTATTTTACTATAATCTAAAAGATAAATATTCATTTATATCTAATATGACTCCCAGATATCTACAATTTAAAAGTAACTAAATCAAATGTCTTAGACTAGAACATATATATTCTCCTTAATTTCCTTTAATCAAGATACCATCAAATTAGACCACAATCTTAATTGTACAACCTTAAATTCAAATTTAAGATAACTAAATTAAGCCAAATTTTATCCTTATATATATTTATTTCATATACTTCAAAATAAAACAATATACTCTAAACTTTCTATATACATATTAGATTCATCTAAATTTTATGCACTAAGCTCCTTGTTGCCCACGTGCATACCATTTCTACCTGGGTGTAAGTGGGAGGAGGATTTCAGTTATTATTGATCCCCATGCTTAGGTCTAGGTGCCTAGGAGGGAAAAAGGGGCATGTTATTGTAATGATGGAAGTGTGTTGTAATTTTTTTGAATATTATAACTTTCACCTACCCTCTTACATGGTTGCATGTCCTCTTTCTTGCTACCCACATTTTTGCATAGGCATGGTGGTATAAGGGAGGAAGGAGGGTGGTTGACATGACAGCCCCCTCTACCAAATTTAATGGGATTTGCCTAATGTAAGGTGGCTAGGACAAGGAGGAGTCCTTACTAGGACTTAAGGATGATTTCACATAGTTGACTTTATGCAATCTAATGTTTCCTTTCACCATTCGACAAAGGGGAGTGGGTGGGGATGTGACCATCCCAACTTAGATTTTATTAATTTCCTTTGTTTTTTTAAAACTATAATCTGACAACTCTTAAATGCCCTGGTTGCCCTTAAGAAAAGGGGTACTTAATTAATATATTTATATTTATTTCTTGTCACTACTTAATGTGACTAATACTTTATAAATTATATTTGGTGACATAATGTTATCATGTACTGATTTTATTTATTTATTATTTTAATGTTTTTAATTTGGAAAAAAAAAATTCGTTTGATGTTCATACATTTTCTAGAGAGTTTTATGCTCATACAGGTCTTCTTTAAGCTTAACTAATTGGACTAGTTCTTTCCATACAATTTCTATGTTCATTTAAAATGCATTAGAGATTATCTACTATTCCATTATGTGTTAAACTTTCATTTTCTAATAAGCAACTATAACATTAAACAACTATCAATTCATTAACCAATTCTAATTGCAAGATACACTAATATGAAACTCAATGGAATCCTTACAACTAAAATTGCATAACTTCACTACTCAATAAATTCTAGTGACATTCAATTTCATATTTAAAGCTATCTTCCAAATCTATTATTATTAATTGCATATCTTACCACAATTTTGAATTCAATACTGATCATCAAACAACTGAATAATTTCCATAGAATTTGAGAAGATAGAGGTATCAAATATTTATGCTCAGTCCTTTCTTTCAAGGCATAACAAGATGGAGAAACTTACAAACAAGATATCACACAATCACACTTTTTGGAAATTACATGAGACCAATAGCAACACACTACATTATGATGAATTCTCATAATAAGGTGGAGTTCATTTCTCCATTTCAACACAAACAATAAGGATCTTCTTCTATGCAAAGAATGAATTTCATGAACGTCAAGCTTCCAAACTCATCAAGTGAATACCTACAAAAAAAGAGAGAGAGACAAAATGGAACCATGGAGGCTCACCTCCCAACCTAGGCCTCAAGGAGGCCAACCATCGAGCTTGGAGAAACAAGGCATAAACAGTTGCATTCTACACATTCACATGCCATGCATAATCACAACAAAATGACAAGATTTAACACAATGCAAATACAACACATCCCATCCCAAGGCTTTCCACAAAGATTCAACAAATGAATCTAATATAGGATGAAGGTGGGCTCTCACCATGAGGTGGATTTCCCAAGCTAAGATTCACAATATATACACATCTTCTCAATATCAACATGCCCTTTCAGAGCATACAATATCTTCCCTTCCATACTCCTCCTTATACCTCCCAAAATGCAAGTAAGCAAGATGAGCACATTCCATTGAGCATATAAAATCATCTCCACACATGGGTGTGCTCCTCAACTACATGTGTGAGCCCAGCTAACCCCTTCATCCAAGCATCTCTTCCCTCCCAAGGGTGAGTGATGCTTCAGACCCATTTCACAACACACATAACATGAAACAAGAAAGATCAAAGAAAGATTCACACCAAAATTCTCACATGCAACACACAAACAAGATCTTTACCCACAAACACAACTACAATACACCAAAATCTCATCATGAAATGAAAAACACCATATCTATTCTACATGCAAAATGAAGAACTTCATGGATCATGGGTACCAACCTCCCTCCAAGCAAAGGCAATGACTAGTTGTAGTATAGCTCCCTTCTCTTTCTTCAAACCCTAGTTGTCTCTAAAGATAGAGGGTGGCCAAGTGAGTTTCCAATTTAGCCATGCCTCTATATATCCTTCTCATTTTCGGATTCAATAAAGAATGCCATTTTCATGGGGTCTCCTAGGTCTACTAGACACCCTAGAGGTCATTATTAGCCTCCTAACTTATAGTATTGACATGGGTAGGGTTTATTTTTGTCATAAATTTACCCTAGAGTTACTTAATGGCCCTCCCAATGCTAGGTAAAACAATTTTCAAATTTTCCCATGGTGATAACTTTGTTCTCTTTACTAATTTTAGGGCAGTAATCAGATTCCTCAATTAAGGCATTTAACTCAGAATAAGGTGGTCTCATGATCTATCATAAAAAAAAAACATGTCATTTCACATAACGAGTACAAGTGTCAAGTGACACACACACACAAAATACACTATACATTACACATGACACGTTTTGAATCTACACATAAAATACTTACTACACACATACATCTCATGTTTGCAAAGTAAACACATCACAAAAAGGTTTAAAAATCTCATAAAAATTCACCTTGGCAGAGTCAATTAAACATGTGTCTATACCTTGTTTCATCGTTAAATTCCATGGTTCCTCTTCCTGCACATCAAACTCGAGCATCAATAGTCCAGGGAGTCAAATAAGCATATACAACATAAGTGCATAAAATAATAATATACATATTAACATAATTCAAATTAAATATCCTTTCCTAATTTTTCAATTATTCCACTCGAAATGTTAAGATATCAAAATTTGCATCTCATAAGCATCATAACCAAATTAATATTCATCCATACATTGAAAATATTGAGAAGCAAATTAACATTTTCCATTGCATCAAAATTTGATAATATCATGTCATAAAGCTGCATCCAAATATGTTCGAACATTTCCTACATAATAACAAGTTTTTTTTTGTGCATACAACAACGTAAAACACTACTAAAGTATAAAATCCATAGGTAAAGTAAATCCACTATCCATCTAAATCTGTCAAAATATCAAGGTCTTGAATAACAAAATGTAATTAAAACATCCATGCTATGACGGGTCGTGGTGAGGCCTCACAACTTTGGTATATTGCATGTGTACTAATATTTTGTAGGAAAAGTCAAAGGAAGGAATGTGCACAAAGAAATTAATGACAAGGTTATGCAAGCACTATGTATTTATAATGTAGCTAAAGATCAGACCAACATAACTAATAATTGTCATGTAAATCCAAAACTTGTTATGTGCTATATTTTCTAGATGACTTGTTCAACTAAGATGTGCATCATAATGATGTAATTTATTGTGTTTCTATATCCCCATTTTTTGAGGCTAGATCTTAGGAAGTTATTATTTATAGTTACTTTAAATAAAGTTGTTGAAGCAAGCCCTCAATAGTTAGTTGAAGGGGAGATTGTAATTGCAATAGAATTTTTTAGATATAGGCTATAATTTTCCAATTTGTACTTTTTAGAGTAAAGAGTAATTTAATTAATTTATTAAATTATTTTTACTCCCTTCTTACTATTTCCCTTTATGTACATGCATTCCCATTTAATAATTAAATATCGTTTACCTCTTAGGGTTTCCCTTTTAGGTTTTACAATCTCCTTCTATAAAGATCGATCAATTGTAAATTTCATTCATTCCTTTAGTCTGATAATATATTCTTTCATATTTTTAGAGCCAAACACTTGCCTTATCTTTTTATTTTCTTCTCCCTGATAGGTTCTTGCATGTAGGTGTTCTTCAGGTTTTGTGGATTTGTATTACTCAAATCCTTCATGGTATCAGAGTTGAATCTACTGTAGCTTGTTCAATTTTTGAAAAAAGTGGGAATGAGCATTTTTTGGATAATATCTAGTTTTTTTTAGTATTTTTTGTGAAAATAGGGGTTTATTTAAATTTTAGAGCACTTTGAGGCCAAATAGACCTCACGGTTGGATTCAGGGGATGTCAAAACCCCTATTTTTATATAAAATTTGTCAATTTTGGACACTAATCTGAGACAATGTTTTTTCCCTACTAGTGGCATATAACCCTTGACATGAATTCTAAGGTGATTTTAAAAAAAATAATTTAAAGAACACATTCTTTAAACTTGCAGATAGTGCATCATCACAGTGCCATTGCCACGGGTGTTCCTTGTTTGCATGCCACCATCCCCACCTCTGCTTGTGCACCACCCCTACACTGCCACCATCATCTACACCCTGTCTGACCTCCACTACCTAGCTTGTGGTCACATGGGGAGCCAAGGGCTTATTCCTTAGCCCCTCATCTATTTTTTTTGGGTTTTACAATTTTTTGCTATCTGGACGCCCTAGTGATTTATTGGTTCTAACTGGAGCATACAAAGGTGTTTATGGGAAAAAAAAATATCATTTGGAAGATGATTCTAAAATGGACATGATGGAGAAGGAATTTTTTGGAGTTTTTCCATACTGGTACCTTTTTTTTGCTCAAAGTTTGATGATGCTTTCTATCTTCCAAGGGACATAAATTACTAGTTTTAGCTCCCTTTTCTGATCCCAAAAAAGTGTTGGAAAACTCTTCTTGAGCACTATCAAGATTCTCTGTTATGTTCATCAGTATTTTTCAAAGGTACATGTGATTCTCAAACTGAAACATTTTTTCTCTTTTCTTGTATACGCATTCCTTCTACCATCTAGGGTTCAGATTTTTTGTATTGTGGGTGATGTTTTCTATTATTATTTCTATTATTTACATTAGTAAACCATAATTTTTCAAAACAAAATCCAACACCTTATAAAACAATGTCTGAGACCTCTTCTTGTCTAGAACATCTGACCCCTCATAACTATCAGACATGGAGGTCCCTAATGATACAACTTCTTTGGTCAAAAGGGTTGTGATCTTGTTTAGATGCAATGCATCTAGTTTTACAAAGGCCTTTTTATGTCATGCAATATAGGAAAAAGATGGATGAGGCAATGGGGTTGATTTATTTATAGGTATCTGATAGTCTATAGTTTTATCTTGATGGGTACAATACCCCTCTTGCTATGTGGACCAAGCTTGATGACTAGTTTTGTAGAGTGAATTATTTTACGACACTTCAAATTGAGGCAAAGCTTACCTCTCTTGTACCAAATTCTTTTTCTTCCATTAAGGACTTCTTGATGAAGTTCAAATAATAGAGATCTTTATTGTAGAGTTTTGGAAAACCAAGATTGACAATGAGTGCATTTACCTAATTCTTTCTAAGTTTCATGGAAACTTTTAGATTTTTGCTTCTACCTTCCATTCCACCATGGATGCTTTGAGTACTAGATTTACCATGCCATCCTTTGAGGTTTTCTGTGATCATTTTACTTGAGAGCAAGTTAAGCTCTCTTAGTTGGATTCTCTCATAGGCTCACAGACTTATGCATTGGTAGCTCAGACATCTTCTAGAAAGAAGGAGAAGAAAAAAAAGTCACATCCTACAAAGTCTTGAATTGATTCTAGCCCTCACATATCATCTAGCCCACCTCCTCCTAAGGGGGTTAAACCAAAGCCAAATATACTAAAGTGTTCATATTGTAATAAGACCAATCATGATGAGTCACATTTCTATGAGAAGAAGTTAGATGGCTATGCCAAATAGGTTTCTAATTTTGACAACTCTCGTTCAGAAGAGCAACATTGATATTCCTTCTACTTCTCATAGATCTTATTCACCATCATCATTTTAGTTAGAAGGTAAAGACATAGGAAGTGCAACTCCTACTTCACATTGTTCTAGATGGTTATTGGATTCAAGTGCTTCACACAATATGGTATCTTCTCAAGATTTGTTCTCTTCTTTTGAGGCTTGTCCTACTCTATACATTTTGATGGGAAACAACATTATTATGACTATATATGGGAAAGATTCTATTTACATTGATAGTGGTACATTTCATGATGTACTACATGTTCCATCTTTTTCCTCCAACCTTCTCTCTATTTATTAGATTACACACAGTGTAATAGGGAAAACAATTGAGTTTGCACAAGATTCATTGCACATCAGAGATAGTGAGATGGGAAATATTGTTTCTATAGGGACTATTGATCATTCTTCCTACATATACTCTTTCTATCATTTTGGTCCACCATCTCCACTATCAAAGACTCACTCTCCTTTTTCATGAGAGACTACTGAGGTGAATTCAAGTCACTTAAACTTATGTATTGTTCATAAGATCAGTGTTGTGACTTCTAAACATCCTCCTCCTATTTAGATTCCATATATTACATAGAATTACTCTTCAACATTTCCTACCATTGCAGCTCCAATCATCAAGCTAGCTAGTGCAATTGTTGAAAATATATCAGAGGACAAACATCTCCTCTTAGATGATAGATTCAACACACATGTTTTCCCACCTCCATTGGATATTCCATTTTAGGATTCTCATGCATTTTCCCTTGAGCATCAACTAGGACTTCTAGCTTCACCTTACATTTAGAGGTTTCATCCTCCTTGTCTAGTGCCTTTGTTTCATTCAGATTGGAGCCACATTGGTTTATTCAGCAACACATGATCTCTACCATTCTGAGTTGGGGTGGCTATGGAGTCTCGATCCTCTATCATGGGGGTTTCACTGTACTTATAGTTTTGAGAGAGTCTCTTGAGACATATCATTTTTACTTTTTCTTTCTATCTCTTTATGGAATAGGTTTTTTCCCACATGGTTTTCCCTATTTCTCTGCTTCATAGAGATTTAGTTGTGATTGGGTACCTCATTAGGCCTTGTTATTGGGACCCAAGTTTTCTTTAGCATTGTGGTTTCCTTCCTTTTTCATGCATTTTTTATATCTACATTGTTACTCATCTTAAGGGGGGTTGTTAGAGTAAAGAGTTAATTTAGTTTAATTTATTTAATTACCTTTACTCTCTTCGAAATATTTCCCTTTATGTACATGCATTCCCATTTAATAATTAAATATTAATTACTAAATGTCATTTACCTCTTAGGGTTTCCGTTTTAGGTTTTACAATCCCCTTCTATGAGGATTAATTTGTTGGATACAATTGTTTAATTATTTGTTGTCTTTGATGTTACACAAATGTCATATCCATCAGTTGACAGAGTCTACAGAGCTCAGTTGGTCAGCAAAGCAAATTCCAGAGTCTACTGAGCATTCCTAAAAAATACTTTATGGAAACAATTTCTGCCAAGCTCACTCAAGCGTTGAAGGATTTGTGGCAGAAGTCAGTGGTAACCAAGCTCACAAGGTTAGCAAAGGAAAGTCAGTATTAATTGAGTTAACATGGTCTCCAAAGGATTATTTAGAGTTTTTAGTGTTCATCAAGCTTCAGTTGGTTACCATTGGAAATCAATTTTGGAATAGTGTTTATCGATCAGGGTTGGCCAATGAAGGATTTCATTATTTTGAGAAATAAAGTTTAATCATTTTATGTAATAATTATAGCTGACTGACGTAATGATTATTGATAATCATAACTTTTAAATGAGCCAAATTGATAATTTTTAAGGTATAAATAAAAGGTCAAGTTGTGAATTCTAAGTTGTAATGAGTTAGCATGCAAGTGTGTTGATTGTGTGAAGAAGAAAGTGTGAGCAAATTTTGAAGAAGGATTAGATATCCTTGAGGAGAAACAAAGTTGTATTCAATCAAAGAGGATCTAGTGAACCAAAGTAGAGATTTGTATCAGCAATTCAGTTGCATCTCATTTAGGGTTGGCTCCTAACAGGGCTCAATTCAAAAGAGTGAAAATCTGTAGCTAGTTACTTGGTGGTTTTTTCCATATTGGGTTTCCACTTTAAATCTAGTGTCTCTTTTGTTCATGTTATTTCTTTTATGCATGCATGTTAATAACTGTGAATGTTTAAAGTTCTATTAAAGATAGCATATACTACATCTATTGAGTTACAACATTTTTCTGTGTGGTTACCAAGTGACAACAGTAACTAGTTTTATAAGACATCTAAGGGATCTGTGGATTTGTTTTTGTGGTAACTGATTCACCCCTCCCCCCAGTTACTCCATCTACATTTCCAACAATTGGTATCAAAGCTTCTAGTGCTTGCAAGAAGGATTTCAAGGATCTAAGCTAAAGATCAGGATGTCTTACAAGAGGGAAATTCCAAGGCTTAACAGGGATAACTTTTCAGCATGGCAAGGTCTCATGAGACTCCATCTAGCTTCCATTCGAGATATAGGATTGAAATAACTTAATTAAGAATATACAGCTCCTGCTAGTACAAATCTATCAATGACATTGCTGAAAAAAAGACTCATAACACCATGATGATAGACATTGCATCAGCCCTAAGCTATGAAGAATTTGGTGATATCAAGGACTGCAAAACTACCTTTGCTATGTGGAATAAGCTGAAAGATATCTATGGAGGTGATGAGAATGTGAGAAGAGCCAAAGCAAAAATTCTAAGGGGACAATTTGATCAGATGAGGATGAGAGAGGATGAGAACATTGCTAAATATGTTGAAAGGGTCAAAGCAAGTGTCAATGTAATCAAGGCTTCTGGAGGAGATATCAAAGAGGAAATAGTTGTAAGTAAAGTTCTTAAAAAATTGCCTCCCATTTATGCAATTAGATTTTCTACAATTCAAGAAAGAAGATGTGAAGCAAACTATAAGATAAACTTAGAGGCCATAGTAGGAAGATTGATGGCATTTGAGCTAGATAACTATGACAACTATGTTCTAGCTTCTAAGAACATTGAATCAGCATTTGAAGCCAAGCTTTCACTCAAAGAAAAGGGCAAGAAGATAAAGGATTCTCAGTTAGAAAGTGAAGAAGAATCATAAGAGAGTTTTGATAGTGATATTGAGGCAAAGGAAAATATTCTGCTTGCAAGGAAATATTCTAGAGGCAAAGGAAAATACAAAGGTAAGGTTCCTCTAATCTTTTTTTCATGTGAGGAAATTGGTCATATTGTTGCTAGGTGTCCAAACAAGAAAAACAAGGATGAGAAGAAAGGTCACAAGTGTAATGGAAAGAAAGACTTCAAATCATTCAAGGACAAAGAAAAGAAAACATGTTTCATGGCTAAGGATTCTAAGGATTCTGATAATAGTAAAGATAAAATTGTTTACATTGTTGTGAAAGATGAATTTGATAATGATGAGGAAGATAATATGGCACTTATCTCTCATCTAAGAAAAAATGATACATGGATCATAGACAGTGGTTGATCTCATCATATGACTGGTGAAAAAACAAAGTTTGAACATTTTGAAGACTATGATGGTGGTAGTGTGAGGTTTGGTAATAATGAACCTTGTTGCATAGAAGGAAGAGGAAGAATATTTCTAAGCAAAGAGCTTGTATTTGATTATGCCTATTGGGTTGAAGGACTAAAACACAATCTGTTGAGTGTGGCATAGCTAATCAATATTGGATTCAAGGTAGAATTCATGCATGGAAAAGCAAGACAGTTGGATGATAAAGGAAAGCTGATTAGATCAGGCATAGAAACAAAAGGTAACGTGTTCTATGTTGAACTTGTTGAATGTGCATGTTTTATTGCTCAAGTTGAAGAAAGTTGGTTATGGCATAGAAGGTTATGTCATGTGAATTTTGATAACCTAGTGAAAATAAGAAATTTTAGGAAAGTAAGAGGCATTCCTAGTATAAAGAAACCCGATGTTGGTCTATGCAAGAATTGTCAGATTGGTAAGATGGAAAAGACCAGCTTTAAAAGTAAAAACTATCAGTCTAAAGAAATTTTGAAAATTGTGCATACTGATTTGTGTGAACCTACTGGAATTGAGAGCTATACTGGAGAAAAGTTCTTCATTCTTTTTATTGATGACTACTCTAGAATGATGACTATCATATAATTGAGAGAGAAGTTAGAAGAATTTGAGAACTTCAAATGGTATTTGGCTAGAGTACAGAAGGAAACAGGGAAAATATTGAAATGCTTAAGATCAAACAGAGGTGGTGAATTCATCTCCCATGAATTCAATAACTTCTACATTGCAAGAGGAATCAAAAGATAGGTATCAACCCCTAGAACTCCCAAGTAGAATGGAATAGCTGAAAGGAGGAATAGATCCATCATGGATTGTGCAAGAACTCTAATGATTGAAAAGAACATTGCTATCAAATACTGGAAGGAAGCTATCAACACTGCAGTTCATACCTTGAACCAAGTACAGTTGAAGAAGGACTCATTCAAAACCCCCTATGAGTTATGGTATAGCTATAAACCTAATGTAAGTTACCTAAAAGTATTTGGAAGCAAATGTTATATATTGAAAGAATCTAGAAAATTTAAATTTGATGTGAAGGGTGATGAAGGTATATTTTTGGGATATTCTTGCAAGAGTAAGGCATATAGATGTTTGAATTTGTCTACTCACAAAATCATAGAAAGTGCACATTTGAAATTTGATGAGTTTGTAGAAAGGACTGAAGAAGAAAGCAAAAAGGAACCAGAAGATTACAACAAATTTGTTTTCATTGAGCCTGATATATTGCTAGATACATATGTCAATCAAGTGACTTCTACTCTCGACTCTTTAGTCCCTAAGTTGCAAGAAGTTCAAACCAAGTTGTAGGAACCTGAGTCACATTCAAATGCTATCAAGCTAATGCCTACCAAGCTAGAGTAGCCAGAACCTAAAGTTGAAGTGCAAGAGGATGACAATGCAATTTTCAAAAAGCAAGGAACTTGTATTGGCCAAGTATGTTAGAAGACATCATGCACCAGATCAAATTATTGGAGACAAATTTGAAGGTACTATGACAAGAAGTAAGTTAAAAGGTACTTGTTTACTTGATGATTTTGAACTTAGAAATGTCAAAGATGCATTGGAAAATGAAAGTTGGATTGAGGCTATGAATGAAGATATAGAGAAGAGAAAAACATGAACTCTTGTACCTAGGACTAAAGATAAAAATGTGATTGGAACTAAGTGGGTAGTCAAAAATAAGTTGAATGAAGTTGGTAAGGTATCAAGAAACAAAGCTAGACTGGTATGTAAAGGATACTCTCAAGAAGAAGGAATAGACTATGGAGAGACTTTTGCTCCTATTGCAATACTGGAAGGTGTCAAGACCTTACTTGCATATGCTACATACAAAGGATTTAAGGTATATAGAATGGATGTCAAATCTATATCTCTCAATGGTATTTTGGATGAAAAAGTCTACATCGAGCAACCTAAAGGTTTTGTTGATCCAGAGAAGAAGGACATGGTCTACAAATTACACAAAGTACTGTGTGGTCTGAAACAAGCCCCTAAAGCATGGTATGAAAGATTGCATAACTATCTTGTTCATATTGGTTTTCAGAGAACTAATGATAATAATGGCTTGTATATCAAGGAAGGACCAAATAACAAGATTGTTTTGGAAAAAATATTTGTGGATGATACTTTGTTTATAGGGAATGATGATCTATGCAAAGAAATTTCAAAGAAAATAAACAAGGAATTTTAGATGTCTATGTTTGGTGAGATCAAATTCTTTGTTGGCCTTCAAATTTAGCAGAGCAAGAGTGGTATCTACATCACTCAATTTAAATACATCAAGGAGATACTCAAGAAGTTTGGTATGGAAGATTGTAAACTAGTTGGAACTCCCTTGTGTACTAGACTAAAGCTTACCAAGGATGATGAATCAAAAGAGGTAGATCAAACCTTATATATTGCTCTTGTAGTTGGTATAGTGGTAAGATTTTCAGAAGAACCAATAGAAAATCACATGATGGCAATCAAAAGGATCTTGAGATACTTGAAAGGCACTAAAGATTATGGATTGTGGTACAAATTTGGAGGTAATCTAAACTTGAAAGTGTTTATTGATGCTGATTAGGCAGGAAAAATTGATGACAGAAAGAGTACAAGTGGTGAAGCATTCTTTCTTGGAAAGAGGTTGGTTTCTTGGACAAGCAAAAAGAAAAATTGCACATCCCAATCTACAGCTTAAGCAAAGTATGTTGTAGCAGTAGTAAATTGTTCTAATATTGTTTGGTTCAAACAACTATTAGAAGGCATGAAAGTTGAAATCAAAGAACCAGTTGTTATGTTTTGTGACAATACAAGTGCAATTAACATATCAAAAAATCCAGTAATGCATTACAAAACCAAACACTTTTCTATTAAGTATCACTTTGTTAGAGAATTAGTGCAGGATAAGGAGATCAGATTGGAATATGTCCATATAAAAGAGAAAATTTTTGACATATTCACGAAGCCCTAAGGATGCATTCTTGTATCTAAGAGGTAAGTTAGGGGTCATTCCCCTATCTAAAGCTTACTAAAATAAAGTTTTTAGTGATGCCTCAACAGGAACCAAGTTGAAGATCTATCAGTTGATGCAGCATAGCTATGGAAACATTGCATATGAATCAGTTTTTAAGGTACATTACTACTCATTTGGTATGTGTTGTCAAAGAGGGAGAGTTTCCTATCATATCTTTTTTAAATTTGATTTTTTTAAGGAAGAGTTTGCTGTTTGAAAAGAAGCTATGTAATTCCTTCATAGAAGGAGATTACTGCATTAGAGAAGTTTGTGGCATAAAATCTAAGAGGGAGAAATGTTCTATCAGAAAAAGACTTCTTCTCAAATTTCATTTTGCTATGACATTTTGTGTTGCCATCAATGCTAAAGAGGGAGATTGATGGATACAATTGTTCAATTGTGTGTTGTCTTTGATGTTACACAAATGTCATATCAGTTAGTTGATAGAGTCTACTGAGCTGAGTTGGTCAACAAAGAAAATTCTAGAGTCTACCGAGCATTCCTAAAAAATACTCTATGGAAACAATTTCTACCAAGCTCACTTGGGAATTATAGGATTTTGTGCCAAAAGTCAATGGTAACCAAGCTCACAAGGTTAGTAAAGTAAAGTTAGTGCTTATCAAGTTAACTCAATCTCCAAAGGATTTTGTAGAGTTCATAGTGTTCACTAAGCTTCAGTTGGTTAACACTGGAAATCAGTTCTGGAACAGTGTTTACCAAGCAAGGTCGGCCAATGAAGGATTTCATTTTTTTGGGAAATAAAGTTTGATTGTTTTATGTAATAATTGTAGCTAACTAAGGTAATTATTATTGATAATTGTAACTTGTAAATGAGCCAACTTGAGAATTTGTAAGGTATAAATAAAAGGTCAAGTTGTGAATTTGTAATGAGTGAGCATGCAAGTGTGTTGATTGTGTGAAGAGGATAGTGTGAGAAAATTTTGAAGAAGGATCAGATATCATTAACGAGCAGCAAAGTTGTATTCGATCAAAGAGGATCTAGTGAACTAGAGTAGAGATTTGTATCAACAATTCAGTTGCATCTCATTCAGGGTTGGCTCCTAATAGGGCTCACTTCAAAAGAGTGAAAATCAGTAGCTAGTTACTTGGTGGTTTTTCTCATATTGGGTTTCCATGTTAAATCTGTTGTCTCTTGTGTTCATGTTATTTCTTTTATGCATGCATGTTAATAACTATAACATACACTGCATCTACCGAGTTACAACATTTTTTTGTGTGGTTACCAAGTGACAATAGTAACTAGTTTTATAAGACATCTAAGGGATCTATGGATTTATTTTTGTGGTAACTAATTCACCCCCCTCTCAGTTACTCCATCTACATTTCCAACATGATTAGTTGTAAATTTCATTCATTCCTTCAATCCTTTAATATATTCTTTCATATTTTCAGAGTCAAATCCTTGCCTGCTCTTTGTCTTTTCTTCTCTATGATAGGTTCTTGCATGTTTTATTTTTTGATATCAATAAAATTACTATTGTTTTGTTTCTCTATTGTTGTTGCAACCATTGGTAATAGAACCATTAGTTGTTCCTATAGTAAAAGAAAACAATGTAGAATCCTATTTGTATTTCCATCCTCGTGACTTTAATAAGGTTGTTTACACTTGCATATATATTTAGTATTATTGTTCTTAATTATGTAGGTTAGAAATGTCAATTAAAGAGGTTTAAAGCATATACTTTGCAGACATAATTTCAAGTTTATGTCCTTGGTCGATAAAGTAAATAGGTTTAATGAAGAGTTTTGGATGCTATTTTGGATGTCCAATCCATTAGCACTAGGCCTATTTTCATCTTCAATCATTTAACCAAGCTTTTTTGCCACCACTATTAGGGATGATGTCAATATAAACCTCTTATGAGGGTCATTTTTACAATTTTGTATGCATAATTAGTTGTCTATATTTTAATTTGAGTCAAATTTAGTGTTATTTTATCTATATGCATAGATAAAGATACCATCTTGGGAAATTTCTTTCTCAAAATGACCCATTTGAAATAGAAGAAATTGTGTATCTTGAGTAAGAAGACCAACACCCTAAGGGACAAGGAGAAGACCAACCCTTAGAAGAAGATCAACCCCTTGAAGAAGACCAAGTTGTTGCAAAAGAACCACCATTTGAAAATCCTTTTACAATCTACCATGTAAATCTTCCTTCATCATCATCTAACAAATCATCAAGCTTGAATAACATTTTTGTTGTCCCTATATATCAAGATAATCCTCTAGCTATTGTCATTTACCAGAAAAAAAATCAACCACCACCACCACCCATAATGGCACAACCCACCTTCTCATTTCCCATACTTGACCTCAAAGACAACAATAATCTAAAAAATATCCCTGCATTTTCACTTCCTAAGTTCTATGGCCTAATTTCTAAAGACCCTAAGACCTTTCTATTTGAATTTGACATTCTTTGTAGAGGGTATGACTATATAACTAATGCTTATAGGCTAAAGTTGTTTCCCTCTACAAGAGGTAGCTCTAAGATGGTCCATGGGGTTAGGGGCTAATACTGTAGTAGATTGGGATGGAATGAAGAAATTTTTTCTTTCTAAATACTTAAATTGTTGTAGGGAAAGTATGGGAGGAGATGATATATTCAAGATGGAGGAGAAAGAGGATGAGACTCTTGAAGACTATGTTTCAAGATTCCTCTATAACTTGCAAAGGAACACTAGATGTCAACTCAATGAGTCATCTCAAAAGCATATTTTCTTAAGGGGTGTTGATGAAACTTGTGTTCAAGCCCTAGACCTTATGGCTAGAGGAGACATTACACAAGGCATGTGGGAGGATATTAAGTGGTATTGTGAAAACTACTCAAGGGCTAATGTAAAGAAAGGAAGAGAAATTCATTCTAGTTCTTTGAAGACTAGTGGAGATGGTCAATAAAAATTGGATCTTTCAAATTTTTTTCCTAACTTCAAGAGAGACATTATTAACAATGTTGTAACTCATATGGATACCATGCAAGCTAGGAGGAAACATAAAGAAGTTGATGCTATGTTTAATGAGTTCTACTCTCACTACTAGGAGAAGAAGAGGAATTGCAAATGTAAGATGCTTGCTAATATGGAAAATTCAACCACAATAGATTCAGTGGAGTTCAAGGAAATTTATGACAATGAAGATATACTATATGTTTCTTAAAGAAGACCATGGGTGTAGAGACAAGGTATGCCTCAAGACCCTCTCCAAAACTTTGTGAATTTTATTAATCAATGGTAAAATTCTAACTTTTCAAACCCAAATTATTGGAATCCTTCTTGGACTATTTAATCTCAACCCATATGGAATAACCAAACTTGGAAACAACCTCCACCTAACCAGTGGCAAAATTTTTTTGGCAAAAATTGGCAGCCACAACACAATCGATGGCACATCCCATAAGGTCACTAGCAATAGTCACCTTAGTGGTGACCTAATAAAAAATATAATGTCTCAGGACAACCTCAATAGAAATCTTTAATGCCACCTCCTCCTGCAACCTATACCAATCCACCCAAACAAATTCAATTACCTGCTCAACTAGTGTTAAATCTGAATAACATGCCTGCTCAAAAGCCAATGATACTTATCAACAAACCTATTTAATAAATAATATTCACCTTAGGCCTAGAACCAATCCTAAAGGTCTTGTAGTAACTAAAGTTACTTCAGAGGATAAGAATGAATAATCGCTTCCTATTCCACCATAGTCTCCCATAGCCAAGTCTCCGTTATTTCTAGGTAAACTTGTCCAATCCTTTGTTCCTCTTGAAAATCCTTCTATTGGAGAGATACTCACTCTATTGAACCAAATAATAGTAAAAATACCATTTTTAGATGCTCTGAAGGAGATTTTAGTATATACTAAAGTTGTTAAGGAAGCTTGCATAAAGAAACCTAGTAGAAAATGAAAGGACCATCGAATTGTCCATGTTATGGGTTAGTTGTCTGACCTCATGTTGAACAAATCTATAGTTATGAAATATGCTAACCTAGGGAGTCCATTTGTCACACTTTATATCAATGGGGTTCAAGTACATAATGCTTCAATAGATTTGTGAGTATTCATTAATTTAATGACTAGGGAAGTACTTTTACACTTAAATATTATTGGTATAAGAGATACCCTTGCCATACTTCTAGTTTCTAATAGTTCTACTATCAAACCTGATGGTATGATTGAAGATGTCATAGTTACTTTGGATTCTTGGGAATACTTGTGGATTTTGTTATCTTGTCACCAAAAGAAACTTTGGGAGGCTATTCTATTATCCTAGGAAGGCCTTGGTTAGCCACTATAGATGCTTGCATCACTTATCATTCAGGAAAGATGATCATATCTAATGGTTCCATTATCAAGAAGTTATCCTTATACTCTTCTGCTACACCACTTTTGCAAGATGATCAAGTTGTGTGGCCTATTATAGGGGATGATGAAGGTGAGGTAAATTCATTAATTAATCTTATGGTGATTGATAGAAACCCATATTTATTCCTCAAAATTATGATGATGTCCGCATAGCTATCTTGTCCAATGAATATGGTGAATATTCTCCTCTATGTAGTGAACATAATCATTCATTACAAACAATTCTTCCTCGTAAAGATACACCTCATTTTCCTACAACCACTAGCTACCTTCATACCTTGTTACCTCATGAGATTAATTCATCCAAATTTTCTAAGTTAGCAATGTTAGATAAGGTGATTCAAGTTGAAGTAAGTCTAGGAAGGGAGATAAACGTTAGTAAAATCCTTACTCCTACTAACCTAGAAAGTACACTTAAGTTTCTATAGAAAAAATAGAAAGAATTTAGTTGGGACTACACATATATGAGATGACTTGACCTAAAGCTCTCTATACTCATATAATTTACATTACACCAAAGTATAGACATGTAAGGAAGCCCCAAAGAAGATTCAATCTAGAATTGTGAATATAGTGAAAATTCAATTGCAAAAACTTTTGAGTGTTGGGTTCATCTATCATATTTCTAATAGTTAGTGGGTCTCACATTTGGTAATAGTGACTAATAAAGGAGGTAAATGAAGGGTATGTGTGGATTATAGGGGACTTAATGCAACCACTATAAAATATCACTTTCCCTTACCTTTCATTGATCAAGTACTTGAAATTTGGTTGGGAAGAAGTATTTCACTTTCCTAGATGGATTTAGTGGGTATATCTAGATTCAAATAGCACCAGAGGATTAAAACAAGACCACTTTTACCTACCCTTGGGGCACATTTTCTTATTCAGTACTACCCTTTGGATTGTGTAATGTTCCTACTACCTTTTAGTGAGTTGTGATAAGTATTTTCTTTGACATGTCTACTTACTATATGGAAATCTATATGGATGATTTCACTGTGTATGGATCTAATTTTGAAGAATCTATATCTAATTTGGATAAAGTTTTGAAAATATGTTAGGAACGCAACCTTTCATTGAATAGATAGAAATATCATATGGGGTAAAAGCATAAACCTATGTCACCTTTTATAAAGAAAAGAAATCCTAGAACATAAATTGTTCAACTTTAATGACATAAAAATGGTATTTGTGTTTAGAATTTGAAGTTGATGTAAATGAATTAAATGTGTGAAATTGGATAAATTTTATGCCTATATTTTTTTATTTTTTCAATTGATTAATAATTTATTCATTTTTTAAATGTTGAAGTCTCTTTTTTAACTGCAAAAAATATAGGGTGTAGTTCTCATCAAACAAGTATATGAAAATCATCTTCTTTTTTCTCTCATTTGAAAATATGTTATAGATAACATGTGTAGATAGAGAACAAAAAAAGAAATAGTGGTTTTTTATTTTTATTTTATTTTTTATAAGTACTTGAGGTTGACCTTATTAGAAACCAACATTTTTTTTCTCCATAAAAAATCCTTCATAAAATCTACACCTTTTTGGAAAAGACTTACATATTCTTGAAGGTGACTCTCTCCTCTACGGATAAATATAAATTTTAAAATTTTGTGATATGATTTACTTTTTTAAAAAAAATTCTTCAAGGGTAATCTTCCTAAATGTTAAAATATCTTCTTATAATATTTTGAGATTATAGCATATTTTAACTAATCAAAACAACATGAAATTTATATAATGATGATACTAAATCTAAGATCTATAAAAGGGTATTTTAGTTTTTGAAAAAGTTGAGTTTTGATAGAGAAATAGATTTGAAAAAAATAGGTTTTAAGGTCCTAAAAGGTGACACAGATTTGTACTTTTAGCCTAGGATGATGGAGGAAGGGGTTGTGTTAGGCCAATACATTTCTTCAAGCAACATCCAAGTGGATCCTCAAAAGATAGAATTGATTATCACTTTGCCTACACCTGAAAAACAAAAAGATGATAGAAGTTTTCTTGGCCATGTTGGTTACTACAAGAGATTCATAAAAAGATTTCAGCTAGATAGCAGCACCATTGTACAATTTGCTAAAGAAGGAGTCTAGATTTTCATGGGATTCTGAATGTGACAAATCATTTTAAAAACTCAAAGAAGTCTTGGCCAACGAGTCTGTACAAGTTCGAGGGTCCAATTGGAATGTTATGTTTCATATTCATACTGATGCTTCAGATTATGCCATAGGTTTTTTGTTAGGAAAAAAGGAAGAAATTGTCAAGCATGTTATCTATTATATCAAGAAAAATTTGTAGGGGCTGAATTGAATTATACTATCATAGAAAAAGAATTGTTGGCTGTCATTTATGTACTTAACAAATTTAGACATTACATCACTAGTTATGAGGATTTTGTACACACTGATCATGCCACCATCAAGTACCTCATGAATAAGCCTACCAGTTCAGGAAGACTAGCTTGTTGGTTATTGCCCATTCAGGAATTTGACATCAAAGTCATAGCTAAACTAGGCAAGGCTAATGTAGTGGCTGATTTCCTTTCATAGTTACAAGTGTTTGATGATCCTACAACCATTAATGATAGCTTCCTAGATGAACATTTGTTCTCTTTGATAGCACACAATCCAAGGTATACTGACATTGCTAATTACCTCACCATAGAAAGAACCACTGCTCATTTCTCTCCTAAGGATAGAAGACTATTAGATGAAAAGAGTTTCAATTTTTCTTAGATAGTTGGTTGCATTTTTTACACTGCACCTAGTCAAGTTATGCATAGATGTATAAGAGAAGATGAAACTTATGATATCATGTGTTCCTATCATGATGAACCATGTGGAGGAGATTTTGTAGCTAAAAGGAAAACATTCAAAATCTTAACAACTGGCTATTATTGGTCAACTCTTCATAAGGATGCAACAAAATCTACCAAGAAATGTGATAGATGTCAACAAATTGGCAAACCAACTAAATCAAATGAAATGCCCCTACAACCATAGGAAGTTGTTTCACCATTTTAAAAATGGGGAATATATTTTATTGGATGAATAGACCCTCCATCCAAAGGTAAATCTTACATTTTGGTATGTACTAATTATGTCACTAAATGGGCTGAAGCAAAACCTACGAAACATGCTAGGGATAATAATGTTCCAAAATTCTTGTATGAAGTCATTTTTACAAGATTTGGTGTCTATAGAGAATTAGTGACTAATCATGGAGCCCAATTTATATCTAATTTTTTTAATGCAATTATGAATGAATATACTATTTGACATCGCAAATCATCTCCCTATCATCCTCAAGTTGTGGACAAGCAAAGATGACAAATAGACTATTGGAAGCAATTTTGATAGACTATTCAAATACATAAGAAGGACTAGGCATCCAAGATTTCTGAAGCATTATGGGTATATTAGACAACTTGGAGGACAAAAATAGGATTTACTCCTTTTGAGCTAGTCTATGGGACAAAAACTATGATGCCAATTGAGTTTGAACACAAAATACTCCACACTGCGTTGGAACTTAATATTGATCTCCATGATGTCCTATAAGAATGCATCTTGTAGCTGAGTGGACTTGATGAGTTTCACAAATCTATCTTGAATAATATAGATTTAATTCAAAAATAGTGCAAGAAATGACATGATAGATTTATAAGGATAAGAAATTGAGTGTGGTTGATTGGGCACTACTCTATGATTCCAGATACCAACATAATCTAGGAAATTTGCAAACTAGATGGTTAGGACCATATGAAATAGAAGAGGTATATGATAATGGAGTTATGCAGTTGTCTACAATTGATCCTATCAAATTCAAACTACTGCTAAATGGTCATTGACTCAAAATCTAAAATAAACCCCCAAGTAAATCGAAGTTCCTGCAATAGTTCAATTCTTTTGAATCTCCTATAGTCAAGGCACACGAGTCTTCTACCCAACATGCCCTACTTCTTTGACTCTAATAAAATTAAATAATAATTCCTCACTTTCTCCATAATAAATCCATCTCACCTTCTATCTATACCACCCATCCACCTCACCTTCACTTCAATATTCGATTATGTGGCACTCCAATATTTTTTCCAACTTCACCATCAGGTTGGTACCCTAATATTATACATACTTATTCATTTCCTTTGATTTCATAGTTAATTTTTGTGTGCCTATACAATCATTTTCTCTTAATGCATGTTGGGACCCATGCCTTATTTTAAGTTTTGGGGGGGCGAGGGGGGTGCGAGAATTGTATGAAAATATTATTTTATACACATCATATCTTATAATCACATGATAAATTAATATGTTGTACTATGGGTGATCATTTAAAGAAAAATCATATCAGAAGTTTTAAACCCATTAGAATGATGTTACACTTACTTTCCTATTAAAATTACATGATATTATGTTATGGTGTGTTATGAGGCATTGATATATGTTTTAAAGATTTCATTTTTTTAATGCTTGCTATCATTTCAAAAGTGCTCTGTAAATATTTGTAGTTCACCTTCCTATTTTTGCCTATTCTATGTTCTCATCTAAGTGGTATCTTAATAGCATAACAATGGGGGAAGATCTAATATGACATGAACCCACAGTTTAGAATATTATCCTCCAGGATAATGACTACTGACCATTATTTGAAAACTATGGATGGATTCAGTATTTTCATAGGCTTACAACTTGGAATGAGGAGATTGTATTTTAGTTCGTGAATTTATTAAAAATAGTGTACACATGGTAAAAGGTCTCAGGGTTGAATGTAACCAAGAAATAATCATAGAGGTCTCTAGGTTATCACAAGAAGGTGAAGTTTTTGAAGAAGACGTCAACTCACATTCGATGAGAGCACAACTCACCTTACATACAGATAGGTTGTTAGAAATAGATAAGAAGGAACTAGGCATATCTATCTTTTTAGGAACCCTATAATTAGTGTGCTATGTTTATTATGTAGTACATTACATGTGAGGGAAGGAATCAATAGCTATATTTATTTCAAGCTTCTCAAGTGTTTGAGGCTTGCCAACAAACTAGTCAACCTTCCACATTTCTTGTTTAGTTTGTTGAAGAAATGAGCTTTATCTATTCAAGAAGGTAATCTGAATTTGGCCTCAAACCACTATTTGTTTAAATTACTATCTAAGAGGGACTTAGAATTCTACTTTTTCATGGGATGATTTTCTGTTAATGAGTAATTTTTTTTCAGCAAGCGGAGGGCCTAGAGGCTTCGGAATAGGAAGAAGGGTTGCTACAACAACTGGTACTATCAAAGTTGTAGAAAAGACTATATTCATTGAGTCCTTAGAGATCCCTAGGTCATCTGGTCAAAAAAAGAAAGGAAAAGAAAAAATTGTGACTAGAGATAACCCTACCTCACCTCAATCATAGACTAGTGTAAAAATTAGGTATTGTGTAAGTAAGGGTGAAAAAGAACCAGTTCATAAATTAGAACAAAATAACCCAAATAAAACAAAAAGGTTAGGGGACATCAACAGTAAAAATGTCATGACTTCATCTTCTGTTAAAAGAAAGAAATTCCCAAGAAAAAGGTTTCTAAAGTTGAAACACCTATGAGGAAAAGTAAGAAAATCTCTTTTTAGACAATCCTATTGATGAAGTTACTCAAGCATATGCCTCTTAAATTGTTGAAGAAACCCCTAGAAAAAATAAGGTGGAAGAATTGGGAAAACATTCATAAATTGTGTCACATGATCCTAGTTAGTCTTAGGAAGTTGTTGTCCATATTAGGGGTGACAATAGTGACAATGATTCTGACCATGGTAACTTTTTTTTTTTCAAATTAAAAGAGAAGACCCTCAAACTATGTATGAGTCTAATAATGATACCATATTTATTTTTGGTAATGAACAGGAAAAACCTTCAAATGATGATCCACAAAATCGTGATGAATATTTTCCCACAATTAATATAAGAATTATTGAACAATTTGTGGAGCCATTGGTTAATAAAGGTTTGGAAACCTTAGTGCAAGCTATGTGGCAAATGGAAGAAGAACCTCCGCTACAAAAACCAATAAATGACATTATAGAGAAAGCCATAGTCTCAAGGAAAGAAAATTACACTGCTAATCCTCAACCAGAGAAGCCCAAAAATGATGAAACAAACAATGGTGATGGTTCTAGGTGGGTAGATATTAATAATCAAGGACTAATGCCTCCACTGAATATTTCCACACTATTAGCAACAAGTCTAAGCCTTTACCAACAATTTTTAACACAAAAGTCTATGTAGATGGAGGAAAATAGGAAAATGTAGAAAATTATTAATAATTAGTAGTGAGAGTTATTGGATCAAGAGGACAAGATTATGGTTTTAGAAGAAAAGGTCACCTAGTTGACTACATTAGTGCCTAAACTCCTTTAGTGTAGGCCTCTAACACAAGTTTATGCTCTATTTCTTAAAGAATAGATGTTAAATTATAAGATGACTTAAATTGTTCAAGGTCTTAACTCCACTTTAAACACCACCCATGAATTCTATTATGCATTTCAACAATCTCCGAAAACCATACAAATTTGTTGTGTAAGTTGTACATGCATAACCTACATATTTTGGATGATAGGGAATGAAATCCCCTAATGTATAGTGGATATCCAACTCAAAACATTTATGTCTTAGGCTCAAAATGTGATCACCAAAGAAAATCAGGCCAGACCATACCAAGAAGTAGAGGACTTGTAACCATTATATCTAAGGTCTGATGGAAAAGACCCACAAACATATTATTATGATTTCTTCAAGATAAGAGTTAGTGATAGAGGGGAGGACCACATTAAGCCTCTTAGGAAGGTTTCTTAGGCATAATTTAAGGAATTTCAAAAAAGTGAGTCGAAGGATGCAGAAAAATCAATAACTTAGCAATGGATAAGAATTCCCCATGGGTTGCAAGTCCAAGAACCACATTCTCTCCAAAACTTTAGTATGCCTAGTTGATGAGACCCTTAGTGTGTAATTTTGGGACAAACTAGAGGAAGCTTCTAGATTCCACTCTAACTCCAGCCACCTTTATTCATGCATCCACTCTTGGGAATCAACAAGGATGTGAATGAGTATGACATGCCCAGTGAGTATAGATTTGGGAGAAGTTGAAGGAGTCTAAAGGATATTATTGGAGTTGATAGAGATGAGGATCAAGAGCTAGTGTAGCAGAGGATTTCAGGATGAAGGCTAGAGTCAGAAACTACATACTTGCTTGAGGACCAAAAAACCCTTAAGTTGAGAGGAATGATGGGCTTAGGAAATAGCATAGAAGTATAGGTTTTCATGGTCATTGAAGGGGTTTCTCCTTTTAAGTTTGAATACTTTTGATCATGATATTCTGTATAAACCTACATTTACTATATTTTTCTATGGTTTCCTGACTTTATATAGTTTCATGAGCATAATACTATGGTTAAGACTTATATTTGATATAAATATAATTATATATGTGTGTGTTTATAGATAAGAATGCTTTTTCATTTCTTACTTGTAAGGGGTAGGTTTCTCTAGCCAAAGTATTGTGACAAAGGATTGGTTTATGTGTTCATTAAATTCTTATTATGAATTATTGGAATGAATATGTGCTTTGGTATATTGCATGCATACTAACATTTTCCTAGAACAAGTCAAAGGAAGGAGTGTGTGCAAAAGAATTAATGACAAGGTTATGTGACCACTATGTATTTATGAAGCAGCCAGAGATTAGGTTAGCATAACTAATAATTATCGCATAAATCTAGATGTTGGTATGTTCTATATTTTCTAGAATACTTGTTTAGTTGAGATGTGTGTCATAATGATGCAATTTATTGTGTTGTTGTATCCTCATTTTTTGAGGGTAGATCTTAGGAAGTTAGTTTTTGTAGTTACTTTAGATAAAGTTGTTAAAGAAATCCCTAAATATTTAGTTGAAGTGGAGATTGTAATTGCAATAGAATTTTTAGATGTAGACTATCATTTTCCAGTTAGTACTATTTTATGGTCTAATATCAATAAAATTAATATTGTTGTGTTTTAAGTATTTTAACTTGAATTTTTAAATGTTCACTCATCCAAGGGGGCCCACTTGGTGAGGGAATTTAGTTGGTAGAACTAGTTTTCATTGTTTTAGGATTAAGTAAGAACTATGTTGCTCTTGCAACCACTGGTAATAGAACCATTAGTTATTCCCACAACAAACAAACAAAAATGTAGAATCATGTGTGTATTTCCATTCTTGTTACTTAAATAAGGTTTCTTACACTTGCCTATAGATTTAGTATTACTATTCTTAATTCTATAGGTTAGAAATGATAATTAAAGAGGTTTAAACCATATACTTTCTAGACATCATTTAAAATTTATGTCTCTAGTCGACAAAGTAAATGGGTCTAATGAAGAGTTGTGGATGCTCTCTTGGATGTCCATGAATCCATGAGCACAAACCCTAGTTTTATCTTCAATCATTTAACCAAGCAAGTATCAAGCACATCAAAGTCAAAGGTAAAGCTTTAAGAGCTAAACTAGTATGGAGAATGTGCAAGAATCCACACCTCAAGTAGGAAAATATCCTAATAAAGAAATATCTAAACAATATTGATGCAATTAGCATTTTTAGGGAGAAATTGGATCAAGAACTTGGAGCTTCATGATGGATTCTAGTTTCTCCATCCAGAATAGACTAACATGGTACCTAGATATGGGCTAAGAAGCTCTCTTTTGGAATGACTCTTCATAAGGATATGGTGCTTTAGAAAAAGGATGGTAAACTAGCCCAATTAGCATTGACACTTGAAGCTAGATGGGGAAAATGAGTTATAGATTATGTGATCTTTGTAGATGGAGAAAAAATTGGAAATGGAAGGATTTTAAGGACATGAACCTTCCACCTAAGGAAGAAGAAGATCTAAAAAATCCTTATCAAATAGGAAAGTAATTTTCAATTTTGGAAAGGAAAAATTGATGTGAAATGAAAGAAAGAGTAGGAATAAAATTCAAGGGATGGGTATAAATTCCTGAGGGCTCTCTAAATGAGCACAAAGGACTCCCTCCCTACAAAATTATGTTGCAATAAAGCTTCCTAAGGAATGATTTTTCACTTGGGTAGTTTCAAATAGGAAGGTTCTCACCTCATAAAGATTTAAGAAAATGGGATACCAAGGCCCAAGTAGATTTCCTTGATGTGAAAATATTGAAGAATTCATTGACCACCTTTTCTTGCATTGCCCTTATTTGGTTCAATGCAAAAAAATGGCTCTATCCACAATTAGGGTGGGTATCATAATTTCTAAGAACTATAACATATATGTTATAAGCTTGGCCATTCCTTGGAAAGGATAGTATTTATATCTATATAGAGATATACACACCTTCCATTAATAGTCCTCTAGGAATAATGGAAGGAACACAACCAAGAATTTTTCAAGATAAGAAGATGAACGTAGAAAAAAAATCTAATTAAAACTAAGACTTTTATCACTAAACTTACCAATAGTCAGTTTTTAAATAAAGGAGGAGGTAATCATGTCTCATTGGGATGAAAAAATAAGAGGCAAGTGGATATGTCTAAAATTAACCCCTTTGTAAGAGTAGGGGAAAAATCTCAAAAAGTAAACAAGAGATGTGCCAATGGAAACCACCCAAGAAGGGATGGTCCAAACTTAGTTTTGATGCAGCTTCAAGAGGAAATCCAAGAAAATAATACATTGATTGTGGTATGCATAACTTAGAAGGAATGGAGATAGAAAAGTTAGTAATGTATATGGGAATAGAAACTTATAATTAGTTAGAATTAACTACTTTAGTTGAAGGATTAGAACTATGTAAAACTCTTGGTTGCAAGAATTTAGAGATTAAAGAGATTCCACAATCATAATAAATTCTATAAGGAAATGATATCTCATTAATTAGGAACTAGACTCACAATTTTATCTAGAGTTATCTCACTATGTCAGACCTATGACAATATCACAATCAATCATATATACTTGGAGGGAATTCAAAGAGAAGATGAATTAGCTAATATAGGTAGAGAATAAGTTCAGACATAAGAAGTAAAAATTCCAATATAGGGACTCCATCTGAATTAGGGATGGTTTAAATTTTTTAGAATTTTAACCATTGTTTGTGTCTCGTTATTCCAAGGAAGAATCATGGGCCTTTCTTTAGATTTTTCCCATTCCATACATCTCTCATTCCAAGACAATACGATTGGATAGACATATCCATTATGGAAGCTGGTATTGGAGACTGGGAAAATGAGTTTGAACTAAATTTGGAGGTTCTAGAATCATCCATTTTGAACTTGATAGACACTCAAAATGATGGGGAGCCTCTTTCCCCCTTTTTTATGTTATTAAATTTACATAAGTTTATTAATATATTATGTAACTAGGCCAAGAAAACACCCTTTCGTGTAATAAACTAATAATCGCATTGCTTGAGATATGCCTTGTCAGTTGAAGAGTGACTAGTTCAATATTAGATGTATTTTCTAATGATTTAGATGTATATTTTATTTTTGTTTAACATAAATTATTTTATCGCTTGACATTATATTTCTATTCCCTTTCAGTATTCATGTTTTGTGACTTTTTAGAGCTTTATCCTTAACATTAGTGCAATATGTAGTGCTTAGATTATATATAGATCCTAATTGGAGGTAGAAGAAGAGAAGGTAGAAAATTATAACTTGAGACTAAAAGATGATTATCAATATGTATCTTTGTACTTTGTGATGTATCAATGCTTAGGTTGTTTATCTATCAAAAAATTTAAAACTAATTAACACTAAAAAACATAGAGCATTATCAACTTGCATTTTATTTATACACGAGTAAGAAATTATCATAATTTTGACAAGAAGACATTCTTACTAACATCTTCACAAATACTCAACAAACACAATATAGTAGATTTTATTCAATGTTCTACTTTGCACATACTATTAGAGGTCTACACTGAACATGATAGAGTAACAAAATACAAAACTAGGAAGTCATAGAAAATATTTGGAATAGCCATAGTGAAACAAAAGGGAAAAATCTAAATGGGGGAATCATAAGTTCCAAGAATAAATCTCAAATTTATGTGCATAGTTCAAACATAAATCAAGCATGTCTAATGTCACAAAAAGATAGATATGAAATTTTTAGTGATTAATCCAAGCATAAGAAATTCAAAAATAAATGTTATCCCATAAAATGTGTGGAAAGGTCTACTAAAAGAAAAAATTAATCATTAATCATGAAACATAATGACCAATAATAATAACATTCGAGAGAGCAACCACCATATGGTATTGAGGATACATTATGTCAACATTATTAGAGAATGTACCCAAATACATACCAATTAGTGATTCCTCAAGGATCTTAATCATATCCATAACTATAACTATTATAGATGTAACTATATCATTTCTTCATGAAAATTAATTTTACCACTTTCCATGCAATATAATATTCTATTATGCAAGGTCTCAAACATATAAGGATCAAATAACAACCTCAAAAAATATAAAAAAATATGACACAAGTTATCTAAATATGAAACACATTAAACAATAATAATAAAATATGGGGTGAAATGCACACAAGGTTGGAACATGGGATTCAACCTCTCAGAGGGGTTCTCAACATGATCATACAAGAGGGTTTACACAAAAATGTCTTAAGGAATGATTGGACAACAACCATGAGCGTTTACACAACAATATTTTAAGTAATTATTGGTCAATCACCATGAAGGTTCTTCCCACATATGGGGTTTATACAACTTGGGTCACAAGTAATGAAATATTTTGTAACATTATGACACCACCCAAATCACAAGTGTATGGAAGAAATTAAAATGTCATAGAAGTGACATATAACATCTACTACCACAATGGCATCATTACACTCAATGCAAGGTAGATACAAGATCACAAAGTACAAAATTCTAGGTTCACATAATTTTGTTGAATTAACAATTATAAAATATGCTTCATAACCACATAAATTTTCCCAAAATAATTAAGAAACAAATAAATTTTGGTATATAATTCATTAACCCAAATGATCTATCAAAATGCAAATAAAAGGAAGCTCTATTGATTCATCTAAAGAAAAGTTTGACTAGTATGAAAAACTTATCAAGGAAATAGATAGTTTGAAGCATGAGATGGAGAACATGGTCCTAAGGACATCCAAGGAGATTGAAGGTAGAAAAAAGAATGAAGAGAATATCAAAAGATCCTTGAAGGAGAAATTTAAGGAATGTCATAAGTTAAACTTTTATGATTGGTCAGATGAAACTTGACTTAGGAGAGACCAAGCATAATGAGTAAGGCTTGAAAGAGTGAATGAGATATTAAGAATTTATCTTACCATAGCTAATGAATTCAAAGAAAGGTTCAAAGTGGTTCAGTAAATCTTGATGAGAAATTAGTTTTCATTGCACCAAAAGATCAACCTATTAGTTCTTGATACAACCACTAGACTTATAAAATCTATAGGAGGTTGTTAAACCATGTCACAAATCCCACAAGAGATTCTAGAACACTACCAACAAACCCCCTCCTAGCATCCCTTGCTATGATGTACATAGATTTGAACCTATGAGCAAGATTTAATGTACCACTTGTTAAAATGTGTGACGTTGGACAATACAACCATTAGACTTATAGAATCCATATGACATTTTTAAACCATCTCATGAATCCTATGAGAAGTATTGATGCCCAACACAACTCACTTTACAAGTCATCAAATGGGATATAACAATATGAGACTAGACCTAACTCAAAAGGGTGGAAGCAATATCAACATCACACTTGAGTGATAGATAATGTCTACTATCATAATGGACTCATAGCACTCAGTATAAGGTCAGGCAGTACAAAATGCGATCTTTACCTAATCTCATTGAATGAACAATTCTATCAGATGCTTTAGAACCACATAACTTTTCCCAAAGTAGTTAAGAAACCAATAAATTTGGGGAAATAATTCACAAAACCAAATAATCTATTGCAATAAATAATTAGATTTTTCATTTCCAAAGAATGTACATTTTCAAAATTTATAAGGGTGCATAAAATTCTCTGCAAGAGGAAAATCTAATATTGCAATTTAGGTAAGATTTTAATGCATGGAGAATGTAATATATTTCATTAATTTCACATTAATGCAATAATCATAAGAATATAGTGCACCACATCCCATATGGGTCAAATAATAGTCACTCAAGGGCATACATGGACACTAGTCAAATTCCAACCAAGAGGCCACACACACAAACAAATCACTCAAGGGAAACTTAAACATCCAAAGTCATCAGGAAAGAAACATGGGCAAGTAAGTTATCAAGCTATTAAAAATGTCAATATAACTACAACTTATGACATTTCTATTAAGATTCAATTTTGTAAATTTTAAAGTTAAACTCATTGACCCACATGTTTCATGAGTAGTCATTCATGTGAATCCATATCTCATGAGAATGAATGGAAAACTTAGCACTCATTACATCTAGGTAATGCTTATAGAGGTGAAACACTGAGACTTTTTAGAGGTTACCTATCTCAGTACTTCTCCAACTTGAGTTCACTTAACTATAAAGTTTCCTACATAGTTTAGCCCAATATGCTTGCAAAACCTCTGACAAGTATTGTGCCTTATAAACCATTCATTAGAAATCCCCTTAATCTCGTCAATTGATAAGTGGGAGATATTTTCCACAAGAAGTCAAATTGTGATATTGCTACCAAGAGTCAAGTATGCAAATTTTTTAGTCAAACTCATTGACCCATATTTTATGAGTAGTGGTTCACATGAGCCCATCTATCACCAAAATGAAAGGAAAACTTATCCCACATTTCATCTAGGTACACAAAGGTGCAGCACTAAGACTTTCTGGAAGGTGATCAATCCTAGTACTATTCCACATTGAACTCACTTAACTATAGAGTTTCCTTCATAGCTAAACACACTATGCTTGCAACACCAAACTCTAGTAGAAAATATTGTCCACATCAAGTCAAATTGAGATAATGTTGTCAAAATATTTCATTAATTAATAAAAAAAAAATTCATAGCAAGTCAAATTATGATATTACTATATGTAGTTTTTTGAGTTAAACCATGGAAAAAATAGTTTTAAAAGAATGTAAATAAGAAAATAAAAATTAGTAAAAGACAATGTAAGAAGACAACCCTATGACATTATTGATCACAATCATAAAATGTGTCATTTTTTCTCCATTTCTTGATTTATACATGTTATTATTGTGCATAGACTAGTTAATCTTTTGTAGTGGAAATAACTATAGTTGAACAACCTAATTTTGTGCTCCAAATTCTTGATAAAATTTCCTAATAACTCCAGTCTTGCTACAACAATTTGTTTGACAAGTCTCTTGCTTATACCTAAGATTTTAAGATTACATTATAAAATATAGTATGTCATTAACACAGTATTGATATTTTATAAGATTCCAAAAAAAAAATAAGACTAATACTTGTACATTAAATCATATGTTATTACATTAATATAACATCACATATGTTGGTTTTTTAGTTTAGGAAAAAACGTATCATTGAATTTAGAAAGTATGACTGCACTCGGGTGGCCGACACATGAACCCTTCCAATCGTTAGGAAAATAATAAAGTATTAATATGCTTTGTGAGAGATCGATTTAAATAACTGTCTATTAGAAAGCAAAAAGAATAGCGTCTGAATTGTTGCTACTCTCGCCTGCCATTTTCAGTATTCATACTTCTTTTGCGTTGTTTGGTACTAGAACTCATGGCTTCCAAGCGGATTGTGAAGGAGTTGAATGATCTTCAGAAGGATCCCATTCCTCTTTGCAGCGCCAGTCCAGTGGCAGATGATGATATCTTTCATTGGGAAGCCACTATCATGGGTCCCCCTGAAACTCCATATGAAGGAGGTGTGTTTCTTCTCACAATCCACTTCACCACTCATTATCCATTCAAGCCTCCAAAGGTTGAATTCAAGACTAAGCTCTTCCATCCAAACATAAATAGCAACGGCAGCATCTGCCTTGACATATTGAAAGATCAGTGGAGTCCTGCATTGAACATCTCCAAGGTCCTGCTTTCAATTTGTTCTTTGCTCAATGATCCAAACCCCGATGATCCGCTTGTAGCAGAGATTGCTCACATGTACAACACTGACAGGTCCAAATATGACTCAACAGCAAGGACTTGGACTCGCAAGTATGCAATGAAATAGTCATTCCAAAACAAGTCACTTGTAGAATTAATACAACTTATACAAGCCATTGTAGTTTGTATATTCATCAGCTATTTATACATTTGGTAATCATAAATATACATACCTTTTTCATTGATATGCATGAATGTCTATCGGGTGTTACTATAAAGACTTTTTAAATTGCATAGCTTACTATATTTTGTTGTGCATTTATCATCATAAATGTGAGAAATCTGAGACTAAAGAAAGATTTAGAACATTATTTATGTAGGTTTATAAAGACTTTTTCATCTATAAATATTTTTGAAAAACTTTTTAGAGTCCCTTTTAAAATAAAATATTATGAGTTCCTGTCTTTTAAGGCAGGGACTAAAGTTTTTTATTGCATTTTGGTATTAGTCTCCACTTTGAAAAATGTGAAAATTACAACTATCCTATGGTTTTCTTTCATCATATAATTAATTCTAATTTCTTATAGTTAATTACAATTTTTCTATTGGTTGGCCTCTATTTTCTCAGTAGTTTTTTCAATTTCTGAACAAGGAAAATAACACATTTTAGGGCATTCTCTCCTCTTCGAATGTGGCCTTCACATGTGCATGTAACTTGGCAATTAGTGCACAAGACAGATGCCATTTACATGTTACATTCGGTTATGAGTCTCCATGGAACCAAGTGTATATCATTAATAAGGGTATTTTTAAAAAATTCCACCCATTCACTTTCATCTCTTTACAAGTCGATGACCATTTTACTAGGCAAGAGAGTTGCAGTAGCATGGCAAGAATTGAGATTACTCGAAGATGATGTGATTATGACTAGAACTGAAAAATGGTGAGAATGAAGAGATTGAAGCAATTGTGAAAGGTCTTCAATATAAAAGGCATTCCTACAAATCAAGATGAGGTAACAATTTCACTTCTTGCTTGGATACTTGGCTCATTTCATCAATTCATTAGTGACATAATGAATTTTACTTATTTTTTATTATTTAAAATTTATGACAATGACATGCACTCATGTTTTAAATTTTTATCTAACTTTGAATTATTTGTAATCCATTGCAATCACAAATTTTTCATTTCTCTAAATATGGGTAGTCTATGTTGCATTCCACTTATAGTGGAAGAATCAAGTGTGCAAGTCATTAAGTAATATAGAGTCAATGAAAAGTGGTTATTCCATTCAATGCCTTATCTAGGGCTATCATATTTTTAGATGTCACCCTCTCACTTTTTTTTCTTCCCAAGAAAAAATCACTTCTAATTCTTTCTTTTGATCTCTTCTAATTATTTCTTCTAATCTTCCTAAGAAATTTCATTTCTTCTTATTATGTGTTTTTCCCCTAAAATATTTCAATGTGTTAGGTTTTGGACCTCATTCCATCTAAGTTTGGGGACGTAAGCCTCTAAAATATTATTCCTTAATATTTTTGGCATGTTTGATTCTTTTCTAATGGATGTGAAATTCTTTGGGTATAATTTTTTCAACTTCTACTCTCTATTTCTTATTATCTATTTGGATCATTAAGTAGGTTTACTCTTATCATCGTAGGCTTATGGCATTTCTTGGCATGTGGATTCTTTAGTTGAACATTACAAATGCTTCTAATTATGTACATTTCAAATAGGTTTCTTCTATAGATGGATGGGGAAAATGAGTAAATTTGCATCATAATAATAATGATTAGCTTCTTTGTAATTCCTTTTTTAGTTCAAATTGAGTTCCTACCATATTTATAAAGGTAAGGGTGGCAAAACAAAAGAAAATTTTGATCAAGAAAATAAAATGTTTGCAGAAATAACACAATATCTTGCTTACATTAACTTAATTAACTTAAATAACACAATATCGATACTTAATTAACTTCCCTGTTTTCATGAAGCACCAGTCCATCTTTTGCATTTTCACACTCTACCTTGTTCTCTACACAATGGATTCTTCAATTATGAAATGCCTGAGATGCACATCTTTCCATTTGTTTCACAAAGAGCTACTTCTGAGGAATTTTAGAGAGTTCATTCCACCAGCAATTATGGAGCAACCTCTCCTTGCATATGTTGATTACACCATTCTAGATGTAGTCTTCATCACTCACTCCCCACTGGTTCGTAGTGCTATCTGGAGAGTTATTGGTGAAAATGTTCTTTCACCAAAATTTGCACAAACTCTCTTTCCCTCACATTTGGTTTCAATATTCCTGTCCAATTCTCTTGATGCGATGCAATTAGTGGATCTTTTAATATTACTAGCGAATAGGGTAATCTGTCCACAATTCATAAGAGAAGATAAACTCATGAGGGCCATTCAAAACTATGATCTGTGGAATGGTGAAGCTTTTGTGGGTGGCTTGTTTCCCTATAATCTGCTGATGGCTTCCCACAAGCACATGTTCATATACAATTTTGCCAAAAAATCCCTTAAACGTCATAGTTATAAGATTTTTTAAAAATACTTTGCAAATGGTGTCACCGGTCCTCGATCGCAAGCTGGAAGCTTCTTTCTGGAGCTTAATGAATGCCCTATTAGATCTGCTCAAAGCACACGATACACCTAATCCTCTTCCAAGGGTTCAACAAAGTTCTCACAATGCTCTGGAGGCACCATATGTTGTAACCCCTGTACCGGTACCTGATCTAAACTTTCCTGCTTCAGTGTGTATCCAATCAGCAAATGTCCAGAATCGGTCTCAAGATATTTTGCGTCAAGTATCCCACTAGTGGTAATCTGACAATGATGGTTGGGTGTCTTTTGAAGATCCAGTTCCTTCTGCTGGCTGGGAGATGACTCACTCCAATTCGGGCAGGTGATACGAAGACATGGTGGAATAGGGGTATGCTTTTTTGCAAATTTTGTTTGTTGTATCGATGACAGTTTTTATGAATCTTCCAATAAGGCCCATATGCAGTGTAAACTGTTATGGACCCTATTTAGATTTGGTTTTGTTAGCCCTTTATATGGTGTTCATGGAAAATTTTCTTTCATATTATAGTCAGAGAATAGTTGGACGAAATTAATACTTTTCTGACTTTTATAAGGGAGATTTAGATGGCTTAACTTTGAACTCGAAATATGATTATATTTATGTTACTACTGAGTCTTTTGGATTTCAAGGTTTTTATCCAAAATCTTTCAAAGACTCTTGGATATGTAAAAATCTTTTTTTGTAGTATTGTATATATAGAGCTATGATTCTGGGGTTTCTTTCTGGTTCTTTCATGAGGGAGCCTTTTGAATCAATTTATTAATAATATATATGGTGTCTTGTCTACTTTGGTCTTAAAAAAAACGCAATGTCCTGCTTACATAGAAATGCAATTAAATGAAAAAGTTATGACTCCCACCCATGAAGGAGTCGATGAAATGGAGTGATGAGCATTAATAACCAACTTATCCTCTCTATTGTCTATGTACTAGTAATATAGGTATACGGTGCTATATTTAAAGGGTGATTATAATTATGTGTTGAAAATTAGATGTATCGATTTGTGCTTTTTTTTGTATTTGTACAATTGGTTGTACAAAATTTGAATGTGGACAGCGAGGGGTTCTCTTCACTATAAGATTAAATTTTAAATATTTTTTTAATAGATCAATATTTAGAATGTCTTTACATGAAGGTGGATCTTTGCCAGACATTTTTTAAATGTGTCATCCTAGACTCTGGAGGTGTTAAGTTCAACTTACATTAGAATTCAGAAAGGAAAATAATTTACTCACTCTCTAAATATTTTTTGTACACCCTTTCAATCTCAACCAAAAAGTGTAGATATACTTGTTTGCCCGAGTAGGTTTTTGCATAAAATTTAGAAGGAAAACCAAATAATGAGAAAAATAACAATTTTAATGGAGAAGGATATCCAAATAATTAGAAAAATAGCAATTTTACTAGTTACAAAATGAAGTGACAATGTAGACAAAACTGAAAATGGTGATAAGTTATTGTTGTAGGACAACAATGTCACATGAAGTTCAAAGCTAAATGAAAAAATAATTTCAAATAAGGGCATGTAAGTGATTCAAAGGAATCCTCGTTATGCTGAGAAAAGTCAAAAAAAAATGGAAAAGGTGTTTTGTTCAATACATTAAAAATAATGAATGCATATGATAAAACACAAGCTATTTTATTAGAATTTGACAAGAATTTACCTATCATAATAGATGTTGCTACCTATTTCTGTTGAGCTAATGATTTAACATTGTAAAATATGTTCCTTGGTTTCTGACTTATCCTTGGTGAAATCTAGCTTGCAAAGCTACAACCAGTTCTTACATTAGGTGTTTTTGAATCCTTCTTTCTGGCCAATGAACCACATCTATTTTCTAACTCGCTTAGATTTTCCTTTATAGAATATTGCCCTCCAAGATTTGTAGAATTGAATTTGGGGCTTGCCAAAGATTTCTTTTTTAATAGATATGGTTTTTTTTTTTCTGTGGAGCTAGTGGCGGTCCTTTTAAAGAAACCTCCAATTGGAGCAACAGCTATGCGTGAAGTATATTTTGTTGAGTCTGTCAGAATATTCTTGGTACCGAGAACATTTTTTAAGTTAATGAGTTAAATCCTTTTCAAGTTGTATTCATTATAGTATGATAATCCATATTCTCCTCCTCAATCAGGCTTTCCTCCTCAATAGGAAAACATCTAGTATGCTCTCAAACTTGCTTTACAAATAAGTTGGAGTCTATGTCTAGGGAATTTGTGATAGCTTGGTCAAATAATATTCCACCTATAGGGGTCAATGAATTTGAATAATCAATCTCTGATGGATATCACTTCCCTTAGTATTTGATGGAGTTTTCTAAGTGATTACTAGTGTCTAAAGAAAGATAAGCCCATCACGCATCTGATGATGTTTAATTTCTACACTTCAACATTTGATTTACTGGAGTGAATGAGTAAAGAACATTGTGAAAAATTGTAGCTTCCTTATTCCTATTCACAAGTTTATCCATTTCTCATCACTCTATAGGCTTTCCTACTATTATGTAAGTCTTTCCCATTTTTTATCCCTGTGATATTTCTATTTCATGTAGGGACCCTTATCTTGTGCTTGGAAAAGGATTTTAATGACTAGTTGAACCAACAACATTTCTTGTTGAGGAAACCTGTGGTAAGAATCCATCATGCCTTGCATCCTTGGGATGTCTCCTAAACATTTTGCAAGTCTATCATTTGCAACTTCACATGGATAATTTACTCCCAAACTAGACTATAGTCCAAATTGATTAGAAGGCTACTTATTAATTGCAACTGACTCACTTAAACTACACTGACCCAATTCTATAACCACATTTATTTTCATTGAAGGTGTCCTTTGAATATCACATTTGTCCATGACAAGACAAATACTAAGAAATGTTAATCATTCATTTTAATACATATAAGTATATTCACTTTAAAGTTTTAAACAAATATATAAGCAGTGCTTCCTTACTTAAGACAAATATAAGTCAATAAATATATAATCAGTGTTTCCTTACTTAAAACAAATATAATGACTTATATTTTTAGAACTTAATATCAAATACAATGATTGCTAAAGTTTTCAATTTGAAATAAAAATCAATTGACTTTTTTACCTCATCAATAGATCCAATAGAAGAACCTTGTGTACTTATTTCTTAGAGTTGTTCAACCATGGTTGTATAGCCTTGTATGTAGGCTAATTTCTTGTCCTCTTCAAAAGTTATTTTTTAAAACTCCAAGGCCTACATGTTTTCTTAGTATCATGAATTTTTTTTGTAATCAATTTCATCAAGACCAAATTGTGAACAATTTATAAATATTTGTATATAATTTTTCATTTACTTATACATACAATTTGTGCAACAAGTTTTGAGCATCCACCTAAGCCAAGCTTGTGTTTCCCATGCTTTTGTTTTCTTGCTTTGGTTGTCTTTGAAGGGCCAAGCAATTTATGTGAAGTTTGAAATATGTTAGATCACATAAGTATTTAGAGTAATTAGTACATAATTCATTCATAATTTTATGACATACCTTCTTTCCTCGAGTGGTATAATTATTTTTCCACCATGTATTGTGCTTTTCTTACTGGCATCCTTTTTAAGATTCTCCCACTCAATAATATGAATATAGGAGGGGTGCTCATAACAAGGATTGGTTTGCATTTGGGTTGTGTAGTTGTACCTAATATACTTCAAAGCTTGACCCACTCTCTCAAGGAGCTTAAGTCTTTGAAAGATGTTGGGTCCAAAAGGTGTTGTCATGGCATCAATGAGTTTATCTTTTAACTCTTTAGTTTGTAAATTCCACCTTTTAACAAAAGAAAAAAAATGTTAGATTCATAAATGAATTAAAGCTATCTTTTAATTTACTTGAAGAAATTGATCAAAGGAATCATGGTCTAGCAATGAAATCAAAATATGATACCATGTGCATATGGTCGGCCCAAATATGCACAAACATTCATCATTAAGTTTTTCATAAAATAGATTATTCCCTGCAAAATAATAATGGTATTAGTAGTTATTGCAAGGGACTGCATGGGAAAATTGTATAGTAAAAGAATGGATCAATCTTTAAAGTACCTAGAAGTTGGGATACTCTAACATGAGTAAACCTAGGAATGTGCTCATTGCCTTCTGCATAAAATGAATCTAATATTATAAAATGCCCCTTAAGAAATAATAGTTGAAGTGAAATATACACATGAAAAATGAGAGAGAAAAAAAGGAATCTACTTACCAATAGGTAGTGCCATCACATCTGTGGCCATGCTATGTGTTGTTGACATTGTAGACACCATTACCTCTTTAGTTTTATTCCTTGTAGAAGGCAACATAGTGAACATAGTATCAATGCTAGGAGTTTAAAAGTGAGATTTTTAGAGTACAATAAAACAAGATTGTTGTAGCTATTAAAAATATATTATTTGAGAAAAATACAAGTGTAGGATAGAACATGCGATGTACTTGAACCACCTAAAGTATCATCCTCTAGGGCATTTCCCTTGAACCTCTTTAGCATCCTTTGTAAAAATAATACATATGAGTTTTATTTAATGACATAAATAAAAGGGTATACTATAAAAATTGTTATTGAACTTTTGTTATAAATTAAAACTACATGAATACTTATTATATATGTCTCAACTAGGTGCATCAACTCATCCTCTCTTTGTTGTATTTGAGGAGTTTGAGTTCAAATGGATGCCAATTGCATTGATGTTTTTGATAAATCATGAAGAGCCTTTTGCATTGCAGCCATAGGATCAGCGACTGATACAAAATCAATCATGAATTCATCTTGCTCCTCGTAGACTACTTTTTCCTTTTCCTTTTCATGATCAACACTCATTTGTGAGAAAATATTATTAGTTCTATATTTTTAAAATCAATCCAAAATAGTAGTAAAGAATAAAACATATTAAAAGAATATGCATTAACATATTTCTTGTGTCTAATTTGTACAACAACAATGTGTTTTACCTGTCAAGAAGAAGAAGCCCATGACCCATGAGAACCATCATCATTATGCATATCATGTGGCTGTTGATCCATACTATAGGATCCCTATATTTCAAAAAAAATTCATTGAGACATGTTAAAACACATATCTTATTATTCTAAGTTAGCAAAAAAAAATTAAAAGGTAATTGTGTGTTGGATTCATTGATTGGAGTTGATTTTAAATGTGCATAGTACATACCACCTCACCCATGATAGTGGTTTTGTTTGCATCTATATGATTCAAATTACATATACAAATATGTAAATAAGAAGCTCTTAGCCTCCACATATTGATTTTATTACATATACAAATACATGATTTCCCTCACGTGCCTCAAATATGTAATTGGGTCACTTCTTAGTTGACGCAGGTTGTGTACTATTTATAAAACATGCAATATTCCTTGATGCTTTTGGACTTTTGTCAATGTACATAGATACTATTGTACTTTCTTCACTAACTTTTTGTTGTATATAATTTATTGCAAGTGCATACCTACACATACTCTTTTATATCTAACAATTTGCATCCAACTACTATAATCATAGCAAGGTCCAACATACTCCATCAATTCAACAACCTTGTTGTAAGAGACGTTTATGCCATCCATGGAAAATAGGCCCAAACCATGTAATGAGGATGTTTTTATATGATTCTACAACACAAAAATCAATGTTTATTGGAGGAAGTTCATCAGGAACCCATTGTTTCTAAAGATGTTTGTACCTAAAGGACACATTAGAGTCACCTTCACTCTCATCATCATAAGAACATGACCCCCCTTGAGCAAGAAAAAATTTCATGTGCTTATTGATTTCCTTTCTAATAGTTTGACCTCAAGTCGATCTCCTTGATTTAGACATACTAAATGTATCACTTTCTTCTTCCATTCTTACATTTTCCTCACTCGAGGAAGACAAATCTAAAAAATATCTATTCGTTGGTACCTACACTCCAAGAAATAAGAGAGATAGGTGGCAATAAGAGAGATACTTTACAAATGGTAAAAGACATTAATCTCTATGGGGTGTACTAACTTATACCTGATGATCCATGAGACTATGTGGGATGCTCGTGAAAAGAGCTTTGTGTTTATGCATATGTAAATCAATTGTCTTATGTTACCTAGAAATTTCATGACACATATACTCAAAATTACATCGAGTATTAGCATCACATATGAATTATAAATAGTAAAAGGTACAAGACAAGTTAATCAAATTAATCATTGATCTATCAAGAACTCAATATTGAATAGCATAGGCATTGATCTCATAACTATACATTTCATTCTTGTCATTAATAATTAAATCCCCTTTAAATGTTAGCTAATAAACCCCACTATCATTGATATTTTTCTTCATCCATCTCATCATCAAGATCATTTTCATCATCGACATCATCACCACCACTATCATGGTCATCATCATCATCACCATCATTGTCATCATCATCATCATCATCATTGTGATCAGTAGAATCATCATCATCATCATCAATAGCAACATCATTTACATTAGGAGAATTATCGACTAACTCTTGATCATGATCCACTTCTTCCTCTTCCTCATTATCTTCTTCTTCCATCACATTATAATTTATTGTCCTTCCCATTGTATCATGTCTACCAACAAATGAGCAACCCGGTTCATGTGGAACCTCTAAGTAAAGTACCTACTCACATTGGGTTGGAAGAACATAGGGCTCATCCCCAACTGGAAAACAACCTTGTACTAATAATTGCAAATCCATTCTCATGCTCAATAATAGTTCTATTAAGATCATTTGTATTGAGTCACAGTCTATACCATTTGAGGAAAAAGAGAACTAATTTGAAGGAATTAAAGTCATAATCAAGTATCAATCAAAATGCCATAGTATCAATTTTGAGATTCTCAAGGATGTAAGTCATTTCTAGATGAAATATTGGTCACCTAGAAGACTACACTTATCCCAGAATCACAAGTTCTCTTCGTGTCATCAAAATTTTTGATGTGAAATTTATAACCATTTCATAACATAGCCTTGTGGTGTTTCACCTACAATAATGTCAAGCATGTATAAATTATTGCATCATGAGTTCAGAAAGATATGGTTGATTAACAAACTTATAAGTACTTGGAGATCTCTTAAACCATATGCTAATTCTATTTCATTTTGTGTAACATTGGGATCTCCATTACAATGATCTTGTATAACCAATGAAGACATGGATTCCCATTTTAATCTATGACCAGAATGTTGACATCATTCAATCCATACCATTATCCTATCTTGGTTGTTTATGATAAATAAATGTATTGCATCCCACTCTTTAGAAACTACACAAAAGTAAATAGATGACTTACAACATTTATTTTGAAGATTAAGAACTAATTAAATACAATAACATCTCATAATTTATTACCTTTCACTTTCCTAAATATATCCTTCCACACCAAGTACTCCCCTTCAAATTTTTTTATGGAGTCGAGGTCCCAAATGTAATATAAATGGGTCTTTGTTGCAAGATTAAGAAGATATTGAGTAAAATACACCATCATCTGGGATACTATATATCCCTCAACCATAAAACCCGTAGGACATGTTCTTTTTCAAACCAAAACCTTCAAAATTTTCAAGTGTCTCTCAACTATCCATATTGACCTAGGCTATACAAGTCCACACAATTCAATCTCCTCAACTTGTTGTATGATGTAGTGTTCTTATACATTGGAAAAATTTGAAGGTAAACAATTTTGCACTTCACACATTAGTAGATAAATTATTTTCTTCCAATATGTTATATCTTCTTTATAGATTTCTTTAGATGAAAACCACCTACAAGGGATTCAAGACACAAAAACATATAAATACGAGACATTACAATATATTACTTGTTTGATATATTGAAAAAACATCACTTCTTATCTCATGTATTTTCCAAGATCATATATCACTTGTTTGATATTATTGTCAAAGTTGTCTAGGAGCGATAGGGGTAATACATACTACGATTATTGTCAACTAATCATTTTATTCTTTTCTAATGTAATACAATGAAAATTGAATGTAGTTTCACAAATATATTGTGAATACAAAAGACTGCTACTTTCCTTGATGAAGGTGTTCTAATCATGCATTTTTAGCCCTAGCTCAAATTCACCTTTCTTTGATATGAGATTTCTTATATTTGCAACAAATCTTGTAGGAAATCAAATTTTTCGTATGACTTCTTTTATGGCATTACTTTTTTTTTCTTGTTAATAACCAAGGAAGGGAACTTGCATTAATTTGGTCTCTATTGCTATTTGATTCAATGATATTTTTCATTACATGATTGGAATCATGAATGTCATTACAAATTTTGGCAAGTTTTTCTTTGTCATGCCTTCCATCCAATATTTTCCACAGTGTCTCTGTTACATTCTTTCCAATATGTATAGTATCAAACAAATGTACAATTTGTAGCTTCTCATAGTCAAACAGCCTACTAAATTCTCTGGGATAACATTTTAGTCCCTTTGTAAGGTGGTCAATGATGCCTTGATGACCTTCATGATCATCAATTACATAATCAGCCAACAAAACACAATCTAAAAAATATAATTTCTAAACATAAATCATTAGGTGGAGCAATACCACCTTGAATTCTATTATATTCCAACTACCATAGGTGAGGTGTAATTCTTCATGGCTTTGATGTAGTCTCTTATTTCCCATTGAGAATATGTTTTTTGGTACTTCAATACTAATGATTTCTATCGAGACTCATCAAACACCCGATTTCTTAAATTTTTGGAATGAAAAGATTTCATCTTGGACCACACATTTGACATGAAAATTTTCCCTTTGTTTGAAGACCTACAAGATAATTATACAATTGGATTAAATATGTTCATTTTTGGAATTAGTATGATTTCATACCACCAAATTTCAGCATAACATACCACAAATATATGTCAACCCTCGAGCATCATTAATTGTCCACACAAGCATTGCATGGAATTGAAATTATTTTTTTTCAATTGGTCTAGAGATATCATACATAGTGAAACCATTCCATAACACCAACTCATTGATAAGAGGCACAATATATACATTCATATCTTTCACTTGATACTTACCTAGTTAAATGAAAAACATCAGATAATTATTATAGGTATTTCACTCCAAGACTTATAATTACATGTAGATAACAATAAAATAATAAAATACCTAGAAAAATCATTGCCAACATAATGTGCTCCTCTTTATTAACATCCATGGAGGAAGATTATTGTTGATAACAAAAACATGCCACACCGAGAAAAAAAAATCTCATCTCTCCAAATGGGTTGACATCATCAGTTGCCAAAGAAAGCCTGAGATTTTGAGGTTCTCCTTTAAAGTGTGACCCTTGTTCCTCTATGTCCATTAATGTTGAACCATTCACATGCATTCAAATAATGTCATATTGACTTCTATTACATACATGGTAATACATAAATTGTGCCAAGCTATTGCACCCAAATAATCATTTAAGACACAGAATAATGGGGATTTAATAAAGAACCTTGTGAGGCACCTTTTTTGTCACTTGATCATCTTGATGGGGAATTCAGTTACATTTTCATGTTCTTTATGATAAATAACACGATCTTTAGGACAAGCATCTATTGCTTGTTACTCCATTCCAATATGTTTCATAGTGGCACATAATTCTCTATTCGGGGGAGGGAGAACATGTCATGGTGCTAACAAATAATCACCTATCAATCTATAACAAAAAATATAAGTCATTATTATAAACAATATTAATGGTACATGTTTCCCCTTTTATAGACTATAATGGCATATATGAAAAACCTTAGCATACATGACATTGTTATGTTGGATAAACCATTCATAACCTTCAAATTCACCAACAACAAGATAATAGAGAGAAGAGTTGATTGGATTCCTTCGTAAAGGGTCATGTTTTCCTTCTCAAGTAGAGGTATATCATGGACAACCTCAATGTCATCCTCATCATAATCATCATCATCATCAGAAGCATCACTAGTACCAAATGTGTCATGGATCAATGCATTCATACCATCATCTTAAAATGTGTTTTATGGTGCATGACTCTCATCTTCCATGGGATCATGATCTTCTCCTTCAATACTCACACCTCCATGTTCCTCCATATTCACATCTCCATGTTCCTCCATGTTCCTTTAAGATGTGGTGGTCCATATCATGTACTACCCTAGGGAGATTGACCTATATAAAAATGATGATAATCAAACCCCCATCATGTGGTCCATATGTATATTAATTATGAAAACAATATAACAAACAACTTACCAATGGATGATAATCAACCCCCCTTCAATGTGACCATTCTCCCTACAATGTCTCTTAGCTTTTTTGATTTTGATTCTTCTTGTCTTTAAGTTGTTACAACTCTTGCAAGGACAATAATATTTGTCATTGCCTTCTCTTTGAAAGTTAGACAACAATATAGCGATTGTAATACTACTTTGATCAAATTCCCTTGTATTATATAACATGATCCTTCTTAATAATAATAACTTATTCTTGTACCCTTATTGAGTTTGTTTTGAAAGAAGAAAATTGGTGTACTTAATGTGTATATTTGCAAAAAAAAAGACATATTGTACTTAATGTTTATATCTGCACATATGGTTTTGAAAGAAAAAATTGGTGTAATTAATGTGTATATCTAAAAAAATATTGGACATGTTGTACTTAATGTTTATATCTACACATATGGTTTTGAAGATGGTAGAATTATTGAACAAGGTATTTCTTCACTAAACTGCATTAAAATCACCATGTATTTCTTTACTGAACTGCATTAAAATGTTCTTACGGGTTGTAGGGCACCTGACATATAAATATAATTTGACCATATGGTATCATTTGAGTACTTTTTGTTTTAAATATACATTTTTTTTGTGAATGCCAATAATTAAGTTTGAAAACTTGATATAGAGATGAAATATATTTTGCATAAACACTATTTATGTTGTCTGCAATAAACAAATGATAACTACAAAAACTATCATTTTTCATTTTTCTTCTTCTTAAGCACTCTTTCTTCTTGATCACATAGTATGATCAAACACAAATAATTATCTATTTTATCACTCTTTCTTCTTCACATTTCTCACCGAATGATCCCATCTCACCCCTATAAATATGCTTCATTTATATCTCCATCTACCACATCAACACAATTCCCATTTCATATTGATTACTTATGTGGACTATCTTTCTCCCATTCATATCCCTTCACACATTTGATCATTTGAGAAAATAAACTAGTCAATTCCTTCTTGTATTCCTGAGGAAGCTCTTATTCGATTCTTGTTGTATGAACCATGTTTGGAGATTTTCAATGTGCGGATCATTCATAGAATCATCAAAGATTTTTATGTTGGAAGTTCTTTGTGTGAGTGTCTTGGTGTACTTGTGTTTCTCAGTTTTAGTATGCTAAATGTATTTATTTCCCATGATTGATGCAAGGCATAAGATATGCAAAGCTTGTGAACTTTCCTCCCTTGATGGGACTATGTGAGTACTATTCTATTTAGTTCTTTTTCTCTATAATTCAATCACTAACCCCACATTCATATCCACATTCCCTTCTCACCAAATCAAGTTATGCAAATAGGTCTACTCTTGTCTAACTTTGGATCTTTGTGAACTCCATTTAAATTCTATGGAATATTTTGGCTTTCAATTTTAGGACTGGAAAGCTTTTCCATTAAGGTAGTTTGTAGGAAGACTATGGCTATGTCCTCAAAAAAATTATTAGATATTATGGGTAAGTGCTCCAAGTTTTGGTGCCAAAAGGGGGTATAACTAGACACCTTTTTTCTGAAATCAGCAATTTCTAAACTTCAACAAGAATTTGAAGATAGTTATGCTCAAAATTTTAAGTTATTACAAAAACAAAAGTAGTAGTCCTTTGAATCTAATTTCTAAACTACTATTTTTTTTCAAAATGGTTTAGTTTTAGGTCCTCAAAAAAGGGGGCCACAGAAAGTGGTACTGTTTATTCCAAAAAAGCATAACACAACATAAAGTGTGGCCCCCCTAAAATTTTAACTTTTTTTTTTGAAATTATTTAATCGCTTCAGTCAAAAGTTACTTAACACTATGTAGTTTATCATAGATTTTTCGAGTAGTTTTATAATGTGTATTTTTTTTAATGAATTTTTTTAACTAGACACATCCCAAAAATGTAAAATATCTATGTGTTGCCCCTAGAAATGATTGAAAACTAATCTAAAATCAAAACATATTTTTTCAAAGTGTGTAGAATGGAGTCTAGTTTCTAAAAACTAAGTTGTTGCAAATTTGATGAATGAGCTAAAATCTACAGCCCAATTAGTACATGTTGGTTTTTGATAAAAAATGGACATATATTCAAAAGAAATTATAGATGAAAGGCTTGATATAGTTCAAATAAAAAATAAATTATATAGTTATATAGCTAACATAGAGACCTACAATTTCATGTAACCTAATCTTATTAATGCTTAACTATGAGGAATCTTGAAGGAGAGCACACAAGAAAAATCGATCATTTTTTGTATGTTTGTAGCAAAATATGTCTCAAATCAGTTTATAGACTCCAAAGCTTTGGGTTGGATCCCCAAGGCAAAAGCAAGCCTTAGGCTTGGTAGAATGCAAAGGTTTGAATAGTGTGTACACCCTATAGCACGTGTGCACTATAGCATGCACATGTTATTTAAAGTTTTTTAAATTTGGGTTTCAATAGCGTGTGCGCACTATAGTGCGCACACACTATTGAGACCTAAATAGTGCATAGAGAGGGAAGAAGAGAGGCAAAGCAAGAGTGAAAGAGAGAGAGAGGGGGGATGTGTGTGTGTGTGAAAGAGAGAGAGAGAGAGAGAGAGAGAGAGAGAGAGAGAGTAGGGGATGAGAGAGAGAGAGAGGAAGTGAGAGAGAGCAGGGGTGGCAGAGAGAGTACAAGATGGGAGAGAGGAGAAGTGTGAGAGAGAGTAGGGGTGACAAACACAAAGTACGAGATGGGAGAGAGAGGAAGTGTGAGAGAGTGAGTAAGGGTGGCAGAGAGAGTACGGGATGGGAGAGAGAGATTGAGAGTATGGGATGACAAAGAGAGAGTAAGCAATGGGAGAGGGAATGAGAGAGAGGGAGAGAGAGAGAGAGAGAGAGAGAGAGAGAGAGAGAGAGAGAGAGAGAGGAGGAGGATGGAAGTGTGTGTGAGAGAGAGTAGGGCATGGGAAAGAGTGTGAGAGTGTGAGAGAGAGTAGGGGTGGTAGAGAGAAAGTAGGGGATGGGAGAGGGGAGAGAGAGAGTAGGGATGAGGGAGAGAGAGTAGAGAGGGAGAAAGTGAGAGAGAGAGAGAGAGAGATAGTAGGTGGTGGGTGAGGGAGTGGGAGAGGGAGAGAAAAGGGATGGGAGTGTGTGGGAGTGTGAAAGAGAGAGAGTGGGGGATGGGAGAGGGGAGAGAGAGAGAGAGAGAGAGAGAGAGAGAGAGAGAGAGAGAGAGAGTAGGGGATGGGAGAGAGAGAGTAGGCAATGGGAGAGGGAGAGAGGGGGGAATGGGAATGTGTGTAAGAGAGAGAGAGTAGGGGATGGGAGAGAGAGGAAGTGTGAGAGAGAGTAGGGGTGGCAGAGAGAGTATAGGATGGGAGAGAGAGATTGAGAGTAGGGTATGGGGGAAAGAGAGAGAGAGAGAGAGAGAGAGAGAGAGAGAGAGAGAGAGAGAGAGTAAAGGATGGTAGAGAGAAGTTAAGAGTAGGGGATGAGGGAGAGAGAGAGTAGGTAGTTGAGACAGAGTGGGAGAGGGAGAGAGAGAGGAAGAGGATGGGAGTGCATGTGTGTGAAAGAGAGAGAGTAGGGAATGGAGAGGGGGGAGAGAGAGAGTAGGGGGTGGGAGAGAGAGTAGGCAGTGGGAGAGGGAGTGGGAGAGGGAGAGATATGGGGATGGAAATGTGTGTAAGAGAGATAGAGAGTAGGGGATGGGAGCAAGTGTGAAAATGTGAGAGAGAGTAGGGGGTGGCAGAGAGAGTAGAGAGGGAGAGAGTGAGAGTGAGAGAGAGAGTAGGTAGTGGGAGAGGGAGTGGAAGAGGGAGAGGGAGTGAAAGACAGAGTAGGGAATGGGAGAGGAGAGAGAGAGGGGGGGGGAATGGGTGTGTGTGTGTGTGTGAAAGAGAGAGAGTAGGGGATGGGAGAGGGTAGAGAGAGATAGAGAGAGTAGGTGATGGGAGAGAGAGAGAGAGAGAGAGAGAGAGTAAGTAGTGGGAGAGGGAGAGGGAGAGGGAGAGGGAGAGGGAGAGAGAGAGAAGGAGAGGGATGGGAGTGTGTGTAAGAGAGAGAGAGAGAGTAGGGGATGGGAGAGAGTGTGAGAGTGTGAGGGAGAGTAGGGGTAGCAGAGAGTAAGGGATGAGAGAGAGAGAGAGAGAGAGAGAGAGAGTAGAGGATGGGAGAGAGAGAGAGTAGAGAGGGAGAGAGGGAGAGAGAGAGAGAGAGATAGTAGGCAATGGGAGAGGGAGTGGGAGAGGGAGAGAGAGGGGAGATGAGAGTGTGTGTGTGAGATATATAGAGTAGGGGATGGGAGAGGAGAGAGGGGGGGGATGGGAGTGTGTGGGTGTGTGAAAGAGAGAGAGTAGCAAATGGGAGAGGGGAGAGAGAGAGAGAGAGAGAGAGAGAGAGAGTAGGGGATGGGGGAGAGAGAGTAGGTAGTGGAAGAGGGAGTGAGAAAGGGAGAGAGAGGGGGGGAATGGGAATGTGTGTAAGAGAGAGTAGGGGATGGGAGAGAGTGAGAGTGTGAGAGAGAGTAGGGGGTGGTAGAGAGAGAGAGAGAGAGAAAGTCGGGGATGGGAGAGAGAGTGAGAGTAGGGGATGGGAAAGAGACTAGAGTAGAGAGGGGAAGAGAGAGAGAGTGAGAGAGAGAGATAGTAGGTGGTGGGAGAGGGAGTGGAAGAGGGAGAGAGAAAGGGGGGATAAGAGTGTGAGTGAGAGATCTAGAGAGTAGGGGATGGGAGAGGAGAGAGAGGGGGATGGGAGTATGTGTCTGTGAAAGAGAGATACTAGGGGATGGGGGAGAGAGAGAGAGAGTAGGGGATGGAAGAGAGTGTGAGAGTGAGAGAGAGAGTAGGGAGTGGCAAAGAGAGAGTACAAGATGGGAGAGAGAGAGAGAGAGTGAGATTAGGGGATTAGAGAGAGTGTGAAAGAGAGTAGGGGATGGGAGAGAGAGAGGGTGAGAGTAGGGGATGGGAGAGAGAGAGTAGAGAGGGAGAGAGAGAGAGAGAGAGAGAGAGAGAGAGAGAGAGAGAGAGAGAGAGAGAGAGAGAGATAGTAGGTGGTGGGAGAGGGAGTGGGAGAGGGAGAGGGGGGATGGGAGTGTGTGTAAGAGGTCTAGAGAGTAGGGGATGGGAGAGGAGAGAGAGAGGGGGAATGGGAGTGTGTGTCTATGAAAGAGAGAGAGTGAGAAAGAGAGTGAGAGAGTAGGGGTGGCACAAAGAGAGAATAGGATGGGAGAGAGAGAGTGAGAGTAGGGGATGGGAGAGAGTTTGAGAGAGTGTAAGGGGATGGGAGAGAGAGAGAGAGAGTAGGGGATGGGAGAGAGAGAGTAGAGAGGGAGAGAGAGTGAGACAGAGAGTAGGCAGGTGGAGAGCAAGTGGGAAAGGGAGAGAGAGAGGGGGGATGGGAGTGTGTGTGAGAGATCTAGAGAGTAGGGGATGCGAGAGGAGAGAGAGATTGAGAGAGAGAGAGAGAGTAGGGGATGGGAGACATAAGAGAGAGTGAGAGAGTAGGGGATGCAAGAGAGAGAGAGTAGGAGAGGGAGAGCAAGAGAGAGTAGGGGATGGGAGAGAGAGAGTAGTTAGTGGGAGAGGGAGAGAGAGGGGGATGGGAGTGAGAGAGAGAGAGAGTAGGGGATGGGAGAGAGAGTAGGCAGTGGGAAAGGGAGAGAGAGAGAGAGAGAGAGAGAGAGAGAGAGAGAGAGAGTAGGGGATGTGAGAGTGGAGAGAGTAGGGAGAGAGAAAGAGAGTAGGGGATGGGAGAGGGGAGAGGGGAGAGAGAGTAGGGGATGGGAGAGGGGAGAGAGAGTAGCCCAAGAGAAAGGGGGGGATGGGAGTGTGTGAGACAGAGAGAGTAGGGGATGGGAGAGGAGAGAGGGTGAGAGAGAGTAGATGGTGGGAGAGGGAGAGCAAGAGAGAGTAGGGGATGGATGAGGAGAGAGAGAAAGAGAGAGAGTAGGGGATGGGAGAGGAGAGAGAGAACAAGAGAGAGTAGGAGATGGGAGAGGATAGAGAGTGAGAGAGTAGGGGATGGGAGAGAGAGAGTGAGAGTGAGAGTGAGTAGGTGATGTGAGAGGGAGAGTGAGAGAGAGTAGGGGATGAGAGAGGAGAGAGAGAGTAGGGGATGAGGGATGGAGGGATAGAGAGAAATGTTGTTTGACATAGTGTGTATGCACTATAGTGCATACACACTTTATAGTGCATACGTGCTATAGTGTGTATGAATTATGTGAAATCACCAAAAAATGGTCACAATGCAAGTTTGGGTCCCTTTTCATCCATATTCTACTTTTTGTCTATTGTGCATTCTATTGTTCCAACAGAAAACATGGGTTTCAAGTTGTTGGGAGTTAGCAAACACTATTTGAAGACTTTTTGAAGCTAGCAAACACCAAATTCAATCATTAGATCAGCTTTTTGAATATTCTTTCTATAGAAAAGGTTAGTGCAACCCTTTTTAAATATTGTTTGTTGATATATAGAGACAAATTTGATTATTATTTGACATGTTTTAGATTAAGGTAAAAATAGGTTTTGAAGGGGCCTTGAAACCCTTAACAGAAAAGAAAAAGCTAAACCATGAAGCACTACTAGATTTTACAAGGACCTAAAACCTGAAATTTAAATAGTAGCAAAATCAAGTTTTACAAGGACTTGAAAGCACAAAAAAGATCCATTAAATGAACCCAAGTTTTACAAGGACCTGGAACCTAGTTTTAACAATAGATAAAAACTAATAAAATAACCAATATCAGTGACCAAATACTAGGACCACTACAAAAAATAGAGACCAAAAACTAGAGACACTACTAGTTGCTATTGCAATTCTTTTATCATTTTGACCTCCTCTTTTCCAATCTCTGCAGTGCCTTGAATGGTATCATCAACTGAACCTCCAGTAGCCTCAGCTGCCCTTTTCTTAGAGCTCTATTTGGAGCTTTTACTTGGTCCCCCTAGAGACATAATTTCTTCATTGGTGTGCTTGACATGTTGTTTAATATATAGTGAATTGTTATTTGGAAATGGTTAAAAATTTGGCAAGTTGTTTGATATATATTGTGTATTCATTAAAATAATTGTAGTTTTTATATTTATTTGAATGGTTTGTAAGTTACAAATTGTAAGTAATTCAAATGTTTGAATAATTTGACATGTAGAAATCATCATCATGCTAAAGAAGAAACCAAAAACTCAAACCAATGAAGATAGGGAGAGAGATTTGGCAATTAAAAGAGATAAAATGAAACTACTACGTGAACAAAGAAGATTGCAAAAAAATAATGAAGAATTGACTTTCAAAGAGGATCAAGAAGCACCGATACAAAGAAACAAAGAGGAAGAATTGGAAAGACAAAGAGAATAAATGAGACTATTATGCTCAAGAAGACAATTGAATTATGAAGCTACACCATCTTCCAATGTTGGAGTCATATCATCCTCTCATGTTGAAGAGACACTAATTTGTAGATTTGACAATGTACACATTCCATCAACATATCAAGTAGGTGATATTTCATCTTTTGCATCTTATTGCCAAGGCACATCATCTTCAGTTCAAGGTACGCAAAACACTCAACCTTATGTTGATGTTCAAAATGTTGAGAGAATGGAAAAGATTATAACACCTTCTAGAATTCATTTTAGAAGCTCAAAATATTTGATTGATATTGATATTAACATTTTGAAATCAATGCCTGACAAGATTAGCAAGCATACTTGTCAAAGAAAAGTTAATTGTATGTGGAGATTATTCTTTGAAGAATTAAATATTATAGGTCAATGCCAATTATTTGTTAAAATGATAAGAAATTTGAAATTTAGATCTATCATGAAGATTCTTGGATCAAGAACGATGGATGATTCAAATGAAAAAAACATTGTAAAGAATCTAATGAGTGCTTATGAAAAAGTGGGTTCTAAATCATACACCAAAGATAGTAATATCACAAGATGAGTACTTCCATCGACAATAGTAAGTACCAAAATGAAGAAAGCTCGACTTATGAGAAAGACAAGAAAAATATTGAAAATTGGTAGAGGTACTCTAAGGAGAGCCATGCTAATGTGTGAGAGACTGGAAGATCTAACAAAAAATGAGTTATGGACATTTAGCGGTAGACTATCGTGAAAGGATAAAAAAATTAGTGAAGCTTTGAAATAATTGATTGAGATTTTTGAAAAAATAACACACATGTTTCCCTAATCAAAGATGTTGTAAGAAGGAGGATTGGTAGCCAAAATCGTGACCCACATGTGGAAGATTTTTTGGACTCAACTCGGACACAATTTTTTACAAAATTTATTGATATGTATCATCAAATTTGAATAAGTCAAAGATTTTTCTAGATGGGTAAACTTTTTTATGTGAAGATAAATCATACATGAACTTGTTGTTGTATGATACATATTGAATTTTTTGACCATTTTGATATTTTTAAGCATATATGTGTGTGTTTTTGCATTCCAAGTTTGTTTTGCAAGATTGTGACATGAATGAGCCACCAAGATCTTCAAGGGAATTCATATCCAATATTTTATGTGACATAGGAGATTACCAACAATTTTACAAGACATCATACTTGGATGGTACATGCTTATTTTGTGGTTCTTTACAACTTTTATCAACTTGTGAACATATGGATAGTACACATGCAATTGAAAATGAAATAGTAGATTATGAAAAATTTAAGATAGTGACATATGCTCTGAAAATGAGAAACAAGGTAAAATATGTGATTTAATCATTGAAAAGATTCCAGTGTATGAGTTCATGAAAATTTTTTGTGAAAAGAGTATTTACGAGTATGCAAGGAATACACATAGAGCTCAATGGCTAATTTGCAATTCAAGTTGAGCAAGGATACATTTCCACTAGATACCATTGTTTTAGTTGTAGACTTCGTAGAGAACTACACACTACAACCAGAAAATGAGGTGCAAGAAAAGTATTATACTTCTCAACAGGTTTCCATATTTGTTCACATAACATGCATGCATTCACCTACAAGTATAGAGGATGATAGGAAGATTTTGAGAGAGTACCATTTTTACATCAGTGATGATCGATCACATTCTATGAAGTTTGTACATGGTTGTTTTCAACTATTTTATGGAGATTTGGCTAATAGGAGCATAACATATCAACAGCACATTATTTGGTTAGACAATTGTGCATCTCAATTCAAGAATGCATAGATGTTCTATTGGTTGAGCAGGATGGCTAAGTTGTGTAGAATTCAATATATGTGGAATTTCATAGAGGCTAGTCATGGAAAGGGAGAGCACAATGGCTTAGGCGCATACATCAAAAGAGTCTTAGCTTGTGAAGAACTAAAGTATAAATATGGAGCAATATTGACAAATGCAAAATCCATCGTCTAGTTGTGTAACACTACAATGGGTCCAGGTAAGGAAGGTGAGTCTATGGTTTGTAGATTTTTTTGGTTGATAGATAATACTAACATTGCACCATATGAAGATTGTTGCACACTAATAGGATCCAGTGAGTTGCACTCTTTTAGAAGCTTTGATGTAGGTTCATGGAGTATCCACACATGAAAAATGGCATGTTATTGTCCATCATGTGCAGAGGGAAATTGGGATGACTATGAGTCAACTGAATGGGTGGACAAATGGGATATATGGGTTTTGGACCCAATTGACACCTATCGTCCCCCACAAGCATTGGAAATGGTTGAGATGGATTATTCTATTGACTTTGACCACTTTTCTAATGTAGTGCAATCTAGTAATATATATATATATATATATCTTTGTAATTTCAATATGTAACTTTATAACTTTTACTTAAGTATTTTCTGAATTAATGACCGCGTTTTGTACATTTGTCACTATTGGCCATGTTTTTGATGTTATTGCACCTAAAGACAATGAAGAAGGGATAGATTATTATTTTTGTCACTGTGTCTAAGAAAAACAAAAACTAGATCACTTGGTTATAGATGGTGAAGGTTTAGAATACCATATTAGTGCGGTGGTTGTAACTGGCACATCACTTAGACGATATTCTATGAAGAACCCTAACATATGGTTATTCAAGGATTGGCAAACAAAGAGGAAGATTCTTCATTATTCAAACCTTGTTGTCGCATCAAAATTCTGCTTGATAAAATAAGGTGGAAAACCACATAATAAGATTCTTTGGAAAGTTTGCGAGTCAGACTGCAAGGTAATACCTGAAACATTAAAATGTAGAGTAGATCTATTTGGTTTATTAGATTAAATAGGGAGAGAGAGAGAGAGAGAGAGAGAGAGAGAGAGAGAGAGAGAGAGAGAGAGAGAGAGAGAGAGAGAGAGAGAGAGAGAGATCAATTGGATCTAAATACAATGTTGCAACCTCTCCCCCAAGACTGTCCACATGATAAGGTGGGTATTGTTATTATGTGCAATGGATGAGATAAATTTAATATCACAAATTTTATATTTTGATTTGTTTAGTATCTAGATACATTATTTGAATTTATATTAGATTCTTTAATAGGACCCATTTTTAGATTAGTCATTTGAATAAGTGAAAGTTTAGAATTTTTATTTTAGATCAAAATGTAATGAAAGAACATGAAAATTGTTGGATTGTTAATGCTTTGTGATGTAAATTCATGATTGTGTTCATGTAACTAGAAACTTCAAACTGGTGAAAGCAATGATACAATGGGAGAAGTTTCCAAGACTCGTCAAGGCATTCAGTAAGCCACTTCATCATTGCTAGAAGCTCAAACAAATATTCTTTGCATTTGGAACATTGTTACAAATAATGATATTATGACTAACGTGCTTTTATCTTTTATTTTTTTTGTCATTTGTAATTACTTTAGATAAACTCCAAAACAAATTTATATCAAAAGCATAAACTTATAAAACCCATCTTATAAATTTTTTAGATGTTGTCTGTTTGAAAGTGTTAAGACCAAAGTGTATGATCTTTGGTTCACTCCTAGTCACAAGATTCAAGTTTTTAGCATATGTACGGGTTCGGTGGTCAAATCATTTAAGGATGACCATAGGTTGTTATGTTTGTTCACTCTTAGTCTCAAGATTGCAAGGTTGTGCTTGTGTGGAAGAATCCACACCCTTAAGGATAATTATAGGTGGTTCATCAATGTTTGATTTGTAGCCTTCCTTTTTCCCTTTAGACCTAATCATGTTTTTGTTCTCACAACTTGGCTCAATCATATGTAGTTGATCTTTGCATCCTATTTTTCTTCTTGGAACTTTCTTCTTGTTCATGATTGGGTACCTAGGTTCATTAAAAATCTTATGATCAGTATTAGTGATGAGTCCATCCACCCAAAATTTCTTATCATCAATGAGATCTTGAGTGAGGTATTTAGGTTTCATATAATTTGATGCAAAGTGCAATAATGGAAGCACACCCTTAAGACCCAACTCGAAAAACCAACACTCAAGATGTTCAAAGGATTGAAAAATTGGTTTGTTCCACTTCAAAAAGTGTATAACTATGCAAGGAGCCCCTATGAGGGTTTTAAGACTCACCATACACAAGTATGACACAAAGCAATTTGACCCAAATTAACCCTTTAAGAAAAAGTTCCCTTAATTTGTGTAAATAGGGATTTTATGGTTCTAGATCTCACAACTTCCAACAAAGGTTGGAAACTACTTAGTCACAACCCAACTAAGCAAAATTCACCACTGGTTGCACTCCCAACAACCCACAACACAAATTGTAAGGACCTAGAATCCTATTAGGTCTCTAATCCTTAATTTTTGCCACAAACTTCAAAACTTCCCAAAATACTTAAGGAACAAATCACACTTTCAAATGCCATTTTTCAAGTTCTCTCAAACCCCAAAGTTGCAAATATTAACTCCACTCCAGCATATCATAACTCTGACTAAGTCCACAAGCCTAATTAGCTAGGTTAGACTTGGATTTCAAAGCAAGAGGTTAGGAATGGGTGCATAGAACCAAAACTCCACTTTTAGGGTGTTCTACTAACTCAAAAAAGAAATTTTTTTTGATCACCAAGTCCTTAAATTCTCTGCATCTCTTTACCTAATCCAGTCTCCTTAAAACTGGTCAAATACATGGTGATATTTGACCTAGGGCTTCCTCCTAAAATTCAATGCCTTCAATTCTTGTTCCAAAACTAAAAAGATATTATAGTACACATCCCTAACTTGCTTCATAAAAGTGGAGAAGAAATTCCACTGGTGGATCACCAAGTTAGGGCCATTTGAATGCCAAAACCTTGAAATTGAGGGTTTCTCAAACCAACAAGCTTATAAATTTGATTACTCTTGAAAGAAAAAGGATAAAAACTTCAAACCATTGTCAAAAGCCTTCAGACACTTAGCATCAACTTTCAGATTAGAAAGGTTATCATCCACCCTTTATTCTTCTATACTGTACTTGCAAAATGTCAAGAAATTACACTAAAATAGGTATATTTTATTGATTTGAAAGCAAGTTTACAATTGGATCTTCCCTCTTTATCCATTTTCAAATGTCTCAACCCTAAATAGGTTGTTTCCAACCATTCCACTAAACCATCAAATGGTTTGATCCATTGGGACTCCTAAACCAAAAAGTTTCTTAGCAAATTGTAAAAGTTCCTGACAACTTTTAAGCAACTTTTGCCGCTATAGAAAGAAATGTTGCATTTAAACTTGATTAATAGTTAGAAACTTTGTTAGGCTTGCAAACCCCTAGACATGCCTATAAAAACATGAAATTACTAACATATCATCCATTAGGACCAAATTATGCCCAAGGTTTATAAACACACCAAGGGGTCTTGTGTCCTTAACAAAATGCATGGGTCATAGAGAGATCATGAGATATATCTCCTAACCTTATTACAAACATATTAATGAATGAAAGTTAGGTTCTCTACACCATAATTTTTAGTCTTATGACCCTTATTTCTATTATAGATGCAATAGTGATTGTCATTCCAAAATTTAGGCTTAACCTTGAGTT